>CM046875.1:542865146-545265146 GCA_025667525.1 Glebionis coronaria | reverse complement strand
CATCTTTGAGCAGAATTGATCCTTTGACTTTGTTGACTTGATAGTTGACCAATTTTGACTTTGATCTTGACTTTGTTCAATATTTGCACTTTAGTCCTTCAACTTTGGCAATTTGTCAAGATAGGTCCTTGTACTTCAAAGTCTTGTCACTTTTGATCCTTCTTTGTCTTTTTCATCCATTTGAGCTTGATTTTCCTTGTTTGCTTGAAAATGTATCCTTTTACCTACACAAGTGTACACAAACACAAACATACCACATAATACTGTTTTTGCAAGATAAATTGGTATTTTGCTTCATGTTTTAGGGTTATTTGTTGATAAAAGGATATGAGTTTAAGCTCATATCATTACACAATGCCAATCTACTTCATCCCAAACCTCTAATAATATCTCAATTTCCCAAAATATCTATAACGAACAAATAGAAAATATTTTCAATCACCTTGATGAAATCCCTTCCAAACGCGTTGAAGATTTAGAATATGAAGTAGAAGGTCTCAAGTATGGAAAAACAATGATGCAAGAAGAAGTAGAAAAATTAGAGAAGGATCTATTGGAAGTACGCACTGAGAATTATGAGTTACGATATAAGCAACTATTAAATGACGAAGAAATTACCTTAGCCCGAGTAAGAATGACAACAATGGAGAAACTTGTTGAAGATATCCAAGTTAGACATCGAGAAAATATCAAAGAACTTATGGATGATATCAAGGAACTCAAGGAAAAGAAATAGACTAGCTTGTAATTATTTTAGCTTCCCTAAAAGCATTGCAAATATTTTAGCTTTCGGTCTTTACTTTTATGCAACAAAGAATGATGGCATGTCCATCAGTAAAGCAAGTTGTTAATAAATAAAAGTTTATTTTTCTCCGAATTCTTGTTATTCCCTTTCCTTTGTTTTAATGTTATAATTTTAGAAAGGATAAATACTTGATAAAGTGTATGTCTTTAAAATAATTTTAGCAAAAGAAAGATATTCTCTTAAACTAAAAAGGACTTCTCAAGTCTATTTGGTAAAATGAAATATTAATTTGAATAAAAAGAATAATATACATAAAGAAGCTCACCTGATACAAAACAAGTTATTACATACAATGATTATATATGAGACATATGTTTATAAATCTATTATGGACTTGTAAAATATATTCATCTTCTGGATTTATTACCATCAGATATGAATAAATAATCAATAAGTTAGGATGTGCCTTTAAATTTTTTGAAAAATATGCTCGTAAGGCGTTATATGTATACACATATGACAAATGCTTAATAAACAAGTATATCTAAACTTCAAAAAAAATGTCTTCTAATTTCAAAATGACACATCTAAGGACATCAACGTCTTCTACCATAACTTCTAAAGGTCTTCAATGAATAATTGATGATGGTATCGCTACAGCTTTGCAAGTGCCAACATTCCAGATCGTAAGGAATACTATTCCAGAAGAAAAATATATAACTAGTCAATTATATAAATTCCAAGGAAACGAAGATGCTAATGATATCGCTCGTTGGATTGGAAGAACTAAATCATTTTTCTCCCATAGTAATTGTGCTGAAGATTGCAAAGTAAAGCTTGCTACCAGTACTTTGACTAATGAAGCGTTATCTTGGTGGACTTTCTATTCTCAACCCATAGGAATAGAAGAAGCTCATAAGATACCGTGGTCAGATTTTAAAACCCTCCCAATAAAGCAATATTATCCTTCAACATAAATCGAGAAAGTGAAAAAAAGGAACTTTGCTATCTAATGACAACAGGAAATTCTCAAAGCCTGTTTGAGAAAATTTCAAGAGTTAGCAGAATTGTGTTCTATCATTAATTCTTAAAGAATGATGAAAACCTTATAAGAGTGTTCCCACAAGGATTAAAAAAGATGATTACTACTTCTAACACCTAAAATTTAAAAGAAGCCATTAATAATACCCAAAAGTTGATGGATCATGTGATCAAGTATAATCCTATGCAAGAATCAAATAACCTGAAACGTAAGTTTATTGAAGAAAAGAACCTCATTGAAACCAATCCAAGTGATTTAAACATTCCATATGATCCCTATTTTACCTATCTATATTACCTTACTTCCAACCTAGTTAATCTTTTCAAACCTCTAGGAATCAACGGATATGTTGGACGACTTCCATATTGTATGAAATGCCTACTGCACCACAACGGACTCTGCACAGTTAAGTGTCAGAATTGCTACGAGATAGGTCATCAAACCCGAAGTTGTTGGAACAAGATGAATTTATAAAATTTCCCTATGTTTTGTTTTATTTAGTACGTTACAAATAAGTAAGTGTTGTAAACATATGCGATTATTATTAATAAAATCTATATATTTTGTCTACATCCATTGCAAGTGTTATGTTATGATATTATTTAGTAAACCAATTCAGTTATATTATGATTAATACTTAGAAAAATATTTGTATACCTTTTTTAATTAAATATTCGACTTATATCTTAACGGAATTTTGAAATCTAAATTACAAAAGTTCTACCTGAATTTTTTTTACGAAAATAAGCAAGAACAAGTAATAAATTTCATTATAGAATTTCTTAAGATGAGACATGACAACATATGGATCATTTTCAATTGTATTTCATTAATGATATAGAAATTTTGACAAGAATATATTTGGAATAATTTGTCGACATATAATACCAATCATTCTGAATACATTAAAAATTACCCTTAAAATAATAGGCTAAGTGAGAGAATTATCCAGATACTAAACTATGTACTTCATGTATGTATTATGAAATTTGGAAGTACACTTACCATTGAAAGAAATTCCAATAATTGCTACACCCCAGAATACTCGAAGGTATACCAATTATATGCCTATTGGTTTAAAATAAGTAATATTTGTAATAATTTAAATTTTGATAAACATTTCTTACGGTAAAAGAGAAACCGCATCATATTAAAAGTATTAACTTGAAAATGATATTTTCTTTGTCAATTATTCAAATTGATTTTGAAAGATGCAATAAGTCAATACGAAAGCAAAGTGTTAATGCAATGGTGTCTAAAAACGTTACTTGCATTTTTTGGTCTCGCTTTATTTTGATTACGAAAAAATATAAAAACAAGCATTTACGAAAACAACGAAAAATGAATTCTTGAGTTCAAGTATTATTTCATTTCAACCATTATCAGTTAAGGTATGAACAAACAAGTTTTCATCTTAATTAAGTGATCAAGGATTTAAGTTTTCTTAAAACTCACCTTTTATTAAATTTGACAAAGTTTTTTTAATAAACTTTATTTTTAAGAAAATGTATTATTAAATTAAATATTTGAAAATTTGAAAATGGCATATTCCATTTGGGTTTAGAATATCCTTCGAGGATAACTATGCCACCAGATGTGACTACCCCACTAAAAGACAATAAGGAGCAGAGTCTACGACCGCTGTCCCTTAAAGGTCTATACGGTTCCTTATCGATAAAGAACCGCAGGCACAATTAAGGCACCGAGCTCAGATATGACCATTGGACCTTTGTCCTATAAATAGTGGATCATTCTCAGATTTTCTCTTCACCTCTTTTGCACACAAATTTCCAGATTCAAACATACTTCTTAAATCATTTAAATCCTTGATTATTTGGTTGATTACTACTTGTTTAGAAGTGAATCATTCTCCTCCCATCTCTTCCTCTTCAAGTGCAAAGAGAAAAACACTTTCATCCTTGAAGTGTTGAGTCTACCTCAAGATCTATTAAAGATCAAGTTTTATTCATTCATTATAGTTTTGTAGTGTCGATCCAAGTGGTTGTGTTATTTGGAGTTGTGTTGTGAAGATCCAAGTAGTTGTGCTATTTGGTATTTGTGTTGTGAAGATCCAAATAGGTTTGTCTATTTGGAAGTTATGTATGTAGTAGGGTTAATACTTAGTCCTAAAAGTATATTGGTGTAGATTGGTCCTAGCTAAGATTAGGGCTCGACTTTTAGCTTAGATTCGGAAATTAGATAAGCGATGTTGTGTACGGTTTCTCCACCTTAAGGAGCTTGTTGATTAGTGAACTCTTGAGTAAGGAGTACTCGAGGAGTGGAGTAGGGACGAGGAGTGAGCTTCGTTGCCGAACCACTATAAATCCTTGGTGTTTGGTTTGATTTTTCTTTTCATTATCTCTTTACATTCATTATTCTTTATTAGCATATACTTGTGATTATTAGTTTATTTGCACTATCCCTTGTTCATAATGTGTATAAGAAGATTTCACATAATTACTCAAGCCTAAGTTTTTGAAAAGGATTTTTGAAAACCCTCTTTTAACAAGTAAGTTTTAAGAAACTATTCAACCCCCCCTTCTAGTTTCTACAATTGGTATCAGAGCGTGGTTGCTCAAGCTTTTTAAAAATATATTGTATTTTAAAACTTGAATCGATTTATGGATTCCAACAAGTACCTAGAAGGGCAATCTATGCAAAGACCACCTCCTTTTGAAACTGATAGTTTTATTTATTGGAAAAATAGATTTGACTTATGTGAAACAAAAGATTTAGATCTTTGGCATGTTATTACCAATGGTGACTTTTTGCCTTATCAATATAATGAAGTTTCCAAAAAGAAAGAGTTAGTAACTTTTGAAAATTCTAACGATGACACTAAAAGAAACTTGCCAGAAATAATGAGGCTAAAATGGTGATTTATAATGCTTTACCTAAGAAAGAGTATGAAAGGATTTTCAGGTGTAAAACCGCTAAAGATATTTGGAATACTCTTTTAGTAACCCACCAAGGTAATATCCAAGTCAAAAAAAGTAAAATCGATCTTCTTGTTCAACAATATGAACAATTTGTCATCTTAGAAGATGAAACTATTGATAGTGCTTTTACTAGATTTAATACCATTATTACTAGTCTAAGATCTCTCGATGAAGGTTTTTCTAACAAGAACAATGTTAGGAAGTTTCTTAAGGCATTACATCCAAAGTGGAGAGCTAAAGTCACGAAAATTGAAGAATCAAAGGATCTCACTACGTTATCACTTGATGAACTTATTGGCAATCTAAAAGTTCATGAAATGATAATTTTGAAGGACACGGAAATGGTGAAAACTAAGAGTGAAAGAAAGTCTATAGCACTTAAAGCCAAGAAGGTGCAAAGTGGCCATGATAGCTCTTCCTCGGAAAGTGATAATGAGGAATATGCTATGGCGGTTAGAGACTTCGAGAAGTTCTTCAAAAGGCGAGGTCAACATGTTAGACAACCTAACAACGACAAGAAGGCAATTTCCAAAAACCGATTTGTCAAGAATGACAATGGTGATAGGAATTGTTTTAGATGCGGTGATCCAAACCACTTCATCGGTGATTGTCCCAAGCCATCTCGCGACAAGAATCACACGGCCTTCGTTGGTGGTTCATGGAGCGATAGCGGTGAAGAATGTGACGACAATGGTAAAGACGAGAAATGTCTCATGGCTCATTCTTCTAAAGAGGTACATTTCAAAACCGAATATTATACCAATGATAGTTCTTCACTAGATAACTTTGAACTTGAAGGTCAATATAACAACCTATGGAAAATAAGTTTAAAATTCATTGAAAAGAATAAACTGCTAAAATCAACTAGGACCAAGCTTGAAAATGAAATTAATGAGCTAAGAGATAAATTAGCTAAGCTTGAAAAAAAATAAAGAAGTTGATTTAGGTTGTTTAAATTGTGAAGACCTTAGACAAGAGAATGAAGATCTCAAAAGTACTTCCATTAAATTGGAAAAGTTCGTAAAAGGTACTAGTGCTCTTGTATAAGCATTTTCACACTAAGGAAAGACTAGGCTTAGGTTTTAACACAAATGAAGCTTCCACTAGCAAACCTAAACAAGTTAGTTTTTCAGAAAAACGACCATCTGTCCACGGATCCCCAATCTATGGTGCGGTCCCTTATAATTATGGAACCGCAGGTCATGATAAGGAATCGCGGACAGAAGGACGGATTCTTGAAAATTCTCAACTTTCTAAAAATCCCATTTTAGGTAAAAAGCCAAAACATCTTGTAGTTAACAATGTTGAATTACCTATAATTGACAAAAAGGAACTTAATTCTACAAGCCCTTAAGTAAACCTCTAATGGGAATGAGAAGTTTTTCAAGACAATCATGTACTCCTCCAAGAGTACGTAATGATTCAAGGCCTAGAAGTAGAACACTAACACCTCAAAGAAATGATTACTCAAATTCAAGACCTATAAGTAAAACTCTAACACCTAGAAACGACAATAACTTTAGGTCAAGATCAAGCACTCCTAAGAGAAACAATGGACACCAAAATAATCATATGAATTGTTACAATAATTGTAACAATTGTGAACAAGGTTTTTCTCCATGGGGCATGTGTCCTCCATTCATGCATCCCAATTAAAAGCAAGGGATGTGTGGAACTAACAACTTTGGACCCATGAGATATTGGGGACCAAATGTTTGATCTTGTGTATTGTTACCTAGATATGCTTGGGAATAGATTTGGAGCCCGACGAGTGGATTAAGGATAGTGGTTGTTCTAAACACATGACGGGTAATCGAAGTTTGTTCTCTACCTACAAAGCATATAATGGAGGTAACGTCACTTTCGCTAGTAATCTACGTGGTAACATCATTGGCAAAGGTACGGTTTCTCTTGACTCCATGACCATCGAAAATGTGGAACACGTAGATAATCCAGGGTTTAATCTTCTAAGTATAGGTCAAATTTGTGACAATAAGTGTAAGGTCATCTTTTCGGAAAATGATAGTGAAATCGTAAAAGATGGAAAGATCATTAGAAAAGGTGATAGAAAGCATGGGCTTTACGTCATGAAGGTCAATAGGAAGTCAAAAGACAACTTATGTCTAACGACTTTAGATGATAGTTCTACTATTTTGCATAGGATATTAGGTCACGCTAATATGCGTTTAATTCAATCTTTAGTCTCTGAGGACTGAGGAGTTGGTAAGACATCTCCCCAAGATTAAGTTTGATAGTCACTTTTGTGATGCTTGCAAAGTTGGGAAGCAAGTTCACTCAAGTCACAAGGCCAAGAATTTGGTATCGACCTCTCGGTGCTTAGAGCTCCTACATATGGATCTCTTTGGACCTTCTGTCATACGGAGTTATGGAGGTAACCTTTATACCCTAGTTATAGTTGATGACTATTCTAGATTCACTTGGACTATATTTTTTGCTTCTAAGAATGAAGCTTTTGATCATTTCGAAACCTTTAGTCGAAGGATCCAAAATCAACTAGGATGTTCAATTGTCTCTATTAGGACGAACCATGGTAGGGAATTTGATAATGAAGTGCAATTTAGTGCCTGTTGTGAAGCTCATGTTACTTGTTGGAGCATATTTTGGTGGGGCCGGTCTGACGACTCTCCTGGGCCGTTCGTCGTCTTCCCGGGTCCTGAGTAATGCTGCAAACAAAGGTAAACCGGTTAGACGTGGACCCGAGGCCGGAGCCCCGGGGTCCACCTCCGACGGTCAAGTTAGTATTGATCGATATATTGTATAAGAGGTGTGGTTAAGAGAGAGAGAACCTCATGTAGAATGAGACCCCTAGCCTTGTTTATATAGTGCTAGGGTTTCTTGAAGGATAAGTTAGGTGTGTGTGGGCCGCGGGCCTATTGGGCCGGGCCGAATACCGACTGTACGTCGACATGTCCCCCAGTCTAGTATGATATGGTCCATGATCATGTTATGCTAGACTCATTCGTGTATCATGCTCACTAAACAACCGCGTGCGGCTTACTGCTAGGACATCCTCGTGGGTTGTCCGTAACATATGGCTCCACTCGTAAATGGGCTACCTTTAGCAAAAAGATGATGGGTTGGGGTTGCGAATAGTCAGCAAAGCCACTATACGTCATCATGTCCCCCCAGTCTAGTATGCGCGGTTGTCACCAAGGTTACTAGACTTTACTCCATATCCGCTACATGTAAGCATATCTACATCGAAAGGAATGGGGAACCCGTGTACGTAAGACGGGTGGGTGTGCTCTAATGCTTGGTTTCCCGTGATTAGACGGTAAGGACCCCGTAAGAAGAAAGCGTGTTCTATAGCCGGGGTAACACTGGCATTGGCAAGGTATCGTTCTTATTCATCTCTAATGTGAGGATGATAAGAAGGTTTTATGAAGGTGAAGGTGGAACCCGTATGCTGCATCGTGAACATTTAAAGGCGTACCTTTTATACCCACTAATGATGCAGCATAATGCGAATAATTTATTCGGCTTAAGGACAACAGAAGGCGTACCTCTGTGGCAAGTTGATGCGGATATTTTCATCCGTCTTATGACCACGACCTAGATAATGACTTAAAAATTTTCACGATTTTTCCTGCACTAAACATGGTTGATCAGGCCCCGTCCAATTAAGGTCAAAAAATGTAAATTTTTGAAAAATCATTCCATAGTCGGGCAAAGTAATTTAACGTGGAAGGCGTACTTCCACAAAAAATATATGAACCAAAGGAAGACGTACTTCCGTGTCAAAAAGTATGAGCCAGTGAAAGGAATACTTCCACGGCGAAGACATTAAGCCAGTGGAAGGAGTACTTCCACTGCGAATACAATAAGCCAGTGGAAGGATTACTTTCACGGCGAAGATAATAAGACCGTGGAAGAATTACTTCCACGGCGAAGATAATAAGACCGTGGAAGAATACTTCCACGGCGAAAGACAATAAGTCCGTGGAAGAGATACTTCCACGGCAAAGATAATAAGCACGTGGAAGGAATACTTCCACGGCGAAGACAATAAGCCAGTGGAAGGAGTACTTCCACGGCGAAGACAATAAGCCAGTGGAAGAATTACTTCCACGGCAAAGATAATAAGACCGTGGAAGAATTACTTCCACGGCGAAAGACAATAAGTCCGTGGAAGAGATACTTCCACGGCAAAGGAAGGAGCGCTCGGAAGGAGTACTTCCACGGGGAAGGAATAAGCCAATGGAAGAGATACTTCCATGGCGCAGAAAGGAGCGCGCGGAAGGAGTACTTCCGCGGCGAAGGTATAAGCCAATGGAAGAGATACTTCCATGGCGAAAGAAGGAGCGCGCGGAAGGAATACTTCTGCGGCGAAGAAATAAGCCAATGGAAGAGATACTTCCATGGCGCAAAGCGCGCAGAAGGAGTACTTCCGCGGCGAGGAATAAGCCAATGGAAGTGATACTTTCATGGCAAAGGAATAACCCGGCAGAAGGCGGACTTCCGCGGCAAAGAAATATATCCAAAGATATTTGCGTGTCATGCACGGAAATAGTGGTATTATTATACCCTGGTAGCCCTCCCAAGTTTAATGGTGCTAAACTCGATTAGTAATATTAAACTTAATCAAGTATTCAAAAAATTACGGCCGCATAGACCAACGCGAATGGACGTACCATAACTGCATACAAAATATAGAAATTGGGTTCGAACGTGCGAACCAACGCGGATGGGTCTTGCCATAACCGCGAATTGTCACATAGTATAAGACGTATCTTAACTAACTTATGGGATGAGCTACGCCGTTATGTGCGGCGTACCGCTACTACCATAAGGACGGTCAAAGTTGTGACAAAATTTTGTTAGACGTGCACAGTGTGTCTTTTAACAAGTCCGGCTCGGGAGGCACGGTATGTTTTTGAAACTTACTACAACGTCTTGTGAGCAAGGTGTCTAACAAGGATACATGATCCGTGGTCGTTAGGGTTGCATCCCTCTTACACGACAAGTTGAATTATTAGGTTCACTCAATCCTCTTATTCCACCTGGGAACGATGTGTACATGTACGCCCGCAGGCTAAAGATGTCCGAATGTACGAACTGGCGCGGATGGACGTACCATAACCGCGATAAAAAAAACATATAATATATTATTCAAATTATATGTAATAATAGATGAATGCGCAGACAAGTGCGGATGAAATTGTAATTACCGTGATATACACGGAAATAAATTAATAAAATCACAAGATATATGTAATATCCATCTACCAAATTAAAAGATATACGTAATATCTTTTTTTAATATAAATATATTGATAATATTTTTATTTTATTTTTTGAATTTAAAAGATATATGTAATATCTTGTTACCTATTTAAAAGAGATATGGATAATTTTTGTATTAAACTGAAAATATCAAAATATATCTTTACCAAAGTTAAAAGATAAATAATATCTTTTTATTAGTTTAAAAGATATACGGAATATTTTTTAGTAAAAGAAATATAGCCGAATAGGCGGACTAACGCGAAAGGACGCGGCTCACAATCGTAGTTAATAAATAAAATATGCCCAAACGTGTGGACGAGCGCGGCTAGACATGTCATGACCGCGGATAAAAATATTCGGGTCGCGACACGATATTAGTAGCCGTGCCGCGACATACGCGAAAAATAATTCAGAATATATGTGTAATATCTATGTACCGATTTAGAAGATATCCGTAATAAAAAAAAATACCAACAATACTTTTTAAGAAGATATAAGTAATATCTTTTATTAATTCAAAAAATATATAGTTGCCCATTTAAAAAGATATGGATAATATCTTTTCTCTTTTTAAGAAAATATACCTTTAGTAATATATAGAATACGACCGATCCTACGGACGAGCGCGGCTGGACATGCCATGACCGCGGGTAAAAACTAAAAAAGATCCAAACATGTGGATAACAACGGAAGACAGCATGGCACGGCATTCATAAGATATTTAGATTACTTGTTACTACTAAAAAAAACAAATATCTGCTTCCTTGAAAAGAAGCGTATGATAAAATTGATATTTTGCCATGCGACTTCGCATATCTAAAATAAAAAATAGATTCAAGCAGAAAATTTGTCATGCAACTAAATTGAAAACCTCATTGTATTATTCTCGGTATCACATACTATAGCCTTGTTCCTTTTAGTTGTATAGAGCAAGTGAAAGAATATGTTTTTTTTAAAAAAAACCACTTGAAAAATAGATTTAAGAAGTTGTATGAAAGCAGTAATCATAAACGTGTCTCCTTATGCATCTCGATTCTAATATTACGGATCGATTTTTTTTTCAGTAGATCAATTATTTACGCATGGCAGAGCGTAATCAACAAAGAAAGCAAAGATACTAAAGTTTTAGAATTACCGACTTTTGATATAGATCTTTGCTTCTCGGTAATATGAGACCACGAAACAGTGGTTATGTAGGGTCCCACGGATGGCGCCAACTTGTTGGAGCATATTTTGGTGGGGCCGGTCTGACGACTCTCCTGGGCCGTTCGTCGTCTTCCCGGGTCCTGAGTAATGCTGCAAACAAAGGTAAACCGGTTAGACGTGGACCCGAGGCCGGAGCCCCGGGGTCCACCTCCGACGGTCAAGTTAGTATTGATCGATATATTGTATAAGAGGTGTGGTTAAGAGAGAGAGAACCTCATGTAGAATGAGACCCCTAGCCTTGTTTATATAGTGCTAGGGTTTCTTGAAGGATAAGTTAGGTGTGTGTGGGCCGCGGGCCTATTGGGCCGGGCCGAATAACGACTGTACGTCGACAATTACCCATAACTTCTCGGCTCCTCACAATCCACATTCAAATAAAGTAGTTGAAAGGAAGAATAGGACTATCCAAGAGATGAGTAGGAAAATTTTAAACAAGCAATCTTTGCCTCAAAAATTTTGGTGCAATTCCGTGGACACATCAACCTATATTCTCAACCAAATTCTTATTCGACCTTTTCTAGGAATGACCCTCTATGAGATTCTTAAAGGTAAGAAGCCCTCATTGGAATAATTTAGGGTGTTTGGAAGCAAGTGCTTCATTTTTAACACCAAATATTACCTTACTAAGTTCGACCCAAAGTCTTACGAAGGTATCTTTTTAGGTTATTATCAAACTAGCAGAGCCTACATAGTCCTCAATAGAACCTCGAGTGTAATTGAAGAATCACTTAACGTGACATTTGATGAAACCCCTCCTTCATATAAGACACCAACATTGGTGGATTATGACTTAGATTAATTATACATAGTTAAAGCCAAAGAGGTTAGAAAATTAAGTGTTGAAGATCTTAATGTTGAAAAGGGAGTAAACATTAGGGAGTCCAAGGAACATGCTCTCGATAACGTCATAGGAGACTTAAATCAAAGGACCCTAAGATCTCAAGTCCAAGATCAAAGTAACTTATTTTGTTTTGTCTCCATGATCGAACCAAAGAATGTTAAAAAAGCTTTGATGGATGAGAGTTGGGTCATCGCCATGCAAGAAGAATTAAATCAATTCATTGCTAATGACGTTTGGGAACTTGTTCCTCCACCTAGAAGTACCACCATTATAGGAACCAAAAGGGTATATAGGAATAAGTTAGATGAGAACGGTGTTGTGTCTCGTAACAAGGCTAGACTTGTAGCTCAAGGATATAATCAACAAGAAGGGATTGATTATGATGAGACATATGCACCGGTAGCAAGGTAAGAGTCTATTAGGATCCTTTTAGCTTACGCTTGTGCATTAGTTTTTAAGCTTCAACAAATGGATGTAAAGAGTGTGTTTCTTAACGGTTTGATCAATGAGGAGGTATATGTGGCTCAACCTCCCGGCTTCATTGATTTAACCAGATCATGTTTACAAGCTTAAGAAAGCTCTTTATGGTCTTAAACAAGTACCTAGAGCTTGGTATGATAGACTTAAAGCATTTCTTGTAAAACATGAGTATACCATGGGATGGTAGACAATGCACTATTTACAATTAATAAAGGTTCTCACCTCATAATCGTACAAATATATGTTGATGACATTATATTTGGTTCAACTTGTCAAAGTTTGTGTGATGACTTTGCCAAAATCATGCATGACGAATTTGAAATGAATATGATGGGAGAACTTAATTTCTTTTTAGGACTCCAAATTAAACAAATGGAAGATGCTATTTTCTTTAATCAATCTAAATGTGTTAAAGAAATGCTAAAGAAATTTGGATTAGAGGACTCTAGACCAATGAAGACCCCTATGGCCTCGGATACTAAACTCACCGTAGATGATGATAGTGAGTCGGTAGACAACACCAAATATAGAGGTATGATTGGTAGTTTGTTATACCTAACGACAAGTCGACCAGATATCATGTTTAGTGTTTTTCTTTGTGCTCGCTTCCAAGAGGCTCCCAAAACCTCTCACCTTGAAGCGGTTAAGCGTATCTTCCGATACATTAAAGGAATTATACATTTAAGATTATGGTATCCTAAAGGGACCAGCGTAGAAACCCTAGTATACGCGGACTCGGATCATGCCGGAGACTATGTGGACCAGAAAAGCTCTAGAAGTGTTTGTACCTTCATGGGTTGTTGTTTAACTTCTTGGTTCTCCAAGAAACAAACCGCTCATGCTATATCCACCACGAAAGCCGAGTATGTGAGTGCCGGTAAAGCTTGTCAACAAGCTCTATGGATGAAGCAAGCGCTTGTTGATTACAGGATTTCACTTAATGATGTTCCCATCATGTGTGATAATAAGGGTGCAATAGACCTTAGCAAACATCCCGTGCAACATTCGCGAACCAAGCACATAGAGATTCGCCATCATTTCCTTAGGGATAATGTTAAAAAAGGGAACATTTCGATTGAGAAGGTGCCCTCGGTAGAAAACCTAGCCGAACTAAGCCACTTAAGAGGGAACCTTTTAATTACTTGCGTCTAGGTCTAGGTTTAATGGAACATATTCCTTAATTGCGCTTTACATTAATTGAGTCTTTCTCTTCTTTTAATCTTTTCATTTTCTTTGAGTCTTTGAGTTTCTTAAACCCTTTTTGAAAAATCATTCTTCTCTTTTTTAAATCTCTCAAAGTTCTTTCGAAAATGGTCGAGAAATGTTTATGCATTGTTAATTCAATCTAAAAACATTTTTCACAGCTTCTTGCTATTGACATCGAGCATACATAATTCATATGTATGAGTATCTCAAATATAGCAAGAACGATAATGAAATATGGAGGATCATTGTGTCATGACCATGTGTTTAGATTAACACACCTCCAACATCGATTCCATTTCAAATCCATGGTTTTTGGTCAAAATTTTGTTTGGTGTGTTATTATATGTTTTCTGTGTGTTTTGTTGCTTTTTAACATGTCTCTATTATTAGTTGAACTAAAAAATTAGGATTTGCTGAATTGGAAACTTCTCATTATCCCCCAAAACACACATTCTGTACACGGATCTCCAAATAACCCACAGGTTCATATATATCTTTACATTATATATAAGAGGAGGGATATGCCAAATAAGCATGTTATAAATCCACGTCATCATTATTCATTCGGGCCTCCGCCATCATTCGGGTTGTGTTATACCCGGCTTATATTCATATTCAACATAAATCTGTATTCGTTTTCCAAAACCCTAACCAATAACCCCTAATCACGCGACCTTAATCAGTAACCCCTAATCAATTAGCAACCCCTAGCATCTAATCACTATCTCATCATACCAGTTAAATCAATTAACCAGATTCGTACCAATTCTATCAAGATTCAAGATTTGAGATCTAAGAATTCGTTTTCAGCAAATGTATTTTTTACAAATGGTTGGTTTCGCAATAAATTTTAACACATACAGTGTTGTTAGTTGTTTGTTCATCCCACTCTCAGAATTAGAATCAACTTTTAATATCCATAATTTTTTTGATGTGTTTAAGTGAAGATTACTCCCGAGGTGACATCATGTGGTGTGATCATTAGTTACTAATGATATATTATATGGTATAGTTGTATTCAGTTTTAATTTTATACATAGGTTAGTTTTCATCACCAGTTTTAGATTAGGTGTTGATTTATTTGTATTACAGCTGATAACATGGAAAAGATAACGCATGGAATTTGCAGCGAATATCTAATACTTTATCTCCTTTATGTGTAATTGGACCACTAGATACTATCACTGAAGTTGGCAATTGCCTTGAAGCCGTGGAACTGAAAAGGCAGTAGTTACTCATATTATGGATTTATCGAACTGTCCGACAAGACATTCGGCAAGCATGGAATGAAGGTGATCAACTATAATATTATCTTGAGAAACCACTATTTAAGTGGATCATTTTATTTTATATTTCAATCTGATACACAAGCTGTGTTTTTGTATTTGTCTGCAGCGAATATGATCTCTGATTCGAATTTAAACGAGATGTTAGGGCGATGTTTCTGAGAATAAATGGTATGGAGGAAAACCTACAAATCTTATTCATATATATAGTCCTCTAATTACTTGTTATTACATCAAGCCATTTCTTAGGTACTTGTCCATTGTTTCAGTTGTGCATCAATTTCACATGGCCATCCGAGAATCATGTTCAAACCAAAATCTAAATCAAGTAGACAAACACAAAGAATCAAGACTATATTCGGTTCACAGCTTGCATCTCACGACTAATTTTTCAGCCACTTTTGGATGGTGAGGTTGAGTTGGACAAAGGGATCAGATTTGGGTGTGGTGATGGGTGTGTTCAACTTTTACAGGCCGCTGCATCAGCTAATCATGCTCAAGCCATCAGTATTGACTTTTTTTATTAAACTTTTGCATCAAATGGTTATAAGATTATGTACAAAGTGTAGGCGTGGTATCTCCATGACATATGAATGATACCAATGCGGACCATTCTCGCGTTAGCAATTCTATATGAAAGTGTTGGCATTACGTTTGTTGCAACTTTTAATCGCCAACATTTTATCTATAGCTATCACGATCCCATTACCAAGAGTCCTAGAACTTTATCAAGATAAACTAATGCCTGCTGAAGATGACCCAATGCATAAAAACATCCGAGCAAGGGTCTCCGGATTTCGAGTTCAGCTGGACAAAGTCACACCTGTGTGATATTTGTAAATTAACTGCTTACAAACTTTGGAACTGACTTTTATTCACAATATGCCTGCATTTTCACCTCTAAAACCTACAGCGAGGAGATAGAGCGAAAAGAACAGATGTTATAAAGAGGCGATTTAGGATTTGGGTTGTGAGCTTGTAATGTGGGTGATGCATGTCCCTGAAATAAATTAACCATCAACTGTTAGAAGCAAAAGAGCAAATTCACTAGACCTTTCATTGCATGTTTGTTCTATTTCGTTGCTCGATTACCATCTTGAATTAGAAACAACTTCATAGGTCCGATCTTATAACTCTATAACTCTATAGGGATCAGAGATTAAGAACATAGAAAGTATGAGCGAAGTATCATAACAGATATCTAGACTAGGCCGGATGCATTCAGATTCCATTGAGGGTATTGCTAGCTTAACTCTATATCATGGAAACTTGATGTTTATTATATAGTTATGAATGTATTACTCTCAACTGTCACTGTACAAATTTTCATTGTCATCTCTATGTTTATTGGACCTTGTCATATATATTCAGGTTGTCTCCAACAATAGCCTAGATGATGCGGTAGTCGACATAAAGAGGAAGGTATGCGTTTCTTTCTCTCTTTTCGCGTTTGGTGTAGAATTCTACTGTCCCACTGTAGGAGCTTTGGCATGAAAATCAGCCCCTTTTTACGACTTGGCAGCTTTAGTTTAAGGGTCAAAAAGTTCTGTTTTGTTATATTTAATCTTTCAGATTTGTAGCCTTTTAACTTTTCTTGAAAATAAATTAACATCATTATGTACAAATGTAAACACAAACTTTTCATGACTTACATCATAGATATCTAGGCAGTAAGTGTTTCGATTTGTCCCAACCTGGGCTGTTTTGACGGTCCACCTTTTGGCTCGGGAGCTACAACATTCTATTACACAGCTTTTCGGCTGACTACGGTTCATGGAAAGGCTGGGATGGAAGTCCTCAAAGGAGGGCTTTTGTATGTCTACGGGGTTCCGAAAAAGGATGTCAAATATTAAATTTTCGCTTTTGAAATAATTCTCTTAATTCTGAAAAATAAAATCACATGACTCGACCAAGTGAAAAGACCCTTATGACCTGGCGCTGGTGAAAGATCTTGGTTGGTGTTAACTTCTTTCTTTTTTTGCATCTATTCACATGTCATTTACACACTCACATTAAGGTCAAGAATAAGGAACGTGTTTGGTTTAATATCCTATAACTCTATAAGGTTGTTAAAAGTTCAGGTTTGATGTTGTACTTTAAATATGCATGTCACTAACAGAAGTTCGTTTTCACAACTGTTCTTACTGATTCTAATCATAGTCGAGTCTAATTACTTTGAATTTGAGGTTCTGCAACACTTGATGATATGTAGAAAACACTTGCTGATAAAATCCAACAATACGACTATATTTGTAACATTTCATCAAGGCAAAACAACATATCATTCATACATATACATTTATTTCATACCTAACCAACATTAAAAGAAATAGAAATATGGACCTATCATAAACGATAAAAAACGTTGCAGAATTGCGTAAGTTAAGTCGAAAATCCTAGACCACATAAGTTTAAAGAGATGTAGGGATTACCGTTTGGTTATGCAACATTTCACCCACCACCTAAAGCTTTCAAATTATCGCTTTAATGTTGATTTCAAATTAATATAACTAAGTGGTGACTGTATCATGAGCTCCACACCATCATTTTATCTGTCATCAACAAACCAACATTCATGTGTTCATCTTTTAAACATGAATAATGCTGCAAATCATAAATACTCAGCTTCTTCGAGTCCATCTCTAAATTTGGCTTCTGCTTCTTTTTCTCTTCAAATGAATAAAAGTGTGCCTTGATACTTGAAGTAAAAACAAGAAAAATAATGGGTCATTCACAAGAAAAATAAAGCTTTGTTTTTGTCATTTCTGCTGCTTTATAGTTTGCATAGAAAAATGGCCCCATTTAAAGGTGGGTCTGTCATGAGTCCAGTAAATAACAAATTCCACCATTGCAACATTGTGAGGACCTGAGTTACAGAGAAGTGGTATTTTAAATGAAAAAATCTCTTCTGCAAAAGAAACCAATGGGAAAGTAAGCTTCGAAGATCCAGTGAGAACTGATGCAGCAAACAGAATATTTAGCTCAGTCGATAATGTTGAAGCTGAGCCTTCATTTAGATTCAGTAATATAGGTGGGGTGTTGCAGATGAGGTAACTTTTCTTTCTTCATATCTTCATTGTCTTCCTATCGTAACATGTCAAAGTGTTCATTTTGCTTCGCCCACTTGGAAAAAAGTAAAAGAATGGGTACATACTTTAGGGGATATCAGACCTACATCCTATGCATATTTAGACATCTGCTAATCTATTCTTTCTAGATTCTTTAGGCATACATGTCGACATAAAGACCTTAATTCTACAAATTTGATAGAACTGTATCAACGGTAAACAAGTTTGGAAATTATGAAATGATGGCACACTTATCACACTTTAAACCTCATTAACTAATAGTTTTGAAGGTTTGGGCACACTAAATACATATTTAGAGACCTGTTTAATGCAAACTTTCAGAAACATTGTAGAAACTTACGACTTCGTAGTTTCGTAGATCTTAGTGAAAACATCATTCTTAGAATTCCATGAAGGTTTACAATGACAATATTTTCTTGAGAAATTTTACTGATTTCGAGAATATATTATACACATTATGTATAGTGATGGTTGAATTACTATGGTTCTTGCAAATATAGCAAATTTAGAGTCCTCATATTTGTTTTTTTACATTTGCATTACTCTTATAACTATTTGCTACTATTTTCCTCCTGACGTTTTACTTCAAATAGACGTCTACATTCATCAATAGCAAAGCACAAGAAAAAGGTCAGAAATGGTCACTCGGCAACCAAATCAATGGAGAGGATTTCACTAGGAAGAGTCCCCTGAACCAATCTTAAAGCACATTTAGTCAAAGAGGCCAAGCCTTTCCATTCTCATCTGATAATGGACGTGTACCTTTCCATTCTGTGCATCCACCAGTTCAGCATCAAAGCCACCTACACCATCCATTATGCCATCTTTTTCAACAACCGAGATATCCAAGTCAACGGAATTGCCTGTTATACCGACTTACAGTTTTGGAACGAAGAAAATTGGTGAGTCTGTTGTTTTCAGTTTTCCTTCTACAACCAATACCCCTATTGGTGACGGTGACTCTGGTCATAAGTTCTACTTTGCGTCAGATAACAAGAGAGTGTCTTTTATTTTTTTGATAGTAAGTGATCCCAATATTATTAAATGACCTTAATATCACAGGTATATTATCTTCTTTTTTTAGCTCCAAAAAAATGCATTTCTAAGCCGGTTGATATGGCGCCTAAAGAAAAGGTTACTTCAAATGGGTAAAAGGATTGATCTAGATGGCAAAATTAGCCGCATGTAAGTTCCACATTATGGATCGCCTTTTAAAACTTTTCAAACCCGCTGTGATTCACTGAAACTTTTCAAACTTTTCCAACTTCAGACTTCAAGGATACCTCTTGAATTTCATACACGGAAGCCATCTTTTGACAATCACGGTTTAGAAAAAGGCAATACTTTATTGGTGATCATGAATTATAATGTGTGAATGGTTACTGATGATCTGTTGCGTTAGTTGAGTACACACTTGCATTACCAGGTGACTAATAGTTACTTATGAAAGCAATTTTGTCCAAAGCTGAGAGCAAAATCCCGTACAGATACCTTAGAGGACTCTACAAAAACAACATGAAGTCATTAGTAATAGACAGTGTCGACTTCTAAGGTCAACTACACGACTCGCCCGCCCTTGAACATTTATTTTTTCCGTTCTTAATCACATCTTTTTGGAAGCTTCAGGTACTAACCTTTTACATGATTGTATTCAGTAATCTATAATTCTATATAAATAGCGTAATAATGTAGTTTTTCTATTAATTTGATCATGTATAATACATTATTTCTTTACAAAAGATCCAAAAAGTAGAAAGATATAGTAGTTTGTAGACCCTACTCTTTTCAAACCACACCACTGTTTTTGGCGTATAGCTTATTTGGTATTCTGCTTACACAAGCTTATTATAACATGATAAAAGCTTATATAAATTTCAGTCTGTCTAATAAAAGTGACTTAGAAACAGTGTGACTTAAGTTTTTTATAAATGCATAGGCGAGTTAAGTTCTTAAGACTTATTTAGGTTGCAACCAAGAGAAAAGAAAGCAACCCGTGACCCGGTAATGTAAAGATGGCCCAGTTAATGAGTTCATCAGTTAATACTATTGGCTAAACTTTGTGATTTTTGTCTGAAACTTGCAGCACCTAAAAGTTCTTTGAACTCTGCAGCTTGCTTGCGGCTCAAGTACCGAGCATGGTTGATGAATTAACAAGTGAAAGCCACCAAACATCATAATACTTACCCCCGATGCCGACTTTTTTCGGTCCTCTTCAAAGTGGATATGTGCCAGAATCTTCTCTCAAGCGGTGGATGGCACCCCTAACCTGTTGCAAAAAGTACCATACAATAGTCCGTAGCAGTGCAGTACCAAAAACAACTTTGGTGACTAATGAGCTAGACGGGATTGGGTACTCGGCTCAACTTGGGTTAAGACAAGGCACTTGTCCAAGTTTTTGAATTTTGTATGGATATAAAGTGTGAAAATATGATTTGATGAAATGTAAGATACTTAATACTACGTAACAACTAAGATCTTTAAAAAAATAACTTGGGATGTGGAGTTATATAAATTAAGGTGGTTCGAGAGTGGTCATGAAAGTTTGGTGAATGTTGGTCTAAAAACTACAACCATTAGGTTATGGACTACAATTACACATCATGCAATGCTTTATAGTTTATACATTTACATGTTACGGAGTATACACTAAATAAAACTTTGATATAACATCGCAACTTAGTTATCTGTATAACATTGTCCTAAAGGTGGAAAAGTAGACGAATCAGTTAAGTGTTAAAACTTAAAAGAGCTAGATTGAGCAAAACAAAAGTTAAATACAAAGACTTATTAAATCAGTTGAAGTTTTAAAACTTAAAAGAGCTAGATTGAGCAAAACAAAAGTTAAATACAAAGACTTATTAGTTGCTAGACAAAGGTTGAGCGTCGTTTCAAAATCGAACCAAACCGGAAAAACCTGAACTCAAAAATCGAACCGAATTAAATCGATCAAAACCAAAACTGAACCGAGAGAAACCGAATCGAATATATAGTTTATGCACATATTTCGTGTTTTTAACCAGAAATCAAACAGAACCAAAAAACCCAACATAAATATATAAATCCGAAATTGATCGGTAAGGTTTCGGTGGATTCAGATCGGTTCGATTTGTTCGTCGGGTTCTATTTTTTACGTTCAGCTCTATCCCAATCTCATCACATGTCGAGACTAATTTTCCTTTTGGTTCAAATAATAAATGGTGAAAATTTCACATACGCTTAGAATTGCCATTGTATGATAAAAAAACTAAAATATAAGATATTCAAAATACCACATATGTGTGAATAATACATATAAACCAACTCCTATAATCAAATTTTTACACGACTCATTTAACTCATTCTTTTGTTCATCATTAATAAAATTTGAAACATGAAAACTTTTAAACTAACAAACAGCGAAACAATATATTGAGGTTTTGAGAAAAGGAAGAATACAAGAGACTTGCATTTTTTAACTAATATTAGGGTTATAAGAAAAAAATAATATGTAAAAAAAATAACCTCCTAATGAATAAATGATTTTAAGGTTTTTTAATAGAAAACATAAAATAATATCATGACTAAGGTGCAAAGGACAAGTTGATCGGATATATACCAGTATAACAATAATAGGTGAGTGTTGCAGAGATATTTAGCGAGCAAGTGTAACCGACTAAACCAATATATAATGAGAGTACCCATCCGTGGGCGAATGTATGCCTTACGTAGGGGTGGCAGCGTCTCTTATAGCTAGCCGAAAAATGCGGATTTTGATGTAAGTTTTTTATAATTTACATCTTTTTTCGAAAGTGTTTCACATAAAACTCAGATTGCCCTCTATTCACATAATAAAATCCAAGGTTCATCTCTATTAAACCCCCATAAACTCTTTATAATTAAAAATACTTGATTTATCGTTATTAGCATACTTCTTTTCTCTGCAGTTTATTGTTATTGTCAAGAAATATTTTTTGCCCCCCCCCCCCCCTCTCACATTCTACTTTTCTGATTCTGCCACTACTTCCATCAAAATCTTGTATCACTTCTGTTTCGGTTAAGTAATGAAAAAGATATAGAGGAAACATTGCACCATGACGAGGTTAAGTATATCTTTAAAAAATAATTTTTTTAAAACTAATATTTAGCTTAAAAAATGCAAACGTTAATTAAAAGTCATACCCGCCCATCGGGCGGGTTTTGCAACTAGTATATATATATATATATATATATATATATATATATATATATATATATATATATATATATATATATATATATATATATATATATATATATATATATATATATATATATATATATATATATATATATATATATATATATATATATATATATATATGGCACCGCAGGTGGAGATAAGGTACCATGGTCAGGACCTTCAAATTTCGAGTTTTTTGTAACTCCAAATTTGTTCCAACACTTTTTGGAATCTTTGGTTCAAACCTTTGACCATCCCAAAAGTGTCTTGGGCTTTCTCTATTTAAACCTAAGCATTTTGCATCCTTTCTCATACCAAAATGTCTTATTCACCAAATGAATGCCTTGATTCTCCTCCATTTTCCCCAATCTCTCTCATTCCAAATTCACCCAAGAATACTCAAAATCACACTTGTTCTCCTTCTAAGAATGTTGATTGTGGAACCTCTACCTTTCCACCACATCCTTTTTATGTTCTTCCTCCTTCACATGATAATGTCATGCATCATGGAGCATATTGTCAATGTTGTCAATATCAACATCTTGCTATGGCTCATATATATGAGGAGTTGATTTACATCAAGAGTATCCTAGTCAAACCTCCTCTTCACTATGACTATGAGATAACTACCAAGCCACCACCACCTACTTCCACCACCACTTTGTCTTTCATGTAAGCATATGGATTGCTTATCTCCAAGACATCTACTTCAAGCAAATCCTTAAGTTCTAGATTAACTAGGATTAGATTTATGCTTTTCTTTTGGCTTGTTTTCTTTTTCATACAACTTTGTATGATTTTTCTCCATATATCTTTATTTTACATTTCCTTTTAACATGACTTATCTTGGATCTTAGTTGTCTTCTCTTTTCTTATCTTATTTTTCTTTTTATGTGACCTATGTTATATCTTATTGGGTGTTTCTTTTCTTCTACTAACCCTTCCATGTAGCATGTCACCATAGCTCGATTCCTTGGTGCCCCAAACAAGGGGAGTAAGCACCAAGAGGGAGCATTTGCAAAGTCCGATTCTTTTTTTCCTCAAAGACTTTTGCATCCTTTTACTTCGACAAAGGGGAGATCTTGCAAAGTCCGATTCTTTTCTTCCTCAAAGACTTTTGCATCCTTTTTTCTTCGACAATGAGGAGAAATGAAATAAACTCGTTTTCAAAAATCTTGTTTTTCATATGATTGAGTTTATGTGTTGTCGAAATCAAAAAGGGGAGATTGTTAATGCAATGATGTCTAAAAACGTTACTTGCATTTTTCGGTCTCGCTTTGTTTTGATTACGACAAAATATAAAAACAAGCATTTATGTAAACAACGAAAAACGAATTCTTGATTTCAAGTATTCTTTAATTTCAACCATTATCGCTTAAGGTATGAACAAACAAGTTTTCATCTTAATTAAGTGATCAAGAATTTAAGTTTTCTTAAAATTCACCTTTTATTAAATGTGACAAAAAAAATTAATAAACTTTATTTTTAAAAAAATGTTTTATTAAATTAAATATTTGAAAATTTTAAAATGGCATATTCCATTTGGGTTTAGAATATCCTTTGAGGATAACTATGCCACCAAATGTGACTACCCCACTAAAAGACAAGAGGGAGCGGAGTCTACGACCGCGGTCCCTTAAAAGGTCTATATGGTTCCTTATCGATAAGGAACCTCAAGCACAATTAAGGCACCGCGCTCTGATATGACCGTTGGACCTTTGTCCTATAAATAGTGGACCATTCTCAGATTTTCTCTTCACCTCTTTTGCACACAAATTTCCAGATTCAAACATACTTCTTAAATCATTCAAATCCTTGATTATTTGGTTGATTACTACTTGTTTAGAAGTGAATCATTCTCCTCCCATCTCTTCCTCTTCAAGTGCAAAGAGAAGAACACTTTCATCCTTGAAGTGTTGAGTCTACCTCAAGATCTATTGAAGATCAAGTTTTATTCATTCATTATAGTTGTGTAGTGTCGATCCAAGTAGTTGTGTTATTTAGAGTTATGTTGTGAAGATCCAAGTAGTTGTGCTATTTGGTAGTTGTGTTGTGAAGATCCAAATAGGTTTGTGTAGGATATGTAAATCTTGCTTATGTTTTAGAGAGAGGAAGAGATAGAAAGATGGTGGATTTCACACTTCTAGAGAGAGAAAGTTTAAGAGAACTATGTGTTATTCAAATGAAATCACCACCCTCTCCATCAATGGAGAGGGTTTATATACCAAGCCCATAAGATGGGCTTAGGCTTACATTTGGGCCGGCCATACAAGCATGGACCGGGCTTTTCCTTGTTGAGTTAATTAAAAGATATCTAGACTACGAGCTACAACTTAATATATTGTCGAAGTGACCGAATCTTCCTAAATACGTAAAAACGTATTTCCAACAATCTCCCCCTAAGGGAGGTCACTCCAAACAAGGGTATCACCCGAGTTACAATAATAAAATAAACCTAGCATACTATGCTTGTCTTGAGCTCGTAGTCTTCGTCTTTCTTTTATTTTTCTTTTCTGGTGAACATGCTGATGTGATCTTTGATATCAATCTTTAGCATTAATCTCTTGCCTTGATCTCGTGCATCCATCACTTGTGATCTTCGCCTCTTCGTGACCTCACGTCCCACATACTTATACCTTAGTAGTTCTTGAAAGCTTAAGAGTTCAATACAGCGGAAGACTTAACTTTTAGGCTTTCTTGAATTAGTTGAGGTATTAAGTGTATAAATTATAAGCATGCGGGGACGACTTCTTCTCGGATTCCGCAACGCCACCGTCTTCAAATGCCGCAACATAAGTAGACACGAACGAAATGGATTTGAACATTTCATTCTAATTCGGTAGCATTTTACCTCCGGTCGGTGAAGACCATTGGACGATATAAAATATCGTACTTGTGGCAGGTAGATTTAATTAAAAATCTCCTTGACAAGATTTCGCGGGTATACCCGTTCTCTTTACTCGACCGTCCAAAGCTGACTGCGAACGTAAAGAGTGAATCATTTGGATAAAATTATCCGCATGATTAAAGCCGTCAATTCTGATTCCTGGAACAAGTGAAATTCAATTAAGAACCGCATCATCGTTGCTTTCCAGTTGTCACAAGCTTGATTCGTATAGAATCTTGCAAGTTACCTACCAAGTGCTGTTTGAGGTTAACACTAGAAGGATTTCCACTCATCACTGTGAACACTAAGGTATCACTCTGAGTGTTCTGGCAAGATCACTAAGATATTGCATAGAGGCCTGGAACGTGTTTAAATTCAATTAAGAATTAAACAACTGTTGCTTTCCAGTTATCACAAGTTTGATTCATAAAGAATCGCACAAGTCACCTACCATGAGCTTTTTGATATTCGCTCAAGAAGGATTTCCATCTTCATTGTAAATACTTTCATATTACTCGGATGTTCAAGCAAGATCATGAAGATTTTGCGTAGGACTCTTAAAATCTTTCTTACTTTTCACAGTGTATGAAGAAGCAAGGAATTATGAAAGTGTGTCCTAATGAGATATTTGATGATCTCAAATGGCTCTAGACTCGATCGTGCACTTTGGATTTTAGTGATCGGAGGCTGGAGAGGAGTGCCACCATCGATAGATAACATGTTGTCTCTGTGTGATTAAAACAAATACCTTTCAAGAGATATATGAGTTAGCTAGGATGGGTTGTACATTGCATCACTGGGTCCATGATGTCTGTCTTCAATATCGAGAATCATTAAAATGATCTCAATAGCATATGTCTTGACCCGGTTTCTGCCTAAAGTTGTAAGGAGGGCTTCTTTCTTTACACCCTTTATCTTTACAATTCTTTTTCATTCTTCAACCTCTTCAATGCTTACCAATACGTCATAACAGCACCTTGTTGTGATTGTTCTAGTGCTAACTTAAGTACTTGGTCGGCATTCAGCTACGTTCACAATCTTTCTCCAACTTTCCTAAGGACTACTATTTCTAGCTATGGAATGTCCTTGGGAAGATTCCTTCGGTTCAAGAAGAATCATTGGACTTAACCTATCCTACCATCCTTATGTCACCACAATCTTCATCGTCGTGAAATAAATGGGTTTTGGGTAAGTATATGTCACCATGAAAATCCATTTTGATATGCAAATCCGTTTTGCTCCCCCTTAACATATGCCACGATATTCGAAAACATTTCGCATATGTCGGGATGAGCCAGCACATTAAGTCAAACCATTTGTGATAATATCCCATATTAAATCACATTTTCTCCCACATATTAAAAATATTAACCCAATCGATGTTTTTAATATCAATTGATTTAATAAAGTTTTAACAAAGGTTTTGGGAAGAAAATGCAAGTCCATTTTATCTTCATGATACCAAATGTAGGAGATATGATACCGATTTGTAACATGATCACATATTCACCATATTAAAAAGAATTGACAAGGTTGGACCTGATTGATGAGAACATCATATGATAAGATCAAATAGTTCTTGGCCGCATATGTTGGTCGCCTCATCATGTTTGAATTCATCTCTTGACACCACGTGTACGATTGGTATTCTTGTCTTGACACCAATTAGTGAGCTTGGCACGTTCGGCATCGAAGATTCTGAATGCTTGACAATTGCTCCCCCTCAATTGTTGACCCGTGTTCTATTGAAAGAGCTGTAGTCGTCGTCTGAGTAGTCGCATCGTCGAGTATGTAGATACTAATTGTAGATTGCTATGGTTGTAGAGATGATAGCTTCATAAAAACAAGACTTCTCTTGTTTTAACAAATAAATGCACTGAAACGTACATAGATTTGTGTGAGACCAAGTTATAAAGTAAACTTGATCCCTTACAAGGTTTTAAAGTAAACTTTGCCCGAGAAAGTTAATTCCCGTTGTGAGCCAAAGCTTTCATAAGAAATACTTGACTTTAATATGAAAAGCGGGTTGCAGTCAGAAATAACTACAAGCCATATTGGCATGTTTTATGAAATATTTACAACTTTTGTACGAACTCTATTTATGGCGCCGTGTCGATATTAATCAACATTTCTAAGGCCGTAAATATTATCGTACCAAAAGACATGCCTTTGAAAAATAAAGTAAAAATATTTTTGGATCTTTATGAATTTTTCAATTTTTATGGTTTTTATATGGTTTTATATGTTTGTATTTTGCTTTTGTGGATAAAAATATAAACAATATATACAGATGATCGCCAAGGATACAGAGAATAGTTTACCATTACTATTCTTTCGCTTCATCTGCCAATTCCTTTAGAGTCTCAGGCGAGAAGGTTCTCATTCCTAGCTTGTTGGCCAAAAATTTAATTCGAGCGCGATCTAAAGCCTCGTGAAAATATCCGCCAATTGATACTCAGATCGGACAAAGTAAAGCTCGATTACTCCATTTTCTACTTGCTCCTTGATGAAATGGTAGCGAATGTCAATATGCTTCGACCGGGAGAATTGAACATTGTTGCAGCATAAGGCAATTGCACTCTTGTTGTCACAGTACATCGGAATTTTGTTGAAACCTAGACCATAGTCGGTTAATTGCGATCTCATCCAATGAATTTGAGCACAGCAACCGGACATAGCTATGTATTCTGCTTCCGTACTTGAAATTGCAGCGCTTTTCTGCCTTTTCGATGCCCAACTGATTAGTCGATCTCCTAGTAGTTGCAAAGTTCCACTCGTGCTACGCCTTGTATCTTGACAACCCGCATGATCCGCATCTGCATATGCCATTAGTGCAATCGAAGAGTCCTTCGAATACCAAAGTCCCCGATTAATGGTTCCTTTAAGATATCGAAAGATACGTTTCACAGTGGCCAAGTGTAACTCAGTAGGTCGAGTTTGATATCGAGCACACATACATATAACAAACTGAAGATCAGGTCGACTAGCTGTGATATACAGAAGAGTACCGATCATTCCACAATAAAGTGTCGGATCAACGGCAACTCCATGTGGATCTGCATCAAGCTTAGTTCGATCCACCATTGGAGTATCCACGGGGTCGCAAGATTCCATCTTATATTTCTTAAGCGATTCAAGGGCATACTTGGATTGATTGATGAAGATGCCTCTGGGACTCTGAGATATCTGAAGACCTAAGAAGAATGATACCTTACCCATCATTGACATCTTAAACTTGGAAGACATGAGTGTCCCAAACTCATTCGATAAGGTTTGGGTCGAGGCTGCAAATATAATATCATCAACATATATTTGTACCATAATCATATCTTTACCTCGTTTCTGAATGAACAGCGTGGGATCCACCTTGCCTTTAGCGAAGCCTTGCGTAATGAGGAATTGTGACAAAAGATCATACCATGCGCGTTGAGCTTGCTTCAACCCATAGAGAGCCTTCTTAAGCTTGTACACATGATTAGGATAATTAGGATTCACAAAACCATCTGGCTGTTGAACATAGACATCTTCCTTGATTTCACCATTAAGAAATGCCGTCTTCACATCCATCTGATAGACGATCATATTCATATGGGCTGCATAAGCGAGGAATAGTCGAATAGCTTCCAAACGGGCAACAGGTGCAAAGGATTCCATAAAGTCGATGCCCAATAATTGCTTGTATCCACGAGCTACTAGTCGAGCTTTGTTCTTCAATATTCCGCCTAACTCATCGAGTTTCACCTTGTAATCCCATTTCAAAGTGAGTAACTGCACTTGATCCGGGCATGGGACAAGTTCCCATACTTCAAGACGTATAAATTCATTAAGTTCTTCTTGCATAGCTTCTATCCAACATGATTGAGTGAAAGCTTGTTGCCATGTCTTAGGTTCAACTTCAGTGAGAAAAGCATCAAAGTGACAAAACATTTCATTTTCTTGTAACTGACTTCGTGTGGATATCGGACGATTAAGGTCACCAATAATAGAATCTATAGTATGATCCTTTGTCCACTTGCTGTCATGTTCACGAATCCGTGGATTGGAGTAAACTGTAGTAGGAGCTTCCTCTGAGGTGGATGACCCGGCTTGATTAGGGTCGGGAATTGGTACACCAAAGAATGGAAGTTCACGCATTTGAGCGAATTCCAAATCGTGATCATCATCATCCTCTTCATCATCAATAGGCATGACATGGGTAGTTGGTTCGGGTGTTGGTTGAGAATTACTTGTTGATGGTATATCTTGACCAACTGTAGGTGCATATGTGTCTGATTGTGCTTCGGTTGCTGGAGCGACAACTTCGGTGACCGGAGCTATTACCTCAGGTTTTGGAGCAACAATACTTGGAGGAGTAAAGAATTCATCAAAGAACGGTTGAAACAACGTATCCCATTCAGTCCTAGAAGGTGGTGTAAATGATGATGAAGTAGGGTTGTTTGGGACAAGACCAGAACTAATGTTACTGGGTCCCATTTCATGAAGTACGGGTTCAGAGCTGCTTTGCTCAGAAGCCATTGCTGTCAGCTCATCAAAATCAACACTCATAGTTCCGAGGATCTTGCGAGAGTTGCGGTTGTAGATTCGGTATGCCTTCTTTGCGGGTGCGTAACCAATGAAAATATCAATATCAGCCTTTGGTTGAAGTTTTCCCAAATTGTCACCATCATTATTTGGATAGCAAAGAGAACCAAATACATGAAGATATGATAAATCTGGTACTTTTCCATGGAGAAGCTCATAAGGTGTTTTACCATGGCGTTTACGAATTAGTGACCGGTTTTGGGTGTACACTGCTGTAGATACTGCTTCTGCCCATAAAAACAATAGAGCCTTTGCGTAAAATAACATCGTTCGAGCAGCTTCCATAAGTGTGTGATTTCGCCTTTCAGCTTAGTCCTCAAAGTATATTGGTGTAGATTGGTCCTAGCTAAGATTAGGGCTCGACTTTTAGCTTAGAGTCGGAAATTGGATAAACGACGTTGTATACGGTTTGTCCACCTTGAGGAGCTTGTTGATTATTGAACTTTCGAGTAAGGAGTATCCGAGGAGTGGAGTAGGGACGAGGAGTGAGCTTCGTTGCCGAACCACTATAAATCCTTGGTGTTTGGCTTGATATTTCTTTTCCTTATCTATTTACATTCATTATTCTTCATTAGCATATACTTGTGATTATTAGTTTAGTTGCACTATCCCTTTTTCATATTGTGTATAAGAAGATTTCACATAATTACTCAAGCCTAAGTTTTTGAAAAGGATTTTTGAAAACCCTCTTTTAACAAATAAATTTTTAAAAACTATTCAACCCCCCCCCCTTCTAGTTTCTACATAAATTTATATTCATAATATATGAATAGAATTCTAAGAAAAAATTTGAGAATGCAAGGATTATGTTTGTCTTTGATATGCTATGAGACCACTATAATCTCGGGAGGAGATTCCTTTTAGGGGTAGAGACTATGACAACCTATAAATTTCACATCTTTGTTATATGTTATGATTTAATGAATATGAAAATCTACTAGAAATTTTTGCTTTTGTGCCTTACTTGATAAGATGAATTACTTCTCACAACCTGAACTGCCACACCAACATATTCCTATATATTGTAAACACAATGCATATATCAACTATGAGTTCTAAAAAGTAATCTAATAAGTGTGCTATGAATAAGAACATCTCAAATATAACTATGATGTCCTAAATTCCTTTAGAAACCCTAGAATCCCTATAAATAAGTCATAAACTCAAGAATGATGAACTATGAATGTACAAAACATATAAATAAGTAATCATGGATTATAAAAAAGTTGTAAACTATCATTTGAAGGTATAATTTCATCTAAGAATGGTAAGAAAAAACCATACAACGCTAGGTACAAGTAAATGTACATAATAGTGTAGATCATCACCTAAAATCTATTTCACAATGAATTAAAATCTAATATTTTTGCAACCAATTATAAAACTCAACTAAGTATCATACTAAGACTATTTTTTACTTTAATTTAATGTACAATAATTAAAGCACAAAGTACACGTTTTTAAAGCATAGGAATCTAATTAAGCCTATTATTTCCTAGAATATGACAAACCTATATAACTCACTAAACTAAGTATGTAGAATCTTTAGAAGATATCATATAAGACCTATAATAAGCTAAGACAGTGATATAAACACTAATTACTAAAGGTACAAAGTCATTAGGCTTAATGACCTAAAAACCCTTATATTAAGCATTCTACTTAGAATCAATGTGTAATCTTTTAGGACAAGTCTACAAACCTCAATAGCATTATATTTAGTTTATAAAGTTATCATAGGACAATTTTAAAGTACCCTAAATCACAAGGTATAAGATTTCAATGCATGACTTATAAATCAGGTCAAAATAGGTATTTTCACCCTTAGGATATAAATTGAGTTTACATCATTAGATAAGTGAAGAATAATGACTATAACAAGGATTTAACCATAAATCATTAGAAACCCTAATCCGGCTAGGTTTTCTTCCAAATTTCACTTCAAACCTTTCTTAAACTTCAAACCAAGAACCGAAACCTTATAAATACGATGTGTAAACACTAATTACACCTTAATCCATCACTATTACATTTCTAAACCCTTAATTACAAGAATTTCCAAACCATAATGTTAGAAGCGCTAATTTTAGACCCAGATTCATTTTTCCCTTCAAAACATTATTTAAACTCTGTCCCTCCCGTTTTCAAACCCAAGATCATTAAAATATATATTTTAGAGTATTTACAAGTAGGTGCATCACCTACTTGAAGGCTACACATCTTCATTCCAATCCATTTTGTGTCGTGACTTATTTTGGACCACAAGATCAAGATATTTTGTTCCTAGCTTCCATTACTTATAGATAGACTTCCATAGGCTCTCATAGCTTCCCTTAGTAACATAATTACTGATATTACACGTCCATAGCCATAACTTGGAGCCTAAGTGTTGAAAACGACTATAAAAGGGACAAAATCTCCCATTTGAGAACTTGCACCCCATTTTCTCTTTACCTCCATACCCATTATGATCTAAAAATTTTCAAAGGTTCTTAGATACTTATAAGACAAGAAAAAGTTCTAGAAGGAAGCCATTGAAGCTCTTGAAGCGTTGGTTGCAAGTTGTGTTCATAAGAAGCCTTAGAAATCATTTTGGAGCTACTTAGGTAATCACTATGTTAAGTAAGATTTGATCTTGTTATAATGATTTTCTAATCCTTGTTATAATGTTTACAAGACTTTAATAATCTAATCTAATAAGCCTTAGTTCATAAAATAAACTAAAATGGAAGTTATAAATTAAAAATGTTATAAAACCCCAGTTTTGTAATTTACATTAAATAATGAGATAAAATCCATTTCAAAGGCTATAATTATGGAAATGTAATTTTATTATGATTATAAATGTGTTTATAAACTTTGTTTTAAGTTCGTATATCATTTGGTATAAATTTGAGATTGTTATGCAATTTTAAACAAGTATAAGGAATAAAACTATCATTTCACAAACTCTAAATATTTTGGGCCAAAGTGTCATTTTATCAAAGTTAAAACTATAAGGACTAACATTTCAAAGTTTGAAACCCTAAGATTGATATTTGAAAGTTGAAAATATAAATATTAAAACTATATACTTTAAGGGTTAATAGTGTAAAAATACAAAACTTATAACTAAAAGGACCATTTTTGCCAAATATGAAACTAAATAATAATATACTAACCGTTGAAGAAATTTCTATAATATATAATGTATCATGTTAGTAGGAAACTTTGTACAAAGATGTTCCATCTCGATATTACATTCTGACTGAGTGGTTGGGTTTACGATTTAAAGTGCCCTCGCTTCTAAAACGTTTATAGAATGGCTTCTGAGTATGATGGCTCGAAAAATGATGCTATAACTCCAAAATCTATAAATCAAAGAATATACAAGTTTTATTGAACAAGTATTGAAACTAAAGATTCAAGGACTTGATATTATACAAAATATGTTAATCGAGGTTGGTAGGGTTAAACTTTTGTTTTGATATAAAGAGATTCAGAAATCTTTGGAGATAAGGTGAGTTCATAGCCTCACTAGATCTAATTTGTAAATGATTTGAAAACCCATGAGGGGGATATATGCTAAATTGGAATACAAGTATTTTTGGTATGCTTCCTAGATATGTTGATTGACACTATGTTTACTACTGCCTAAAAGTCCATTTTTAATTATGAACCGCTAATCATTTCATAGAAAATGAGCGTAATATTGTAGATAGTACTATTGAGGACTAACATCCTCTGTCTGGGCAAGTTGCACTTGCTAGAACCTTAGTGGTCAAACATGCATACTTTATTTTTCAAAACAGGATAGTTTGGTATACTTCCTCATAAGGGCAATTGTTGGTTTCAGATATGTCTAGTCGCGGTATCATATGCTTAGTGCAATGTAAACATGAATATTTAAATATGGGCGAATAACAACGTAGCTCAGGAAAAGAACCTTGTAATCAAAATCATTTATAAACCTTTGAATTCACTCAACCATTGTGTTGATTTTAAGCATATATTTTAGGTATTAATGATTGATAATATGGAACAACATAAGGATAATGTGGAAAGATATAGACTTGAAATATTTATCATTCAACCCTACTTTCAAGATCTTGGGAACCTGTGATGTACATAGTGTTAGAAATACGTTTTTACGTATATTAGAAGTATCGGTCACTCCACAATATTATTAATGTTGTAATAGCTCGTAGTTAGTGTGTGCTTATTAAGTTAAGTAAGAAACCGACCCATGGGCTTGTAATGGGTCGGCCCAAGCCCAATATAGGCCTTGGATATAAATACCCCTTTCCACCATGGAAAGGGGTTGGTTGTTGATATTCTACATTTTCATTTGAATAAACATCACATAGTTCTCTCTCACTTTCTCTCACTAGTTTCTCTCTCTAGAAATCTTTAACCCACTTCATAGATTCATAGGTTATCGATATTCTACAATTGGTATCAAGAGCTATGGGGTGATTTAAGGTAATGATTTGTGTTGTTATTTAGTTTTTGATTGTATTAGTGTTCTTTAAGAAGATCCATCTTGATTCTTGGAGTTTTTGGTGATTTTGTGATTGGGATTAGTAGATAAGTATTAGTTTTCACTTATTTTAGTAGAAATCACAAAACTTTTTGGGTAACTTGGTAAAAATCTGGGTTTTTTCTTCATATTTTTGATCGACTGTTACTCGAACAAAGTTTCTGTTTCCCAGTAAAGTTCCGAACCAAAAAGTTCCGGATCAAAAAGTTCCGGATCAAAAAGTTCCGGATCAACAAAAGTTCCGGATCAAAAAGTTCCGGATCAAAAAGTTCCGGATCAAAGGAAAGTTCCGGATCAAGAAAAGTTCCGAATCGATACTTCCGAACCAAAAGTTCCGGATCAAGGAAAGTTCCGGATCAAATCTTCCGAACCAAAAGTTCCGGATCAAGGAATTCCTAGCCAAAATCTTCCGAATCAACACTTCCGAATCAACAAAAGTTCTGAACCAAGGGATATTTTTACTTGTTTTTTCGACGATTTCTTAGAGGATTTAATCTTGGTTTCTTACACAAAAACTCAACACAACTCACAAACTTTACTTCACTGCTCGATCAACCGATAATCTTTGTCTCTTTGAAGTGATCAAAATGAATCCGAATTCATTGATGCCTCAAATGACATCCCTTACGGATATTTCCGTCATTATGGGAACGGATAATCGCCCTCCAATGCTCATCAAAGAAGTTTTTGAAGCATGGCAAGGCCGTATGATGTCTTACATTAAGGGAAAACCGACATATGGGAGGCTTATGGTCAAGTCAATTCTAAATGGTCCACTTGATTATGGTACCATCGTGGTTAACAATGTGACTCGACCACGGGAGTTTGAAGAACTTACACCAGCTCAACAACTTGTTGCCGATGCAGACGAAAAGGCTCTTCAAACCATTCTCCAAGCTCTTCCATAGGACATCTATCGAATGGTAAGTCAGTATACGGTTGGAAAGGATTTATGGGAACGTCTAAAGGTGTTGCTACAAGGTACGTCTCTTACCAAACAGGAAAGGGAATGTCAGTTGTATGATCTGTTTGATAGATTCACGTACAGCCCAGGGGAAACGCTTCACGACTATTACTTCAGATTCACTACTCTCATGAATGATCTGAATGTATACAATCTCGTGATTGCTCCATTCCAGGTTAACACCAAATTTTTGAATACTTTACCTCAAGCTGAATGGGGTGAGTATATTACCGATGTTAAGTTAACTAGGGATTTGCATAAGTGCAATTTGGATCAACTCTATGCTTTTCTTCAGCAGCATGAGAAACACGTGATCATGCACCGTTCGCCTCGAGGTATGTACCCTGATTCTTTAGCTTTGATGGCGAATCAACCAAGCTTGTCACACAACAACACTCTTTATATCTTGGGACACCAAGCCTATCATCCATCACCTTACATGACACCAAGCTTCCCCTAATATTCGATTCTACCGCAACCACCCACCTCACATCAGCAACAATATCGGTTTAATGCACCTTCATCACAATATGCTTCACAACCTCACCCAGCAAGTATTGCACCTTATGCTCAGTCTTCATATTCTTCTTATCAAGAGAATGCAGCATATCCATCAAGCTACTCTGATCACATGAGTATTCCTTCTAGTGCTTATGCAGCTCAACAAGACCAAGCAATGTATTGTGATGATGATGAAGTCCCCATTCCTGAATTCAAACAAGGAACTGACCCAGTTGAAGTGTTAGCCACTATGTCTGCTTATCTCAAAAGGACATTAAGCAAACGAGGATTTAGAGGACCAACTCCTACTAACAATCAGCTAAGGAATTCATCCAATTCCCGCCAACAAGCTACTATTGAGAATGGCAGGGTAATGGTTCAACCCATTCAACCTTATCAGGGGAGACCTACTACATCAACCACCAATGCACGCACGGTCAATCCTGCTCCAATGGTCAACACTCCTCCACGGGCTAATTCCACAGGCAAGTTGAGAATGATTACATGCTACAACTGTAAGGAAAAAGGTCACATGTCCAGGGATTGCAAAAAACCCAAGAGGAGAAGGGATGGTCAATGGTTTGTAGAGAAGATTTATCTGGTGAACGCTCAGGCATAAGGAAGGGAACTTGATGAAGAGGAGCTTGCATTTCTTGCTGATCCAGGGATTGCTGAACAAGACGTTGTCACCACACAGAATGCAGCATACCAAGCAGATGATCTTGATGCCTACGATTCACACTGTGATGAACTTCAATCTGCACAGGCAGCTCTTATGGCAACTATCTCTAGCCTAGGGCCATAAAAAAGATCTGAGGTACTTATTAATATCGCTGATAATACCACCGATACTAGTATTCAACCACATCAAGTTGTGCAAGAGCGTGCTGATTCGAATGAGTCTTCGGTGGTGAGTCTTTTAAATGAGGAGACAATCAATGATAGTAATATCAATGTGAGTCCCCAGACTTTGAGTGAATCACAACCGGGAGCCATTTCGCATACGCATACTCCTGCTCAACAAGATTTGGTCATGGTTCCTGCTACATTACTTAGCCAAATGAATGCTGCACTCTTAGAAACCCTAGCCAAGAATAAGAATTTGTCTGATGAGCTTGCCTTGTGCAACGAGAAAGTTCAAACTTTGGAATTAGTTCCTTCGTCTAGTGTTCTAACAAATCCCGAATATGATCATTTTCGAAACAAACAAATGGGTCATTTGCAAGAAATTGAAACCTTAAGAGCAGATCTTTCTAACGAACTTAAAGAAAAAGAGTTAGTGGTCACTAATTTTCAAAAACTTCAAACGGATTTTGAATTACTCGAGTCTAAGAAGAATGAAATGGAAATTAATGCGGATAATAAGATTAGAAGTCTAGATTATTTGCTTTTAAGACAATACGCTGCATCTCAACTAGTGCACTTATTTGATGCTTCTTTTAGAGAATTTAACTTATCACGTCAAAAAGGCCTTCCCCCTAACCCACGGTATGCAAAACAAGCTCTTATCCATAGTCCAAGACTTTATAATGCAACCCAATTAGGATTGGTCTTAGACCCGATTGTTATGTTCGAGGATCGCACAAATAAGGATTAGTTGATGAGAATCGGTCATACAACTCCGCAAAATATCCCGATTGTGATTATTTTAAAATGAATCAGGAGCTTGCAAAAACGGATTTTAGAATTCGCTTCCATATGGACAAAGATCTCATCACAGCACCAACCTACATGTTAAATGAAGAAAACCCTAGTACACTTCCTACACTTGTCAAAATGGAAGGACCTAAGGAAATTCCAAAGGATCTTCCACCTGTTAGCACTGTATGGTTAAACTTGCAAGAGATTAATCAATACTTTGTTAGTTTTGACAAGGTCATCCGAGAATGTACGACTTCAAATGGCTTAAACGCCGGAGAATGGGCTTTCGAACACATGAACGAGGTGTTTAAAAATGAGATCAATCCATTTGTCGAAAGTCTAAAAATAAGTTTTGCATCTCTTTCGGAAAATCTTGAATTTGAAATTGCAGAAGTTCAAAAAGTGTTTTATGAAATGGACACCGCTTACGAACTACAATTAATTGAAAAGGAAAAGATTTTATCCGAATATGACCGATTCTTGTCACAAGTAATTTCGTGTGATGTGCTTACTACTGTGAATGTTAATTATTCGAATGAGCTTACATCCGCTATGATTATATGTGATGCTGTGAATATATGTGATGATGTGTGTGATCTCTCTGTAAATGTTGCTGATGCTGTAAATGAGGTAGATAATCATTCTTGTCACGAATCTAACGCTAAATTTTTAAAGCTTCAAGATTCTTACAATTTACTTTCAAAACGCTTTAATCAACTTGAACAACATTGTATATCTTTAGAATTAAAACAACAAACTTAAAATGAGGATCTTTTGATAACAAATGGTTGTGAAGACAGTGTTGAGACGAGTGACAAGATGATTTCAATAGTTAAGGCATTAGAGGAAGAGATTATGAGATTAAAGAGAGATGTGTCATCAAATGAAACACTAAAATTGGAACTAGAGGCTGCAGAGTATAAAAACCAGGACTTAGAAATTAGACTTTCGTCTATTCTAGGGGAGATGGATCGTGCAAGACAGGGAATGTCCAAACTTTATGGTTCACTAGAAGAACGCTTCACTTTTAATGCGGCACAACAACAATCTTATGTTGAACAATTGAACAAAAAATGTGAGGAAATCTCTTACTTAAACATCCTGCTCATTGACAAAAACATGGTTTTGGCCGAGTTAAAGGAGACACTTCTTCTCACCCGACAAGAAGCTGTTAATAACTTAGCTACCAACTCTGCACCGTCCTCTAGTGCTCCAACAACCAAGTCAGTAGTGCTTTATAAGAACCCGCTCCATAAGAAAAACCCGGTTACCTACGATGATTATATGAGGAATGAAATTAAGCATGTAGATCTTGTTAGGGATATTTTAGACGATCTTTATGCCTTAGATCCCTCAAGTAGCTACTATTATTCAGCTCATGAATATATTAAGCGAGTTCAATATTGCTTAGCATATTTGCAATACATAGGTAAACCAGGTTCTGCACTACTCACTAATCGACCCATTGCTGTAACACCATTCAATAAGACCCCAGGAGCAAAACCGTCATTGGCACCATCAAGTAAGCCACCTTTAAAATCTGTTGCTAATGTTCCCACTTTGCCTTCTACATGATTAAAAGAGTCTACTAAGGCTAAAGGATCGCCACTCAAGAAAGATAAGATCAAGCCCTCCACTAGTAGTACCAACAAGAAGAAAGTAGAAGCTCACCTTAGGAATGTTATGTCAGATTTAAATAAAAAGAATCATGTTGCTAAGACTAAAAGCTCTGCGCCTGTGCAGAAGCCTAAATCATTTGTGAATTCTAATTTGAATTGTTGGAATTGTAATGAGTGCATGTTTTCCCAACGTCATGATTTGTGTCTTATTGATCATGTGAATGAAATGAATGCCATTAGGAATAATCTTGAATGGAAGCCTACTGGGAGAACTCATACCCAAGTTGGCTGGCAATGACGTCCCACTGGTAGGACCTTTACATTAGATGGAAAAATGTGCCCTTTAACTAGGAATGCATCCATTGAGGTTAGGTCTCAGCGTCCTTTAGTTAGGAACACTATCACTAAAGTATGGAAACAGCGCCCTTTAATTAGGTCAGCCCCCACTATAGTGCCTATCAGTGAAGAAATACCTCAGGATTTAAGCCAACTTGAATCTACACCACCAACTAGGAAGAAGGCTAGGAAATCTAAGAAACCTAAAGTTAGCAAATCTAAGATTATTAAATCTGTACCTGCTAATAACAAGGAACATTCAGATTCCGATACCTCTACATTGTCCTCGTCTGGTGATATTTTCAGGTGGTCCAAATCATCCTCTGGTATTTGGACTCCGGTTGTTCAAAGCATATGACCGGAGATCGCTCGATGCTCCGAAATTTCATCAACAAGTTTCTTGGAACGGTTAAATTCGGTAATGATCATATTGCAAAGATAATGGGGTATGGTGAATATCAGATTAGAAACGTTACGATTTCAAGGGTATACTTTGTAGAAGGTCTTGGTCATAATTTATTTTTAGTAGGACAGTTTTGTGATTCCAACCTAGAGGTTGCTTTTCGACAACATACTTGTTTCATCCGCAACTTGGAAGGAAAAGACTTGTTGAAGGGATCTCGTGGTGCAAATCTTTATACGTTGTCCCTACAAGACATGATGGCCGCCTCTCCAGTATGTCTTCTCTCTAAAGCATCTAAGACCAAGTCATGGTTATGGCATCGCAGATTATCTCATCTCAACTTTGATGCTATTAATCATCTGGCTAAAAACGAATTAGTTCGTGGTCTTCCAAAGCTCAAATTTCACAAGGATCATTTATGTTCCGCGTGTTCAAGGGGGAAAAGTACCAAGAAATCATACAAGCCCAAAGCTGAAGACACCAATCAAGAAAAACTTCATCTTTTGCATATGGATCTTTGTGGGCCAATGAGAACCGAAAGTGTGAGCGGTAAGAAATTCATTCTTGTTATTGTGGATGATTTCTCCAGGTTTACATGGGTTAGATTTCTACGTACAAAGGATGAAGCACCGAAGGCTATCATCACCTTTCTGAAATTCATTCAGGTACGTTTAAATACTACTGTCCGCCGTATTCGTACAGATAATGGAACAGAGTTCGTCAACCAGACTCTTCGTGATTACTATGAAGAAGTTGGTATCTCACATGAAACATCCGCTGCACGTACTCCACAACAAAACGATGTCGTTGAAAGACGGAATCGTACGCTTATGGAAGCTGCTAGGACTATGCTAATTTATGCGAACGCTCCATTGTTCTTGTGGGCAGAAGCTGTATCTATTGCATGTTTTACCCAAAACCGTTCTATCATTCGGAAACGCCATGGAAAAACACCTTACGAGCTTCTACATGATCGTAAACCCGATGTTTCATTCTTTCATGTGTTTGGTGCTCTTTGTTATCCAAACATTAATAGTGAGAACTTGGGCAAGCTTCAACCGAAAGCCGATATAGGTATTTTCATTGGTTACTCACCCTCCAAGAAAGCATACCGAATTTACAACCGTCGTCTTGGTAAGATCGTAGAAACTATAGACGCAGATTTCGATGAGCTGACAGCGATGGCTTCTGAGCAACGCAGCTCTGAACCCGCGCTTCATGAGATGGGAACCGGTGCTATTAGTTCCGGATTAGTTCCCAATAATCCTACTTCTACATCATTTTTACCACCTACAAGGCCCGAGTGGGATAAACTGTTTCAACCGTTGTTTGATGAATTCTTTGATCCCCCAAATGATGAAGTTCCAGCACCTGTAGTGATAGCTCCAATCCCAGAAGTTGTTGCTCAAGCAAATGAAGCTTTATCTAATGCATCTTCAATTAACATTGAACCGGATGCACCTCTACCAAGTGATTCTCAAACTACACCTGAATCGTCACCCTTACTTGTGCCTAATGATGTGGAAGAGGATTCTATTGATCACGATTTGGAATATGCTCACTTACAAGAGCTTCCTTTCTTTGGTGTACCGATACCTGAAAACCCTTCAGCCGCGTCTACCTCAGAAGAAGCTCCTTCAATTGTTCATTCCAGACCACCACGGATTGAGAAACATAGCACCAAATGGACAAAAGATCACCCAATTAGGAATGTCACTGGAAGTCTTGATCGACCAGTCTCTACACGCCATCAATTACAAGAGAGTGCACTCTATTGCTATTTTGATGCATTTCTCTCCGAAGTTGAACCTAAAAACTGGCAACAGGCTATGACTCAATCATCTTGGATTGAAGCCATGCAGGAGGAACTAAATGAATTCCAAAGACTTGAAGTATGGGAATTAGTTCCTCTCCCTGACAAGGTTAACATTCTTACTTTGTTGTGGGTTTATAAGGTTAAACTCGATGAGATGGGTGGAGTCTTGAAGAATAAGGCTAGATTGGTTGCTAGAGGATATAAACAAGCCTTGGGTATAGACTTTGAAGAATCTTTTGCTCCTGTTGCAAGATTGGAGGCTATTAGACTATTCCTTGCGTATGATGCTCATATGAACATGATAGTCTATCAAATGGATGTGAAGACGGCATTTTTGAACGGTGAACTAAGGGAAGAAGTCTATGTTAGTCAGCCGGATGGGTTCGTTAGCACGGAGTTTCCTAATCATGTGTACAAGCTTAAGAAGGCTCTCTATGGGTTGAAACAAGCTCCACGCGCGTGGTATGATCTCCTTTCAACATATCTCATCTCGGAAGGCTTCTCCAAAGGCAAGGTGGACCCCACTCTATTCACTCTCAAGGAGGACAACGACATGATACTGGTACAAATTTATGTTGATGATATAATATTTGCTGCCTCTAACATAGAATTGTCAAAACGCTTTGAGAAGATAATGTCCACACGCTTTCAGATGTCAATGATGGGAAAAATTTCATTTTTCTTAGGATTACAAATTTCTCAGAATCCCAGAGGCATCTTTATTAATCAATCCAAATATGCTCTAGAATCTTTAAAGAAATATAACTTTGAAAATTGTGACCCCGTGGACACTCCAATGGTGGAGAAATCCAAGTTAGATGAAGATAGGAATGGGACTATTGTCGATCCAAAACTTTACCGTGGAATGATCGTCACCCTTCTCTATCTGACAGCTAGCAGGCCTGATTTGCAATTTGCCGTATGCATGTGTGCCCGGTATCAGGCTCGGCCTACCGAAAAGCACCTACATGTTGTTAAAAGGATCTTTCGGTATCTCAAAGGAACACTTCATCGTGGTCTATGGTATCCGAAAGATTCCTCTATTGCTTTAATATCATACGCAGATGCCGATCATGCTGGGTGTCAAGACACGAGGCGTAGCACTTCTGGATCTGTGCAACTCCTTGGAGATAGATTGATCAGTTGGTCTTCAAAAAGGCAGAAAAGCGCTGCAATTTCTAGCACGGAGGCTGAATACATCGCCATGTCTGGTTGTTGTGCTCAAGTCCTTTGGATGAGATCACAATTAACTGACTACGGTTTGGGATTCAACAAAATCCCGATGTATTGTGACAACAAGAGCGCCATTGCCCTTTGCTGCAACTACGTTCAACACTCCCGGGCCAAGCACATAGACATTCGCTACCATTTCATTAAAGAGCAGGTGGAGAACAGAGTGATCGAGCTGTATTTTGTCACCACTGAGTATCAGCTGGCAGATATGTTCACCAAAGCCTTAGATCGAGGACGAATCGAGTTTTTGATCGACAAGCTTGGCAAGAAATCATTCTCTCCAGCGACTCTCAAAGAATTGGCAGAAGAATCAGCTGAATAGTGGTGGTAAACTATTCAGGCGTATCCTTTGTTCGTGATCATGTATATTATCGTATATATATAAACCACAAAAAGAAAAATACAAAAATATAAAACCAAGAAAAACCATAAAAATTATAAAATCAAGAAAAACCAAAAAATATTTTTCGTTTTTTAAATCGGGCATGTCTTTTAGTACGGTAATATTTACGGCTTTAGAAATGTCGATCAATATTGACACGGCGCCATAAATAGAGTCCGTATAAAAGTTGTACATTTTTAAAACATGCCTATTATGGCTTGTAGTTATTTCAGACTGCAACCCGGTTTTCATATTAAAGTCACGTATTTCCTTGGAAAACGTTGGCTCACAACGGGAATTAATTTTCTCGGGCATGATTTACAAGCCAAATCATGCAAAGGGATCAAGTTTACTTTACAACTTGGTCTAACACGAGTTAGTGTACGTCTCAGTGCATTAATTTGTCAAAATAAGAGAAATCTTATTGCCACCACGAATCAATCTTTTCAAGACATTAATTGGAAATGTTTTCATCAATATTTGACTCTTTAAACAATGACTACAGCTCTTTAAATAGAAAACGGGTCATCGTTTAAGGGGGAGAAAATATTAAATCATCTTCGTCATCAAAACGATTCTCAAAAGTGTTTATGGAAAATTAATTGGCTAATGAGTGGTCTTGCTTTAGAATACGACTTGTGCTCGCTCAATGTGATAGAAATTGCTTTAAGATCTTGGAGATTTGCTAATTGGATGCGATGCTTAAGTTGTGTGAAGGTTAAGTTGGCTAAATTTAACAATGGTTAGGGAGAATAGAAAAGACAAGGAATAAAAAGTAAAAGGGAAAACTGTAGGGTTAAAGGTGACAATTTGTGAAAGTTGTTAAAATTTGACCTAAGTCAAAACCAAACCCCCCCGTCCTTATTGTTTTTCTTCTTCACTGTGTCATTTTTCCGCCATTAACACACTCACAAGCTCTCATAAAACTCGCATTCTAATCACTCAATCCGTTCCAATCAATCAGAAAGGTATAAACAACAAATTCTTTGATTTATAATTCGCCTAACTAATTTAAATTCACTTAATTAATTCGTTTGAATTAAGTTAATCAAGATTAGGGTTTCTGCCTTAATTTAGGGTTAATTAATTAGGGGTTTTAGTTGGGTTTTATGCGGATTAGCATTAGAATGTGTTTAGTTGCCTTAGAATGCCTTAAAACTCACTATCGCGCTTAGAATAATCTTTCATAGGGGACGGTTTAGGACTTCCGAATGAACAAGTTCTGAACAAACTTCCGAATGAAGTTCTGAACAAACTTCCGAATGAAGTTCTGAACAAACTTCCAAATGAAGTTCTGAACAAACTTCCGAATGAACTTCCGAACGAAGGAAGTTCCGAATGAACTTCCGAATGAAGGAAGTTCCGGATGAACTTCCGAATGAAGAAGTTCCGGATGAACTTCCGAATGAAGAAGTTTCGAATGAACTTCCAAATGAAGAAGTTCCGAATGAACTTCCGAATGAAGAATTTCCGGATGAACTTCCGAATGAAGAAGTTCCGGATGAACTTCCGAATGAAGAAGTTCCGGATGAACTTCCGAATGAAGAAGTTCCGAATGAAGGACTTCCGAATGAAGAGTTCCGAATGAAGGACTTCCGAATGAAGAGTTCCGAATGAAGGACTTCCGAATGAAGAGTTCCGAATGAAGGAGTTCCGAATGAAGAGTTCTGAATGAAGAGTTCCGAATGAAGAGTTGTTGGATTGATAGTTGTTTGCCTGTTATAAGTACTTGTTGAAATGTATTATGCTTAGAAGTCATAATGATATATATCTATATATTTTTTGTGCATCAACCTTTTATGTCTTATCTTAAGCAGATACGATGACTAATCCAACAGTACAAGCACTCCAAGATGCTAGAACAGTCGCAATTGCCGAAGCAAGAACACTCAAGTTCATACCAAACAATTACCGGCTGAAGCAAGTCTCAAAATCCACTCACCATGGATTTAAAGTCGCCATAGCAATACTTGATCACTCTCACTTCAAGAATGCTTTAAGGAGTACTGCCTCGGTGCCATATGATTACATGTATAAGTTCTGGGCTACCAAGGAAAGTACTTCAAACAAGATCACCTTCACTCTCGACAACAAACAACAGACACTCACAGTTTCAGACTTCCGTAAGATATTTGGAATATGGGATACACCCAAAGGTATGTCATTTTCGAGGGATCCTACCAAAGACGAACTCATGGAGATGTTCGAGGCTCTTGGATGTCCTGACATACGAGTTGTGTCTGAGTTTACCACCGCTAAAGTGGGTCAACCTTGGAGAACAATCTTGGGTATTCTCAGTAGATGTCTTACACCTAAAACAAGTGGGCATGATGCTTTGTGTGGTCCAATTATGAACATCTTCTATGGAATGTACAAAGGCTCAAATGCAGATTATGCATTATTGATGTGGGAAGAATTTAACTTTCAACTCTTCCAAAACAAGAACCTGAAGACTAATTTCTTTCCTTACCCTCGGTTTATCAAGCTTATCATTAATTATTTTATGAAGAATGATGTTACTATTGATAAGCGTGCAGCAAGTCGTCATCACACTGAAGAGGCTGATCACACTGTGGATCTAAGGCATGAAGGACCATCTAGTGGTGTTATTCCTGGTCCTATTCCCGATTATCTTCTGACGGATAAAATTAAAGCTTCTGCTGATTACAAACTACTGCTACTAGAAATCAAGAAGCTAAAAGCAAGCCTTCAGACAGGAGAAGACTCGTCTACTACGGTCAAGAGTAAAGGTAAACGCAAGCAACCATCTGCTTTATCTGAACCCGAAACCAAGAAAAAGAAGACTGAGGCTAAGAAGGGAAAGAGCAAGGCTGATGAGTTAGTTCTCCACGACGAAGAAGATGTTGATGTCGATCCTACTCTTGACAAGGCTGAGAGAAAATTAATGAAGATAGCTATTGAAAAGAGTAGGAGAGACACGGGCGGTAGTGGTTCGGGTGCACAGATGAATATTGGAGAAGAGTACGAGGAGCCAGATGATATTGATGAGTTTGGGTCACCTGAACGGTATTCTACTTCGAAGGAGACATCCATCCCTGTTTCAGCAAGTGTTGAAAAGGAGTCCGGTGCTCCTACAATCATGGTACCTACTCAGCCTTTAGTAACTCAACCTCCACCAATCCAGCCCTTACCAACCCGAACGGTTTCAACACCATTCCTTCCACCTCCAATAACTTCCATCCTCAGTACTGTAGTCACAACCGAGCCTCTTCAACCAACCCAGAGTAGCTCTGCATCATCTTCAATGGCTGCATTTGTAATGGCAGAAATGTTGGATAAACACACGGATAATCAAAGAAGAGAGATGAATGAACTTCGCCAAGAGCTAGTTAGACGAGTGCAAAGTGAAGAAGCCTCAAAGAAAGCCCAAGAAGAGATGCTTGCTAAGTTCGCTGCAGAGATGGAGTTAACACGTAAAGCTCATGCAGAAGAACTAGCTCAGGTCAAGCAGGCTGAAGCTGATAAGTATGCTGCACGAATCACGAGACTTCAAGCTATGAAGGATAAATACAAGGAGCAGAAAGAAACACTTGAAGCTTCTATTGAGGAGAGAGTGAAAGAATCCGTTTAGTCCCTTATGCCAAAACTGCGTGATGAGTTGAAGATACTCGCGGCTGATAACTTGATGATCAAGTCATCCAATCCTTCTCAATCCGCCTACAAAATTGCATATGACTTGACGGATTTTGAATTAAAGAAGATCCTTAAAGCCCGTATGAGGGAAGTTGGATCTTTTGATAAGTCTAAAGTTCAACGGGCTCTCTACAAATCACTCAATGACGCTATCATGGAGGATGACCGGTTGTTCAAAATGTTTGGAAGTGTGGTACCTTACCACATTCTGCCTGAGGAGGAAAAGGATGATAGTGAACAAGAAGAGGGTGACGGTGAAGAAGAAGAAGAGGAAGAAGAAGAAGATGATGATGGTGATGATGATGATGGTGATGATGATGAGGATGATGATGATGATGATGGTGATGATGGTGGTGATGGAAATGAGGAGAGTGCTAAGGGAAGCAACGAGGATAGCGATGAGGATGATGATGGTACACAGCCTGAAACAGGGGACAAGGTTGCCAGCACAAAGAAACCATCTAAGTCTGGTACCAAGTCTCAAAAAGATGATGCGCAGAAGGAAAAATCCACCTCAACGGAATCAAGACGATCCAAGTGGCGCCATGATGTGAATGCTACTACGGCATCATCGATTCCCGGTACATCTATTGCTGTGTCTATACCTGTTACCACTAACCCTGTTAGTTCTTTTGTTGCTCCTGTGATTGTAGAATCAGTAACTGAACCTGAAGCTGCACAACCCTCGCCTGTTCATGACACCGCCGAGATGCCTCAATCAGAAACAGCAGGTGTTCATGTCTCTACTCCTCTACAACAAGAACCACAATCTACTGTTCCTGAGTCAAGCACACGGGACTGGGCAGACACATTGGAGATTGACGAGACTGCACCGCCACAAGCTTGGATCACGGCAGCGGCTCAATATGATCCAATCACAGACGCTGACAGAGATGTTCTATATCTCCGTATCCGTAGTCCGATAGACTTGTGTACATTTCTGGCTCATGAGTATAAATCTTCGGTCACTCCGTCGTTGGTAAAGAGAGCGCTAAAGGATAAGAGAATTCATGCCAAAACCAGGTTAAGCCGCATGGAATACGAGTATTATGCTGATGAGATCCTGAAAGCTCTTAATACCGTTCAACGGCCAGGTCTTCATGAATCAGAAAGAGCTCCACCTCCACTTGATCCTTCTCAAGATAATCAAATTGCTCTCGACTTCTTCGTCACCTTTGATCTTGATTATCTCCTCAAGGGTTCATCAAAGTACGCAACCTCCCTGACCTTGCTGAAAGCTGCTAACTGGGGGACAATACCCTGGATCGAGGAAAAGGTAAACCGACTCTGGGTCCCAAAGGTAAATCGTAATTATGATATGTATGCTGTTATAGGTTCATCACATTGGGACGAACGAGTTCGAAGGGCGTACAGGGGTTGCTGCTTAGCCAATTCAGGAAGTAATGTTAGATCCGAGATCCGCATCTCCAGTATTTTAGGGCTGAAAACTGAAGCCAAGAATGGCTATTATCATGTGACGGAGATTCGTCTAAAAAGGGAGGATGACAGAGAATACACAATCCAGCAGGGAGATTTTTCTATCATTCGCCTTGAGGATATCGAAGACATGTTGCTTATGATGACCCGGGATCAACTCACCCATATTGCTCGTGAAGACATCATTGCCTTGAATACAGCACTTCGTATGTTCACACGAAGCGTTGTTATCAAGAAACGCGTTGAAGATCTTCAATTGGGAGTCGAAAGCTACCAAAGGAAGCTTAACCTCACCCGTCCAATAAACCAAGTTCTACCTCAACATGTCACAAGATGTCCCTATACCGACATTTCTGTTCCGAGTTACGGGATTTTCTACTTGAACAGTCGTGGGATAATGAAGTTTATGAGGGTAGGTGAGCTGTATAAGTACAGTGATGGGACTCTCATTTACGTCAGAGGAAAATTGGAGCATCTTAATTCTGGTGGGTCTTTACCAGAGATGATTGAGGACTGGCATCCGGGTTATCGGCAAATGGCGAAGTATGTGATCAAGAAGATTGATCAAAAGCTCCGGGAACGTAGATTGATGAGGAGCTTAGAAAGGTTCGTTGGTGGTAGACCATATGGAGTGCACCACAAGCTACTGCAACGATCCATCTAACGGGTCGTACATTTCAGGTCCACTTTATATTGGTTTTTAATTGTGAATATGTAACTTTGTGAATATTGTGCTTTTGCGGCTTGATGTAGTGTTAAGGTATGATAATTTTTCAAGAATTTCTCACGAGATTCTAAATCTTTCAAAATATATCATACTAAAGCACTACAACTATCCTTTATTAATTTAAGGGGGAGCATTAACATGTTCTATGGCCAAACATCGATTTCATTTTTACCCAAAGACCGGTTAATCCATTCAATATCCCAAATATTAATGGTTAACATTTTGGATAAGGGGAGAAAATAGGATTAAGGAGACTTAAATGATACTTGGCTAAAAGATGAAAAAGACTTAACGATATTCCAACTTAATATGTGTAAAGCACGTATTAAGGGGGAGCGTTTTTGATGAACAAAACACCTAAGGTATAAAACTTTTGATTTCAATATCACAAGTACCTTAAGTGATTTTCAAGGATTTTTCATGGTGGCTATTCCTTCCCAAAACACGCTTAATTCACGACGAATGTGGTGACAAAAGGGTGGTAGGAATAGGTTTAGTCCAATGATTCATCAGAGCCAATGGAATCTTCCCAAGGACAATTCCCTAGATAGAATTAGAAGTCCTAGGAAAGATGGAGAAAGATTGTGAACGTAGCTGAGTACCGACTAATTACTGATGCTAGCACTGGAACAATCACAACAAGGTGCTAGTGATGATGTATTGGTAAGTACTAAAGGGGTTGAAGAATGAAAAAGAAATGTAAAGATAAAGGGTGTAAAGAAAGAAGCCCTCCTTACAACTTTAGGCAGAAACCGGGTCAATACATATGCTATTGAGATCATTTTTGTTAATGATTCTCGATATTGAAGAAAGACATCATGGACCCAGTGATGCAATGCACAACCCTTCCCAGCTAACTCAAATATCTCTCAAAAGGTATTTGTTTTTATCACACGGAGATCAACACGTTATCTATTGGTTTATTCACTCCGAATAGACTGATATTGAAAAGGTGGCACTCCTCTCCAGCCATCGCTCACTAAATCAAAACGCACTATCGAGTCTAGAGCCACGAGATCATCAAAAGTCTCATTAGGACACTTTCCATTTATTCCTTGCTTTCTCACACACTGTGAAAACTAAGAGATTTTTATGAGTCCTACGCAGTATTCTTGTAATATTGCCAGAACATCCGAGTAATACGCAAGTACTACAATGAAGATGGAAATCCTGCTTGAGCCAACATCAAACAAGCTCATGGTAGGTTACACGTGCGGTTCTTTTAGAACCAATCTTGTGAAAAACTGGAAAGAAACAGTGGTTTAATTCTTAATTGAACTTAAACTCGTTCCAGGCCTCTACGCATTATCATATGATCTTGCCAGAACACTCAGAGTGACTCTTTATTGATCACAGTGACGAGTGGAAATCCTTCTAGTGTTAACATCAAACAGCACTTGGTAGGTGACGTGCAAGATTCTTTATGAATTGAGCTCGTGATAACTGGAAAGCAACGATGGTGAAAATCTTAATTGAAATTCACTTGTTCCAGGTTTCATGAATTGACGGCTTCAATCACCAGGATAATTTATCCAAGTGATTCACTCTTTATGTTCGCAGTCAGCTTTGGACGGTCGAATAAAGAGAACGGGTTTACCCGCGAAATCCTGTCAGGAAGTTACTTAATTGAAACTATCCGTCACGGGTACGATATCTAATATCGTCCAACGGTCTTCACCGACCGGAGGTAAAATGCTACCGAATTAGAATAAAATGTCAAAGCCATTTTATTCGTGTCGTTGCTGTGTACCTGTTAAAGACGGTGGCGTTGCTGTGTACCTGTTGAAGACGGTGGCGTTGCTGTGTACCAGTTGAAGACGGTGGCGTTGCGGTGTACCTGTTGAAGTCGTTCCCACATGCTTATGTTTTTCTGCATCAAAGTTCAGCAAAATTCAAGAAAGTGCAAAATGAAGTCTTCCGCTGTACCAAACTCTGAAGCTTTCGAGAATTCAACAAAAAGACATAAGTGTGTGGAACATGGAGTCACGAGGAGGCAAGATTCACAAGAAGGCAAAGATCGCACGTGATTGGTCAAAAGAACAATGCTCTCAAGGCAAAGCCTAAAAGAACAAATAAACATATTCACAACAAAAAGAAAGAAGAAAAGACTACGAGCTGAAGAACGAAGACTTAGTATAGTATGCTAGGTTTAGAACTTTGTAAACGTGGAGTGACCTCCCTTAGGGGGAGATTGTTAGAAATACGATTTTACGTATATTAGAAGTATCGGTCACTCCACAATATTATTAATGTTGTAATAGCTCGTAGTTAGTGTGTGCTTATTAAGTTAAGTAAGAAACCGACCCATGGGCTTGTCATGGGTCGGCCCAAGCCCAATATAGGCCTTGGATATAAATACCCCTTTCCACCATAGAAAGGGGTTGGTTGTTGATATTCTACATTTTCATTTGAATAAAAATCACATAGTTCTCTCTCACTTTCTCTCACTAGTTTCTCTCTCTAGAAATCTTCAACCCACTTCATAGATTCATAGGTTATCGATATTCTACAACATAGTATGTACAAGTATTTTGTTTGAAACCTCTGATTTTTGAATGATAATTGATAATAAATAAATAAAGTTGATTTAATCACTCTTTTGAGTTGTTTTCTACTATTGTGACTTTTACTCCATGAAGTAATACCCCAAAAATGATGTTCCGCCGCGTCAAGTTAAAAATGAGGGTGTTACATTCAACTTCAAGTGATCGAAAAAGTTAATCCTTTGTGCCTTAAGATTCTGCACTTCTTTCACAATATTCAACCAACACGAGCGACCACCTGATTTAAGAGTCTTTTCCACACACCCATCATCACCATGAATAGCCTTCACCACTCTTACCCAAAGCGATTTTTTTTGGGTAAAAAATATCCACATCCATTTCAATATGAGATCTCTATTGAGAGCTTATAGACTAGCAACCCCTAGGCCCCCTTTATCTTTAGCACTAGAGACATTACTCCAACGAACCCACTATGCCCTGTTACTGTTATTATTGTATGAATATAACACACGACTAACGAAACACGAACAACATGATGGATTAAACAAAAAAGAAAGATTAGATTAAAATAAGAAAAAGAAAAATACAAATGGTTGTGAATTCCTAGTGAGAGAAAGACATGTTGTTTCTCTCTCTAAAACTAATAAAATGGAAAACACACACACACAAATGAGGGGAAAGGGCCTTTTATACTACTACTAACAAGTTTATGAGGCCTTCCTTATTTGTGTGTCCGGGACTAATTCCCGTTACATAAACATTAATAACTTGAAACTCTCGACATCATTAAATAGCATTTTCCACGAGCTTCGCAACGATATATTATATGACCATCACTTTAAATACGGCTAACAATTATCGTGTCCGTTGAAGAAATGACATCGACTAGATTCCATCTCTTGAAGATTTAACACCCCAAAATTACGTTGCGCAGTGGAAATACACATTTGGGTGCTAAACTCAAACCTCATTACTAAAAACACCTGATACGATTTCAAAATGAGACATTTAAAATATAAGATAAAATAAAACTACCTTTTAGTCCAAAACTTTCAATCCCAATAAATTAATTTCATAAATATCAGAGTAGCGTTTCGGTCCCCCTAAAATACCAAACCAATAACAAACTTTTTATCTAATATAAGATTACTCAAAAAATAAATATTTATAGTTTCATGAAGTTAAAAGATAATATTTGATAATGACAGGGAAAAAGAAAACTGTTTTAGACTGAACGACTATAAAAGCGACACCGCAACCTTCCCAAGCAAGCTCCTTGATCAAGACTTCAGATTACCTAAAATACATGCTTAAACAAATCAACAAATAATGTTGAGTGAATCTATAGGTTAAACGAAACACATTTGAACATATGATAAAATCAATCATAATCGTTTAATAGCATTGTAGCCATACAATCTATTAATTAGGTATTTCGTCTTATACCAATAGCTATTGAATTATAATAAGCTCATGACACCGACCCCTTAACTTAGTCACCCACGCCAAATGCCAACATCACTATATGAATTCCACTGTCCCTACTTGGGTATTAGTTACAAGTTATACCACTAATTCTCATTCTCATAAATTATCCTTCCCAGAGGTTACTTAACGTAAAGCCCTAGTCTCAGATAGGGTCGTCAGCCCAATAGTACTATCATTCGAATAAGCGGCTTGTAGGATATATAAATCTGGCTTATGTTTTTAGAGAGAGAAATAGATAGAAAGATGGTGGAACACACACAATTCTAGAGAGAGAAACTTATGTTTACTATGTGTAAAATGAATAACCACACCCTGTCCATCTAAGGAGAGGGTTTATATACCCAAGACTTGTAATGGGCTTGGGCTTACATGTTTGGGTCGGCCTACACATGTTGTAGGCTAGGCTTGGGCTTGTTTGTTAAATAACGATGTCTAGACTACGAGCTACTACTTAGTATATTGTCAGAGTGACCGAATCTTCCTAAATACGTAAAAACGTATTTCCAACAATCTCCCCCTAAGGGAGGTCACTCCAAACAAGGGCGTTACCCAAGTTACAATAATAAAATAAACCTAGAATACTATGCTTGTCTTGAGCTCGTAGTCTTCGTCTTTCTTTTCTTTTTCTTTTCTGGTGAACATGCTGATGTGATCTTTGATATCAATCTTGAGCATTAATCTCTTGCCTTGATCTTGTGCATCCATCACTTGTGATCTTCACCTCTTCGTGACCTTACGTCCCACATACTTATACCTTAGTAATTCTTGAAAGCTTCAGAGTTCGATACAGCGGAAGACTTAACTTTTAGGCTTTCTTGAATTAGATGAGGTATTAAGTGCGTAAAGTATAAGGATGTGGGGACGACTTCTTCTTGGATCCCGCAACGCCACCGTCTTGAAATGCAACAACATAAGTAGACACGAACGAAATGGCTTTGAACATTTTATTCTAATTCGGTAGCATTTTACCTTCGGTCGGTGAAGACCGTTGGACGATATAAAATATCGTACTTGTGGCAGGTAGATATGATTAAAAATCTCCTTGACAAGATTTCGCGGGTAAACCCGTTCTCTTTACTTGACCGTCCAAAGCTGGCTGCGAACGTAAAGAGTGAATCATTTGGATAAAATTATCCACATGATTGAAGCCGTCAATTCTGATTCCTGGAACAAGTTTGATTCATTAAAGAATCGCACCATCGTTGCTTTCCAGTTGTCACGAGTTTGATTCGTAAAGAATCTTGCAAGTTACCTACCAAGTGCTGTTTGAGGTTAACACTAGAAGGATTTCCACTCATCACCATGAACACTAGGGTATCACTCTGAGTGTTCTGGCAAGATCACTAAGATATTGCGTAGAGGCCTGGAACGTGTTTAAATTCGGTTAAGAATTAAACCACTGTTGCTTTCCAGTTATCACAAGTTTGATTCATAAAGAATCGCACAAGTCACCTACCATGAGCTTTTTGATATTCGCTCAAGAAAGATTTCCATCTTCATTGTAAATACTTTCGTATTACTCGGATGTTCAGGCAAGATCATGAAGATTTTGCGTAGGACTCTTAATATCTTTCTTTCTTTTCACAGTGTGTGAAGAAGCAAGGAATTATGAAAGTGTGTCCTAATGAGATATTTGATGATCTCAAATGGCTCTAGACTCATCGTGCATTCTGGATTTTAGTGATCGGAGGCTAGAGAGGAGTGCCACCTTTTTAATACCAATTTATTCAGAGTGAATAAATCAATAGATAATGTGTTGTCTCCGTGTGATTAAAACAAATATCTTTTAAGAGATACCTGAGTTAGCTGGGATGGGTTGTGCATTGCATCACTGGGTCCATGATGTCTATCTTCAATATCGAGCATCATTAAAATGATCTCAATAGCATATGTGTTGACCCGGTTTCTGCCTAAAGTTGTAAGGAGGGCTTCTTTCTTTACACCCTTTATCTTTACAATTGTTTTTCATTCTTCAACCCCTTCAATGCTTACCAATACGTCATAACTAGCACCTTGTTGTGATTGTTCCAGTGCTAACTTAAGTACTTGGTCGGCATTCAGCTACGTTCATAATTTTTCTCCATCTTTCCTAAGGACTACTATTTCTAGCTATGAAATGTTCTTGGGAAGATTCCTCCGGTTCTAGAAGAATCATTGGACTTAAGCTATCCTACCATCCTTATGTCACCACAATCTTCATCGTCGTGAAATAAAGAGGTTTTGGGTAAGTATATGTCACCATGAAAATCCATTTTGATATGCAAATCCGTTTTGCTCCCCCTTAACATATGCCACGATATTCGAAAACATTTCGCATATGTCAGGATGAGCCAACACATTAAGTCAAACCATTTGTGATAATATCCCATATTAAATCACATTTTCTCCCCCATATTAAAAATATTAACCCAATCGATGTTTTTAATATCAATTGATTTAATGAAGTTTTAACAAAGGTTTTGGGAAGAAAAATGCAAGTCCATTTTATCTTCATGATATCAAACGTATGAGATATGATACCGATTTGTAACATGATCACATATTCACCATATTAGAAAAGAATTGACAAGGTTGGACCTGATAGATGAGAACATCATATGATAAGATCAAATGGTTCTTGTCAGCATATGTTGGTCGCCTCGTCACGTCTGAAGTCATCTCTTGACACCACATGTACGATTGGTATTGTTGTCTTGACACCAGTTAGTGAGCTTGGCACGTTCGACATCGAAGATTCTGAATGCTTGGCAATTGCTCCCCCTCAATTGTTGACCCGTGTTCTATTGAAAGAGCTGTAGTCGTCGTTTGAGTAGTCGCATCGTCGAGTATGTAGATACCAATTGTAGATTGTTATGGTTGTAGAGATGATAACTTCATAAAAACAAGACTTCTCTTGTTTTAACAAATAAAGGCACTGAAACGTACATAAATTTGTGTCAGACCAAGTTATAAAGTAAACTTGATCCCTTACAAGGTTTTAAAGTAAACCTTGCCCGAGAAAATTAATTCCCGTTGTGAGCCAATGCTTTCATAAGAAATACTTGACTTTAATATGAAAACCGGATTGCAGTCAGAAATAACTACAAGCCATAAGGGCATGTTTTATGAAATATTTAGAACTTTTGTACGAACTCTATTTATGGCGCCGTGTCGATATTAATCAACATTTCTAAGGCCGTAAATATTATCGTACCAAAAGACATGCCTTTGAAAAATAAAGTAAAAATATTTTTGGATTTTTCTAGATTTTTCAATTTTTTATGGTTTTTATATGGTTTTATGTTTTTGTATTTTGCTTTTGTGGATAAAAATATAAACAATATATACAGATGATCACCAAGGATACGGAGAATAGTTTACCATCACTATTCTTTCGCTTCATCTGTCAATTCCTTTAGAGTCTCAGGCGAGAAGGTTCTCATTCCTAGCTTTTCGGCCAAAAATTCAATTCGAGCGCGATCTAAAGCCTTCGTGAAAATATCCGCCAATTGATACTCAGATCGGACAAAGTAAAGCTCTATTACTCAATTTTCCACTTGCTCCTTGATGAAGTGGTAGCGAATGTCAATATGCTTTGACCGGGAGAATTGAACGTTGTTGCAGCATAAGGCAATTGCACTCTTGTTGTCACAGTACATCGGAATTTTGTTGAAACGACCATAGTCGGTTACTTGCGATCCCATCCAAAGAATTTGAGCACAGCAACCGGACATAGCTATGTATTCTGCTTCCGTACTTGAAATTGCAGCGCTTTTCTGCCTTTTCGATGCCCAACTGATTAGTCGATCTCCTAGTAGTTGCAAAGTTCCACTCGTGCTACGCCTTGTATCTTGACAACCCGCATGATCCGCATCTGCATATGCCATTAGTGCAATCGAAGAGTCCTTCGAATACCAAAGTCCCCGATTAATGGTTCCTTTAGGATATCGAAAGATCCGTTTCACAGTAGCCAAGTGTAACTCAGTAGGTCGAGTTTGATACCGAGCACACATACATATAGCAAACTGAAGATCAGGTCGACTAGCTGTGATATACAGAAGAGTACCGATCATTCCACGATACAATGTCGGATCAACGGCAACTCCATGTGGATCTGCATCAAGCTTAGTTCGTTCCACCATTGGAGTATCCACGGGGTCGCAAAGTTCCATCTTATATTTCTTAAGAGACTCAAGGGCATACTTGGATTGATTGATGAAGATGCCTCTGGGACTCTGAGATATGTGAAGACCTAAGAAGAATGATACATTGCCCATCATTGACATCTTAAACTTGGAAGACATGAGTTTCCCAAATTCATCGGATAAAGTTTGGGTAGAGGCTGCAAATATAATATCATCAACATATATTTGTACCATAATCATATCTTTACCTCGTTTCTGAATGAACAGCGTGGGATCCACCTTGCCTTTAGCGAAGCCTTGCGTAATGAGGAATTGTGACAATAGATCATACTATGCGCGAGGAGCTTGCTTCAACCCATAGAGAGCCTTCTTAAGCTTGTACACATGATTAGGATAATTAGGATTCACAAAACCATCCGGCTGTTGAACATAGACCTCTTCCTTGATTTCACCATTAAGAAATGCCGTCTTCACATCCATCTGATAGACGATCATGTTCATGTGGGCTGCATAAGCGAGGAATAGTCTTATAGCTTCCAAACGGGCAACAGGCGCAAAGGATTCCATAAAGTCGATGCCCAATAATTGCTTGTATCCACGAGCAACTAGTCGAGCTTTGTTCTTTAATATTCCGCCTAACTCATCGAGTTTCACCTTGTAAAACCATTTCAAAGTGAGTAATTGCACTTGATCTGGGCATGGGACAAGTTCCCATACTTCAAGACGTATACATTCATTAAGTTCTTCTTGCATAGCTTCTATCCAACAGGATTGAGTAAAAGCTTGTTGCCATGTCTTAGGTTCAACTTCAGTGAGAAAAGCATCAAAATGACAAAACATTGCATTTTCTTGTAGCTGAATTCGCGTGGATACCGGACGATTAGGGTCACCAATAATAGAATCTATAGGATGATCCTTTGTCCACTTGCTGTCATGTTCACGAATCCGTGGATTGGAGTAAACTGTAGTTAGAGCTTCCTATGAGGTGGACGACCCGGCTTGATTAGGGTCGGGAATAGGTACACCAAAGAATGAAAGTTTACGCATTTGAGCGAATTCCAAATCGTGATCATCATCATCCTCTTCATCATTAATAGGCATGACATGGGTAGTTGAAACAGGTGTTGGTTATCTTGACCAATTATAGGTGTAGATGTATCTGATTGTGCAACGGTTGCTGGAGCGACAACTTCGGTTACCGGAGCTATTACTTCAGGTTCTGGAGCAACGATACTTGGAGGAGTAAAGAATTCATCAAAGAACGGTTGAAACAACGTATCCCATTCAGTCCTAGAAGGTGGTGTAAATGATGATGAAGTAGGGTTGTTTGGGACAAGACCAGAACTAATGTTACTGGGTCCCATTTCATGAAGTGCGGGTTCAGAGCTGCTTTGCTCAGAAGCCATTGCTGTCAGCTCATCAAAATCAACATTCATAGTTTCGAGGATCTTACGAGACTTACGATTCTAGATTCGGTATGCCTTCTTTGCGGGTGCGTAACCAATGAAAATACCAATATCAGCCTTTGGTTGAAGTTTTCCCAAATTATCACCATCATTATTTGGATAGCATAGAGAACCAAATACATGAAGATATGATAAATCTGGTACTTTTCCATGGAGAAGCTCATAAGGTGTTTTGCCATGGCGTTTACGAATTAGTGACCGGTTTTGGGTGTACACTGCTGTAGATACTGCTTCTGTCCATAAAAAAAATGGAGCCTTTGCGTAAATTAACATCGTTCGAGCAGCTTCCATAAGTGTGCGATTTCGCCTTTCAACGACACCGTTTTGTTGTGGAGTGCGTGCAACGGATGTTTCATGAGATATGCCAACTTCTTCATAATAATCACGTAAGATTTGATTCACAAATTCAGTTTCATTATCTGTACGAATGCGTCGGACAGTAGTGTTGAGACGCACTTGAATCATCTTGAGAAATCCGATGATGAATTTCGGTGCCTCATTTTTTGTTGTAAGAAATTTCACCCATGTAAACCGAGAGTAATCATCCACAATAACGAGGATGTACCTTTTACCACTAAGACTTTCAACACGCATTGGCCCACAAAGATCCATATGCAACAGATAAAGTTTCTCTTGGTTGGTGTCTTCAGTCTTGGGTTTGTATGACTTCTTAGTGCTTTTTCCCATTGTACACGCGGAACACAAATGATCCTTGTGAAATGATAGTTTAGGAAGACCACGAACAAGTTCGTTTTTCGCCAAATGATTAATAGCGTCAAAGTTAAGATGAGATAACCGTCGATGCCATAACCATGACTTAGTCTTTGATGCTTTGGAGAGAAGACATACGGGAGAAGCGGCCATCATGTCTTGTAGAGACAAAGTATACAAATTATTCCCTCGAGTACCTTTCAATAAATCAACCCCTTCCAAATTACGAATGAAGCAGGTATGCTATTGAAAAGCAACTTCTAGGTTTGCATCACAAAATTGTCCCACAGAAAATAAGTTGTGACCGAGACCTTCCACATAATACACTCTTGAAATTATAACATTCCCAATATGATATTCACCATAACCCATTATCTTTGCAATATGATCATTACCAAATCAAACCGTACCAAGAAACTTGCTGACGAAATTTTTGAGCTGAGAGCGATCTCCGGTCATATGCTTGGAGCAACCAGAGTCCAAATACCAGAGAACAATTTGGACCACCTGTTTTCAATAACAACAGTAGACAATGCATTGGAAACTATTGGTTCCGGAGTGTTAGCAGATACAGATAAAATATTATCAGAGTTGCTAACATTTTTGTGACCCTTAGATTTCCTGCTTTTTCTAATGTGAGTCTTAGCACTAACAGGTTTTACAGTTCCAACTTTCTTAGGTTTTGGATTATTCGCGGGAACTACAGTGGGATTAGACCTATTTAAAGGGCACTTGGTTCCTACAGTATTGTCAGTGTTCCTAGTTAAAGGACACACTTGTGTTTTGGTAGCCTTGGTACTCCTAGTTAAAGGGCACGCTTTCTTCGCTTTAGTGGGAGTGATCCTAGTCATAGGGCACATATTTCCTACTATAGTGAAAGTTCTACCAGTGGGGCGCCACATCCAACCAACTTGGGTTAACACTTTCCCAGTCGGTTTCCATTCTAATCTATTTTTCGGGGCATGCATCTCATTCACGTGGTCAATAAGGCAAGAATCATGACGACTAGAAAACATACATTCATTGCAATTCCAACATTTCAAATTAGAATTCACAGTAGGCTTAGAACGCTGCACAACCGCAGAGCCTTTGGGTTTAGCTACATGATTATTTTTATTCAAAACAGAAATAACATTCCTAGGATGGGCTTCTACTTTCTTCTTCACTTGACTCCTAGATGGGGGAAAGATCCTATCATTCTTCTTGTTTCTTTTAAGCTTAGATATTTGAGCCTTAGTAGTGGTGATTACTCCTGTAGAAGGCAACACGGGAATATTAGAAGCTGGTTTTAATTTTGCCTTATCTTTAGTGACCAATGTTTGAGAAGGTTTAGTCCTAGGGCCCTTATTAAATGGTGTGACGGCTATAAGGTTCCTTTTGATTGCACTAGAGGACGATGCCGAGACAGTGGCTGCGTTATCCACAACATTCTTACCTTTTAGAGTACGAAGTGTTTCCTTTAACTCAGCCAAGACCAGATTTTTATCACAAATTTGTTCCCTCAATCAGATATTTCCACCGACTTTTGATTCAATTGTTCAATCAACGATTGATTCTGTGCAGTGGTATTAGTACATGCGGGCTTTACTGAATCGAAGAGTCGTGTATTTTTCTGTTTTAAGTTATCAACTTTGGACAAAATCTTGGAAACTCGATTATCTAGATCAAGTTTAAAATTCTCAGCGGCCTCAAGTACGTTCACACAGTTAAGCTCCTTAGATTTCTCTATTTCTATCGGCAAAGATGTAGCAACTTTGTCACTTGGCTGACGCTGTTTTGATTGTAAATTCAATTGAAAATTCTTTTCAAAGTTTGCATCATCGATATTAACACCTTCGAATGACGTTTCAAAGATTTCTTGAATAAATTGTTGCTTGCATTCAAGCGAAATACAATGTGTTTGAATCTCATCAAAACGTTTTGAAAGCGAAGAATATGAATCTTGAAGCTTTAAAAATTCAGCGTGAGATTCGTGACAAGTACTATCTACCACAGTATCCACATATTCAACATTATGCACAATAGAATCATCATCAACACTTTTATTCACACAGACGGAAACTATATCATGAGACATCACTTGCTTCAGAAGCTGATCATTTTGGCGTGAAACCCGTTCTATTTCAAGTAAACTGTTTTCATAAGCATCTTCAATTTCATTGAAAACATGTCTAACTTCTTCTATTTCCAAAAGCAAATCTTGATCAAGATTACTAAGACAAGCTTTAACATTCTTTACAAACGGAACAATTTCGTCTCGAAACGCAGCTCTAGTGTGATCAAAGTTCCATTCACCTTCCGTTATGGCCGAGGCCGTCGTACGTTCCAAAATGACCTTGTCAAAATCGGCTAAGTGTTGGTGAACCGCATTTAAGTTAACGGACGCCTTGCTTACCGGTGGAATTAACTTTGTTAAATCCGTTTTGACAAGTGTAGGAGATGTACTAGGAAGGTTTTCATTTGACAAACTTTGGGACACAAGAACTGTCAATTCTGCTAATTCCTTTTGTAAGCGGATGCGTGTCTTTTTCGAAAATTGATCTTTGTTATATTGATCATAATCAATTGTATGGAATTTTTAAAGCATTTTAGAATGAGTTTCATCCGTAAGTGACTGTGTCTCCTCAGTACTACGAACAAAAGGTACTTCTTTCGATTTGCCAATTATGGTCATATCATAAAGACCGGGAATATGTTCCTGAGCTTGTTTTGTATAACCGGGATCAGGTGGTAAATCTTGAAGACGCTTAAGTTCGAGTTCTTTAAATGATTTAGTTAAAAGATGAACCTTTTATGTGGAAGCGTATTATTTTAAAAGCTGTTGTTCTTTGAATCTAAGAAGTTTGGTAGCATTAATTTCCGATTCAAACTTTTTAGACTCGAGAGTTTCGAAATCCATTTTAAGTTTCTAAAAATCATTGACAACCGACTCTTTTTCTTTTAATTCATTGGAAAGATTAGCTTTTAATGATTCTATTTCTTTCAAGTGTTTAATCTTTTCAAAACGAAATTGGTCAAATTCAGAACATGTTATTTTCTCTGCTTGAGGGACCATTTCAAAAGTTTTGACCTTTTCTTTATGCAACGCAAGCTCAACAGTTAGGGTGGAATTGGTATCTATAGATTGTCTGAGGGCCATATGCATTTGATCAATAATATGTTTAGGTACCATGACCAAATCATGTTGAGCATAAGATTCCATACCCGTCGTAGCATTTGGTTGAGGTTCACTCAAATGTGTAGGATTGGGTACCACATCATTTGAGTTACTAGATCCCGAATGCTGTTCGAGGTTGTCATTTTCATGCCCAACTTGATGTTGGTTATCATCAATATTATTAGATGTGGTTGGTACCTCACTAACGACATCAGAACCGTAGTGAGAGAGATTAGCAACGAGAGCAGCTTGGGCTGAGTGAATGTCATCACAATCTGAATCATATGCGCAAGATCATCTTCTTGATAAGCTGCATTAGAAGTGGAAACGACTGCAATGCCTTCAGTATCTGCTGCCCCTGGGTCTGCAAGAAATGCTAACTCCTCTAAATCCAAAATCTTTCCCTTAGACTGAGCATCGACCAAATACATCTTCTCACGAAACCATGCATCATCCCTTCTCCTTTTCGGCTGAGTGCATTGCCTAGCCATATGACCTTGTCCTCGGTAATTGTAGCAAGTCACAACCTTTTGAGGACCAATGGGACTTCCATTTCCATTAGCTTGTGAATTCACAGCTTGAGCATTCACTGTCTTTGTAGGAGGTCCATATGAATTTTGCCTTCCCTGAATAGGTTGCACTGTTACTTGACCATCTTGAACAGTAGCTTGTTGTCGAGGATTTGAAGAGGCGCGGAGCTGATTGTTTGTTGGTGGAAATCCTCTAGTTGCAACAAGTTTTGACAAGTAGGCAGTGAGATGGTTTAGTACATCAGCTGGCGTATCATTTGGAGTAAAGACCGGTGCTTGGATTGGTGGAAGTTCATTAGAGTAGAAAGCTTGTGCTGGTTGTGCTTCTATTGGAAAATATCCTTGCTGAGGAGTATATCCCATTGGAGAAGTGTTGGCTTGTGATGGTGATGTCTGATATGGTGGTTGCTGTGGAAAAGATTGTTGATGAACACTTTGTTGAAATGCTTTTTGTGGCATCATTGGTGGTTGATAAGATGGTTGTTGTGGTTGCTGATAGGTGTGTGGTGGTTGCTGCTGCAAGTATGATGGTTGTTGATAAGTATAAGCCATGTTTTGTTGAGAAGCATACATTGCAAGTGGATCATGAACTTGAGGTGTAGACAACCAAGCCTCGATCACATGGCATTCGTGTGTGTGAATAAAAGCTTGAAGTTGATCCACATTGGTGTTATGCAAGTCCTTAGCCAATTTAACATCCGTCACGTATTTTTTCCATTCTGGAGGAAGAGTGTTCAAATACTTGGTGTTCAATTGAAAGGTAGGAATTACCATGTCATAGATATTAAGCTCATTCAACAATAGGGTAAATCTCAGATAGTAATCATTGAGAGTCTCCCCTGGCACATAGGCAAACTTATCAAAAGTATCATAAAGCTTACACTCTCGTTCTTGTTTAGTTAACGAGGTGCCTTGCATTAGAACACGAATTCTATCCCATAACTCTTTGGCAACTTTATGTTTGCTGACGAGTTTGTAGACATCTAGAGGAAGGGCTTGGAGAATGATATTTGTAGCTTGTTTATCACACTTGTCTTGTAACTTAGCATCTCTAGTTAGTTCACCCGTTGTGCGAGGACGAGTAACAGCACCTTCCGTCACAGTACCATATACCAATGGTCCATTGAGCATCGATGCCCAAATTAGATTCCATTCTCCTTGTTCAACATATAAAGTTCCATGCGGGAAGCCCACTCCTCATACATAGTCTTCACCAACATTGGTGGACGATTATCCGTACCCGAGAGGATGGACTTATCCGTAAGAGATGTGTACTCCATTTCAATAAGTTAAGATTTACAAACGTTGATCGAACAATGAGAGAAAGTTAATGTGTTTGTTGTTGTGTGTTAACACCAAGAAATAATGTTGAAATCCCCTAAATTATATTCTCGATAAACCAAAAAATCCAAGACTAAATTACACACTTAAAAATTTCAAAAACACGTTTTTGAAAAAGCTTGGAAATCTTGTCACTCTATCGGAATGCACAAAACAAGTTCTGTCGCAATGTCTATCTGAATCCCTGTCGGAATGTCTGATCGCAATACCTGTCGGAATGTATGATCGCAATACCTGTCGGAATGTATGATCGCAATACCTGTCGGAATGTATGATCGCAATACCTGTCGGAATGTATGATCGCAATACCTGTCAGAATGTATGATCGCAATACCTGTCGGAATGTGTGATCGCAATACCTGTCGGAATGTCAGATCGCAATAAATGTCGGAATGTCAGATCGCAATACTTGTCGAAATGTGGCTAAAGAAATTTTGGCAGAGTAACATTTCGAAATTGCCTTATAACCGATCGCAATGTACGATGCAAGGAGCTATCGCAATGTTTGATCGGAATAAGTGTCGAAATGCCCTTTGATCGCAATGTAGAGACCCTAGGTCTTTGCGATCGGAATGAAGAATTCAGCCCACTTTGCGATAGAAACAACTTTGCGATGGAGACAACTTTACCACTATTCTCGGAAAGTACACAACAAATTCGCAATTTTAATCCTAAAAGCGAATCAAACACCCAAAAATTTGTGTTTTTAACCCAAAATACCAATACCAAATCACTATAACAAGTAACTAGATAACGTATATCAAGATTAAAGCATAAAAACACAAAAAAAAAAATTGGGACGTGAGAAAAAGGATCAAAATAGACGAAATGATCAAGAGAACAAACACAAAAACCAAGCAATCATCCCATGGCTCTTGATACCATTTGTAGGATATGTAAATCTTGCTTATGTTTTTAGAGAGAGAAAGAGATAGAAAGATGGTGGAACACACACAATTCTAGGGAGAGAAACTTATGTTTACTATGTGTAAAATGAATAACCACACACCCTCTCCATCTAAGGAGAGGGTTTATATACCCAAGCCTTGTAATGGGCTTGGGCTTACATGTTTGGGCCGGCCTACACATGTTGTAGGCTAGGCTTGGGCTTGTTTGTTAAATAACGATGTCTAGACTACGAGCTACTACTTAGTATATTGGCGGAGTGACCGAATCTTCCTAAATACGTAAAAACGTATTTCCAACACGGCTATTCCCAAATCACAAAGAGTTAGAACATAGTTAAAGGTTCATGAATTTAGGGACTTTTACAACTTAGGTACTTATACAATTCAAGGCAACATCAGGCAACATTAGGCAACATATAGGCAACATTCGGGTCCAACAATTATTCATGACATGTGTTCATTTTATTTCAAATAGCATGTATCCCCCTCGCGGGTTTTAAAATCATTAAAAACAAGTATAAAGCGAGGCTATAGACTCACCTTGAGTAATAGCAATAGTAAGACGACTTTCAACAATCGACGATGCCCGGCGAACACGAAATCACAATCTATCAAATAAAACATGCATCTTTAATAATACATTCAAGTAATATTTTATACTTAATAAAATCAAATAAATGATTCAAAACCAAAATTAAACTCACATCATTCCCATACAAGTGATTCCTATATATATATATATATATATATATATATATATATATATATATATATATATATATATATATATATATATATATATATATATATATATATATATATATATATATATATATATATATATATATATATATATATATATATATATATATATATATATATATATATATATATATATATATATATATATATATATATATATCTTTTATACTTTTACTTTATTATTTGTTTCTTTTATTAAAAATCTACCGGTATATACTAAATGTCCAAATTGTTTTCCCTTACTTAAAAACATCAAATGTGTATGATACTACTTGAGCAACTCACTTACTATATATAGAAAGTCCTCCAAAAATTTTATCAAAAGTTTTTACTTCTAAGACCTTCTGCCCTACACATCTTTAAGTTATAAAATCCGGACAGTTTTACGTATTTAACTTACAACATCATTTTGACCTTTATAGACTATTTCATTTATAAAATCAACATTCGGGTTTAAAAACAGACTCAATATCCTAAGTCTAAGACTCAAAACAGCCTTTATTTACTTACAAAAACTCATTTTAGTCCCCGAGATTTGGTCCAAATATCGACAACAATTTCGTATTGTGTCGATACTCGCCTCCCGGTACACGAATAATCAATCTATCATAACTTCTTCCTCGTTTGGAGTTAGAAGCTCTAATTTATATCAAATCGAAGCTTATGAAATCTTATACAACAATATCTAATCATCTTATCTCATATTCAAACTTAAGTTTTCCAAAATTAGCATTAAAGCTGCTGGTATAAATTACTCTCTTAAAAATCATGTAAGACCACATTTTAACCCATTTTATCACCATTTTTACATCTAATATCATCCTTATATCACCCCTTTCAATCCTTACACCCTATTTTCACTTAGATGATCAAATCAATAAAAACCAATTTCAAAATTTTGACATGCAACAAGTAAAAATCACATATAATACCACAAACACCTATATACAACCAACAAAATAGATCAAAACATAAGATTTTTTATGAAAAATGGGTTTTGGAAAAAGTTCTTGCATGTAACAAAATTTCATACCAATATGATGAGAAGAATAAAACTAAGATGGGTCTTAGCTTAGATTTTAAAGATTCAAACCCAAAATCAAAATCCAAGGGCGTGTTTGTGTTTGTGTTGTGTGGGTGATGGCAAAGAGAAACAAGAGGGAGAGAGAGAGAAAATTTTGATAGTGGAGTGTTATGTGTGTGTTTTTAGTTAAGAAAAAACTATTTATATGGTGGAGGTGTAGGGTAGTTTTTGCCAATTGTTATTTCTTGTGGATCAAAATACAAATACTTATTTAAAAAGCGGGAAATGACTATAAGTCAATTTTGAAAATATTTACGGGTCTCGGGTCTCATAAAAATACTTCTCAAAACTTAAAACGCACACAAAATATGATATTATATAGTCCCGGTATGACTTAATACACAATTAAAAATAAAAACGTCAAAATATCAAACATCGACATGATTTAAAAATAAAACGTAAAATTTCGGGCATCCATTGATATCGCGATCACTAATAATCCTCGCAACTCGTCAAAACATAAAAATATAACTTTCAACATTCGTTCAACTCAAATCACCAAACATCATGACATCCAATCTCGTCAAAAATTTCAAAAATATACGTAAAAATATAATTAAATAATGACCTCGGGTTCGGGTTATCACATCTACCGTCCTTAAAAAGAGCGACGTCCCGGCGCTCGACACGTCTCATACTCGTAATTTCGCCCCTCTAGAATCAATGAGATCTCTTTTTCTTAAGAAATCCTCACGTCTTTTACACCAGTTCAAGTCAATTCCTATAATATTACCATAACAAAGAATACTATTATATTTCAATCTCTAAATTTCAATTTCCAGTAATTCCAATCTTTCATCATTCATAATTCTTCTGCATCATTTCCTCAGTTTCATTCCCTACTTCATTACCCTGAAAACCTACCTTACAACCATGTAAAGCCTCAAATTGTACATCCTAATTACTGGTATGACGACTATCATCGTATAAAGACTCCATCATCAATTGATTTCGTTTGGATTCGTAGTAAAATAATTAAAATAATATCATCCCAAGTTTCAATCGCATATACACAAGTTCAATCTCGATTGTTCAAATTATCCTCTCACTCTATCCATTAGTTTTTGAAGAATATGCGATATTCATTCTTGACTCGATTCCTCTCGCTTTCTGTAAAGGTATCTATAACTTAAAAGTGAACTTCAGTCTCTGGGTTATATATATTATGTTCAAATCTTTATTCCATTCCCATTTCTTCTTACAACAATTTCCAAAAATTCAAAAATACTGACACCACGACCCGGGGTTATTGATAATTTCATCACTAAATTCTTAGTGATTTCTTTCTTTTCCATTCACATATTGCATCTCGTACCAGTCACCTATATAATTTCTTATGCTCATCATCCACTTTTATCGAATCAAACAATTACTAACACATGGAACCACTGAACCATTCATATTATATTATTACATCTTTCTTATATCACATATTGTTTAGATAACTCCATTTATTTCCTATACTTAAATATGACCATTAATACATCTTCTTAATGTCGTAATACATCTTATTCCAACCAGAATGTATCAATACTTTAACTTGTGAAATTCCTTTAATACTAAATATAACACTCTCAGCACTCTTTGGAAGAATTTAATTCTCTTTGATTCGAAAATTTTATTCACCACCAACTCTCGTATTCCTAGCACATCCTCTTCAAATAGATAATTGCAATAATCAGTTTCGTTCCTCCAAAATATTTCAGCCCAATCATCCTTACTACCAATCCATTTCAAAAATTTTGATAACCTGTTAATCTACTTTCCTTGGCATTCTTTTCCATTAATTCATTAATTCAATCTTTAAATTGTATTCCATTTCATCCACACTCCTCGTTATTACCAAGACTCAAAAATCTCAAAACTCAAGATTCAACTCTCAAATACTTTAGAACTTTATAAGCCTTTTTCCTTCTCCTTCTTACTGAGTACTTTAACTACCACACTCGTCCTACAAAACTATAACTCATCTCGTGATCATAATCACTTTCGATTATAATTGCTGATTATCATCTTCCATTCAACACTAAGTAATCTTGTACTCATCTCTATTGAAATTTCCAGATGTTAAATATGAGTATACCTTTATTATTCTTAATTACTACATACTTGATTCCATACAAGTAATATTTCACAGTTCCAAAATAGGCACCACATCGTCGAAACTCAAAATTATATAACTCCCCTTATACTTTTCTAATGAAGTCAGCACACTACTTTTCACTTTCTCCTACCAATTGATAATGTTAAAATATCATCACCGCAAATCTACAAATTCTTCAGATTCCTCCGATACTGACAATACGGGCACATAACTCAACCTATCCTCAGCATTCATAAACAACATCCTTAGCTAACGAAGATCAGATCTCAAAACTACAACTTGGATGCGTGAATGGGTTTCACACATTTAGTTCTTCTTTGTCAGCTTAATCAATGGTTCAACAATCAGTGAAAACCTTTTGATAAACCTCCGATAATACTCAACTTAAACAAAGGAATTAACAAGCTTCAGTCGGCTTCGTCGGTTTCGACAAATCCTCAATCGCTTCAATCTGGTCAAGATTTTCACGAATACTTCAGCTATAAATCACACATTCCAGAATATACGCAAACTCTAGCTAAAATTCATATCCAAAGAATTTCGCACACCATCCCTCTTTCCTAACAATTTCATAATTGTTATCAAATACTTTCCTCACCTTCCTTACTATTGACCAAACAAAACATCAATCATCAGAATGAAAGTGTAAACTTGTAAAAACTTATGTATATCTATGAACCCTACGACCTCCTTTTATAACACAAGGAGTCGTGTACAAAGGTCTACCTATCAATTATTCTAGGTAAAGATAATTATAGATCATACAATATTGAACATATCTTTACTAGAAATACAAAACGTGTAGGCTAACTATTCCTATCAGTGATTGAACTTCTCTTTGTCAGTGCTCAAATATACTTTGTCAGTCCTCATCTGTCAGCGCCTCTTTTACTCTTGTCAGCGTCCAAGTTCTTCTTGTTAGCGTCCCAGTGACTTAGTTAATTTTATTCCCAACAATCCTCCCCTAAACTTGATATCTACTATAGTAATCAAGTTTCTGAATAAAAAACTAAGTACAAGGAGGATTCTTACAAATACAAACTAATTCTGAATTTGAGAATAAATAAATCTAACAAAATCCTTACTAACATCATTGGTATAGTCAACCTCTAACTGGGTGGATACCATCATCTTCAAAACATCTTGAGACATAGGATATGCAACATCAACCAAAAGATATTCTACAAACTTGGAAGTACCAAGATAGTATACACCGGCAACTGAAAATAAACACCACTTCAACCACTAAGGTTATCTAGATCCAACCAAATTGGATCTGCTTCATCTAGAAAGATCATTCTCTTGAATGTGGTCTAGATCTTTATTCCATTGACTGAAGAAGGCTCTTCAGATTCATACTTAGCCTTCATCAAATCCCACAAATCTACCAAATCCTCTCTATCCATACTTGCAAACAAATAGATCAAAGAAGTGAATGTGTGTACCTTGTCGCCAGCTCTGGTGACCACCCAGAAACCACTTGCATCTTCCTCATACTTAACTATGGGGTTTCTAAAATCCAAAGGTAACACTTCTGCAAAATCGGAAGCTTCGAATGGTGAGAGCTTCATAGTCTTCCTTATCACAGTTTCACTTGGATTTAATTGATCAAGTATTGGAAAACTAATCTTCATTCCTTTCTTCATTGGCCTTGGAACAATAGAAGCTGTTAGAAATACGTTTTTAACGTATATTAGAAGTATCGATCACTCCAATTATATTATTATACGTTGTAGGCTCGTAGTTAGAAAGTTAATACATTTACATTATCTTCCTAGCCCATGGGCCTGTCCATGGGTTAGAAGGCACAAGTCCACTAAGGACTTGGGTATATAAGCCCTATCCTTTGATGGAGAGGGTGTTGGTTGTTTCATTTTCATATAATAAACACACATTTTCTCTCCAACTTTCTCTCTCCAGTTTCTCTCTCTAGAAACAACAACCCTCTTGTTAGATCAAAGATTATCATATTTCTACAATTGGTATCAAGAGCCATGGGGTGAAAACTATTGGCTTTTGAGCATTGAGAAGAGGAATGGAAGAAATCATACGCAAAGAGATGAGTTGGAAGAACGAATGTCGGGATATTAGGTTTTAACCAATGTTTTCAGACCCGGGTCGACCCGGCCGGGTCAACCGGTTGAACCGGTTCCGGCCAAAAAAACGGGTCATATTGACCCGGGTTTCATATTTTCGAAACCCGGCTTGACCCGGAGGGTTTAGGGTGACCCGGGTCAACCTGGTTCTCAAGACCCGGCCGGGTTTCGAATTTTTCGGGATTTTTTTGAAAAATGTTTTTTAATTTTACGTATTTGCGACGAAATTTTATTTTTACATATTATATTGGTTGGTAAACAATTTATATTTTCAATATACGTAAGTTTTTATGGTTTTTATAAATATAATTTTGTTAATTATTAAAAATATAAAAAAAAAAATTTTTTTTAGAAAACCGGGTCGACCCGGGTTGACCCGGATCCTGCGTCTCGACCAGGTCGATCTAAGACCCGGGTTTAAAACATTGGTTTTAAGTTTTTAACCATTGACTAATAAGGGGTATAGGGGAAAGGGACGAATATCTTGGGACATGGTGGGTTAGGCTTTGGTTACTTCCATCTAGAAGCTTTAGGATTCGAGTTCTAAGTTATTTGTGTAGTTAAGGTTGTGTATCCTTGTCATGCGTGCGTGTATCAAGTCAAGGAATCAAATAGGCAAGGGTTACCATACTCATAACCATCCGCTTCCCATCAACAGGTTTAATTTTTTACGCACAACCCACCCGCACATGAAAAATAACATGATTACTTACCCATTTACGTGTAAGTATCTACGAGTTATAAAAATGTTCTCACCCAGTGTCCCTACATACACTATCCAGTGAAATGTGATTGCGACTTGCATAAATCAAGAATCAAATTACAGCATCTTAAAATGTACAAACACATGATTTTGAAATGATTATGGCTCTAATGCCCTATATAGGTTGTAAACTCAAATAGCTCATCTGAAACACAGGTCAGCCTGAACTTAACAAACTTACTATGACATAACATAAAGTAACATTGCACATTACAGCATTAAGATGAAGGTCCAAAATACTTGAGCTATGACCAATAGGTTGTGAACATAATATAACATTGCCCTAACAACACTCAAATAGGCAGCTATTCTACACCGCACTCACACTCTGGGTTTTGTAGTGTTTTTTAAACCGTGATCTGCAAAATAAAACCACAAGAATGGTTAGCAAAACAAAAAACACATCGAAATAAATTTGAAACATTTCCTATATGGGTTAGGTTTACAAATTACAGTACAATGTTTGTTCGGAAGTATTTTACCAATAACTAATTTTAGATTTTTCTTGAACTGTCAGCTATGCTATCAAAATGGATCATAACACTCTCTATGCTTTTAAGTATCCACTTTGAATCATTCATGGTCAACAATCAAACATTTCTCAAGGTTAACATAAACTATCAACCAGGTGAGATTTGGTCCTGTTGTATCAACAAACTTTTAAGAATTTTAGGTTAAAGTATACAAGTATTGTAAACAACATGAATGGGTCAAGTTTGCTCATTACTTCCAAAATATGTATAAACATGTTTTATAAATCATTATTTATGCATATCTTATTCAATTTATAAAGAAAAATAAATCATTACTTGGTTCATGAACTTGGGTCAAAGTTGATAATTACTGAATAGGTCATTGACAGTATGTGAGCTTAACCTCAACTTGGCAATTTATATCATACTAGAGCAAGGGTTACCTTAAGATATTAAAATGTTCTTCAATCGATTTTATCTGTTCATCGTCGAATCCAAACCATTTGTCAGCCGCTCCGACCATGTGATCACCTGTTCCGATGTCTATATGTGGCAAAGTAGCTATAAGTAATGGCATTACATAACTACAGGCAACCATAGCCTTAATAAACTAAGTCTAAACCTCACCTTGAAGAAGAATACCAGGAATGTCAGAACACCCTTTTAATCTCCAGTACATATGTCCTTTGTTGTCTTTGAAAGTAGGAACTATTCTGACAGCATCAGGCTTTTGTTTATCTACGCAGAACAATTTGGGCATTTGTCAGAAAATGGGTATAGTTATATTGGTCTGAGTAGCCCTGACTTTACTTAATTTGACTAACTAAACAAACAAAAGAACTTTAAAGTGTCTAAAGATTATATAAGGTTTTATGCTGTAATATAGCAGCCTCCTTTCATTTATGTTTCCTTTTAATTATTTCACCTTATTCGACCCATATAGCCATTAACGTATTTGTTTAATCTCTCAGATCACATAAATCAAGACCTACCTTCAGGACCCATTTTTTGACATTCAAGCATCTCAGTGTGTGCTTCTGCTGCCTTCTTCTTGATCTTGGATACAACTGAATCATGCTCCTTTGTAGTAACAGGAACACCATCGTTTGCAATTATTGCTTTGGCAATTTCGTCCAGCATTTGCTGCTTCAAACTTTTCTCCTGTAGATTCAAAAATATAACACACCAAATGATCAAAACAAGATGAGTTGATATCTTTCAAACAAACAATTGTACACAGCTATTCATACCTTATTTTTTGCAGCACAAAGTTTTTCCTTTGCTTCCTTTCTCTTTTCAGCAAACTTCGTATTCTCATCATCAATCCAGTTTCGTATTTTTCTGTTTATTATTTTCCAAGTATTATTATTATAAAAAAACAACTTAAGAAATTGTCAGAAAAAAACTTTGGACTTTCAATGAACTGACTAGTACAAGGACTATATTTTTGCATGCTTAAATCCTGGGTTTTATAACTGATGGAATAATCATCTTCATAGAAAATAGATGCATAATTATGCCAAAAAGACCCTGTTAGTATAGAGAGTTCATGAATTTAGTCATGCTAAATACAGCCAGTTAACGAAGTCCATGACTTTTAGTTATCCTAAATTGAGCCATTTTAATGAGTTCATGAATTTAGTCATACGACCATTAATTTCTCACTAAATTACTAAGCACTCCAAAAATATTGAAGTGTTTACTGTGTAGTAAACTTACTCGGTTCCAAGAACTTCATCACAAAGGAAAATCAAGAGTCCAAGTTTAGTCGACGAGTCTAAATTATCATATCCTGCAGCCGTTGTGTCTATAGTGTCCAAATGCTTTAAGCGAGATTTAGAAATGCAATTTTTCAGGACTTTCAACCATGAACCATTGCCTTTTGCAGGATGTAATTGCGGAAACCTGAAAAATGATACAGTTATGCGAATATAAATACTACACTACTCTACTGATTAGGTGATAGCAATAGGACATACTCTGATTCAGATTCAGAGTCTGACTCCTCTTGTATAACTGACAGCAACTGAATATAAAACTGGATTACTGAAGTAGATTTTCCACTGCGTGTACGTGAACTTTGACCTTTAAATAGGTCTCTCAGAATTGCTTCTGCCTGTCCTTTTTTCACATTTAGAATCTGAAAAATGGGAATCATAATAATTATTTTTATAAAAAAAAAAGTCATTAAAATCACAATATATGGAATCAGCTGAACATATGGTGTTAGTGTTACCTTTCCAAAAGTAGAACAGAATTGTAACAATTGCAATGCATTACCAGCATCTTCTTTTGAGAGGTCAACCCCAGCTATATTTACTAAATCACTTCCTGTTGGCAAAGGAATAATAGACTCAAACGGGTCTAAATCATTCTTTTTTACCTTCTTGGATTTATTATCCTTCAACTGGTTGGTTGCATTTTGAACATGATTGGTAGTATTTTCCTCTGAAAGTTCACCATTATTCACATTAACTGCGACAGTCTCTTTTGAGGCTTTCGACTTCAGTTTTTTTGGTTTCTTCTCGTTTCGCGCCTTGTCACTGAGCCCAGTGTTGTCTTTCAAAACTTCAGCTCCTTTTTGCTTTTTTTTAATTGGTTTCTCTTTAGCAAGAGAGGGAACTGAAAGTGAAGGATCAGCATTAAGATCTGCCTTGTCGCTGACCCCAGTATCGTCTTTGGTAACTTCAACTCCTTTACGCTTCTTTTTAATTGGTTTCTCTTTAGCAAGAGATGGAACTGGAAGCGAAGGATCAGCATTAGGATCTGCCTTGTCGCTGACCCCAGTGTCGTCTTTGGTAACTTCAACTCCTTTACGCTTCTTTTTAATTGGTTTCTCTTTAGCAAGAGATGGAACTGGAAGCGAAGGATCAGCATTAGGATCTGCCTTGTCGCTGACCCCAGTGTCGTCTTTGGTAACTTCAACTCCTTTTCGCTTCTTTTTAATTGGTTTCTCTTTAGCAAGAGATGGAACTGGAAGCGAAGGATCAGCATTAGGATCTGCCTTGTCGCTGACCGCAGTGTCGTCTTTGGTAACTTCAACTCCTTTTCGCTTCTTTTTAATTGGTTTCTCTTTAGCAAGAGATGGAGCCGGAAGAGAAGGATCAGCATTAGGATCTGCCTTGTCGCTGGCCCCAGTGTCGTCTTTTGTTACTTCAACTCCTTTTCGCTTCTTTTTAATTGGTTTCTCTTTAGCAAGAGATGGAACTGGAAGCGAAGGATCAGCATTAGGATCTGTCTTTCCATCAAATTGATTTTCCTTCCCTGACTTTTTTGGTGAAGTAATCATAATTCCCTGTTAATTTCATACATGGCATACAAAAACAACGCATGTCATCTTCTAGACAACTGATTATGCATACATGGTATAAAAAGTCAATTAAAAGGTACCTCTGTTACTAGCTTTCCTGGTGAAGCACATGTTTCTTTCACCCGCTTGTAATTACAAACGTTTTGGGCACCTTTTGCATGAATCATATCAGAAACAGAAGTAAATCCACCAGCCTTTGCCATTGGCGAAACCATACCAGTGGGCTGATGACCTCGTTTTTTCCTATAGTTAGCATAGGGTCTCAGATTACATCTTAGCCACAAAATACTAAAAAAAATTTACTACTCCGTATTTTAGATACTTACATACAAAAGCTGCAATTGCAGACATCTTTACACCTGGGACAATCCCATTGGTCCAACAATGACACCTCTTCTGCTTTTTCCCCATACCTACAAGACAGAGCATATGCATCAACAATGAAGACTATTAACACTGATGTATACTTAAATGGATAAATTAACACAAGACATCGAAACCAACCTGTTCAGTAGGCACGTCACACAATATTTGAGGGTGCAAGGCTTAGCCTTTGTCTTATTCTTGCAGCTAACATATTCAAACAAAGTCTTCTGCCGGCACTATAAAACAGGTATGTGTAAACAAAAAGGCATAAATTGATCTCTTTTTGGGCAGTTAAAACAAAATACATATTGAAATGAACAAGCTACAATTGATGGTGAAAGTATCCTCAGATAGTCAGTAGTGCTAGCATATAACATTGATTTATTAACCAATATAAATGAAGTTTTTTCTTTAAGTTACAATATATAAAATGCGAAACTAATAACGTTACAATCATTAAAAAAAACTAGAAAGCTTTGGCAAGAACCATCAGTTATCCATTTTTATGCAATTTGCACAGAATTAAGCATATGTAACACATGACATATTCATATAATCCACTGGGCAAAAATAACCAATAAGCACAGCTAGCCCAACTGACAGGGTAATATGTACTTGAAATTCAAATTTTACATTCTTTACCTTATAGGATTTTCAAATACCTTCCTAGCAGCTAAATCTTAGCACATAATAAAAGCCTAAAAGATGTGTGACAGGAAGCCCAATAAATCAATCCAAAACAACTATCCTACAAGTACTTGTCTTCGAGACAGACCACAAAGCAAAACAATCACTATCAGTTAAACGGAAGCTAACAACAGTATTAGTTGTTGTATACTTGTATAACCAAGCTCAAACAACAGTTAATCACTTTCTTTACTAATATTTTGAAAATAAATGTGTCAGAGAATGCAATACATGTGCAAAGTTCGCCTCAGAACTATACTCCACTGCTGACATGAATACTCAGCAAACGAACTCTAATTTTGGCTAACTTCTAAGTAATGATGTGTAGGTCGAAAGGCCCCATCCAAAGAAAATATTAGCTTTAAGTAAAGTGTTATAAGCTCTGAATTTGAGCCGATGGTCTAAATTTCTTCTACTTCATATCTAATAAACAACTCTAAACTTGTGGATAAAACAAGTCAAACTCTACCTGAGTGTGTTTGTTTCAGCTTATATATCCGGCTTATTTGGCTTTGGGCTTATGTTTCATAAGCTCACTTTTTGTGGCTTATTTTGAAATTTCAGCTTATATAACTTCATTATGAAAACATCGAATAAGCCGGATATATAAGCCGAAACAAACACCCCAAACAATAATGAGCTTGCTTGAGCTTATAGATAGCAAATATTACAAGCTAGAACTACAACCAATCATCAGACCTATATACCTGATAAAGTTATGTTTTTACGCGATCTGAAACTATAGATTAACTATTTGATATAAGTGAAAGTCAAAACAATTAGCAGAAGAAACAAAACATAGAATCGCAAACGTAAGTCAAATTGAGTAGAATAAAATGAAAAGAAATGAGATATATACTTGATGACAGGTGGTTCCATTTTTGGAATCATAGATCTTTCCGTGAATAACACGAACACCCGGGTTCGAGTTCCGTTTCTTGGGTTTCGGCTTATCGGACTCCATCTCGGTCTTCATTTCGACATCATCTCCGTTGTTTTCAGTGGTGCTAATCTCCTTCATCTTCTTCTTATTCTTCTTGTTCTTTGTCTTCTTATCAGATGAAGCAGGTACGGTGGCTTTGGAATTAGGGCTTTGAGCAATGGCCATTGATTGAGAGATGTTATTAAGATTTCAGATCTGGTAGTACAAAGTGGTGAAAAGTATCGAGATGTGAAGACTTTTTATAAAATTTTAGTGTTTTGGAGGGAATTTCTTAAAACTAAAATTTTGGAAATGTATGGAGCGCCAACTCGATTTTGGTTTCGAAATTTTCATAACCCGCCTCATCAAATTTATGTTGGGCTGACCATAATGAGCCGTGGACCCGGTCCGAACGTATTTGGGTCTAATTTTGAGTGTACTTTTTTTCTTATTTTGGGTTCGTTTCAATTAACGTGCTCGTTTCGTTTTGGACTGACGCAAACCTAGATGTGATAATTTGTGTCTTCAAAATCATAAAATTGCAGTTTTATGGACACTATATTGTTAAATATTTAGGCGTATTTTAGACCCTTGAAGTGGGAAAATATAACCCTTTTAGAATTAAATGCGTAATTGCGGATATATATACTTAGTTATTTAAATATAAATGAGGTGTTAAGTTCTGAAAAGTAGGTTAGTAATTTTTGACACGACACGATAAACGATACGAACCTGACATGAAGTTAAATAGGTATAGGTCGAGGATAAATAAGTTTGGGTAAAAAAAAGGTCAACCCGTATAACCCGTTTAATAATTGTGTCGTGTTTGGGTTGACTAATCATTAAACAGTTCGACATGTAAACTAATTTAAATATATATAAGCCTTTAAGAATTAATATATAACTTTAATTTTATGTTAGATTTTGATTATATATATTTTGTTATGTAGTTAATAGGAGTGAATTGTCATTACAATTCACATATCGTAGAAATTGTTACGTAACTATTTGTATGCTATGTTATAATTTTTTACATCTTTATATCATTTTTTCATATAAATTAGTTAGATTGACAAAATATCAACTTTATTTACCGCTTGACATATTTACTTAAACAGGTTAAACGGGTCAAAAACGAATAACACGTGTTATGCAGGTGTGGGTTAGAGTTGAGTTTCTTGACACGATTAATAAATGAGTCGTGTTTGAGTTAAGGTTATAATAACACGTCAACTCGCGAACCTGAACAAGTCGACACGAACACGACTCGATTACCCCTACTAAAAAGCAATTTTATTATTTTAGATTTCTTTTAAAGTTATTCATATAATATAAGTCAGTTTGTCATGTAGGTGAATTGCGTATATATCTTTCTAAATACTAGCAGGATACCCGCGCGATGCGGCTACGGGTACCTGTAATATAATTTTCGTAAACAATATTTTAACTTTACGTTTTTTAACAAACACATTTCAAAAAGCGAAAATTTAAGGTTTATGTAGCTTTATCTAATTGTCTAACTGAATCGATGGTGGCTCTGGTTATCGGTTGAACCAGTTAATCTGATTTTATATTGAAAGTTGTAAATATATATGTTTAAAATTGTTTTGTAAGGTAAATATAAAATTGTAGATTTGACTAATGTGGTGTATTTATTATATGTTTATTATTATTAATTGATTTTGAAAAAATAAGATGTAGTGACATTTGTTGTTTTTTACAATATGTTATTTTATTTATAAATTGTGGTAATGAAGTGTTTTAATTATAATCTTAATTATATTGTAATGATAATTTTAAATGTAATGTGTTATAAAAGTTCTTTTGCTTGTTGTGGTTGTACATAGACATTAATAGGTTGTATTACTCAAATTTTAGTTTGTTATTTGCATTAATAAGTTATATGTTATGCTTTATTTGTTGTACTACATAAACTTTCGTATTTATTGAAGAAAGAAATACTAATTTACTTTATAAGAAGTATAGATTTTTAATTACGTATATATCAAAGCTAAACTTTTAATTATCCAAAGCATTAAATTTATCAAATATATCCAATTTGTTTTTAGTATATTTTTAAATCTTAAAAACATATCATAATTATAACTAGTTATAATACCTGTGTACGCACGGGTTTTTTTCTAAAAATCTTAGTAAAGTATTATTATTAAGTAAAAAACAAACAACCTAAAGTGTTCTAAATGATTTTCCGTCCATTCTGAATATAAGAGGAATGATTAGTTGTCTACTTCTACTTTGAATGTATATTGTATAACAACAATGATACATTGAGTTACAATGTAATGTGTTCTATAATGATGTACGAAGTGAAAGCAACTGTATTTTACTTGGTACATTGAGTTACAACGTAATGTGTTCTATAATACTGGCCTTCGCGGACAGCAATCACTAAGAAAGTTATGGGGCTATACCATGTGAAATACGCTTTTTCTATATGTAATCCTTGTAACGTTTTATCCCATTGTTTGTAACTTATTCTAGTTTCTTGCTAGTTTGTTAATTTTATATTCTCTTACCGTTAAAAAAATGTAAAATACACCAGGAGATCAACTACCAAATAATTGAACGTTAAGTGGTTTTAGCAATACTAACCCCTACTGGGATAATGTTTTATCTATTATAATCAATGCATTATATATTTATAAAATGTTTTATGAAAATGGATAGTAAAGTTAGTCGAACGCCAGGTCACCCATCTTCTTACCTCTAGACATTTTATCTACCTTTTTTTTTTGCAACTACATGTGTGATGTGTGTATGGGTATGTATGTTCCAGGTGGCTTTATATCAACAGTTGCCTTCTGCTAATCGCCTATTTGCTGGTGCATTCTTGGAAGCACATAATCAGCTTACTTGAACCTATGGCCCAACTGTTCAAATAGCGGTTTCGATAAAAACAACCACAAATAATGGATGGTTAAATCGAACATATAGTACAATCTTAAGTTGTTATAATAAGGCATGTGTATGATATAATAATGTATCCAACATCAATACATACTTTGTTATAAAGGTTAAGGGTAACAGAATTACAAAGCGTGTTATGTTTTTGCCAAGTAGTGTCATGCCAAGATCGAAAGGGTGCAGAAAGTATACTACTCTGTATATTTTCCGTCTTCCAAGGTAGTCTTTCTGGATTTTCTCGACAACAGCAATGTGACGCATTTTTTTTTTAACTTTTATGTTATTGGCTTGACCTGCACGGAGATATAACTCAAAAAAATTAATATGTAATAATATAATATGTGTCAAAATGAATTCACAGCATGATTATATATAACAAATCATTCATATTTTTGTTGCATATTGGTTGCAATTTTTCATTTGATTAAATAAGACTAATGGCCTTGCAAAGCAAACAAATTTGTTCTCCAAACAAAAAGGTCATAAAAGTTTTGGAGTGTGAATGAGTGGTAGAGATACTTCCTCAATTTTTCATATTTCCTCCTCTAGCCTCAATTATATTATGAATCTTTGATGTAGTAATTACTAAAATTTGAAGACCTTAAATTTTTTTAAAACGGTATCTAAGCTCTTATAAAAAAAAAGTAGTTAGCTATTGTTCATTTTCATTAGTTGATGCAAGTTTCAAGTGTGGCTCTGCAATTGACAATAAACTCGGGTTTACACAACATCAATCCCGCTACTTGCTCGTAAAAGGTACTTACACAATAGACATGCATTCATATTGCCATTTTATGTAACAAAGCAATTAAAGTATGTGCTAATGCCACAATCCATATCATTTCTCTCAGTCATTGCTGCACTTCCATGGGTTTTTGCTTAAATGACTTGATTGTTGCTCTTTCTTAGGTAATGATAGAACAACAGCTTGTATGGCTGCTTTCTTGACGCGCAACACCATTTTCAGTTCAATCAAATCTATTACTGGAAATATTAATGTAATATAAAAGGAATCTATTATCATTTTTTTCTTAACTTAATCAACAATATTTGAACATTGAGTGCCCATATAATAGTTAGAATACTGATATCAGTTTGAGCTATCTTCTTATGGATTAAATGGGACTGGGTAAGACTCTAAGAGATGTTGTAATTCAGTGCGCATAGTTGAGGAAAGGAAGGAGGATTATGATAAGGCACGGGCTCGTATTTTCAGTACTCTTGGTAGTCCTCAATCAGATGATTCCTCATCAGATGATAAGAACTTGTGCGAGAATGGTGATGAGAATGAAGGACTCTAAAACTCAATGATCGACAATATCAGTAGAGACGAAAGTATTTCTCATGTAGCCATTCTTAGGGACAGGAAAAGGATGTAACAGACTCAGATTATGATCGCAAGTATGTTTCTTTCACATTTAGTATAAAAATTTCTTTTATGTTCTTTAGAAGTAGGAAAAAGGGCGGGAAAGGCATGTTGGGTTAGCCCATTGTGTAGGCTAAACTGGTTGTTCACTATTATAGTTAATTAATGTGTTAGATACGAACTTAAAAGCCATGCCTAATTGTTTTTACGGTAATAAATTGATTCATTTGATGTGAAACAATTATAAGCATTTTGGGCTGCAACCCATTTAGTTTCACCTATTTTCCTTTTGGGAGTTTGTAAGCATTAAAATAAACTTTGCTTAACTTTAATATGCCACCTGTTGAAGTTTAGAAAAGTTTTTCACTTTTATACCCATTTAACATGGTGGAGAATACAATATTGAGGTGGACAAGTGTGATTTTGTGGATGTGTCGAACTGAGTTTGGTTGTCCTAAAATACTTTAGTATTTTGCGTCTATAATAATGACAACATATTAGGTCGATAATAATCTTCGGTGCTGCTTTAAATATAAGCAGCTTAGTAGGTTTGCATGCTTTAATATAATTTTTGCATTACTTTAGAGCCATTTGACTTGTCTTTTAATTAACACATTTAACTTTACCCTTTTGACTTATCACATACTCACATAGTAGCATATAATGGTAACTTACCCATAACCATTTGACCCATTAACAATAAAGGTTTCCTGAATCGTCACATGTAAAACTAAATGTATAAAAGTGATGATCGTAAATTAAGTGCAACTCAAGCTAGACAATGTTTAAGTTAATGGGTCGAAAATGCCACCTTACAGAAGGAGTTTAAGATTCCATATGAGATTTAACACGTGCAGATGTTTAAGTTTATTATAATTGTAGCATTATTCTTTGGTTAAACTTGAGCTTCTATATTCTAGTGTATCAGTAACAGATTAACATTGTATGTACATGAGGAACCTTCCAATGAATCCAGGGTTTCATATGTTGCCTTTGACTTTGCCAAAGTTGCAACCTCAGTTAGGGGCGTTTTGAATTCATGATCAAAACCATTGTCTGTTGTTTCCGCAGTAAGCAGTTTCAAAGGGCTTACTCCCCTATATATAATAAGCTAAGCTATCTATACACCTTAAAAAACTGCTTATTTAGTGAATTAAAGTGTCATAAGTGATCTAATTAGGTGCCTACAAATTTAGTCTTAATTAATCAAAACTCATTAAGCAGCCTTAAAACGCAATGTAGTTTCATTCCAAGTAGAGTTCTGGGTGTTTCAGAATGCTTATTTTAGTACACATATGCCGAGTTTGTCAAGTACTTGCGACCTTTGGAACTGCTTATTTGCTCTATAACAATACCATGAACATACATGCACGCAAATAAAAAATCCAAACACCCGAATGCAGTAATACTGACATAATCATAGAATGTGAACAACTCACCAATTTTGTCTTCAAGAAGCTGAGTCATGCAATTGTTTGAATTCTCGTGTCTTGTAACTCCTGATGGGCGTTCTTCACAGGTATGCTATTAACCCTATTTGTAAGCTCTTTGCTAATAAGATGATGGAATTTTACGCACCTCTCATTCTCCCACGCCGATTCTCTTACACGTACCTGACCCCTAAATCATCAACAAAAAAAATCAATTAACTCAATACACCAAAAATTGATAGTTCAACAATCCGTTAAATTTAGGCTAAGTAGTTAATCAAAAAACTGCATATGTTCTGGGATATATAACTAACGCGTCTGTTTAGAATGGGCAACCATTAAACACTTATAATATTTTTTTTTAATAAATGGACAGTTAAGATCCTAGTAAAATAACTTACCATATAAACCTTAGTGCCATTTAGTAACACGAATCACAAATTAATCATAGAACATACTTGACATTCTTTAATGTTCTTAAATATAACCCCTCGTTTACATGTACAATCGGATGGAATAAGAACCGCACCAGCAACTTCAGTCTGCAGATCATCTTCTGCCTGCAAATACCCGGAATTTATAAACATTTTTCTGCTTCTTATACATAAAGTTCCAATTATCAGTACGACAAACAAAATTTAAAACCAAACGACTATTACTGTTACGTTTTTTTTTAAATTGACACTTTGAACAGGGGAACCGAACTAAATACCTGGGCTTTCTGCATTGTGTACACGGGTTCAAGTAAGGGTGTTCTTGACAACATATGAACTACATAAAACCAAGTACCAAATCACATCTATGTTTTCCTTATCAGTTCATTCAGTTATCATTGCTCACTTATTTTTTATAAACCAATAATTAACTTAGGCTTTTTATCAACAAATTGATCAAGCGATAGCTACAAATCAGCTGGAAATGCTTGGGATCTACTAACTAATTCAGAACAACAATTCTCTTACTCTATGGTGTTCTTCCTTTTAATCTGTATAATCAAATTATAATTTTTCGCCAAATTAAAATACAATCAACAGCAACATCAAAACCCCTTTAAAAATATAACTAAAACCTTTTATTAAAATTAAAACAAAATCAATTAATTAATATTAAAATCATACCTTTACACCATTGAAAGAGTTTTTGTTCAATTCTTCTACAAATATTATCAAAATTATATTATGTAACAATAATTAAATTGAAACAGATTTATCTAATTTATGATTTGGGGTTCGAGGTGAGTCAAATAAAAATATTGTTTATGTGGCTCGAATTTGAAGACATGTATGGGTTTATTGGTGTCTTAAAAAGCGTGTAGATTACACCTACATTTTTTATATTGATAATGATAGTAGTAATAATTTTTAGTTTCAACTTTACATTTTAACCCCAAACTATCCCGCGTCTCCTCGACCCCAAAACTTTACAAACATACTCACGCTTTTTAGAAGTTATTTTCTTTTTACTTTTGACACAAATAGTTTTATGTTTATTTTTTCCACCTCAAATACCTAGAAACGAAAATTAAACATTTTTTACTAAATAAAAGAATAATTACACTTTTTAAAGGAATAAATTAAAAAATTATTTATTATTAAGGAAAGAATCTATTGAAAAAGTCTTTACTTTATGTTTTGCTTTACAAAGAAAAAGATTAAAAATAACCATTATACCCTTTTCTTTATTACTGTGTAGAACTGTAAATCGTATCTATCATTTTTTTTAGCGCTTGTGTACATCGAACAAAAAGACCAAAAAATATTATAGCTAAGGCAAATGATTTTCACTTTGGTTTGTGTTCTAAATTCGATTTCTGTGATTTCAAGAATGCGAAATTTTATTAGTCGCGGCACTGGTTCAGTCGGTTCATATAATGGAGAAACAAAATGATATTGAATGGATTATTTTCATAATTAATTATCAGGGCAGTAACAATTATTTGAAATAGAAAAAATAGAAGATTTGATTTTGGATTGATTAACTGTTATGATCCCACATCGGCCAAGTATGGGAATGGTTGATGGTTTATAATGTCCAGGTGTCCCCTCCTCAAACAAGCTAGCTTTTTGAGTGAGTTCTACACTTGGGAGTTATGAACCGATTACGAGCCTAGTATGGGATAGGTTCGTATCAATTGGTATCAGAGCTAGCCCTACCTTACGAGGTTCCAACACTCGGAGTGGTGGCCTATGGAGTGGTGGCTTGGACCCAAAGGGGGTGCCAACCGTGACCAACATAGCCGTGACCAACGAGCTCGGAGTGGTGGCCTATGGAGTGGTGGCTTGGACCCAAAGGGGGTGCCAACCGTGACCAACATAGCCGTGACCAACGAGGACGTTGGTTCTTCAAAGGGTGGGGTAATGTTATGATCCCACATCGGCCAAGTATGGGAATGGTTGATGGTTTATAATGTCCAGGTGTCCCCTCCTCAAACAAGCTAGCTTTTTGAGTGAGTTCTACACTTGGGAGTTATGAACCGATTACGAGCCTAGTATGGGATAGGTTCGTATCATTAACCCTCAATTCATTTCTTGAACACAACAGAGTAGACGAATACATATGATTATCAAGAAAAAAATTGATATTGAATGGATTATTTTCATAATTAATATTTAGTAATTTTATATAGGGTAAATTGCATAAAAAGATATCTATCATATTCAATTAAAAGTACTCATCTTTTTTTTTTTTCTCAATTTAACGTATCAATCTTTATTCTTTTTGCAATGTTAGACAATTAACAAGTTTGAAAATTATATAATAACGAACGTTTACTTTATTATTTCATCGTTAGTACTTTATACTAACGAACCTTTGTAATTAACTCCAAATCCGTTTTTTTTACAATTTTCGTTCTTTTTCACCCTTTTTGCTTGTTTTTTTTTACTGTATTTGTTCAATTTTTTACCATTTTCGGCTGTTTTTTACAATTTATTCAGTTTTTTTTTCGTTTTCGATTGCTTGTGACCGCTTTGTCCACTTTTTACTACTTTCAACCGCTTCGTCCATTTTTACTGTTTTCATTCTTTTTATTACCGTTTCAACCATTCTTTTATCATTTTTTTTCCTTTTTTTTACGAACGAAAACAATAAAAAATGAGCGTGTGTAGTCAAAAACGGTAAAAAGATGTCGACAACGCTAAACAAAAGATGGAAACAATCTAAATAGGTAAAAACGGTAAAAAAGATGAAAATTATCAAAAACGATGAAAAGAAGTCGTAAACGTAAAAATCAGTCAAAAATTGTAACAACGGACGAGAACGACCAGAGGGGGACGAAAACGGTAGAAAAAGGTCGGAAACGGTATAAAAATGGACAAACACGGTCAGAAACGGTAAAAGACAGACAAACATTGTAAAAACGGGCGAAACGATATAAAAAGCGAATGAAAACAGTCAAATCAGATGGAAAAAGTAGAAAACGGACGAAAATGGTTGAAAACTGTAAAAAATGGTTTTTGAGTTTATTTTAAAGTATCGCTAATATAAAGGACTAACAATGTTATGTTAAAGTAAACGATCATTAATATATAACCTTGAAATTTGTTACATTGCAACAACAAAAAAATATCGATACCTTAAATTAAGAAAAAAAAACGAGTACTTTTAATTGAATTTAAGCATAAGATGAGTACCTTTTTATGCTATTTTATGATCAATATTTAATTACACAAATGTACAAAGTAAGCGAGCAACAAGATGCGTCACAAACCCTTTTTAAATAGCAAAAATAATTAATTAGTGGGACAATAACAATTATTTGAAATGAAAATAGAAGATTTGATCTTGGATTGATCAATCCTCCTCAATTCATTTATTGAACACAATATAATTAGAGGTGGCAAATCTTGCCCATTTGGATACATATGGGCACTTTTTGCCCATTTTTAAAAAAGGATGGGGCACTTTTTGCCCATTCTTTATAATGGATGGGCTAAACGGGCGCATATTAAGAAACTAAATGGGCTTAACGGGCGCACTTGTAAAATACAAATTAGTATAATCGACGAATATTTTTTATTAAATTATTATCCCCGGCTTTCAAACAAGTATTTTTATTTTTTAATTGTATGTTTTTATATGTTTTTTCCCTTTTTTAGCTTGCGCCCGTTTAGCCCGCCCATTTTGCCCGCCCGTTTCGCCCGTGCCCATTTAGCCCGCGCCCGTTTAGCCCGCCGCCCGTGCCCGCCCGCCCGCCCGTTTTGCCACCTCTAAATATAATAGAAGTAGACGAATACACATATTCAGTTTTAGGGTATGATAGTTATTTTTTATTTAAATTATAATTATCAAATATATTTGAAATTTAAAAATACATTAGAAGACAATTTGGAAATATTTGATAAATTTGATGCTTTGAAAGAATATATACGTAAAAAAAATTAGCTTGAATATATGCGCAATTATAAATCGTTGGAATGACATATACGCAATTTCCTCTATATTATTATCTATTATGCGTTTATTATTCGTCATAACCAATTACTTCACATATAGATATTGATGTCAAATGATAACATTCCAACTATATGTTATGAATGGCGTCATTGTACATATTATTAGTATTTCTCGTGAATTTTCGATACTTAAAATCATGAAATGATGCAGCCCGTCCGTTTTATGATTTAAAATGCTCATAAACGCTTGGTGTTTTACGTGCGGCAAGCATATATGCCAGAAGCAATCCGGTATGCAACCGACGGCACATGGTAACCATGATATGGCAAGGCTGGCATAATCATTACCGCGTGTGAAGATTTATGTATATCATTCGAATGTGGTTACTACTATATCAAAAGTTTCAAACTTTTGCTAAATGTGTAAAAGGTTGATTAACAACCCTTTTACAATGTCACATGAATATCAAAGTGCAGTTTGGTATATGAGTTTTCACAGTATATCAAGTCAACTCAAGTACATGTAAACTTTTTTTGAGAAAATCATCTCTGATTAAGCAGGAGACAGATGATGACGGTTCTCGGATGTGCTGGTGAGGGGGCGGATGTGAACTACAGTACCACGCTGATTCTTCATCATGATGTTAATGGTTGAAAATCCGGATTTGTATGAAATGAACCGTGTCCAAAAAGTTTGTGTTTAAAATATTCTACATTTAGGTTGGTCACACATCACACATGTTTTTTTTTTTACCAAAATTGTTGTAATATTTAAAATGAATTATAAAATGATCCAAACGATGATACTATACTTGAAATATGCAAAATGTCATCCTAAAATAATGATTTGATACCAAAGTAACTATTTGAGAACAAAACTAAATGATATCATCCAAGTGAGAATTTTTTTTAACGGCAGTTTAGTGCAGCGGACTATCTTGCGTGCCACCGAGGCACCAAGTCTCTCGACCCGAGTTCGAATCATCTCACGAAGAGAATACCAACCCCATGCTAGCCATCATCCAGTTTCCCATTAAGGGGCTTCAAGGCATTGCGATGGGATTCAAACCCGGCTGCCAATTCTGGGAAAATCCCCACATGAGGAATCCAACTGAGCTAGACTTCATTTGCATCATCCAAGTGAGAATTACTAGTTAAAATGAGAATGGAGCAACTTGAACTGATGAGACATGTGAACATATTCTTGAACCAACAGCTGGTGAAATATATAGATCACACAATGGGCAGTGCCTAATAATTGAGGTAGAGGAAAAAAATTTGCAACCTTGGTAGAGATAAATAGATGTTCTTGATATAATGCCTTTTCGTTCACAGAGGTGAGGTGGTATTGCATTGTTGCCCACCTAAGATAAGAAGTCACTAAACACGTCATGTCTAGAACGAGCCGGTTTTCCATCAAGAGTGATGCCAAAAGAGGCCCCAATACTATAGACATAGAAACATGATCTTCGTCTTCAGAATCACGTTGAGACAATGAACATAATTCCTCATCATTACCTGTATCCACAATGTTGCTCTTCCTTTCTTTAGCTTAAGTGTTGTTATACCTTTTGGGGGTACAAAGTGATTTCTTTTTGGATTATCTTAAGGTCACAAACATAGGGAAAATGGGCAAGACTGTGCGATGCACTGGTGGTGTGTGTTGTATATTGGCATAAATATTCATTTATCAACCTTTTTCAATAGTTCTGTTAAAAAAAAACCTGTTTCTATTTGTGAGCCTCAATGCACTCCATACGACTTCAATCATGCAATAGTGACAAAAAGAATACAGCATTTACCGATAACTTTTGCACTGACAATATTCTTTGCCATTGCCCTTTTCAATTGAAAGAAAAATGGATATACTTCTGAATAGCAAACGGTGAAACATCACTTGTTCATTTTTGTTCATTTTGTAGATTCATAACAGTAGTTACAAAACTAAACGATGGGTTGTCAACAAAAACTCATATTCGATAAATAGCTGGAAATTTTAAATCAGTCGTTATTTATTGGGTACAAAAGCATAACATTCTTTAGAGAGTGACAACCTCGAATGTAAAACAAAATATGATGGGTCACGAACAATCAAAGGAAAGAAGCCACCCAAACAGCTTCGGAAACACAATAATAAGAGCATATAACGAGACACACAAAAGAGTGCCTAAAAATCCAGAATTAATTTAAAAGGAAGAACCAACTCAAGTTCTAAGCACAACCATAGGCAAGCCACAAGTACTTGAACAAGCTTTCAACCATAGGCACCATTTAGTCCCAGATACACGCCATCTGAATAGAAGATCTATAAAGTACCAATGAGTAGTGCACAAACTATTTTCCTACGAAACCAAATTAAATCACTGTGTTTCCTCCGGCTTTGAAGATTCCTTGATCTCATCGCCAGCCTCATCCTGAAATACAAACCACACATTGTCATTACTCATTGCTTGGGTACTTTAGGCATTTCACAGCTAAACATTTCTGTTATGTTAGCAACATATAAAAGAGTATATAAAACTGTCTGTGTGAGAGAGTGACGAACCGCAATATCAGATGTCCACAAAGTGAGGTTGTCACGGAGAAGTTGCATGATCAGGGTGCTGTCCTTGTACGAGTCCTCACCTAATGTATCCAACTCAGCGATAGCTTCATCAAAAGCCTGTCATGCGAAACAGTGTTTTAGCACAAGATAAATAGAAAGAAGATATTGAAAAATAACCTTGCTATACTAATGTTGACATGGATAAGCAGATCAGAGTACGCACAATTTATGCCATGAATGATACAGTAAGTAAGAAACTAGTCGTTGACGGTAATATTAGTATTTACATGTTGACACAGTAAACTCTTTTCAGTCCTAAAATTGCAATCAGAACAACACCATGGCTAGCTGGTATGCCAATATGATATTCATCCTGATTGCTAGAGTTAATCAGTTTTAATATAATCCATCCAAAACCCATTCGTCATCATGAAAAGAATTTATGTTTTCTGGTGAAAATATAACATCAAGGTGTCAGGCTAAGTTCAAGAATCGAGCTAATGCTTATAGTACATAAACTGCTTATGGCTTATATATCATGAGCTCATAAGCCCTTACTAAGAGTTTAGCTTAGCTCATCATAACTAATAAGGTATATTGGCAAAAAAGTACATGAACATTAGAAGAGTGTAACTATTAAATGAGGGTACACAAGTCTTTTAATATACGGAGTAATATCTTTATATAAACCCCGCCCTCTTCAAATAAGCCACAAAGTTGGGGTTATCAAAACCCCCTTATATAAGCTCATAAGCCCAAGCATATAAGTTTAGCCAAACACTTAATTTGGCTTATTTTTGTTATATAAGTTGATAAGCTCATAGGTCCTTATATAAGCTTAAACAAACACCCCAAAGTAATTTTTTAGTCCAGGGGGCACCGAGTCAAAAGCAAATAGCATGTTTCAATAGTAACGAGTTATTGTAAAACATTTGTCGAAAGAATGATGTTCAGATTAATAAAACCCAATCCAATGACAATATGAGTTTCACCACTCAATGGTATGTAGATTACCTGCTTGGCGAGGTTGCAAGCACGGTCGGGTGAGTTAAGGATCTCATAATAAAACACTGAGAAGTTAAGTGCAAGTCCAAGCCTGATAGGGTGGGTGGGAGCCAAGTCAGAGAGAGCGATATCCTACAAAATAATACCAGAATTACAAGTTAACGCACAGAACGAACACAAAACATAGGAAAACCAAAGTACAAAAAAAAATTGATTTCCCACCTGAGCAGATTTGTAAGCCAACAAAGTGCTCTCAGCAGCTTCCTTCCTGTCAGATCCGGTCTTAAACTCAGCCAAGTACCTAAAGTAATCACCCTTCATCTTCAAGTAAAAGATCTTTGACTCAGCAGACGAAGCAGATGGAACAAGATGCGACTCAAGAAGTCCCAAGATACCATCACATATCTTGCTTAGTTCAGTCTCGATGGTACTCCTGTAATCCTTGATCAGCTTAACGTGGTCCTCGTTCCCACGGCTCTCTTCCTTCTGCTCAATGGAAGAAATGATCCTCCACGAAGCCCTCCTAGCTCCAATCACGTTCTTGTAAGCCACGGATAGAAGATTCCTTTCTTCAACTGTCAACTCCTCGACGTCAACAGTCTTGGCAACCTTCTCCATAAACTCAACCATCTCTTCGTACCTCTCGGCCTGCTCTGCGAGCTTGGCCATGTACACATTCTCCTCACGTGAAGCTTCAGTTGCCATTCTATTAAGTAGTTACCTAAATCCACACAAAACATATAAACTATTAGTTCCTGTAATAATGTCTAACAAGTATATATACACCAATAAAAAGACACGAACTCATACAACAAACCACAACTCAAAATTCGTCAACTACTATAGACAGATAAACAAAGTTACAACTCTAGAATCACATCAAATTTTCCAGATCACATCACTTAATCAAATTATATTACATCTCAATCCACAACTCAATGTTAGTCAACACTCAGCCGCTATAAACAGATAAACAAAACAAAGCCACAACAATCAAATCTCACATTTTTTGAGTCCCAACAACAATACATCACAACTTGTACAATACAACTTACCTATACAACCTCGACACATCTTAAATCAAACCTCACTATTTTAGTCAACCACTACACAAAGATTTATAAACAAAGCCAGAACACTCAATCTCAAACCTTATAGTAACAACTCTAAACAAAGTACACATCAAACTCTCAATCCTTATTTTAGTCAACCACACTACAACACACGGATCTCACTTGTACATACAAAATCTACAACCCCAATCCACAACTCGATAATTAGCCAATCGCTAAACGCAAATAAGCGAATCTATGACAACTGGAGCTCGAAACACAAGTCGTATAACACATCAACAAACCTCGACTTTTTAGTCAACTGTAACAAACCAATGACACTTGAATCTCCACACATTACGCATCACAACTTATACATCACAGCCTACCTATACAAACTATACACATCTCAAACCTGACAAACCACAACCCATATACACAACGAATCTCGATACATTAACTATTTAATCACATCTCAAACAAAACCTCACTTTTTCAGTCAACTGTAAACAAATCAACACACTACGCATCAGAGTTGTACCGTACAACTAACCTATACAATCAATTTATACAAATCTCACGACACTACGCATCACGACTTGTACGGTAAAGCTAGATGCTGATTTGACTTTATTTAAACACTATATTCACAGATCTAATACTTTTTAGACCAATTAAAAAAACTAAAAGCCTAATAACAGATTCATTAATAACATAATCGATTCAATCAAATAACATAACATCTAATAATACAAAAGTTTAAATAATTAATTTTATAAAAAAAAAGTAGATCGAGATATAAAAAGTATTATACCTGAGTGTGTGAAAAGGAAGAAAAGGGGGTTTTGTGTTTGTGTTTGTGTGTGTGAGAGATTCTGTTTTGATCGGAGGAGAAATGAGAGGAAGCGAATTGTGAGGGTTTAAATAAATGGGAGACGCGTGAATGAGAGGGCGATGGACGAATGGGATTGTGACACGTGTTATTGCCTAGGGGGCGGAGTTGTATACATACATAAAAAGGGCGATGCACCCTATCTTTTCTTTTGTCTACCCTTGACCGTCAAAACTGCCTCCCCCCGTCCACTTTTTTACGTTTACGATGAATCAGGATTATAAAAAGAAAAGGATAATTAATAAAAGAGTTTTAACTCGAACACATAATTTTTTTTATTTTTAATTCAGGTAACTTAACAAACAGCCAACTTTAACAAGATTTTGACAATCGTTGTTGGCTTTAATCGGATTATTTTGTACTTAAATTTTTTTGTCAAATCTTTTTTGAAGTTATCAGATTCATGAATCTTTTTGAGAATTATAATTTGTTTAAGTTAGTATTGAAAATTAGTGTTTGATTTCAGTCTCTCTTAATAATTAACTTTTAAAAAATAATGACACTCCTAAGGCTAGAAGGAATGATAGTAATTTACTTATCATTATGTCAGCGTTATTTCATATTTCTCTTAGTCACTCATTCAATTTATTTTACAACTTTAAGTTAACGTCATCTCAGTTTTCTCTCTTGACTCACTAAACTCACTTTACTACTTTACTGGTTGTGAGAAACTCATTGTCACGTCAAACCCCATTAATAATCAACACACTCACAAACTAATATAATAAACGAAAAAATAGGTCCATATATGGGTGTAACTGGGGTTAATATACAAAGAAGTTACTAAACTTTCCAAGAAATTTGTCCTAAGGTAACGAACGTTCATTTTGTGTTTCTAAGTTACTAAACTTTACTAAACTAATGCATCACTATAATTTAGTGTTAATTTGAGTAACCTGAATGCATGTTTTTTGATAAGTTAAGTAACATAAATGTATTGTTTTTTCATGTTAAGTAACATAAATATCACGTTTTTTATAAGTGGGTAACTTAATCAACCGGTCATATGAACATTAGTAACTTAGAAACACAAAATGAACGTTCATTACCTTAGGACAAATTTCTTAAAAAGTTTAGTAACTTCTTTGTATATTAACCCGGTGTAATTGATATGAATCAACGTTTCGACTCAAACTTCATTCTCCTTTCCCTATAAATACTATAGTCATACTCATTTTCAGTTAGCCAATAATTAAGTAAACACATAGTTGTCTTAGTTTCTCTTTAGTCTCTAGATTCTGTTAGCGTTGTAAACATCCAATCCATAATCAATTCATAATCATTTGGTTATCATTGGTGTTGAGTATAACCCTTCATTTAATTGCTAAATTGGGATTTATACAACTCTGTTGCTATCAATTGTTATCAGATAATCTATCATGTCACCTTAAACTTCCATTGATGATGTTTTTCGGTTAAGTTTGTTACAATTCAGTTACAAATCAGTTTTTTAGTTACACCACTTAATTCTTGATTAGATATGCAACAACTCATGTCTGCACAATTAGCTAAACAAATAGATGTGATGATGGAAACTTTGACATTTAAATTTCAAGCAATAGTAGATGCATCTTTTGCAAAAACGAACAATAGAACTCTAGAAAGTGCTAGAGCAAATAGTGGAGTGAATCGAATTTGTACAACACTTAAGGAAGGGTTTGCAAGTTCTACCAATTAGGGTTCTTCATACCAGGATGATTTGTTGGTATATGATTGAATTGTAAGGTAAATTTGGGAAAAAGTGAAGGTGTTCCCAATATGTTTGATGAAATGTTAGTGAAGAAATGTATTCAACAAGAAGGGGTTAAAGAAGAGGGTGAGAAGATAGACGAAAACATGGAAGAATATGATCAAGTTTGTAATGAAGTTTGTGATTTAAGGGTATCTAGTGGTAAGAACTATTCTTATACACCTTTAGAATAGACGATTGAGGTAGGAAATAGATTAGCAGAGGATGTGATGGTTGGAAATGTTAAAGACTTGGTTGATGTGGATTGGGGTGTCATATGGGTCGACCCGACCCGAACCCGATAAAGCCTTATAGGGTCGGGTTAATTCGGGTCAAAAAAAATTAACGGGTTTATCGGGTCAACCCGATAAGCTTATAGGGTCGGGTTAGGGTTGTAAATATTTTGTTATCGAGTTAACCCGCTAAACCTTATAATACTTATGAAAATATTTGTTTAATACACGATTTGTAACTTGTCACTTTGTAAGTAAGCCCAGTTAGCCATAATATACATTTCAAGCCCATTTAATCACCTAACTTTGTACTTACCCTAAATTTATACGTACCTTTGATCACTAAGTGTTAGATGGTTCATTTTCTCAATCTTGAAACACAAACACTGTTACTCACAAGTAGTTTAGATCTTAAAACACAAACCCTTCTAATATTATCATAAATCTCTTCCAAAAAGGTAATTGGTTCATCTTTAGTATTGTAAATGTTATATTATATATTTAGTTATATCATTATCGAATTTTACTATTGTGCATGCTCAAGATGTTGGATACTTTTGTACATTGTGTAACACGTAATTAAGTTATTAATTTATCTTTTAATTGTTCCTATTTGTTACTTTGTTAGCTGCTAGATGTCTTCAAGTTCGATCGAAATTACCGATGAACCTCAATCAGAGGTTACGAGTGGTAAGAAGAACAAAGGAAAATAGAGTGGTAAGAAGAACAATGGAAAACAACCAAAAACTCGTAAAAAAAGATCGAAGGTGTGGATAGATTTTAAGCAGCAGGGTCTAAGAAGGCAAATCACCCGAAGATGTGAAAGCTAAATGTTTGCATTGTGGTCATTTATACCTCTGTCACACGAAAAAGTATGGTTTTTCAAATCTCAAGACCCATCTTCTGAAGTGCACACCTTACCTAGAGAAACAAAGTAAGTCTCAAACTAATATTATACTTTAAGGGTGATGTAAATAAAATGATGGCATGTAAGTTTGATCAAAAAAAGAGTAAGAGAGCTTTAGCTCCCATGATTGTTGTAGATGAGTTGCCGTTTAGCCATGTTATGAACTCAGGCTTTAGGCACATTCAAAAAATCAACCAACCTTTGTTTGATGTTCCATGTAGAGGTATAATTACACAGGAGTGTTTTAAAATGTACCGAGAAGAAAAATGTAAGCTTCTTGATATACTTTAGAAAAACATTGGTAGGGTGTGTTTGACTACCGACTCTTGGACATCCATTAAGAAAAGAAGCTACATGGCTCTTACGGCTCACTTCGTAGATAACGAATAGAACTTGGTAAAAAAGGTCTTGAATTTTTGTGTTCTTAATGGCATTAAGGGGTAGACATAGTAAAGCGGATAGAAAGTTGTTTGAAAGAGTGGGAACTTGATAATATTTTATCTATATCAGTTGATAATGCTAGCTCAAATGATAGCACGATTGACTTTATGAAAATGATACTTGATAAAAATTCTAAATGTTTGCTAAAAGGAAAATGGATACATATTAGATGCGCAACTCATGTTATCAATCTTATTGTGCAAGATGGTAAGAAAAAAGTTGATAAGTCGATTGAAGGAATTAGATGTGGGGTTAAGTGGATAAAAAAACCAGGTTCTAGAATCGAAAAGTTCACAAAATGTGCCCAAAGTGCTAGATGCGATAGCTTAAGAGTTTGGTACTCTATTGTCCAACTAGGTGGAACTCGACGTACAATATGTTGGAAGTGGCTCATGAATATGAAGATGCTTTTGCTAGATATGATATAGAAGAGGTGGAGTTTGGTAACCATATTAGGGGAAAAGGTCATTCAGTTCCGACAATGGATGATTGGACTAGAGCCAAAAAGTTGTGTCATTTCTTGAAAACGTTTTATGAGATTACTTTGAGAATTTATGGGACAAAGTATGTGACAGCACATACACTTGTTAGTGAATTGGCAACTATCCGAGCTCTATTAAGAAAACAACTTGATTGTGATACACATAATGAGCCGCCTATGGATAAGCATATGTATGATATTGCAAAGGTGATGAAACCAAAATTTGACAAATACTATTGTGAGGTGGAAAATATGAACTTGTTAGTGTACTTTGCATTCATACTTGATCCAAGAAACAAGTATGAATTTTTGCATGTTATTGTGGATGATAACTATGGACAGGAAGGAGTCTCGGTTGTGACGAAAAAGGTTGATTACATCGAAAGTGGAATGAAACTTTTTTATAAAGAATATGTACGAATTCATGCTCCATCTACTTCTTCTTCATATTTAAATTAGGCAAAAGGCAAAGGACAACCAACAGTAGCGATGAACCTAATCATGGAGATATGTTAAGAAGTAGGATGAAAAATGGCCAATCGTCTAATTCATCAACTAGTGAATTGGATAAGTATATTGGTGAAACTCTTGAACCATTTGATAAGGATGTGCATTTTGACATTCTTCAATGGTGGAAAGTAAATAGCCCAAGATTTCATATTCTTTCTTTAATGGCTAGAGATTTGTTAGCCGTTCCAATATCAACGGTAGCTTCTGAGTCGGTGTTTAGCACTAGTGGTCGAGTGTTGGATTCATATAGGAGTGCTTTGGGTGACAAGACGATTGAATGCCTAATTTTCACCCAAGATTGGCTCCGTGTAAGCTTAAATCCAGAAAAGGGTGAAGACTCGGATATAATAGCAGAAATGGAAAAGGGTATGCTCATTTTATCTATATTATTTTTGAAGTGTAATACATTTTTTCTTTCATTGCTAATCTTGGTATTAATTTATGTAGAATTAATGGAGCAAGAAGGTGCTAGTTATATACAAGATTGAAGAATGAACTTTGAAGAATATAAATGCAGCCACTGTGAAGAAATTTTGGAATGGCCTATCTTGTGGTGAAAAGGAATTGAAATTTTAAGCTTTTGTAATGAAGAATGTAGCTAGTTAGCTACTGTATTGGAATTATTTTTTGGATGGGATATGCAAGCTACTGTAGACTTTGTGAAATGATCTCTCCTTTGTGAAAAAGAAGTGCTATTGTTAGGCTGTTATATTTGGTTGCAAACTTGAAAATCATGTTAACTTTTTGTTACTTTAAGTTTCTAATTGAAGTAAAATGTCTTGCTACCTTGAAAGTTTTTTTTCTAGCTTACTGTGAGTTTGCTATGCTTTTTATCTGCTTTGACGCCATTTGATACTCCCAAACAAGCTGCGTTCACTGTCTGTCTATGCAGGGGATTCACTTTCTTCCGAAAAAGGACATGTTGTTGGAGGTATTTTTGGGAAAGAGTTGAAAACGTCAACTTAAACTATCGTATGAGTCCACATGCCAACTTCATGGTATGGATGTCGGAAAAATCATAATGACGAATTTATAACGGTTTTTATGTGTTAAATAATTGAGTTAAGGGTTATCTTGAGTTTTTAGGCCAAACATACGAGTTTTCCATAGTTATATCTTATATGGAATTATTTTTCTAACTTTTAGCACCAACATGTAGCAAAATATATAAGCTTAGGTCCACATTTTACATTCTTGTGCAAAGTTGCTGAATTTAATACTAACTTGGAACCAAATATTGGTATGTTTGACCATATAAGTTGAATTACATACTTTGTTTTGTTTGGGACAACTGTGCAAGTGTGAATGATAATATGTTAAACCCGATAACCCGATAAGCCCGACCCGAGAAGCCCGATAACCCGATAGACCCTAACCCGATAACCCGATTCCTTATAGGATCGGGTTGCGGGTAAGTTTTTATTTTTTGAAAACCCGATAAGACTCAAATCCAACCCAATAACCCGAATGACAGCCCTAGATGTGGATAAGGAATTTGATGTGTCATCTTCATTATCTTTGGATATTCTTGTTAATAATGTGGTTGAGCAGGTTGTTGGTACGGATGATTGGGGTTATAAGTCTAAGACTACTGGAGGAAGTGACAAATTGGTGGTGTAGGAATAAAAGTAAAGTGGCGTGATAAGGTTGACATTGAGCCTGTGGTACTGAATTTGTTAGATTTGGAAATGGGCAAAGAGGTATATTGAGTATTTTGGTCGATAAGGTAGATTTGAGTAGGGTAGATGATGGCATAGTAGGAATGGATGTGAAGAGTGTTAACGTAAAACCCGTATTTAAAATACAAGAACTTTAAATACATACAATCTCAGTTTATTTAAAGCGTGACATAATTAATTATTCAGAACAATAATTAATAATAGTTATTCAATATTACGTAAGTGCTTTATTCAGAAAATAAATAATATGTTTCAGAAAATTAAAAAACGAGCACGAACTAAAATTATATACACGAAAAATATTAGTGTCGAAAAAAAAACGAAAACCACACCTTATAATTTATAAAGGGGGCCGGCGGTTTTAATAGAAAACAAGAAAGAATAATGGGCTTTGAGCCCGACCCGTTTTAAAAGCAAACACAGGAAACAAAAAGGGTTATTCCCATTTCATTTTTTTAACAAAAAAAAAAACTAGGGTTTTTGTTCCTTGGGTGGCCGCCGGCTGAAAACAAACAACAAGGGAAGGAGTTTGATTTTCATTGTGGTTCGGGTTGTGTGTTCGTATACCGTAACTAATCACGCGTATAGGTAATCCCTTTTTCTCTATATCCTTGTAAATCACGAATTGTATGCTTATGATCTAAACAAATTAGTTTTGTATATTGTAAACATGAGATAACAATCAACGGAGTGTCGGGTTTTGTTTGGTTCACGAAAACCGAGACCTATAAGGTCTCGGTGTGTCTGTTGTTGGCCAGCCATGACCCACCAGGGGCGGCGGTGGCTATGATGTTTAGGCCGCAGCCAAAACCCCCCAACTAGGGGTGTATACTTGTAAACAGTGGGTAAAACACAAAGACAAGGGAAACCCGAGAGCCCTAAGGCTCTCAGTGGGAATATAATACCAACAGGGGGATTCGGGTGAGTTTCATTTTCAGGATTAGCGACAGTTTAACGACAGAAATTCTGTCGCAGTTTATATAGACAGTTTTTATAACAACTTTGATCACAATTACCGACAGAAAATTATGTCGCTAATCCGGCAGTGAATTTATTTAGTGTTTTTGTTTCTTTTAGTGCGACCGAGAGGAGTATCTCGGTAGGCTCGGGTTCACGTATAAAGGTTAAAAGCGAAGGTTTTAATTATACATTATTTAATCATTTTACAAGTAAATGTTTTACTAATTTAATTAGTAAATTAAATTAATAATGTTAAACTAGTTTTATAAATTAAAAGGTATGATATTATAAAATGATTTAATTAATTTATAAACTATTTATGGGAACCTTTCTATTTTAGGAAACCTTCTATTTTTAGCGAGTGGTTTATAGCGATAACTATTATGAGAAAGCATGTTGTGCATTAATCAGAAATATCATAAACAATCAGAAAAATATAACAACAATCAGATTTACCAAATTATACGCGAAACAGTAGTACGAGAACAAGAACATGTAAACTAAATTAAGAACGTTTCAAATCAGTAAAAGTATATAGGTAATCAGGAAACTTATTCACGCCCTTTATTCATGTAGCTCACGTGAAATCATAGTAGACTTTCTGTCCGTTTGCTCTCAGTCGGATTACTGGACACGAGGTACGGATTTTTCGTCCTTCAGTAAGGACTTCCTTTCCTATGCATGATTAGGATTCCCCGTCTGCAGCCAATTGTTTTCCCTAATATATGTTATAAAATTTACAGTAATTATCTGAATAACTAAGTTAAACTGCTTGAGCTTTATATACATGCATGACTAGTTATATACTAGTTACGGATGTATCGTAACCATGACATTTGAGGCACCGGTGTCATGACTCCTATGCGAGGGAGTGATTTCTCGCAGCGTCCCATTTATTTTAGCTTGGCCATTTATCAATATTATCAGTGGGGCGTATGGGTGCATCTTAGGTTATCAGTTACAGCTTATTAGGTGAATGTGGTGTGTGCTCTACATCCTTCACATTGGAGTTGATCCCTCCACCCAACACATTATTTAGAGGTTACCCCTCTACGGCATGACGAGGTCACCCCTCTATGTATTCATGCAGACGTTGTTACAGGACATGACCTATATAAGCTCTTGGCATTTAAAATACAGTAATTGCACGTTTTCATATTTAACAGATAATAATTCAACTTTACTTTTATTAATCAGACTTTTCAGAACATACACAGTTTTCCGCTGCACTTTACATATCAGACTTATAGCTTCAGTATTCGTGATCTGTTTCATTTCAGTACATTCTTATCATGCTTTATATCTGTTCACTGGGTGTTATGCTCAGTCGTAGTTTCCTTTCATGTTCCAAACGACAGGTACATCAGGACGCTCTTAGGATTCTAAGAGAGTATGTGCATTGGATGGAAGCTATCCAAACTTCTTTACTTTCTGCACCTTATACATTACTTTGCTTGTTTGGATATTGTTTAGTCCTTTATTTCAGTACTTAATCTTTTATATTTGAGCTTATGTTTGGAATACCGATGTTTGATTCCGGTATTTCCGTTATGGTCAGATAATGTTTTAAGACATTTGCCTTGCATGCTTTGATGACACGCCATAAGTATACGTAACGGTTCACTTATCCAAGTGGGGTGTTACAATTATGGTATCAGAGCGCAAGGTTTGACCTGTAGGCTCTAAAACTTGACTTGTGACTAGTGGGTAGTCACCAGAAACTTCCTATACTTTGGCGTTGTTATCTTTCATGTTTCTAATGCATGTCGTCAGTCAGTTTTCTTTAATTTTGACTAAGTAAAAGGTTGGTACAGGACTGGCCATATTTAGTCGCATGTGATTTTTAGCAAATTTTTCGTCTTGGTGAACCGACCCATAGGCGTTCACCTTTGCCGGTTCAGATTTTGTATTGGTGAACCGACCCATAGGCGTTCATCCTTACTCATGTCAGATTCATGTTTTCAGTTAATTGTCATTTTGTGAACTGACCATAGGCTTTCACCAGTATCCATGTCATATTTTGTTGGCTATGCCTTCATGAACTATATCATGCATATTTCAGATTTCTTATTCCATGTTTCTAACAAGTTAATCATGTTATCCTCCTTAAACTTTCAGATGCCACCCAGACGCAATAATGAGAATGGTGCTACAGTTTCAGCTGATCAAGCAGTTGTACAAGCCATGCTACCCCAAATTCGGGATGAGATTCGAGCTGAGTACCAAAATGGACCTCAGCACAATAACAACCCTCATCCTCCACCACTTGCCACTTTAGCAATCTGGTTAGAAAGGTTTAATAAACAGAAAACCCGATCCTTTGAGCAGACAGTAAATCCAACGGACGCGAAGAACTAGATTTCTCATATAGAGAAAATCTTTGAGGCCATGGATTGCGGGGATGCTTTCAAGGTCAGGCTAGCTGTTTACAAGTTGGAGGGTGACGCCCTACATTGGTGGAAGGCTTATAAGCTGACAAATGGGGGAGATGGTTGGGTGCTTACTTTGACTTGGACACAGTTCAAGGCAATATTCTATGACCAGTTTTTCCCTCATGCTGAGCAGGCAAAACGGAAGAGAGACTTTCACTCCATCCGTCAGAAGGTTGGAGAGAACAGTATGGAGTTCATGCAGCGATATCTCACGTTGGCTGGATTCTTGGGGGCGGTTGTAGGTACTGCAGAGGAGCAGGCGAAACACTTTTGCTGGGCTATTCACTTTCGGACTACGGATAGACTAATTAGTGTCACGTTCACTAACGTGTCGCATGTAGCTAATGCGGCTCGTGATGTGGAGATGCTTTATGAAAGGGATGAGCTCGATAATGTAGAGCGACCTGAGAAGAGGTATATTTCATTCAACAGACTTAAACAATTTAAATCTTGTACTTACTTGACAATATATATCATGCACTGTCCAATTATAATTTTCAGACACAGAGGAGGAGACCGATCCCAATCGGCTACTCCACAGCAGAGCTATAGAAATTACGGCCAGTCTTATGACCGTAACCGATCAGATAAGAGAGGCGGTGGTGACAACTACCGTGGCAACTCTAACTCATCTGGCAACCACATGTGATTCTTTAAGTTTCACAATACCAAACCATTGTGTAAAACGAATTTTAACTTTCAGTATGTCAACAAAGATGTTGGACAAGGGCGTGACCAAAACTACAGGGGTCAGCAGTCTGCCCGACCAACAAATTCTGGTAATTTAATTTTCAGCTAAACAGCCTTATTCTAGTTATGTCACCATGATCATGACACTTGTACATTTTCTTAAATCAGGTTCGTAGCAAACCAGAGCTGCTTCTACGGGGTATACTAATCCCACTTGTATCACATGTGGGTAGAAACACCCTCGACCGAGTCGCCGTGGTTCTAGTGGTTGTTTCAAGTATGGATAGCCGGGGCACATGATGAAAGATTGTAATAAGGGAGATGCTTCCGGTACCTCAGGCCATACTCCTCATATTTTACCACCATCACTACCACCAACCATTGGTCGCGTTTATACTACTACCCGAGAGCAAGCAAACAAGACCACACGTACCATAACTGACATTTTATTTATGAATGGACAGGCTGCCTGCGTTCTTTTCGACACAGGCGCTACATATTCAGTTATATCTACTTCATTTGCTGCTAAAATAAACATGACCCCTACACCACTTGATAGTGTGCTAAGTATATCTACACCCATGCGAGACTCTGTACGCATTACTCAGGTGTACAGGGATCTTCCTCTTGAGTTTGACGATAAAATCCGTCCATTCAGTGCTCTTCCTCTAGACATGTGTGAGTTTGATGTAATTCTGGGTATGGATTGGTTGTCAGCTCATCGTGCCACTATAGATTGTCATGCATACCGAGTCATCTTCGGTGATGTTCAGACACCAGAGTTTGTTCACCGTGGTTTTCTGCCAGGAAAACGTGTTCATATTATCTCAGCTTTACAAGCTCGTGCTCTATTATACCATCGCTGTGAGGGTTTCCTAGCTACCGTTCATGACACTTCTTCTGTGACACCTTCACTCCATGATCAGCCAATTGTGTCAGATTTTCCTGATGTGTTCCCAAAAGAACTTCCAAGCATACCTCCCATGCGAGAGGTAGAGTTTGGTATCGATCTTATTCCAGGTGCAGAACCAGTATCCAAAGCTCCTTACCGTATGGCTCCCATCGAGCTTAAGGAACTGAAGGATCAACTTCAGGAACTTATAGAAAGAGGTTTCATCCATCCAAGCGTGTCACCATGGGGTACGCCAGTTTTGTTTGTCAAGAAGAAAGATGGTAGTATGCGGTTGTGTATTGATTACCGCGAGCTGAATAAGCTCACAATTCGTAACCGTTATCCACTTCCTCATATTGATGATTTATTCGATTAGCTTTAGGGTGCCAAGCACTTCTCCAAAATCGACTTGCGATTAGGTTACTTGCGTGTAAAAGAGCAGGACATATCCAAGAATGCTTTTCGCACGAGGTACGGTCATTACGAGTTTGTTGTCATGCCATTCGGTCTCACGAATGCGCCAGCAGTATTCATGGACTTGATGAATCGAGTCTTCTACGAGTTCTTAGAAAAGTTTGTGATTGTATTCATCGATGATATCCTTATTTTCTCTAAGTCTAAAGAAGAGCATGAGGATCACCTTCGTACAGTTTTGTAGATACTCCGATGAGAGAAGCTTTATGCTAAATTTTCTAAGTGTGAGTTCTGGCTGAATAAGGTGGCGTTTCTAGGCCATATTGTTTATGCAGAGGGTATCACCATGGATCGTGCGAAGGCGGAGGCTATCACTAAATGGCCGAGACCGACATCTGCCATAGAAGTACGCAGTTTTCTTGGGTTAGCGGGATATTACCGCAGATTTGTAGAGAATTTCTCACGTTTGGCATTACCGTTGACCAAACTTATTTGTAAGGGGGAGAAGTTTTTATGGACTGAGGAGAGAGAAAAGAGTTTTGAGGAACTCAAACAATGTTTAATTTCGGCACCGATCCTTACTCTCCCATTTGGCACACGTGGATATCAGATATACAGTAACGCTTCAGGGAAAGGTTTGGGTTGTATACTTATGCAGCATGGGAAAGTCATTCCCTATGCTTCATGACAGCTAAAGCCGTATGAGAAGAATTATCCCACGCATGACCTGGAGCTTGCGGCAGTCATATTCGCTCTCAAAATCTGGAGACATTATCTGTATGGTGAGTCGTGTGATATCTTCACCGATCACAAAAGTCTCAAGTATATATTTACTCAGCGAGAGCTGAACATAAGGCAAAGGCGATGGTTAGAACTACTAAAATACTATGACACTAACATTCATTATCACCCAGGTAAAGCGAATGTAGTGGTTGATGCCCTCAACAGAAATTCGAGAATGATAAATGGCATCAAGGTTAAGGAGGACATCATACGGGACTTAGAGCGGTATGATATTGAACTCTTGGTACACGGACAAATAGGTTACTGGGCTAGTCTGAGAGTAGAACCAGATTTACTCTCTCGGATTAAAGCTGCACAGAAGGATGATGGTGAAATTTGGGCGATTGTCTAGAATATTGACCAGCAGACTGAATTTCGTATCGATGATGATGGTATTGTATGGCAGATAACCAAACTCTGCGTTCTAGAAGACCCTACTCTTAGAGAAACCTTATTGACTGAGGCTCACAACTCTCCGTTTTCTATCCATCCAGGTTCCACTAAGATGTACCATTATCTTAAGCAGCATTTCTGGTGGAGCGGCATGAAGCAGGATGTCGCCACTTTTATTTCCAAATGTCTAACCTGCCAGAAGGTTAACATAGAGCATCAGCGTACTAGTGGCCTACTTCAGCCATTAGATATTCCAATGTGGAAATGGGACAGGGTCTATATGGATTTTGTCACCGGGTTACCGCAACCTCAGAGGAAACACGATGCAATCTGGGTCATTGTCGACCGTTTGACCAAGTCAGCACATTTCATCCATATCCGTAAAGATTGCTCAGTCATTAAATTAGCAGATCTATTCACGAAGGAGATCGTACGATTACACGATACACCTTCAGATATTATATCAAACGGGGATCCACGATTCACTTCACATTTCTGAGGAGGTCTGCATAAATCTTGGGGGACCAAGCTCAAGATCAGCACAGCCTTTCATCCGCAGATGGATGGTCAGTCAGAGCGTACCATCCAGACCTTGGAGGACATGCTACGCGCCTGTGCATTAGAATGGACAGGTAATTGGGATGACTATATCTGCTTGGTCGAGTTTGCCTACAACAACAGTTGACATGCTAGTATCAAGTGTGCTCCCTTTGAGATGTTATACGGCAGGAAATGTCGTGCTCCGATCTGTTGGGATCAGTTTGGAGAACGTTTGATTGATGGACCAGAATTAATAGAGCTGACCAATGAAAAGGTCGCCATTGCCAGGACGAAGCTGCAAGAAGCGCGTACTCGCCAGAAGAGTTACGCCAACAAGCATCGCAGAGATCTAGCATTTCAAACTGAGGATCGTATATTCCTTAAAGCATCTCCAGCACGCGGGGTCAGACGTTTTGGCCTCAAGGGCAAGCTCAGCCCTCGCTACATCGGACCGTTCGAAATCCTCGAACGTGTCGGTGAAGTATCATATCGTTTGGCGTTACCGCCTTAGCTTTCACACGTTCATAACATGTTCCATGTATCACTACTCAGAGGGTACAACTATCATGAGCTCCACAAAGTTAATTATCGACTCGATCAGATTCGGGAGGACCTATCTTATATTGAAGAACCCGAAGCAGTCTTAGATCGCCAGGATCAAGTTATGATAAGGAAGACTATTCCTTTCGTCAATATCCGATGGAGGAACCATTCCGAGCGGGAAACCACTTGGGAAACAGAGGAGTCTATACGGTCTTCCTATCCTCACTTACAATTATGATTCGGGTATGTCTTTCAGCTTATATGTCATTTCAGCTTTCATGTCCTTTCAGCCTATCAGTCCTTTCAGCTATTATAATGACACCAGCTTGCTGGGTCAAAAAGTTGATGTGGCAGAAACTTAAAACGAAGAAAACATGAAGCATTCACTTAAACGCTGACACATTGTGTCTATGTGTGACAAGAGTTAATGCAACGCTAACAGAAGTCAACAAAAGTCAAACGTTGTTGGAAATATCTATTTAGGATAAGTATTCAGAATATTATTTATGAATATTATGTATTAGTTATTTAATTAGAAGATTTACATGTTTATTCATAGTTATCTCTTGTAAACCCTAATCTTTAGTCTATAAAAGGAACAATGGTCTTAGGTTTTATTCATATCATTCATACAAGATGTAAACCTAAAGCGTGTGTCGACTAGGTGCGGGATTTAATGTATACACACCTAGTGATTGTTGATTATTAATATAATTAGCAATCTAATATTTAATTCATATGTTCTTGTGCCCAAACACCTTGTTAATGGTTATTGTTCTAATTCCGCTTTAATTATGTCAATCATATGAACAATGATCATTCCTAGTATCTTAAAGATCCGTGAATCTTAGGATTCCACAGTTGGTATCAGAGCCTCGTGGCTCGTGATGCTAGGACCAACAAGGTGTTCGTGTTTTGAGAAGAAAAGAAAAATCCGTATAGGTTTTTCTGGGCGATTTTGTGTGCGCAGCAGTATTCAGAAGGCCATAACTTTTTATTAAACCGTTGGATAGCCACGAAATTTTATATGCCTGTTCTACACACATATATCTAGATATCCACCGGAGGGATTGTCGAGATCTATCTCCAAGAAAAAGTTACTAAGCATCGAAGTCAGTAGTGATCATATGCTGTTTTCTGTGAACAGTAATAGTAAAAACACGATTTCTCCTTCGTTAACCGTTGGATCGTCGTGAAATTTGCGTTGTAGGTTCTTGACACTTGTGTCTAAGATCTCACCGAAGGGATCTTCGATCTGATCCCTCATGAAGAAGATATTCGATGTCGAAGTTCACTGCAGTTTATGGTTTTCACATAAAATCATGATTTAGGGTTTATAAAACCCTAGCTCAATTAGCCGCTGATGTATGTTATTTAGACGCTGATAGATGTTGGTGTGACGCTGATAGATATTGGTGTAACGCTAACAAGGCATGGATGAGACGCTGATGGCCAGGCGCTGACAGGTTTAAAGTTGCCGCTGACAGGAATAAAGTTGACGCTGACAGGAGGCGTTGACACTTGTTGTCCGATATATACATTTTCAAATGCTGACAAGGGTTGTCCTATATTGGACAACACACAGTATTGATATCTTGGACAAAGGAAGATGTTGGACAACAAAAGGAATAGTTGTTGTTTGGAAAATTTGTTAGATTTTGGCACACAAAAAGAGGTATTTACACACGAAGGTAAATGGGATCACCGTTTTTATTCAGAATATCAAGTTGATATTTATGGCTCGGATATTAAAAAAAAGGTATTAATGATTTTAATGAAAGTTAGCACCAATTCGTGAAGTTTGATTGGAATGATATTCGATTTGATTATGTAATCGGGGTAGCCTTGTAAAAGAATTATCCACTGAATTCTTTTACATATGATATGAAGATATTATAAAAATTTGTCATGAACAGGTGTTGGCTTAAGGGGAAGAATTCGTATGGTAAGTTTGATGTTTGAAGAAGATTTTCGCGAGTTTATGTTCTATCATATCTTAAAGTTGTGCACTCCCAGTCATTGACTTTTAAGATAAGTTGTTTGTGCTTTTAATGGTTGGTGACGAAGACTTGTCATAACACTTGAAGGAGTTACATTATCGTGCTCAGTGTCTCACAAAGGATGAGAATGTTGACAAGGGATCGAGGTCTATTTATATTTTGCAATGGGTATAAGTTTTCATCACATGGATAGTACAAGACATGGAACATAAGGTTGGGTTATTCTACTTCTACATCAAGATTAATTTATTTATTTTTCTTCAAGGTCATTACACAAAGCCTACATTTAGAGAATTTTCAAGATTGCGTACATTGTTTACTTCCCTGTTGATGTGACAAAAAGGGGAAGACATACATGCTACAACTGAGGGGAAGCAATTTGAAGATGATGTACCACTTACAAGAGATACACATAGAGTTTTGTCGACATCAACTAGGGAAAGATTGTTGGGTCAAAAAGTTGATGTGGCAGAAACTCAAAACGAAGAAAACATGAAGCATTCACTTCAACGCTGACACATTGTGTCTATGCGTTGACAAGAGTTAATGCAACACTAACAGAAGTCAACAGAAGTCAAACGCTGTTGGAAATATCTATTTAGGATAAGTATTCAGAATATTATTTATGAATATTATGTATTAGTTATTTAAATAGAAGATTTACATGTTTATTCATAGTTATCTCTTGTAAACCCTAATCCTTAGTCTATAAAAGGAACAAGGGTCTTAGGTTTTATTCATATCATTCATACAAGATGTAAACCTAAAGCGTGTGTCGACTAGGTGTGGGATTTAATGTATACACACCTAGTGATTGTTGATTATTAATATAATTAGCAATCCAATTGTTTAATTCATATGTTTTTTTGCCCAAACACCTTGTTAATGGTTATGGTTCTAATTCCGCTTTGATTATGTTAATCATATGAACAATGATCATTCCTAGTAGCTTAAAGATCCGTGAATCTTAGGATTCCACACAACTTAATTTACCTTTAATTCGAGGACGAATTTTCCTTTTATAGAGGGAGAATTGTAAAACCGCAACATAATCGCATCCTTAATTCGAGGACAAATTATTTTTTTTGAGGGGAAGAATTGTAAAACCCGTATTTAAAATACAAGAACTTTAAATACATACAGTCTCAGTTTATTTAAAAGCGTGACGTAATTAATTATTCAGAACAATAATTAATAAGAGTTATTTAATATTACGTAAGTACTTTATTCAGAAAATAAATACTACGTTTCAGAAAATAAAAAACGAGCACGAACTAAAATTATATACACGAAAAATATTAGTGTCGAAAAAAAATGAAAACTACACCTTATAAAGGGGGCCGTCGGTTTTAATAGAAAACAAGAAAGAATAATGGGCTTTGAGCCCGACCTATTTTAAAAGCAAACACAGGAAACAAAAAGGGTTATTCCCATTTCATATTTTTAACAAAACAAAAACAACTAGGGTTTATGTTCCTTGGGTGGCCGCCGCCTGAAAACAAACAACAAGGGAAGGAGTTTGATTTTCATTGTGGTTCGGGTTGTGTGTTCGTATACCGTAACTAATCACGCATATAGGTAATCCCTTTTTCTCTATATCCTTATAAATCACAAATTATATGCTTATGATCTAAACAAATGAGTTTTGTATATTGTAAACATGAAATAACAATCAAGGAAGTGTCGGGTTTTGTTTTGTTCACGAAAACCGAGACCTATAAGGTCTCGGTGTGTCTGTTGTTAGCCAGCCGTGACCCATACAGGGGCGGCGGTGGCTGTGATGTTTAGGCCGCAGCCAAAAAACCCCAACCGGGGGTGTATACTTGTAAACAGTGGGTAAAACGCGAAGACAAGGGAAACCCGAGAGCCCTAAGGCTCTCGGTGGGAATATGCTACCAACAGGGGGATTCGGGTGAGTTTCATTTTCAGGATTAGCGACAGTTTAACGACAGAAATTATGTCGCAATTTATATAGACAGTTTTTATAATAGTTTTGATCACAGTTAGCGACAGAAAATTCTGTCGCTAATCCGGCTGTGAATTTATTTAGTGTTTTTTGTTTGTTTTAGTACGACCGAGAGGGGTATCTCGGTAGGCTCGGGTTCATGTTTAAAGGTTAAAACCGAAGGTTTTAATTGTACAATATTTAATCATTTTACAAGTAAATGTTTTACTAATTTAATTAGTAAATTAAATTAATAATGTTAAACTAGTTTTATAAATTAAAAGGTATGATATTATAAAATGATTTAATTCATTTATATACTATTTATGGGAACCTTTATATTTTAGAAAACCTTCTATTTTTAGCGAGTGGTTTATAGCGATAACTATTATGAGAAAACATTTTATGTATTAATCAGAATTATCAGAACCAATCAGAAAAATATAAGAATAATCAGATTTACCAAATTATACGCGAAACAGTAGTACGAGAACAAGAACATGTAAAATAAATTAAGAATGTTTCAAATCAGTAAAAGTATACAGGTAATCAGGAAACTTATTCACGTCCTTTATTCATGTAGCTCACGTGAAATCAGAGTAGACTTTCTGTTCGTTTGCTCTCAGTCGGATTACTGGACACGAGGTACGGATTTTCATTCCTTCAGTAAGGACTTCCTTTCCTATGCATGATTAGGATTCCTCGTCTGCAGCCAATTGTTTTCCCCAGTATATGTTATGAAATTTACAGTAATTATTTGAATAACTAAGTTAAACTGCCTGAGCTTTATATACATGCATGACTAGTTATATACTAGTTACAGAGGTACCGTAACCATGACACTTGAGGCACCGGTGTCATGACTCCTCTGCGAGAGAGTGATTTCTCGCAGCGTCCCATTTATTTCAGCTTGACCATTTATCAGTTTTATCAACGGGATGTATGGGTGCATCCTAGGTTATCAGTTACAGCTTATCAGGTGAATTGGTGTGTGCTTTACATCCTTCACATTGGAGTTGATCCCTCCACCCAACACGTTATTTAGAGGTCACCCCTCTACAGCATGACGAGGTCACCCCTCTATGTATTCATGCAGACGTTGTTACAACACATGACCTATATAAGCTCTTGGCATTTAAAATACAGTAATTGCACGTTTTCAGATTTAGCAGATAATAATTCATATTTGCTTTTATTAATCAGACTTTTCAGAACATACACAGTTTTCCGCTGCACTTTACATATTAGACTCATAGCTTTAGTATTTATGATCTGTTTCATTTCAGTACATTCTTATCATGCTTTATATCCGTTCACTGGGCGTTATGCTCAGTCGTAGTTTCCTTTCATGTTCCAAACGGTAGGTACATCAGGACGCTCTTAGGATTCTGAGAGAGTATGTGCATTGGATGGAAGTTATCCAGACTTTTTTACTTTATGCACCTTATACATTACTTTGCTTGTTTGAACATTGTTTAGTACTTTCCTTGAGTACTTAATCTTTAATATTTGAGCTTATGTTTGGACTACCGATGTTTGATTCCAGTATTTCCGTTATGGTCAGTTAATGTTTTAAGATATTTGCCTTGCATACTTTGATGACACGCCATAAGTACACGTACGGTCCACTTATCGAAGTGGGGTGTTACCGTTAAAGATTTGGATGGTGAGGTAGTTGATAATAAGTTGTTGGTGTCAGATGGTAATCAATAGGGCCTTAGTAAAGGTAGGAATGTAAGAGAACATGTGGCTAAATACATGAAAACTATTAAGGTGTTGAATTCAGGAGATATTGACTCGGGAAAAGATGAGGTGGAAAAGTCGACTAGGAATGATGGAAACCACATGAAGGGGCGAGTTGGGGTTGATAATCTACGAATATATGTGGGTAGGTTATTAAAATTCAAATATGTGTTATTGTTGGGGTTACATGAGTGTTTTAATTGTCCAGACATTGTTCATTTGGTCAACAAAATGTGCATAAGGCTAACACAGTTGGTGAGTTTATTTTGGAAGCTGGAAAAGTGTTTGATCCAAGTGGAATACATGGTTTTGATATAAAGGGTTATGCTATAAATGTTTACTATTTAAAAAAAAAGGTTAAGCCGCAACTTACATTTGATGTGGAATCATGTGACATGGTTAACAATAGGGATTATACATTGAACACCAAACAGCCTGGATATCAAGGGGCTTTTATTGGAAAGATTGTTCAAGAATGTGTGTTTTTCATTTGGTTAAACCAAAATGATGATAAAGATTAGGAAGGTGAGTTGAATGTATTTGATAAACAAGTAATAAAGACAAGTGATTTGTTTGATGACATGTATCACTGGGTTTGTGATTCTTCTACATTAACTACAAGGGAAAATGGAATGGAGTGTGGTAATTACATTGTGAAGTTGGAGGTGAACTATGAGGATGTTAGAGTTATGGTTATTAAGTTGATTTCTAGTGTATGGAGATCATTTACACATGCAACAAAAGCTTATGAGTTTGAGATTAAAAAAGAGAGAGTGTGGGAAGTAGATCAGAAATTCTTAACATCTCACTTGTTTGAGAGGGGTTGCACAATTAGTGTCTTCATTTGTGGCAAAGTTGCAAGAGCTGGTGTGGGATGGAACTTTGATGCAACAGTCATATTTTCAAAAGATTCTCTTCTTCCAAGAAATTTTGTTGTTTTTTTGGCTTTGGGATAAAGTTGTGACATTTGAATGCAAAGATGCTATTAAAATAAAAGTACTAAGAGAAATCCCTGACTCTTTGAGGCTATGGAAAGCAGTCATGGACCTCACTAATGAGGATATTGCAAAGCTTCAGAGAGCTACGAAGTGTTGGCCATTGCATGTTGAAATGTTGATAGCTTTAGCTCGGTTAGAAGAGGATGAGGCTGTGAAACAAGTACTAATTAGGTGCGTGAATTGCTTCTTAAAGGATATGAGATTTGGGTTGTTGAGGCTAAATAGGAAGAAGCTAAATAAAACAGGTCATGTTGTTTAGCAGATTGGGTGTTTGGTTTAAGGCTCCAACAAGTATAAAAAAGGGGGGTCTAAGTGTCAAGCGTTTTCTTTCATTCTCAAGCAATTCTTGAGGACTAGAATTTAGTGAAGGGCGGGTATTGATATGAATAAAAGTCTAATTAGATGAAGTCAATGCTTCAGGTCAAACTTCATTCTCCTTTCCTTATAAATACCCATAGTAATACTCATTTTCAGTTAGCCAAGAATTAAGTAAAAACATAGTTGTCTTAGTTTCTCTCTAGTCTCTAGATTTTGTTAGCATTTTGTTAGCATTGTAAACATCCATAATCAATTCACAATCATTTTGTTATCGTTGGTGTTGAGTATAATCCTTCATTTACTTGCTAAATTGGGATCTATACAACTCTGTTTCTATCAGTAACTCATCTAGGTGAAAAACCTACCTTTCTAAAACCCACTCACGTGTGAGTTTATTGGCCAGAGTGTTACTCACCGCCACATGGCGAAACTCACTCGTGACTTAAGCCTCATTCCGCTCAGCCTAAGACTCTTCTTAACCCACTTATAAAGTACAAAAAAATTATACTTTTTGTCCCCTCTTTTCACACTATATCATAGTTTTTATCAGTTTTTATTATGTATTTTTTACAAGAGTAAATTACACCATTCATCCTTATGGTTTGCGTTGACCGACGTCATTCGTCCCTTGACCGAAAAAGTTGCACCATTCGACCTTAAATTTGAAACCTTTTCTGTCGTTTGTCCCTCATTTTAACTAGCCCAACAAACGAATATTAAGTCATTTTGTCATAGGGGTAAACCCGTCTTTTTACTAATAATAAATATTTTTTCTATCAAATTGCTAAAAAACTGAACCACCAACTTATCTTTTAACCCACAACAAAAATTTCCCTGATTCTTTTCTAATACGTTTTCCCTTGCATCTCCACCGTCAATTCTAGTCACCCACCCTACTCAATCCGACATCCACACTTCAACTTTAATCACCCACCTGCTCACTCTGGTATCCATCAAGTTAATCACTATACTCCCACTTAAAAAAGATGATTCGGTGTGGATCTATGGGATTGACTTTTTTTACAATGGTCTGTGGTGATTTTTCGTATTTCGTGATCTTGATCCACTGATGCTATTGACAAAAACATCACACACGAGACAAATGAAACTGAGATCAATCTTTTGTTTCGATTTAATTTTATTCGAGTTTATTGTTCAATAAGATGACGTAGGAGATGATGAAGGGTAATAGGATAAAGTTGATTTTAGCCCAGTTTATGGCGTTGGCTGAGATGTTGAAGGGTTTGTTGATTTGTGAAGATGTTCGAGGCTCCGACAATAGTTACTAGACATAGTGTTATGGAGGAGCTCTTTGCACATGATGAGTTGAGAAGGGAAGCTGGATACAGTGATGAGAAGCTCTCTAACATGGTGGGCAGATGATTATCAATCAAAATAGACTGCGGTGGAAAGGGTTGTTTTTTATACACTCAAATATTATCAAAAGCATACATCTCTAGAACTAACAGGAAGGGAGAAATCAAAGCTAAATAGAGAAAATAGAGGAGGAGAAATTTGATGTAATACGAGAATCTTAGTTCTGTGTGGGCAAAGAGGTAGTGCATCATTCGATATCCTCCTGTTGGTCACCACTTATATCATATGGAAAAATGTACTTTCACATATCCAAGGATTCTTAAACCATGACATAAAAATTGTTGGTCGCCACTTATCATATGGAAAAAATAGTCAGTAACTACTGATTTCAATGGGGTGATTGTGGCGGATCGAGTGATGAGATATAGTTCGCCAGCGTGGTTGGACATGGCCAACAAAGACACAGTTGGCAATGCCAAAGGTTGAAGATACTAATTTGGTCATTGGTGAGTAAAAGGGGTGTGTCAGTGAGGCATATAGAAGGGGGAAATCAAAGGGATAAGATTGTCCAATTTTGAGGCTGAGTTACGAGAGAGCCCTTTTTACCTCCTCCCCAACCGGATTAGTATATAGTGAAAAAGAAACAACTTAGAAGACTAAGATCCCTCACCATTAGGCGGAAAATAAACAGACCCTAAAGTAGGGTTATCAACTGATCAGCTTATCTGGTAATACACAGAACTTGAAATGGCAGCGTTATTCGATTTAGCAACGCCAGAACCATTGGAGAAGTGTTGTGCCACTCACTTCCAGTAGAATCAGTTAGTACAAGAATTTGCTTCATTTAATGGATTGATTGATGAGGCATTGCAGAAGAATGATGTTGGTACTTGATGGTGATTTAATTTGCGTCTCATTTGTGATCTTTGAATGTGATCTGTGATGGTGGTTTTTTAAATAGTGTTTTAATTTAATGGTGTTTATGAAAAAGATAAGGTGTGATGAAGATGGATAAAGTTGTAGGATAAAGATGTTGAAGGTGTTAGCTGGTAATGGTGGGTCTAACTTGAAAAAAGACATGATTACCCTTGTGTTTAAACAACATAACATTTGTTTGTGGGCCCAGTTAAAGTGAGGGACGAACGGCGGAAAAAGTTTCAAAGATAAGGCCGAACGGTGCAACTTTTTTGGTCAAGGGACGAACGACGTCGGTCAACGCAAACCACAAGGACGAACGGTGTAATTTACTCTTTTGACAATTTAATAATTTTGACTAGTTGATCTTTAGTGGAAAGAACTATTTTATATAAAGAGAAAATTAGGTAAAAATTTAATCGGCTTTAAACTTGTTGAGTTTATGTGATATACTCCTATTATTTTCTTTTCATATTTCGAATTTCGAAAGAGTAAATAAATATAGATAAAAAATTCAATAAAGAGTGTTTATGGGCAAAACAATTACCTTGTATCATTTAGCGTTAAGAATTTTTTTTGTTTATCAAATTGAAACGTTACCTTTTTTTACCTTTGTAGAACGATAGTTGTTTTCTTAACTTATATTATCTATCTCAAAATATATATCTTACAAATGTATAATGAGGCTGGAACCTCCAACTTTTAGATTGGTGAAAAGTTCATATACCGATAGACCAAGTTTTAAGGGTCATTCTCTTACAACATGTTTTTAAAACTTATTAATTTTATTTTTACAAGTATGTTATCAAACACTTTATCAAAGTTAGTTTTTTTTCTCTCAGTGTGTTAACTACTCTACTTACGCTATTATTATTTTTTGCAGTTACTTGATATCTTTGTGTTTTTCGGGAAAAAATACCTATAATCACTAGAACATTTGTAAATGTACTAATGTGTAAGGAAAGTTCTAAATTCATTTTATTTTAGTTTATCTTTTATAAACAAAACATACAAGTAAAGTATAATCCGCGTTTTTCAGGTAAGACCATGTTGTTCACATGAACTTTGTTTTTGTTCGTTTAATATAAAAATTTATAAGTTAATAACTTTGAGAAGACTATCAATTATAAATTTGTAAGATGAAATCAATAATAAGAAAAATTAATACTTGGATAGTCTTTATAACTTAGTAACAATGATGACGACAATGATCATAGAGATAAATATATTGTTAACCCAAAAAAATTATTTTCGTCATAAGAGTCTTTCAGGCTTTAACTTGATATCTCTAGACTTATGTTATATTAATTAAGCAAAAACGTGTTTTCACAACTTAACTCAAATCACTCTGACATTTAGCCTATATTGTTTATCAATAATCATAAGCGGATTTCTCCCTTCGAATGATAAAGATCACATGAAAATCTTTAAAACCGTATAGCTTGCAATGGGGTTTTCGAACTTGACCAATAAAAGTATACACTTAATATTGATAAACATATTTGTAAGATCATGTATAACATGTTCTTAACATAAACAAGAGATTAAAGAAGATCATTATATGAAATTTTGCTATATTAATATGTTTTAAGTAGTAAGCCTCTCATGGATACTAAGTTAACCATAATGAGATAAATAAAAAGCATACTTCGATTACTAAATGATTTGAATTACACAAGTTTCACAAGTAAACTGTTCGCAAACCAAGACACGTATAATTTTATTCAATTTCTAATATAACTCGTCTTCGTGGTGTTTATCGAATGAAATTCTTAAATTCATGCTTGAAGGTGAGAGAGAGCGGGAGATGATTAGTGGATTATTGAAAGAGAGAGATAGAGAGATATCTTCAAATAGCTTTTAATTCACCTTTATTTATAGACCTGTTGGGGGTGAATGTGTGGCGCACAATGTTTGTTAGTGCGGCGTACATCGAGCATAAGTGCGGGGTGCTTCAGTTATACTTAGGGACAACATTTTATTAAATGCAGGGAAAGTGCGTGACACATTGTGATAAAAAATGGCGTACATTTCAGATCGAAAGTGTGGCGCACACCAGAGGTAAGTGGGACGTACATTGAGATTTTTAACTTATTTGAATTTATTCTTTATTACTTCGCTAGGAACGTATTTGCTCGAGTCTTCACTCGAATTATCATTGTGTGAACCTGCATAATACTTTATGCTTTATCGAAAGTTCACGAGAAATACTTATAATATGTACAACATATATCACATATTTTACGGTATATTACAGAATTTCAACATATGCATTTTTAAAATATTGTTCTTATTTGATTAGTAATAATTTTCAATTGTATGTTTATTTCAAAACATATATGATATGTAACTTTACTGTTTGTAGATATGTGCCTAATCAAACTCGACATCTGAAGGTTGTACTTGAGCTCTTTATCAAACAAGCTGTACGTTAAGCTCGATATTGAGCTCGAGTTCGTTAAAGGTCGACTCAGTTCGAGCTTTTTGTGAGTAACTTACAAGTAGCTTGAGTCATTTACGTGTTTGCATCTAATTATCCATTATTTATTTTTGGGATTAATAAGCATCAGTGATCATGAGTGATTGGGCCGTCCCGTCGTTTTTTACGGTCATATGCAACCATTATCATGTGCGCTTTTTAAATACGAGAATATATATATATATATATATATATATATATATATATATATATATATATATATATATATATATATATATATATATATATATATATATATATATATATATATATATATATATATATATATATATATATATATATATATATATATATATATATATATATATATATTTGTAAATTTAGTAAAAAAGAAGCAAAATATTGCTTTAATTAAGTCTCAAAAACTAAAAAAAAACTTCAAACTTGTCATGTTAGAAGATTTGGTCCATGTTTAAAGTAAGATTTTAATAATTTATACATACACCAACCTATCATAGTAACCTTAATACTTTTATTAGATTTGAGGATTGAAATTGTCATATTTATAGACCATCTTACTACAAACAATAATTTTATACCGTAAGATATATGAACAATAGTTATCATATTTATAACATAATAACAATCTTTCAGAATTTCAATATGTACAATATGTATCACATACCAAAATTTCAACATATGCATTTTGGAAAGACTTAGAGGACTAAAATCAAAGGTTTACGAGAAATAATTATAAGATGATAACTTTAAAGTTTTTTCACTTTATTGTAAAAGACCCTCACATCGTCGTATGTTTATCTTCCATGTTAAAAATTACTTAAAATAAAAAGCCTTTCATCCTTTTTTAATGTATGGACCACACTATAATAACACATATGAGTCAAATTTATGATCGAAGTCGAACCAAATGTACATACACATCTGTAAGCAGGATGCTTAATATTTCTCTTTTAAAGTTCGTTTATTTCTCGGTATCTTCACGAATTGATTAATCGAAAGAAATCAAGTTAACTAATTGTTTTTGGTATTTGATTGTTAATATTGTGGAAATCTAGGTCTAATTATCACAGATCACGTAAAAAGGTAAAAATAATATCTCTACGTATCCATACTATGCTAAAAACATCGTGCACATACCACATACAAAGCCAAATGTACAAGTAAGTAATGTACAATATGTAAAAATGCTCAAAATGTAAAATATATGGAAGTTTAGGGACTAATAACCACTTTGTAACAAATTTAACAAACTTGCAAACTGAAAATGTAACTAATTAACAAACTCAGGGACTTATTTGCAAAACCTGGCAATTTTTATCCAATTAAAACAGATTAACTAAGTTCCTAATTTATAGGGACTTAATTGCAATTTTTAAAACTAATTTGTAAAAAACGGGCTTATAGGTTTGATAAGCTGAATCTAGAGTTTTAAAGCACCAAATAAGCTGGTTTAAGTTTCAAAAGTTTGCAAATCAAAAATCACCTAGCCAGTTTCAAGGAAATTAACTAAAAAGCTCTAAAAGTCCAATAAGCACTATTGAAATAAGCTACTTTTAAGAGAATGGCTTATTGGAATAAGCACATGACCTGTTCTTCTCAAAATCTATTAAAAGCCCAAATAAGGAACACCTATCCAAGAAATTTTCAATAACTACCAAGAAATAAGCCAGAAAATCAAATAAGTTGTTTTGAGCTTATGTTGACCAGCGTTGACTTTTCTTGACCAAGTTTGACTAAGGTCTAAACTTATTTTCAAAGCTTATTAATCTGATTTGTGAAAGAAAATGAACAAGTTTATGAAAGTAAGCTAGAAATGGAAATCAGTTATCACAGAAACAACAACTTATCATAGAGACTTATCAAGGCTTATATCTCCTTCAATTTTGAGAACTGTATTGTCTAGCTTATATTTCTAGAAAGGCTGGATGTTAAGGTTCACTTAGAACCAAAAATCTCACCCTGAATCTAAGTACTAAAGATTTTATCAATGATTGAAATAGGCATGTTTAAGACTGTGATTCTGACCCAATATTTTTGATGACCTATACCCTGTTTTACTAGGAGTTTGACTCCAAAAACATGCAAATTCACTTGTAACCTATATGTGAGTGAAAACAAACAGTTATCAAACAATAACACTCACTGGATCAAAGATTGAATCTTATACCAAACACTAGTTACTAGTTAAGGACAAAACTAAGCTAAGTGAATCACTCAAAACTTCCAGATTAAGACATCTACCTATCAAAACATATCAGAAAGCTCAAAATGAACAATTAACAGGCAAAGACAGGTAGAATTACACTAGGAAAAGAATTATAGCATGCAAACTTGTTTTGAGGGTAAAATGTAAAGAGAACTTATTGCTAAACTTGTAGGATACTTTGATGTAGAAGTGGAGCGATGAGCTCACTTTTTCACTAAACAAAACACCTATCTATCAACAACTAATCACCAAATCAACATCAACTATCATCATCACCATAATTGCCCTGCTACACAAGTCTAAGTAATGGATTCTGGCTAAATCTTATCCAAGGAATGAACTGCAACTTCTGAACACTTGTAAAAGCTTCCAAAACAATCAAACAAACTCCATTGTTCAAGTTAGAACAACAAAATTCATGGCATCAAAGATATGAACAGTATGTAGGAGAATTTAAGAAGAATGAGAGGTGAATGAGTGAAACTGAGATTTCATTAATGGAAAGTTTGTTACAAGAGGTTATAACAGTCTAACAAACTATCTTAGAGTGGTTGTCAATCACTCTGAGAAGTTTAACTAATTAAGTAGAAACAGAATTGAGAGAAAATTAAGAGTGTGTGTGTTTTCACACTCTAACTACAATACACAAAATGAAGAGTACATTGGTATTTATAGAGCTAAGATAGAGTGTTAGGGATGTTGATGACGTGTTGTAGCAAATAGCCAAGTGCCACGTGTTTTCAATCTGCTACTTGTGTTCTTCATGAATTGGGCTTTTTCAATTGAGTGGATTAAAGTCTAATTAAATGTTTGGGTTGGGTTCGTCTCATTCCAACGATCATTTTTCATGTAAGGCACTTCTTCTGAAATCAACTCTAGCTCTCAATACGATCTGGGAATGAACTTGCCATGTGGTGTTTTCTGATTGCTCCATTAGTTTTGACACAGATCACTATCCGTTTAAACAGTGAGGATACATGACATGGTGGCTTACTATTGGTGGAAAAGAGTTAGTGGGTATAGTTGTTATGATACGACAGCTCTACTTCTCTCTTCATTAATACACCACAGCTGGCAATCCGTGTCCTCCCTTTTAAAGCCTCTCATTGGTCAATTTTGGTATCACATGGATCAAGCTTTGATATCTTTCCATAAATAACAATTTTGGTCCTCTTTCTTAGCAGATTTATATCTTGAGCTCCAACCTTCAAAAACTTGTCATTCGACCCTTTGACTTTGTATTTGACCAGATTTGACCATTTGATTTGTTGAATTTGATCTTTAGGTCTTTTGACTTTGTTCTTGACTTTATCAAATTTACACTTTTAGTCCGTTAAGTTTGGCAGCTTGTCAAGAAAGGTCCTTTAATTTATTGACTTGTCATCTTGAGTCCTTCTTTTGTCTTTTCTTCAATATAAATGCCTTGGAATCTGTGTTTTCATCAAATTTGTATCTTTTTACCTACACAAGCACAAACAACAAATAATACCCCATAATACTGCTTTTACACATAAAATCTAGTATTTTTCTTTGTGTTTTAGGGTTTAATATGATATAATTGATATGAGATTTCACTCATATCAAATCCCCTACACTTGATCATTGTCATGGCCTCATGCAATGCCATATTTTAAAGCTCTAAATTATATTTTTCTCATAATTAATCTACCTTGGCCAAGATGAAATGCTTTTACACTACACTACACTATATGATGCATGATTTTGATTTTTTACAATGCAATGCAAGGAAAACAATTCTATTTATATATTTTTGACTTTTCTTGAAATGGTTTTGATGGAAATAACTCATAAAGAAATTATCGACTTTAATTAGGGCTTTGGTACCATGAACACTTATCATCCTCAAGTTTCACTTTTCCCATACCAAGTTTAAAAACGAGATCATTGTTATTCATAAGTGAAAGTGCATCGACTTATTCATAAAAATTAATCGTGTTACCCTTATATCCCCACTTATTTTGCCTCTAAGACCGGTTATTATTTGAGCAAATTGCTTTTGGTCAAATTTTATTTAAAGCGTGAAATATAAGAAATGTAAAATATGAAAATAAGGAAGCACGGTTTTAATCCTAAATAACCATCTTATCCATTACTCGAAAAACCGCCCACAATTGATATAAGCCCTGTAAAACCTCTGATTTTACCTTATTGACTTTGTCAACTGTTGTACTATTTATTTTTGGAATCTATATAATTCTACCTTTATGTTAGCCCTAAAATGTGAGCGCCATTTACGGAATTACATTAGCTTCATATGGGCAAAACATGGAGGGACTACTTTTGCTAAGTTGTCAAAGTCACTCCATGTCTAGCCTATATATACCCCTCTATACTTCCATGGAGGGGTGAGGATTCTTCTTATTGTGTATTTCACTTCTCTCTCTAAATACACACACTCATTTCAAGCTTTATCTTTCTCTCTCTAAAAATGTCTAAATACTTCTTTTATCCTCCCCGACCTCCGGATCACCCTCTTGTTAGCTTGAATCTTAAGGTTAACAATTTGGTATCAGAGCTAACCGGGGGTGTTTTGTGTTTTGTCTTTGCTAATTCATAGATTTTTCGGCTTATTTTTTAAGTTGATAAACTCTCGAATTTTTGGTGTTTGTTTATTATGCTCCAGTCCAAAAAGTCTATTGTTTGTTGTCTCAAACTCATATCAGGGTCCTTTCTCGGTAATCTAAGCTTCATCTTAGATCTGTTTTTGTCCTTTTTGTTTTGCTTATGTTTTAAGCTACAAAATTGGTCACGTTTTATACATGTCTCGGGTTTTGTACTCAGCTTAATTTTTGTGGCTTATACCATCAAGATAGTCCTGTTAAGCTTATTTTGAAGCTTATCTCATGTTTTTTTGTTTGGTCAAGATTTGAGATGCATAGTACAGATCTGAAAAGAAAAAAAACAGATCCATTTTTTCGGAAAAAATGGACAAAATCTTGTACTATTGCGACACAACCCATCGCAATGTCTAGGGTTTTGACATTGCGACCCACATTGCGATGGGAGATTCAGATTGGAAGTGGAACTGATTGCGATGGAAACTCACTCTGAACATTGCGACAGATGGCTTTAAAAGGATTCTGATGGGGTGTCACATATACATTGCGATGGGTTCGACTGACTCATTGCGATGAGTCTCATTCCGATGGGACTCATTGCGATGGGTGGTTTGACACATTGCGATGGTGTGTTTAGGATACATGCTGATGGATTTTTTTAAACATTTCGATGGAAAAATATTGAAACAGTGCGATGGCTTTGTTGATTCATCGCGATGGAGAGTGCTATAAATATTACGATGGGGTGTTTAGACTAAAAATATTGCGATGATTTTTTTTAAAAAGAAAACATTGCGACAAAAAACCCATCTATTATCAATCCATCAACTCAAAACCCGAACCTGATCCTAACCCTTCGTCTCATGTTAACTCCATCCACATCAGTTCTCAAAAAAAAACATGCAATGATATAACATCTCAGATTCGAGTTTCATTTTGATTCCAAAATGTTTATATAGATTTAAACTCAAGTTCATCATAGATGACTATAATGGTTTAAACCATCGCTTTTATATTCGAATATTAAAAGATAAAGAACTCAAACACGAGTGTTTAGTCCCTCTTTGATTCGTTTATAGACACAAAACCACTAATCGAATAACAACAATCTTACCCGAGATCCTATTTAAAGGACCTTAAAGAACACTCGCTTGTTTATAAGCTCGTTTGTTTGGTTCAGATTAGCAACTGGAAAAAGGGGTTTGGTGTAGTGATGTTGAATATTATTTGTGTTTTTCGATAAGAGATTGGTTTTGGTTTCTCAGATTGATGATCACGAGACAGGGTGATTCGAATTTTTGGATGATTATAGGTTGTGATGGAGATGATTTTTTTGTGTGACTGATATGAAGTTGATGAGATGAGGCGGAGTTATCTAGAGTGTGATAATGACTACGTGTGATGTTATAAAAGATTAGGTTTAGAATGTGCTAATCTCAAGGGTTTAAGGGGTAGTTATATCTCATAGATGGACCGGGTATAGCATATTAGACGAGCTGGACCATTTATTAGTGAATTTGTTAATGGGCTGAACCATATGGATGGTAAACATATCTGGTAAGCCAAGGACACAAAACCAAATATTATTCTCGTAGGCTGGCTTGAATTTGGTTTTACGATGGTTGGACCGGATATAGTGTTGATAGAAGCTCAAGTTTTTTTTTATCATTGGGCTACTATGATATTATTGATAGCCAAAAGTGCTTAAACGACAAAGAAATTGTTGGTTATAACCCAATATTTTCGAAAAAAAATTCGACGACCTCACCGCGGGATCCGCGCATCAGTTGGGCATGAGACTGACGTTGGCTTAAATGACAAGTTATCTAGACAAATTTTGTCCCTCAAAGACGTTTCATTTCATGATTTGTTCTAGTTAACGACATTCTCAAACACAACACCAAAGCAAACAAAACACTTAACGCTAAAACGATCCGATATAAGATTCACTTTAACGACAACGGCTAGTTTTGATTCTTCAAAGACAAGTGATCACGGAGTGGATTTGGTATTATTTATTTGAAGTTGAAGTGGGATTTCATGAAGGCGTCTACTTATTTCATCATCGAGCCTTCCTTCTATTTTTCTACCCCTTTTCTTCAAACTCAATCTATCGATTGATGACTTGCTTGGACGATAAAATTTATGATTGAGACTTGAATTATCTAGTTTCCACTGTCAAGGGGTAGATTGTCGACGACATGGATTACTATCATTTTTGGGTGTCACATGCAGTTGCTCGTGTGGATAACGTCAAGAGGTATAAGAGACTTGTTTCTGCACCGTTCTTCAATAGACATAAGTGCAAGCTTAAGTAACAAATTTGGGGGATTGTACTTCAGTTTCAAGTTTTGAATATCGGGTTTACTTCACATGTGGTCACAACAAATAGCCGAATGATATCGAGGTTGGTAAGTTAGACAGAGAGAAATGGAATCAGCAATCAATTCTCACGGGATATTCATGAGCTTCATAACGATAATGGTACTTCATAGTCTAAGCAAAAAAATTTCAAAGTTTCTCAATGACTTTCAAAACTTTTCAAGACATTTGCTTTAGACTAAGAACTTCTCGAGTATATGGACGTCCACTATAATGATGCTTCCGAGAGTTCGAAATCATCATGGAGGAAGATCGTGTACTTTGAAGTAATCAAATCAACTTCTAGGGGGAAGTAGTGTACATGGAATGGTATTGTTGTCCCTAATATATGATGATTCTATACGATTAATGAAGGAAGAAAGGTAGATATGAGATGAATTTTAGAGAGAGAAACTAGAGAGAGAAAAGAGAGAGAAGTGTGTGAACTTGTGAAATGTTAGATTAAGAGAAAAATGAATGACCAACCAACCTCTCCTTACATGCAAGGAGAGGTTTATATAGCCTTGCCTACATGTGGCATAATGGGCTATATGATAATGGGTCAGGCTTTCCTTTTGGGCTCTGGTTACTTATGAATGAACCTTAGCTTAAAGTTAAGCCCGTAATACACGACTAACATACTACCTATTACAACGTTCTAATATACGATACATAATGAACATATGACCGAGTATTCTTGTTTGACTCAATATTTTGAGGCTAACAATCTCCCCCAATGTGAGGTCATTACCCTTTGCGAGAGGTCATTACCCTTTGTCATTTGGAAATTTGTAGAGATTACTAATCTCGCTATAAATGAGTCTTGAACGTATAATAGTAGTCTTTTTTCCTTCATGTTGTGATCTTTGAGCCTTTGTCGTTGTCTTTCGACTTTGTCTTTTGATCTTGAGATCTTCAAATCATCCTTGACTTGTCTTTACCATCTTGCGATCTTGTGTCTTCATCCACATGCTCACACTATTAATTGTCGAATATGTCTTTAGGCATGAGTATGTGGTTTTTGAATCTTTGACTTTGCTGAGTACACCGTGACGCCACCTTCTCGAGACAAAACATAGACACGGACTGGATGGCTTTGACATTCGTCCTAAATCGGTAGCGTTTTACCTCCGGTCGGTGAAGACCGTTATACGATATTAAATATCGTACCTGTGATAGGTAGATTCAGTTAAGAATCTCCTTGACAGGGTTTCGCGGCTGTACTAGCCGTTCTCTTTATTCGACCGTCTCAAAGCAAGACTGCGAACATAAAGAGTGAATCAATTGGATAAATATTCACTTGATTAAAGTCGTCAATTCAAATTCCTGGAACAAGTTTGATTCATTAAGAATCTTACCATTGTTGCTTTCCAGTTGACACAAGCTTGATTCATAAGAATCTCGCAAGTTACCTACCGTAGCGCTGTTTGATGTTGACGCTAGAAGGATTTCCATTCGTCACTGTGAATATTAATAACTATCACTCTGAATGTTCTGGCAAGACCATAAAGATATTGCGTAGAAACCTGAAACGAGTTTGAATCAGTTCAGAATCAAACCACTGTTGCTTTTCAGTTTTTCATATGTTCAATTCATAAAGAATCTTACATATGACCTACCTCAGTGCTGTTTGATGTTAACACTGGAAGGATTTCCACTCATCATTGTGAATACTAAGTAGTATCACTCTGAGTGTTCTAGCAATATCGCAAGGATATAGCGTAGGACTCTGTTGATCTTCATCCGTGTGTCCTAACGAGATTTGATTGATCTCTTGGCTCTAGACTCTATTTGTGCACTTTTAGTGGTCGGAGGCTGGAGCAGATGCCACCTATTCAATATCAACTATCTCGAAGTGAGAAAGTCAATAGAATTCATGTTGTTCTCCGTGACAATAAAACAAACTTCTTTTGAGAGAAGCCTGAGTAGCTAGGAAAGGGTTGTGCATACATCACTGGGTCCATGATGAGTTTGTCTTCATGATGTGTTAACCCGGTTTCTGCCTAAGTTGTATGGAGGGCTTCTTTCTTTAGACCCTTTATCCTTACATTTCTTTTTCATTCTTCAACCCCTTCAATGCTTGCCAAGACATCATTAATAGCACCTTGTTGTGATTGTTCTAGTGCTATCATCAGTACTTAGTCGGCATTCAGCTTCGTTCACATTCTACTCTATCTTTCCTAAGGACTTCTAATAATCTATTGGATTGTCCCTGGGAAGATCCCTCCGGTTCTGGTTGGATCATAGGACTTAAACCTAACCACCCTTTTGACACCAATAACGTCGTGAATTAAAGATGTTGTAGGTATTTGATCGTAACCATGAAAACCACTTTAAATTCTAACAAAGTGTTTTAAAAACATTTAACACCTTGCTAGTTTTGTCGTTTTAGAAATGCTCCTCCTTCACATGTGCATCGATAATCGAAAGTGTTTCGCGCATGTAGGTAAGAGTTAAAGTGCTTGAGTCTTATATAAGATCATATTTTAATCACATTTGCTCCCGCTATCTCTAATATATAAAATCTTTTGATATTAGAGATACCAAATTTGATTAAAATATATTTTGAAAAATAGTCTTGAAAATCTACGGGAGAAAGATGTGTTAATCTTTTGCATGAAGTTGAAATGTTCCCCCTCAAAAATTGATTCAATTGAATTGTCATTGTGAGGATTTGATCCACATTTCACTTTTTGAGGATGGGAGTTGTTGAACACACAATTTTTGAAAGATTTTGAATAATCATTGAAAAAATTGTGTTCAACGCTTTTTGAAAAATCCTATTTCTTTTTGGCGAAGAGGTTTTTCTAAGCATAAACTTGAGTTCGTAGACTTTGAATGTCTTGACGAATCCACTCAAGTGTAAGAAGATTTCTCTTCTTTTGTTGAGGGTAAGGGCACTAAAGCGTACACTCCCCCATGAATATAGAACCGGGTTGCAATCTGAAAGTGATTACAAGCCATAGTGTTGAGCTCAAAACGTTGAATGTTTTGTGACTAGCTCAACCCTAGATAGATTGCTCTACCCGTTGTTTGGAAATATTGTCCAAAATAGACTTTTTCCTTTATTAAAAGTAGAAATGACATGTTCTGAAAAATATTTACAACTTTCTTTCGAGCTTTATGTACACACCCGTGTCGTTATTGAGCGACATTTCTAGGTACGTCCATATTATCGATACTGAAAGACATGTCGAGAAGATTATTTTTGGATTTTGAAAGAGTTTTTAATTTTGTGTTTTGTTTTTATATGTTTTATATTTTTGTATTTTGCTTTTTCATAGATATTTACAGGTTGATGTTTGAAAGATAAATCAAGCAGGCACCTTTGCCAGAATCTCCAGGTCTGCTGGAGTCAAACATCTCATACCAATTTGCCTAACGAGGTACTCAAACCTATCTTTCGATAGAGCTTTCGTAAACAAGTCGGCTAATTGGTAATCCGTTCCAACAAAGTATAGTTCAACGATACCTCTTTCAACTTGTTCCTTTATGAAGTGGTATCTGACATCGATGTGCTTCGTGCGGGAATGCTGTACCGGGTTGCAGGAGATGGCTATGGCTGACTTTGAGTCATAGTACATAGGTACTTTATCAAAGTGGAAGCCATAATCCGTGAGTTGTGTTCTCATCCAAAGAACTTGAGCACAACACGTAGATAGAGACACATACTCCGCTTCGGCTGATGAAAGTGACGTGCAATCCTGCTTCTTGGAAGACCATCCCACAAGCTTATCTTGTCCTAGAAATTGTGCACCACCAGAAGTACTTTTACGTGTATCAAGACACCCTGCATGATCAGAATCTAAATAGGCCGTTAGAAAGAAACCGGTTTCCCTCGGATACCAGAGTCCCATGTGAATGGTATTCTTAAGGTACCGAAAGATCCATTTAACCTCCTTGAGGTGCTTTTCAGTGGGTCGTGCTTGATATCGTGCACAATAGCATGTAGCATGATGTATATCAGGCCTGCTTGCTGTCAAGTACATGAGGGAACCGATCATGGAACGATATCTCGTTTGATCGATGGCATTTCCCTCCAAGTCAGCATCTAGCGATGTGGTTGATAATGGTGTCCCAACGGGGTCACATGAAGTCATACCATGCTTTTTGATTATCTCTTGACAATACTTAGCTTGGTTTATAAAGATACCACTTGGGGATTGGTGAACTTGAATTCCTAGAAAGAATTTTAGTTCGCCCATCATTGATATTTCAAATTTGCTGTGCATTACTTTTTCAAACCATTTTGAAAGTTTTGGGTTTGTAGACCCGAAAATAATGTCATCAACATAAATTTGCACAAGCAAAAATGTCATCCCCATATTTATAAGTGAACAGAGTTAGATCAATGGAACCTTTTGAGAAACCTTTGGATACCAGAAATTTCGAGAGCTCGTCGTACCACGCCCTTGGAGCTTGCTTTAGTCCATAAAGTGCTTTGTGGAGACGATACACCTTGTCAGAATAATGAGGATTGACGAATCCTTCCAGTTGCGTGACATAGACTTCTTCCTTCAAAGGACCGTTTAGAAAGGCGGTCTTTACGTCCATTTGATACACGATGAATCCCTTATGTGCAGCATAAGTGAACATTGTCATGTCCTCATGCAATTATATATATTAAAGCTCAAATTTGCATTCTCCTCATAATTAACCCACCTTGGCCATATGGAATGCATCTACACTACTCTAAACTACATGATGCATGATTTTGATTTTTAATAATGCAATGAACAAAATACAATTCTATCTATAGCTTCTTTGATTTTTTTCTTGAAATGGTTTTGATGGAAATAACTCATAAAGAATTCAATGGCTTAGATTAGGGCTTGGGTACCATGGACATTTATCACCCTCAAGTTTCACTTTCCCCATACCAAGCTTAAAAATGGGATCATTGCATTCACAAGTAAAAAGTGCATCAACTTATTCATGACAATTAAATGTGGAACCGGTTATTATTTGAGCAAATTGCTTGTGGGCAAATTTTGTCATTTATTCAAGTGCGAAGTATAAGAAGTGTAAAATCCAAAAATAAGGAAGCACGGTTTTAATCCTAAGTAATCCTCTCATCCATTACTTGAAAAACCGCTCACAATTAATACAAGTCCGTTTCAAGAATAATAAGTCATTCGCCTTATGTGTAAAATCCTCATGTCATGCTTTCATAAGTAGCTACACACTCGCTAAGGAAAGAAAAATAAAACTCACGCAATAATTTACATCCGCCATCTTTTTGAGACTTTGGATCTTCAACCCCGCAACCCGTCAAGGTAATATTGGATTGGAGCAATCTATTGAATCCCCCCAACCCGTCAAGGTAATATTGGAACTCAATAGTCACTATAATTAACACCACACTGCCCCTCTTGGGAGTCTTGTATAATTTTTTTTTTTTTTTCTAGCCACTCATTTTTTTGTAAGCCGCTCTTATTTTTATTTATTCCTCACTAAGAATTTTGAAAAGAATAAAAGGAAAAACACCCGCTAAATATTAAGCATGACATAAGTCTAGTACACATAAAACGTTCTAACTTAGAATCTTAAAACGTACTCATACCAACCATGAATGATTAGCCAAAAATGCATAAGAGATTACAAACCGATTAAAACCGTTCTTGATTATTTATTAACAATTATATACATGCGAAGAAATTAGAGGTAAAGAAGAGAAGGGTTTAGCCACAAGTAATTGCCATGAAGTTTATCTAGCCCTTTTACACTTGCTTCAACTCTATCATTTCCCATTCTCCACAAATTTAAAATCTCAAATAATGAGATTGGTGGATGCTTAGCCTAATAGACCAATGAAGGACTACATGGTTAAGGATACTAGCTAGAGAGTGCTAAAATAAGCAAACTCGGGTTGAGTCAAAATATCCATGGCGGGCCTAATATGTCAAAGAAGTCTAAACTTGTTAAAACCATGTTTTATTATATTTTTCTCCTTTTTATATATTTTGATGCAAAATAAAAGAAGAAATATATACAATGCAAATGTGTTATGCAAAATGATTGATGCAAAAATTATGAATGCATATTTTTGGTGGCCAAAGTAGATCAAAAAAATTTGAAAAATGTTCGAAAAATTAATTTTCCATGTTATCATGCAAGACAATGACAAGTTCTAGGTAAGGTCACTTCGATAGAAGCCCCCCTACACTTAAGCTATACATTGTCCTCAATGTTTAAGAGCATGGAAGTATAAAAACTTCCCCTACACTTATGACAATGAATAGACTTTGCTTAACCCAAGTTAAGGAAAGGACAACTATTAGTGAAATCATGTTAAAGCACAAGGTGTCAATGAAAAATCACTATAGTAACGAAGTGAACCGGATACAAGGGCCTCCTCCATAAGCTCCAAAGCATGAGATGAGTGAGCAACCCTACAAACAATCATGAAGACAAAAGAAGGTCTCCCCTACACTTATCTCCAAGTCTATACCTTTATTTCTAACCTACAACACTCTAAACCTAGTTATACGATGCTTGAGTTAATGAGTCTCTAGCTCGATTCGTCCCACACTTAAAAGTGTCAAAAACCTATCATGGAGAAGAAAATTTTTGCCCTTTTTAAGAAAAATCTCCATGATGAGGTAAAACAAGTGTTCATTTATCAAAACTCCATAAATATCCCCCAGGATCAAATACATAATTACCCTCCTACTTATAACACAATTCAACAACTAACTTCCCAAGCAATGGTGAAAAGAATGAGGTGTAGTTCTCCAAAATGGTTTCCCATATGCTCTTCCCAAGGTGATAGTGTAAAGTTCTCAAATCTTTCACAAGGTTTCCTTTTGTTGCATCAGGCGGACACTGAGATGGTTTAGCAAGCTCTATGCCAGGATCAAAAATCCGTTCCTTGATGGGAAAACAACAAGTGTTGGTTGCCTTAGAAGATTCTCCTTGGTAAATCACATTGTGAGAGAAAGGTTGTGAAAGTATGGGTGACAACAAGCTCTTGGAAGGAACCATCATGACTTGTGTTCCTTTATCACTTTGAAAGGTGGAGGTGGGCAAGGAAAAAGGTGAAGGATCTTCATTCAATAGGGATTCTAAATAGAGTATGTCCCCCTCCTCATCAAGGTAACCAAGAGTATACTCAAAAGATATATCCTCCACTAAAAACTCATCAATCTCATCAATAATAGAATCCTCCTCATCACCATAAACATCATAGACAGGTCTATCAAAGATTAGTGATCCCTCAAAACCAAAGGAAGTATGATCATCAACAAATGGAGAGTCACAAGTAGAAAGCTCATCATCACTATAGGCATCATATGTTGGTGAATCACAAAGAGAAGATTCTCCATTACTAAAGTCCTCATGATTATGATTATTATTGTGGAAAAGTGGATTGTCATATGGGGTTTCACCAAAGTTTAGCTCTTGAGGTTCATGAAAATCCAAGGAGGAAGTAATGGAAGCAATGGTCTCAATATGAGGTAAGTCATAATCACCACTAGAGCAAGCTTCATAAAAGTACTCATCACAAACTTCATCAAGAAGATCATTTTGTGTTTCCTCCTCATGCACAACATCAATATGTTTTACCGCTTCGGGCTCATTACACTTTTTAGACAACTTCCCCATATTAAACACAACTCTCTCATCTCCTACCCGCATTGTAAGTTCTCCTTCCGCCACATCAATTAAAGTACGACCCGTCCTCAAAAATGGCCTACCAACAATCAAAGGCACTCTAGGATCCATATCATAATCAACCACCACAAAATCCGCGGGAAATGTAAATCTATCAACCCCAACAAAAACATCCTCCGCAATTCCCACCGGATAAGCTATAGTACGGTTGGCCAACTCAAGAGTCATCTTAGTAGGAGTGAGCTCGTGAAGTGAAAGTATCTTCCAAACCGATAATGGCATAAGACTTATGCTTGCTCCTAAATCCGCTAAAGCCATACAATTTTCCACCCCCGGGAAATTGCTAGGAATCAAAAACCTCCCCGGATCTCCAAGCTTAGTAGGCAACTTCTTAAGCAAAACCGCGGAACAATTTTCATTCAAAGAAGCATTAGGCAAATCCACCAATCTTTCCTTGTTAGAAAGCAATTCCTTAATCATCTTAGCAAACTTAGGCATATTGGCTAAGGCTTCCGCAAAGGAGATATTGATGTTAAGTTGCTTGAACATCCTCAAAAAGTTAGAAACTTGGATATCATCCTTGTTCTTAAGCTTTTCTTTTCTCAATATTGAAGGATAAGGAAGACTTGGTTTTGGTTGTGGTTGATGAAGGATTTTCCTTATTGAGTGCTTCATGAGTAGGCTTTGAAATTGGAGAAATGGGAGCATTTTGAGGTGGTGAAGTAGAGGTAGAGGGCTTGTCATAAGTAGGAGTACAAGTGGGTTGAACAATTGTAGGTTTAGGAGGTGAAGGATCCTTTGTTGTTGTTCCACTCCTTGTTGTAATGGCATTGACATTGGCCCTTGGATTAGTTTGTGTGTTGGAAGGTAAAGCCCCTTGTGGTCTTTGATTTAATGCCATTAAAACCCTATTGGTTTGTTCCTCCATATTACGTTTCATTTGATCATTCATTCTCTTCTCAATTTCACGCATTTTCTTGTCAACATACTCTTGAGTCTCTTGCATCCCATATCCTTGATTTTGAAGTTGAGGGTAAGCTTGATTTGGTAATGGAGCATATGCTTGATTGGGGAAAAGGGGAAGTGGTTGATTAAATCCTTGTTGTGGTGGATAAAAGGTATTTCCTTGATGTTGAACATTGTTGGGTGCCTTGTAGTTATTTCCTTGGTAAGGTGGTCTTTGCCCTTGATTCCTTGGTAAAATTTGAGGAGGATTTTGTTGAATTTGGGTGGGTGGTTGGGGTGGGAATCCCGGTGGAGTAAGGTAGTTTTGGGACTTGTAAGAAAGGTTATTTGGATTGATATTTGGCTTGAAGTGTTCACGATGTTCCTCTTGGTAAGCATAGCATTCCCCTTGATACACTTGCACCTTATCACATTGTGCATAAGAATGGGGACCTCCACAAGTAACACAAGAAAGGGCAATGGCATTCACATTATTTGAAGAATTGTTCAAGGACATGTTCTTAAAAGCTTGAAGTAGTTCTTGTTGTACTTTCAAATTCTTCTCACTATCTCTATCCATCCTTTGAAACATCTCTTGTTGAAACTTGAGGAGTTGGTTGTCACAAGGAGTTTGAGAATTGTTTTGGATAACATGAACCCTTTCCTTAAATTGATTGTTTGTTTGAACCATTGCTTTAGTCTCAATGATGTCCAAGGCCTCTTGGTAGGATTTAAGAAGAATATTCCCTCCCGCGGAAGCATTGAGTGAATCTTGGTGGTGAGATTTAAGGCCATTATAGAAGATATTGATTTGGTGAACATCATCCAATCCATGATTAGGGCATCTCCTCAATAACTCACTATACTCTTCCCAAGCATCATTAAAGGATTGACTAGGTTTTTGTTGAAAGCCTATAATTAAGGTCCTCAAGGCCATAGTCTTATGTGGAGGAAAGAACTTGTTCAAAAACTTAGTGGTGAAACCATCCTATGTGGTGATACAATCGGGTGGTTGGGTGTCTAACCAATGCTTAGCGGGTCCCTCGAGTAAAAATGACACTAACATCAACCTAATAACCTCATGGGGAACTCCATTGTGTTTAATGGTATTGCAAAGAGAAAGGAATCTCTTAAGGTAATCATGAGGATCCTCATTCTTGTTACCATAGAAAGGTGATTGTGAAACCATAGTGATCATAGATGTATGTAGCTCAAATGTGTTTGCGGGAAAGTCGGGAATCTTAATAGCACTAGCATATCCATGAGTATTGGTTTGCATACGTTCCAACAAAGAGCGATTATCAATAGCCATGGCTTCTTGTGGTGAAGGAGTCAAAGCACGATTCTCATGATCGGCTTGATGGACGGTGGTGGTCTTACTCTTTCTCTTTTTCTTCCTTTTCGGAGGAAGAGGTTGTACACCAATCGGTATTTGTGCACGTCCGCGAGTGAGCATGCAACTCAATACGAGGAATGAGAGAAAAGCTCTCGTGTGACTTTGAAGAGAAATGGATTATCCTCTTCGAGTTTCAATATTAAATATCCACAAGAAAATAACAATATACGTATGTACTACTTGGGTGCAAGACCCCCAATGAAGCCTTCCTTCTTAGAATACTTACAAGTGAACGGGGGGTTAGGTGGCGCGAAGCACTTAAGTACCTATTGACCCTTAGATGGCATTTTATAGCACATCGCCTTTCTATTCACTTAAATGTTCGTATTCTTCGAATTGTTGCTTATTGAGAGTATTTATCTATTCTTGCTTTATTTTGTTTGATCGATACACGTGTCAAGGACCGGAACGCCCCTCAACACGGTGTATTGCCTCGACAATACTTATGGAAGATATGTAGATTGGTTGTTCTTATACGTATACGTATTTACTTATAATAATATATGGAAAATATTTTTGTATTTATGAGTGTTTTAAGAGAAAATACTATATGTACATAAAAACCGAGAGAATCCAATAATATATATTTTTGGGTGCAATCTCTTTGGAAAAAGATTGCTTTTTGGATTTTTTAATTTTTTTTGGTCAATTCTTTAGGAAAAGAATTGTTTTGTTAATTTTTTAGTTTTTATATATTTTTATATTTTTGATTTTTTATTTGTTTTTTATTTATGATACGTAAAAATAACGTTCACAAAGTGAACGGATCCCAAAAGCCAATGAAAACCGTCAATCGATAGTCTCTCGTAAAGTCAAAGAACCGGCAGCGGCGCCATTTGGAATTGTATATAATGCAGTTCGTTTTTCTCAGTTCTTGCTAATTGAAAGTCCAACCAATATCGGGTTTTTAACTGTTTTTGGTTGTTAATCTTTTTTTGGATATTCTATTTGCTAATTCTACAAAGCCTTACAAAACGGAAAAATATTACCTACTTATATGTAAAACATAGTGCACTTACCAAATTTTTATTCAAGTAATATTCAAAATGTAAACTTTAAAACTACAAGGACTGAAATTGTAAATTCTAGGAAATATAAATGCTTGAAATGAAAATTCTAATAAGTATAGGGACTGAAAGTGCAAATCAGTAAACTAAAAGGATAAAAAATGTACAACTTGTAACTAACTAACCAAATTGTAACGAAGTAACAAACTTACTAACTGATTTTTAACCAACTCAAAACTGAAAGGACTAAAATGTGCAAACCCTAAAAAGATGGAAGATTAGCCATATTTAGAAACTGCTTGAAACAAGAAGGACCAAATGGCAATTTTTAGAACTTGTTAAGCAAAATCGGGTTATGAATACAAATAAGCTCGTTTGAGCTTATTATTGGACCAAATTCGATGAAACCAATTGCAAAACACTTAAAATCCAAAATAAGCTACGTCTGTAAGAGGAATTTGACTGAAAATTCAAAATAAGCAAATAAGCACTTCAAGATAAGCCCAAAATAAGCTATAGAACAAACTGAACAAGCACAACTTGATTTTCTTGCCAAAACTGTTTAAGCAACTCAAATGATGAACGGGAAATCAAATTAGAACAAATTTCATCAAGTAATAAGCTGGGAATTTGATTTAAGCTAAAATGTGCTTATCGTTGACCAATCGTTGACCAAGAATTTTGACAAAAAGCTAAATCTCTCAAATTTCATGTAACATCATATACTAAGTGGATTTACGCAATAAAATGGCTTGGTTAATGAATGAAATCAAAAGATCTCAAAAATCAGTTTCAAGTTACAGAAACTTGGCTTAACTCAGCCTTTCTGATTTTTGCTTATTTCTCACTGCTTAATGAAGACTGTATAAAATGCTTTTGGATTCTGAAACTTTATGATATGAACTACAATTGAGAACTGGTTTGGTTCATTTTCATCAAGAATCCAACAAATGCAAGGCAAATGAATTCAAGAACTTTTTAAAGCAAAAACTGAATGGAAATGACCCAAACCTTTTAATGGCCAATTGCCTGTTTGACCTACAATTTGACTTGAAAATGACTTGAAACTCTTTATTAGGACCTATCAACTACAAATGAACATTAACTTGCCAAGGCTCAATACTTGAAAACTCAATATCAGCTAGTACCAAACACTCCTTTAACTGAGATATCTAAAATTTTTCAAAGACTTTTTAAGAGCTGATTAAGACTGAATGAAATCTTTTAGCTAACCAATCTTGAGACTCCAAATGATATGTTTTAAGACTACAAGCAAGCAATAAGAACAACTAGTACTCAATCAAGGTGCAAAGACTGAAAATGACTGAATTAAGCTAATTCTAGAACACAATCCAAAATTAAAGAGCAGCAAAACAAGATTTAAGCTACAAGTAAGTACACAATCAAACAATCAGCCAACTAAACAACTTTGATCATGCATTCATCAAGTTTTACACTAGGAAATATAGCATGCAATTGACATATTCAGTGGAACCAAAATCAGAACTTTTGAAACCTTTTGTAGTAACCATTGGGAAGAAGAGGAGTGCTGAACTCTCTTATCCTAGTGATAACCACCACCTTATCACTAGATCAACTAATCAACTATCATTAACAGCTACAAATCAACAGAAATGATCATCATGGCATGGAATCTTCATAACTGCTAAGGCTTGAACTGAAATCACATAAACAGCAACAATTCTTCTTCTAAGTCAGTTATAATCATTCAATGATCATAACAAACTCAATGCAGCAACACAATGATCAAGAATGAGCAGGATATGAACAGTAGAGTGAATATAAGATTTGGCGGGAAAAGGAGAATTCAAATTTCATTCATGGAAATTGGTTACAAAGTTGTTGTAAAGCTGCTAACTAACTAACTAACTCAAGAGTTTGTCAGACTCTTGAGTAGTTAGGCTAAAAAGGAAGAAAGATGAAAGGAAATTGAAAAGTGTGTGTTTTTACAATTTTTTAACTACTTCTTACAAATGAGGACCTAACAGCTATTTATAGGCTTGAAGAAGGAGTTTGTTGGGGATGATGACGTGTTGAGACCAATCCCAGGTCTCCACGTGGCACAATTCTGCAAACTTGATCTTCCAAGTATGAACATCAACTGGGGGTTTCTTCTTGATTTGATTTGATGTTAATTAATCATTACCAATGGATTCGTCTCTCCAAAATAAGCACTTTTGGTGTTTACAACTTTTCATGATATTCAGTCTAGCTCAAAAACGATCCTGGGAAAATTTGGTTGCTTGAAAGATACACGTGGCATGCTCTGAGTGGTCAAAACGAAGTCACACGGATTGAACTGTTAAGATTTTGTTATTTAATGTGTGGCGGCTGAGTGGGATTTAAATGCATGTGAGTTGGCAATCCGTGTGCACTTCATACTTGCTTCTTATTGGCCCACAAATCATTCACATAGATTAAGCTAATATAACTTTCCAACATTGGCAGATTTAGCCCTTGGACTTTGGCAGATTGCATTTAAAGCTTGTAACTTCATTTCTTTGGCACTTTTAGTCCTTCCAACTTCATCTTTGAGCAGAATTGGTCCTTTGACTTTGTTGACTTGATAGTTGACCAATTTTGACTTTGATCTTGACTTTGTTCAATATTTGCACTTTAGTCCTTTAACTTTGGTAGTTGGTCAAGATAGGTCCTTGTACTTCAAAGTCTTGTCACTTTTGATCCTTCTTTGTCTTTTTCATCAATTTAAGCTTGATAATTCCTTGTTTGCTTGAAAATGTATCCTTTTACCTACACAAGTGTACACAAACACAAACATACCACATAATACTATTTTTGCAAGATAAATTGGTATTTTGCTTCATGTTTTAGGGTTATTTGTTGATAAAAGGATATGAGTTTAAGCTCATATCAATAAGCAAGGAAAATCCTGACCGCTTCCATTCGAGCTACTAGTGCAAATGATTCTTCAAAATCAATACCCTCTTTCTGACCATACCCTTTAGCCACTAGCCTAGATTTATTCTTGATGATCGTGTTTTCTTCATCCATCTTGTTTTTCCAGATCCATCTAAGATTTAATGGTGTTACATCGTATGGTCTGTCAACAAGTTCCCAGACTTTAAGTCTTTCAAATTGTTGAAGTTCATCCGTCATCTATTCAATCTAAGCATGATCAGCCATGGCTTCTTTGATGTTTTTTGGTTCGGCTGAACTCACGGCGAGTGCGAACATACAAACATCACCATCGGTGTGAAGCTGTCGTCTTGTACGAACATGCTGTGAAGGGTTTCCAATTACGTGAACCAAAGGATGATCTCGGGTCCAATGATGTGTCGAAGGATGTCGTTGGTAGAACGTATGCATATTTGACGGATCAACATGGCGAGTAGAAGACTCTACAGTTTCGTGTACCGGTGTACCGAATGGGTTGATAAATTCGTCTTTGTCAGATAAGCATCTTCTGCTTGATTTGTGTTCTCTGGAGCAATGACAGTAGTTGTGGATGTTGTAGGAGCGGTTGTTGATGTGATATTCTGAGGTGATAAATCTGCAGCAACCCGTGTTGAAGTAGATGAAGTTGTATCCTTTTGTTGACGATGATCGGTATCATCATTCTTATCATGAGTGACAGCGGAAGACTTTGATACAACTTGTTTCTCCCCCGTGAAATATTCATCATACATTGGTCCATATAACATTTCCAACTCTTCAACTGTCGTGTCCACTTTCATATCTGCTCTAGGAACATGTTCAGGAACCAACTTTGAACTTGACGGTTCATTGATGTGGTCTTGAGTTCCGAGTTCCGTGTGGTTGTGAACGGAAGTCATTTGTCGTTGTGGATCGGGACTTAAACTGTTTTGTTCAAGTGCTATTTCTTGTAATTCATCAAATCTGACATGAATAGTCTCGACTATCAATTTTGTTCTCTTGTTGTACACTCTATATCCCTTAGATTGAGTTGCATATCCCACTAGAATGCATGCATCACCTTTCTCTTTCATCTTGTCCAGATTTTCACCATCTCGAATAATGTAGCACGTACATCCAAAAACGTGAAGGTGTTTGAGTGAAGGTTTTCGATCATGAATTATGTGATATGGTGTCTTTTCGTGTCTTGGGATAATTAAGGAGCGGTTTTGTGTGTAGCATGCAGTTGACACGGCTTCGGCCCAAAAATATAGTGGTAGTTTTGAAGCGGATAATAATATTCGAGCAGCCTCAAAAATATAGTGGTAGTTTTGACACGGCTTCGGCCCAAAAATATAGTACGGTTTCGAGCAGCCTCAGCTGATGAGAACTTCGGGTGTTTCATCCCTGGACCTCAAGAAGTGAGTCCATGTGTACCTTGAGTAATCATCGATAATTACCAGAATATATTTCTTGCCATTGATACTTTGAACACGCATGGGACCACATAGATCCATATGGAGAAGATCTAACCGTCCTTTAGAGCTTGGTGTGGTCTTTGTTTTGAAGCTACTTCGTTTAGCTTTACAAAGCTCACAAGAAGAACAAAGATGATCTTTGATGAATTTCAAACTTGGAAGGCCTCTCACAATATCTTTCTTGGAAAGCAAGTTGATAGTATCAAAGTTAAGATGAGATAAACGTTGATGCCATAACCATGCCTGAGTCGTTGAAGCTTTAGCCATGAAGCAGATTGGAGTTGATGAAGTTATATCTTGAAGTGAAATAGTGTAGAGATCAGTACCCCGTGTACCGGTAAGTAAATCATTCCCATCATAATCACGAACAAAACATGTCTTCTTCTTGAAAGCAACCTCCAAATCCGCATCACAGAATTGACCAACCGAGAAAAGATTGTGATTGATCACTTCGACGTAGTATACCCTTTTGATCGTAATATTCCCCTGAACCAAATCTCCATATCCTAGGATCGGTGCAAATTGATCATTTCCGAATCGGGCCGTACCTAGGAACTTCTCCACGAAGTTAATTAGAAGCTTGAGATTTCCCGTCATGTGCTTCGTGCATCCGGAGTCCATTATGAAGAGAATTATTTGTATCACCTGCAGAAGAGTTAGAACACGATGGAGCATTTGCTAAATTGGATACCATAGTAGTTGTGATAGTAAAATCATTAGTGTCCTTATCAACATTTAAAGGCAAACTAACACTCGTTTTCACATTTTCTGTCCTAGCTTTCGGCATCCATTTATATCCTGGAGGACATTGATTAGCAAACCACCATTTCCAAGACTTGCTAGCAGACTCATATAATTCCTTAATTTTGCTTCTAGGGTTCTTAGTGGTGGAGTCTGATGCATTACTTTTCTTAGTGGGGGTTGCACCAGAATGGTTCACTTTGCATTTGGGTTTTCTAGCACTAATAGGCATCGTAGTTTGCTTCTTAGTTCTAGTATCTACGCCTTTGACATTATTCGAAACACACATAACATGATTAGCATTAGTACACTTTCCACATTTCACACAAACAAACTTAACATTCAAAGCATTCAAAGTCGAATCATTCAAATCGTCATTACACGCGATTACAGACGTTTTATTCTTAGAAACATTGAAAATCCTAGGGTGGTCTTCTACTGTCTTCATCTTCCCTTGACTTTTGTTTTGCCAAACCTTTTCATTAATGCGAGTGCTCTTAAGCTGAGGCCGGCTAACACTATCAGTGGGGATTACTCCTGTAGTAAAAGACACACGTCTATTAGTGTTTCTAGAAGTCTGAGGTGATTGACTTTATTTGTTTTGTGTAGGTTTAGTGGCCAATCTATACATCCCTGGTTTAATCACATTATTGTGCTTAATGCTTGGTGCTATGACATTTCTTATGGGTTGATTCTATGGTAAAATTTCCTTTCCATCCATCTTGGGGGCAAACACAGGTTTTGCAAACGAGGAATTTGATAAAGCAAATGATTTTCCCAAGATAGAGGATATATTCACTTTAGAGGCATTGGGTTGTCTAACAACAGGTTTCTTAACGCTAGGTTCCACAACTTTCCCACCCATCTTAGCAACGAGTTTCTGCAACTCTGCTATCGCTGTTTCCCTGTCTTGTAACTGAGCTTTCAACCCTTTAATTTCCAAATTCAGCTCATTCATTTCTCGAAACGTTATGGAAAGTTTTTCTTGCAAGTTATTATCATGTGGAAAACTACCAACGTCTTTTTGCAAAGCAAGTTCAAGAGAATGACAATGTTTTTGAAGGAAATCAGTTTTGTGTTGAAGTAACTCAAAAGCCTTTTTATCAACATTTTCTTTACATTTCGAAAGCTCAAGTTCAAGACGCTCACATTCTTTGATTTTATCAAGATATTTGCATGCAACATCAGAATATTCATCGATATCAGCACAAGATTGAAGAGTAACACACAAAATATCTTTGGAGAGACATTCTTCTAAGAGTAAATCATATTCATCTGAAAAAACGGACTTGTCCATTTGAAGATCGTCAATTTCTTTCTCAATAGACTCAACATATTTTAAATCATCAAACATTTCAGACCGAATTAATCTTTCAAATTCAAGCATATTTTCTTTTAATGTGGTCGTGTTCGGTATTAAGATTTGTTTGATAAGCACAGTTATATCTTGAGGAATTGGTTTTTTTCACTCGTCATTTTCTCGTTGTTTCCATTCACTGTCAACAATGGATTTAATATTATCAATGTAATGTTGTAGAAACCCAAATGTCTGCCTACTCTTGCTTTTGGAAGCATCAAGAGGCAAGTAGTTGATAAACTTAGAAACGTTTGTTTTCTTAGTAGCAAAAGCTTTCTTCCATTGAATTCTTATTTGTTTGCATTCTAAAAATAATTCCTCACGAGACTTTTGTTTTTGTGTAGTGAAAAGACCACATAGACTATTCTCATAAGCATAATTGTATGGTTTCACAAACTCTTTATTGACCGGTGATCTACTCTCCTCTTCCCAAAGAGATGTCTCATCATAACCAAGAGGATATTCAGGATCGGTCCATTCGGACTCATCCATATAAATGCGCGGGTTCGCAGCTTGAGCTTGGACAAGATAATCAGGACTTGCAAAGCTAGCTTGACCCTTAAACATAGACGGAGGTGCTAACATTCGTACGGTTTGAATAGATTCATGCGTTTTATAAACAACTTTCTTCAAAAATTCGACTTGTTTTTCTAGTTTCGTTACTTTTTCAGTATCTTTTTCATGTCGACTTTTGAAATCTTGTTTTAACGTTTCAACCTCTTGTATCTTAACATCAGGAATTTTAGCAGACTCGGTGTTATCCATCAAAAGTCGTTGTTCAAGTTCGTTAACTTTGGTGGTAGCAAGGTACGTTTTTTGACGTTCATCCATTAACAAAACATTAAATTGACATTTCTCTTTGGTTAATAACTCAAGAGTTTCGTTGTATTTCTTTTCAAGATCGTCCTTTTGACTTTTTAACGCACTACCCTTGTACCCCTCAAGTTCTTTGGTTTTCTAAAGAAGCTCATCTTTATAGTGTTCAATGGTCTCACTAGATGTAATTAGTGCGGCTTTGCATTCTTCAAAATTTTGAGTGAGCGTTGCGTTTGCCTTCTTTAATTGCTTTTGACTTTTTCTAGTTTCATTGACATCTTTTTGTAAACTGGCAATTAAATTAGCAAGCACGACACGCTCCTCATCATCATACTCATTTGCATGTTGATCATCCTCAAACTCATTATTGCACATGTCTGATGAATCGGGTGTGGTATTGCTATCAACCTTTTCCGTCATACATGTGTCATTAATGGCATTGGGTAGCTCACTATGGTCATGAGTATCACCAAACACATTATATTCATCAGTGGTGTGTACCTTATCGAGTGGCTCAGTGTCAAAGATAGGTCCATTGTCATCTTCAGTGACGTTGAGAACTTCGTCAACCTTGGCCATGTACGAGTAATGTGCTTCTAATTCTTGGTCGGAGGCTTCATCATCAGTATCATCAAGCATTGTTCCTTCCTCAGCCGACAATTTGACCCCTGCTTCCATCTTCTTGCATAACAACATCTTCTCTTTATGATAGCTAGAGTCCCTAACCCGTTTCGGCTTTTTGCATTCCTTTGCCATATGCCCGTAACCTTGGAAATTATAACACTGAATCCCACTTTGTTGAACCACTTGCGTTCCAACAGTTTCCCTATTCCCAGTAGCAGCAGCAATCCTCTGAGTATCATACTTGGCAGTTTGTCGATCATACCTTGCAGAACCCTCAACATGTGTTGGATTATGTCGATCATACCTAGAAGGACTTTCACCACATCGACATGTGTCATACCTTGAAGGGTTCTCAACATATTGGTTCTTTGTGTTGGATGACGTTCGAAGATTGTTGTTGGTGGGTTTGAAGATTTTCTTGTAGGTCTTCATAATGAAAGCAATTTGTTGTTTCATTTCCCGATTCTTCTGAGCTTGATCTTTATCACTATCCTCTTCAGATGATGACTCAGATGGTGGTGATGGTGCTCTTGGTTCTTTGCCGCGTGATCTTATAGAGGATGAAGACTTGGATGATGTGGAATATCGTGGTGAGGATGATTGAGTGAAGTATGACTTTGAAGTACGAGATCGATGATCTTGAGTGGTAGACACTAGAGCAAGTGGATTATTCGTCTTTGCAACTCGTTCAGCTCGAATTTCATTTGCCTCATGCTGAAATTGTTTCAAGATATCAAAGAGGGTGTGCTAGTTTACCTTGTCTAACTGCTTCTGTTGTTTCACCAAAGTAACAAAACGTGTCCACTCTGGTTGAAGTTGCTGAAGAAATTACACATTGACTTGCATGGTGGAGACCTCTAAGTTGTTTCTTGTCATATCGTTCATCATCTTGTAGAATCGTGAATAATAAGACTCAATTGATTCTCCATCCAATGCAGTAAACTTACCAAAGTTCCAAAACAAGTTTGTTTTAACATCTTGCTTGTTGAGTGATTCTCCTTGTTGCAAGCGTTCAATAGCCGTCCACATTTCTTGTGCCGTAGGACATGCATCAACCGTGGAATAAATATCATCTCCAAATCCACTTAGAATCATATAGATCGCTTCTTTTTCTGCGTCATACCAAGCACGCTTCTCTGGTGTAAGATCAGATAAAGTTTCTTTTCTTTTGGTTGCGGGTACTTCTGTGGAAGCGTCAGTGGCTGGTGTATGAGGAACAGTGATATCGGAGAAAACATATGGTCCATTGTTAATACATTGCCTCAATGCATCACCATTAGGTCTTGTATCAAGATAACGAAGAAAACGTGATTGCCATTGAGCATATCGACCGGCCACAAGCATTGGTGGTCTCTCTTTGTTACCCGCCACCATGATGTTATTGTTTGTCACACGATATTCTGCAGTGGAATCCATCTCAATATACTCTTAAGTGATGAATTGATTGTGGATCTTAAGTAGTTGTATTGTGATTGAGTTGTTGTTGAAATTCCGAAAATTGCGATTTTTTCTCAGTCCGACAATAAATTCCCCAGTCCGACAAAACGGTAGACCAAAAAAAAATTTGTAATCACCAAATTTTGAAATCGAGCTAGAAATAGCCTAAAACTAGTATGGAAAAAATTTGATTTTACTTGACCTAAAAGTTTTAACTTTTTTTTTTTAATTTTTTTTTAATCTTCGTGTAAACTACGTTCCGAGACTAGTCTAGATAGTGGCTAAGTCTAAAAAATACTCGAACAAAATTTAGATGTCCATCGCAATGTCACCCATCACACTCTTAGATCGCACTCTGATCGCACTCTGATCGTACTCTATGATCGTAGTCTGATCGCACTCTGGTCGTACTCCTAGATCGTAGTCTAATCGCACTCTGATCGTACTCCTAGATCGCAGCCGGATCGTATTCTTAAATCACAGTCTGATCGTACTCACATATCGTACTCTTTGATCGCAGTCTTGGATCGTAACAAGTGATCGTACTCTTGGATCATACTCACTTGATCGTATTGGTGATCGTATCCAACGATCGTATACTGTGATCGTACTTAGCAATCGTACTCCTTGATCGAAGCCTGGATCGTAGTGAGCTATCGTAGTCACAGATCGTAACGTGGATCGTACTTGTGATCGCAGTTAGATTGTAGTATTAGATCGTGACTATGGATCGCAAGTAGAAACCCCCAGGGTTTATGCAATCACAAAATCAGATCGTACCCCAAAAAATAAGCCGAGAATTAAGAGCAACAAGAAAGAATGGATTTTTACCTTGGAATTCGTGAATCTAACCAAACGAAAGTAACCAAAATCTTACCACACGTATAAAAGATGTAGAGATGAATAGAGGAAGATTTAGAGCACGAAAAACACAAGAAAAAACTTGAATCCGTAGATTTTATGGTAAAATCACACGAACTAAGTAGTAAATCAACAACGAATCACAAAACTATCCCATGGCAAGTGATACCAATTGTTGTCCCTAATATATGATGATTCTATACGATTAATGAAGGAAGAAAGGTAGATACGAGATGAATTTTAGAGAGAGAAACTAGAGAGAGAAAAGAGAGAGAAGTGTGTGAACTTGTGAAATGTTAGATTAAGAGAAAAATGAATGACCAACCAACCTCTCCTTACATGCAAGGAGAGGTTTATATAGTCTTGCCTACATGTGGCATAATGGGCTATATGATAATGGGTCGGGCTTTCCTTTTGGGCTTTGGTTACTTATGAATGAACCTTAGCTTAAAGTTAAGCCCGTAATACACGACTAACATACTACCTATTACAACGTTCTAATATACGATACATAATGAACATATGACCGAGCATTCTTGTTTGACTCAATATTTTGAGGCTAACATGTATCTACTTACTTTATATGATTTTTATGAAGTATTCTGATGTTGCATGCAAATATCTTGATAAGATCAAAGAATGTGAACGTCTTGAAATTGAGCTTTCGAAACGTAAAGAAAATGTTGATAAAAAGGCTTTTGAGTTACTTCAACACAAAACTGATTTCCTTCAAAAACATTGTCATTCTCTTGAACTTGCTTTGCAAAAAGACGTTGGTAGTTTTCCACATGATAATAAATTGCAAGAAAAACTTTCCCAATAGTTTCGAGAAATGAATGAACAGAATTTGGAAATTAAAGGGTTGAAAGCTCAGTTACAAGACAGGGACAGAGCGATAGCAGAGTTGCAGAAACTCGTTGCTAAAATGGGTGGGAAAGTCGTGGAACCTAGCATTAAGAAACCTGTTGTTAGACAACCCAATGCCTCTAAAGTGAATAGATCCTCTATCTTGGGAAAACCATCTGCTTTATCAAATTCCTCGTTTGCAAAACCTGTGTTTGCCCCCAAGATGGATGGAAAGGAAAGGTTACCACAGAATCAACCCATAAGGAATACTATAGCACCAAGCGTTAAGCACAATAATGTGATTAAACCAGGGATGTATAGAATGCCCACTAAGCCCACAAACAAAGTTACTCAATCGCCTCAGACTTCTAGAAACACTAATATTCGTGTGTCTTCTACTACAGGAATAGTTTCCACTACTAGTGTTAGCTGGCCTCAGCTTAAGCGCACTCAAGTGAATGATAAGGTCTGAAAACACCAGAATCAAGGGAAGATGAAGGAAGTAGAAGAACTAGTCTAGATACCATAAACTTAATTTTGATACCATCAAGGGAAGATAAACGTTGATGCCATAACCATGGCATCAACGTTTATCTCATCTTAATTTTGATACCATAAACTTGCTTTCCAAGAAAGATATTGTGAGAGGCCTTCCAAGTTTGAAATTCATCAAAGATCATCTTTGTTCTTCTTGTGAGCTTTGTAAAGCTAAACGAAGTAGCTTCAAAACAAACACTACACCAAGCTCTAAAGGACGGTTAGATCTTCTTCATATGGATCTGTGTGGTCCCATGCGTGTTCATAGTATCAATGGAAAGAAATATATTCTGGTAATTGTCGATGATTACTCAAGGTACACATGGACTCACTTCTTGAGGTCCAAGGATGAAACACCCGAAGTTCTCATCAACTTTCTAAACTGATACAACGTGGTCTTCAAGCTCAAGTCAAAGTGGTTCGTACTGACAGAGGTACATAATTTTTGAATTCAAAACTGAGAAACTACTTTGAAGCCGAAGAAATTGAACATTAAACATCTATTGCTCGAACACCCGAACAAAACGGCGTTGTTGAAAGACGAAACCGTACTTTAGTTGAGGCTGCTCGAACATTATTATCCGCTTCAAAACTTCCACTATACTTTTGGGCCGAAGCCGTGTCAACCGCATGCTACACACAAAACTGTTCCTTAGTTATCCCAAGACACGAAAAGACACCATATCACATAATTCATGATCGAAAACCTTCACTCAAACACCTTCATGTTTTTGGATGTACTTGTTACATTATTCGAGATGGTGAAAATTTGGATAAGCTGAAAGAGAAAGGTGATGCATGTATTCTTGTGGGATATGCAACTCAGTCTAAGGGATATAGAGTAGACAACAAGAGAACAAAATTGATTGTCGAGACCATTCACATTCGATTTATGAATTACAAGAAATGGCACTTGAACAAAACAGTTTAAGTCCCGATCCAAAACGACAAACGACTTCCGTTCACAACCGCACGGAACTCGGAACTCAAGACCACAGCAATGAACCGTCAAGTTCAACGCTGGTTCCAGAAAATGTTCCTAGAGCTGATATGACAGTCGACACGACAATTGAAGAGTTGGAAATGTTATACGGACCAATGTATGATGAATATTTCACGGGGGAGAAACAAGTTGTATCGAAGTCTTCCGCTGTCACTCATGATAAGAATGATGATACCGATCATCGTCAACAACCGGATACAACTTCATCTACTTTAACACGGGTTGCTGCAGATTTACCTCCTCAGAATATCACATCTACAATCGCTCCTACAACATCCACAACTACTGTCATTGCTCCAGAGAACACAAATCAAGCAGACAATGCATTATTTGACGAAGACGAATGTATCAACCCATTCGGTACACCGGTACACGAATCTGGAGAGTCTTCCACTCGCCATGTTGATCCGTCAAATATGCATACGTTCTATCAACGACATCCTTCAACACATCATTGGACTCGAGATCATCCTTTGGTTCATGTAATTAGAAACCTTTCACAGCCCGTTCGTACAAGACGGCAGCTTCACACCGATGGTGATGTTTGTATGTTAGCACTCGCCGTGAGTTCAGTTGAACCAAAAAACATCAAAGAAGCCATGGCTGATCACGCTTGGATTGAATCGATGACGGATGAACTTCAACAATTTGAAAGACTTAAAGTCTGGGAACTTGTTGACAGACCATACGATGTAATACCATTAAATCTTCGATGGATCTGGAAAAACAAGATGGATGAAGAGAACACGATCTTCAAGAATAAATCTAGGCTAGTGGCTAAAGGGTATGGACAGAAAGAGGGTATTGATTTTGAAGAATCATTTGCACCAGTAGCTCGAATGGAAGCGGTCAGGATTTTTCTTGCTTATGCTGCACATAAGGGATTCATTGTCTATCAAATGGACGTAAAGAAGGCATTTCTTAACGGTCCTTTGAAGGAAGAAGTCTATGTCACACAGCCGTAAGGATTCGTCAATCCTCATTTTCCTGACAAGGTGTATCGTCTCCACAAAGCACTTTATGGACTCAAGCAAGCTCCAAGGGTGTGGTACGACGAGCTCTCAAAATTTCTAGTCTCCAAAGATTTCTCCAAAGGTTCCATTGATTTAGCTTTGTTCACTTATAAATATAGGGATGACATTTTGCTTGTGCAGGTTTAGGTTGATGACATTATTTTCGGGTCTACAAACCCAAAACTTTCAAAATGGTTTGAAAAAGTAATGCACAACAGATTTGAAATGTCTATGATGGGCGAGCTAAAATTCTTTCTAGGAATTCAAGTTCACCAATCCCCAAGTGGTATCTTTATAAACCAAGCTAAGTATTGTCAAAAGATAATAAAAAAGCATGGTATGACTTCATGTGACCCCGGTGGGACACCATTATCAACCACATCGCTAGATGCTGACTTGGAGGGAAATGTCATTGATCAAACGAGATATCGTTCCATGATCGGTTCCCTCATGTACTTGACAGCAAGTAGACCTGATATTTTACATGCTACGTGTTATTGTGCACGATATCAAGCACGACCCACTGAAAAGCACCTCAAGGAGGTTAAACGGATCTTTTGGTACCTAAAGAATACCATTCATTTGGGACTCTGGTATCCGAGGGAAACCGGTTTCTTTCTAACGGCCTATTCAGATTCTGATCATGCAGGGTGTCTTGATACACGAAAAAGTACTTCTGGTGGTGCACAATTTCTAGGTCAAGATAAGCTTGTGGGATGGTCTTCCAAGAAGCAAGATTGCACGCCACTCTCATCAGCCGAAGCGGAGTATGTGTCTCTATCTGCGTGTTGTGCTCAAGTTCTTTGGATGAGAACACAACTCACGGATTATAGCTTCCATTTTGATAAAGTACCTATGTACTGTGACTCAAAGTCGGCCATAGCCATCTCCTGCAATCCGGTACAGCATTCCCGCACGAAGCACATTGATGTCCGATATCACTTCATTAAGGAACAAGTTGAAAAGGGTATTGTTGAATTATAATTTGTTGGAACTGATTACCAATTAGCTGACTTGTTTACAAAAGCTCTTTCGAAAGAGAGGTTTGCGTATCTAGTTAGGCAAATTGGTATGAGATGTTTGACTCCAACAGAACTTGAGGTTCTGGCAAAGAAGCCTGCTTGATTCATCTATCAAACATCTACCTGTAAATATTAATGAAAAAGAAAAATACAAAATTAAAAAATCTTTGATAATCCAAAAATATTTTTCTCGACATGTCTTTCAGTATCGATAATATGGACGTACCTAGAAATGTCGCTCAATAACGACACGGGTGTGTACATAAAGCTCGAATGAAAGTTGTAAATATTTTTCAAAACATGTCATTTCTATCTTTTTAAAGGAAATTGTCTCTTTTGGACAATATTTACAACAACGGGTAGAGCAATCTATCTCGGGTTGAGCTTGTCACAAAACATTCAACCTTTTGAGCTCAACACAATGGCTTGTAATCACTTTCAGATTGCAACCCGGAACTATATTCACGGGGGAGTGTACGATTTCGTGCCCTTACCCTTAGCAAAAGAAGTTAAATCTTCTTACACTTGAGTGGATTCGTCAAGACATTCAAAGTCTATGAACTCAAGTTTATGCTTTAGAAAAACCTCTTCGCCAAAAAGAAATAGGATTTTTCAAAAAAGCGTTGAACACAATTTTTTCAAGAATTTTTCAATGATTATTCAAAATCTTTCAAAAATTGTGTGCTCAACAACTCCTATCCTCAAAAGTTTAATGTGGATCAAATCCTCGTAATGACAATTCCTTTGGATCAATTTTTGAGGGGGAGCATTTTAACTTCATGCAAAAGATTAACACATCTTTCTCCCGGAGATTTTCAAGACTATTTTTCAAAATATATTTTAATCAAATTTGGTATCTCTAATATCAAAAGATTTTATATATTAGAGATAGTGGGAGAAAATGTGATTAAAATGTGATCTTATATAAGACTCAAGCACTTTAACTCTTACCTACATGTGCGAAACACTTTCGATTATCGATGCACATGTGAATGGGGAGCTTTTCTGAAACGACAAAACTAGCAAGGTGTTAAATGTTTTTCAAACACTTTGTTAGAATTTAAAGTGGTTTTCATGGTGACGATCAAATACCCACAACATCTTTAATTCACGACGTTATTGGTGTCAAAAGGTGGTTAGGTTTAAGTCCTATGATCAAACCAGAACCGGAGGGATCTTCCCAGGGATAATCCAATAGATTATTAGAAGTCCTTAGGAAAGATGGAGTAGAATGTGAACGAAGCTGAATGCCGACTAAGTACTGATGATAGCACTGGAACAATCACAACAAGGTGCTATTAATGATGTCTTGGTAAGCATTGAAGGGGTTGAAGAATGAAAAAGAAATGTAAGGATAAAGGGTGTAAAGAAAGAAGCCCTCCATACAACTTAGGCAAAAACCGGGTCAACACATCATGAAGACAACTCATCATGGACCCAGTGATGTGAAGCACAACCCTTTCCTAGCTACTCAGGCTTCTCTCAAAAGAAGTTTGTTTTATTGTCATGGAGATCAACACGACTTCTATTGACTTTCTCACTCCGAGATAGTTGATATTGAATAGGTGGCATCTGCTCCAGCCTCCGACCACTAAAAGTGCACAAATCGAGTCTAGAGCCAAGAGATCAATCAAATCTCGTTAGGACACACAGATGAAGATCAAGAGAGTCCTACGCTATATCCTTGTGATATTGCTAGAACATTCAGAGTGATACTACTTAGTATTCACAATGATGAGTGGAAATCCTTCCAGTATTAACATTAAACAGCACTGCGGTAGGTCATATGCAAGATTCTTTATGAATTGAACATGTGTAAAACTGAAAAGCAACAATGGTTTGATTCTGAATTGATTCAAACTCGTTTCAGGTTTCTACGCAATATCTTTATGGTCTTGCCAGAACATTCAGAGTGATATTCATTAATATTCACAGTGACGAATGGAAATCCTTCTAGCGTCAACATCAAACAGCGCTACGGTAGGTGACTTGTGAGATTTTTATGAATCAAACTTGTGTCAACTGGAAAGCAACAATGGTAAGATTCTTAATGAATCAAACTTGTTCCAGGAATTTGAATTGACGACTTTAATCAAGCGGATATTTATCCAATTGATTCACTCTTTATGTTCGCAGTCTTGCTTTGAGACGGTCGAGTAAAGAGAACGGCTAGTACAGCCGCGAAACCCTGTCAAGGAGATTCCTAACTGAATCTACCTATCACAGGTACGGTATTTAATATCGTATAACGGTCGTTACCGACCGGAGGTAAAACGCTACCGATTTAGGACGAATGTCAAAGCCATTCAGCCCGTGTCTATGTTTTGTCTCAAGAAGGTGGCGTCACGGTGTACTCGGCAAAGTCAAAGATTCAAAACCACATATTCATGCCCAAAGACTTATTCAACAATTAATAGTGTGAGCATGTGGATAAAGATACAAGATCGCAAGATGGCAAAGACAAGTCAAGAATGATTTGAAGATCTCAAGATAAAAGACTAAGTCGAAAGACAATGACAAAGGCTCAAAGATCATAGCATGAAGGAACAAAACTACTGTTACACGTTCAAGACTCATTTATGATGAGATTCGTAATCTCCATTGATCTCCAAATATCAAAAGGGTATTACCTCACCTTGGGGGAGATTGTTAGCCTCAAAATATTGAGTCAAACAAGAATGCTTGGTCATAGGTTATTATTGTAACATTAGTTAGAACGTTGTAATAGGTAGTTAATTAGTCATAGTTTACGGGCTTGGATTTAAACTAATTAAAGTCCAAAAGACAAGCCCGACCCAATATATAGCCCATTAAAGCCCGCATGTGGGTGGACTATATATACTACCCTCCTAGCATGTTAGGAGGGTTGGTTGTTCATTATTCTCTTACTTCTCAATCTAATATCACCAAGTTCCAACCAATTCTCTCTTTTTTCTCTCTCTACTTTCTCTCACTAGAATTCATCTTCTTCTTCTATTTTTCTTTCATAAATTCATGATTATATCATCTAAATATATGGGACAACAATTTATATGACTTATTTTTAATCATATACCTTTTGTCATACTACCTTTCATATTTATTTTATATCTATATGAACTCTTGATCATTTATTGACTACTCTGACAACTGACTGGCCACTTGATTGAATAATAGACTCATCACCTCAGTACATGTTTTGAGATAAACTATAACTTTACTTAATTTATTTATTAAGTACTTGAATTTATTTTTATATGTACATATTTACATATATTACCTAATAGGAATAAACACCTAACACCTTAAAACAATGTACATTATTTTACATTGTCATTTATTTACTTTATTTAAGTAATTAACTATAGTGATGTATTTAATATACACTTTCACTAAATTACCTAAAAGCTTCAACAAAAATACCTACAACTCAACAAATGCATACAATATTAAACAAGGGCTATTATTCTCATACAACACTTAGCAAAATTTATCAAAAACTTCCTCACATGCATGTATATGCGTGTATATGTGTACAAGTCTACACATTCATCATTTGTTTAGCTAACTTGTAAGTATAATCATGTATCCCACTAATACCCTATACTAACCATCTTTTCTTACATAACCATACTTTTACTTACACACTTACTTACACAACCATGTTTACTCACTTACACACTCCATACATGTTACTATGAAATGTCAACTCTTGTCCCCCTTTGACCCTTGTAAACCCACGGTTGCAAACCAAAAAGAAAGGAATGAAAGTTGCTAGTTTAGGCATGTGTGGAAAAGGAACTAACCAAATCTCAACTAAATCCTAAGTGTATCTTTGCAAGATACATGGTACCAAGTACAAGGATCTCATTTGATCTCTCTCTTTCCTTGATTTAGCCGAAACATACACAACACACAACACAATACACTTGAATTCCATCACCTTCACTCTCTCTCTGAAACCTACGGCTAAACACCATTTTCCACCATTTTCAAACCTTCAAGCTTATTTACTACTCTTAGATCATGTCTCATACTACATAAAGGTTAATCATTAGCTCATCCTACAAGTGTCTTGATCTTTGAAGCAAGAAAGAAGCCCTAGTCATACTCATTGAAGCCCACGACTTGTTTTAAGTCACCAAGATCTCCATTGTTGAAAGCTTATCACTTGTTCTTACTCATTCTCCTATCACTCCTAAACCTATCTAAACAAGTAAGTCAAATCTAAAACCTATCTTTCTAATACATTTACTTTCATATATATTAACATACACATGGTTATTCTTAGTAAAAGTTAATGTTGAAACAAATATATGAAACCCTAAATCTATATTAGGTCACGGCTTAATTTATGCTATGACTTAAAATGATGTAAAAACTTATCAACCATGAAGAACATGTCACCATGATCTAGTTAAACTTGAAAAACTATGGAAACCTAAGCATGCATGATTTTGGACGTGGGGTATAAGCCCATGTTTCTATATTGGGTAATCTTGTAATGTTTAGATATGACTAGAAACACTAGATTTATGATTATAGGTGCCTTAAAATGATAAGTTCACTATTATGCTTTATAAGGTTTAGTTTTAAGCTCACTATAATAAGTTGCCTAAATAAATCTTCATTGCCACTAAATAAAATGTTTTTATAAAACTTTTAGTGTCAAAATATAATTTTGTAAAGTTTCGAGTTTAAAATAATAGATCTATAAATATTTTGTATTAAAATGCAAGATCTATGAAACTTTGGTTTAAAATAGTAAATCTATGATATTTCGGGTTAAAAATGGAAAATATAATACTTTCGGGTTGGATTGGTAATTTTACAAAGTATAGGGATCTAAATGACAAGTATGAAAACCTATTTTTCCAAAAATATAAACTATAGGACCACTTTTGTAATTTGCCGAGAGTTGAGGGTGTGTTTTGAACACTATCCGAAACTTCAAGGTGATAAAAAGGACCTAAATGAAATTACTATGGCGTTAGGGTAAGTTGTGTAACTTAATAAAAGCCTAGGGCGTACTTTTGCCACTTACCGAAACCTATATAAGCCCTAGGGACCTTTTATGCCAACTTAGCAAACTTATTCAAACCCTAAGTAAACCCTAAGGGTGATTTTTGCCATTAGCCGAAAGTTATACAAGCCCTAGGGGGCATTTGTGTAACTTAATTATAAACCTAAATATTAGCCGAATGTTGGAGGACCAAAACTGTCAATTTATGAAACTATAACAAGCCGTAATATAAGCCGAATGTTTATTGACCGTTTTTGCCATTTAATGAAGCTTAAACAAACCCTAGTTACATGTGTAACTAGGGAGGGACCAATATCGTAATTTCTTGAAAGATTTAGAAACCCTAGGGGTATAAAAGTAATTTAACCTCGGGTAATTATTTAAATAGAAGGACTAAAACGTATTTTATACAAAGTATAACGAACCCTAAAATTTCTATATATTTATATCCGTTATTTAAAACGTAAAACTTAAATAAACATAACATTTGTTATTTTTCCAAACTTATAATTTAATAATTATAAACACTACGTAAACGTGGAATCTAATTAAAATGTTATACGATTTATAAACCTTATTTATATATTAAATATAAATTAAAAATGATTAACTTATAAAATAAATATATTAATTATATTTATTTTCTATTACTTTAAATATATATAAAACTACCTTTTATAAATATTTAAAGTGTTTTATAAACAACATAAGTACAAAAATATTAATTAAATAGATTAATTAATTTAACCTTATTATTTATTTTATACTTAAAATAAATACTACTAGAACTTGTATGACGATGAACTAAAATACAAGTATCGTAATAAAATGCTTAAAACCAGTATAAGCATGCACATGTTTATTCTGAAACTTTTATGCATTATGTTATGCATTTACTGAGACCTTATAATTATTTAGGTCGTTGATTGTATCGTGAGCATCCTTATCAGATTTATCTACTGACTTATTGCTGTACTACTGAGGTGAGTTCATGGCCCCACTTTATACATTGACAAACTTTTAAAACTTTTAATGGGGAAGAAAACATGCAACATATTTTATTTTATGGACATGGATTGAACTGTGAAACCTTTGATTACATTGCCCATTGTAGATGAACCCGCATGACCCGTGCATCTGAAACTGTTAGAATTATTGAATTACCTGAATGTTATAAATAGATCTATTTGGGATTGACCGTCCCCATCTGGGTGAGTCATGCTCACTGTGCCTAGGCCAGGACAACAGATGTTTCACATGTCAGCACTTATTATTTTTATGGGTGCCTTTTTATAAGGCGAAGGGTCCTTATTTGTTAAGGACTTAACTGTCAAGTCTCAGTTTCAGGCAATATGGGAATGTAATTACTTTTAAGTATTGATGCTTTGTGCATTACTACTTCAGTGAATATTTATTGTCCAAACTTATTTTATTAAACCTGTGAATTCACCAACTTTATGTTGACTCTCTAAGCATGTTTTCTTAGGAAACTGAATCAGGTATTGGTGTGTATGGAGTCAAGCATCATGATAGGCTGCATTTATAGAGCTCATCTGGGGTTTTATAAACTGGGGAATAATTCAAACTACTGAACAATGTTAAAGACTATTTTAATACTATTTGCACTTTCAGTCATGTAATAAATGTAAGGATAATCTTTTATCTGTTGCTCTATACTCTGTCTGCTGTTGATCCACCTACGTGACACCCAAATATTATTTCCGCTGCATTTGACTCAATTTGGGGGTGTCACAAGCCCAACCCAAAATAATAAGTCATTTGCCTTATGTGTAAGATCCTTATGTCATGCATTAATAAGTAGCTACACACTCGCTAAGAAAAGAAAAATAAAACTCACGAAATAATTATATCTGCCGCCTTTTTGAGACCTTGGATCTTCAATCCCGCAACCCGTCAAGGTAATATTGGATTGGAGCAACTATTAAATCCCCGCAACCCTTGTGAGAGTAATATTGGAATTCAATAACTACTATAATTAACACTTCACTGCCCCTCTTGGGAGTCTTGTATAAAAAATTTTCTTTCTAGCCACTCATTTTTTTATAAGCCACTCTTATTTTTCTTTATTCCTCACAACGAAAATTGAAAAGAATAAAAGAAAAAACACCCGCTAAGTATTAAGCATGACATAAGTCTAATACACATAAAACGTTCTAACTTAGAATCTTAAGTCGTACTTATACCAACCACGAATGATTAGTCAAAATGCATAAGAGACTACAAACCGATTAAAACCGTTCTTGATTATTTATTAACAATATATACATGCGTTGACAAGAAAGTAAAGGTTACGAAAGGGGATATAAAAGCCACAAGTAATTAATATGATGTTTATCTAGCCCTTTACACTTACTTCAAACTCTATCATCTCTCGTTCTCCATAATTTAAAATCCTAAATAATGAGACTCGTGGATGCTTAGCCTAATAAACCAATAAAGGTCTACATGGTTAAGGATACTAGCTAGAGTAAGCTTGGATAAGCAAACTCGGGTTGAGTCAAAATATTCATGGCGGGCCTAATATGTCAAAGAAGTCTAAATTTGTTAAACCATATCCTTTATTATATCTTTTTTTTCTTTTTATATATTTTTGATGAAAAATAAAGAATAAATATATACAATACAAATGTGTTATGCAATATGAAAAATGATTAATGCAAAAATTATGAATGCATATTTTTTGTGGCCAAAGTAGATCAAAAATTTGAAAAATGTTTGAAAAATTAATGTTCCCAATTATCATGAAGGCAAGACAATGTTCTAGGTAAGGTCACTTCGATAGAAGACCCCTTACACTTAAGATAAACATTGTCCTCAATGTTTAAGATTATTGGAGTAAACTCCCCTATACTTATGACATTGATTACTTTGCTTAACTCGAGCTAAGGAAAGGTCTAATAAAGTGGATTCATTTAGACATTATTAAGAGTCAATTTTGAATCACAAGAGTATCAAAGTGAACCCGATACAAGGGCCTCCTCCATAAGCACCAATGCATGCAATGAGAAAGAGCAACCCTATAAACACCAAGAAGACAAAAGATTGGCACCCCATGGCCCCTACACTTCATCTCAACTGTATACCCTTTTATTCCTATCCTACCACACTCTAGTCTAAATGATCTAATCCTAGTTATTCAAGCTTGATTTAAGGAGTCTCTAGCTCGACTCTTCCCATAATGAATTAATTCATGGGGAAAATGGGGGTCTCTTGGACCATTTCAAGGGAAATGTCCTCCCCAAAGTAATGTTTGACACGATGACCATTCACTTTTTGAAATTTGGGCCATTTGGTTGAGACAATCAATAGTCCCATATGGAAATACTTGAGCAATAGTGAATGGATCGGACCATCGTGACTTAAGCTTGCCCGCAAAAAGTTTCAACCGTGAGTTAAAGAGTAAAACTGACTCTCCAACTTTCAACTCACGGTTCTTAATCTTAGCATCATGCAATTTCTTAGTCTTTTCTTTATAATGCAATGAGTTTTCATAGGCATTGGTTCTAAGCTCATTCATCTCATTAAGTTGGTCTTTCCTATGTGAACCGGCTTGATTAAGATCAAAGTTAGCCCATTTAAGTTCCCATGAAGCCTTATGTTCTAACTCGAACGGGAGGTGGCATGCTTTTCCATAAACAAGTCTATAAGGTGTACAACCTATTGGTGTCTTAAAAGCGGTTCGAAAAGCCCATAAAGCATCATCAAGCTTATCCGACCAAGAAGCTCGATGCTCTCCCACCGTACGTTCTAAAATCCTCTTTAAACCATAATTTGTGACCTCGGTTTGCCCATTGGTTTGAGGGTGATACGCAATAGAAATTCTATGGTTAACACCATACATCTTCATGACTCTTGTAAATTGATCATTACAAAAATGCGTCCCACGATCACTTATGATGGCACGAGGTACACCAAATTAGCAAATAATTGCTTCAAGAACTTTACTACAACTCGAGCATCATAAGTAGGCAAGGCCTTAGCCTCAACCCACTTAGAAACATAATCCACCGCTACGAGTATGTACTTGTTCCCCTTTGAAGAGGGAAAAGGTCCCATAAAATATATGCCCCATACATCAAATATCTCACATTCTTATATGAAATTTTGTGGCATCTCTCTCTTTGATTAATTTTACCTTGTCTTTGACAAACATCACAATATTTCACCATTTCTTGGGCATCTTTGTAAATGGAAGGCCAATAGTAACCCGAATCAAAGACTTTTTTAGCCGTGTATTTAGGCCCAAAATTGCCCCCCGTGGGTCCCTTATGGCAAGCTTCTAAGATCTTAAATGCTTCGGGCCCATCTACAAAACGTCCTATGATTTGGTCCGCACATTTCCTAAAGAGGTAAGGGTCATCCTAAAAGTAGTATTTAGCTTCCTTGAGAAACTTTTTCTTTTGTTGGGAAGTGAGACCCTCAATTAGCACATCCCCCACAAGATAGTTTGCAATATACCAAGGGGTGGCATCCTCTTGTGAAGACATAGACATGAGTTCCTCAAGTGGAAAGGATTCATTGATTTCCTTATGAGACAATTCTCTTGGAAAAGGATGCTCAAGTCTAGTCAAATGATCCGCCGCTAAATTCTCGGCTCCTTTCTTATCACGAATTTCTATGGAAAACTCTTGGAGCAACAAAACCCATCTCAATAGTCTAGGCTTAGCATCTTGCTTTGTCATAAGGTATTTGAGAGCGAAATGGTCCGTATATACTATGGTCTTCGAAAGCACAAGATAGGATCTAAATTTCTCAAAAGCATATACAATGGCTAGCAATTCTTTTTCCGTGGTAGTGTAATGCAATTGAGCAACCGTCATTGTCTTACTAGCATAGTGTATAGTTGAAAATGCTTATTAGCTCTTTGCCCCAAAACGGCCCCCACAGTATAATCACTAGCATCACACATGAGTTCAAAAGGCAAATCCTAATTTGGTGAAACCAAAACTGGAGCCTTAGTCAATATTTCTTTAAGGATCTCAAAATACTCTAAACACTCTTGTGCGAATATGAAAGGAGACTCTTTTTCTAAGAGGTGGGTCATGGGTCTATCTATTTTAGAAAATTCTTGGATAAAACGTCTATAGAAACTCGCATGTCCCAAAAAACTCCTAACTCCTTTCACCGTGGTAGGTGGGGGAAGTTTGGCAATAACATCTATCTTAACACGATCCACTTCTAAACCTTTGTTAAACATATTATGTCCCAAAACTATCCCTTCTTTGACCATGAAATGACACTTCTCCCAATTTAGAACAAGACGTGTTTCTTCACATCTTTTAAGCATTCGCTCTAAATGGGAGAGACAAGAAGTGAATGAATCTCCAAAAACCGAGAAATCATCCATAAACACTTCCGTTGTGTGCTCTATCATGTCATGAAAGATTACCATCATACACCTTTGAAATGCCCATGGGGCATTACACAAGCCAAAAGGCATTCTCTTGTAAGCAAATGTGCCATAGGGACAAGTGAATGTGGTCTTTTCTTGATCTTTAGGGTCAATGGGTATTTGGAAATAGCCCGAAAATCTATCTAGAAAGCAATAGTACTCATTTCCCGCTAACCCTTCTAGCATTTGGTCCATAAAAGGTAATGGAAAATGGTCTTTCCTAGTGGCATCATTAATCTTTCTATAATCAATACAAACTCTCCAACCCGTGACAAGTCTAGTGGGAATCAACTCATCGTTTTCCTTTGGAACAACGGTGATTCCACCCTTTTTAGGCACACAATGCACCGGGATAACCCATGGTGAGTTGGAAATTGGGTAAATCATACCCGTATCAAGAAGTTTGATAACTTCTTTTTTATGACTTCATGGATTTTTGGGTTAACCCTTATTTGGTTTTGGATGGTGGGTTTGTAATCATCCTCCATAAGGATTTTGTGTGTACAAAAGTTAGGATCAATCCCCCTTATGTCGGATATTTTCCAAGCTATATCCTTTTTGTGCTTCTTAAGAACTTCTATAAGCTTTTCCTTCTCATCATCTTTCAAGTCTTTGGCTATGATAACGGGTAATTTATCCTCTCCCTCTAAGAAAGAATACTCAAGGTGTGATGGAAGATCCTTAAGCTCTAGGTAAGGTGGACTCTCAATGGAAGGTTAAACTAATGTGGCATCATCATTAGTAACCTCTTGTGGAGCAGGTGAAGGAATAGGATCCTCATTGAGTAACTTTTGGATAGTAAGAATATCTTCTTCCCAATTGATCGGAGAATCTTCATTTCCAAGAAAGTTAGACTCAAATTCCTCTAAGAGAAAATCACTCTCTCCAAATGGTGTTAAAGAGGGAACAATTGAGGCTATGGTCTCAACATAAGGAATGTTCTCATTATCACTTTTGCAAACCTCATGAAAGTGTTCATTACAAACCTCATCAAGAACATCCACAATGTTAACGGTTTCACAACTTTGAGATTTCTTTGTTACTTTCCCCAACTTAAACACTACTCTCTCATCCTCTACCCTCATAATTAGTTCACCTTCCACCACATCAATAAGCGTGCGACCAGTCCTTAAGAAAGGCCTTCCTACAATGAGAGGAACTCTAGGGTCCATGTCATAGTCAACAACTACAAAATCCGCGGGGAATGTGAACTTATCAACTCCTACAAAAACATCTTCCGCAATCCCCATCAGATAAGCTATTGAATGGTTTGCTAACTCAAGTGTCATTATAGTAGGTGTGAGCTCTGGAAGAGAGAGTTGTTTCCAAACCAATAAAGGCATCAAATTTATGCTTGCACCAAGGTCCGCAAGAGCCATGCAATTCTAAACCCCCGGGAAATTACAAGGAATCAAGAACCGGCCCGGATAACCAAGTTTAGTTGGTAAAGTCTTCAACAACATCGCGGAACAATTTTCGTTCAATGAAGTGTTAGGCATATCAATCAACTTTTCTTTGTTGGAGAGAAGGTCCTTAAAATTTTTGGCAAACTTGGGCATGTAAGCTAAAGCCTCCGCAAAAGATATGTTGATATTCAATTGCTTAAACATCCTCAAAAAGTTGGACACTTGAATGTCATCTTTGTTCTTAAGCTTCTCTTTTCTCAATCTAGAAGGATATAGAAGATTTGGTTTTGGTAAAGGTTGAGTGGTAGTTGTTGAAGGACTCTCTTTTTAGGTTTCTTTATTGATAGGTGTAGAAGGTGAAGGATTAGTAGGTGTAGAGTTTGAAGGTATAGGATTTGGAAGGTATAGGGTTTGAAAGTGTAGGCTTGTCACAAGGAGGAACCGTGGTAGGAGTCACCAAGGAGGGGTAGGAGGAATGGAAGGTTCAATGGTTCTTTTCCCACTTCTTGTAGTGATTGCATTTACATTTGCCCTTGGATTGGTTTGAGTATTGGAGGGTAAAGCACCTTGTGGTCTTTGGGTTTGTAAGATTTGTGTTTGTAAGAGAGCAAATTTCTTATTGTTTTCTTATTGAATTTGATTCATATTTTGAAGCACAAGCTCAATTTGAGTCAAGAGTATTTCTTTGCTTATATCCTTGGTTGTGGAAATGGGGAGGTGGTTGGTGAAACCCTTGGTTATTTCCATGAAAGTTGTTCCATTGGTTTTGAAAGTTATTTGGCCCTCTATTGTTGTTGTTCCCTTGATAATTTCCTCTTTTCCCTTGGGTTCTATTTAGCATTTGTGCATTGTTTAGTTTGTTTTTGGTGGGTTGTTGGGGAGGGAAACCCGGTGGAGCAAGGTAATTGTTAGACTTGTATGAAAGGTGATTAGTATTGATGTTGGGTTTAAAGTGTTCTCTTCCATCATCATTATAAGCATAGCATTCTCCTTGAAAGTTTTGAACTTTATCACATTGTAAGTATGAGTGAGGGCCTCCACATGTCTTACAAGATAAGGTGATGACATTGACATTGTTGGTAGAAGAATTGTTCAAGGAAACCTTCATTAAATCTTGGAACATCTCTTGATTCATATTTTGAGTCTTGTTAAGTTGTTAAATTATTTCATTGTGTTGCTTAAGTAATTTATTCTCAATTGATTGAGGAACACTCTCTTGAACAACATGTGCCACCTCATCTCTCTCCCTATTAGTTTGAACCATGGATTTTGTTTCAATGATATCCCATGCATCTTGAGTGGATTTTGAAAGAATGTTCCCACCCGCGGCCAAGTTAAGGGAATCTTGATGGTGAGGTCTCAAACCATTGTAGAAGGTGTTAATTTGGTGAACTTGGTCAAAACCATGGTTTGGGCACTTAACAACTCTTTGAACTCTTCCCAAGCTTCAATAAATTTTTGGTCTTTCTTTTGTTGAAAGCCTATGATTTGGTTTCTCAATGCGGTGGTTCGTGAAGGGGGAAGAACTTGTTCACAAATTTCTTCTTCAAATCATCCCAAGTGAAAATGCTATTTGAGGGTTGCTTATCTAGCCAATTCCTAGCATTTCCCTCCAAAGAGAAAGGGAATAAGATCATCTTAACCGCATCGGGAGGTACCCTATTATACTTGATGGTATTACAAAGGGACATGAATCTATTGATATGGTCATGAGGGTCATCCATAGGTCTACCTAGGAAGGGGATAGAAGAAACCATTGTTATCATGCATGTCTTAAGCTCAAAATTATTAGCGGCTATCTCGGGAATGACTATGGCATCCGCATTCCCATCCACGTTGGATTGGAGAATCTCAATCAATGGTCGATTGTCCATGGATTTGTTTACGTTGTTGAAAGCACGATGCTCGTGATCGTCTTGATGGACGGTTTTGTTCTTGTTTCTCTTCCTTTTGGGAGGAAGTGGTACACCAATAGGTATATGTGCACGCGCTCGAGTGCGCATGCAACTCAACTCGAGGAATGAGAGATGAGCTCTTGGTCGACTTTGGAAAAGAATAGATTATCTCTTCCGAGGTTCAATACTGAAAACCACAAGAAAGTATAATATATATGTAGTACTAATTGGGCGGCAAAACCCCCAACAAGCCTTCCTTCTTGAAATACTTACTAGTGAACGGGGGCAATGAGTTGGCGCTAAGCTCTTAAGTACCTGTTTCCCTTAGGCTTGCATTTTATAGAAAAATCGCCTTTCTGTTCACTTAATAGTTCGTATTCCTTGAATTCTTGCTTATTGAAAGTGTTTATCTATTTTTGCCTTTATTCTTGTTTGATTGATACACATAAATGGGACCGGAACACCCTCAAGTACGGTGTATTGCCAAGGCAATACTTATGGAAGTAGGTAAATTGGTTGTTCGTATCTACGTATGTGTATTTACATATAATAATATATCAAAAATATTTTTGTATTTATTTGATTTTTATGAAAATATAGTATGTACGTAAAAACGAGTGAAACCAATATATACAATATATTTTTGGTGTACTCTTTTAGGAAAAATATTACTTTTTGATTTTTTAATTTTTTTGGTTCAATTCTTAGGAAAGAATTGACTTTTATGGTTTTTTTATTATTATTTTTTTATATATATATTTTTGATTTATAATACGTAAAAGGAACGTCCACAAGTGAACGGATCCCAAAATCCAATGTGAAACCGTCAATCAATCGTCAATCTCCACGTAAAGAACCGGCAACGACGCCATTTAATATTTCTCTTTTTAAGTTCGTTTATTTCTCGGTATCTTCACGAATTGATTAATCAAAAGAAATCAAGTTAACTAATTGTTTTTGGTATTTGATTTTCAATATTGTGGAAATCTAGGTCTAATTATCACAAATCACGTAAAAAGGTAAAAATAATATCTCTACCTATCCATAATATGCTAAAAACATCGTGCACATACCACATACAAAGCCAAATGTACAAGTAAGTAATGCACAATATGTTAAAATGCTCAAAATGTAAAATATATGGAAATTTAGGGACTAGAAATGTAAATTCATAAAGTGTAAGGACTGTAAATGAAAAGTATAACAACTAATAACCACTTTATAACAAATTTAACAAACTTGCAAACTGAAAATGTAACTAATTAACAAACTCAGGGACTTATTTGCAAAACCTATCAATTTCTATCCAATTAAAACAGATTAACCAAGTTCCTAATTTCTAGGGACTTAATTGCATTTTTTAAAACTAGTTTGTAAAAAAACGGGCTTATAGGTTTGATAAGCTGAATCTAGAGTTTTAAAGCACCAAATAATCTGGTTTAAGTTTCAAAAGTTTGCAAATCAAAAATCACCTAGCCAGTTTCAAGGAAATTAACTAAAAAGCTCTAAAAGTCCAATAAGCACTATTGAAATAAGCTACTTTTAAGATACTAGCTTATTGGAATAAGCACATGACCTGTTCTTCTCAAAATCTATTCAAAAGCCCAAATAAGAAACACCTATCCAAGAAAATTTCAAAAACTACCAAGAAATAAGCCAAAAAATCAAATAAGTTGTTTTGAGCTTATATTGACCAGAGTTGACTTTTGTTGACCAAGGTCTAAACTTATTTTCAAAGTTTATTAAACTGATTTGTGGAATAAAATGAGCAAGTTTATGAAAGAAATAAGCCAGAAATGGAAATCAGTTATCACATAAACAACAGCTTATCACAGAGACTTATCAAGGCTTATTTCTCCTTCAATTTTGAGAACTGTATTGTCTAGCTTATATTTCTAGAAAGGCTGGATGTTAAGCTTCACTTAGAACCACAAATCTCACCCTGAATCTAAGTAATGAAGATTTTATCAATGATTAAAATGGGCATGTTTAAGACTGTGATTCTGACCCAATGTTTTTGATGACCTATACCCTATTTGACTAGGAGTTTGAATCCAAAAACTTGCAAATTCACTTGTAACCTATATGTGAGTGAAAACAAACACTTATCACTCAACAACACTCACTGGATCAAAGATTGAATCTTATACCAAACACTGGTTACTGGTTAAGGACAAAATTAAGCTAAGTGAATCACTCACAACTTACAGATTAAGACATCTAGCTATCAGAACATATCAAAAAGCTCAAAATGAACAATTAACAGACAAAGACAGGTAGAATTATACTAGGACAAGAATTATAGCATGCATACTTGTTTTGAGGGGAAAATATAAAGAGAATTTATTACTTAACTTGTAGGCTACTTTGATGCAGAAGTGGAGCGCCGAGCTCACTTTTTCACTAATCTACACCTATCTATCAACAACCAATGACCAAATCAACATCAACCATCATCATCACCATAATTGCCCTGCTACACAAGTCTGAGCAATGGATTCTGGCTAAATTTGAGTTAAGGAATGAGCTGCAACTTCTGAACACTTGTAAAAGCTTCCAAAACAATCAAACAAACTCTATTGTTCAAGTTAGAACAATAGAATTCATGGTATCATAGATATGAACAGTATGTAGGAGGATTTAAGAAGAATGAGAGGTGAATGAGTGAAAATGAGATTTCATTAATGGAAAGTTTGTTACAAGAGGTTATAACAGTCTAACAAACTATCTCAGAGTGGTTGTCAATCACTCTGAGAAGTTTAACTAATTAAGTAGAAACAGAATTGAGAGAAAATTAAGTGTGTGTGTGTGTGTGTTTTCACACTCTAACTACAATACATAAAATGAAGAGTACATTGGTATTTCTATAGCTAAGATAGAGTGTTAGAGATGTTGATGACGTGTTGTAGCAAATAGCCAAGTGCCACGTGTCTTCAATCTGCTACTTGTGTTCTTCATGAATTGGGTTTTTTCAATTAAGTGGATTAAAGTCTAATTAAATATTTGGGTTGGGTTCGTCTCATTCCAACGATCGATTTTCATGTAAGGCACTTCTTCTGAAATCAACTCTAGCTCTCAATACGATCTGGGAATGAACTTACCACGTGGCGTTTTCTGATTGCTCCATTAATTTTGACACGGATCACTATCCGTTTAAACAGTGAGGTACATGACATGGTGGCTTGCTATTGGTGGAAAAGAGTTAGTGGGTATAACTGTTATGATACGGCGGCTTTACTTCTCTCCTCATTAATACACCACAACTGGCAATCCGTGTCCTCCCTTTTAAAGCCTCTCATTGGTCCATTTTGTTATCATATGGATCAAGCTTTGATATTTTTCCACAAATGGCAATTTTGGTCCTCTTTCTTAGCAGATTTGTATCTTGAGCTCCAACCTTAAAAAACTTGTCATTCTTGTCCCTTTGACTTTTTATTTGACCAGATTTGACCCTTTGACTTGTTGACTTTGATCTTGATGTCTTTTGACTTTGTTCTTGACTTTATCAATTTACATTTTTAATCCATTAAGTTTGGAAGCTTGTCAAGAAAGGTCCTTTGATTTGTTGACTTGTCATCTTGAGTCCTTCTTTTGTCTTTTCATCAATATAAATGCCTTGGAAATTGGAATCTGTGTTTTCATCAAATTTATATCTTTTTACCTACACAAACACAAATAACAAAGAATACCCCATAATACTACTTTTACACATAAAATCTGGTATTTTTCTTCTTGTTTTAAGGTTTAATATGATATAATTGATATGAGATTTCACTCATATCAATGCCTCTATAAAATATTAGGCCCCTATCTAATCAATCAACTCGCATATGCTCAAATCCGTGTTACATAGATATAAAAATTATAAAATGATTGGTAATTACATGTAACAAAGAGTCATTAATTGTATATAATATTTTTATTTTGTTATTTTGTTTTTGAATAAATGATAATTATTTTATCTATTATTAAGATATATAAAATTTATTTGAACTTGATAAGTAATTTTAATGTAGAGAAAGAAAAAAATACAAACTTTTTAATCTGTCATTTTAATTTAAGTTAAACCAATATTCAAATTTAAAATACCATTAATATCATGTTTAAATTGAACTTAAAAAAATCAGAATATTTTTATCTGATATATTGTCACACCCTCAATTTGGCCCACGTGTACAATTACACGAGGATGTGACTATCATGATAACCAAGAGACATAGATACAAGAATAACTAAGAAAAGTCATTTTTCATTCATAAGACATAAAAATAGAATTGGTCCCAAGGAAAATTGTTTTACAACTCATGATAACATTGTTTGAGTTTCCAAATATCATACATCCAAAGTAAGTCTCAAAGTTAAATCATGATAATTTTTATTAATCTCCATAGCACAACCACGTCACTCCTCCGCCTTGACACCTGAGAAAAACATTGCTAAAACGTCAACACAAAGGTCGGTGAGTTTATAGGTTTAAGTTTAAGTAGTGTGATGAACCATAAGATTTTAGTTAGGCAACCGTCCAATAATCTTATAACAAATACAAGATTATTATCAAATAGCATACGTTCATGATATCCTACGTCTAAGCTCATGACAACGAAGCGTTAACCGTACAAACCAGTTTATATATGAGTGTGCCCAAGCAAATACTACCCCAAAGTATTCGTAACAACCTCAAATGTATTTGTATCTAATTTGGTCACACAACCAACAATAGATAGGGAGGCCAATCCCAATAGATCTATCCATAACATTCGCGCTTACGCAAAGTAATTAACGGTTCATGGTAGTGGGCTAAAGCATATAGGGGTATCGCTACTTAGACATCATGTAGGCACGTATGAGTTTTAGGCACTTATGTTCATCCGTTTAAAACAAGCAATGTTCTCACCCCAAAGTGATAAAACAAGTAAAAGTGGGGCTATAAACTCACCTCGTTAAATAAGCAAAGTGATGGAAATACAAAGTAGCTCGAGAATACGATCACGCGATCCACAACCTAATACAATATAATGACCGTGTCACGACATCTAAAATGTACCAATAAAAATGCATGACATCCTAGTTGTGCTTGACGATATATTTCGTTTACTGAAATCACGACATTAATACGTGGTTATTTAGTAGTAGGGCTTGGGTTCATTAATACATTTTGTAACCCAAAATTTATGTGGGCTTATATAAATCTGACTATCTAAACAGCCCAAACCATCCAAAGAAAACAGTAGGGTTGGCTCATTTGGTTTATTTAACCCGCCCAGGCCCAAAGTCAATATAAACTAGGTGGGGGTTTGGTTATATTCATTATACACATTACAATCCCAACCGACACATCCTTTGACCTAGATTCACATCTAAACCGTCTCATCTCTCTCTCTCTAGAAAACTCAACTCTACCAGTTCCCATGGCTAAACAAAATATTAAATCAATTTACTATCATCATAAACATGTTACTTATGCTTATAAATCGGGTGTGGGATGTGAGATTTCATCCCGACATCAAATCTATTCAATTTCAAGGTTTTCCAGAGGTGATTAGATGGTGGTTTCTTTATTCAAGGATAAGTTTTTATTTTCTCTTCTTCTAATCAAGGTTTAAATGATTTTCGATTTATGCTTTCGAAATAAGGGGTGCTCACTGGATTTAAAATCATTTGATTTATTAAAAACATGACATGAGGGTTCTCGATTTAATTATAAAATAATTAGGGTTTCGAAATAATTGGGGGTTTTCATAATCTAGTGTTTTATTACAATTAATTAATGGTTTTAATTATTAATTTATGTTAATTTCATAATAAAATCATGTTATAAAAATTAGGGTTTTGAATTAATTGGGGGTTTCCTTAACCTTGTGTTTTATTATAATTAACTAGTGTTTCTAAGCATCAATTGATGTTAATTACTGAATAAAGTCGAGTTTCGAAAATTAGGGTTTCGGATTATTTTGGGGTTTTCATACCTGTGGGTTTAATTAGAGTTAATTAATGTTTTTGAAAAATGAATTGCATCAATTTTCAGGTTTTGGTTGATTTTACAAAATCTAGGGTTTCGGCTGATTATTCTTTATGGTTCGAATAGGGTTTCTATGTCTACTGTCGTAATTATTATTGTTAGTTACCATTCCTATATGAATCAACAATAAAATGTGAAAGTGTTTTCAGGTATGGTCTCGGCAGATTCACTCGGGTGTCGTGGGTCTAAAGAACTTAGCTATGGTCATTTGTTTTACGCCTCTAATAATTCTTAGTACTTAATTGAAATGGGTTCTAAATAGCTAATCCCATTTATTGTTTGTTTTCGCAGGTAGGGTTTGGTTTGGCAAGCACAACTACAATGTATGAAGAAACTAAAGAGGAGGTGGACAAAAGACTAACAGTAGGGGTTCTCGGCTGGTGGTTTCGGACAGGAAAGGAAAGGTTTTGACTCGGCTGATTCAAGCTCTTGCTACACCTTCTATAATATACCCAGATTTATTTTGATAAATGATGTTTTGTAATCTGGACTGTGAAAAGATTGTGGGTATTTAATTAGTATTTTTGGCATAGGGTTTGCCCAGTTCCGGTTTTGGTATGCTTGTGACATGCCCATAATCGGCAATCTCGGCTTGTGTGTTGGCCTGGAGTGGTGAGTGGACTTTATAAAAATAGTTTCCAGGTTTGGGTGTTTGACTTGGGTTGACCAAGGTTTGAAATTTGTTAACTATTAATGAAATCACAGCATCGTCTCACTTAACTTTGTTATTCTCAGTTTTTGGTAATTTTGTATAGTCTTTCTTAATAGTATTCAGCCCATCAATGGTTAATTCAAAATGATATTCGGCCCAAGGGTTTATCAAGATAGCACGAGTTTTTTTTAGACATGTACAATCTTAACAACGTGAATCATAACATGCAAAAACTCAATCTCGTGACTTAAACAAGAGTGGAAACGTGTATTCTTGACAATTTGATAAGTATTCATTACCGGCACAAACCGTTAATAAGCAAAACGTTTAATAACGAGCACGTCTCTATTATAATAATAAGACGCGAAAATTCAAGTTGTTACATTCGCTCTCCCTAAAGAGGGCTTTGTCCGCAAAGCAAAACAAACGATACATTTATGTCGGCACTACGTTAGTAAACAAATGAAGATATTTCTCTTTGAATTGATCTTCACGTTCCCACGTGAATTCGGGTCCTCTCCGTGCGTTCCAACGCACTTTGACAATAGGTATGCGACTTTGTTTGAGTCGTTTGACTTCTCGTTCCATAATTTCGACGGGTTCCTCGACGAACACGAGTTTGTCGTTGAGTTGGATTTCGTCCATAGGTATAACAAGCGTTTCGTCGGATAAGCATTTCTTCAAGTTGCAAATGTGAAACACATTATGCACGTGATTAAGTTCTTGCGGTAAATCTAAACGGTAGGCAACGTCACCTATGCGTTGAATAATTTCGAACGGTCCAATATATCGAGGGTTTAGCTTTCCTCGTTTACCAAAACGAATTACACCTTTCCATGGTGCAACTTTCAACATTACCCGATCTCCGACTTTAAATTCCAAAGGCTTTCGTCTTTTGTCGGCATAACACTTTTGTTGATCACGAGCCGCTTGCATACGACTCTTGATTTGTACGATTTTCTCCGTTGTTTCGTGAATAATTTCCGGACCGGTAAGTTGTGCATCACCAACTTCCGCCCAACAAACGGGTGAACGACACTTTCGACTGTAAAGTGCTTCAAACGGTGCCGCTTTAATGCTAGTATGGTAGCTATTGTTGTACGAAAATTCTACTAACGGTAAGTGTCGATCCCATCTGTTTCCGAAGTCGATTACGCATGCGCGAAGCATATCTTCCAATGTTTGGATGGTTCTTTCACTTTGACCATCCGTTTGAGGATGATAAGCCGTACTCATGTCCAATTGTGTTCCTAACGCTTCTTGGAGAGATTGCCAAAATCTTGAGCAATATCGACCGTCTCGGTCCGATATGATAGAAATTGGCACTCCGTGCTTAGTAACGATCTCCTTTAAGTACGTTCGTGCTAATTGATCCATTTTATCATTTTCTTTTATCGGGAGAGAATGTGTGGATTTCGTTAAACGATCGACAATGACCCAAATCGTGTCATAACCCGTGGATGTTCTTGGGAGTTTGGTAATGAAGTCCATAGTAATTCGTTCCCATTTCCATTCCGGGATCCTAGGTTGAACTAGTAATCCGGAAGGCTTTTGGTGTTCAACCTTAACTTTGGCGCAAGTTAGGCATTTACCAACATAAGTCGCGATGTCGGCTTTCATGTTTGGCTACCAATAGAACATTTTCATGTCATGGTACATTTTGTCCGATCCGGGGTGGATCGAGTACTTATACTTGTGCGATTCATGCATGATTAGTTCTCGTACATTACCGTAACGAGGTAACCAACTTCTATTGTCAAGACACAATGTTCCATCTGTACGTGCAACGAGATTTTTGGTGATCATTCCACCGGCTTCTTCTTTATCGATGTTTTCTATCTTAATAGCTTCTCGTTGGGCTTCTAAGATTTTTGCGGGTATGTTCAAGCCAATAGTCATCACTAAGGCTCGAACCCTTAGGGGTCGCTCACGGGGTTTTCTACTCAAAGCATCGGCTACAACGTTAGCTTTTCCCGGGGTATAACGAATGTCACAATCGTAGTCTCCAAGTAGTTCCAACCAACGTCGTTGTCTCATGTTGAGTTCTTTCTGGTCTAAGATATGTTGTAGACTTTTGTGATCGGTGTAAACTACACACTTAGTTCCGTAGAGGTAGTGTCTCCAAATTTTGAGAGCAAAGACAACCGCGCCTAGCTCCAAATCGTGAGTAGTGTAGTTTTCTTCGTTCGGCTTGAGTTGTCGAGAGGCATAAGCTATGACCTTTTTCCTTTGCATGAGAACCGCGCCTAGACCTTTAATCGAAGCATCACAATATACTTCAAAGTCTTCACTACCCTCGGGTAGTGCGAGAATGGGCGCGTTGAAAAGTTTTTGTTTTAAAGTTTGGAAAGAAGTTTCTTGGTCGTCTCCCCAAATAAACTTCTTGTTCTTTTGAGTCAATTCCGTCATAGACTTAGCGATTTTCGAGAATCCTTCGATAAATCGTCTATAATAGCCGGCAAGACCAAGGAATTGGCGAATCTCCGTAGGGGTGGTAGGAGTCGCCCAATCCTTTACCGCTTTGATTTTAGCGGGATCCACATGAATACCACTACTATCGATTACGTGACCAAGGAAATGTACCGTGTGAATCCAAAATTCACACTTTGAAAATTTGGCGTATAATTGTTCTTGTTTCAACAATTCCAAAATTTTCTTTAGGTGTTCCTCGTGTTCTTCCTTACTACGAGAGTAGATAAGGATGTCGTCAATAAACACGATCACGAACTTTTCCAAATAAGGTTTACACACACGGTTCATAAGGTCCATGAATACCTCGGGTGCATTGGTTAACCTAAATGGCATGACTTGGAATTCAAAGTGACCGTATCGGGTTCGAAATTCCGTCTTGGAAATGTCTTCCTCTCGAACTCTAAGTTGGTGGTAACCCGACCTAAGGTCAATCTTTGAATAAATGCTCGAACCTTGAAGTTGATCAAACAAATCATCAATCCTTGGTAAAGGGTAACGATTATTTATAGTAAGTTTGTTCAATTCGCGATAGTCGATGCACATACGGAATGATCCGTCTTTCTTTTTCACGAATAAAACAGGGCTCCCCAAGGTGAGGAACTCGGTCTTATGAATCCTTTGGCGGTAAGATCTTTTAGTTGGTCGGCTAATTCCTTCATTTCGGCGGGCGTTAGTCGATAAGGTGCCCTCGCGACGGGTGCGGCTCCGGGAGTTAATTCGATGTGAAATTCCACTTGGCGAAGTGGAGGTAACCCGGGTAGGTCTTCGGGAAAAACTTCGGGAAAGTCGCAAATAATTGGTACGTCTTCAATTTTCTTCTCCTTTGGTTCGGGTTTGTTTTTGCTAGTGACTTGGATAAGAAAAATAGGACGACCTTCTTCGATGTACTTTTGGGTTTTAGTACATGAGATGACATTCAAACTAGCCCGGCTTTTCACACCGTTCTTCTCACCGAGGATGGTTAGGGTTCGGATTCCGTAGGGAATACGGACTTGTTTCTCGTGGCAAATTATCTCCGCATGGTACTTGGATAGCCAATCCATACCAACGATAACGTCAAAACTTCCAAGTTCGATAGGTAAAAGATCGATGATGAAAGGAATATTTTGGAGGCTTAGGGTACAACCCTTAAGTACGGTGTTTGTAGTGATCGCTTTACCATCGGCTAGTTCCACATTAGTCGACATCTAATGGAGTGGGGTTCACATTTAATAGTTCACTAAAGGCAATGGAGGCAAAAATTCTATCGGCACCGGAATCAAATAATACGGAAGCATAGATGTTATTGATGAGAAACGTACCGGTGACCACGTTGTTGTCTTGAATGGCCGCTTCGGCACATAGGGCGTACACACGTCCCGGTGCTCCCGTTTGATTCCCATTGTTCCGCCCATTCGGATTACCATGGTTTTGATGAGGTTGTTGATGAGCTTGGTTGTTGTTGTTGCCTCGGATTTGGTTTCCTCGGCCTTGAGTGGTAGCTTTGGGACACCTATTCTTAAAGTGACCTTTTTCGCCACAACCATAGCAAGTGACATCCGTGTATTGAGCATTTGGAGTGATAGGAGTCCGTTGGTTCGTGGGCTTTGGTGCACTTCGACAATCCTTGGCGAAATGACCGGTTTTCCTACAATTGTGACATGTGCCTCCACACGCACCATTGTGGTGTTTACCACACTTACCACAAAACGGTAGTTTTCCTTGGTAACCGGATCCACCGTTCACATTGAACACCTTTACCACATCTTGGCGTTTGTTAGGGTGTTCACCATGATTGGGGCCATGGTTTCCTTCCCATTTTCGTTTGTTATCACCACTTTCCAAGGTGACGGAGTCCATCAAACCGTCCGCCATTTCAATGGCTTCGTTCAAATCATTGGGTTTTGAAGAGATGACGTCTCCTCGGATTGAAGGCGGTAGTCCAACGATGTACCTTTCCACGGCTCGTGTCTCATTTGGTATCATTTCGGGACACATCAACCTCAACTCTTAGAAACGTTGAGTGTAAGCCATCAAGTTAACTCCATGTACACGGAGGTTCCACAACTCGGCTTCTAACCTTTTCATCTCATTCCTAGGGCAATACTTTTTGAGAAGCATTCCCTTGAAATGAGCCCAAGGAGTAGCATTGGCCGCATCCAAACTTACGGCCTTCACATGGATGTTCCACCAAGTTAGTGCACCATCAACCAAGGTGGTAGAGCTAAACTTCACCTTATCACCTTCGGCGACATTTCTTACGCTAAATTGAGACTCAAGTCTCTCAATCCATCGTGCAAGTCCCACGGCACCTTCGGTGCCATTAAAGGTACTTGTGAAGCATGAACGAAACTCCTTGTATGAGCATGCACGCGTAGGAGGTACCGGAATTGGCACTCGATTAGTCTCCTCTTGCGTGCTTGGATTTGTTTCGTTGGCGGCAAGAGCAGCGGCAACTCCATCGGCGATCATTTGACTCAAAACCGATGGGTCGACGGTGATAGGTGCGGCCAAAGTTGGATCGACTCTATTCTTGCGGGTTTTTGGTGCCATGGTGATAGATCTAATAGAAACGATGCTCAAGGGCGGCAATCCTCTCGGATAAATCAATCAATGCCCTATGGAGAAGAGTGCGTAAAGCTCCTATCTCGTAATGTTAGTCCTCGACTCTCCTAGCTAGTCCCGCGAAATGGTCGGGTGGGGGTGGGGCATTCCTACCCAAACCCGCGATGACCGCCTCGTAACAAGTCTCGAGTCGAACCAATGACTCATGAGACAAACCACCCAAATTACGAAGCACGTGGGTCACCTTGCCTCGTAATGTAGCAAGCCTAGTAAAAATATGAGGGGGAATTCCACGAGCCTCGACGACCGCGGAGCATTCGGCTCCATTATAGCCGCAAGGTGGGGGTGGCATGGGCATAGTAGGTCGACGAGGGGCATCGTGCCTTGGGGGCACTCTCACGGACGGTGACTTCGAAGACTTGCGGGTAGAGCTCACATGTCTAGAGGCCAACTTCTTCCCAATCATAGAAGCTCTCACGGACATCCTCGCGGTGCGGTTTTGGCGAGGGGCCTTAGGGGCATGAGATGAGGATGTGGAGGGAGGAACCATCGGTGCCTTGCCACGCCTTTGGTAGAAAATGAGTGGTGGTGGTGACACGTGAGTGTTGGGAATAAATTAAGGCCAGATCACTTGAGCGCTGACAAGAGTAAAACAAGCGTTGACAAGAACAAAACAAGCGCTGACAGCTCAAGCGTTGACAAGATAAAGTCAAGCGTTGACTCATTGAAGACAAGCACTGATGGAAGATATTCTCTACGCGTTTATTGTATTCTAGATTACTTCTAGTAAAGATAGGAACAACAATGTATTTTCTATATTTATCTTTACCTAGAATAGTTGATACGTAGATTATTGTACAAGGCTTCTTATGTCTATAAAAGAAGACCTTTAGGTTAATGTTTGATATAAGTTTTCATTCGTAAACTACTTTCATTGTAAGCAAGTTTGATATTGATAATCAAAGTGAAAGTTTGTTTATATCATTGTGTGTTCTTGTTTAAGTGTTAAATTCCGCATAACACTTAGATTCATAAGCATATACAAAGGTTTCTCTAAGTGTATTACTTGATCTAATCTCGTATACATAAAGCTAAATCGATCTAAGTTTGGGATCAACAAGTGGTATCAGAGCTTGTTGAGGAACTTTTGATCTTAAAGAACACAAGAACCCTAAAAATCACCAAAACCCTAATTTTCTCAGAAACCCTAAACAACATCATGTATGAAGCAATAACCTCCTCTTCCTCAGCTTTACCAAACATCAAGATTCCCATGCTTGATGCAACCAACTTTGACTTGTGGAAGTTCAACTTTGAACAATATCTGGGGATCTATGACTACACACTCTGGGAGGTTATTGAATATGGAAACACATTCGATAAAGCCCAAAAGATTCTTAATGCCATTGCTCAAAGAACAGGTGTTGCTGGATGTTCTGAAGAGGATAAGAGAGAAAAACCTGGAGATGGTAGAGCTGTGGCTGCTGATGACATAGCAAAGAGAAGGGTTGACATGAAAGCCCTAAATATTCTGAAAGTCTCTTTGGGACAAGAAAACCAACATAAATATAGAGGCTATGAATCTGCTAAGGATCTTTGGGCAGCTCTTGAAGTTGCACATGGTGGTAATGCAGACACTAGGGAAGAAAAGAAAAAGCAACTCATGCATGATTATGTTGTCGTCAAAGCTCAACCCAATGAGAAACTGAGTAGTGTGAGAAGCAGATTGCTTGACATTACAAGCAAGTTGTCCTTCATGGGGACACAAGTTGGTGATGTTGACATCAATGCTACCTTTCTTAAAAGTCTTGGTGAGGCATGGAAGATTGAGGCAAGATCTATTCTTGCCAACAATACTTACAAGAGCTCCTCGTTTGATGACATCTACAACAAACTAAGGCTGTTGGAAGATGAAACTCTTTTAGAGCATGGAAGCAAATCTACCACCAGTAACATGGCCTTCTTCTCTCATAGTGAAGGTCAATTCAATCAGAAGGACTCTTACATACATCCAGTTACTGGATCATCATATGTCAGCGCTAAAACAAGTCCTGTCAACGTCTCCTATTCAGACGTTGACACATTCAAGAATGAGTCCCCAAGAGTTAAACCTGCTGGTTTGGATTTGGATACTGTTTGTGCTTACATTGCTTCTTTGCCCAATGGTTCAGTGATTACATATGAGGACCTTGAGCAGATAAGTGATGATCACTCGGAAGAGATGGACATCAAGTGAAACATGGCTCTTGCTAGTATAAGAGCAAACAGGTGGAATAGAAGGTTTAAAAAGAAGATGACCTTCAATGCTAAAGACACAGCTGGATTTGATAAATCCAAAGTTGAATGCTACAACTGTCATCGTATGGGGCACTTCATGAGGGAATGCAGATCTCCTAGAAGATCTGATGCTGGTAAACCCTCAAGTCAGGTTGTTAAAGCTCAGGATTCCAAAGCCATGGTTGCAGTTCAAGGAATTGATGGTATGGGATGGGATTGGAGCTATCTGGCTAAGAATGTTGAAGAGGATAAAGCTTTGGTTGCTGATATTGAAGAAGAAGAGCATGTTGAATATGCTCTCATGGCACACTCCTCCTCTTCATCTGATAATGAGGTATATGATGACGCTTTTTGTAGCAAAGGGTGTAGGTTAAATACTGAAAGACTTAACAAAGAGGTGTTAAGATTAAAAGATGATATGAGTACTGAAAGATGTAAATTGTCTAATTACCAACTAGCTCTTACTGAAACTGAGAAAACTGTTTCTGAATACAAGAAAATGGAATTTGATTTAAAAGATAAAATCAATATTTTAAAACATGAGTTAGAGGCTAGTATGGATATTAGAAACATCATGAAAAGGGTTAATGGTGAATTACAGGCTAAGTTAGATGAGGCCATTAAGAATAAAGATAATGTTGGCCTTAAAATCCAAAGATTTGATAGAGCCACCCAAACCCTAGGAGACTGTGTAGCTAAACAAAGGGATCCTAAGGACATGACTGGGATTGGGATGAATGATTACTCTTTGGTTCCACCACCAGCTGGTGACTTCTATGGTGTCCAACAAAAGGACCTATCTTGGACTGGTTTGCCAGAGCTCCAAGAGGAGGAATTCATTCCTCCACCAAGAGTTGTCACTCCAGTTGAAGAGTATCAACAAAAACTGACTGACCTAAATGAGTGGAAGAAGGATAACTCTACTTTATTTGTCAAGGGTGGCTTGCTATGTGAAAGTCCAAATGAGTCAACACCCATTAAGGTTACTAACCCAATCACTGGTAAAGCTGTTGACTTAGGCTCAAACACTGTTAGAAGACCTACCATTAAATATGCAGAGATGTATAGGAATACTAGGTCTCCCAAGAGCCAAGTTAGCAATCATGGAACAGGCTTCTTCTCTTCTAGACCTAAGGTTGTGTCTAGAAAAGCTTGTTACACTTGTGGTAGCTTTTCACACTTGGCATACAAGTGTGTCAACGCTCCCAAAGCCAGCGCTGACAGGAACAATTTCAGCGCTGATAGGAACAAAGTCAACGTTGTTAGGAATTCAAACGTTGTCAGACCCAAACCTTGTGTGCAGCAAAGTCCACAAGTGATTAGACCTGCCCTATTCTTTACTAGAGGGTCTAACACTCATGGACAAAGACCATTTCAAAAGACAACCACCTGGTCAAATAGGCAATGGGTTTCTGTAGCAAACCCTAGGTTCAACGCTGACAAGGGTAATTTCAGCGTTGATAGGACAAATTCTAACGCTGACAGAAACGTGACCAGACCTAAATATTTGCAACCACAAGGTAAGGGGTCTAAAGCTTCTTCAAGCTTAACATAGAGACCCAAGAAAGATCAAAACCCTAATGATAATGGAATTTCAATGACCTGCAACAGATTTAATTACATTTCAAAGGTCATTACAAAACCTATTGGGGTTAACTGGGTATTTCATCCTAAGAAGGATGAGAATGGGGTTGTTGTGAGAACTAAGTCTGTTCTTATTGAACAACCAGATGAATCCAAGTCTTTTAAGACTTGGGTTCCCAAAGAAAACTAATTTGTTTTCTTTATGTGCAGGGCATTCAACGACAGGTCAATGATTATGGATATTGGGATAGTGGATGCTCCAGGCACATGACAGGGAAGGAAGACTATCTGACGAACTTCACTCCTATTAAAGATGGTGATAAGGTATACTTTGGAGGCGGATATTGTACTATCACAGGCAAAGGAACCCTTCTCACCAAGAATTTGCGTTTTGAGAACGTCTTCCTGGTAAAAGAACTTGATTACAATCTTTTCAGTGTATCACAAGTTTGTGATAACAAAAATAAAGTTCTTTTTACTGATACTGAGTGTATGGTGTTAAGCAAGGATTTTAAGATCCCTGATGAGAAATATATTGAGTATAGAACACCTAGGCATAACGACATATATAATGTGAATTTGAATGGGATTGAAATGAATGATAATATGTCTTGTTTTTATGCTAAGGCCTCAGTAGATGAGAGTAATTTGTGGCACAGGAGACTAGGGCACATAAATTTTAAAAATATAAATAGACTTGTGAGGCTTGGTTTGGTTGATGGTTTGCCTGAGAAGGCCTTCCATAATGACCACTCTTGTGTTGCATGTCTTAAAGGCAAGCAGCACAAGGTCTCATTCAAGTCCAAACAGGTGCATACTAGTTCTAGACCTCTTCATATGCTTCACATGGACCTCTTTGGTCCAACCAATATAGAAAGTTCGAATGGTAAGTCATATTGCTTTGTCATCACAGATGATTTTTCTAGGTTTACTTGGACATTCTTTCTAGCTATGAAGAGTGACACAGCTGATATTCTAATTAATTTTATCACTCAGATTGAGAAGAGGTCTGGCAATGAGGTTAAAATGCTTAGGAGTGATAATGGTGGAGAATTTAGGAATAAGAAGCTAGATGATTTCTGTGCCAGGAAAGGAATTACAAGGCAATTTAGTATTGCTAGAACCCCACAACAAAATGGGGTTGCTGAGAGGAAAAATAGAACCCTAATTGAAGCAGCCAGAACAATGTTGGCTGATGCTCACTTTCCTATAGCCTTTTGGGTTGAGGCTGTTAATACAGCTTGCTATGTGCAAAATAGAGCATTGGTTAACAAAATTTAGAACAAAACACCTTATGAGTTACTTTGGGGTAGAAAACCTAATATTGGTTTTCTCAGACCTTTTGGTTGTCATGTAGTAGTTTTAGACACTAGTGATGCCTTAGGGAAATTTAGTGCAAAAGGTGATAAGGGCTACTTCATGGGGTATTCAGTCCAGAGCAAGGGTTATAGGGTTTATCTTAAAGAGGACAAACGTATAGTTAAAAGAGTACACGTTAGGTTTTTAGAGAATAAACCTAGTGATCCTGAAAGTGGTCCTAATTGGTTGTTTGACTTGGAACCTTTATCTAGAACTTTAAATTATATGCCTGTCACTAATCCAGACATTGTGAAGGTAACCTCAAATGTTATGGAGGAACAAGTTGTTGATGTTTCAGGTACACAGGTTCATGAGAAGGTTGGATCACAAGCAGAAAAGGCATCTCCTATACTAGAATATGTCACAATTCCCATTTGGACAGATGCTTTTGCTGCTGCTGCTGCTGGACAAGATAATGGTGGTTTCCATGTACCACCAGATACAAACATGCATGGTCCTTCAGGCGCTGACAAAGGCAAATCTAGCGCTGACAAGACCCATTCAGACGTTGATGGTTCAGACGTTGACAACCACACTTCAAGCGTTGTTAGCCCAAGCGCTGACAAACAAGGTTCAGGCGTTGACAACAATTCTGCCCATCTTTTCTCTTCCAATTTTGAACAAGGTGAACCTTCAAATATATATGAAGAGGTTCATCCTCATGTTGATGTAAGAGAGTCTGATGAAGAAGATATTAGCAACATGGAGAATGAGGTTGAGGACACCAGACTTTTTGAAGGAGGAGTTCTCACTTCCACAATGAAGAATCACCCCCTTCCCAGATCATTGGTGATGTTATGACTCCAGTTCAGACTAGAAGATCTCATCAAGGTCTTGGTGGGTTTATTGCTAATATACACAAGAAGGTTGATACCCCTCTTGTGCAAGCATGTTTGTTTGCATGTTTTCTGTCACAAGAGGAACCCAAGAAAATATTTGATGCTCTCAAAGAACCAAGTTGGGTGGAAGCAATGCAGGATGAGCTTCACCAATTTGCAATTCAGGATGTTTGGGAGCTGGTTGATTGTCCCATATATGTCAGACCTATAGGGACAAGATGGGTTCTCAGGAACAAAAGAGATGAAAGAGGCATTGAGGTCAGAAACAAGGCAAGGTTAGTGGCTCAAGGTTATACACAAGAGGAGGGGATAGACTATGAGGAAGTCTTTGCACCAGTTGCAAGGATTGAAGCTATAAGGATTTTTCTAGCCTATGCATCCTGCATGGGCTTCACTGTCTATCAAATGGATGTCAAGAGTGCCTTTCTCTATGGCACCATTGTTAAGGAAGTATATGTCATGCAACCTCCTGGTTTTGAGGATCCAGAGCATCCAGATAAAGTGTATAGAGTCAAAAAGGCTATGTATGGCCTTCATCAAGCCCCTAGAGCATGGTATGGTACTTTGTCTACCTATTTGGTGGACAATGGATTCAAGAGGGACACCATAGATCAGACACTGTTTACAAAGAAGAAAGGCAAGGATGTGTTGCTTGTGCAGGTCTATGTTGATGATATCATTTTTGGGTCTACTGATCCAAAGATGAGTGAGGATTTCTCCAAGCTTATGACAGACAAATTCAAGATGAGTGCTATGGGGGAGATGAACTTCTTTCTTGGTTTACAAGTTCAGCAGAAAGAAGATGGTATCTTCATCTCCCAGGATAAATATGTTGCTGAGATCTTGAAGAAGTTTGGCTTTTCTCCACATGAAAAGAGGGCTACTACTCCTATGGATAGAGAACAACCTTGGGGAAAGATTGGAGATGGGAAAGATGTTGATGTCAGGCACTATAGATCCATGATTGGATCCTTGATGTATCTTACTGCCTCCAGACCTGACATCATGTTTGCTGTGTGTGCTTGTGCACGTCATCAAGTGACTCCCAAAGAATGTCACCTTTATGCTGTGAAGAGGATCTTTAAGTACCTAAGATGCTATCCTGGTCTTGGTTTGTGGTACCCAAAGGATTCACCATTGGAGCTGATTGCATATTCAGATAGTGATTATGGAGGTGATAAATTTGATAGGAAATCCACAACTGGTGGATGTTAGTTTCTTGGGAGCAGGTTGATATCTTGGCAATGCAAGAAACAAACAGTGGTGGCTAATTCTACAACTGAAGCTGAGTATGTGGCTGCAGCTGCTTGTTGTGGCCAAGTGTTGTGGATTCAGAACCAGCTGTTGGACTATGGGTACAATTTCATGCATACTAAGATATTTGTTGACAATAATAGTACTATATGCATCATTAAGAATCCTGTACATCATTCTAAAACCAAACACATAGAAATTAGACACCATTTTATAAGAGATTGCTTTGAGAAAGGTTTAATACAACCAGATAGGGTTGACACTGAGGAAAATGTGTCAGATTTACTAACTAAACCTTTTGATGCTGGGAGATTTCAATACTTGGTAACAAGTATTGGAATGGTCAATCTCACATAATATGTGTTTTGAAGTCTTTTTGTAAGAGTATGTACAGGATGATGCATTATTATTGGTCTTATTGATGATTTAGATTTTCCACTATATTTTTCTAACACTGACAAAGGTTGCTTGAACGCTGATAAGTGTTTTTGCAACGTTGTCAGCAATATAATTGTCTAATGCTGACAAAGCTTCCCTCAACGTTGTCATGTGTTATCGGGGCGTTGTCAGCAACAATGTTAGTTTTGTGGTTTTCAATCTAAATGTGCAGATGGTGTTAGCAGTATACCATTGGATACAGAGTTGCTTATGGATCAATGGAGAAGCATTTGGACAAGTTTTTATTTATGGATGATGGTTGGAATGTTTCATTCCTATCTTGACATAAATTTTTTATGTTCATGCATGATTTTAGCAAACTTTTGTATCATAGTTTAAGGGGAGGTTTTAGGAACCTTTAGGATGTTTGGGTATCTATATGATACTCTTATCACAATTCTAGATTGTGTCCACAGGTGAGTATGAGTTAGTTTTACTAAATCATGAGGCACTGTAGCATGCAAAGTTGATATACTATGCATGCTGCCAAGACATTTTTTGCCTAGAATTGGTTGTGGTCTGTTGGGAGACTTGGGAATACTTTTGTTATGGGATTTACCTGGGAGTAACAAGAAATTTTATGAGATAACTTGGTTGTTAAGAGTTTTGGTTAGCAAGGGACACTAGAGGACTGTTATGTCTATCTTGCTTAAGCAAGTGTGCATAACTGGACAGTGCTTGCCGCCCTATAATAATTATCAGCTTTTGGTTATCTTCTCTAGGATAAATTACTTGTTAAGGTCATTTTTCATTTTTAAAACATTTTTATTTTTGGACGCTGACAAGAATTTTCCAAGCGTTGTTGTGACCAAATTGGACGCTGACATGGCTATAGGCAAACGTTGACAAGATTATAGCCGTTGGGCATTGATAGGTTATTTTTGACCGTTGACACTCAATGGGACCTACCCAGTTGTTACTTTTTGACATATTTTTAGGCCGTAATTTTAGGAGTTGTTACTTTCATTTAATGCATGAGATAACTTATAACTTTTTCAATATTTTCATGATTGATTTTTGAAAATACTTGCCTATTTTTGGGCCTATCACATGCATTTTCTTCTCCTATAAATTTGGCTCCTATTTTAAACAGAGTATCTATAATTCTTGTCTAACACATTTTTCTCTTATCAACTTCATCTTCTTCACTTAAATTTAACAGCTTTCATCAATGGCACCAAAGTTTAAACCATCAGAATTGGAATTGGGGTTCAGATCTCAACACAACATGATTGCATATCTTGAAGCTGATGATACTCTGTTTCCCCAATACACACAAATGGTGGCGTATTTGAACGCATCCCCATTAAGGTATGCTCTTTCTCATGCACCATTCATTCCAGTCACACATATTAAGCAGTTTTGGAACACTGTTAGTTCCTCAACAGTTAATAGAGTGACTACATTGACTTCTATTGTTCATGGGAGACCTTGGGTGGTTACTGAGGCTTTGGTACGCCAAGCCTTGCATCTTGATGATGCTGATGGCATAGCCATTCTTCCCATAAATGAAATAGAACAAGGGCTTAGGGCTTTGGGATATCCTTTTCCTGATGAAGGTACTCTAAACAAGTATCATAAGCAGGAATTTCCCCCAGCCTGGAAGTACCTCATACATGTCCTCCTTCAATGTTTGAGTCCCAAATGTACTGCACACAATGAGATCAATAGATCCATTGCCAGTGCTATTGTGTGCATTGCAACAGGGCAAAAATTTAATTATTCTAAAATGATTTTTGAGGGCATGTGTAAAAACAAGGGGAACAAAATGACTTTAGCTTATCCCCGTTTTCTACAAATGGTTTTTGATGTTCAAGGTTACTGCTCAAGGGATCACAATGATTTTTATAAGATCCCTGAGCAAAAGAAAGCTATTTTTATGAAGATGAACTCACCACCCCATCGTGACCTACCTTTAACCCAAGCTATGCTTGTTGTTATTGCAGCAGCACAACCCCAACCAGACCCCCAACCACAAATTGAACCTCAACCACAACTTGAACCAATCCCTGAACCTTTACCTTCCCCTGAACATATGCAAATTGACTCAGAATCCTTCAACGCTGACACACTCAATGTTGGCGTTGATGTGCCTATTTCCAACGCTGACACACAACCTTCACAAACCCAAACACCCCTTAACCAACCCACATCCACTCATTCTTCCACACCATCTTCCACACCCCCTGAATATAGGTTGATGAAACGCCAAAGGACTACTGGAGTGTTCTCCTCTGGTGGTCCTAGCCATGTAGTAGAGAGAACCACCACCACAAGTGTGGCTGGTGACCTGGATGAGGCTGGGACTATTGGTTCTGGCTTAGATGCTGGCCAAGGCAGTCTCACCATCATTAAGTCCTCATCCATGCCCAATGAATCTGACTTGGGAGGTCAAATCCCCATTTTAGAAGAGGGCATACTGGAACCAATGACTCTTATGGAATTGACGGCAGTCTGCATAAGCTTGCAAAAGCAAAATGCAGACTTAGTACAAGTTGTCAGCTCACAAGGCCTTGAACTCAAGCAATTGAGGGAGAGGATTGTTGTTTTGGAAAGTGATCGTGCTAGGAGGGGTATGGAGGAATCTTCCAAAGGGGAGGAAGATCCAATAAATCTGAGTGATAAGGGCAGTCATGATGGTCAATCAATGGATGTTGCTGAGGCCCTTACCACTTTGAAGAAACAAACAGGTTTTGATACGTCCTTAGTCTCTCCTACCAACTTAAATTTGTCATTTACAGCTATGTTGAGAGAGGTTACAAAAGGCGCTGAGGGAGGATATTTGGGCGTTGACAAAGAGAATTTGGACGCTGACAGAAATATTTTGGGCGCTGATAGGACAAAATTGGGCGTTGACAGACCTGCACATGAAGGTGATGTATCCCAGTCATCATCTATCATCAAGGAGGTTTCTACACAGGTATCACCATCTACCTTACCAACCATTGCACCATCAGATAAGGGTAAGGGTAAAATGGTAGAAGAGATTGTTCCAAAAGATGCAGTTCAAGTTAAGATTGATAGAAGATTAGTTGCACAAATCATGGAACAAGATAAAAAGGAGTCACCATTTGTTGTGACTTCAGAAGAAGGAAGTGATGGAGCTAGCTCATACTCAAGTGTGATGATTATAGAAACAGAAAGACTTGAGTATGGTGATGAGTTGGCTGAGGAGAAGCTGAGAGAGTTGAAATTGCAGGTTAACTTTGACATGCCAGAGGTGGTTCAAATGTACAATGCTTGGGAAGAAAGATGTATGGAGAATCCAGACTTGACCATTTCAGATCAAATATGGGATTTGTAGATTCTTCTTAGAGTTTAGAAGGATTGCCAGGTAATTTTGAAACACAAGGCAAGTAATATTCTCTCAGAGTTGAAAAGGGATAGAAGGGAGCTATACTTCATGTTGCTCAGATGTCATGGAGTTGGATGGACTTATCAGAAGTTGAAGGCTTTGACATTTGATGAATTGGAAAGCAAGGCCTATCCCATTTGGGTGAGAGTGCAGGAAGCAAACACTCTCAGACTTCTTTCAGATGAAAGAAAGGAAGAACTTGCAGAAGAAATGGAACTCAAGAAAGCTATGATTGTTCCCAGGCCAGTGAAGAAGGGAATTTCATTTGAGTTTCCCAAAGATATGGATCCACTATATCCAAGTGTAGCTGTCATCAGAAAGAGTCTCAAGCTCTCACCTTTAGAAGCTTCAGATATGGTACAAGTGTTACCATTGGATTCCAGGAACCCAATTGTGAGCTATGAAGAAGATGAATGTGGGTTCTGGAGGATTGGCATATATGGCAAAGAGGTACACACATTTACCACTCTCATATCTTTGTTTGCAAGTTGTGATAGAGAAGACTTGGTGGATCTTTGGAGGTTGCTTGTTGGAAATACGTTTTTCCCTATAAAGTCTCGGTCACATCTTAGTTAGCATAGATCACGAGTTATAGACTATTTAGAACTTTGTTTCTTGGAGCGACCTCCCTTAGGGGGAGATTGTTGGAAATACGTTTTACGTATTTATGAAGGATCGGTCGCTCCAACGATAATTATGTAACGGGCTCGTGATCCATTTAGTTTATGTATAGTCCATATAGCCCACATGTAGGGTGGGCTATATATATCCCCTCCTAGCATGTTAGGAGGGGTTGTTGATTGTTTATTTGACACTTAATCATTTTCCACCTTTACTTTCTCTCTCTACTTCTCTCCCTTCTCTCCTTTCTCTCTCTACTCCATCATATCCTTCCTTCATCTCTTTTATATCTATCAATTTTTTTGAGGTGCGCCATGATTTTGGTCAAAGGGAAGCTATTCAAAAGACACATGTAAGAGATAGCAATGTCCAACCTAGTCAGATGCCTTCTAGATTACCCAACACTGCTAACCGAAGCATGACGTCTCCTAGGAGCATCGATCAATCATCTAGGAACTACTCGGACATTAAATATGCTACTTGTAAAACATGTAGAAAATGTGTCTTTACGGCAAATCATGACTCCTGTATCAAAAAATTGCTTAATGAGGTGAACTCCCGTGCTAGACTTAAATCCCAGTGGGTTGCTAAAATCAAACCCGTTGGCAAAATGCGGCGCCCCACTGGTAGAACTTTCACTCTTGTAGGAAACGAGTGCCCTTTAACTAGGATAGTCTCTGATTCTACGAAGACTACTAGGGAGGAAATTGCAAAGGATGATACATCACTTAAGCCTGAACTTAAGATTTTCTATAAAAGGAAACGTTTGCCAACTAAGACAAGTGAATCATCCCCTCACGCCACCTCTGACACAAGAAAAGAAAACCGTGAACCCCCACGTGCTTCTAAAATAGATATCTCTAACCCATGCAAAAGTATACAAACTCCTAATGAGAATGCAGGTACCAAAGTTGATGTTCCAAAAGAACGAAGCGGTCCAATCATTGTATACCGTTCAACTAAGGACACTCTCAGAGTTTGGTTGCTGAAGAAGCAGATATCAGAGAAACTAGTATCTCAGGGGATTCATGGTTAAAGCTGCCCAAGGACTTATAGTCACATCACAGACTATAACTCGCTCTTCAAAGAAAGGAAAGTTTATCGCCGATGGTAAACTTATCCTAACAACGAGAAATTAATTTTTCTCGGGCATGAGCTTATATCAAAAACATTCCAAGTTTTCAAGCTCATGCACTATGGCTCCTCGTTAAATGACAGACGACGACCCGGACTTCAGAGACAGGGAAGTTTATCCACGCAACGATAACTTACCCTCTTAACAAGAAATTAAGTTTTCTTGGACACGAGCTTATCCTAAAACCATTCAAAGGTTTTAAGCTCGTGTATATGGTTTATCATTAAATATCAGATGGTAACCCGTGCTTCAAATAAAGGAAAGTTTATCGCCGATGATAAACTTATCCTTACAACGAGAAATTAAATTTTCTCGGACACGAGCTTACATTTAAACCATTCAAAGGTTTTAAGCTCGTGTACACGACTTCTAAGTAAATGTCAGCTTAGGACTCGTTCTTCAGATAAAAGGAAAGTTTATCGCTGATGATAAACTTATCCTTAACAACGAGAAGTTTACAACTTCTCGGACTTGAGCTTTCCTAAGATATTCCAAATCTTAAGCTCAAGTAATTGGTTTTCAAAACTTTGAACACAATTTTTCAAGAATTTCTCAAAAGGTTTTCTAAATCTTTCAAAATTGTGTGTTCAAAAATGTTTTGATAAAAAGAGCATGTCTTCTGGAATCGATAATATTTACGAACCTAGAAATGTCATTCAATAATGACACGGGGTTGTAAATAAAGTTCGAGCAGAAGTTTAAAAGATTTAAAACATGCTCAATTATGGTTTGCTATTATTTCCGATAGTAACCCGCTTTTCACTTTGAAGTCAAGCTTTTCACCGGAAAGCTTTGACTTCAGAATCCGAAGTTATCATCTCCACAAACCGTAGCAACTTATAATTGATATCTACATACTCGACGATGCGACCACTCAAACGGTGACTACAGCTCTTTCAATAGAACACGGGTCAACAATTGAGGGGGAGCATTTGTCCAGCATTCAGAATTTTTGATGCCGAGAGTGCCAAGTTCACATATTGGTGTTAAGACAACGATATCAATCATACACATGGAGTCAAGAGATAACTTCAGAAGTTACGAGGAAGACCAACATTCGTGAACAAGAACCATGTGCTTCTTTCATATGATGTTCTTCATCATTCAGGTCCAACCTCGTAAATTGCTAATCTTGTGAATTCATTATCATATATGATCTTTGCACGTGATAATACCTTACACTTGTGTTTAAAAGGTATTTAATTTACGTTTCAAGTACACCCTCATTAATTTGAGGGGGAGCTTGTGTAATTCATGAAGATAATTGGATTTGCATTTTTCTTCCCAAATTTTCTTAAAACGCTATTAAATCAATTGATATTAAAAATATTGATTGAGTTAATATTTTTAATATGGGGGAGAAAATGTGATTTAATATGGGAAATGATCTATCACAAATGGTTTGACTTAACGTGCTAGCTCATCCCGACATGTGCGAAATGTTTTCGGATATCGTGGCATATGTTAAGGGGGAGCAAAATGGATTTGCACTTCAAAATGGATTTCATGGTGACATACACTTACCCAAAACATCTCTATTCACGATGATGAAGATTGTGGTGACATAAGGATGGTAGGATAGGTTAAAGTCCAATGATTCCTCTTGAACCGGAGGAATCTTCCCAAGGACATTCCATAGCTAGAAATAGTAGTCCTTAGGAAAGATGGAGAAAAATTGTGAATGTAGCTGAATGCCGACCAAGTACTTAAGTTAGCACTGGAACAATCACAACAAGGTGCTAGTGATGACGTATTGGTAAGCATTGAAGGGGTTGAAGAATGAAAAAGAATTGTAAAGATAAAGGGTGTAAAGAAAGAAGCCCTCCTTACAACTTTAGGCAGAAACCGGGTCAATACATATGCTATTGAGATCATTTTTGTTAATGATTCTCGATATTGAAGAAAGACATCATGGACCCAGTGATGCAATGCACAACTCTTCCCAGCTAACTCAAATATCTCTCAAAAGGTATTTGTTTTAATCACACGGAGACAACACATTATCTATTGATTTATTCACTCCGAATAAATTGGTATTGAAAAGGTGGCACTCCTCTCCAGCCTCCGATCACTAAAAATCCAAAATGCACGATCGAGTCTAGAGCCATTTGAGATCATCAAATATCTCATTAGGACACACTTTCATATTTCCTTGCTTCTTCACACACTGTGAAAAGTAAGAAAGATCTTAAGAGTCCTACGCAAAATCTTCATGATCTTGCCTGAACATCCGAGTAATACGAAAGTATTTACAATGAAGATGGAAATCCTTCTTGAGCGAATATCAAAAATCTCATGGTAGGTGACTTGTGCGATTCTTTATGAATCAAACTTGTGATAACTGGAAAGCAACAGTGGTTTAATTCTTAAATGAATTTAAACACGTTCCAGGCCTCTACGCAATATCTTAGTGATCTTGCCAGAACATTCAGAGTAATACTATTAAGTATTTACAGTGACGAATGGAAATCCTTCTAGTGTTAACATCAAACAGCACTTGGTAGGTAACTTGCAAGATTCTATATGAATCAAGCTAGTGACAACTGGAAAGCAACGATGGTGCGGTTCTTAATTGAACTTCACTTGTTCCAAGAACATGAATTGACGGCTTCAAATCATGCGGATAATATTATCCAAATGATTCACTCTTTACGTTCGCATTCAGCTTTGGACGGTCGAGTAAAGAGAACGGGTTTACCCGCGAAATCTTGTCAAGGAGGTTCTTTATTGAAACTACCTGCCACAAGTACGATATTTAATATCGTCCAACGGTCTTCACCGACCGGAGGTAAAATGCTACAGAATTAGAATGAAATGTTCAAGGCCATTTCATCCGTGTATATTGTTTGTTGCTAACTGTCTTATGCAGCGTAACAAAAAGGTGGCATTGCGGTGTACAATCCAGAAGAAGTCGTCACCACATGCTTATACTACATACAATTAGTACTTCAACAAATTCAAGAAAGCCTGAAGGTCAAGTCTTCCGCTGTATCAAACTCTGAAGCTTTCAAGAATTTAAAAGTATAAGTATGTGGAACATGAAGTCACGAAGAGGCAAATATCACAACTGAAGAATGCACAAGGTCAAGGCAAGGAAACATGCTCAAGACTAAAGTCAAAGATCACATCAAGCATATTCACAAGAACAAGATCGAAGACTCAAGCATAGATGCTAGGTTTAAGATTTTGTAAAAAGATGTGACCTCCCTTAGGGGGAGATTGTCAGAAATACGTTTTTCCCTATAAAGTCTCGGTCACATCTTAGTTAGCATAGATCACGAGTTATATACTATTTAGAACTTTGTTTCTTGGAGCGACCTCCCTTAGGGGGAGATTGTTGGAAATATGTTTTACGTATTTATGAAGGATCGGTCGCTCCAACGATAATTATGTAACGGGCTCGTGATCCATTTAGTTTATGTATAGTCCATATAGCCCACATGTAGGGTGGGCTATATATATCCCCTCCTAGCATGTTAGGAGGGGTTGTTGATTGTTCATTTGACACTTAATCATTTTCCACCTTTACTTTCTCTCTCTACTTCTCTCCCTTCTCTCCTTTCTCTCTCTACTCCATCATCTCCTTCCTTCATCTCTTTTATATATATCAATTAATCAACCATCTTAATCCATCAAATCCATCATGTAGAATAGGCCAATAATTACGTAGACCTTCATTGCTGGAGACCAAGTATGAGGCTGAAGCACCAACTTCAGCTAATGGAATAAAACTGTGGTCCACATTCAAAAGAATGTGTGGACCAAGAGATGAGGATCCTGCAATTTGGAAGGATCTTGAAGATGACCTCAGTGGTCTTCAATGGAGGTTATATTCAGCTGCTGGTGTATACCATTTGAGTTCTACAAAGTTTGCTGAGTATCTACTTGTGGATGGTCAGTATTTCATATCCAAGGCTATTTTGGAGAAGATGAAGGACACTCAGCTGGAAATAGATTATTCAAGTGACGTGGCAAAAGATTTGATCAGATTTATTCACTATCAATATGAGAAGGTTTGTAAGATTCCTCCTAGTCCTTAATGCTTATTCAGAAACTTGGTCATAAGAGTGGATATCAAGTTTAGGGGAGGATTGTTGGGAATAAATTAAGGCCAGATCACTTGAGCGCTGACAAGAGTAAAACAAGCGTTGACAAGAACAAAACAAGCGCTGACAGCTCAAGCGTTGACAAGATAAAGTCAAGCGTTGACACATTGAAGACAAGCACTGATGGAAGATATTCTCTACGCGTTTATTGTATTCTAGATTACTTCTAGTAAAGATAGGAACAACAATGTATTTTCTATATTTATCTTTACCTAGAATACTTGATACGTAGATTATTATACAAGGTTTCTTATGTCTATAAAATAAGACCTTTAGGATAATGTTTGATATAAGTTTTCATTCGTAAACTACTTTCATTGTAAGCAAGTTTGATATTGATAATCAAAGTGAAAGTTTGTTTATATCATTGTGTGTTCTTGTTTAAGTGTTAAATTTCGCATAACACTTAGATTCATAAGCATATACAAAGGTTTCTCTAAGTGTATTACTTGATCTAATCTCGTATACATAAAGCTAAATCGATCTAAGTTTGGGATCAACAGTGAGTAGGTGCATGAGCACTTGGCTCTCCTCGAGTAGATGATAGTGGTGAAGCACCACTAGTAGTGGACTCACGTCGTGCTCCATCCGTGGATGAGCTCAAGTAGTACAACGAATCTTCGGACGAGATAGACATGTCACTGCCAAATCAAGAAAGGCATGTGTAAGAATAAATCAATTTTGCAATATGTTGAAGTTTTAGTTTGTCATGGCACACACCATTTAGCACAAAAATTTTAAGACACGTTGATACAAGATCAATATTGTATTCGCATAGCATGGCACAAACCATTTAACGTAGGTTTTTCAAGAAATATAACCGCGTCAATTTTGCATTCACGTAACATGGCACAAACCATTTAGCATAGAATTTCACGTAGTGTCGAAATAAAAATCGATTTTGTATTCATATAGCATGGCACAAACCATTTAGCATAGAGTTTCATGTAGTGTCGAAATAAACATCGATTTTGTATTCATATAGCATGGCACAAACCATTTAGCATATAGTCATAAATTACGTTACTTGATACTTTTAGCAATTTACTTAGTAAAGTACTTAAGAGCAATGAAATGATACAACTTAAAGGTACAACTTAAAGGTACAACTTACTTGTCGAAGACGCGAAGTGATGTGGTCTATGGAGATGGAGGTAGTTATAGTCTAGTATTACTCTTTTTCCAAAATTTCATTTTTGACCAAAACCTTTGTAAAAATGATTTTATAAAAGTAACCTAGTTCTCTATAACCATGGCTCTGATACCAATTTGTCACACCCTCAATTTGGCCCACGTGTACAATTACACGAGGATGTGACTATCATGACAACCAAGAGACATAGATACAAGAATAACTAAGAAAAGTCATTTTTTATTCATAAGACATAAAAATAGAATTGGTCCCAAGGAAAATTGTTTTACAACTCATGATAACATTGTTTGAGTTTCCAAATATCATACATCCAAAGTAAGTCCCAAAGTTAAATCGTGATAATTTTTATTAATCTCCATAGCACAACCACGTCACTCCTCCGCCTTGACACTTGAGAAAAACATTGCTAAAACGTCAACACAAAGGTCGGTGAGTTTATAGGTTTAAGTTTAAGTAGTGTGATAAACCATAAAATTTTAGTTAGGCAACCGTCCAATAATCTTATAACAAATACAAGATTATTATCAAATAGCATACGTTCATGATATCCTACGTCTAAGCTCATGACACCGAAGCGTTAACCGTACAAACCAGTTTATATATGAGTGTGCCCAAGCAAATACTACCCCAAAGTATTCGTAACAACCTCAAATGTATTTGTATCTAATTTGGTCACACAACCAACAATATATAGGGAGGCCAATCCCAATAGATCTATCCATAACATTCGCGCTTACGCAAAGTAATTAACAGTTCATGGTTTTGGTTTTGGTTAATTAATGTTTTTGAAAAATGAATTGCATCAATTTTCAGGTTTTGGTTGATTTTACAAAATCTAGGGTTTCGGCTGATTATTCTTTATGGTTCGGATAGGGTTTCTATGTCTACTGTCGTAATTATTATTGTTAGTTACCATTCCTATATGAATCAACAACAAAATGTGTAAGTGTTTTCAGGTATGGTCTCGGCAGATTCACTCGGGTGTCGTGGGTCTAAAGAACTTAGCTATGGTCATTTGTTTTACGCCTCTAATAATTCTTAGTACTTAATTGAAATGGGTTCTAAATAGCGAATCCCATTTATTGTTTGTTTTCGCAGGTAGGGTTTGGTTTGGCAAGCACAACTACAATGTATGAAGAAACTAAAGAGGAGGTGGACAAAAGACTCACAGTAGGGGTTCTCGGCTGGTGGTTTTGGACAGGAAAGGAAAGGTTTTGACTCGGCTGATTCAAGCTCTTGCTACACCTTCTATAATATACCCAGATTTATTTTGATAAATGATGTTTTGTAATCTGGACTGTGAAAAGATTGTGGGTATTTAATTAGTATTTTTGGCATAGGGTTTGCCCAGTTCCGGTTTTGGTATGCTTGTGACATGCCCATAATCGGCAATCTCGGCCTGTGTGTTGGCCTGGAGTGGTGAGTGGACTGTATAAAAATAGTTTCCAGGTTTGGGTGTTTGACTTGGGTTGACCAAGGTTTGAAATTTGTTAACTATTAATGAAATCACAGCATTGTCTCACTTAACTTTGTTATTCTCAGTTTTTGGTAATTTTGTATAGTCTTTCTTAATAGTATTCAGCCCATCAATGGTTAATTCAAAATGATATTCAGCCCAAGGGTTTATCAAGATAGCACGAGTTTTTTTTTTAGACATGTACAATCTTAACAACGTGAATCATAACACGCAAAAACTCAATCTCGTGACTTAAACAAGAGTGGAAACGTGTATTCTCGACAATTTGATAAGTATTCATAACCGACACAAACCGTAAATAAGCAAAACGTTTAATAACGAGCACGTCTCTATTATAATAATAAGACGCGAAAATTCAAGTTGTTACATATATCAACTTTTTTTCCTTTTTTGCGCTACTATTAGGAGTTCTCATTTTTATTTGACGAGTAAATTAATTTTTTGCGAAAGTTTGCATGAACACCTCAATAAACAAAATTCCCCAATTAAAATTTTTTCCATGTCCAAGATTCATACCCAAAACTTTAATTGAAATGCAAGAAAACCTTAAAACACTTGTACCAATCTCAATTGATATCTTATATATAGGGCGGAAACAAAAGAGTTATAAAAGTCATGCGACCTTTCTAACAAAAAAGTTATTGTTTCATAGTTTAAAATAGCTAATACACATTTTGAGAACAACTAATACACATTTTGAGAAGGCATTTGACTTTTTCTTTTAATTTCATAGTTTAAAGCAATGAATAGACGAATACAATTCATAACCCATTCAAAATAGCTACACCACATGGCACATAATACTTTGTATTTTATTGCACAAACTGAAAAATAATGTTCACGCAAATGAACACGACAAATAACTTTGGCAAGCTCAAGCAAACAAATTCAGATAATCACAGCTAATGGTTTGTGAATGATTGAAATAATTAAACCATGCTACATAAATAGAAACAACTTAGAGATTCATAATTACCGACTGAAGATTGAGATTTACAGGTTCGTATTTTAGGTCAGAATTTCTTCGCAATTGTGTCATTTATCAACAAAGACGTTAAACTTTTTTGCGACATGACTATGTACCATGTGGCGCATTAATTATCAACATTCGTAACAAAAATTTACAAGAGCCACATGAATAAATAATATGTGTAAACATATATGTCATCTTCTTGTTAGTGATAACGGCAGGACTCGCTGCTACATAAATCAATAACTTATTACTACATATATTCAAGCACAAAAGTAATCACATTTTTAGATCTCCAAATCATTTTCTTACTTCAAATTAGGTTTTTTTTTTTTTTTTTTCCGATCTTAACTCTTTGCGGAAAGATTCCTAACTAGCAAGACATGCACCATCAGCGAAAATAAATAAAATGAATTCTAAATGTTTTTAAACTTACAAAGTACAAAGTTACATGTATGTTTCACGTGGGTATGCGACCTTTCCATATGGTTTATAATTTATAAATATAAATAAGAGTAAATTTCAAAAATCGTCCTTAAAGTTTGGTCAAATTGCATATTTCGTCCTAAACGTTACAAAAGTGCAAGAATCATCCATGTGAAAAAACTTTAATGCAAGCATCGTCCTTATGAGGAAAATTATTAGGACGAAACCTGCAAAATAGCCAAAACTTTTAGGACGAAACTTACAAAATGACAAAACATTAAGGATGAAAATTTACGAAATAGTTTAATTTTATAACGATATCAGCACTTTTAAAATATTTAGAACGAAACATGCAAAATGAGCAAATCTAAAGGACGATTTATGCAATTCTCTCTATAAATAAATATGTAAATCTACGTTTGAACTCTTTACTCAATTTCAAGCTACACAAATGTTTTACGAGCAGTATTTATTTATTGAGTTAGTTGTAAATACTAAATACAGTATTAACCAAGTCAGTTTGACAATTTGTACTTTGACCAGTTTCATTCATTGGCACAAGAATTCTATCATGGATTCATGGCCACACATTTTCCTTCTTCTCTAGATTCGATCATTCATTTTTATAACCAATCCAACCATCGGTACACGATCATTGATCTCAAACCATTCTCGCATTCTCATGAATAAGAATAATCAATAGTCAACCAAATTGTCGAGGAAAAGGGTGAGAAAATTTATTTTATCCATAAAAAATTATGAATTAACGAGAACATCATGAACTCGAGTGTCTTTTGACACCGGCTATTATCTAGCTCATAAAAAGCCCTTAACTTTTTATTCATAAAATCCAATGTTGCAAAAATCGCGAATCATTAGCCGGCCGGTCGACCATCTTTTAGCTTGTAATCGTTCTAGGCGGGATTAATCGGCGATTAATGAATTAGAATTTTTAGCAAATTTTTGGTATTTTCGGCAAGTTTTGTATTTCTAACGAGTTTTAGCTATTTTTGACAATATTTATCATACATATAAATAGTTATAAACACATGTTTACAGTGGTTTTTTGGTATTTTCGGCAAAAATTGCAAGTTTTCAGCAAGTTTGACATCCCTTGACCATCGTTGACCTCCAATAATCGTTTTTTCATTAATCGGCAAGTTAGAGGGCCTTGTAGTGATTAATCGACGATTAAACGACCTTGTATACCTTATTTTGCAACACTGATAAAATCTCTTCAATAAGCCGATGGGTTTTTCAAAGTTGATTACCAAATGAACTAAAACTCTTTGCTAAAAAAGTCATTTTATGTAGTCCTTTCCTCCCTAAACATTTTATTCATACTTTGCGTAACATGTTTGGTTTAATAATTATCTCTCGTAACATTTCTTTGTGATTCTTAAGATTGCTGGATGAATCACTATATAAAAGAACAACTAGACATGTAATCATCTAAAAAGATATTTATTTAGACATATAATCATCTAAAAAGATATCATTTGTGATACTTCCAAGTGATTATTCCTACTTTATTCATTTGCCAACGTATGTTACAGCCATACGCACACTCCTAGGTGAATCTTGGGACCATTTGTGAAGTAAGGTTTTGTTAAACATAGTTCTTAAAGCACTTGTAATAGGTCATTTTGCTTCGTGTCAAAGGGGTTGTACGGACTCACGGCTCACCATCACACCATCCTTGTTATTGAATAAGGCAGATAGCAAGACGCAACATACAAACATAACGTATGCATTATATATGTACTCTCCACTGGAGTATCCTTACTAAGGATTGTTTTCCAGAAAGAAAAAAGAAGTCGCAGGCTTGCAGCATAAAGTTTGCCAACTTGGATCAGCGCCGGTTTCAAGATTTTGGTGTGTTTGTTTGTTTACTTGTATCAGATAAGAGGTCTAGACTTTCAAAACCTACCATCTTCTTAGTCATTTGCAACCACTTTTTTACATCCAAATATAATACGAAGTTCTCGAGTGGCTTCACCACTACCCACCTCAACTGTTCACGCTCTTCATCGTCCATTAGAAAATCATAGTGCAAAGGCGAAAGAAAAGAAAAAGGGAGACACCAACCTACCTCGTCTATGGAGTAAATGGCACATGAGAAAAACTATACTCCATCTTACTAGAAGGTATTAAATGTATGAAAATGGACGGTTTTTCTTTTGGTGTTGGATGGCATGAAAAGTGCCCCCCATTTTCTTTGGTAGACATTGAAAGCATGAGTAGTGCAAGATGATGGAATTTTGTATGTAATGCATGAAAAGTGTTCCATTTCCAAGTGTTTATTTGGGTCACAAATGAAAAGTTTAATTAGTGCCGTCCACTTTACGAGTTGTCATAAGTCATAACTTAAATGACCCTGCTAGTTGTAACCTATATAAAAAAGACGCTCAACTAAATGACCCTTCTTCTGTCCAGCTGTCTATGATTCTTGTCTAGTTTTGTATTGTCAAAGATGTACAATTAAATTTGTGTTTTCTTGTACAGCCTAGACATAAAACAAAATCATAATCTTATCTAAAAATAAGATCAAAAAATGATAGTGGACCAACAATAGATATTTCATTAACGTACAATACATCGAAAACAGGCTGTTCAAACAGCAGATACCTGCACTTCCTATGACCTAGTCAAGCAAAAAGATGCCTAAGATATATAATTCGAAGAAAACAAAACCATTCCATTGCAGCATAACCTTAAACTAAAAATATAACACCTCAAAATAGTACGAAAGCATATTGCTTAGCTGTCTAAGCACAATTGACAGCTGAACAATGAAAACACATCCTAGGTTTGTCAAAAACTCCAAACAAAATCTTATCGTGACCATTCAAGGGGCTGCTGATCAAGAAACAAACCTCGTCACTTGCAGAAGCAGAGCATAGACCTAAGTTGGTTTTCGCATGTTACGTCCTGCACGAATGACTTCATCCACAAGTAGGAGCTGTGATGCAATCACCGGCCTGCAAAAAGACACGGATATTTCATTTAAATGAACAAAAAGATCCCAAGAATGTATTTGTGTTAGATCCTGGATAAGTCAAAAACTATTAACATACGCTGAATTGATGATTTGGCGCTTCACAGCATAGTTGTCGAAAATGCCTTCCATATGTGGGTCAATTGGATCGCCGGTGTGTTGATTTAGTCCAACAACATTCCCATTGTCATGCTCTCCCTAATGAATTAATTTAAGTGAAAAGAACATTACAGTTAAGAGTCATTTAGAAATTTAAATAATAATAATAAAAGACTTAGACAACTAAGGGTGGAGAAAATTACAGTTAAAGAAATTATCACGTCTTGAGTGTCAAGTCCAGAGTTTTCGGCCAGGGTCTTTGGTACAATTAGAAGGGCATCAGCGAACGCTTGAACGCCAAGTTGGGCACGCTGCAAGCAAAACTCAAGAAATAATTAATTTGGTTGACATGGATTATATCATAAACGATGTACAACTGCATGAAGAATGTTGACTTACCCCTTTAACAGTTTTTTTCACGTCATTAACCAAATACTGTCTAGCTGCAACCTCAAAAGCACCAGCACCCTGAAATACATATCATATATGCTACATTAAAAAATAGAACTTGATGTCTTGGGATGCTCAATCTAATGAATTTGACGCGTATCAAACCCAACTTATAACTAAAGTTTACAAGATTTGTGAACTGATACAGAAGTAGGCATTTGAAACGCTCTAGTAGCTCATGTTGTTACTACACACGCACGCTGATTAAACAATATATTAAATTAACTTACTCTGACAACTGCCTCGTCTTCAATGGTATTTTTGACTGCTCGAAGGCCATCTCTTACAGCATCCTTAATTTGAGCAATTGTGTGGTCATTTGGTCCTGCAATAATATATATGTAATGTAATTACAAATAAAAAGATTAAACCAACATATAAAACAATTTGAACCATGAAAATCAGTAACGTCTTGTATTACCTTTAATTAAGATTGTACAAGAGTTGGGATGCTTTACATTCTCAACAAATGTATACTTCTCTTCACCAAGGACATGCTCATACACAAGTCCAGCCCATCCAAGGCAATCAGGGGTTAAATCCTCCACAGAGTTCACAGCTTCCCCACCACAAGCCAAAACCAAACGTTCCATGTTTCTCCTTTTGGCTCTTCGAAGAGCAACTATCTGAAAAATATCAAATTACACTTGGTTAGTACATTAATTGGATTTCTACAGTTCATCCGCCAAAAGTACCTCTACACCAGATATGTATGAGTAATGAATGACTTACCCCTGCCCTAGCAAGAAGATCCAATGATGGAGGATCAATCCCTTTTTGATTGATAAGAACAAAGTTATCTTCAGTGCCCTCGCACACCTGTTGACCATGATAATTATAAGAATGTAACGCTTCAATAAAGAGCCTTCTATTATTCAATGTAATTACAGCATACCTTGTTTTTCAGAGCAATAATTTTTTTCACTCTCTCGTCAACAGAACGTCTCTCTGCAACAACCATTGCTTCTCTCTGTTCAGCATTTGAGTAGAAAAATCCTGCATTAATTTCACTGAAGAAAGAGATGTCAGACTTGTATAAGATCTTCTATGAGCTAATTAAGTTTACAATGATTAACAAGTATTAAATTTTACCTTTTCTCATATTCCAAAGAAACATTACAGGTCAAAATGTGACAGTTCTCGGCTCGTCTCTTCATGTCAGGATGCCTGGATCCATGGTCAAGAACAAGGCCCTCCACCTGTTGAACAACATAGCCAAAAGACAATTAGAAGAAAATCCACAATCTGCATAAGTAAAATGATGATAGTAATCGCATCTAACTTACCAAACGAGTGTCTACATCAAACTTGTGGCGCATGTGCATAATCTCAACCATAAAAAGATCGATAGCTTCTTCGGGCTTGTTAACACAGAGCACCTACAGATCATAAAAAAGCATCAGATACTACAGGAATAATGATTCTATAAACAAAATATAGTGAAAACCAGACTCCTATAATTGTAGTAGATTCAAAAATGTAGGACTCACCGCATTCACTACTATGTCAGTCAATTGATCTGCCAAAGATTCATATAACTGCACAACAATATCAAATATGTATATTATACACTAAAAAAGAACCTGTCTTTATTAGCCAAACAATACCTTCAACAAAAAAGAAAGAGAGAGTAACCGAAAAGAACCTTAGTTCTCAATGTAGTTCTTGCTACCATCTTAAGCATTTCTCTATCAGGCCCATCACCCATCACTACAGGAGTCTTGAACTTCTCGAGAAATTCCAGAGTGGCCTTCTTAGCAATTTCGAAACCATCAACCACAACACGGGGATGCATCCCTGAAAACAGCAACAAAATGAACATACTTTTTCAGTTGCTATATAACTCACCAAACTTTAAAATTTTAACCAATGCATTACACATAAAACTACATTATTATGTAGTAAATCAGCTAATAACAAAATAACAACATGAACAAAGATACTGTTAACAATGATGAGGTCTGGTCTTTTAACATAATCATATTAATCATAAGCGACACAAAATTAAACTACTCTAACTAAGACTATAAAAAATTAGATACCTTCATCAATACAACGCTCAGCCTGCTTCATTAGCTCGCCAATAAAGATGACTGTAGAGGTTGTCCCATCACCACTGATATCATCTTGTGCAACAGCTGTTCTTGCAATCATAATGGCGGTTGGATTTTGGATTTGCTGGAATCAGAATAAAAAGTCAATTGCTATAACAGAAGCGTGGCACTATTCTAGCAATGTAGGTCATCACATCAATGACAAACATATTGGATCGCAATGGAAAACTGATCACCTTGTTGATGCTTAATTTCCACAATGTTCACAATTCTATCAATTTAATTATCAAAGTTTGCTAAATCCTTTAGTAATAATTTTGACCGGCTATAAAATTCTTCACGTACACAAAATATAACTAAATAAACACGGGTGTAAGCATCAGTTAGTGAATCCACTACTCGCTTGGCTTTAAAAAATTGCACATGTTAGAGTCATAACTCTCATTAGGGTGAACATTAAACACACCGGTTCAATCTGAATAAACCAAAAACATACTAGTCTCAATGTCTTCCTTTAGAAAAGTACATGTTGATATAAGGTTTAATGTAGTAATGTTGTAGCATAGATGCATATGACATGGATATGTACATCTTGAATTCCACTCGCATAAAGTGCATGTTCGATTTGCGTATAACAGAGGATGAATTGACAAAATATAACACAGCAATGAATAAGAGTGTTAGCTATCTAAGTTCATATTTATTAGCTAGAGTACTTTCATGTATTTTCTTATTGCTCCTTATGCTTCACGCAAAGCACAATAGTACTTTTCATGTGCAGCAGTGACATATACATAATTAACACCATCAAATTTCCACTTGTACTCTCTGCATGTGAATATCGTCATCATTCTCTCTAGTGAAAATATATACATACATAATCGTCCTAAATCTGAACGGTAATTAAGAACAAATGTATATTATTTCACTTATCTTAAATCTTACATATCAAAATTGCTACTTGTATTACCATTGCAATATTATGTTTTGCGGATCAGCAGTACAAACTTAACCCAAACTCGCATACAGAAATCGTACTGAAGTTAAACAGCTGAAGAAAACTCTGGCACTAAAATAAGTAGTAATATAACATTGCCAAAATATTGATATCTTATAAAAAGAGAGGAGTTTCAAATCTTCAAATTGCTTATTCGACTGTATCTAATTACATTCATTTCAAACATGTTAAATCTTCAAATATAGAATTGCCGCACACACACTCGAGACTGTTAACTCATCTATAAATTATCTCTTCTCCAGTTACGGCTAATTATATAACTCCTCTTATTTCAAAAAACCCTAACCAGTTTGTTAAGCCGCCTAGACACCCCCGCCAGCTAGTATCTAATTCTAACCGCATCTTAAAATTCTCTTTTAACGCAAATAAAACCTTCTCCTATCGAAATAATAATAGAATTTACATTCCGCGAAACAATAGAAGCTAACTAACCATCTCCTTGAGCAAAGTATTCCCATCCTTAGTGAGTTTAATATCACCAGCTCCTCCAACAAGCCTATAAATAAATCAATTAAAACTAAAACACAACAATAAATATAAAATAAAAAAGAATTAAATAAATAAAATAAAAACTAACATCTTAATAGTGCCTTTAGGACCAAGGTTACTCTTAAGCACATCTTGTAAGCCTTTAGCAGCGTTAATATTCATATTAAGCGCTGCTGATTTGTTGAGCACTTCCGCGTTAGGGTTTAATACACGTAGAGACATCTTTAGACCTGTTATTTTTATATAAAAACAAATTAAATTATTAGAGTTTATATATAAATATGAAATGTAACAGATCGAGAGAAGATAGTTAATTTGTATACCTTTGATTAAATGAGATGATTGATGGATGGATGGATGGATCTAGTGTGAGCGGGAGTGACTTGTTTTGAGAAGTGAAGTGTGAGACTGTGTGATGAATGAAATAATGAATTTTAGGGTTCTTTCTAGAGTGTGTGTGGGTTTCAAGTTAAGTGGGGGTTTGATACGGCGTCGTTTGCTTTTAAAGGGGGGTGTTTGGTGAAGTGGTTTAGGGAGGAATTTATATTGTCTGTGTTTTTTTTTTTTGGCAAAATTAGACGAGTACCCGTGTATAGTGGCGGAATTTGGTCAGTGGCAAATAATTTATAGTATGCGATATTGTGGTAAGTGTTTCGTGTACGTTCAAAATAATGCATGAAAAGATCAAATTGAAATTATAGAATGTTTTAATATAGACAAAATTACATGGATGGTCCCTGTGGTTTACCCAAAATTGCAACTTTCGTCCCTCGAGTTTTAAAGTTTCATGGGTCGTCCCTAACTCTGAAACTAGTAACACCATTGGTCCCTCCACTAACGAGACGTTATTTTTGTTAAAAAAACAAGGCCACGTGACTAAAACGTGATGGGTTTTTCTATTTCTTTTGGCTTCAAACACAAGGACCATCAATGAAACTGAAAACTTCCACCTATCTCCTTATATAATTACCCAACCCCTCATTTGTCCCCACCCACTCATTTATCATCTCCATCTTCTTCACACCCACCATGAACCCTAATTGTTTTTGTGGCAGGAGAACAAATGTAATCACTTCTTGGACAAATGAAAACCTTGGGAGACGTTTTTATGGATGCCCCGATTAGATCAGTGTTTAATTTTTTTGATTATTTCGATTATTTATATGATTCTTTTGTTAAATAGGGTATTGTGGATTGGGTTGATCCCCCAATGTGTCGTCGTTCAGTTATGATAATTCCAGGATTGTTGAGGGCAAGAAACCGTCAAGAAGCTCAATTGTTGGAAGCTGAAAGGGGTCGTCAAAGATTGAAGAAGATGTTGATTATTACATGGGGATTTATTGTAGTGTGTGTGTGTTTGGTAAACTGTTTGGTTAGTTTATGTGTGTTTTCCAAAAGATGTATCTTTTGCTAGTAAGCTATGTTGTGTTTTGTAATGGATGTTATTTGTCTTTGCAATGAAAACTAGATGTTTATTTTCACAAATTTATGCCTTATTATTTTGTGTTCAAGCATAGTCAAGCATAAACTCAAGAAGCACAGTATAAATAAAACACAAAATGACCCATTCCATATGGTATACATTAGCATAGTCATAACAACATTGTCATAATATCAAGACATAGTCTAAAACAGAAAGTCTAAAACATAACTGATCACACAAGATCAAGACACACAGTCTAAATAAAACACAAAAGATGACACATAGTAGATCATTCTTCATGCAGGTTCTTACCCCTTCCAACACCAATTCCAGCAACATTCTTACCCCTACCCCCAATCACATTCTTACCCCTACCTGCAACACCAATTCCAACACCACTCTTACCCCTACCTGTAGCAAAGCCACCACTCCTACCCCTACATGTAGCAACCCCACCACCCCTACCTGTAGCAACTCCACCACCCCTACCCCTACCTGTAGCAACCCCACCACCCCTACCCCTACCTGTAGCAACCCCACCACCCCTACCCCTACCTCTAGCAACCCCACCACTCATACCCCTACCAACTCCAATCTCAACTCCACCACTCTTACCCATACCCCTGCCCCTACCAACAGCTTGACTTCCAGCAGTTGCTTGACTTCTAACTCCACCACTTCTAGTATCTTGACTTCCACCACTTGATTGACCTGCAGCTGGACCTTTTTTACAAGGAGGAGGTTGACTAGCTGAAGTGTTAGCCTTCCTTTTGTTGTTAGTTTGTTCTGGAATGCTCTGTCCCTTGCATGTTCTTTTGTTATGTCCTGGATTATTGCACAATTCACAAGTGACAGTCCTTAGCCTTCTTGTAAGCTTCCTACCTTTGACCATATCAATCATTTCAGTTGCTGACTTCCTCCTAACCTTGGGAGGTCTGCTTGGTTGAGTATGATGCTTTGGTGGAAGGATTTTTGTTGCTATGTGACACTTAGGCCACATACTTCTCCCATTAATGGGGCCAATCTTATGCGAATACTGTTTCCAAGTATCCAATCTATAACAAGGATGCACCCACTCTTCTATTAAACCATGGTTCTTGTTATTTGTTGTCATATCCCAATTCATTGCCACAGCATGCTTGCAAGGTATTCCTGTTATTTCCCAATACCTACAACTACATAAGCTTTGTGTCATATTAACAACACAATGGTCATACCAAAGACCCTTACATTGGTACAAATCATCACCATTATAAATCACAATATACTCTGCTGCTTTATCTGAAATTCCTTGTAGCAACCTAGTGGCAGTAGGAGTCAAAGGCCCATCACTATTGTCTATAATTTTATTGACTGTGACTATCCTTCTCATCAGATACTCTCTTGTATAATCTAGTGCACTAATAATTAGCATATCCCTACCATCAACTAGCTTACCATTCAACACCTCACACATATTATTCAATAGAACATCTGAATGTGCTCTTCCTGTAATGTGGAAAAAACAATTGTTCATACATGAAATATAATCTTATACACTATTACATTAATAAGTATTGGTAGTTTAAGGTAATTGTACCTGAAAAATGAGATCTAGCCCAATGATGAGGATGTATCTTGCATAACCAGTCATAAGCATCCTTGTTATGTTCGTTCAACTTCTTCATAGCTGCCTCAAAGTATGGTACATTGGTAGTAGAAGCACAATTCCATAAAAGGTCCTTGTAAGCTTGACCACTCCATTTTTGCTTCATATTTTCATGAATGTGTTTTAGACAGAATCGATGTTCTACTGCTGGAAACAACTCAGCAATGGCTGGTATTATGTCCTGTTACAAAATAATTAGCAAGTGATATTAGTTGTGTCTATACACTAATTAAGACATTGGATAAAAAATTAGCTAGTATTGGATTAAGATTTACCTTTTGCCTGTCACTAATGAATGTGAAATTAGAATTCGCTTCCAAATTGAGGTCTTCATCCAATTGCTCCAAGAACCATACCCATGATTCCTTTGTCTCAACTTCAACTATACCATAAGCCAGGGGGTAAATCCCATTGTTGGTGTAACACCCCACTTGGATAAGTGGACCGTTACGTGTATTTATGGCGTGTCATCAAATCATAAGGTAAATGTCCTAAAACATTAACTGACCATAAAGGAAATACCAGAATCAAACTTCGGCAATCCAACATAAACCCAAAACATGAAAAATAAAATACTGAATGAAAGGACTAAACAATGTCCAAATAAGCAGAATAATGTAAGAAATGCATAAAGTAAGAAGTCTGGATAGCTTCCATCCAAATGCACATGCTCTTAGAATCCTAAAAGCGTCCTAGTGTACCTGCCGTTAGAACATGAAAGGAACTACGGCTGAGCATAACGCTCAGTGAACGGATGTAGCATGATAAGAATGTACTGACAGTAATAGAATAGAAGGCAACAATGAAGCTATAAGACTGATATGTAACATGTGGTAGAACTCTGCATAAAATCTGGGAAACCTGATTCATAAATACTGAAACTGAAATATAACTATTAATTCTGAAACATGCATTTACTGTATTTTAATTGCCAGAGCTTATATAGGTCACGTGTTGTAACAACCGTGCATGAATAACTGGAGGGGTGACCTCGTCATGCTGTAGAGGGGTGACCTCTAAATAACTGTGCTGGGTGGAGGGATCAACTCCAATGTGAAGGATGTAGAGCACACACCACATTCACCCTGATAACTTGTAACACTTATAAGCCTAGGATGCATCCATACGCCCCACTAAACATACATATAAAAATGGCCAACCTGAACATGAGTGGGACGATGCAGGATATCACTCTCCTGCATGTGAGTCACGACACCGGTGCCTCTAGTGTCGTGGTTACGGTACCTCCGTAACTAGTACATAAACTGGCCGTGCTTGTATATAATGCTCAGGCAATTTATTTAGTTATTAACATGATTACTGATAAACTTAAACATATACTGGGGAAAACATTTGGCTGAAGACGGGGAATCTTAATCATGCATAGAAAGGAAGTCCTTACTGAAAGGACGGAAAATCCGTACCTCTTGTCCAGTAACTGACTGAAGGAAAACTGAACGGACTCTACTCGGGCTTCACGGAAGCTACAATATAAGAGGTGCGAATAAGTTAACTGATATTTATTTAATATTACTGATTTTAACTGTTTCTCGTGATTTATTTTATTCTTGGAATACTGTAGTATATAAACTGATAAATCTGAGCATTCCAATATTTCATTTTAATGTATCCTCGTTCTACTAATTAATTACGACATAACACGTAATCTGACGTTATAATATTCTATATTTAGTAACCTGTTAAAAATAGAAAGTTTCCTTATTTAGAAAGTTCTAAAGATGAATAAATCATTTAATACTTAGATGTCCTTTTAAATTTTTATATTTAAGATAATAATATTAATCTACTAAATAAATCATTTAAAACATTTATTTATAAAAGTGAATAAGATATAATCAAGTCATCGTTTTTATCCTTTTAATTATAGTCCCGAGCCTACCGAGATACCCTCTCTCGGTCGCACTAAAAACCATTCAATATAAACATTAAATTTTGTCTATTTGGATTAGCGATAGAAAATTTTGTCACTAAAACTGTGACTAAAAACTGATCAAAACTGTCATGAAAGCTGCGACAAAAAAAGTCGTCGCTAATCTCATTTAAAGTCACTGATTTCTGTCATGTGTTTTCCCACTGATAAACCCTTTTTGTTCCCACTGCTTGCTAGAGGTTCCCACTGTTTTTAGTAAACCCAAACGCCCCCTTAAAGCTCATCCCCCCTGTTTGGTTATGTTCGTGGTTGGGCAACCAGAAACACCACCGAGACTTGGTGGTCTCGGCTGTTCATCAACAAAAAAACACTACCTTGGGTCGTGGTTAATTACGAGGGTCACCACCGAGAGCTACAGTCTCGGTCTTCGCGAATCCAAGCCAACCCGACACCCTTAGTTCGCGACCCAAACACCCCTGACTGGTAAAAGGCTGCGGCCAGTTATAAACATTCACCACCGAGGCCCCTTGTGGTCTCGGTTGATCAGACCTAAGCCCACCGAGAGTCTTTATGCTCTCGGTTTTCATAACTAACACCAAACCCGATTTGATTTGGGTCTAGAACATGTTTACCCTTGCAAAACCATAAGTTCTTTAAACCATTAGCATAAATTCGTGATCTATAAAAATGAGGAGAATGGTTACCGGATTTGTATTAAAGCTTTGAGGAAAAACCGATTCTCGAATGCATTGTTGATCAAAAACACGACCTTCTCTTCTTTCTTTCTTTTTTTTTATTGTCGGCGGCTCACCCAAGGGAAAACCCTAATCCCGTTTTTTTTTTTTTTTTTGACAAGGGAGGTGGAAAATAAACCCCGTGTTTTGTTTTGTTTTGCACAGTTGGGCCGGCTCCCAAGCCCATACCCTTTTCTTTGTAGTAATAGTCTACAGCCCAAACCTATATACAACTTTTCGTTTCGACTTTATCAAGTTATCGTGTATTAAATGTTTGGTTCCGTGATTTAATTTCTCGCGTTGAAAGCGCTGAATGTATAAATTATTAACTGAATAAATAGCATTCACGTGACGTTTGAATAATTTCATTTATTTATTATTTGAATAAATTATATATTGACTGAATAAATAACGTTAATAAATTTTATGAATGCGTATCATTAATGTTCGATGATTTTAAATGCGGGTTTTACAATTCTTCCCCTCTAAGAAAATAATTCGTCCTCGAATTAAGGATACGACCGTACTGGGTTTTACAATTCTCCCTCTCTAAAAAAAAATTCGTCCACGAATTTAGGTGATTTAAGTCGGGGAATATATCTAATTGAACGACACATGGACTGAATGAACATGAAAGTTGAAACATATAAGCTGAAGGATCATTTGTCCTTGAATTAGAACATGATGCTGCTGAAAGGGTATAAACGTGACATGACTGAAGTAAACATTGAATGTGTCCTGGCTGAAAGGACATGGAACTTAACCTGACTGAAAGAACTTAATTGGGTTTATTGAAGGGAAAGTGATGAGAGGTCCGGATGGACTCCTCCGTTTCGAGTAGCTTCCCGCTCGAAACGATTCCATCAAGGGTTTAAACATAATGAAAATATTGGTCCTGATGACCCTGTCCTGACGATGCTGAATAGTTTCTGGTTCCATATTTAAGATGGATTTTCTGAATCTGATAGACTGAATAAACTATAGCATGTGTGATACATGAAACGGTACGTGTAAATATTCTGAAAAAGATAACATTTATAACTCTGAGCAAGCTGCTGAAATATATAGGGACAAACTACGTGAACAATTGTGAACGTGACGATGTGCATTAAGTATACTGTGAATGTGATACTTAAAACATAATGTGAACGTGATCTAGGACGTATCATGATCGTACACTGACTGAGGAAAGAATGCCAACGATACGGCCTGAGATGTGAAATGTCTGCATGGGTATGGAAAAGTTGTGCTAAACTTGAGTCTGATTTCCCAAGCTTTCTGTAACCGTATTCGGTAATAAACTGAGAAACGTGTATCGTGAAATGGCACACGAACTTGAACGTGAACAATGTTATGAACACAAACGTGAGCTTAAATTATGAGTTAGCATAAAAGATGAACTGAAACAGCATCATACCACGAATGAGACGTAAACGTGAAAGTGAAAATAAACATGAACTTAAAGTGGGCGTAAACATACATGTAGAAACTAGAAGGGGGGGTTGAATAGTTTCTCTTCGATTGGTGACCAAATTAAAATTGCTTTCAATTTGGTTTGTACCAAAACTATCTTTTACTTAAAGCTAAGTTGCATAATGATTAGGTTCAATTGAAATGCACTAGCAAGAATAATAAGCAAGTATAATGATAATGAAATAAGTAAATAGCAAGGAAGGAGACAACCTGGTGGGAAGACACCAAGATTTATATTGGTTTGACAACGAGGCTCTATCCTCGTTTCTACTCCACTCCTCGAGTACACCTACTCGAGATTTCCACTATATCCACAAGCTCCCTTCTCGGAGGAGAAAACCTTACATCGTTGCTTACATTATTTTCCGACACTAAGCTAAATGTCGAGACCTAATCTTTAGCTAGGACCAATCTACACGACGTTGCCTACTTCACAATTTAACGACACAAGGCTAGATGTCGAGTTCTAATCTTAAGGTAGAACCAATCTTCACGACGTTGCCTACTTCACCATTTTACGACACAAGGCTAGATGTCGAGTTCTAATCGAAAGCTAGAACCAATCTTCACGACTCTTCACTTTGAAGCTAAGTGAGAACTTCACACAACACAACTACTAATCACTTTAAAGTTTAGTGAGAACTCATAAGACACAACCACATCACTTTATAGTTTAGTGAGAACTCCTAATCAAATCTATTACAACTCAACTAGACTTATCCAAGTACACACATGTAGCTTGGATTTACACAACACAAATCCAAGCAAACACATATGTAATGGATGTACACAACAAATCCAAGTATTCACAAATAACTTGGATGAACACAACTAGTCCAAGTATTCATAAATACATTGGATTGACCTAAAACAAAGAGGTATCATGATGAATATGACTAGCTCATAAATTCATCTTTATCACTACACTAGTGAGTGAGTGATCTTCTCATTGGGCATGGTAAAGGAGGAGATCAAGAGGATAATCATATGTAAACATCCTTAACAAATTAAGTGATCATTTACTAATGATTATGCTATAGAAAATAGAAAAAGGGCTGAGAAAAACGTCTAAGAGGCTTGCTGGAAAATGAGATTTGACCCACTATTTAAAGGAGACAAAGTTACAACGGATCTATAACGGCTACTGTGCGCGGTACCTTATCTCACCCCGCGGTACCATATCGCTAAGGTACCGCGTAGGTACTTAAGGTACCACCACTAGACTCCGCTCCGTTTTTGTCTTTTAGTGGGGTGGGAATATCTGAGGTATTTGAACCCTTCAAAGGATATTCTAACAGCATTTGGAATATGCCATTTTCAAATTTTCATTTTCCATTTTAATAAAACATTTTCTAAAAAAGAAAGTTTATTAAAAAGTCTTTTGTCTTATTAACAAAAGTGAGTTTTAAGGATAATCATTTTGATGATCACTAAGTATGATTAAGAAAGGTTAGTGATATGATTATTACCTTGATGATAGTGTTAGTTAAATAATTCATTTTGTGTTTCTACACTAAATGTGTTGTATGGTTTGTTGTGATCAAAACTAAGAAAGATTAGTTAACACTAATAATGTTTTTAGGCATTACTTGCATTAACAATCTCCCCCTTTTTGATTACGACAAACGATAAACTCATTTACGTAGAAACACAAACTATGGAATTATTAACTAGTTTATCACTATCATTTCTCCCCCTTTGTCGTAGCAAAAAGGTTAGCATAAGTCTTTGAAGTGCATCGAACTTTGCTAGTAGCTCCCCCTTGGTGGTTGCTCCCCCTTGCTTGGGGCACCAAGTTTGTGAGCTAAGGTGACATGCTACACAAAGGTTAGTAGAAAGGAAATAACACCAATGTATATATGATCACTACCTACTAAGTAACTTGAGAGGGAGAAAGAGAAGAGATCTCAAATTAGAAGCAAGTATTTTGCTAAGTATGTCCAAAGAGGTAATTGAAAAAATCAAACTTCAATATAATGAAGATGATAAGCTTGTCAATGGGTTAAAGCTTTAGAATTGATGGAATCACCCATAAGCAATTGTAAAAATTTAACCAATATCAACTCAAAAAGAGAACTAATTAGATAGCACACAAATAACACAAAGGTTAAAAAATAATACAACAAAGAAGATAGTCATACACATAGTATGAGTATCTAAAAGCAATAAATATGGAAAATAAACCACTAAGCATAAGCTAGTCTAATAGTGATATTTTCCAAGATTGCTAAAAATAAAATAAAACTAAAAAGACGACGATGCATCATTCGAAGTTTTGTCCACCGGAACGAAAACTTGAATAGGAGGTCGAGTGAGGAGGAATTCAAGAAAATTTAACTTCTCATACACATGAGCAAGTTCAATTTGTTGAAATCGGCAACAATCACACGAGGATCCATGATGCAACACAAAATCGTTTGATGGGGGTATGGCATCAAACTTAGGGTTTGGTGGTGGTGGGGTAAAGGGTTTGGGAGTGTTTTCACAATGCCTTGTGAGGTTTGGGAAGGTGGAAAGGTCATTGAGTTGGGGTGTATTAAAGGATTGTGGTGGTGGTGAAACATTTTCTTTTGCTCCGGTGATGGGGTTTATGGTATAAGTCTCATTCCAATACTTGATTGGAGAGAAGGTAGGGTTTTTGGGTGGTTTGGACGAAGATGGTTCATTCTTCTTAACCCAAACGGGTCGAACCGAGATTTTCGGTTTCTTTGAAAGCTTGGATGAGGAAGCTTTGGGTGAGTGGGGTTGTGACAAAGAAATGTCAAGGTTAGGAATGTAGGAGTTAGGCATTGTGAGAGTGTGAGAATGATATCTCAAGGTTATGTGAGAATGAATTCTCAAGGTTGGGAAGGTGTGAGAATGAAATCTCAAGGTTGGGGTATAAGTAAAATGTAATCAAGGTAAGAATTTGAATACAAAATGTGTAGTGTCAAGGAATGTTTAGTCAATTTGAGTAAACAAGGAATCTTGACTGGGAATAGGGTTTTATAAGTTTTGACCAAAAAATTAGTCAAAAGCCACATTCTGGCCGCGGTACCTTATATGGGCCGACGGTTCCATATCACTAAGGAACCGCGGGTCCTTAAGGAACCGCGTCCAGTGGACTTTAAACCATGTTTTTCCTGGGTTTTGGGAAAAACTAAGACTTTTTCAAAAAGTTGAAAATCTTGGAATTTTACCTCTATTAGAACCAAAATATGCTAGGGTTGCATAAAGCAACACATTCACAAAGAATGTCTTGACAAAGGATGACAAAATAATTTAGATATCATTTTGAACCAATTTTAGTCAAGTTTAGGGGTTGTGATAGATTTAGGTTCAATTTTAATTTCAAATTAAAGTTGATTAGTGTGCACAAAAGGATAGAATCACACAAAGCTAAATCCATAAGTCAACAACACGAAACATTCATTAGTGAAACAAGTACAAAGATAAATAAAACTAACTAATGCATAGCTAGCTTATCATTAAATCTAGATAGGTGGTTTTCTTTGGCTTGTTGTTGAAAATCTTTATTAAAAGAACTCCATCATTCATCTCCTAGGAGGAGGCATGGAGAACAAAGCAAGCAAGAAATCTTGCAAACCCCTATGTAGTCCATACATATCCATCCTTAGGTTTTGGATGAGGAAGTGGTTGTAGAGACAACATGGACATCTAGGACCATGAGTTTGTTGAAACCCAAAGTAAGAATCACCCAAGAGGAGGGAAAGAGAGACACCTAAAATTGGGATGTTTGAGTTGGGTGGAGGTGGAGGAGGCAAGTTCTCCAAGGGTGAAGTGGGTGAAAGTGGAGGCATGTTCCTCAAAGGGGAAATGGGTGAGTGTGGAGGAAAATTCTCCAAGGTTGGTGAAATTGGTGAGTTGTGAGGGGTAAATGGTGAAGTCACCAAAATGTCATCAAAGTCATTCCCAAAAGGAATGCTTTGGATTGGTTGAGGTTGTGTGGTCACTTCCAAGGGTGCACTTGGAGTGAAGGGTGAAGAAAGCTCATTCATTCTAGAATTGAATGAAGAGGAGGTAGAACCAATGGAGTGGTTAGTACCATGGGTGGAAGAAGTCTTGCATGGTGCAAGAGGTGGGGAAGGTGATGAAGAAATGAGGATAGGAACATTCTCATTCTTAGGTGTGAGGAAAGGTGAAGAGTTAGGCTTAGCTACCTTAACCCTTATTTTGAGTGTTTTTCTTGGGGTGGAGGTCTTGGAAGTGTTTGAGGTTTTGGTACACACCATGGTTGATTAGGGTGGTTTAAGGTTTAGGGAAGTATGTTTGATGTGTGAAGAACATGGCAAACAAGGTGGGTTTAAATGGTTGAGGGGATGATCCAAACTAGTAATGGGTTAAAATCATTTTAGGTGAATAATGAATTTAGATACCCTAGTTTAGGAAATGTGCAGTTTATTACTGAAAATCATGCAAGGTTTACACAAAATTAAGAAAACAGTGTAAAGCAAAGATGCTGTCGTGCACAGTGGCCGGCGGTTCCTTATCTAGGACCGGCGGTACCTTATCGATAAGGAACCGCGGGTCGATATGGAACCGCGACCAGAAGGTTTTCAAAAATTTCCTATCCCAGTTTTTGATAAACCCAGATTTTTCCAAAAGGTTTCACAAGCCAAAGTTAACTACAGATCATAATCTAATAAGCTAACTATCAAAAGGCATGCACAAAGCAATGTAAAACACAAACATGAAGGCATAATTAACATTAAGGATCAAAGTAAATAATAATCCAAGCATAAGTTAATACGTAACCAAATGAAGAGAAGAGAGTCATGAAAACATCCTAGATGAGTGTTGCAAGTCACTATGAGCATAACATCTAATTCCTTGATTCACTTCTGAGGCGTTCTCGAAGAAGATGATTGAGATAAAATTGATAGTCGGAATCAACTTCATGGGAGGACAAGAAGTTAATGAAGTTTGAGGGAGGGTTACTAGAAGACTCTTCTTGATAAGTATTTTCGACTTGACACGAGTTCACATTGATCTCGGGTGAAATGTTCCCTTGAATGGGAGACATGACATGATCAACGGAGTGATAGGGTGAAGATAGAAGAGACGGAAAGTCAATAAGGACTCTTCTAAGAAGACGAGAAAGAAGCATTCCATAGGGAAGACTTGAATTAGGCTCAAGAATAACAAACCTAATTCTTCTAGCTATGAAAAATGCGAGATTGTAAGGAGTTGTGGTGGCAACACAATACAACATGTGTGCAAGACAAGCGGGTACTAAATCCCGATTCCCATCAAGACACCTTGCATTTTCCCTAATGATTTCAGCCCAAGGAGACATGAAATCATTAATATCACTAGATAGTAATTCCCAAGGAGAGAGAGTTCGAACAACTCTTTGAAATTTACCATGAATAGGATGCTCACGAGGTTTAGAAATGGTATGAATGATGTCCGAAGGAGTTGGAAGCACGGTCACATAATGAGCATCAATAGGGGCCGATTCTAAAGAGTCTAAACTACAAGCATCGGTGAATCAACATTGACCATTAGATGGCACTCCAAGAATATCACCGAATTCTTCAAGAGTGTAAATAATGATTTTACCCATAATGGGAAATCGTATAGACAAACCATTATTGATGCTTATCAATGTGAATGAGCTAAAGAACTCCATAAGAAACGAAGGAAATATTGGCTCATCAATATCAAGAAGACAATCAAACCCAATAGATTTAAACATGAAGCGAATAAACTCATTTGCGAAATTGGAACAAACAATGCGTCCTTCATGGAAACAACAATGTTCGAGAGACTTAGACGAGTTTTTGTGAGAGTGAATCAAAAGAGGGTGAGAGGGCATGTATGCTCGTGTTCGTTCGTGATCTTTTTGATATCTTGAAGACATGACAAGTACCTAAACACGAAAATATCTATCCAATCACTCATATGAAAAAATAAGATCAACAAACAAAGAATATGAGAATGTGTTATATCAATTTCTTGACAAACAAAGGATTGAATCCATATCATTCTCATGTTCACAATGTAGCTATTCCATATTTACCAAGAACATATGAACTATGTTGATCAACAATGAACTTAGAACATTGGATTTTCAAAACAAGGTTTTTAGGTAAGCATTAACAATGTCATTACCTACTGTTCATGGGTTCATCTCAAATCCATCATTCAACCAAAATCATTTAGCCTAAATTCGGATTTGTTCTACAAGTAGGTTTTAGTGAAATCTTAATGAATATCAACCTAAGGAATCATAGTAAGATTACCATGTCAACCCACATTCCTATTAATGTTTTAATTCAATTTCAATTTTAAAAATCCCCAATTATGAAAGGATGAACCCTAGAACAAAATAGATGAAATTGAAAGAAAATACTTACAATTAATTGATGTTAGATGAAGGATGAGTGAAACCCACAACTTGGAATCAATTAATTTGAGTGATTGAAGGTTTTGGAAGCTTCAACAATGGTGGAAAAAGTAAAACCCGCCGGCTGTGTGTTTTTGGGAGAGAGAGAGTTTGGTTTGAAAAAGAATAAAAAACACAAACTGGCGCTCTGACAAGAGTTACTGCCCGCGGTACCTTATCGATAAGGAACCGCGGGTTTGAGCCGCGGAGATAAGGAACCGCCTGCAGAGGCAGGTTTCTATCTCTGAAAAACGCCAAATTTTGAAAATCCAGTTTTTCTAAAATACTTAAAATTAATCATGAGCCTTTTAGAATATCATTGGATCATCATAACACTAAGCAATATGCCTTAACGAAGGATTACGAGTTAAATCAAGATCGAAAAGAACCGAAACGGACAAACGACTACTCGTAGCAAAACGACTAAGTGGAGAGAAATCAAGGGAAGTGAATCAAGACTATGATCAATGCTTAAGGGATTAATGACAATCTTCAAATAGTGGTAACGAGGAGCTTGTGTCATATATAGTAGTTTAAGACGTGCCTTTCCGGCGAAACGTTAAACGGCTTTGGTAATGAATAAGCACAAAGCAATTATTCAAGTATAGACTAAGATCACTTTCAATAATAGTCTTAGTCTAAACCAAAATATGAGCAAGGTATTAATTCACTTTCTCTCCCACAAAGGGCCTACTAACCGTATGGGTGCAAACCATAGAAATCATGCTTGATACTTTAAGCTTCTACTAACTCACTCTACATCACCATAGTGAGTCAAGTATCCAAGCAATGAAGGTTTGAGAGGATAAAGGAAAAGAAGCACAAACCACAATTAAATGTCAAGGCAAGGATGCCGAGAACAAGCACATAGTCAAGTAATGATCAAAAGAATGATCAAAGGGCGTGTGGGAGAACGAAAGCGTACCTTGGCCACAAAGAGCAATCCATGAAGGAATAAGTGCTATGCCCAATCAATGACTATGATGAGTACTAAATCTTCAAGGACTAGTATCATTCCCAATCATCTTGGTATCATCATTCCAAGATGTTAAAGATCAATGAAGATGATTCTTCTACAAGTGCAAGTAACTCAATCCACAACCAATTAAGTGATTGATATTCATGAGTACCTACACAAAGCAAGATGCAAACTAGTAGATACATTTCAAGAGTATATCTAAAATGTATAAAGGCTACTAATCTTAAGTGGGATGCAATATTATCAATTAAAAGACCTATTTTTCAAAGAAAACATAGTTTTGACCAAAGAGAAACTTTAGTACAACTAGACCTTCTAATTTGAGGAAACAATGGATCGATCCAAGTTTTAAAGTACAATATACTTCAAAGATCTTGAGTGACCATCGCTCTGATACCAATTGTAAAAACTAGAAGGGGGGGGGGGGGGGGGGGGGGGTTGAATAGTTTCTCTTCGATTGGTGACCAAATTAAAATTGCTTTCAATTTGGTTTGTATCAAAACTATCTTTTAATTAAATCTAAGTTGCATAATGATTAGGTTCAATTGAAATGCACTAGCAAGAATAATAAGCAAGTATAATGATAATGAAATAAGTAAAGAGCAAGGAAGGAGACAACCTAGTGGGAAGACACCAAGATTTATAGTGGTTCGACAACGAGGCTCTATCCTCGTTTCTACTCCACTCCTCGAGTACACCTACTCGAGATTTCCACTATATCCACAAGCTCCCTTCTCGGCGGAGAAAACCTTACATCGTTGCTTACATTATTTTCCGACACTAAGCTAAATGTCGAGACCTAATCTTTAGCTAGGACCAATCTACACGACGTTGCCTACTTCACAATTTAACGACACAAGGCTAGATGTCGAGTTCTAATCTTAAGGTAGAACCAATCTTCATGACGTTACCTACTTCACCATTTTACGACACAAGGCTAGATGTCGAGTTCTAATCGAAAGCTAGAACCAATCTTCACGACTCTTCACTTTGAAGCTAAGTGATAACTTCACACAACACAACTACTAATCACTTTAAAGTTTAGTGAGAACTCACAAGACACAACCACATCACTTTATAGTTTAGTGAGAACTCCTAATCAAATCTATTACAACTCAACTAGACTTATCCAAGTACACACATGTAGCTTGGATTTACACAACACAAATCCAAGCAAACACATATGCAATGGATGTACACAACAAATCCAAGTATTCACAAATAACTTGGATGAACACAACTAGTCTAAGTATTCATAAATACATTGGATTGACCTAAAACAAAGAGGTATCATGATGAATATGACTAGCTCATAAATTCATCTTTATCACTACACTAGTGAGTGAGTGATCTTCTCATCGGACATGGTAAAGGAGGGGATCAAGAGGATAATCATATGTAAACATCCTTAACAAATTAAGTGATCATTTACTAATGATTATGCTATAGAAAATAGAAAAGGGCTGAGAAAAACGTCCAAGAGGCTTGCTGGAAAATGAGATTTGACCCACTATTTAAAGGAGACAAAGTTACAACGGATCTATAACGGCTACTGTGCGCGGTACCTTATCTCACCCCGCGGTACCATATCGCTAAGGTACCGCGTAGGTACTTAAGGTACCGCCACTAGACTCCGCTCCGTTTTTTGTCTTTTAGTGGGGTGGGAATATCTGAGGTATTTGAACCCTTCAAAGGATATTCTAACAGCATTTGGAATATGCCATTTTCAAATTTTCATTTTCCATTTTAATAAAACATTTTCTAAAAAAGAAAGTTTATTAAAAAGTCTTTTGTCTTATTAACAAAAGTGAGTTTTAAGGATAATCATTTTGATGATCACTAAGTATGATTAAGAAAGGTTAGTGATATAATTATTACCTTGATGATAGTGTTAGTTAAATAATTCATTTTGTGTTTCTACACTAAATGTGTTGTATGGTTTGTTGTGATCAAAACCAAGAAAGATTAGTTAACACTAATAATGTTTTTAGGCATTACATGCATTAACAATACACTTGATCGTGAACATGATTTCTGTCTGATATGATGGTCAATGGAATGCCTTGAATTCGTACGATTTACTGCTGAATTTCAAAATTTTCTGCAGATCTGCTACTGCGTGATCCTTTCGGATGAAAGAAACGCGCAGGCTGATTACATGGTTGATGCTAACTTAGATAGTATCATACTTTCTCTGAGCCTGTGGTAGCTGATAACAATTTCATGGAATTTCGTCTCATTTCTGTTCAGAAATTTCTAAGGGTTGTAGTAACTCACTAACATGACGGCGTTCTATCTTGAACCTGCAGTAGGTCAGGCATCTAGATATGAACATAGCTGCATTAATGTGTGATGCGGATTCTATTAAAGTTTTGTCTGGGATTATGGAACATTCTGGTGGAAATCTGGTTGAATAGTCATAAAACATTTTTAGTGAGAACTATCGACAATTTCTGCGGTAGTAGTCAATTGAGTTTTAGAAAATTGTACTTCGTTCACAGGCGTCAGTCGGGACCATCAGGTGATGGCCTTCACCTGCGTAGGATTGTCTGAAATTTCTTTCTGTTGAAATGTGGTGGCTCAGAAGTGCCACTTTGTTCAAGTGAGATTTATATATGGAAAGTTGTGTATAAAAATAACTCCTATTGAAGATTCGGTACAATTATGAGAAGATGAGTCTCGTGTTCTTCTCTAGTATTAGACATATCAGAATGTGATCAATGAATATACTGATGATATTGCATGAGAGTCATAAAAAAAAATTTATTCAGAATTTCATAATCTAACTGGAGCGTTAGGGAGTTCAGAAGTATAAAGTCAAAAATTTTAGAGAGACTGTAATATGTGCAACAGCAGTCTGGAAACGTCATGTTCTTTCTCTCACCACTGATGGTAGCGTGATCAGAAATTTGTTCTGGAAAATGTTTAAGACATCATAGCAGGTCAGATAAACTTTCTATTCGTGGAATGAATATCGTTTATAAATAGTGATCTTGTCAAATTTTTGGTGGTCAATACATGATCTCATGTTACCGGTCCTCCTTTCTGATAGGCATAATACGGTGCCCCTTCTGGTGGTGCGTTAGGGAGAATAAGGCCTCGTTTTGTTAACTCTTGCAGCAATTGTTGCAACTCTTTTAACTTAGCTGAAGCCCTAAAATAAAGAGTTCTGAAAACAGGTTCTGTTCTTGAGACAACTTGATGTTAAATTCTGTCTCGTGGTTAGGACGAAATTTCTGGAAAAAAAAACCTTCCGGAATTACATCTGGAAACTTTAGGATAATCTGCTGATCATGATTTTAAGGAATTTCAGAATTCGCATCATGAACGGTGACAGAAGTCTCCGCGGCTATAAGATAATAATTCACGTGCTTGTAAAGCTGAAACCATTTGTACTGATTTTTCTGGCAGAGGTAAAATGAATATGTTCATGAGTTAGTAAGACGGATCTCGTCGTTAACTGAAAATAAAACTTTAATAAATATGATGATACTGTTGAGTCCTTTCTGGCTGAGAGGCAGGTAACTACCTGATTTAAGATAAAGCTGACATAGGAACACGTGAAGTAAACATGTCGACGTTTCACTGAATGTGTTCGTCTGTAACCTCACAGAATGAATACTGTGTGTTTAACCTGAATAATACTCTAATGGTGGTGACTGAATTTTTAATTGATCTGATTCATGCGTGGCGTAATAGAACGGGTATACCCCTTTCTGAAGGGTACCCTGATTTACTGAGGGTCTGGTCTAGAAATATACTGGAGTTATGAGTTCTAACTCGTATTTTGAGGAAAGATTCGTATGACGTGTACCATGACTGGTGTACTGATATGTGTCTTCCGAAATGATACCTGAGATCCATGTCTTGATCTGTTGTCTGGACATGTATTTAAATTGGTGAGTCTGAATAAGGTTAAGAATTTCTGGTAACTGTCTAGGGGTGGCGGACCAGGTAGACTTCTGACCTTTGTATTTCGGGTCACGTCCGTTCCAGAGTCTCGATGGTTACTGACTGATTAATTATAAGCACGGTGGTTGTCACCACTGCTTTGTCTTCCAATTTATGACGGTCGTTACCATTACCGTGATTCATGTAACTATTCTGCTGAGTGGCCGGCTGGGTTCCGGTTCTCACTATTTTGAATGAACGGTTAGCTGAGTGAAGTGTGACATCTAGCTGAGAAGGTAAAAGCATGGAATAGGATGGTAGTGTCTGATGGTTGAAATTTATTCTTGTCAGGAATTTTAAATTTATATTTTTCGTCCTTGTTCTGCAGAGTCTTCGTAGTATGAACGGCATCAGCATCTTGAGAGATTTCCAAAGTATCGGCAACATCCATTTGTGTGGTCTTCAAAGTGTTAGCAGCATCAGCATCCGGTAAAATCTTCAACTCACGAGCAGCATCATCACCTGGTTGAATATCGACAAGTGGAAACGCCCGTGATGATTGAGGAACAATTAGCAATATCCATGGAGTAGGGTACCTAGAGTACACCTGGACTACTATACATGAAGTATAAACTGAATACTGCACATGGTGCATATCTAAGACACTGTACGTGGAGTACACATGAAGTACTGTATATGGCACTGGTGGAAATTTTATGGGATGATCGATACTGGCGTCGCTTGTCTGACATGATCAAAGAAATAATTTAATTTAAACGATAGTAAACTGATCTGAATAAGTAGCATGATAGGCTGACAATTTATGCGTCGACTTACTGCTGGTTGTATCACGGTTGAAAAGTATGATATAATTGATGTCCCAACAGTGGTCAGCATGAAGCATGATTAATGAAAGCCAATTATGATTTATCATGAAAACGGGTTTTACTGAAGTTCTTGTGTATCTTAACATGAAAACATCATTACTTTGCTGAAAACATAATCCTCGTAAGGAGACATGAAGCTGAATCATAATGAAGACGACATCAGCGTGAGGGTATGAAAATTTGACTGTTACAAGGAACACAAAAAGTCTAATCAACTGAGGTTTAATATCAACTGATGTGGACGGCTATGGTTCACTTCACAGAATTCAAAGAAGAAACATGTTACTAAGTATGGTGATTCTGGTTCTATCCATACTTGTCAAAATTTTCTGGGAACTGTCGTGTATAAAAATTTATGATCTGGGACTAAATATGGTTGGCCGTAGTCCAATCCATACTTGTCAAAGTTTATGAAATGTCCTGATATGACAAAGGTGAACAACTGTGGATCGGTTCACAAAACATCATTCGACTGAATAACATAACAAAATTTGATCTGAACATTTGTGAACGTATATGGGCTGGTTCACCAAGTAATACTCGACTGGAAACATGAATCTGACATGAGTAAGGATGAACGCCCATGGTCAGTTCATCTATACAAATAATCTGAATGGGCAAGGGTGAACGCCTATGGGTCGGTTCACCAAACGAACATTCGCTGAAAAGAACATGCGACTAAATATGGCAGTCCTGTACCAACCTTTTACTTAGTCAAAAACTTTAAGAATCCGACTGATAACTGAAGAAAACTGACTGATTAATGCATGAGAAACATGAAAGATAACAACGCCAAAATCTGGAAAGTTCCTGGTGACTACCCACTAGTCACAGGTCAAGTTTTAGAGCCTACAGGTCGAACCTTGCGCTCTGATACCATAGTTGTAACACCCCACTTGGATAAGTGGACCGTTACGTGTATTTATGGCGTGTCATCAAAGCATAAGGTAAATGTCCTAAAACATTAACTGACCATAAAAGAAATACCGGAATCAAACTTCGGCAATCCAACATAAACCCAAAACATGAAAAATAAAATACTGAATGAAAGGACTAAACAATGTCCAAATAAGCAGAATAATGTAAGAAATGCATAAACTAAGAAGTCTGGATAGCTTCCATCTAAATGCACATGCTCTTAGAATCCTAAAAGCGTCCTGGTGTACCTGCCGTTAGAACATGAAAGGAACTACGGCTGAGCATAACGCTCAGTGAACGGATGTAGCATGATAAGAATGTACTGACAGTAATAGAATAGAAGGCAACAATGAAGCTATAAGACTGATATGTAACATGTGGTAGAACTCTGCATAAAATCTGGGAAACCTGATTCATAAATACTGAAACTGAAATATAACTATTAATTCTGAAACATGCATTTACTGTATTTTAATTTCCAGAGCTTATATAGGTCACGTGCTGTAACAACCGTGCATGAATAACTGGAGGGGTGACCTCGTCATGCTGTAGAGGGGTGACCTCTAAATAACTGTGCTGGGGGGAGGGATCAGCTCCAATGTGAAGGATGTAGAGCACACACCACATTCACCCTGATAACTTGTAACACTTATAAGCCTAGGATGCATCCATACGCCCCACTAAACATACATATAAAAATGGCCAACCTGAACATGAGTGGGACGATGCATGATATCACTCTCCTGCATGTGAGTCACGACACCGGTGCCTCTAGTGCTGTGGTTACGGTACCTCCGTAACTAGTACATAAACTGGTTGTGCTTGTATATAATGCTCAGGCAATTTATTTAGTTATTAACATGATTACTGATAAACTTAAACATATACTGGGGAAAACATTTGGCTGAAGACGGGGAATCCTAATCATGCATAGAAAGGAAGTCCTTACTGAAAGGACGGAAAATCCGTACCTCTTGTCCAGTAACTGACTGAAGGAAAACTGAACGGACTCTACTCGGGCTTCACGGAAGCTACAATATAAGAGGTGCGAATAAGTTAACTGATATTTATTTAATATTACTGATTTTAACTGTTTCTCGTGATTTATTTTATTCTTGGAATACTGTAGTATATAAACTGATAAATCTGAGCATTCCAATATTTCATTTTAATGTATCCTCGTTCTACTAATTAATTACGACATAACACGTAATCTGACGTTATAATATTCTATATTTAGTAACCTGTTAAAAATAGAAAGTTTCCTTATTTAGAAAGTTCTAAAGATGAATAAATCATTTAATACTTAGATGTCCTTTTAAATTTTTATATTTAAGATAATAATATTAATCTACTAAATAAATCATTTAAAACATTTATTTATAAAAGTGAATAAGATATAATCAAGTCATCGTTTTTATCCTTTTAATTATAGTCCCGAGCCTACCGAGATACCCCCTCTCGGTCGCACTAAACACCATTCAATATAAACATTAAATTTTGTCTATTTGGATTAGCGATAAAAATTTTTGTCCTAAAACTGTGACTAAAAACTGATCAAAACTGTCATGAAAGCTGCGACAAAAAAAAGTCGTCGCTAATCTCATTTAAAGTCACTGATTTCTGTCATGTGTTTTCCCACTGATAAACCCTTTTCGTTCCCACTGCTTGCTAGAGGTTCCCACTGTTTTTAGTAAACCCAAACGCCCCCTTAAAGCTCATCCCCCCTGTTTGGGTCTGTTCGTGGCTGGGCAACCAGAAACACCACCGAGACTTGGTGGTCTCGGCTGTTCATCAACAAAAGAACACTACCTTGGGTCGTGGTTAATTACGAGGGTCACCACCGAGAGCTACAGTCTCGGTCTTCGCGAATCCAAGCCAACCCGACACCCTTAGTTCGCGACCCAAACACCCCTGACTGGTAAAAGGCTGCGGCCAGTTATAAACATTCACCACCGAGGCCCCTTGTGGTCTCGGTTGATCAGACCTAAGCCCACCGAGAGTCTTTATGCTCTCGGTTTTCATAACTAACACCAAACCCGATTTGATTTGGGTCTAGAACATGTTTACCCTTGCAAAACCATAAGTTCTTTAAACCATTAGCATAAATTCGTGATCTATAAAAATGAGGAGAATGGTTACCGGATTTGTATTAAAGCTTTGAGGAAAAACCGATTCTCGAATGCATTGTTGATAAAAAACACGACCTTCTCTTCTTTCTTTTTTTTATTGCCGGCGGCTCACCCAAGGGAAAACCCTAATCCCGTTTTTTTTTGTGACAAGGGGGGTGGAAAATAAACCCCGTGTTTTTTTTTGTTTTGCACAGTTGGGCCGGCTCCTAAGCCCATACCCTTTTCTTTGTAGTAATAGTCTACAGCCCAAACCTATATAGAACTTTTCGTTTCGACTTTATCAAGTTATCGTGTATTAAATGTTTGGTTCCGTGATTTAATTTCTCGCGTTGAAAGCGCTGAATGTATAAATTATTAACTGAATAAATAGCATTCACGTGACGTTTGAATAATTTCATTTATTTATTATTTGAATAAATTATATATTGACTGAATAAATAACGTTAATAAATTTTATGACTGCGTATCATTAATGTTCGATGATTTTAAATGCGGGTTTTACAGTTGGGATCCAATGATACATCAATTAGTAGCTGACCTGGGAATGGGCCCTTCATGAAGGCACCATCTAATCCCAATAAGTCCCTCATTCATGCCTTAAACCCTTACTTTGTGTCTCCAAGACATATGTAAATCCTTTGAAAAACCCTAGTTGTGTTTTCTGGATCTGCTGGAGGTTCACATTTGATATTGACAGTTGTGTTGGGTTTGTTAGCTTTCAATTCAAGAACATAATCCCTCAACATTGCATATTGTAATGTGTGGTCTCCGGTTATCTGTTTTGCAGCTTTGGTCTTAGCTCTAAAGGCTTTCATCTTGGAAACCTCTAATTTAAACTTCTTTTGAGTTTGGTCTTGTACAACTTTAGTTGGAATTTTAGGGTTAGACTAAATCTGGCTTATGATATATTGTTAGAAATACGTTTTAACGTATATTAGAAGTATCGGTCACTCCACAATAGGATTTATGTTGTAATAGCTCGTAGTTAACAAATAGTTAATTGTTACTTATTAAGTTAAGTAAGAACCGGTCCATGGGCTTGTCATGGACCGGCCCAAGCCCAATGTAAGCTTGGAAGTATAAATACCCCTTTCCACCATGGAAAGGGGTTGGTTGTTGTTCATGTTTTCATATTAATAAAGACACATTTTCTCTCACTTTCTCTCTCTAGTTTCTCTCACTAGAAAACATCAACCCACTTCATAGATTCATAGGTTATCAATATTCTACATTTGGTATCAAGAGCTATGGGGTGATTTAAGGTAAGGATTGTGTTGCTTTTTTAGTTTTTGAATCAATTAGTGATCTTTAGAAAAAATCAATCTTGAATCTTGTTGTTTTTGGTGTTTTTGTTATTGGGATTGATTGATAAGGATTGGGTTTAGCTTATTTTGGTAAAAATCATAAAACTTTTTGTGGTTTTTGATCAAAAAATCGGATTTAAAGCTGTTTTTCAAGTCTCGAACTATTTTTCCAGTTTATTCCGAATAGAGATTCCGAATAGGAAGGTTTTCAGAATAGCAGGTTTATTCCGAATAGACATTCCGAATAGGATAGTTTTCAGAATAGCAGGATTTTTTCCGAATAGACATTCCGAATAGCAGTATTTTTCCGAATAGCAACTCTTTCCGAATAGCCAATTTTTTCCGAATAGCCAAATTTTTTCCGAATAGCCAATATTTTTCCGAATAGCCAATATTTTTCCGAATAGACAAACTTTCCGAATAGCTTTCCGAATAGCCGATCATTCCGAATAGCAATTTTTCCGAATAGCCAATAGCCAAATATTCCGAATTGAAGAATTATTCCGCATAAGGGTTTTTCCGCATAAGGGTTATTCAGCATAGGGGTTATTCCGAATAGGGCATTTTCAGAATAGGGTTATTCCGCATAGGGTTATTCAGTATAAGGGTTTTTCAGCATAGGGTTATTCCGAATAGGAATTATTCCGAATAGGATTTATTCTGAGTGAGGGTTATTCCGTATAAGCAAGTTCAAGGGGTATTTGAGTTTTTTTCGACGATCTTTAGTGGATTTAATCTTGATTTTAACAACACAACACAAATTCTCAACCTTTTTTCACTGCTCGATCAACCGATAATCTTTGAGTCTTTTAAGTGATCACAATGAATCCGAGTTCATTAATGCCTCAGATGACATCTCTTACGGATATCTCAATCATAACGGGAACTGATAGTCGTCCACCGATGCTTATTAAAGAGGTATTTGAGGCATGGCAGGGCCGTATGATGCAATATTTGAAGGGCAAACCAACATACGGAAGGCTTATGGTCAAATCGATTTTGAATGGTCCACTCGACTATGGTACCATTGTGGTAAATAACGTGTCTCGACCAAGAGAATATGAAGAACTCACACCGGCACAACAACTCATTGCTGATGCTGACGAAAAGGCTCTACAGACTCTTCTCCAAGCTCTTCCGCATGATATTTATCGCATGGTAAGTCAATATACGGTTGCCAAAGATTTATGGGAACGTCTAAAGGTGTTGATACAAGGTACGTCTCTTACCAAACAGGAAAGGGAATGTCAGTTGTATGATCTGTTTGATAGATTCACGTACAGCCCAGGGGAAACACTACACGACTATTACTTCAGATTCACTACTCTAATGAATGATCTGAATGTATACAATCTCGTGATTGCTCCATTCCAGGTTAACACCAAGTTCTTGAATACTTTACCTCAAGCTGAATGGGGTGAATATATTACCGATGTTAAGTTAACCCGGAATTTGCATAAGTGCAATTTAGATCAAATCTATGCTTTTCTTCAGCAGCATGAGAAACATGTGATTATGCACCGTTCTCCTCGAGGTATGTATCCTGATTCCTTAGCTTTAATGGCGAATCAACCAAGCTTGTCACACAACAACACACCTTATATCTTGGGACATCAAGCCTATCATCCATCACCTTACATGACACCGACCTTCCCCCAATACTCGATTCTACCGCAACCACCCACCTCACATCAGCAACAATATCGGTTTAATGCACCTTCACCACAGTATGCTTCACAACTTCATCCAGCAAACATTGCACCTTATTCTCAGCCTTCATATTCTTCTTATCAAGAGAATGCAGCATATCCAACAAGCTACTCTGATCAAATGAGTATTCCTTCTAGTGATTATGCAGCTCATCAAGACCAAGCAATGTATTGTGATGATGAGGAAGTCCCCGTTCCTGTATTCAAACAAGGAGCTGACCCAGTTGAAGTGTTAACCACTATGTCTGCTTATCTCACAAGGACTTTAAGCAAACGAGGATACAGAGGATCAGCTCCTACCAACAATCAGTTGAGGAATTCATCCAATTCTCGCCAACAATCTACTATTGAGAATGGCAGGGTAATGGTTCAGCCTATTCAACCATATCAGGGGAGACCTACCACATCAACTACCAATGCTCGCACGGTCAATCAGGCTCCAATGGTCAATCCTGCTCCACGGGCTAATTCCACAGGCAAGTTGAGAATGATTACATGTTACAATTTCAAGGAAGAGGGTCACATGTCCAGGGATTGTAATAAACCCAAGAGGAGAAGGGATGGACAATGGTTTGCAGAGAAGATCTATCTGGTTAATGCTCAGGCACAAGGAAGGGAACTTGATGAAGAGGAGCTTGCATTTCTTGCTGATCCAGGGATTGCTGAACAAGACATTGTCACCACACAGAATGCAGCATACCAAGCCGATGATCTTGATGCGTATGACTCAGACTGTGATGACTTTCAATCTACAAAGGCTGCTCTCATGGCAACTATCTCCAGCTTAGGGCCAGAAAAGAGATCTGAGGTACTTATTAATACCACCGATAATACCACTGATGCTAGTATTCAACCACATCAAGTCGTGCAAGAGAGTGCTGATTCGAATGAATCTTCGGTGGTGAGTCTTTCAAATGAGGAGACAAACAATGATAGCAATATCAATGTGAGTCCCCAGACTTTGAGTGAATCACTACCGGGACCCATTTCGCATACGCCTACTCCTGCTCAACAAGATTTGGTCATGGTTCCTGCTACATTACTTAGCCAAATGAATGCTGCACTCTTAGAAACCTTAGCTAAGAATAAGAATTTGTCTGATGAGCTTACCTTAAGCAACGAGAAAGTTCAAACCTTGGAATTAGTGCCTTCGTCTAGTGTTCTAACTAATCCCGAATATGATCATTTTAGAAACAAACAAATGGGTCACTTGCAAGAAATCGAAACCTTAAGAGCAAATCTTTCTAAAGAACTTAGCGAAAAGGAGTTAGTGGTCACTAATTTTCAAAAACTTCAAACAGATTTTGAGTCACTCGAGTCTAAGAAGAATGAAATGGAGATTAATGCTGCTAATAAGATTAGAAGTCTAGATTACTTGCTTTTAAGACAATACTCTACTTCTCAACTAGTGCACTTATTTGATGCTTCATTTAGAGAATTTAACTTATCACGTCAAAAAGGCCTTCCCCCTAATCCAAGGTATGCAAAACAAGCTTTAAGACATAGTCCTAGACTTTATAATGCAACTCAATTAGGATTGGCTTTAGACCCGATAGTTTTTCCCGATGATCGAACAAGTAAGGATCTAGTTGATGAGGATCGTCATACAATTCTGCAAAATATCCCGAGTGTGATTATTTTAAATTGAATAAGGAGCTTGCTAAAACGGATTTTAGAATTCGCTTCCATATGGACAAAGATCTCATTACAGCACCAACCTACATGTTGAATGAAGAAGACCCTAGTACATTTCCTACACTTGTCAACATGGAAGGTCCTAAGGAAATTCCAAAGGATCTTCCACCTGTTAGCACTGTATGGTTAAACTTGCAAGAGATTAATCAATACTTTACTAATTTTGACAAGGTCATTTTGGAATGTACGACTTCAAATGGCCTGAACGCCGGAGAATGGGCTTTCGAACACATGAACGAGGTGTTTAAAACTGAGATCAATCCATTTGTCGAAAGTCTAAAAGGAAGTTTTGCATCTCTTAAGGAAAATCTTGTGTTTGAAATTGGTGAAGTTCAAAAAGTGTTTTATGAAATGGACACCGCTTACGAACTACAACTAATTGAAAAAGAAAAGATTTTAACCGAATATGACCGATTCTTGTCTGCAGTAATCTCGTGTGATGTGCTTACTACTGTAAATGTTAATTATTCGAATGAGCTTACATCCGCTATGATTAATTGTGATGCTGTGAATATTTGTGATGATATTTGTGATAATGTTTGTGATCTCTCTGTAAATGTTGCTGATACTGTAAATGAGGTAGATAATCATTCTTGTCACGAATCTAACGCTGAGTTTTTAAAGCTACAAGATTCTTACAATTTACTTTCAAAACGCTTTAATCAACTAGAACAACATTGTATATCTTTAGAATTAAAACAACAAACTCAAAATGAGAATCTTTTGATATCAAATGGTGGTGAAAACGGTGTTGAGACGAGTGACAAGATGATTGCAATTGTTAAGGCATTAGAGGAAGAGATTATGAGATTGAAGAGAGATGTGTCATCAAATGAAACACTCAAATTGGAACTAGAGGCTGCAGAGTCTAAAAACCAAGTCTTAGAAATTAGACTTTCGTCTGTTCTAGGGGAGATGGATCGGACAAGACAGGGACTATCCGCTCTTTATGGTTCACTAGAAGAACGCTTCGCTTTTAATGCGGCACAGCAACAATCTTTTGTTGAACAACTGAACCAAAAGTGCGAGGAAATCTCTGATTTGAACATCCTGCTCATTGACAAAAATATGGTTTTGGCTGAGTTAAAGGAGACACTTCTTCTCACCCGACAAGAAGTTGTTGATAACTTAGCTACCGACTCTGCACCGTCCACTAGTGCTCCAACAACCAAGTCAGTAGTGCTTTATAAGAACCCGCTTCATAAGAGAAACCCGGTTACCTACGATGATTATATGAGGAATGCCATTAAGCATGTCGATCTTCTTAGGGATATTTTAGACGATCTTTATGCCTTAGATCCCTCAAGTAGCGACTATTATTCAGCTCATGAATATATTAAGCGAGTTCAATATTGCTTAGCATATTTGCAATACATAGGTACACCAGGTTCTGCACTACTTACTAATAGGCCCATTGCTGTAACTCCATTTAATAAGACTCCAGGAGCAAAACCGTCATTGGCACAATCAAGTAAGGCACCTTTAAAATCTGTTGCTAATGTTCCCACTTTGCCTTCTACAGGATTAAAAGAGACTACTAAGGCTAAAGGATCGCCACTCAAGAAAGATAAGATCAAGCCCTCCACTAGTAGTGCCAAAAAGAAGAAAGTAGAAGATCACCATAGGAATGTTAGTTCAGTTTTAAATAAGAAGAATCATGTTAAGACTAAAAGCTCTGCGCCTGTGCAGAAGCCAAAACCATTCGTGAATTCTAATTTGAATTGTTGGAATTGTAATGAATGTATGTTTTCCCAACGTCATGATTTGTGTCTTATTGAACATGTGAATGAAATGAATGCCATTAAGAATGGTCTTGAATGGAAGCCAACGGGTAGAACTCGTGCCTAGGTTGGCTGGCAATGGCGTCCCACTAGTAGGACCTTTACATTAGATGGAACAATGTGCCCTTTAACTAGGAATGCATCCATTGAGGTTAGGTCGGAGCGTCCTTTAGTTAGGAACACTCGCACTCAAGTATGGAAACAGCGCCCTTTAATTAGGTCAGCCCCCACTATCGTGCCTATCAGTGAAGAAATACCTCAGGATTTAAGCCAACTAGAATCTACACCACCCACTAGGAAGAAAAAGGCTAGGAAATCTAAGAAACCTAGAGTTAGCAAATCTAAGATTATTAAATCTGTACCTGCTAATAACAAGGAACACTCAGATTCCGATACCTCTACATTGTCTTCGTGTGGTGATATTTTCAGGTGGTCCAAATCATCCTGTGGTATTTGGACTCCGGTTGTTCAAAACATATGACCGGAAATCGCTCGATGCTCCGAAATTTCGTCAGCAAGTTTCTTGGTACGGTTAAATTCGGGAATGATCATATAGCAAAGATAATGGGGTATGGTGAATATCAGATTGGAAATGTGACGATTTCAAGGGTATACTATGTAGAAGGTCTTGGTCATAATTTATTCTTAGTAGGACAGTTTTGTGATTCCAACCTCGAGGTTGCTTTTCGACAACACACTTGTTTCATTCGCAACTTGGAAGGAAAAGATTTGTTGAAGGGATCTCGTGGTGCAAATGTTTATACCTTGTCCTTACAAGACATGATGGCCGCCTCTCCAGTATGTCTTCTCTCTAAAGCATCTAAGACCAAGTCATGGTTATGGCATCGTAGATTATCTCATCTTAACTTTGATGCTATTAATCATCTGGCTAAAAACGAATTAGTTCGTGGTCTTCCAAAGCTTAAATTTCACAAGGACCATTTATGTTCCGCGTGTTCAAGGGGGAAAAGCACCAAGAAATCTTACAAGCCCAAAGCTGAAGACACCAATCAAGAAAAACTTCATCTTTTGCATATGGATCTTTGTGGACCAATGAGAACTGAAAGTGTGAGCGGTAAGAAATTCATTCTGGTTATTGTGGATGATTTCTCCAGGTTTACATGGGTTAGATTTCTACGTACAAAGGATGAAGCACCGAAGGCTATCATCACTTTTCTGAAATTTATTCAGTTACGTTTGAATACTACTGTCCGCCGTATTCGTACAGACAATGGAACAGAGTTCGTAAACCAGACTCTTCGTGATTACTATGAAGGAGTTGGTATTTCACATGAAACATCCGCGGCACGTACTCCACAACAAAACGGTGTCGTTGAAAGACGGAATCGTACGCTTATGGAAGCTGCTAGGACTACGCTTATTTATGCGAACGCTCCATTGTTCTTGTGGGCAGAGGCTATATCTACTGCATGTTTCACCCAAAACCGTTCTATCATTCGGAAACGCCATGGAAAAACACCTTATGAGCTTCTACATGACCGTAAACCCGATGTTTCATTTTTTCATGTGTTTGGTGCTCTTTGTTATCCAAACATTAATAGTGAGAACTTGGGTAAGCTTCAACCGAAAGCCGATATAGGTATTTTCATTGGTTACTCACCGTCCAAGAAAGCATACCGAATTTACAACCGTCGTCTTGGCAAGATTGTAGAAACTATGGACGCAGATTTCGATGAGCTGACAGCGATGGCTTCTGAGCAACACAACTCTGAACCCGCACTTCATGAGATGGGAACTGGTGCTATTAGTTCCGGATTAGTTCCCAATAATCCTACTTCTACATCATTTTTACCACCATCAAGGCCCGAGTGGGATAAACTGTTTCAACCGTTGTTTGACGAATTCTTTGATCCCCCAAATGATGAAGTTCCAGCACCTGTAGTGATTCCTCCAATCCCTGAAGTTATTGCTCCTGCAAATGAAGCTTTATCTAATGCATCTTCAATTCACATTGAACCGGATGCACCTTCACCAAGTGATTCTTAAACTACACCTGAATCGTCACCCCTACTTGTGCCTAATGATGTGGAAGAGGATTCCATTGATCACGACTTGGAATATGCTCACCTGCAAGAGCTTCCTTTCTTTGGTGTAGCGATACCTGAAAACCCTTCAACCGCGTCTACCTCAGAAGAAGCTCCTTCTATTGTTCACTCCAGACCACCTAGGATTGAAAACCATAGCACTAAATGGACAAAAGATCACCCAATTAGGAATGTCATTGGAGATCTAGATCGACCAGTCTCTACACGCCATCAATTACAAGAGAGTGCACTCTATTTCTACTTTGATGCATTTCTCTCTGAAGTTGAACCTAAAAATTGGCAGCAGGCTATGACTCAATCATCTTGGGTTGAAGCTATGCAGGAGGAACTAAATGAATTCCAACGACTTGAAGTATGGGAATTGGTTCCTCTCCCTGACAAGGTTAACATCCTTACTTTGTTATGGGTTTATAAGGTTAAACTTGATGAGATGGGTGCGGTATTGAAGAATAAGGCTAGATTGGTCGCTAGAGGATATAAACAAGCCTTGGGTATAGACTTTGAAGAATCTTTTGCTCCTGTGGCAAGATTGGAGGCGATTAGACTATTCCTTGCGTATGCTGCTCATATGAACATGATCGTCTATCAAATGGATGTGAAGACGGCATTTTTGAACGGTGAACTAAGGGAAGAAGTTTATGTTAGTCAGCCGGATGGGTTCGTCAGTACGGAGTTTCCTAATCATGTGTACAAGCTTAAGAAGGCTCTCTATGGGTTGAAACAAGCTCCACGCGCGTGGTACGATATCCTTTCAACATACCTCATCGCGGAAGGCTTCTCCAAAGGCAAAGTGGACCCCACTCTATTCACTCTCAAGGAAGGCAACGACATGATTCTGGTACAAAGTTATGTTGATGATATAATATTTGCTGCCACTAACATAGAATTGTCAAATCGCTTTGAGAAGATAATGTCCACACGCTTTCAGATGTCGATGATGGGAAAAATTTCATTTTTCTTAGGATTACAGATTTCTCAAAATCCCAGAGGCATCTTTATTAATCAATCCAAATATGCTCTAGAATCTCTTAAGAAATATAACTTTGAAAATTGTGACCCCGTGGACACTCCAATGGTGGAGAAATCCAAGTTAGATGAAGATAGGAATGGGACTATTGTCGACCCAAAACTTTACCGTGGAATGATCGGCACCCTTCTATATCTGACTGCTAGCAGGCCTGATTTGCAATTTGCTGTATGCATGTGTGCCCGGTATCAGGCTCGGCCTACCGAAAAGCACCTACATGTAGTTAAAAGGATCTTTCGGTATCTAAAAGTAACACTTCACCGTGGTCTATGGTATCCGAAAGATTCCTCGATTGCTTTAATATCATACGCAGATGCCGATCATGCTGGATGTCAAGACACGAGGCGTAGCACGTCTGGATCTGTGCAACTCCTTGGAGATAGATTGATCAGTTGGTCTTCAAAAAGGCAAAAAAGCGCTGCAATATCAAGCACGGAGGCTGAATACATCGCCATGTCCGGTTGTTGTGCTCAAGTCCTTTGGATGAGATCACAATTAACTGACTACGGTTTGGGATTCAACAAAATCCCGATGTATTGTGACAACAAGAGCGCCATTGCCCTTTGCTGCAACTATGTTCAATACTCCCGGGCCAAGCACATAGACATTCGCTACCATTTCATTAAGGAGCAGGTGGAGAACGGAGTGATCGAGCTGTATTTTGTCACTACTGAGTACCAGCTGGCGGATATGTTCACCAAAGCCTTAGATCGAGGACGAATCGAGTTTTTGATCGACAAGCTTGGCATGAAATCATTCACTCCAGCGACTCTCAAAGAGTTGGCAGAAGAATCAGCTGAATAGTCGTGGTAAACTATTCAGAGTATCCTTTGTTCGTGATCATGTATATTATCGTAAATATATAAACCAACAAAAAGAAAATACAAAAATATAAAACCTACAAAAATCATAAAAAAAATATAAAACCTACAAAAACCATAAAAATTATAAAATCAAGAAAAACCAAAAATATTTTTCGTTTTTAAATCGGGCATGTCTTTTAGTACGGTAATATTTACGGCCTTAGAAATGTCGATCAATATTGACACGGTGCCATAAATAGAGTCCGTATAAAAGTTGTACATTTTTAAAAACATGCCCATTATGGCTTGTAGTTATTTCTGACTGCAACCCGGTTTTCATATTAAAGTCACGTATTTCCTTGGAAAACGTTGGCTCACAACGGGAATTAATTTTCTCGGGCATGATTTACAAGCCAAATCATGCAAAGGGATCAAGTTTACTTTACAACTTGGTCTAACACGAATTAGTGTACGTCTCAGTGCATTATTTTGTCAAGATAAGAGAAATCTTGCCGTCACCACGAATCGATCTTTTTCAAAAACATCAATTGGGAAATGTTTTTCATCATCATGTGCCTCGTTAAACAATGACTACAGCTCTTTAAATAGAAAACGGGTCATCGTTTAAGGGGGAGAAAATGTTACATCATCTTTCACATCAAAAAGATCTTCAAAAGTTTTCAAGGAAACTCAAAAAGCTTAATGGTTAATGGTTGGATTGCTTTGGCATTTGTCTTGTTGTTGCTTATAAGTTTGTCATGAATAGTTTTGTGCTTGTGTTAAGATAGGTTTAATCACTAAGGCTCGAGAAGTTAACATAAGATAGGGTCAAAATGACAAGAATTAAAAGAAAGAAGAAAAATTGAGGGGGTAAAGTTGACAATAGGTCAAACTTGTGAAAAATTTGACCTAGTCAAATTCACCCACCCCCGTCCCTTCTATTCTTTCCCTGTTTGATCGTTTTTCTCCCTTGCCGCCATTAACACACAAAAAATCACGAAATCAAACACAACATCTCAAAATCATTCAGCTTCTAAATCAAGATCTTCAAAAAGGTATTAAAACGGTTTAATCATTCATGCAATACAATTTAATTATCTCCTTTTAACTGGAATCAATCGATTGAAGTTACTGCTTAATTAGGGTTTAATTAAAATTGGGGGTTTTGCCTTGGTTTTATTCGGAATAGAACAAATGAACAGACATGGCCCTTAGAACACTTGAATCAAACGGATTTCGTGCTTAATTAGAAAATACATAAGTGTTGAAAAACATTCCGAATAGGAGGACTTTCCGTGTAAGAGCATTTTCCGAATAGAAAGATCTTTCCGCATAGGAGAATTTTTTCCGAATAGAATGATCTTTCCGCATAGGCCAAATCTTTCCGAATAGAATGAATATTCCGCATAGAGAAACTTTTTCCGAATAGAATGAATATTCCGCATAGGCCAAGTCTTTCCGAGTAAGCATTTTTTATTCCGCATAGACAGTTCTTTCCGAATAGGATTTTTTATTCCGCATAGGCAGGTCTTTCCGAATAGGAAGTTTATTCCGCATAGACAAGTTCTTTCCAAATAGGATTTTTTATTCCGCATAGACAGTTCTTTCCGAATAGAGATTTTATTCCGTATAGACAGTTCTTTCCGAATAGAGATTTTATTCCGCATAGACTGTTCTTTCCGAATAGAATATTTATTCCGCATAGGCCTAATGTTCCGAATAGACTTTTTATTCCGCATAGGCCTAATGTTCCGAATAGACTTATCATTCCGCATAGGATTTATATTCAGCATAGACCAATTATTCCGAATTGTATGATTATTCCGTATAGAAGATGTTTGAATGGTTTACAAGCTTAAGGGATTAGGTCATAAGTCCAATGCTTAGGTTTAAAGTCATAATGATATTCATATTTGTATGTATCAACCTTTGTGTTTTATCTTAAGCAGAGACGATGACTAACCCTACAGTACAACAAATACAAGACGCCAAAGCCACCGCCATTGCCGAAGCCAAGACTCTAAAGTTTCTTCCAAACAACTTCCGTTTGAAGGAGGTATCTCATTCTACCCATAATGGATTTAAGGTAGGTACAGCCATACTTGATAAATCTCATCTCAAGCATGCGCTAAGGAGAAGTGCTTCAGTGCCCTATGACTACCTTTACGAGTTCTGGGCTACCAAAGAGAGGACGTCGAACAAAATCACTTTTTCCTTGGACAACAAGCAGCAGACGCTTACTGTGTCAGACTTCAGGAAGATCTTTGGATTTCGACCGACACTCAAAGGTCTATCATACTCAGCCAACCCGACTAAGGACCAGATCATGGAGATGTTCACTGCCATTGGATGTCTTGACATACGAACCGCATCTGAGTTTACTACTGCCAAAGTTGGTCAACCATGGAAAGCTATTTTTGGGATTCTAAGCCGATGTTTAACACCCAAAACAACTGGGTTTGATGCTGTTCGTCCACCAATCATCAAGATGTTTTATGGTATGTTTAAAGGTATGGGTATTGATTATGCATCATTGCTGTGGGAGGAGTTTACTTTTCAACTCTTCACAAACACGAAGGGTAAGGTTAAAAGTTACCAGTACCCTAGGTTCATTAAGCTGATCATACATTACTTTATGGAAAACGATGCATCCATTAATAAGCGTGCAGGTAGTCGTCACCACACGATGGATGATGATGATTTGGTAGACTTAAGGCAAGAGACTCATTCGAATACGGTTATTCCTGGTCCCATTCCCAGTCATCTTCTGACCGATGAGATTATCGCATCTGATGATTACAAGAACTTGCTAAAAGAAATTGAGAATCAACGAGCAAGCATTCTAGCAGGTGAAGACTCATCTACCACGGTTAAGAGCAAAGGTAAACGGAAGCAAACAGATTTACCTGAACCCAAAGCCAAAAAGAATAAGACTGCAGTTAAGAAGGGAAAGGGTACGGCTGATGAGTTAGTTCTCCACGATGAAGAAGATATTGATGATCCTGCTCTTAACAAGGCTGAGAGAAAAGCAATGAAGATAGCTCTTGAAAGGAGTAGGAGAGATACGGGTGGTAGTGGTTCGGGGGCTCAGATGAATATTGAAGAAGAGTACGTGGAACCAGATGATGTTTTTGAGTTTGGATCACCTGAAAAGTATTCTACTTCGAAGGAGACATCCACCCCCCTGTTTCAGCAAGTGTTGCAAAAAGGACTGGTGCTCCTACAATCATAGTGTCTACTCAACCTTTAGCAACTCAACATCCACCAATACAACCCGTACCAACCAGACCGGTTTCAACACCATTTCTTCCACCACCAGTAACTCCCATCCTTAGTACCGTAGTAACAACCGAGCCTATTCCATCAACCCAGAGCAGCTCTGCAACGTCTACAATGGCTGCATTAGTAATGGCCGAAATGTTGGATAAACATACGGATAATCACAAAAGAGAGATGGATGAACTTCGCCAAGAGCTACATAGACGAGTTCAAAGTAAAGAAGCATCTAGAAAAGCCCAAGAAGAGATGCTTGCTAAGTTTGCTGCCGAGATGGAATTGACGAGAAAAGCTCATGCAACAGAACTAGCTCAAGTTAAGAAGGCTGAAGCTGATAGGCATGCAGCACGAATTACGAGACTTCGAGAAATTAAGGATAACTATAAAGAGCAGAAAGAAGCTCTTGAAGCCTCTATTGAGCAGAGAGTGAAAGAATCCGTTGAATCGCTTATGCCTAAACTCCGTGATGAGTTGAAGACACTCGCTGCTGATAACTTGATGATCAAGTCATCCAATCCTTCAGAAGCCGCCTACAAGATTGCTTATGACTTGACGGATTTTGAATTGAAGAAGATCCTCAAAGCTCGTATGAGGGAACTTGGATCGTTTGATAAATCTAGGATTCAACGGGCTCTCTTCAAATCCCTAAATGACGCTATCATGGAGGATGATAGGTTGTTCAAGACGTTTGGAAGTGTGGTACCCTACCACATTCTCCCTGAGGAAGAAAGGGAAGAGAGTGAAGAAGAAGAGGGTACTGGTGAAGAAGAGGAAGAAGAAGAAGAAGAAGATAAGGATGATGATGATGAGGATGATGATGACAAGAATGATGATGATGATGAGGATGATGATGATAAGAATGTTGATGATGATGAGGATGATGATGACGATGATGATGATGGCGATGATGGTGGTGATGGTAATGAGGAGAGTGTTAGGGGGAGCAACGGGGATGATGATGAGGATGATGATGGGGGTAAACAGCCTGAAAAGGGGGATAAGGTTGCCAGCTCAAAGAAACCTGCTAAGTCTGGCACCAAGTCGAAGAAAGATGCAGCAGCAAAGGAAAAATCTACTTCCACGGAATCCAGACGATCCAAGTGGCGCCACGATGTGAATGCCACTACAGCGTCATCTATTCCTGGTACATTTATCGCTGTATCCATACCTGTTACCACTAACCCTGTTAGTTCTATTGTTGTTGTTCCTGTGATTGCAGAATCGGTAACTGAACCTGAAGCTGCACAACACTCACCCGTCCATGACACTGCAGAGATGCCTGAATCAGAACCAGCAGATGTTCACGTCTCCACTCCTCTACAACAAGACCCACAATCTACAGTTCCAAGCACAAGGGACTGGGCAGACACGTTGGAGATTGACGAGACTGCACCACCACAGGCTTGGATCACGGCAGCGGCGCAATATGATCCGATCACAGACGCTGACAAAGATGTCTTGTATCTCCGTATCCGCAGTCTGATTGACTTATGTGCATTTCTTGCTCATGAGTATAAGACTTCGGTTACTCCATCTTTGGTGAAGAAAGCACTGAAGGATAAGAGACTTCGCGCCAAAACCCGGTTAACCCAAATGGAGTTCGAGTATTATGCCGATGAGATCCTGAAAGCTCTGAACACCGTTCAACGGCCAGGTCTTCATGACTCAGAAAGAGCCCCACCTCCACTTGATCCTACTCAAGATAATCAGATTGCTCTCGACTTCTTCGTCATCAACGATCTTGTGTATCTTCTGAAGGGGTCCTCAAAGTACGCAACCTCCCTGACCTTGCTGAAAGCTGCCAACTGGGGGACAATACCCTTTATCGAGGAAAAGGTAAACCGACTCTGGGTCCCAAAGGTAAATCGTAATTATGATATGTATGCTGTCATAGGTGCATCACACTGGGACGAATGAGTTCGAAGGGCGTACAGGGGCTGCTGTCTAGTCAACTCAGGGAGTAACGTTAGATCCGATATCCGCATCTCCAGCATCTTAGGGTTGAAAACTGAAGCCAAGAATGGCTATTATCATGTGACGGAGATTCGTTTGAAAAGGGAGGATGACAGAGAATACAAAATCCAACAGGGAGATTTTTCTATCATTCGCCTTGAGGATATCGAAGATATGCTGCTTCTAATGACCCGAGATCAACTCACACATATTCCTCGTGAAGACCTCATTGCCTTGAATACAGCACTTCGTATGTTCACACGAAGCGTTGTTATCAAGAAACGAGTTGAAGATCTTCAGTTGGGAGTCGAAAGCTATCAAAGGAAGCTCAACTTAACCCGTCCAGTGAATCAAGTTCTACCTCAACATGTAGATAGATGTCCCTATACCGGCATTTCTGTCCCGAATTGCGGCATTTTCTACTTGAACAGTCAAGGCTTAATGAAGTTTATGAGGGTGGTGAGCTTTATAAGTATAGTGATGGAACTCTTTTACAAGTCAGAGGAAAGTTGGAGCATCTTAATACGGGTGGGACTTTACCAGAGATGACCGAGGATTGGCATAAGGGTTATCGGCAGATGGCGAATTATGTGATCAAGAAGATCGATCAAAAGCTCCGTGAATGTAGATTGATGAGGAGCTTGGAAAGATTCGTTGGTGGTAGACCATATTTAGTGCACCACAAGCTACTGCAACGATCCATCTAATGGGTCGTACATTTCAGGTCCACTTTATATTGGTTTTCAATTGTGAATATGTATATTTGTGAATATTGTGCTTTAATGGCTTGATGTAGTGTTAAGGTATGATAATTTTTCAAGAATTTCTCACGAGATTCTAAATCTTTCAAAATATATCATACTAAAGCACTACAAATATACCTTATTAACTTAAGGGGGAGCATGAACATGTTCTATGGCCAAACATCAATTTCATTTTTACCCAAAGACCGGTTAATCCATTCAATATCCCAAATATTAATGGTTAAAATTTTCGATAAGGGGAGAAAATGGGATTAAGGAGATTTAAATGATACTTGGCTAAAAGATGAAAAAGACTTAACGATTATCCAACTTAATATGTGTAAAGCACGTGTTAAGGGGGAGCGTTTTTGATGAACAAAACACCTAAGGTACAAAACTTTTGATTTCAATATCACAAGTACCTTAAGTGATTTTTAATGATTTTTCATGGTGGCAATTCCTTCCCAAAACACGCTTAATTCACGACGGATGTGGTGACAAAAGGGTGGTAGGAATAGGTTTAGTCCAATGATTCATCAGAGCCGATGGAATCTTCCCAAGGAAAATTCCCTAGATAGAATTAGAAGTCCTAGGAAAGATGGAGAAAGAATGTGAACGTAGCTGAATGCCGATCAAGTACTTAAGCTAGCACTGGAACAATCACAACAAGGTACTAGTGATGACGTATTGGTAAGCATTGAAGGGGTTGAAGAATGAAAAAGAATTGTAAAGATAAAGGGTGTAAAGAAAGAAGCCCTCCTTACAACTTTAGGCAGAAACCGGGTCAATACATATGCTATTGAGGTCATTTTTGCTAATGATTCTCGGTATTGAAGAAAGACATCATGGACCCAGTGATGCAATGCACAACCCTTCCCAGCTAACTCAAATATCTCTCAAAAGGTATTTGTTTTAATCACACGGAGATCAACACGTTATCTATTGGTTTATTCACTCCGAATAGACTGGTATTGAAAAGGTGGCACTCCTCTCCAGCCATCGCTCACTAAATCAAAACGCACAATCGAGTCTAGAGCCAAGAGATCATCAAAAGTCTCATTAGGACACTTTCCATTTATTCCTTGCTTTCTCACACACTGTGAAAAGTAAGAGATTTTTATGAGTCCTACGCAGTATTCCTGTAATATTGCCAGAACATCCGAGTAATACGCAAGTATTACAATGAAGATGGAAATCCTGCTTGAGCCAACATCAAACAAGCTCATGGTAGGTTACACGTGCGGTTCTTATAGAACCAATCTTGTGAAAAAACGGGAAGGAAACAGTGGTTTAATTCTTAATTGAACTTAAACTCGTTCCAGGCCTCTACGCATTATCATATGATCTTGCCAGAACACTCAGAGTGACTCTTTATTGATCACAGTGACGAGTGGAAATCCTTCTAGTGTTAACATCAAACAGCACTTGGTAGGTGACGTGCAAGATTCTTTATGAATTGAGCTCGTGACAACGGGAAAGCAACGATGGTGAAAATCTTAATTGAAATTCACTTGTTCCAGGTTTCATGAATTGACGGCTTCAAATCACAAGGATAATTTATCCAAGTGATTCACTCTTTATGTTCGCAGTCAGCTTTGGACGGTCGAATAAAGAGAACGGGTTTACCCGCGAAATCCTGTCAGGAAGTTACTTAATTGAAACTATCCGTCACGGGTACGATATCTAATATCGTCCAACGGTCTTCACCGACCGGAGGTAAAATGCTACCGAATTAGAATAAAATGTTCAAAGCCATTTTATTCGTGTCGTTGCTTTGTACCTGTTAAAGACGGTGGCGTTGCTGTGTACCTGTTGAAGACGGTGGCGTTGCTGTGTACCAGTGAAGACGGTGGTGTTGCGGTGTACCTGTAGAAGTCGTTCCCACATGCTTATGTTTTTCTGCATCAAAGTTTAGCAAAAATTCAAGAAAGTACAAGATAAAGTCTTCCGCTGTACCAAACTCTGAAACTTTCGAGAATTCAACAAAAAGACATAAGTGTGTGGAACATGAAGTCACGAGGAGGCAAATTCACAAGAAAGGCAAAGATCGCACGTGAAAGGCCAAAGAACAATGCTCTCAAGCCAAAGCCAAAAAGATCAAACCAACATATTCACAACAAAAGAAAGAAAAGAAGAAAAGACTACGAGCTAAAGAACGAAGACTTAGTATAGTATGCTAGGTTTAGAGCTTTGTAACGTGGAGTGACCTCCCTTAGGGGGAGATTGTTAGAAATACGTTTTAACGTATATTAGAAGTATCGGTCACTCCACAATAGGACTTATGTTGTAATAGCTCGTAGTTAACAAATAGTTAATTGTTACTTATTAAGTTAAGTAAGAACCGGTCCATGGGCTTGTCATGGACCGGCCCAAGCCCAATGTAAGCTTAGAAGTATAAATACCCCTTTCCACCATGGAAAGGGGTTGGTTGTTGTTCATGTTTTCATATTAATAAAGACACATTTTCTCTCACTTTCTCTCTTTAGTTTCTCTCACTAGAAAACATCAACCCACTTCATAGATTCATAGGTTATCAATATTCTACATATATTTAGCTAAGAAATCAGATGTGCAAGCTTTGACTTTCCTTGTTTGGAGACATTTGTGTTCAGCCTTATATGTTCTAACAGACCAAGTATCATCTCCATCCTTAGATATTTGTAAAGCCCAAGGACATTTATTGACCTCCTCTTGAATTTTGGTAGGCTTACCACCATAAATAATCCTATCTTGGGTCAACTTTTCCTCAACTAACCTTTTCTTAGCTGGAGAGGCATTAATAATTCTCTTTTTGCTCCAACTTGCCCCCACTTGCTGACTTGACCCCACTTCCTGACTTGACCCAACTGTCTTACTTGACCCAACTTGCTGACTTGACCCAACTTCTGGTTTGGCCCAACAATGCACCCAAGCTTGGGAATTGTACCATTACATTCTGCTCTTAGCCTTATCTTGTCATTCTTTTTCAAATAAATTTCCCTCCTAGTTTCTATGGAGTGTAGTTTTATCATTTCTTTAGCCTCTTTTGTTGTCCTAAATCTTTTACCAACATAAAAACTTGTTGTCACAATGGAACCATCATCTACTTTTTGATGTTGCTTTCTTAAAGCCTTTAACTTTCTCTTTCTAATCTTCTCCAATTCATTGTCTGCTTCTGAACCACTATCAAATTCATCATTATCCAAAACCTCTACATCAACATCTACATGATCATCCAATATCACATTTGGACCAAACTGTGCACTGCCCATAAACTCTTCATTCACATCTATATTAGCATGGAAATCTTGCATATCCACTTCTACCTCCTCTATTTCGTTATGATCATGAACTATGTAATCATTGTCTTCATCGTCTTCACTTCCACCACTATTGTCTTCCTCCTCACCACCATTGTCTACCTCCTCTGTCCTATTCTGTCCATCATCATCCCCATAATATTCTAAATCCTCTTTCCTATTCTGTCCATCCTCATCCCCACCATTGTCTACCTCTTCTGTCCTATTCTGTGCATCATCAACCATAGGTTTTTTTTACCCTTATCAAACACACATTCACCCTTACTTCCCTTGTCAAGTGTTTTCTCAAACTCATTAACATTAGTAAGAACCTCAACATCATCTAAATCTAAAAAGGGATCAAAGTTATCATTGTCCATACTAGAGTAGAAATCACTAACAAAGTCACTAGGCAAATTAATCTTATCCACTTCACTAACCACACTACTTTCACCCACATGTACACTGCTAGGACCTGCTATATTTTCTTTCCATTCTAACATCATCCGTTTACGAACCTTTGTCTTTACAACTGGTTCATCCTCTTCTAATTCAACAATGGTACATTTCTTAACTAGTGATGGATTATAAGTGTCCAACTTAGTCTGCTCATGTTCAATGTACACATTAATGAGCCTATGACCTAACAAAACATGTTTGCTAAAATCATGTACATCTTGGTCACTGCCTAAAGCTCTAACCCCATTGTCTAAATCAAGACCTGGTACCAGATATTGGTAGTACATCTTAGAATCCGAACTACATCCTATATCGATAACCATTTCATTCAACTCAAGAACATAAAATAAATCAACATCTACATTGTCAACATAAGTTATTATACCATTCACGTATGCCCTTAGTGGTGGGTCACTAAACATCCCTCCATGATGAATCTTGATGGAAAACATGTTTGGATCACTACCTGTAAACCCCCCCCCCCCAAAAAAAAAATAAATTAGGTTTTGTCAATCAAAATTAAAAAATTGAAATCATCAAATGATATAATACATATCATAAACAGAGTTATAATCCACATTGACATTGTTTTTGGATCGATCTCGTATATTCCACAATGATACCACCATTGGAATTGATTTGCCAGTTTAGGGTTCTTAGCATTTGACGAATATGAATGGGGATTAATTGATTTATGTGTGTGTTTGAAAAACAGAGTGGGTTTAAAGGTGTGTGTTTATTTTTCTAGCAATGATAACGAGTAGACACATGCATTAAATGATACATATACAAAGCCAAAAGACAGAAAAGCCCATCACGTCACGTGGCCTTGTTTTTTTAACAAAACTAACGTCTCGTTAGTGAAGGGACCAATGGTGTTACTAGTTTAAGAGTTAGGGACGACCCATGAAACTTTGAAACTCGAGGGACGAAAGTTGCAATTTTGGGTAAAACACAGGGACCATCCATGTAATTTTGTCATTAATAAAAGACAATTCAATGCTAGATAAAATATTAAATAAACGTGTATCAAAAAGCCTATAAAAACTTTTAGTAAAGCTGAAAGTAAAACATTACATCAGAGTTTATGATCTAACTAATAATACACGTTACTCGTTACGTAAACCCTACACATTATATTAGTTGGTAAACAATTTAGAAAACCGGATTAATCCGAGTTTACCCGATGACTCGACCAGGTCGATTTAAAAACCGGGTTTCAAAACATTGAAAAATGGCATCGTTCATAACTTCATATGTTTATTTATTTTCGTTGCACGTCAATAATTCATCTCCAAATGACTTTAGTGTGTTCCAATAATATAGTTTATATGTGCATTAAGATGTTTGAATTATAAATGTAGTATAGATTAGTGGGACCCATATTTTTCAACCGTTCAACATTTTCAACTTTCAACCAAAGGGATACACCCTTTATAATGTAGTATAGAAGATATGGGTATGTTTGTTATTTATGTTTTACTTTCTTTTTCTTTTCTTTTTTTGACAATATAGTTTATTTGGAGATTATAGGTATTTTGCTAATTGTGTTAGATGTTTTGATTTGAGCTGGATCTTATATTACAAAAAGATGGAATGCGGTGATTTTTTGCACAAATAAATGTAAATTGTTAGATTTATTGTGAGACGGATCTTACGATTAGACTTTAGTGTAAAAGTAAGATTTTATGTTGTCAAAGATATGTGTGTGTCTTGGGATGTGTGATAAAATCGTATTTTTTTAGTATTCAAAGTTTACCTTTTATAGGTGAGCCAAATACTAGGTTTTCATAATATTTCGGGTAGTGCTCGAAATGGAACATTTACCGGGAAAAGGTTCACCGGCTGTTTACTAATTGTAGCTTGTGGATCCGCCTTCGTAGAGTTGATAAATAGTATCTTGCAGATCCGCATTCAGGGATCTGGTCCGGTGATTACCTGTGGATCTGCCCTTAAGAAGCTGATTCGGCTATGTCTTGCCAATGCCACTTGTGGTGGGCTTACATTTACCTTTTAGTAGGGTCGTGGCCCAAGATTTGTTATGTGATCTATGCCTAGTGGGTCGTGTGTGTGTTATACGCTATCAAGTCCCCCCAATCCAGTGTTTTTACATCTTACGGATATGTCGTTGGACTCATGTTTGTTTGTTCGACTATCTTCTTTGGTAGGCGTTGTCATAACTGCAACCTCTTTGTGTTGGTTAAGTGAAATGTCGGACGTGTCAACACCCTATCCTTTTATTTTTTGATTAATGGGGCACCTTGTCGTGTAACTGGTGCCGCTTGACCCTGTTACGTCATTTCCACTTCTCAATCCTTATCGTCTATTTTCTGAGTGAACGACACGTGTCTTCATCTTGTGAAAAGTGCTTTTACTATATCGAGACTATAAATACTCGTTTCTTTTTTCACTAATAATTTTTTCCCTTCTCCGACATTTCTACTCTTACCAAAACCTCTAAAGCTTTTTGGCTATTTTCTTGGTAGATCAATGATTGCTTCGGCCTTTTTAGGCTTTTCGGGTTATTTTTCTGATCTCGTTTATAGTTTTTGTTCGATGACTTCATTGGCCTTGTAGACATGTCTCAAGAAAAAAGTAGTTAGATGCTTTTTGTGAGAAGTACCATATACCCTATTCGTTCATAGTAAGTTAGTTGGTCCGAATGTTAGTATTCGTCAAGTTCCTCAAGGAAAAAATGGATTTACACCCGTCTTTTCGATTATGTATGTTATCATCTACCTCTTTCCACATTTCTTGTTGATGTTCTTGGATATTTTGGCATTCATATATCTCAAGTTCACATTATTGTTGCTACCAAAATTTCTCATTGCGAGGTTTTGTGTCGTGTTGGTGGATTCCTCCTTTCGTGGGGTTCTTTCGTGTGTTTTATGTAAATTCTTTCAGTATAGGTTAGTTGTCTTTTAGATATCGTTCAATGAGTTCTAATATTTGATATACGAAGGAGTTGGATTATGTTAAGCATGGGAACGACCATTTCTTCTTTGTTGATGCTTTCGCCTTTCTTCTTCCTGTTTCATGATTTCCTAGAAAATCTGTGAAGAAGTATCCCCTAGTCCTTTTGATTATCGTGTTGAGCAGTTGGACTTCCTTACTACTCCTCTAGCTCCTTTTTGTATATATAAATATCCAAACTCACATACAGAAATCGTACTAAAGTTAAGCAGTTAAAGAACAAACTATGGCACTAAAAATAGTAGTATAACATTGGCAAAATATTGATATCTTATAAAAAGAGAGAAAAGTTTCAAATCTTCAAATTGCTTATTCGAATGTATCTAATTACATTCATTTCAAACATCTTAAATCTTCAAATATAGAATTGCCGCACACAAACTCGAGACACTTAACACATCTAGATATTATCTTTTCTCCAATTAAAGCTAATTATATAACTCTTATTATTTCAAAAAACCTTAACCAGTTTTAATAAGCCGCCTAGACACCCCGACAGTTAGTATCTAATTCCAACCGCATCTTAAAATTCTCTTTTAACGCAAATAAAACATTCTCCAATAATAATAATACAATTTACATTCCACGAAACAATCGAAACTAACTAACCATCTCCCTGAGCAAAGTATTCTCATCCTTAGTGAGCTTAATATCACCAGCTCCTCCAACAAGCCTATAAGTAAATCAATTAAAATTAAAACACAAAATAAATAAATTGAATAAATAAAATAAAACTAACATCTTAATAGTTCCTTTAGGACCAAGGTTACTTTTAAGCACATCTTCTAAGCCTTTAGCAGCATTAATATTCATATTAAGCGTTGTTTATTTGTTCAGCACTTCCGCGTTAGGGTTTAATACACGTAGAGACATCTTTAAACCTGTTTTTTTTTATAAAAACAAATTATGAGAGTTTATAAAAAATGAAATGTAACAGATCAAGATAAGATATTTTTTAATTAATTTGTATACCTTTGATTAAATTATATGACGGATGGATCTAATGTGAGCGGGAGTTGTTTTGAGAAATGAAGTGTGAGATTGTGATGAATAAAATAATGAATTTTAGGGTTCATTTCTAGAGTGTGTGGGTTTCAACTTTCACGTTATGGGGGGGGGGGGGGGGGGGGGTTGATACGATGTCGTTTGCTTTTGGGTGTTTGGTGAAGTTGTTTAGGGAGGAATTTATTGGTTTTTTTTTCAAATTACGGGTGTGTTTGTTACTCTCTCCGTCTTATTATTATTGTTCTCGTTACTATTTTAACTAAGATTTGTGTCCGTGTTTTATTGCGGCGAAGAGCTGACGTTTTGAGGAACGTTTTCAGAGTAACAGCTGAAAGCTGAACATTCTTTAAACCAGTATATGGTCCTTACATTCGAAAAGCTTGCTCAATTAAAGCATATTTGAGATCTGAAACTAAATGGCATGGTGGAATTCACGTAACATGTATTTACCAAACATTATATACATGCCAACTATCATAACTGAGCATGACTTAGAGATAAAGAAAACTTTAACCGGGATAAACCCCATGCAATTTTTTATTTTTACCGCATTCCCTAAAGTCCAAAGATAGGCTACTAAGAAACGCCTTTTGATGTTAATCAAGCAAAAGTGGTATGACAATATAAATAACTGACCATTAAAAGCCTTCACCTTCATAACAGAATCCTTGTCCCCTACACCACGAACCACCTCATTCATTGGTGGCCTTGAACTTGATCTTGGCCCTCATCTTGACAATGACCTCGACCTTAACTTCTTGTTTGAACAATCGTTATCCACATCCATTTTATCACCAGCATGTCAGATGACCTCCCCCTCTTACAACTCCTACACTTGCTTATTGCCCTATCAATTGCTTTCAATGGGTCAAGCCCCAAAGAAAACAACTGCCCACCAAGTTCTTTTGTTGGTACAATGGGTCGACTTCTTACAGTACTCTTTTTAATCATTTACGTTCTCGAATAAAATACTTTTTTTTCTTGATCTCAGCAAGTTCTTTTGTTGTTGTTGTGGGTCAACTCCTCTACATCCATCTCCTCTTGGTCCCCTTCTTTTTCAAATTCCTCAAGCCATTGCAAGATATGGGTTTCTATAAAACCGTATCCAAACGCAAGCAAAAATACCAACTGTTCACAAATATAACAACGCAAATTGAATTATAAAACAAACGACATTCACACAGGTTCAACGAAAGAATGTGATGCGCGTCTTTAGAGTATCCGTAACATGAAAATAACAAATACTGATGATGATAAATCAAACATTTTTAACAACTATCCCTTCATTTTCAAGTACCTCATTATTTTCCACTAACTTGTTAGTTTTTCAGTTTAAAAATCAAAAGCATAACAATTTACCACAACAAAGCCTTTTAAGTTGTAATTATTCAATTTCATATTTAAGGCTGTGTTTGGTAATTTATAAATCTTAAAACTAAATTCCCACACCTATGCAATCCTCGAAGCAACCACTAAGCAGATGTTACAACTAAGCATAATCCAATAACATATCTCGATTCAGAAATCGTGTTTATACTTACATGTGGGTCTTGAGTTGGTGGTAGTCTCGGCAAAACATGTTCAACTGCTACTGTGTCTGTTTATTTCTTTTCAGGAATGATATGTGATAGTGGCATGTCGTTCATAAACAAGGACATCATGTCAATTTATAAGACACTATGTAACTAAAAATCAATTATAATAGCCATTTTAAATTTCTTATTAGAATTTCAAATTGTTTAGTTGGTCATGTAGCCCCTTTATCAAAAAAGAAAAAATGTTGTAGTTTGTATTCCCTTATCACACCCAAACAATAAACACTACGTTTCAGCCTAAAAGTAAAACATATTTTATTGGTAATCTGATCTCAATGTGCAAACGGGTCAAGTATATTAAAAAAGCATGATTGGAAAAAAAATATTACCTCTCCAACATCTCTTGGTCGTCTGATTTGATGATGCATTGTTCTTAAGTCACAAATTTTTCTTATCTTTAACCATACAATCAACATAATTTGGTTGCCATCATTAAAGTCAGAAACAAAAAGTAAATTTATATGTCACATACAAAAGAAAGAAAGCATAAACACATAAACAACATATGAATTGCATCAAATAGAATGTCACAAAATTACATACCTATATTTCAGATAACAAACAATAATCATGAAAGTAACTAACCATTTGTTTGCCTTCGGATCCATCAACAACACCATGGGCAGCTATGAATAACGGTCTACATTTTTCTGTAGCGGCAGTTGTTGTTTGAATTTAAAAACGTATGTTAAGCAACTATTTTATATAAATTTCTAAATAGAAGTAAATAGCGGAATAAATGACCAAGTTTTTGAATCTAATTATTCATAAATGCTTATTCCAAACACCCTTGTTTTTCTAGTATCTGTTAGGCATAATTCATATATTAATATAGTAATAAAGCAACTTATGACGTGAGAAAACACAACGCCAAAGGTTTGAACAATGTTTTCTCGCGTCATAAGTTGCTTTCTCGCATCATGAGCTCACTATATCAAATAAGATATTTCGTTTAAATACCTGATGTGTTACAATATAATCAACAAAGTGCTATTTACCTTTAGTTTTAACTGAGCTAGATCCGTTATCTTTGGTACCAATAGACCGATTTAGTATGGGGTATTTGTCATTGGCAACGATTTAAAGGCAATAGAAGGATACGTGAGCAGTGGAAGGAAATGTGAGAATTACAGCAACTAAATAAAACTATAGTAGTTGAAATTTTAATTTTAATAGGAAACGCAAAACTGTTTTTTGTTAAAAATCACCACTTTTACTCACTTTTAGACTCGACGCGCGGTATTTGACTGAAAACATTGTTTCGGATAGCTTTCGTGTTTCGGAGAAGGCCAAAACGGATCAAAAAGTGCTCGAAACGATCCATTTACAGTATGCGCATATTTTAATTTTTATTAAAATGCATGATTTTTAATATACAGTTTTTCCATATTCGGTCGACGGCAAAAATTTTGTTTTTGAGAATTACGAGTCGAATTTTATATCAAAACGAACACCTCGACATATACTAACAAATTTCAAGACATATACCCCGTACTAAATCGGTCTATTTGAGAATTACAAGTTGAACTCCATGATCTAATTTATGAGCAGTGGAAGGAAATGTGAGAATTACACATTATTTCAATTGGAGCATATAAGAAACAAAAAGAAGAGCATTATACAAAAAATCAGTTGAAGGGTTTTTCCCTTACCTGCACATTTCCTTCCACTGGTCATAAATAAGATCATGGAGTTCCTCTTCCGGAAATTATTCCTTCCATAATGCCCTTAATGTTTCCTACAACATCAAAAGATCTCGCCTTACCTCTAAATCTATAGATACTCTATTTTCCTGACCTCGTATTGACAGCGTTGCAACGATGTGAGCCCGATTGGTTGCATTATTCGCATGTATCAACTTTTGTTGATTTCCTTTCTTGGTGTCGAACTGCCAAAAAAATAACATAATTTATAAAAGTACTGGCTTAATTAGTTGATGAGATGGCACTTATACATGATCTCATCGTTCTTTTCGGGCTTTTAATGCATAAAATGTCATAAAAATACCATATATATGCTTGTGTTTGTTTACTTGTGTATTTTAGGTATGGATATCGTGAAAAAGACAAAAGATCACAAGTTACAAGGAAAAATGGACACGAGAAACGAAGCCGTACAAAGAACCAGGCCCTAATCATGGAATTCTCAACAAAATACCTTGAAAACTTGAAGACAAACAATATTGATCCTCATTTATTGAAGAATTGACACTTAAAACCCTTGTATATTAATAATTACAAGTTTGGTCCTTTAAGTTTGTCAAAATTACACAAAAGGTCCTTCAACTTTGAAGAAATGGCAAGATTAGTCCCTCAAAAAATCAAAATTGCCAAATATGGTCCCTCATCAAGCCAAAGATACAACGAAGACCTTTGAAGATCAAGAATGTCCAAGATCAGCCCTTGAAATATCTCAAAATGGCAAAAATAACCCTTGAAATCCTTTTTCCAAAGTTTTGTGCCAAAAGTGACAAATGGTGAAACTTATTTACAAAGGGGAATACGTTTTAGGGCTGAAATGCTTTGTTTACCAAAAATACCAAAGAACAAGGGCCAAAGGTGTCTATTTGAAACATTCAAACTGAAAATGCGCCAAACAAACACCTTTCCCCCAAAATCGGATCAAATGACTTACTGTTCATCTTTTACCCCACCCAGAATTACCACCACTTAAACTTAGGGTAAAATACAATTACCTTTGCACATGAGTGATTCACATGTGCAGAAACTCATCCAAACCATAAAACCCTTATTCCCACTCACCATGGACCCCACCCCCAATTCCCGTTTAGCCAATCACATGACAACTTAGCCTCCAAGTTATCTGACGTGTCCAAATCAACAGCCTAGGATCCTTGCTTCATTCCAAAGCTAAAATGAACAGCCTTGATCAACTTGGACAGCTCAAATTCAGAAAACGTCTAGAAGACTCAATGGCATAATAGGGAATTCAGTTCTAGGGTTTGTGAATAGTGTTTAGCCAGGCATTTGCCTATAAAAGGAGACCTCAACATGTGAGAGTCCCTTTGTTCCAGATTTTAGCTTTTAATCTTTGTAATTCCTTTTTATGAAATAAAGTTTGAATTTCTTAAAATTTTGAGTTCTAATCTGTTATTTATAAAAGTTTGGTGTTTGAGAAGCTAAAATCTGAGTTCCATTATCTTGTTTGAAGGTTTTTGAGGCAAGGTTTTAAGTGATAAAGCTTGTGCATCAAAAATCAGAAAGTTGGCATTATTTTTGATCTCACCTTGTGGTTTGTTCTTCTTAGCAGCTTGGAAGCTGGTACTTGTTTTGCTAGTACCTCAGCTCAAACAATCCAAGGCCTGGATGTAGGTCTTGGAGGTTTGCATCTTCTTCCCTTTTCATTTTCTCTTTAAGTTTCTGATTATTTGTGATTTATGTGGATTTATGCTTGAATCTGTGTTATTGTGGTTGAATATTGTTGATTTGGTTTGGTTTGATGTTATTGAGGTGTTATTGATCTAATTTGTGGGTTGAATCTTCATAAGCCTTTGAAAAATTTGTGAAATCAAGTTTTAAAAGGGTGTTTGGGATTACTGCATAAGTTGGATTTGTGGTTTGCTAAGTGTTTGTTTTGTGTAAGCAAGTATTGGTATCTGTTGTTTGGGTGATATTGTTCATCTGTTTGCAGGTTTTGAGGTTTTGAACACATTGATTCTTGAATTGGCTATAAAATCTTCATAACTTGGTAAAATTGGCTAGGATTTTGAGGACACCTAGATCTAGGCTTAGGCTAGGGCTAACAAGTGCTAAATCATAGTTAATCACACCAGGGTAGAAGGATTTGAGGCTTGAATTTGGATCAAGTGTCAAGTATATCAGCAAAACTTGTCTGCATATTGTTCTTTGTTCATCAGAAACATTTTGTGCTTTGATCTTGTTGTTTATTTTGATTCAGTGTTTGATTCTTGTTGCTTTGTGTTTATTCTTAGTTTATATAGCTTGTGTATGCATCTTGTTAAGTTTGGTTGGCTTATTCTGCTTAAATCTGCTTATTAAGTGCTTAACTGCTTATTTCTATATCTGGTGCATATCTGGTAACTGTTTGGCTTATTGTGGCTTATTGTGTGAACCATTTTGTGATTTTATTATTGCTATTGACTCCTTGTGATTCACTGATCACAAGGCTGCCTTTGTTTCCAATTGAATCAAACCAGAACTCTCATATAAGCTTGGTCAAATAGTCAAAGCAGTGGGAACTCCTTTCCCCTGCTGGTTGCCACTGATAGTGTAAATTGGTGTAAGCTTATCAATAAGCTATAATAGCTTATTCCAACCAACAACAACTTTGTTTTTGTAATAGGTGCTCATATTTTGACCCATTTGTTCATACTGGAGCATTTGGGTGGTTGACTTTTAGGTTTGACTAGAAAACCAACTCCTTTGACTTTTACATAAGTTCATTTGTGCTTATTCTGGCTTATTGGTTGTGCTTATTGGATTTTTGCTGATTGATTTTGCTTATTGAGTCCATTTGAAAGCTTTTGCAAGTTGAATCAAGTCCTGAGGTGCATTATTTCTCAAAAACGACTATTTTGTCGTTTTGTGGATTTTTGCTTTTCTATATTCTGGCTTATTGAGTGTGCTTTTTGGAAATTTATTTTGACAGATCTCTTAAGCATCTTAAAAGAGGGTTGTGTGTCAAATTAGAGCTTATGGCATTAGCTTATGGCTTAATGGGCTGAAAAGCCCAATAAGAATAAGCTTTGTGTTTAATAAGCTGTGATAAGCTCATATTCAGCTTTTGGGCCTTTAGAGTTTTGTTCTTAGAATTGAATTTTAAGTCAGATAGGGCTTTTCCAAGTCAATTGGGCCAAGTTTGACTTTTTGGGCCCAAAAGCCCATTTGTGTTGACTGATTTTGGATTTGGCCCATTTGAGGGCCCATTAGGGGTATTTTGGTAATTTCACTTTGATTTTCTGATTATTTAGGTTAAAATAAACTAGTTTGCAAGTTTTTAGAATTTTTTATAATTTTTGGATTTTTAATATTATTTTATTATTATTTTATTATTATTTTTAAAATTTCACTTTTTCCAACTTTTTACATTTTTCTTAGATTAATTACATTAAAATAGGAATTTAGCAACTTTTAGAATAATTTTATCTCTTTTAGATTAACTTTTATAATTATTTTAAGTTTTAATAGTTTTTAAATCATTTTAAATAGTTTTTATTAGTTTTAAAATTTCTAAAAATAGTTTTTAATCTTTTTAGGTCATTTAAGAGGTTTACCAATTGACAAATCTTTATTTGGGCTTTTTGATAATTTATTTGATTTTTAGGGCTTTAATTAGCATTTAAAAATTGAATATTTAATTATTTAAAAGGTTTGAAAAAGTTTTGATCATTGGTAAACTCTTAGTTTATTATTTTTGATTTTTGGTGAATTTTTGGTAATTTTTAGAATTTATTTTTATTTTTGTGATTTTTAAGCTTCTACGTTTTAACTTTCTAGTAGTGATTTTTTGTTAATTTTTATTTTTACGTTTTCGTCATCTTCTTTTCTAATCCCCTTCTAAACCAATCATTAATCACAAACTTTTACAAGTTTTTCACAACACATATACCTCCTTGGGAAACGAACTTCCATACCTTAAGGGTCATTAGTGTTGATTTTCCTAAATCATCACTCGATACTTACCGCTTTTACGCCTTTTCCCTAAAAGGTCGTATCTTACCATAATCATTTTGGCGCCGCTGCCGGGAAGGTGTGTCGTGATTAATTTGCATTGTTGTTGTTAATATTAACCAAATAGTATTTGTATTAGTAGAACTCTACTAATACGTATTATCGGTTTTCTTGGTTTTTCTTGTACAAATATTATTACTATATTGTATTAAGTATCACAATAAATTCACAATATCTCCAAAAGTGTGAAAACGCAACCTCAATTGGGATTTCATCACTCAATTATTGTATTCGAATCTCAAACAAAAAGAAAAAGGCAAAAATAGATAAATACTTTCGTGAAGCTCGATTTTGAAAGATACAAACTATAAGGTGGGTATAAGGCGGGTATTATAAAATATACCCTAAGGAAAAAGGCTCTTAAGTGCTTCTCGCCGCCTCGTTTCCCCGCTTGCTTGTGAGTATTTTGAGATTGAAGGCTAATCGAGGGTTTTGCCGCCCAAAGTATTATTACGTATAATATATTTGCTTGGTTTCTTTATGATTAAAACCTCTTGAACAATTTGGTTTTCACCAAAGTTCTAAAAGTCATTCGAAGGCGTTCACTCCACGTGATCGTTTTCATTCCTTTGAGGCTTCTTTAATCAAGAGTTTGATTCGAGGAGAGATTTTGTAGATTGTTGTCTACGAAGATACACCAAAATCCAAAAAAATTAAATATCATCAAAAACAAAAAAAAATTGAAAATTCACAAAACACCCAAAAAGAATCTTCTTTGCTCACCTCCCATTCTTCGTGAAGTTTATGATCACTCGTAATCAAGCAAAACGAGCTCGTAAACGACTTCAAAAGCAAGCCAATCAAGAGACGTTGATTGTTGAAGAACCTCCAATTGTTGAACCTATTGTAGAACAAGAAGTCGTCATGGCTAATCGTACTATGATGGAGTTGCTACAAGCACCCACCGAGGGTTTTGGAGAGGCTATTGTGATTCCCGCCATCCTTGCGGAGAATTTCGAAATTAAGACGGGTTTAATGTCGATGTTGCAAGCAAATAAGTTTAGAGGTCATGAAAAAGACAACCCGCACTACCACATTAGGAATTTTAACCGTCTCACCGCCACTAGCAAGTTTAAGGATGTTCCACATGACGCCATTAAGATGATGTTGTTTCCATACTCGTTGGATGGACCCGCAAAAATTTGGCTCGAGAAAGAACCGCCAAATTCGATTTTGACATGGGCCGATCTCGTTTCTAAGTTTGTGAACAAGTTTTTTCCACCATCTAAAACAACACACTTGAAAAATGAGATTTCACGATTTGTGCAAAGAAATAATGAAAGTTTTTCAATGGCATGGGAACGCTTTAAAGAAATGTTACATGAATGTCCACACCATGATTTTACGGAATTGCATCAAGTGGATACTTTTTATAATGGGCTTAATGATCATGAACGAGATTATTTGAATGCCGCCGCGGGTGGTAATTTTTTGTGCAAGACGACAAATGAGGCTTTACAAATCATTGAAAATAGATCTAAGGTTTATAACCCTCGTAACACACCGAGTGTTGCCAATATGGGTTCGTCATCTTCGTCACAATCATCTCGTAGCATTAATGCCTTACATGATGAAGCTAATGAGGAAAATCGGTTTTTTGATAGATTTGCTAATCTTATGTCCCATTGGAAGGCTCAAGAAGCTTCCAATTCCGCTTCGGTTAAAGCGGTTGCTAAGAGTTGTTTATCTTGTGGGGGAGCTCATGATCTTTCCGAGTGCATTACCACGGATGGTAACACTTCGAGTGCTTATGTAGCAACGGGAACTTACAACCAAAACGGTCAAGGTTCCCGCCAAAATCAAGCTCCACCAAACCAAAATGTTAACAATTATCGAAACAACAACCAAGGTAATTACCAAGGCAACACACGCAATTACAACAAGGGGAATTATCAAAGTGGGAATGGACAAATTTCTAATCAAAACCAAAACCGTGATTTTCAAAACACTACACAAGGTTTTCAAAATGCTCACACTAAAAATTTGCAAGGAGAATTTTTGGATTATGCAAAGGCAAATGATGCTAAATTTGATAACATGCAACGTGAGATGATTAGCTTAAGATCCGAGTTGAAAAACGAGCTAAAAAATAAACTTGCTAATGAACTTAAAACTCATGCAAACAAAATGGAAGGAAATTTCCAACGTCTTCAACAAAATCAACAAAAGATGGAATTAGGACAACATGAGATTAAGCAAGAGTTATTAAAAGCGGATGCTAGGCAATCAAAATTTGAGGACCGAATGGCTAAGATGTTTGAAGCAATCATGTGTAAACCCTCTTCCTCGGGTGGTCTTCCTAGTGATACCATTGCAAACCCAAAGGGAGAAATGAAGGTTATTACTACACGAAGTGGTAAAACTTTCAAGGAACCAATCTCTCGTCCAAGTACTTCTACGGAGAAGGAAACCGAGAAAGAACCCGAGGTGATGGTCGAAAAGGAGCACATTACAATCCCACGAAGTACCGCTCATACCACACCTACGGTTGAACCAATACCAATTGTGGAACCCGAGTTTCCAAGGCCGTTGCCTAATGACCAACCCACACCACCTTTACCCTACCCTTCGAGACGAAACAAAGAGAAAATGCAAGAACGTAACAAACAACAAATCGAGCTTTTTATAAAAATGTTTCAACAAGTGCATTTTGATGTGAGTTTAGCCGACGCGTTGTTATATATGCCTCGTTTCGCTTCCACTTTTAAAAGTATGATGAGCGATAAGGAAAAGCTTTCAAAGCTTGCTAATTGTTCTTCGGTTTATCTTAACCGCATACCGGAAAAAGTTGGTGATCCTGGAAAGTTTCTCATTCCTTGTGACATACAAGATATGAAAGAATGCCTCGCCTTGGCCGATCTTGGTGCGAGCATTAATTTGATGCCATTTTCCATTTGGAAATCGCTTTCGCTTCCGGCTCTCATTCCTTCGAACATGTCCATCGAGATGGCCGATCATTCTACGATTATGGCATGTGGAGTAGCCGAAGATGTTTTCGTGAAAGTGGGGAAATTCTACTATCCCGTTGATTTTATAGTAGTTGACATCCCCGCGGATCCTCAAGTTCCTCTAATTTTAGGTCGTTCATTTTTAGATACTTCGAGATCGCTTATCGATGTTCATGCAAGAACTATCACTTTGAGATTCAACGAAGAGGAACTTGTTATAAACGCTACTCAAAACTCGAAACCTTCTCATGTTTATGCAATCGCTACCATCAATCACATTGACATCGTTGATGTGGTTTACGATGAGTTTTCACAAGAAGTGTTAGGTTTTTCCGATAGCTCGTCAAGTGGCAATCCCACTATTTTGGATCCGATTCTTGCTAATTCCACACCAAATCTCACTCCATTCCAAGGAGGCGATCTCACTTCAAATGAAATCGACAATGAAGATGAGGTGTTGATTAGTGATGAAATTTCTATTCCACCATTTCTTTCGCCGATGGAAGTTATGAGTGTTGAACCAAAATCTTCAATCGAGGAACCACCTATCCTTGAATTGAAAGATCTTCCTTCTCACCTTGAATACGCATTCTTGGAAGGTAATGACAAGTTGCCGGTTATTATTGCAAAAGGTCTTGCTAATAATGAAAAAACCGAGCTCTTGAAAGTTCTTAAGGCTCACAAAGGGGCAATTGCGTGGAAAATATCTGACATTAAGGGTATTGACCCAAAATTTGGTACTCACAAGATTTTAATGGAGGAAGACTACAAACCCGCAATTCAAAGTCAAAGAAGGGTGAATCCCAAAATTCACGATGTCATTAAAAAGGAGGTCCTTAAACTCCTTGACGCGGGAATGATTTATCCTATATCCGATAGCCCATGGGTGAGCCCAATCCATTGTGTCCCTAAAAAGGGAAGAATGACCGTTGTGCCTAATGAAAGCAACGAGTTAATTCCCACTCGTGTTGTGACCGGTTGGAGGGTGTGTATTGACTACCGAAAGTTAAATGACGCCACTCGTAAAGACCACTTTCCTTTGCCCTTCATGGATCAAATGTTGGAGCGACTTGCGGGAAATGAATTCTATTGCTTTTTAGATGGTTTTTCCGGTTACTTTCAAATCCCTATCGACCCTCGTGATCAAGAAAAGACTACTTTTACGTGTCCTTATGGAACGTTCGCTTATCGTAGGATGCCTTTCGGACTTTGTAATGCACCCGGTACGTTTCAACGGTGTATGATGGCGATTTTTCACAACATGATCGAGAAGTCGGTGGAAGTGTTTATGGATGACTTCTCGGTGTTTGGTAATTCGTTCAAGTCATGTTTATCTAATCTCGAGCAAATGTTAAAACGTTGTGAAGAAACCAATCTTGTGCTTAATTGGGAAAAATGTCATTTTATGTGTAAACAAGGAATCGTCTTAGGACATAAGGTGTCGAAGGCGGGGATTGAGGTCGATAAAGCTAAGGAAGACGTCATCGCCAAGTTACCTCATCCCAAAACCGTTAAGGGAGTTAGGAGTTTCCTAGGCCACGCGGGCTTTTATTGTCGTTTCATCAAGGACTTTTCGAAAATCTCTCGTCCTATGACACACCTTCTCGAGAAGGATGCTCCTTTTAACTTCAAATGAGGATTGTGTTAAGGCTTTCGAAACTCTCAAAAGGAAACTTACCGAAGCTCCCATTCTTGTTGCTCCTAATTGGGAATTACCCTTTGAAATCATGTGCGATGCAAGTGATTATGCTATAGGGGCCGTCTTAGGGCAACGTTATGACAAGCATTTCCGTCCTATCCACTATGCTAGTACGACGATGACCGAGGCTCAATTAAAGTACACCACAACGGAAAAGGAATTCCTTGCCGTGGTCTATGCTTTTGAGAAATTCCGACCTTATCTCGTCTTGACAAAAAGCATCGTGTATACCGACCATTCGGCTATCAAGTATCTCTTAGCTAAGCAAGATGCTAAGCCAAGATTGCTTCGTTGGATGCTCCTCCTCCAAGAATTTGATGTCACCGTGCTTGACAAAAAAGGAGCCGAGAATCTAGCGGCCGATCATCTCTCTCGTCTAGAAGATCCTCACAAAGATGTTTTCGAGAACAAGGAAATCACCGAAACATTTCCTCTTGAGACTCTCGGTGTAGTGAATTCTAAAGACACAACCCCATGGTTTGCCGACATTGCAAATTACCATGCGGGCAATTTCATAATCAAGGGTATGACGACACAACAAAAACGAAAATTCTTTCGTGACGTTAAGTTCTATTTTTGGGACGACCCTTATCTCTTTCGGATTTGTGCGGATCAACTCGTTCGACGTTGTGTGTTTGGTGCCGAAGCTTCTAATATCCTTAGAGCTTGTCACGAGGGACCCACGGGTGGTCACCACGGTGCTAATCTCACGGCTAAGAAAGTGTTCGATGCCGGTTTCTTTTGGCCTTCTATCTATCATGATGCACACGCACTTGTGAAGTCGTGTGATTCGTGCCAACGTCAAGGAAAATCGTCTCAACGTGATGAAATGCCGCAAAACATAATTCAAGTGTGTGAGATTTTCGACATATGGGGAATAGACTTTATGGGGCCGTTCCCATCGTCTCATGGCAACAAATATATCCTCGTCGCGGTGGACTACCTTTCTAAGTGGGTGGAAGCTAAGGCTTTGCCTACTAATGATGCTCGTGTGGTAGTGAAGTTTTTGAAGCAATTATTCTCTCGGTTCGGAACCCCTCGTGCTATTATAAGCGATCGTGGAACCCATTTTTGTAATGACCAATTCGAAAAGGTTCTAAAGAAATATGGAGTTACTCATCGTCTTTCTACGGCTTATCACCCGCAAACGAGTGGGCAAGTCGAGGTTTCGAACCGAGCTTTGAAGAGGATTTTAGAGAGGTCAATTAGAGAAAACCGTGCTTCATGGTCCGACAAACTCGATGACGCTTTATGGGCCTTTAGAACCGCTTATAAGACACCTATCGGTTGCACTCCTTATAAGTTAGTCTATGGGAAGAATTGTCATTTGCCCATTGAGTTGGAGCATAAGCCATATTGGGCCCTTAAGCATGCAAACTTTGACTTGAAGACCGCGAGAGATCACCGGAAAATAAAATTGAATGAATTGGATGAATTAAGAGATAATGCTTATGAAAATTCATTAATTTTTAAAGAAAAGACTAAAAAGTTTCATGATTCAAAGATTAAAAACCGGGTTTTTAACGTTGGTGATCAAGTGTTGCTTTTTAACTCTCGTCTTAAGATATTTTCCGGAAAATTGAAATCTCGTTGGTCGGGTCCGTTCACCATTACACAAGTGTTTCCTTATGGGACCATTGAGCTAGCTCAAGATGATGGTCCTACTTTCAAGGTGAATGGACATAGGCTTAAGCACTACTTTGGTGGGGAAATTCCTTCAATGGTTGCCCTCGACCAAGTCACCTTCCCCAATGATAATTAGCATTGAGGGGATCGAGTCGAGCTCATGACTCGGTAATCAAAAACGAGGTGCCTCGTGGGGGAGATCCCATGCTTATCTTTATGCTCACTATTCACTAATAAGGGGACTTGTACCCTTTCATCTCGTTGTCTCGTGGTTGTTTGTGATTTTGTTATCTAGATCATCATTATCTACGATTGAAGACTCTCGTGTTCGTGAGCCTCCATCGTTCGTTTGAAGAAGTTTTTCACAAATCCATGACATATCCTTTATTGTTCTAACGATTATCTTTTAGCATACTTAATAAACGGCTTTAGATACATTGTTGATCACCCTTTCCATGCTAGATCCTAAGCATTCGACTCTTCGTCTCTAGTATGGGGGTGCTCCACCTTTAGACTCGAAACATTGAGGACAATGTTTACTTTTAGTATGGGGGGGTGAATAGGTACTTGCTTTGCTACGCCCTCACGCTTTCCAATTTTCGATGTTTTGTTTTGCTAATAAGGCTAAAAATGGCCAAATTTTAAAATTTTTCTTAGTTTTCATAAGTGTTTTAAGACACGAATGTATATTTTCCGTTGGGTAGAATAAGAGTTAATTTTTGACTTGATGGGCATTTGGAGCCATTTACATTCCTTAACCCGCTCAATTCAAGTTTTTCTAGACTTTTATATAGGGAGCTTTAAAACGCGAAAGTCTTAATTCATACGGGTTAAGAACAAGAACTTTTCGCAAGTTCCTACAATTGATTCTAGAAAGTCACTTATCAAGGGAACTTTAAAACGCATTCTCTAAACTTGAAAAAGTCCAAGAAAGTGCAAGATCCTATAGGTGGCTTGAAAACCCAAAACTTTGATTTGATATAGTCTTAATGAAAGCTAATCCAAATTTGGCTTAATTTTGACTTGCATGGCTAAGTATTCACGAGTCTCTTTAATTAGAGGTCTTTATATAGTGAAGAACGAGAAATGATAGAGTTAGACAAGTGATCATGCTAAACGTAGAACATGAATATGTTCTTTCAAAAACTCATATGTTTTAAATTGTGGCTTTTTCTTCCTATAAGATCAATGCATTAGGAATAAATCATAATTGCAATAAGTAAGGTCGTACGATTTGAAAGGTTACTTAGCCTCTAGCACAAGATCGTTTAAAAGTTGCTCGGGGTTGAATAGAGTTCATAGCCAAGGCATAACTTATTGAAGCGGGACGCGAAGATTGGCGATTATCCAAAAAGGCCCTAACAAGGCATGAGGAGCTCTATTTTTGCTAAAGATCCTAGATGATGTGAAGTATCATTATTCCTAAATCAATATGAAGGATCGAGACACACGACGAGAAGCAATTACTCCCCTAAAGATCATGGAGAAAGTCTATCCAAAAAGACCCTAACAAGGTATGAGGATAAATATATCCAAGTCCGAAAAGGAGGCGGATCGTTGTATATCAAAATCCAAAGTAAAGATTGAAGAAAAATGATGAAGTCGTGGTCCAATATGAAGAATCTCTCAAAAAATGTCAAGTGAAGAAATTCCAAATATATGAAGAGAAGACCATAATTTCAAGAACGTCTTCCCAAGATTTGAAGTATGAAGTACATGCCAAATATCGGTCCGAGAAAGGTCTCAAATCGTGAAACAAGTTATGCCAAGATATGAACTTAAGGAGATACACGAGAAGCCGTTTTAAAAGATTTTGTCCTTCGGCTAACTATTGATCAAATCGTGCTACTTTGCTTTCGGACTAATAACTACTTAAATAAGTCAATATGAATCACTTGTGATCCATGACAAATAGAAAAAAATGCTAGTAACCCATTTCCTTTTATAATAACTAGGATTGCGGGGAGAAAAAGTATTACACAATTTGGACGTATGAGTAGTGTTAGCATTGTGACTTGTACCAAAAATGATCTTGTTTTTGCACTTAGCATGGAATGTATGACAATCAAGGATGACGAAGTTTACTCTAAGGGACATTTACTTGTTTCTATTCTTTGACCCTAAAAGTCACTTTTTGTGATGAAAATCATACATTATGTCTTTGCACATCTTCGTAGTATGGTGCAAGTCTTTTTACTCTTCAATAAAGGTTAATAAAATTGAACTTTGGTGATGCTTAGATACTTTATTATAGCATTGCGTGAGGGCACGACAATGGCTTAGTATGGGGGAGTGATGAGATGGCATTTATACATGATCTCATCGTTCTTTTCGAGCTTTTAATGCATAAAATGTCATAAAAATACCATATATATGCTTGTGTTTGTTTACTTGTGTATTTTAGGTATGGATATCGTGAAAAAGACAAAAGATCACAAGTTACAAGTAAAAAACGGACACGAGAAACGAAGCCGTACAAAGAACCGGGCCCTAATCATGGAATTCTCAACAAAATACCTTGAAAACTTGAAGACAAACAATATTGATCCTCATTTATTGAAGAATTGACACTTAAAACCCTTGTATATTAATAATTACAAGTTTGGTCCTTTAAGTTTGTCAAAATTACACAAAAGGTCCTTCAACTTTGAAGAAATGGCAAGATTAGTCCCTCAACAAATCAAAATTGCCAAATATGGTCCCTCATCAAGCCAAAGATACAATGAAGACCTTTGAAGATCAATAATGTCCAAGATCAGCCCTTGAAATATCTCAAAATGGCAAAAATAACCCTTGAAATCCTTTTTCCAAAGTTTTGTGCCAAAAGTGACAAATGGTGAAACTTATTTACAAAGGGGAATACGTTTTAGGGCTGAAATGCTTTGTTTACCAAAAATACCAAAGAACAAGGGCCAAAGGTGTCTATTTGAAACATTCAAACTGAAAATGCACCAAACAAACACCTTTCCCCCAAAATCGGATCAAATGACTTACTGTTCATCTTTTACCCCACCCAGAATTACCACCACTTAAACTTAGGGTAAAATACAATTACCTTTGCACATGAGTGATTCACATGTGCAGAAACTCATCCAAACCATAAAACCCTTATTCCCACTCACCATGGACCCCACCCCTAATTCCCGTTTAGCCAATCATATGACAACTTAGCCTCCAAGTTATCTGACGTGTCCAAATCAACAGCCTAGGATCCTTGCTTCATTCCAAAGCTAAAATGAACAGCCTTGATCAACTTGGACAGCTCAAATTCAGAAAACGTCTAGAAGACTCAAGGGCATAATAGGGAATTCAGTTCTAGGGTTTGTGAATAGTGTTTAGCCAGGCATTTGCCTATAAAAGGAGACCTCAACATGTGAGAGTCCCTTTGTTCCAGATTTTAGCTTTTAATCTTTGTAATTCCTTTTTATGAAATAAAGTTTGAATTTCTTAAAATTTTGAGTTCTAATCTGTTATTTATAAAAGTTTGGTGTTTGAGAAGCTAAAATCTGAGTTCCATTATCTTGTTTGAAGGTTTTTGAGGCAAGGTTTTAAGTGATAAAGCTTGTGCATCAAAAATCAGAAAGTTGGCATTATTTTTGATCTCACCTTGTGGTTTGTTCTTCTTAGCAGCTTGGAAGCTGGTACTTGTTTTGCTAGTACCTCAACTCAAACAATCCAAGGCCTGGATGTAGGTCTTGGAGGTTTGCATCTTCTTCCCTTTTCATTTTCTCTTTAAGTTTCTGATTATTTGTGATTTTTGTGGATTTATGCTTGAATCTGTGTTATTGTGGTTGAATATTGTTGATTTGGTTTGGTTTGATGTCATTGAGGTGTTATTGATCTGATTTGTGGGTTGAATCTTCATAAGCCTTTGAAAAATTTGTGAAATCAAGTTTTAAAAGGGTGTTTGGGATTACTGCATAAGTTGGATTTGTGGTTTGCTAAGTGTTTGTTTTGTGTAAGCAAGTATTGGTATCTGTTGTTTGGGTGATATTGTTCATCTGTTTGCAGGTTTTGAGGTTTTGAACACATTGATTCTTGAATTGGCTATAAAATCTTCATAACTTGGTAAAATTGGCTAGGATTTTGAGGACACCTAGATCTAGGCTTAGTCTAGGGCTAACAAGTGCTAAATCATAGTTAATCACACCAGGGTAGAAGGATTTGAGGCTTGAATTTGGATCAAGTGTCAAGTATATCAGCAAAACTTGTCTGCATATTGTTCTTTGTTCATCAGAAACATTTTGTGCTTTGATCTTGTTGTTTATTTTGATTCAGTGTTTGATTCTTGTTGCTTTGTGTTTATTCTTAGTTTATATAGCTTGTGTATGCATCTTGTTAAGTTTGGTTGGCTTATTCTGCTTAAATCTGCTTATTAAGTGCTTAACTGCTTATTTCTATATCTGGTGCATATCTGGTAACTGTTTGGCTTATTGTGGCTTATTGTGTGAACCATTTTGTGATTTTATTGTTGCTATTGACTCCTTGTGATTCACTGATCACAAGGGTGCCGTTGTTTCCAATTGAATCAAACCAGAACTCTCATATAAGCTTGGTCAAATAGTCAAAGCAGTGGGAACTCCTTTCCCCTGCTGGTTGCCACTGATAGTGTAAATTGGTGTCAGCTTATCAATAAGCTATAATAGCTTATTCCAACCAGCAACAACTTTGTTTTTGTAATAGGTGCTCATATTTTGACCCATTTGTTCATACTGGAGCATTTGGGTGGTTGACTTTTAGGTTTGACTAGAAAACCAACTCCTTTGACTTTTACATAAGTTCATTTGTGCTTATTCTGGCTTATTGGTTGTGCTTATTGGATTTTTGCTGATTGATTTTGCTTATTGAGTCCATTTGAAAGCTTTTGCAAGTTGAATCAAGTCCTGAGGTGCATTATTTCTCAAAAACGACTATTTTGTCGTTTTGTGGATTTTTGCTTTTCTATATTCTGGCTTATTGAGTGTGCTTTTTGGAAATTTCTTTTGACAGATCTCTTAAGCATCCTAAAAGAGGGCTGTGTGTCAAATTAGAGCTTATGGCATTAGCTTATGGCTTAATGGGCTGAAAAGCCCAATAAGAATAAGCTTTGTGTTTAATAAGCTGTGATAAGCTCATATTCAGCTTTTGGGCCTTTAGAGTTTTGTTCTTAGAACTGAATTTTAAGTCAGATAGGGCTTTTCCAAGTCAATTGGGCCAAGTTTGACTTTTTGGGCCCAAAAGCCCATTTGTGTTGACTGATTTTGGATTTGACCCATTTGAGGGCCCATTAGGGGTATTTTGGTAATTTCACTTTGATTTTCTGATTATTTAGGTTAAAATAAACTAGTTTGCAAGTTTTTAGAATTTTTTATAATTTTTGGATTTTTAATATTATATTATTATTATTTTATTATTATTTTAAAATTTCACTTTTTCCAACTTTTTACATTTTTCTTAGATTAATTACATTAAAATAGGAATTTAGCAACTTTTAGAATAATTTTATCTCTTTTAGATTAATTTTTATAATTATTTTAAGTTTTAATAGTTTTTAAATCATTTTAAATAGTTTTTATTAGTTTTAAAATTTCTAAAAATAGTTTTTAATCTTTTTAGGTCATTTAAGAGGTTTACCAATTGAAAAATCTTTATTTGGGCTTTTTGATAATTTATTTGATTTTTAGGGCTTTAATTAGCATTTAAAAATTGAATATTTAATTATTTAAAAGGTTTGAAAAAGTTTTGATCATTGGTAAACTCTTAGTTTATTATTTTTGATTTTTGGTGAATTTTTGGTAATTTTTAGAATTTATTTTTATTTTTGTGATTTTTAAGCTTCTACGTTTTAACTTTCTAGTAGTGATTTTTTGTTAATTTTTATTTTTACGTTTTCGTCATCTTCTTTTCTAATCCCCTTCTAAACCAATCATTAATCACAAACTTTTACAAGTTTTTCACAACACATATACCTCCTTGGGAAACGAACTTCCATACCTTAAGGGTCATTAGTGTTGATTTTCCTAAATCATCACTCGATACTTACCGCTTTTACGCCTTTTCCCTAAAAGGTCGTATTTTACCACAATCATTAGTCATACATGTAATTCAAGAAGAAAGTAAAAATCAATTTTAGAAGCCGAATCTGTAGAGGAATATTTTGAGCATACGTACCGGCGAGGCAAAAGCGAAAGGATTGTGGTGTTTGCAACAATCGAAGCGATGAACGTATATTATTTTTGACTTTGGTACATCTTTTAGAACTCCGGATTCTGCATATGAAATATGCCTTGCAACCATCAGAAGCGTCATATTCCCAAATATATGGATACCTTTCAAGGCTATCTAAGGCTATCCATATATCTGGGAATATGAAACTTCTGATGGTTGGTGGTGCGCTAAACTATATGCTCACCTAGGTACCGACTATGAAGCCATGTTTTGAAGCGCAATCCCACAGCTATAAATTCAATTCGACATTCAAATGGGAAAAGTATAAACAAATAGGTACATTATGCAAAAAGTGACTTCTGGAACTGAATGAAGGCATCGTACCACATCCATGTAATATTCTTAAAGTTATGAGGCTCGATCCGCTAATGTGGGAACCACACAAAACACTGTATGGCTGCAACCACGATGCAATTGTGGCTTCCCCACCAAAATAAATGTGTTTGTGTAATGTGGCTCACAAAAACACAATATTGGAATGTCATCATCATCACCTTTTTTGCATCATATCGTACGTGGATGCAAGTAAAGAAATTTGGGAATATATTGTGGTTGCAGCAGGGAAATTTGTCCCGCCAAGATGCGGATAACCGCAACCCTTTGGCTCTAAGATATCAACAGGATCCATAAACGACGTCGCCAACCTACCACCAACTTCACCCAACAAAGATGTCGGCAACGAAGAGATAGGGGCAACATAACATAGGTGTGCATATCTCGATCAAATCATTTTGATCGAAAACCATAAAAACTGTAATCTCAAATCGTACACCGCCTTTAGAAAATCCAACCAAAATGTTCAACAACCCTATATCCAAAGAGAACGGTAAACCCGTCATTGTTCCAAAAGGAAATTTTTTTCCCTAAAATGTTTAATTAACATCACTAATTAATCTATTAATAATACAGGGGAATACTCAACAAACAAACTCTAGCCATTGGGAAAATTCAAACAGATGGGCTAAATGGTACATTGGTTTTAGAAAATCCCAACCAGAACGTTCAACATCCCCATATCTAAAGAGAACGATAAACCCAACATCGCTCCAAAAGGAACATTCTTTTTTTAAATTCATTTAATTAACATCACTAATCTGTAATCATGCATGAAGTAAGATTTTTATGAAAAAATACCTAAAAAATCCTAATTAATCTGTAAATTTGTAATCATGCATCTCAAAAACACAAAACGCCATTCAAGCAGGCAACCCCATTAAAGATCATGGTTTCCAAGAAACCCCAACAAATTAGGCAACCAAATAAGATAACATTTAAATACAAGATTGGCACTCAAGAAAGACCAAACAAAGCACATTTGTATTAAGATCTGGTTACTTATTCAAGGTATCGCCACCACCTAAATGAAGAATCCGAAGCAACAACCACCGACCAAGAGCACCACTACAATAAGGGTCTTTGTGTTCACCATGAAACATCGTTATAAGGAGGTTGTTTCTTCATCAACAAATTAAAAGGGCTTATAAAAGCGTCACCAACCTACCAACTACGTCGCACACCGCAAATGGCGGAAACGAAGAGGTAGGGGCAACACACCAAAGAAGGGAATCATGTTCCCTATGAACAGTGATTCCCCTCACAAATTAAACAAACTAGCCTTATCATACCACCCATCTCACACAGCGTGCTATTACAACACAAATAAAAAGATCACCCCTTCATCTCCTTCATTAATGGTTCCTTTCTAAATGATTCCTTCATTAATGGATCAGGTATTTTATCAAATCTGTGGAAACCTTGGTTTCCGGATCTTTTAAGCTACTAGGAATGATCATTGTTCATATGATTAGATAATCAAAGCGGAATTAGAACAACAACCATTAACAAGGTGTTTAGGCACAATAACATGAATTAAAACACAATTGGATTGCTAATTATATTAATAACTAACAATCACTAGACGTGTATACATTGAATCCCACGTCTAGTCGACACACACTTTAGGTTTACATTGTGAATGAATTGAATGAATAAAACCTATGACCCTTGGTTCCTTTTATAGTGTAAGGATTAGGGTTTACAAGAGATAAGAATGAATAAACAAGTAAATCTTCTATTTAAATAAACTTATGCAGAATCTTTTGCATGTTTATCTAAATAGAAGCTTCCATAAGCTTCTTTGTCTATGTTTTGTCAATGTTTGAATTACATGTAACAATGCTTACATTGTACATGACAACTCTTGAGCTATCAACGCCTAAATTGTACATGTCAACGCTTGATTAACTCTTGACAACGCTTGGACAATTTCTTCATGTTTTCTTCGTTCTTGAGTTTCTGCCACATCAACTTTTTGACCCAACAATCTTCCCCTAGTTGATAGTGGCAAAACTTCTATGTGTATCTCTTGTAAGTTATACATGATCTTCAAATTGCTTCCCCTCAAATGTAGCACGTATTTCTTCCCCTTTTTGTCACATCAACAGGAAAGTAAACAATGTATGCAATGTTGAAGATTCTCCAGAAGTAGGCTCTATGTAATGATCTTGAAGAACAATTAGTATAATATTTTTGATGTAGAAGTAGAATAACCCAACCTTGTGTTCCATGTCTTGTACTATCCACGTAACTAAGAACTTATATCAGACCAAGTATAAGTAGACCTCAATCCCTTGTCAATATTCTCATCCTATGTGAGACACTGAGCACGATAATGTAACTCCTTCAAGTGTTATGACAAGTCTTCGTCACCAATCATGTAAAGCACGAACAAGTTACCTTTAAAGTCAGTGAATGGTACGTCACGACTTTAAGATATGATAGAACACAAACTCGCGAAAATCTTCTTCAATCATCAAACTTACCATAAGAATTCTTCCCCTTAAGCTAACACCTCTTCATGACGAATTTAATGAAATAACATCTTCATACCATATGTAAAAGTTCCCTACGGATAACTCTTTCACAAGGCTATCCCGATTACATAGTTTAAAATAGAATTCTTCATGAATGGTTTCTAACTTGCCTTAAAATCATTAATTCCTTTTAAAATATCCGAGCCATAAATATCATCATGATATTCTAAATTAAAACGAAGATTCCATGTACCTTTGTGTGTATTTTCCTCCTTTTTGTGTGCTCAAAACATACCAATTTTCCAAACAGCAGCAAACCTTGTGTTGTCCAATATCCTCTTCTGCCCAATATCTTTGGCAGATGTATTGTCCAATATCAGACAATACCTATCAGCGTTAAAGCACATATATCGGACGACACTGTCAACTCTATCAGCGTTGACTTATTCTGTCAGCGTCAAACTTCTTCCTGTCAGCGTCGACTCAACCCTTGTCAGCGTCAATACTCTGCTGACATCATCTAGGGCTTGTATTCCATAAGAACAGTAATATATCCCTTTTTACGCCAATAAGAAACAAGTACCGTGTGAATAAATAAGAGTTGATCTCACGTCACTTTGCTTAAACAGTTACTGTATCTTGAATCCATGCGAATACAACTTTTCTTCACAAATAAGAAACAAATCTCGTCCAATAGAATCAAATATAATCCTCACGTCTTCTTTGGCCGTGTGAACACAAAGATATTACAAGCTTCTCTTTCACTTGTTTCTCAGATCTTGCAAATAAATTTGACCAATCAAATAGAGAGTACCGTGTGAACACAAATTGCCTTTGACCAATCACCAGCAACATACCGTGTGAACACACTAATTTCCACCAATGAGGAATAAAAGGCTTGTATATAGATGCAGCCCCATGTGAATAATAATAGACGAGCAAGTAGAGGATTCTTGACTTGACGAGCATGTGAGTTGTTCTTGAGTTGTTCTTCTCTACATGATCGTTACTGTTTCTTATGCAGACAACAACAACGTTAACTATCAACGTTAACTATCAACGTCCTTGTTTTCTGTGATTAATCCGATCCTAGGGTTTATAGAAACCCTAATAATATGATTTAGAAAAACGAAACCCTAAACCATGGATTGAATTCTGATGAAGCTTCATATTTACTGTTTAAGAATCGATCTAGGGTTTGTGGAAACCCTAGTTTCATGATTTTATGTAAACTAGAAACTTGTAAATCCTTGTCTGCAGCCAACTTCGACCTCGAATAACTTCTTCATTAGGGCTCAGATCGAAAATCCCTTCGGTGAGACTCTAGACACAAGTGCCAAGAATCTACAGTTCAAAAATCACGAAGATCCAACGGTTAACGAAGGAGAGATCGTGTTTTGAACATGGCTGTTCACAGAAAACTGCATATACCCTGCTGCTGACTTTGACGCTTAATAACTTTTGCCTGGGGATAAAACTCGACAATCCCTCCGGTGGATGTTTAGATCTATGTATGTAGAACACACATATAAAATTTCGTGACGATCCAACGGTTCAATCAAAAGTTATGACCTTCTGAATACTGCTGCGCACACAAAAACGTCTAGAAAAACCTATACGGATTTTTCTTTTCTTCTCCAAACACGAACACCTTGTTGGTCCTAGCATCACGAGCCACGAGGCTCTGATACCACTTGTGGAAACCTTGGTTTCCGGATCTTTTAAGCTACTAGGAATGATCATTGTTCATATGATTAGATAATCAAAGCGGAATTAGAACAACAACCATTAACAAGGTGTTTAGGCACAATAACATGAATTAAAACACAATTGGATTGCTAATTATATTAATAACTAACAATCACTAGACGTGTATACATTGAATCCCACGTCTAGTCGACACACACTTTAGGTTTACATTGTGAATGAATTGAATGAATAAAACCTATGACCCTTGGTTCCTTTTATAATGTAAGGATTAGGGTTTACAAGAGATAAGAATGAATAAACAAGTAAATCTTCTATTTAAATAAACTTATACAGAATCTTTTGCATGTTTATCTAAATAGAAGCTTCCATAAGCTTCTTTGTCTACGTTTTGTCAATGCTTGAATTACATGTAACAATGCTTACATTGTACATGACAACTCTTGAGCTATCAACGCCTAAATTGTACATGTCAACGCTTGATTAACTCTTGACAACGCTTGGACAATTTCTTCATGTTTTCTTCGTTCTTGAGTTTCTGCCACATCAACTTTTTGACCCAACAAAATCCATCCGATGACACGCGTCTGATCAACAAAGATCTATTACATCAAATGCATCTACTCAATAAAGAGCTATTTAGATTAAACACATCCACATCAAACACAGATCCACCAATAACTTTTAGATAAAAAATTTAGATCAATTTTTAGGAGAGAGAGAGTAGGTGTTAGGCGATCAAAGGGGCAAATGAATGGAATGAAGGCAATCGAGGCAAACCATTAATAAAAGGGAAATGAAGGGAGTGAAGGGGTGCTTATATGAATGGGCGAATGAAGGGGTGTTGTGTGAAAGGGGTGATATGATGAATGATTTGTTTATTAGGATTGTGATGGGAATAACTGTAACGACCCACATTGACAAGAAGGTCGTTATGTCATAATCATGGCGTGTCATCAAAGCATAATAAAGGCATCAAGTCATAAAGACATAAAAGACCAACAGGAAAGCCGAAATCAAACATCGCCTCCCAATATAAGCTCAACATGAATAAAATTAAAGGGAATCTAAAGGACGAAACATGTGTCCAACAAAGCATAAGTATTAAAATCCATAAAGGAAAGGAGTCTATAGGTAGCTCTCATCGTAAGCACACACTCTCATGCTCAAATCCTGTCTTTAGGTACCTGCCGTATAAGACATGAAAAGCAAATACGGCTGAGCAATACGCTTGATGAACATATATAAAGGCAAGATAAAGATAATAGTAACAAGAATAATAAACATGATAACATCGGAAAGAACATCCATGTCCTGAGGAAAACCTGGGAGATAAGTTGTGAAGGATATTGAGTAACTGATATATCATGAATGGCATAAGTAATACAAGGAAATGCCCACGAGCTCATATAGGTCATAACATGTCATGCATAATAATATCATAAATGTGAACATGATAAATAGAGGGGTTGTCTCATCATGCAATAGAGGGGTGACCTCTAATAATAGTAACGTGGGTAGAGGGATCAACTCCAATGTGATAGGGTGTAGAGCACACACCAAACCAATCACCCTGTACGTGTAAACCTATAAACTAGGATGAACCCATACACCCCGTAATAACAATAATAGCCAACAAATAAATATAACATGTAACATGAAGGGATGCCGCAAGAAATCACTCTCGTCGCGGAAGAGTCATAACATTTGAGACCCCCAGAATCAGGCAAGGGAACAACTAGGCAGCAAGGGGGTTCCACGTCATGGTACAAGAAACAATGAATTACTATTGACACAAAGCTGACGTAATAAAAACATATACAATACATCATAAAAGATGAGAGTTTTTATACAAAGGTCCTGGAGTTTTATAAGCGGAAAATCTATTATTTAATAATGGTTTTGTAACATATAGTTACCAAGAATACATGATATACTTCTGACAGTTTTTAGATAAAGCAAAGTTTAAATATACACAGAATTCTCCTAGATGCGATAATATCTTGCGGGCTCCCATCCATGCAAAGCTAAGCAATAATACATGAGATTAAACATGTAAAATCGTCAACATAAAGTTGAGTGATATTCATAGGTTTAGCAGTAAAGGTGTGGAACACAAACATTCATTTGTAAACAAGGAATCAGGGAAATGGTTATGTACATTAACTATAACCCTAAACATATTATTGTTGTTTAGTTCATGAACCAAAGCTTAACTCAGTGTAAGTTCCTCTAGTGAGTATTCAGCCTAAATACTCAAGTAATAAATCAAATGTTAAATGCGTCAAGGTAATCAGGACGGGGATTGTCAATTCCGATGGATCCACCCACAACACTCGCGCTTAGCAACACAAGTAAATTAACGGTTCATGATCAATAGAGTCAACTTAAGGCTATAACTAAAAGCAATAATATCAATGAAAACTGTCTGAAAGCATACAAGTCTGGATAGCATACAAGTTCTGGATAGCATACAGTTTTTAAATGGTTGTGTTCCATCATGTAAAATCTCACCCCGCATTTAGAAACGTTGTGCAAGTAAAAGGGACTATGAACTCACTTTAGCCACGAGGTAAGTGAATCATTGTACTCAGAAGTTGAGTAGAAAAAAATATTAGCATGACGGTCACCAACGATATGGATGCCCGGAAAACACGAAAATCGCAACCTATCAAAATAAGGCGCGCGTTAAGACTCGAACTCAAATATCGATATAAACCAAGTATAATATGACTATAAATATTTTCGAAGTATTCATATTTCTAAACCAGTGACACGAACCAATTGAATCCAAGACTACTCGTTTAAACATTTGCACACTTGAAATTGACCCGTCATAAGACGCCAAGTCAACGCAACTCAAACTATCCCTTTACTTTACCCGGACCAGTAGCTAAGTGTGGAGGTTTTACTCTCTAGACAAGGTATCAAGTTCGAGTCTTGCCTAGGGCAATAAAGGTTTCCTATTGCGTGTGTAAAGGGAAGGGTGCCATTGCCTTATGGGTTGGACCCAACCTGGTTGTGTGAGCTCGCTACGCCTTCTGGGCTAGGGGCCATGTAGCCCATCAGCTCGACACTTTACTTGACTCAAAATTTGGGACAGAATGTGTACTTGTTTTATAAAACTGTTTATACTACTTTAAAAATATTTATCTCGACAATCCGCCTTTTAAACCCACTACTAGAGTCATCATATTAAGTTTATAAACATTGAAAACCAGTAGTATAATTTATCTAACCATGCCTAAAGTCCCCGAGAGTCGACCCAAAATCAACCACAATTTTGGATTGTGCCGATTTGCGTCTCCCGGTACACAAATACTAAAACTAGCATAACTTTTGATCCGTAATGAGTTAGAAGGTCTATCTTATGTCAAAACGAGCGTCTCGACAACCACTACATTACTATCCAATAATATCAAACTTTTTTTAAACTTTAACCCACGAAAAATCTGCTCTAACCTGCTGTCCAAAATATCCTCTTTAAAAATCATATTAAATAAAATTTTCAACCAGATCTAATCATTCCCATACCTCTAATTTACCCTACTATCATACCCATCAACCAAACACTACTAAAACACTTGCATGTCAAATTTAACAAAACGAAAGATCAAACAAAAGGAGGTACATAGCTTAGAACTGCTTCATTGCTTCCTAGGTAATTTCTGCACCACGACGAACCTTAACAATTAGAATTCACTATGCTTCAGTTGCTTAACTATTTTTCGAATAACTTTTCAAAATTGAATTAGAATAATGACGTTTCAATACGAGGAATCATCAAGAGATAGAATGAACGCAAGAATCGCTTAAACGGACAAAGTACGCTGAAATGAATCAAGATTGTTAATCAATAAGGAATTTGCAAATCGCGCAAACTGTAAAGCATGACAATCTTAAAACATAACAATCTAGTTACAAGAGAAATAGAAGGGAAAATGAATTACATATGAACATTTAAGATAGAAGCTGACATAATTACCTGTCTAGGATTTGGGATTACTTTCAAATTTAGCTTGAATATTTTCTTGATTAAAAGAAAATTTTACAAGGTTTAGTGATTTAAAATCAAAATATTTATATTTAGTGAGTATAGTTGCTATATCTTTTTCTTGATCAGGACTTCAAAGTAAAAGTAACTAAGGTTTAACATTACCATTAAGGAAAATCAAGTTTCCAGATGGATTGATAATTTCATTAGGTTGAAAGTAAAGTATGATAAAATCAAATAATTTTTAAAAAAATAAAGCATAACATCCTTTTATACACTAGTTATAAATCTATCAAAGAGGATGAATAGTTCCCACATTTAACTTGAAACAAGTAATTTAGACATTTGCTGAAATGTATAAAATGTTCTTAAACATTTATAATAATTTTTAGAAATCCAAGAAGGTGTTTACTGCATCAAATGGTAAACATGTGACAGTTTCTGGATTTTCAAAAGGTGACAAGACATCAACGAATATGAAACATATAAAGGTCAACAATTAGTATACGAGCAATAACACAAGGGAATAAAACGAAAGTCGTATCAATTCTTAACAAACGTGATAGAATAGACGCGTCGATGATAAAAATAATAAGAAACAAAGGATTATAGCAAGTCGTCACTTCTTGAGTGCAGTTGGTGTCACCAACAATGGCTTATTAAGTTCTCTGTGACAACCCTGGTTTTGAGGTTCGTCACTTAGTTTAATTTTGTGCGAGTTACGTGTCTTTACGTGTTTATGTGCTAATTGGTGTGTATAGATTGTGGTTTGGATATCGTTGCTGGTACGGGGTACCTTGTGAGTGAAACGATGTGAGATGATTTCAGGTTCATGAGCTCACATGGTAGTGACTATGAAGTGAAATGGTGTTATTTAGTGGTTTTACGTATACGTATATGTATTATGGAAAATCGTATTTTTACGATTTACGGTTTAGCATTTAGAGGTCTCGGATAAGGTAATTAGTCATATGGATATTTTTCGGGATGGTTTTAAGTCATTTAGGACTTAGTTATAGAGTTTATTTCAAAATTTGAGATTTTTTATAAAAGTGTATATTTTACGTCTTTTACGGTAAAACGCGTAAATTTGACTAGTTTTACGGTTTTGAGGTTTTGGAGGCTTTTGGAGCTGAAATAAATTAAGACAAATTAAGGTAATATTATTAATACTTATATTAATAATAAAAAAGAAAAAAAAACGAAAATTATGGGTTTGGGTCGGTTGTGTGACGCAAGGAAAAAAAAAGGGAAAATAAAATTATATATGGTAAGTTGTATTGGGCTAGGACTTTTTAGTTATCTATATAAGATTTTTATTTATTTATCAAACACAAAAAAAACATCATTCCCTGGAGATCAATCATAAACTCACGGCATTCAAGTATTTTTTAGGTTTCTTCATCAAAATTTGGGTTTTCACAAATTTAAGGTAAAACATGTAAACCCTTTTCATTTAATTTGTTTTTAATCATGTGTACATCATCTTATGATGGATTTAGGTTAGGATTTAATATAAAAACAGTAAATTAATGTTGTATTAATCATAATATGATGATTACATAAATTATGGCTTGTAATTAGAGGGATTAGGGTTAATTAATGAGGTTGATTTTGATTAAACCCGTTTTTAAAAACTGGGCAGAATTTTGAGTCAATTGTTTTGATCATATTGGGAGTTCTACAAACTCTTATTTTACAATCCAAGTATCCCTGAAAAGGTAATTGAAGTGGATTTCTAATGCAAGAAACTAGAACTAAATTGGAGGTCGGGAAGTGGGTCAAAAACAGGTTACAACAGTCGGAGGTCAAAACAGTTTTGTAATCATGCTGTTTTCTTCTTAAGTTTTGGGTTGTTTGGGGTACTTAGGGTTGCATTGGGATCTTCTCACGAACATGAGAGATGGGTCATATATTGTAGTAAGTATCTGCACTTGGGCTAAGGTTGTGGTTTAGGGTAAGACCCCTTAATTGTAACAAACTTTTATATGTTTAAAATCAGGAAATCTGGAATGACAAAAGTATATATATATATATATATATATATATATATATATATATATATATATATATATATATATATATATATATATATATATATATATATATATATATATATATATATATATATATATATATATATATATATATATATATATATATATATATATATATATATATATATATATATATATATATATATATATATATATATATATATATATATATATATATATATATATATATATATATATATATATATATATATATATATATATATATATATATATATATATATATATATATATATATATATATATATATATATATATATATATCGGGGCCTTAACAGTAGCTTTAAGGTTAGGTCAAGTGGGAGGTGTTAGCCAACATATGTAAGGGTATGAATATTCCTTTTATAGAAACCATGGGTATGTTTAAGTGGACGTTTGACTTAAAGTTTGGAGACCTAAAATTGGGACTGTTTTGTGTAAAATATGAACGGGATAGTTATTAAACTTAAACAAGTTAAGGACTTGTTAGCGAAGGATAATAGGGTGTTTAGAGCATATAAATGGGGTATTTATATGGGAGCAGGCTAGATGTCCATCATAGGTTGATGAGCCATCTTAGTGATTGGTTCATGTATTGATTGCGTGTTTTTGGTTTGTTAGCTTGTTGCTAGTGCGAGGACTTTTGGAGAAGCTATCAGGTGAGTTTCATAGTCTCATGTTTACTATTGATTTTGACTTCCAGATGGGATGGAAGAGACACTGTGTTGACTTATTTTCTAAATTGATGTTGTGAATGTTTTTGTGACTTGAGATGGACTTGTGTGTACATTATGTGATTAACTGCTATGTGATTATTGTTTATGTATGATTTGGATTGGGATAGGTACATAGCGTGATCGTCTATGGGACCAATGGATAATGACAAGGTAGTGACCTTGGGATAGGTACATAGTGTGATCATCTATGGTACCATGGTTGTTGGTAAGGCGTGATGCCTTGGAAATTATGGTTGTTGGTAAGGCGTGATGCCTTGGAAATTATGGTTGTTGGTAAGGCATGATGCCTTGGTAATTATGGTTGTTGGTAAGGCGTGATGCCTTGGAATTGTGATGATTGATTAATCTTGAATGCTAGTTGTTAGTGCATATTTGTAACACATTGTCCATATGTTATTGTGTTGATGGTTGTTATTCACAGCTTTTAACTGGTTTGGTGTTGGAGTCTAAACCTATGACTCTCACCAACTTTATGTTGACGTGTTTTAGTGTCTCTTTCAGGTGTGAATATGGTTAAGCTTGAGGATAGAAGTGGCTAGACTTAGATGCCTTAGGATTGCATATAGAAGGAGATCCCCGTTCCTTCTTAGATTACCTTTATGTTTTTTGATAAGTGATACATGTTGGCACCTATATATGTGTTTGGTTTAGGTTTATTGTTTGTCTTGGGTAAGTGGTAGGATTGTTACCTACTTACCTAGACTCCTGCGTTTGATGAGATATTGTCATGACTTTTGTGTCACCATTTTATGACATTTCTTATTTCATATAGTTATCTCTATAGATACGCCATGTTGTGATGATATCCATATGTCGCGCCCCATATTCCGCCATGGTGGGGTGTGACATAATGGTATCAGAGACAATGGTTATAGAGAATTAGGTTGCCTAGTCGCGTAGCCTAGTCTATAGCTTAAGGGTCCCTGCATATAGGCGTCATAGGAGTATGTGTGCATTTTATGATAATTGATGTGTTTGGATGTTATTTATTATGATGTTTTGACTAGTATGAATTGAACCATAGTAAGCTCATACTTAGCCACATGTTATTTTCTTTTCGGGTTTGTGACTAGTGCGGGTTGAACCATAATCGTCCACGCTAGTCACTGTTGTATTTTGCTTAAATTGTACATTATAGTACATGATTTAGTACAAGGTAGTTTCTATCTTTTATCGAGTTATTTTACATACCTGAGGTATGTTACTATTCTTTTGATGTTTAAGTCATGTTTCCTAAGAATCATGTGGTGGTTCGAGTTATTAGGAGTAGGTGGATATGAAGGATTTTAAGCTGTTTCCACTCTTACGGGCGACACGACTTATAACTGATTATGTTTTCGTTTTGGATTTAGTCTATGCTGTTTTAGCTAGACTATGGATTTACGTATTTCAAGAGTATTACTATGTTATTTTATTAGATGGAGTTTTGGACTTTATTCTTTATGTGGTTATGAGCTTATGTGAGTAGATGGATTTATGTGTTATATGTTGTATTGATTCTTATAAGTGTCATCATAGGAGGGAGTGCATTAGGGATAGGGTAATTGTATAAGTATGGTGGCCAACATATTTATACAAGTACCACAACTTCAATGGGTTCTCAAGTATGATTGCATGAAAGAGGGTTAGTACATGCTTGTATATGGTGAGATGTGGATTTGGGTATACGTATATATATGGGTTTATGTAATGGCTGCCTATGATATGGCTATGGTTCTTTTTGTGTTATATGTTTCGGGTTATGGTTGTGTTGTGTGATTTTGGGGTCACATGATATGGTTTGGTTCTGGAGGTGGGCTTTATGCCTTGTTGTGGCACGGTGAGATGGTGATTACTCGTATGGAAAACCGAGCGTATAAAATGATTGATTGACTTACGTGTATGATAACGAGTATGTTTGGGAGATTCGATAGGTATACATATGCGGATGTATATATACTAATAGATGTTATGGTATGATTTACGGTCGTTCAGTAGTTATTATAACTTGAATACCTAGTACTCTATTGTGTTTAAACAATTTATTAGGGCTCGAGTTTGGTGGAGTTTCAACGACGTTTTAAATTTTTTTGAAGTGTGTCTTGTAGCGTATTCTTTGAGTTTCATATTCCATGTGTACGTTTTAAAATGGTGTTCTTGGTTTTAAGTCTATTGAAATAACTTGGGATTTCTTTTGAGATAATGAAATCTTTTGTGTTGGGTCTTACATTTCTTTTGGTCGGTATATATTGAGAAAAAGGGGGACTTGGAAATCTATTATAGGGTTAGATAGCTGGTTGTATTCGGTAAAATAAAGGTAAGGTGTTGGAGTCATGTTTGAAACAAGATGTAACATAAGATTTCTTTTAATCAACACTTATTTATTTCAAATCCTAAAAGACTTTCTTTAAAATAAAGCAAAGTAAAATTTCTTTCTACTTACATAGTTTATATAATTGGGTTTAACCGATTCACGTCATTTATAATTATTAATACAAGGTTAAATTGAGTTTACGAAGATTTCACATATAATTATATCTGTCATTTAAAAGGGGTACATTAATCACTAAGTCTATTCTTTAGTTTTTAAAACAACTAGTATAAAACTGATTTGGTCATAACTTGTTCGTTTTTAGAGCTTTTTGAGTGATTCAAAAGCCAAAAATTATGTACTCGGAACGTATTTTTCAAATATTCAGAAAGTATAGTCATGGGAGGTCAGTATCTTGGCTGGAATTATTGTACAAGTGTCGGGTTAAAGGTTGAGTTTGAATAGTAGTTTATTTTTATGATTTGGGATGCACGGGATACCTAGTTTTTGAGTTGAGTTTTGAGTTCGTCAAGAGGGTTGTTTGTAGATTGTTTGAGTCACATAGATGTGGGAGGTAATAGTTAAAAAAAAAAGATATATATTCTTTTGGAAAAGTCGATCTTTTGCGTGGTTTAAATAATATGTCGCGGGGCGTAATATGTTTTGGTTGCCATTGGGTGTTTCTTGGATTATTTTCGTTGTCATGGGTCATTTTGAATTGATACACGTTTTGGGTTGAGTTTTCTTTTGAGTCTCATGGTTTTTGACTTGATTTAACTGGTGCACGTGAAATGTCGTTAGTTATCCGTTGGTTTGATTCGTTGATCGTATCTGGTGGATTCAGGATGTAGTTTTGGTTTCGTGTTGTTCGGGAGAGTTGAGGTAGTCGTATGAAAGACTTGGTCGCGCCTACACGATTAAGTAGGCGACCATGAGAGAACGGTCGGAATACCCTTAGTGGGGAGGAAAGAGGTTTGTAGACGAACTAATGTGGGCATGAGGCCTATTAGGAGTGCCAAGGGAGATGAATAGAGATTTGTGAAATGTATGGATATTGGCACAAGTAACGGCCATAGAGAGTGTTGGAAGGGGATATTGTTCGTAAGGCATGTATGTTTTCTAAAAAAAAAATTCCTGAAATTTAGTAGGTTTGCCTATTATTTTGAAATAGAACCATGAATAGAGCAAGTAGGAGAAGCGAGAGGAGTTGGAGTTAGTGCCTTTCCAAGGAAATTGTTGATGGAATGATTTCAAGAACAAGAGTTGATGGAAATTACAACGGATGCAAGGTAAAAGTCGAGTTGCTTAGTAGTAGATTGGATGAGGAAAGCGGTTGAGTGGTCTGATGAGAGGAAGCATTGGTCTTTTAAAATGCGTGTAGAATTTTGCAAGTAGAACGAGGTAGGAATTTATTCGTATTGCCGCTGAGAAAGGGTGCAAGGAGGACATAGTTGAAACTGCTAAGGATGTTGTATGAACGCTTTGGGTTTACGGTTATGCGTTTGGCTTCGCCAAAGCACTAGCGGTTTTCATGGAGTCAATGAACCGAGTATGCATGAACGTATATAAACGAGTTGTCATCGGGAGCATCGACGACATCTTGATCTACTCAAATATGAGAAGGAGAGTGAGGCGAATTATGTGTTGGTTTTGGAGTGGAATTATACGTGAGATTTTCAAGTGTGAGTTTTAGTATTAAGTCTACCATGATGAGTAGTTAGAGATAATGGCATATCATGGAACCAGCAAGGGGCGAAGTGAAGAAGGATGAGGAAGCATTTTGGAGGCTGAAGAGGTGGATTGGATAATGAGCCGATCTTGGCATGATCGGAAGGAATGGATGAATTCGTGAAGCATGACGATACGTAGAGCAAGGATTTGGACGCGTACGAGGACGACAAAGAAAGGCGATCGCTTATATGTTGCAGGAACTGAAGATTTGGAAGAACTGTTTGTAGAGCTGGACAGTTATATCCGCCTAGAATGCTAGAGGCATTTGGTGTACGAGACGTGGAGAATGATCTATACGAATCATGAACGTCTCCAACACACATCAATCATCTTGATTGAACATTTGGCAAAGGTGATGGGTGGAGTTAATTGATGAAAGTAAAATTGAAAGGCCAAGTACCATCTAGGAAAGGCAAGCATGGTTGATGAGACATGGAATAAGAAGAATGAAGTGAAGCTGAGACGAGCTTGAACTATAGGGATGACGCAATAGGGCGGTTTGAATAAAGGATATAGGTTGCACGAGTTGAGTTGTCTAAAGCAGAGAACGCGTCAACATGTATGTTGCATGGCTTGGACAATCATATGGAGAAAAGAGACGTAGACTATACTTCCTACATAGATAGGATTAGCTTAGGAAGGGCGATGTAAGGACGAAGTTGGTGGAAGGGATACATAATGCGGTGGAGGATTAAGTACGATGAGAGTTGGGTGATAGTCGATAGACTGACTAATTCACCACATATTTCAAGAGGAAGGAGAAGTCACATAGTTGAGAAGTTGGAAGGATTACGTACAGATGTGATGGAATAGAGGGTGTTGCGTAAAAGTTAGCCTAATATATATGGAATTCCTTATGAAAGATTATGGCAAAGGAAGAAACGATGGGAAGCATCACATCGTGATGTATGGTAGGAGTCGAGGAAGGAGAAGGAAGTGTGTATAGAAGCGAAGCACGAATAAAGTAGGTCGAGATAGGAACCGAAGGTAGAACTTTGGTAGAGCCTAATGAGTAGAATAAAGCACAACGCAGGCTAATACTGTCGTAGTGTGGAAAAGGAAATGGAACTGACCTATACTGGTTGTTTGGGAGGTTTAGTATCGATAATCGAATGGATGAGGAGTTATAGGTGTGATGTGCCATAGGGATGAAGGGCTTGATCTAACTGAGATAACCGTCCTTATGATGATGTGTATAGATCATAAGTTGATTTGGGTTGGAAGAGCTAATGGATATGTGAAAGACCGTCATAGGTCACTTTGTAAGGAAATTGGAATTTGTAAGTAGTTTGGGGTGCGGACTAAAGGGGGTTGATGAAACATGATTGGATATGAGTATGTCCAGCTAAATGGGAAAAGGATAGGCAAGTGAGATATTTATACAACCTTAGGAGTTACACTGAGGGCATGAGTGATTGATTTAGAGGGATTTAGGAAACTCTTTAGCGATGGTTGAGTTTTCATAATGATAAGTTATCATACTAGAAGTCGATAAATGCCATTTGAGACACTATATGAAAGGATAGGATGAGTTGTCCCTATCGTGGAATAGAATTGGTAAAAGAGGCTACTAATGTGGTAATGGTGTTTGTGGACAGAATGAGAGCAACAAGGGGTGCTATGTAGAAAAGGAGGAAACCACTAGATTTAGTGACAAAGTTATGTAGGGAGTTTCACCCATAGTAACGGGTGGTACGTTTTGGTAAAATGGAAGAGTTGATGTAGAGTTTTGTAGGTCCATTTATGATCTTTGGAAAGATCGGACCATTAGTTTATGAACATAGAATTACTTGGGGGAAATGAGTTGTATACATGATATATTTCATGTATTGAGATTGGTAAAGGTTGTTTGAGAATGCATTTTGCATGTACGGTTATTCGGGACTTGTGTTAATAAGAATCTTTGTTTTATCAAAGATCATTTGTGAGATTTATTGACTGTGAGGTCAAGAGTTTGACAATGAGTTTAATTATTTTTGATTTGTATATGTGGTATTTTGAAACTTGAACTAAAGTTCACGTGGAAATGAGAGGAGTTCATTTAGAACAAGTATCCTCGTGATTTTTTGATTGTGTGTTTGATCCTAAGGAGTAAATCTCAGGACGAGATTTCTATTAGGAGGGAGTGATGTGACAACCCTGGTTTTGAGGTTCGTCACTTAGTTTAATTTTGTGCGAGTTACGTGTCTCTACGTGTTTATGTGCTAATTGGTGTGTATAGATTGTGGTTTGGATATCGTTTCTGGTACGGGGTACCTTGTGAGTGAAACGATGTGAGATGATTTCATGTTCATGAGCTCACATGGTAGTGACTATGAAGTGAAATGGTGTTATTTAGTGGTTTTACGTATACGTATATGTATTATGAAAAATCGTATTTTTACGATTTACGGTTTAGCATTTAGAGGTCTCGGATGAGGTAATTAGTCATATGGATATTTTTCGGGATGGTTTTAAGTCATTTAGGACTTAGTTATATGGTTTATTTCAAAAATTGAGATTTTTTATAAAAGTGTATATTTTACGTCTTTTACGGTAAAACGCGTAAATTTGACTAGTTTTACGGTTTTGAGGTTTTGGAGGCTTTAGGAGCTGAAATAAATTAAGACAAATTAAGGTAATATTATTAATACTTATATTAATGATAAAAAAGAAAGAAAAAAACGAAAATTATGGGTTTGGGTCGGTTGTGTGACGCAAGGAAAAAAAAGGGAAAAGAAAATTAATTATGGTAAGTTGTATTGGGCTAGGACTTGTTTAGTTATCTATATAAGATTTTTATTTATTTATCAAACACAAAAAAAAAACATCATTTCCTGGATATCAATCATAAACTCATGGCATTCAAGTATTTTTTAGGGTTCTTCATCAAAATTTGGGTTTTCACAAATTTAAGGTAAAACATGTAAACCCTTTTCATTTAATTTGTTTTTAATCATGTGTACATCATCTTATGATGGATTTAGGTTAGGGTTTAATATAAAAACAGTAAATTAATGTTGTATTAATCATAATATGATGATTACATAAATTAGGGCTTGTAATTAGAGGGATTAGGGTTAATTAATGAGGTTGATTTTGATTAAACCCGTTTTTAAAAACTGGGCAGAATTTTGAGTCAATTGTTTTGATCATATTGGGAGTTCTACAAACTCTTATTTTACAATCCAAGTATCCCTGAAAAGGTAATTGAAGTAGATTTCCAATGCAAGAAACTAGAACTAAATTGGAGGTCGGGAAGTGGGTCAAAAACAGGTTACAACAGTCGGAGGTCAAAACAGTTATGTAATCAGCCTGTTTTCTTTTTAAGTTTTGGGTTGTTTGGGGTACTTAGGGTTAGGGGTGAGCGCGGTTCCGGAACCGCGCCGAACCGAACCGGAACCGCAAGAACCGAGAACCGCAAAACGTAAAATTTAGGAACCGAGAACCGAACCGAATACCATGTTTCGGTTCCGCTCGGTTCTCGGGTCCGGTTCGGGTATTTCGGGTCTTACCCGATTGGAACCGCAAAATTTTAAAAACACCCAAAACATTAAATTTGTTTATGTGTTTACGCACATTTACTTCTAAAAACAAAAAGAAATTAGCAACTATACAATAAGAAGATAAAAAAATAATAGTTTTAATATAAAATATTTCAAAAAATTCAATTCTCATTCAAATCATATGTATTCAACGACTTTTTTTTTGTTGTTTATAGATTATAAAATATCATAGAATTTATTACGTATAAATATAGGCATTATGTTACAATAAAGATGAACCCATATATTAAGATTTTCGATATGTGAAATATTACGTAAAAAAACATAAAATTCCTATATACTTGAAATTCGAACGGTTCTTCGGGTCCGGAACCGAGAACCGCGGAACCGAACCGAACCGAACCGAGAACCGCAATTTGATAAATTTAGGAACCGAGAACCGAACCGCGGTTCTAAAATGCGGTTCGGTTTGGGTCGGTTCCGGTTCGGTTCTCGGTTCCAGTTCGGTTCTCGGTCCATATGCTCACCCCTACTTAGGGTTGCATTGGGATATTCTCACGAACATGAGAGATGGTCATATATTGTAGTAAGTATATGCACTTGGGCTAAGGTTGTGGTTTAGGGTAAGACCCCTTAATTGTAACAAACTTTTAGTATGTTTAAAATCAGGAAATCTGGAATAACAAAAGTATATATATATATATATATATATATATATATATATATATATATATATATATATATCGGGGCCTTAACAATAGCTTTAAGGTTAGGTCAAGTGGGAGGTGTTAGCCAACATATGTAAGGGTATGAATATTCCTTTTACAGAAACCATGAGTATGTTTATGTGGACGTTTGACTTAAAGTTTGGACACCTAAAATTGGGACTGTTTTGTGTAAAATATGAACGGGATAGTTATTAAACTTAAACAAGTTAAGGACTTGTTAGGGAAGGGTAATGGGGTGTTTAGAGCATATAAATGGGGTATTTATATGGGAGCAGGCTAGATGTCCATCATAGGTTGATGAGCCATCTTAGTGATTGGTTCATGTATTGATTGCGTGTTTTTGGTTTGTTAGCTTGTTGCTAGTGCGAGGACTTTTGGAGAAGCTATCAGGTGAGTTTCATAGTCCCATGTTTACTATTGATTTTGACTTCCAGATGGGATGGAAGAGACACTGTGTTGACTTATTTTCTAAATTGATGTTGTGAATGTTTTTGTGACTTGAGATGGACTTGTGTGTACATTATGTGATTAACTGCTATGTGATTCTTGTTTGTGTATGATTTGGATTGGGATAGGTACATAGCGTGATCGTCTATGGGACCAATGGATAATGACAAGGTTGTGGCCTTGGGATAGGTACATAGTGTGATCATCTATGGTACCATGGTTGTTGGTAAGGCGTGATGCCTTGGAAATTATGGTTGTTGGTAAGGCGTGATGCCTTGAAAATTATGGTTGTTGGTAAGGCATGATGCCTTGGTAATTGTGGTTGTTGGTAAGGCGTGATGCCTTGGAATTGTGATGATTGATTAATCTTGAATGCTAGTTGTTAGTGCATATTTGTAACACATTGTCCATAATTGTGTTGATGGTTGTTATTCACAGCTTTTAACTGGTTTGGCGTTGGAGTCTAAACCTATGACTCTCACCAACTTTATGTTGACGTGTTTTAGTGTCTCTTTCAGGTGTGAATATGGTTAAGCTTGAGGATAGAAGTGGCTAGACTTAGATGCCTTAGGATTGCATATAGAAGGAGATCCCCGTTCCTTCTTAGATTACCTTTATGTTTTTTGATAAGTGATACATGTTGGCACCTATATGTTTGTTTGGTTTATGTTTATTGTTTGTCTTGGGTAAGTGGTAGGATTGTTACCTACTTACCTAGACTCCTGCTTTTGATGAGATATTGTCATGACTTTTGTGTCACCATTTTATGACATTTCTTATTTCATATAGTTATCTCTATAGACACGCCATGTTGTGATGATATCCATACGTCGCGCCCCATATTCCGCCATGGTGGGGTGTGACATTCTCGATGGTCGATACATGATCGAAAGAGAAAAGCCACACAAAGAATTTTCGAATCAAAGAAAATTCTTAAGAAGTCACTAGAGAGTAATTCCAGTAAAATGAACAACATTAGCAATGAAAGGCGTAATCAACACATGATTCACACGAATGAATTTCAAAATGATAGAGTCTAACACATAATCATGATATATGCATGAAATCATCATTCACGTCCAGTCATAAGTCATTATCCGCGTCCAGAGACGTTTCGAAGGTCTACCAAAATAGATAGAGAAGGTTGATCGATGTAGAAGCATAACAACGTTGAAACTTTCAAGTTTGGTATCAATGATCGATAATTAGACGAGTGGTAACGAGAATTATATCACGAAAGAAGAGGAGGTAACAAGTAAAACAAAGATCATTGAGTAAGGAAATATGTGCTTGAGGCATGTACTTTGTTCAAGAAAGGATAAGGGTTCATAGGTGTATGTCGCGAACTGTTTCTACTCGCATAAGATGTAAAAGTTTTCAAAATTTTCATTTATCTAACTTTTTCAGAAACACAAGTAAAAAGTTGGTTCATGGCCAAATATTTAAGGGGACTACTATACGGCCTCACATGGCTCCTTCTAAATTACGCATAGGTGATCATGCCATGCAAAATTTAAGACTAGCAATGCGATGCTGAGCTTCGTCAAACCAGTATTACATATCATATGATTTAAAATATGTATATAATGCCATTTATAAAAGCAGGAATCGAAATAATTTATGAAACTTTCCGCCAGCAATTAATTGGCTAGTTATTTAAATTAACAATTTTATTGTTACAAGAATTCTTTACAAGACCAATTGTTGAACAAATTGGGAATTTACATCGTAAAACAATGACCAATGTAGAACATTTTGTAGAACGTTTCGCAAACGATACCAGTTTAAATTCATATGGTGACATCTTATAAAATAGCGAGTTGGTTACATGAGGGTAATACAGAGTAATTGGTAAGAAAATATGCAACATGGTCACAAGGTGATAAAGTTTTAAAAGGTTTGGTCAGAGTCGTCATGTGACACGTGTCAAGATTATAACGAATGACATGAAATAAGAACTTCGAATCTTTACCCAAGTCAGTGGTCCGATAGAAGCAAAGAATGACAATGTAGAATGACAAATAAGTCATAAATAAAAGAAAGGAATAAGGAATCCGTATGTGTTCACATTGTAATTTATTTTACATAAATATGTTTTTAAGAAAGTAGGACATCAGTTCCCAAATAGTACAACTACTCCGAAAAGTTTCTATTTTAAACGTTTTAAAACGCAATCAATGTTTTTAGTTGTAAGATATCATTAGTTAAAGTTTTACGAGCTCAAATGAACTTAAAATTGCTTCAATCCATATTTTTAAATTCTATCAGTTTTGACCTTTTAAGTTTGACCTTTGGGTTTGACCAAACCAATTGACTCACTAGATGATATTTTTAAGACTCGAAGTCTAAAGCTATTGGGTGTAAAATGATGTTTTGAACAACTTTCTAATTTTACTCGAGACTTGAAACGGATCAGAAATGGACGAAAATGCCCTTGCATTAAATCTACCAACCAAATGATATTTTAGAAATACGCAAAAATAAGTTCTTAAATTTTATAATTTCAAATGAGCGTAACTTGCTCGTTTTTAAGATTTACTGGCCAATTTTTATGTCCTAAACGGACGTCTCAACAAGTAGAAATATATATTTTTATGTCTAGAGTTATAAAAATATTTTCTTGTCATCGTTAAATTATCTGTAAATCTTCTGCACAAATTATATTTTTCGACACAACTTGAAATTTAATCAAACTTAATAACAACCCGGACTTTATGTACACACATTACTTGTGGATTCCATAAAGACAAAAGAGAATAAATTGTAAAATTAATCATGTAAAGAAAACATAGTATAGGAATGGTTCAAGAATGCCAACGGTAAACTAATAAATCAAAAATGACGCATGACATCAGTGTCTTAGGTTTCAAGATGCAATACAGGAAGGTCTTTTGACTGTGTGATTTTCCAGAATCACAAGACATATCGAGAAAGAAACGGGACATTAACTGTTGGAAATACGTTTTTACGTATTTAGGAAGATTCGATCACTCCGACAATATATTAAGTAGTAGCTCGTAGTCTAGTTACTTTACATTAATTAAACAAGGAAAAGCCCGGTCCATGTCATGTATGGCCGGCCCAACTTGTAAGCCCAAGCCCATCTCATGGGCTTTATATATAAACCCTCTCCTTAGTTGGAGAGGGTGTGGTTCACATTGTTTTTCACATAGTTGAATGTGTTTTTCTTTCACTTTCTCTCTCTAAGTATGTGTGTTCTCACCATCTCTTTCTATCTCTTTCTCTCTATAGATTAAGTAAGATTTACAATATCCTACAAATGGTACCAAGAGCCAAAGGATGATTGTATTCTTTATGTGTTTGTGTTCTTGATTTTCGTGTCTATTTTGATTCAAATCTGTTGGAAATACGTTTTTCCCAATAAAGTCTCGGTCACATCTTAGTTAGCATAGATCACGAGATATAGACTATTTAGAACTTTGTCTCTTGGAGCGACCTCCCTTAGAGGGAGATTGTTGGAAATACGTTTTACGTATTTATGAAGGATCGGTCGCTCCAACGATAATTATGTAATGGGCTCGTGATCCACTTAGTAAATGTATAGTCCATATAGCCCACATGTAGGGTGGGCTATATATATCCCCTCCTAGCATGTTAGGAGGGGTTGATCATTTTCATATTTTACTAATTCAATCTTTACTTTCTCTCTCTACTCTTCTCTTTTCTCTCCTTTCTCTCTCTACTCCATCATCTCCCTTCTCATCTTCTTTATATCTATCAATTAATCAACCCACTTTATCCATCTAATCAATCATGTAGAATAGGCCAAAGATCTAGTAGACCTTCAATTGGTATCAAGAGCATGGTTAGATTGGTTTATTCTTGTTTTTCTTTTGTTTAATTTTGATGGGTTTTGATTTAATCACGTTTAAATATTAAAAAGTTTGTATTTTTTATAAAAAGTTTGTGTTTTTATGTTTTAAATCATAATTAAATCTTTGATTTACTTATTTTATATAAAAATCACAAATTTTTATTCAAAAATCAATTTTTTATAATCAGTTTCCATTTTAATTATTTATTTATTTATTATTAGTTTTTCTTTTATCAGTTTTTTATAATCTGTTTTTTATATAATTTTTTTTATAATTTTTTATATAACCTTTTTTATCATATATGAGTTGTCGTTTATCAGTTTTATATAACTGTTTTTATAATTTTTTTTATATAATCAGTTTTTCAATTTTTATCAGTTTTCTGTTTTTCCTTTTTGGTCAAAACTGTCAAAAGTATCTTGGTTATCAACATTCATCATCTTTCGGTCCAAATCTGTCCCAACAAAACTGTTCTTCCATTCTTAAAGTTCCGGACGAACAAAAGTTCCGGACGAACAAAAGTTCCGGACGAACAAAAGTTCCGGACGAACGAAAAGTTCCGGACGAACGAAATCTTCCGAATGAACGAAATCTTCCGAATGAACGAAATCTTCCGAATGAACGAAATCTTCCGAATGAACAAAATCTTCCGAATGAACGAAATCTTCCGAATGAACACTCTTCCGAATGAACAATCTTCCGAATGAACAATCTTCCGAATGAACAATCTTCCGAATGAACAATCTTCCGAATGAACAATCTTCCGAATGAACATTTTTCCGAATGAACAAGATTCAAATAAAACGGGTTACTGGACTCGAACTCTCGACGAACAAACAACCACTTACAACAGACCCTCGACCCTCCCTCAAATCTCTCGACAAACTGACCCTCGTCTCACCTCACACCTTCGACCAACTTCTCTCGGACAATCGAACACCATCACACATATCTTTGAACACACAATTTTGACCAAACCAAAAAAAAAAATCTTGAGTTTCTAAACTCGACATTCACTCAGACTCACACAACACCTAAAACACTCACTGTCCATCAATCCAACCTTAAATCAACGACATCTCCCTCACACCCTCGAACAACACCCTCGAAAACTCTATATCACTCCTCACTCGTCTCCTCACCTCTCGTCTCACACAACATCACACTCAACTAACTCGACCCACACCCATACACTTACACCAACAGCCTCGAAACATCTAATCATCACAGATTTGATCTCAGATTTGTTCTACAACAAAGGAGTCTTTAACAGACCTCGTTTGAACATCTTATCATCATCGACCTATTCTTGGACAACATCCAATTTTTAATATTCGAAAAAGAAGAAAAGATTTATAACAATTTTGTTATAATCTAATCTTGTTTCGATTTGTGTGACAGAAAGACTCTTACAGATGATAGAAGACTCGAGTTTATCACAGAAAACATAAAAAATACCCACCTGAGACCCCTAAAAGGATCTTGAAGAAGTTCCTTGATTCGATTCTTGCTCATAATAATTACTTGACAGTACTGATTCGGTCTGGATTTGAGAGGCGTGGATTATAGTTTGATTGGGAGAGAGAGAGTTAACAGAGAAAGACTGTGTGTTTTGTGAGTGTATGTTTGAGAGAGAAAGCGATAAAGTCAAAGAGGGAGTATAATATATTGGGGCGGATTAAACAAGGAAGTGGAGTGGGGCAGTGGACACACTTTGATTGGGACACGTTTTGTTTTTCCCAGCCACACGTATCAATTTTTTTTTATTTTATCTCTTTGCTTTCTTTTCTAAAAAGTTTCTTTTATTTTTTATTTTCAAATACTAGATTTTTTATTTTTAGTTTTTATATTTTATAAGTTAAGGTTATTAGTTAATTTTTGTATTTTGACACTTTTATTTTTCTAGTTTAATATATTTTGTTTATGAATTTTTGGCAAATCGTGTTGAGGCGGGTATTTTAAAAGTTAACGTGGAAAAATATTTGTCGGGTTAAACGTTATTATGGCCGGTTTTAAAGACAAACGTGACGAGTCAAAGTAACGGGATTCATTTATATCATCAATCGAGGAATTTTAAGTGTTATTTACGGGTCTTTCGTTTTTTCACGAATTCTAAAATCCCGAAAACAACAACATCCACGTCATTTTTAATCGATATTTAATGGATTCGTTCGATTTGACATGTCAAAAGGGATAATTGCATTTACTGCAAAACAAAGATAGGAAAAGTGGCATCACTTCATTTCAAATGCTTTAGTCTCATCTTGTCACTCTTTCATGGATTCAAGGAGGGAGCGAATTTGTGACCATCTTTGGACAAGATCGTCATATATTCATCGACTCAATATTCACCACTTTGACCCAACTCGCCGAGCAACTCAACAATGAAAACTTCAATCACTCTGCATTGGCACTTGCATTTAAGACTCTTGTGACCCAACTCACGCCTTTTCTCCAATTTAACATCATCAAGTCTGAAAGTTCAGTGATTTGCCAGTCATTTCTTCGAGATACACATACCGAGCTTCGAGTTTTCCGTGATACAATATTGAAACTCATGACATCGGTCTCATCTTCGATTTATCAAAGATCACGACTTCAGCAAGCGTATGATAATGGAGTACAAGAATCAATGACGCAGATGCAAGAGGAGAATGGTCCTACGGTTGACAACTTGGAGCATAACGATGGCAAGAGCACGAAATCAGGAGAACAACATGATATCAGTGGCACGTCAGGGAATGTTCACGAGACCTCTCTTGATGACACCTTACCCGTTTATGACGAAGAGCCGGCAAACATGGTACAATGTAATGTTGTTTATGATGTATATGCTGATGCCATGCCGCATATTGAGCATTCTGAACCTAATTATGACAAACATCGGATGGAAAAGAGTGATAGAAATACCACTTCTGATTCATCCGATGTGAGTCATAATGGGGGAGAAAGTGTTCAAAATGCTAAACATCATGATAATTGTCTTATAACTGCTTCATTGACTGCTTCTGATTCCAAGATTAGAGAGCTCGAAACGATTGTAGCTCAACAATCAAAAGATCTTGAGGATGCCAAACTTGAATTTTCTAAGAAAACGGACAAATTTGAAACATACTTTGAAAAACTTGAAAAGTCAAACGTTGTTCTTGAAAGAAAATTAGATCAAAAAGTTTTAGATTCTAAAGCTGAAAAGGATAATCTTTTGAAACAAATTCAGTTTCTAGAGTCTAAATTGGCATCCCAAGATAGATTGCTCAAAGAAAATGAAACGTTAAAAGCCCAAGTTCAGGAAAAGGTGTTTGCTATAGCCGCGTTGAAAAACGAGTTAAGGAAAAATAGAGGACCTAGTGTGGACACTAAGCTTGAAAAACCATCAATCTTGGGGAAATCGCCTACAAATCAGTTCGTCAGACAACCGATTGTCAGACAACCTACTGCATTTAGATCCGAGCGACCACAATCCTCGAGACCGCGGTTTGCCTCCCAAGTTGATTTGGGACATATTTCTAGAACAGTCACTCCACCAACTAGGCCTAATGTGACTAAATCAGTTTTAGCAAGACCTCATCACATGATTGCCCCTAGTTTCTCTAAGAATAGTTCAATGAACACGTCTAGAACTAGTTCAACTGATGTGCGCCATGATTTTGGTCAAAGGGAAGCTATTCAAAAGACACATGTAAGAGATAGCAATGTCCAACCTAGTCAGATGCCTTCTAGATTACCCAACACTGCTAACCGTAGCATGACGTCTCCTAGGAGCATCGATCAATCATCTAGGAATTACTCGGACATTAAATATGCTACTTGTAAAACATGTAGAAAATGTGTCTTTACGGCAAATCATGATTCTTGTATCAAGAAACTACTTAATGAGGTGAACTCCCGTGCTAGACTTAAATCCCAGTGGGTCGCTAAAATCAAACCCATTGGTAAAATGTGGCGCCCCACTGGTAGAACTTTCACTCTTGTAGGAAACGAGTGCCCTTTAACTAGGATTATCTCCGATTCTACTAAGACTACTAGGGAGGAAATTGCAAAGGATGATACATCACTTAAGCCTGAACTTAAGGTTTTCTATAAAAGGAAACGTTTGCCAACTAAGACAAGTGAATCATCCCCTCAGGCAACCTCTGACACAAGAAAAGAAAACCGTGAACCCCCACGTGCTTCTAAAATAGATATCTCTAACCCATGCAAAAGTATACAAACTCCTAATGAGAATGCAGGTACCAAAGTTGATGTTCCAAAAGAACGAAGCGGTCCAATCGTTGTATACCGTTCAACTAAGGACACTCTTAGAGTTTGGTTGCTGAAGAAGCAGATATCAGAGAAACAAGTGTCTCAGGGGATTCATGGCTAAGCTCACAAGGACTTATAGTCACATCACAGACTATAACTCGATCTTCAAAGAAAGGAAAGTTTATCGCCGATGGTAAACTTATCCTAACAACGAGAAATTAATTTTTCTCGGGCATGAGCTTATATTTAAAACATTCGAAGTTTTTAAGCTCATGCACAAGGACTTACAGTCACATAACAGACTGTAACTCGCTCTCAAAAGACAGGAAAGTTCATCCCGATGATGACTTATCCTCATTAACGAGAAATTAAATTTTCTCGGACACGAGCTTACGTTAAAACCATTCAAAGGTTTTAAGCTCGTGTATATGGTTTATCATTAAATATCAGATGGTAACCCGTGCTTCAAAGAAAGGAGAGTTTATCGCCGATGATAAACTTATCCTAACAACGAGAAATTAAGTTTTCTCGGGCATGAGCTAATATTAAAAACATTCGAAGTTTTTAAGCTCATGCACAATGACTTACAGTTAAATGTCAGACTGTAACTCGAACTTAAAATAAAGGAAAGATTATCTTTTATGATAACTTATCCTCTTAACGAGAAATTCACCTTTCTCGGTCATGAGCTTGTATTAAAACATTCGAAGTTTTAAGCTCAAAAAGGAAAGTGTATCTTTTAAATAAGAGAACTTTTCCTCATAACGAGAAATTAACCTTTCTCGGTCATGAGCTTTCCGTTAAAACAGTCAAAATTTTCAAGCTCATGAAAACGACTTCTAAGTAAATGTCAGCTTAGGACTCGTTCTTCAGATAAAAGGAAAGGTGTTGATCCCAAACTTAGATCGATTAAGCTTTGTGTATACGAGATTAGATCAAGTAATACACGTAGAGAAACCTTTGCTTATGAATAAAGTAACTAAGTGTTATGCGGAATTAACACTTAATCTAAAACACAAAGATGTTAAACAAACTTTCACTTGTATTAGAATAATCGAACTTGATTACAATGAAAGAGGTTTAACAGTTGAATACTTGTGAAAACTTATTATAACTGATGATTAACATTAACCTAAAAGATCTTCTTTTATAGATTAAGAAGTCTTGTACAAGAAGCTACGAATCAACTATTCTAGGTAAAGATAATAATGGAAAATACAATGTCGAGTTTATCTTTACCATATACAAATAAAGAAACAAAAGATTCGTATAAGATAACTTCCATCAGTGCTTGTCTTCCAGGCTATCAGCGTTGACTTTCCTAACTGTCAACGCTTGGCTGTCAGCGTCCAATGTCATCTTATCAGCGCTTGAACTCTTCTTATCAGCGTCTAGTGAACTGACCCATAATTTATTCCCAACAATCCTCCCCTAAACTTGATATCTATTCCAATGATCAAGTTTCTGAATAAATACTTAAGACTTAGGAGGAATCTTACAAAAACTTCTTATGTTGGTGATAAACATATCTAATTAAGTCTTTGGCCACATCACTAGTATAATCAATCTCCAAGGGTGTCTCCTTCATCTTCTCCAATATTTCTTTGGACAAGAAATAGTCAGCATCCACAAGTAGATACTCTGAAAACTTTGTAGAGCTCAAATGAAACACACCACAAGTAGAATAAAGCCTCCAATGAAGACCACTGAGGTCATCTTCAAGATCCTTCCATATGGCAGGATCTGCTTCCCTTGGACCACACAAAGTCAAAAATGTGTGCCATAGTCTTATTCCATTTGCTGAAGTAGGTGCTTCAGCCGTATACTTGGCCTCTATCAATCTCCATAGATGCACCAAGTCTTCTCTGTCTATGCTTGCAAAGATAGAAATAATTGAAGTGAAAGTGTGTACCTCCTTCCCAAATCTGCCAATCTTCCAAAATCCACACTCATCTTCATCAAAACTTATGATTGGATTTCTGGCATCTAGAGATACTATATTAACCAAATCTGAAGCTTCCAATGGAGAAAGCTTGAGATGCTTCCTTATGACAGTTTCATTTGGATAATACACATCCATATCTTTGGGAAATTGGAGAGGATCTCCTTTCTTCACTGGTCTTTGAGCAATCCTCATCTCCTTTTGAATCTGTATTTCCTCAGCAAGCTCTTGTTTCCTTTCTTCTGAAAGAAACTGTAAGACATTATTTTCTTGCACATGCCTCCAAATAGGATGTGCCCTGTACTCTAGCTCCTCAAAAGATAAAGCCAACAACTTCTTGTATGTCCATCCAGGTTGATGGCATCTAAGCAACTTGTAATACAATTGCCTTCTATCTCTTTTAAGCCAAGTCTTGACCTCTTGTGCATTATACCTCAAAATCACCTTTATATCATCTTGTACCCTGAGAAGAATTTCCAACCCCCAAATTTGATCTGACAAACTCATCCCTGGGTTGTCCATTACCTTATCTTCCCAAGCATGGTACATTCTGGTGATTTCTGGAAGGTCAAAATCAACCTGCTTCTTCAAATCACTCAATCTTTCTTTTGCCAACTCATCCCCATATTCAAGTCTTTCTGGATCTTCAATGATTTGAACACTTGAATCTGAGCTAGCTCCTTCTTTTTCATCATCACTCTCTTCCTCACTCTCAGAAGTGGCAACAAATGGTGATCTACCACTCCTCTTCAAATCTTCTTCCAAAAGTTGTGCAGCCAACTGTTCATCAAATGCAATTTGTGCTGCATCTTTCTTTGGAACATCTTCTTCAACCATAATTCCTTTACCTTTGTCTTTTGGATCAATGATAGGTAAAGTAGATGAAGATACCTGTGTAGACACATCTTTGATGATTGTTGATGACTGGAATACATCAACACCACCTGCAACTTTGTCAGCGTTCAAGTTACCTTTATCAGCACCACGATTACCTTTGTCAGCGCTGGATGTGTCAGCGTTCAAACCTGTATCAGCGCCCATGGTTGCTGTGAAAGATCCTTCCAAGTTTAATGGAGATACCTTGGATGTATCAATGACAGGGTGCTTCTTCAAGTTGGTGAGTGCTTCAGCAACATTTAAAGATTCACTAAATTGTGAACTCTTCTCACTGGCTGTATGAATCAGCTCATCCTCTTCATCCTCCCCTTTGGAAGATTCCTCCATTCTACTCCTGCTACTAGGATTCTCCAAAACAGTTACCCGCTCCCTCAATACTTGGAGTTCACGACCCTGATTATTGACAATTTGTACAAGGCTGACATTTTGCTTTTGCAAGCTAATGACAGCAGCCGTCAATTCATTCAATGTCATAGGTTCCAATCTGCCCTCAGCTAGAATGGGGATTTGACCTCCCAAAATAGAATCATGGGGCATGGATGAGGTCTTAATGATGTTGGGACTGTCTTGACCAGCATCTAAGCTTGTGTCAATAGCCCCAGCCTCATCCATGTCACCAGCCACACTTGTGGAGGTGGTTCTCTCTACAACAAGGCTAGGACCACTAGAGGAGAACACTCCAGTAGTCCTTTGGCGTTTATTCAACCTAGATTGTAATGGGGTGGAAGATGAGGTAGATGGTGTGGGTGTTGGTTGGTTAAGGAGTGTTTGGGACTGTTCAGGGATGCCATCAGCGTTGGGATTGGCTGTGTCAGCGCCAACATTTTGAGTGTCAGCGTTGACATTGGCTTGGTCAACGTCCATGTTTTCAGGTGAAGGTAATGGTTCAAGGATAGGCTCAAGTTGAGGTGCAGGGTCTGGTTGTGGTTGGGCAGCCTGAATTACTTCAAGCATGGCTTGGGTGAGAGGTATAGGTCTGTTTGTGGAGATCATTTTGTCAAAAATGGTTTTCTTTTGCTTAGGGATCTCATAAAAATGGTCATGATCCCTAGTACAATATTCTTGTAAATCAAACACCATTTGCAAAAATCTTGGGTAAGCCAAAGTCATTTTACTTCCCTTATTTTTACACATCCCTTCAGGCTTCAAACATCATTTTTGAAAAATTATACCTAAGCCCACGTGACATACAAACCAAAGCACTTGCAATGGACCTGTTTATTTCATTAAAAGCAGTACATTTTGGACTTAAGCATTGAAGAAGGACATGTATCAAATATTTCCAATCCGAGGGAAATTCCTGCTTATGATATTTATTTAAAGTTTTATCAGCAGGAATAGGATAACCCAATTCCCTAAGACCTTGTTCTATTGTTGCAATGGCAAGGGTAGTCACACCATCAGCGTCATTAAGACGCAAAGCTTGGCGAACCAAGGCTTCAGTGACCACCCATGTTCTTCCATGAACAGTAGATGTTAATGTAGTCACTCCATTAGCTGTTGTGGAACTTACATTATTCCAAAACTGTCTAATGTGTGCGACAGGGACTAGTGGTTCATGAGAAAGTGCATACCTTATGGAGGATGCATTTAAAAATGCCACCATTTGTGAATACTGAGGGAACAAATCATTATCAGCGTCCAAGTAAGCTACCATATTATGTTGGCTCTTGAACTCCAATGTCAGATTGTTTGAGTTGAACTTTGGTGCCATGTTGAAAGCTGTTTAGGTTATGTGATATGGGAAAAATCTAGGAGAAAAATGTTTGACAAGAAAATATGAATACCCAGAATGAAAAGTTAGCCAAATTTATAGGAGAGATGCATGATTATGATTGGTCAAAAATGAGGCAGTTATATTCAAAGAGTAACGATGAAAATATTGAATCAAATATAACTTATCTCATGCATTAATTAAAAGTAACAACTCCCAAAAATTACGGCCAAAAATTAGTCAAAAATAACAAATGGGTAGGGCCCACTAGGTGTCAACGGTCAAAAATAGGCCATCAACGCCCAACGGCTATATTTTCTTGTCAGCGTTTGCCTAAAGCCTAAAGCGATTACTAGGCAGTTTAGAAATCAGTTGTTAGATGATTTTTGTGCCAAGAAAGGGATTACTAGGCAGCTTAGCATAGCTAGAACCCCACAACAAAATGGGGTTGCTGAAAGGAAGAATAGAACCCTAATTGAAGCAGCCAGAACTATGTTGGCTGATGCCCACTTTCCTATAGCCTTTTGGGCTGAAGCTGTTAACACAGCTTGTTATGTTCAAAATAGGGCATTGGTCAACAAAATACATAATAAGACACCTTATGAGTTACTTTGGGGAAGGAAGCCAAATATTGGCTTTCTCAAGCCTTTTGGTTGTCATGTAGTTGTTTTAGAAACTAGTGATGACCTAGGTAAATTTGATGCAAAAGGTGATGAAGGCTATTTCATGGGTTATTCAATACAGAGCAAAGGATATAGGGTTTACATTAAAAAGGAAAAACGTATACTTGAAAAGTACATGTTAGGTTTTTAGAGAGTAAACCTAGTGATCCTGAAAGTGGTCCAAATTGGTTGTTTGACTTGGAACCTTTATCTAGAGCTTTAAACTATATGCCTGTTACTAATCCAGACATTGTGAAGGTAACTTCAAGTGTTTTGGAAAAGAGAATTGGTAATGTTTCAGGTACACAGGTTGCTAAGAAGGATGGACCACCAGCAGTTGAGTCAGCTCCCACACAAGAATATGTTACATTTCCTATATGGACAGATGAGTATTATGCTGCTGCTGCTGCTAGAAAGGATAAAGGTGGTTCTTCAATACCACCAGTTGATAACATGCATGGTCATTCAGGCGCTGACAAGCACAATTCTAGCGCTGACAAGACCAATTCAGACGCTGATGGCTCAAACGTTGACAACAATGATTCTGGCACTGACAAAAGTAATTCCAGCGCTGACAAGCAAAATTCCAACGTTGACAACACTTATGAGCATTTCGTATCTTCCAATTTTGAACAAGGTGAACCTTCAAGAATAAATGAAGAGGTTCAAGATGGAAGAGAGTCTGAAGAAGATATTAGCAACATGGAGGATGATATTGAAGACAACAGAATTCTTGAAAATGGAATTCCTAGATCTACTTTGAAGAATCATCCTCCCTCTCAAATCATTGGGAATATCATGACTCCTGTTCAAACTAGAAGATCTCACCAGACTCATGATAGCTTCATTGCTAATATCCACAAGAAGGTTGATACCCCTCTTGTACAAACATGTTTGTTTGCCTGTTTTCTGTCACAACAGGAACCCAAGAAGATTTTTGATGCTCTCAAAGAACCTAGTTGGGTGGAAGCAATGCAGGATGAGCTTCACCAATTTGCTATACAGGATGTTTGGGAGCTGGTTGATTGTCCTAGATATGTGAGACCAATTGGGACAAGATGGGTTCTAAGGAACAAGAAAGATGAAAGGGGTATTGTGGTCAGAAACAAGGCACGTTTGGTAGCTCAGGGATATACACAAGAGGAAGGGATAGATTATGAAGAGGTCTTTGCTCCTGTTGCAAGAATTGAAGCTATAAAAATTTTCCTAGCTTATGCCTCTTGTATGAACTTCACTGTTTATCAAATGGATGTGAAGAGTGCTTTCCTCTATGGAACAATTGTTGAGGAGGTATATGTCATGCAACCTCCTGGTTTTGAAGATCCTGAGAATCCAGACAAGGTTTATAGAGTGAAGAAAGCTATGTATGGACTTCATCAGGCCCCAAGAGCATGGTATGGTACATTATCCACCTACTTGGTGGAAAATGGTTTTAAAAGGGGCACCATAGATCAGACATTGTTTACAAAGAAGAAAGGTAAGGATGTCTTACTTGTTCAGGTCTATGTTGATGATATCATTTTTGGATCCACAAATCCAAAGATGAGTGAAGACTTTTCCAAGCTTATGACAGATAAATTCAAGATGAGTGCAATGGGTGAGATGAACTTCTTTCTAGGATTACAAGTTCAGCAGAAAGAAGATGGTATCTTCATCTCCCAAGACAAATATGTAGCTGAAATCTTGAAGAAATTTGGTTTTTCTCCACATGAAAAGAGTGCTTCCACTCCTATGGATAGGGAACACCCTTGGGGAAAAATTGGAGCTGGAAAAGATGTGGATGTTAGGCACTATAGATCAATGATTGGCTCATTGATGTATCTTACAGCCTCAAGACCTGACATCATGTTTGCTGTGTGTGCTTGTGCACGCCATCAAGTGAATCCCAAAGAATGTCACCTTTTTGCTTTGAAAAGAATCTTTAGGTACCTGAGATGTTATCCAGATCTTGGCTTATGGTATCCAAAAGATTCTCCATTGGAGCTTATTGCATATTCGGACAGTGACTATGGTGGTGACAAATTTGATAGAAAATCCACAACTGGTGGATGTCAATTTCTTGGGAGTAGATTGATCTCTTGGCAATGCAAGAAACAAACAGTGGTGGCAAACTCTACAACTGAAGCAGAATATGTGGCTGCAGCTGCTTGTTGTGGACAAGTCTTATGGATTCAGAACCAGCTGTTGGATTATGGGTATAATTTCATGCATACCAAGATTTTTGTAGACAATAACAGTACTTTATGCATTATTAAAAATCCTGTACATCATTCTAAAACCAAACACATAGAAATTAGGTATCATTTTATAAGAGATTGCTTTGAGAAGGGTTTAATACAACCAGATAGGGTAGACACAGAAGATAATGTGGCTGATTTATTAACTAAACCTTTTGATACTGGAAGATTTCAATATTTGGTAACAAATATTGGAATGGTTAATCTCACTTAATATGTGTTTTGGAACCTTTTTGTAAAAGTATGTACAGGATAATGCATTGTTATTGGTCTTTGTGATGATTTAGATTTTTCCACCTTATTTTTCTAACACCGACAAAGGTAAATGTAACGCTGACAAGTGTTATTTTGCCGTTGTTAGAGATATTATTGTCTAACACTGACAAGCGTTCCTTCAACGCTGATAAGAGTTGTCGGGGCGCTGTCAGCAACACTGTTAGTTTTGTGGTTTTCAATCTAAATGTGTAGGTGGTGTTAGCTTTATGCCATTGGATACAGAGTTGCTTATGGATCTTTGAAGAGCTATTTGAACATGTTTTTGTTTATGGATGATGGTTGGAATATTTATATTCCTATCTTGACATAAATTTTTAATGTTCATATATATTTTGAGAAACTCATGTATCATAGTTTAAGGGGAGGTTTAAGGAACCTTTAGGACTCTTGGGTATTCTTATACTACTCTTATCACAATTCTAGATTGTGTCCACAGGTGAGTATGGGTTAGTTTTACTAAACCATGAGGCACTGTAGCATGCAAAGTTGACAAACTATGCACGCTGCCAAGACATTTTTGGCCTAGAATTGGTTGTGGTCTGTTGGGAGACTTGGGAATATTTTTGTTATGGGTTTTCCCTAGGAGTTACAAAGGATTTTATGAAATAACTTTGTTGGTAAGTATTTTGGTTAGCAAGGGACACTTGAGGACATTTGTGTCTATCTTGCTTAAGCAAGTGTGCATAAGTGGACAGTGCTTGCCGCCCAGTAATTATTATCAACTTGCAAGATATTTCCCTTAGGATAAATTACTTTGTTAAGGTCTTTTTCTTTTTAAATATTTTTATTTTTAGACACTGACAAGTTTTTCTCCAAACGCTGTTACGACCAATCGTGACGCTGACAAGGCTTTAGGCATACGCTGACAAGAAAATATAGCCGTTGGGCGTTGATGGCCTATTTTTGACCGTTGACACCTAGTGGGCCCTACCCAGTTGTTATTTTTGACTAATCTTTGGCCGTAATTTTTGGGGAGCTTTTACTTTTAATTAATGCATGAGATAAGTTATATTTGATTCAATATTTTCATCATTACTCTTTGAATATAACTGCCTCATTTTTGACCAATCATAATCATGCATCTCTCCTATAAACTTGGCTAACTTTTCATTCTGGGTATTCATATTTTCTTGTCTAACATTTTTCTCCTAGATTTTTCCCATATCACATAACCTAAACAACTTTCAATATGGCACCAAAGTTCAACTCAAACAATCTGACATTGGAGTTCAAGAGCCAACATAATATGGTAGCTTACTTGGACGCTGATAATGATTTGTTTCCTCAGTATTCACAAATGGTGGCATTTTTAAATGCATCCTCCATAAGGTATGCACTTTCTCATGAACCACTAGTCCCTGTCGCACACATTAGATAATTTTGGAATAATGTAAGTTCCACAACAGCTAATGGAGTGACTACATTAACATCTACTGTTCATGGAAGAACATGGGTGGTCACTGAAGCCTTGGTTCGCCAAGCTTTGCGTCTTAATGACGCTGATGGTGTGACTACCCTTGCCATTGCAACAATAGAACAAGGTCTTAGGGAATTGGGTTATCCTATTCCTGCTGATAAAACTTTAAATAAATATCATAAGCAGGAATTTCCCTCGGATTGGAAATATTTGATACATGTCCTTCTTCAATGCTTAAGTCCAAAATGTACTGCTTTTAATGAAATAAACAGGTCCATTGCAAGTGCTTTGGTTTGTATGTCACGTGGGCTTAGGTATAATTTTTCAAAAATGATTTTTGAAGGGATGTGTAAAAATAGGGGAAGTAAAATGACTTTGGCTTACCCAAGATTTTTGCAAATGGTGTTTGATTTACAAGAATATTGTACTAGGGATCATGACCATTTTTATGAGATCCCTAAGCAAAAGAAAACCATTTTTGACAAAATGATCTCCACAAACAGACCTATACCTCTCACCCAAGCCATGCTTGAAGTAATTCAGGCTGCCCAACCACAACCAGACCCTGCACCTCAACTTGAGCCTATCCTTGAACCATTACCTTCACCTGAAAACATGGACGTTGACCAAGCCAATTTCAACGCTGACACTCAAAATGTTGGCGCTGACACAGCCAATCCCAACGCTGATGACATCCCTGAACAGTCCCAAACACCCCTTAACCAACCAACACCCACACCATCTACCTCATCTTCCACCCCATTACAATCTAGGTTGAATAAACGCCAAAGGACTACTGGAGTGTTCTCCTCTAGTGGTCCTAGCCTTGTTGCAGAGAAAACTACCTCCACAAGTGTGGCTGGTGACATGGATGAGGCTGGGGCTATTGACACAAGCTTAGATGCTGGTCAAGACAGTCCCAACATCATTAAGACCTCATCCATGCCCCATGATTCTATTTTGGGAGGTCAAATCCCCATTCTAGCTGAGGGCAGATTGGAACCTATGACATTGAATGAATTGACGGCTGCTGTCATTAGCTTGCAAAAGCAAAATGTCAGCCTTGTATAAATTGTCAATAATCAGGGCCGTGAACTCCAAGTATTGAGGGAGCGGGTAACTGTTTTGGAGAATCCTAGTAGCAGGAGTAGAATGGAGGAATCTTCCAAAGGGGAGGATGAAGAGGATGAGCTGATTCATACAGCCAGTGAGAAGAGTTCACAATTTAGTGAATCTTTAAATGTTGCTGAAGCACTCACCAACTTGAAGAAGCACCCTGTCATTGATACATCCAAGGTATCTCCATTAAACTTGGAAGGATCTTTCACAGCAACAATGGGCGCTGATACAGGTTTGAACGCTGACACATCCAGCGCTGACAAAGGTAATCGGGGCGCTGATAAAGGTAACTTGAACGCTGACAAAGTTGCAGGTAGTGTTGATGTATTACAGTCATCAACAATCATCAAAGATGTGTCTACACAGGTATCTTCATCTACTTTACCTATCATTGATCCAAAAGACAAAGGTAAAGGAATTATGGTTGAAGAAGATGTTCCAAAGAAAGATGCAGCACAAATTGCATTTGATGAACAGTTGGCTGCACAACTTTTGGAAGAAGATTTGAAGAGGAGTGGTAGATCACCATTTGTTGCCACTTCTGAGAGTGAGGAAGAGAGTGATGATGAAAAAGAAGGAGCTAGCTCAGATTCAAGTGTTCAAATCATTGAAGATCCAGAAAGACTTGAATATGGGGATGAGTTGGCAAAAGAAAGATTGAGTGATTTGAAGAAGCAGGTTGATTTTGACCTTCCAGAAATCACCAAAATGTACCATGCTTGGGAAGATAAGGTAATGGACAACCCAGGGATGAGTTTGTCAGATCAAATTTGGGGGTTGGAAATTCTTCTCAGGGTACAAGATGATATAAAGGTGATTTTGAGGTATAATGCACAAGAGGTCAAGACTTGGCTTAAAAGAGATAGAAGGCAATTGTATTACAAGTTGCTTAGATGCCATCAACCTGGATGGACATACAAGAAGTTGCTGGCTTTATCTTTTGAGGAGCTAGAGTACAGGGCACATCCTATTTGGAGGCATGTGCAAGAAAATAATGTCTTACAGTTTCTTTCAGAAGAAAGGAAACAAGAGCTTGCTGAGGAAATGCAAATTCAAAAGGAGACGAGGATTGCCCAAAGACCAGTGAAGAAAGGAGATCCTCTCCAATTTCCCAAAGATATGGATGTGTATTATCCAAATGAAACTGTCATAAGGAAGCATCTCAAGCTTTCTCCATTAGAAGCTTCAGATTTGGTTAATGTAGTATCTCTAGATGCCAGAAATCCAATCATAAGTTTTGATGAAGATGAGTGTGGATTTTGGAAGATTGGCAGATTTGGGAAGGAGGTACACACTTTCACTTCAATTATTTCTATCTTTGCAAGCATAGACAGAGAAGACTTGGTGCATCTATGGAGATTGATAGAGGCCAAGTATACGGCTGAAGCACCTACTTCAGCAAATGGAATAAGACTATGGCACACATTTTTGACTTTGTGTGGTCCAAGGGAAGCAGATCCTGCCATGTGGAAGGATCTTGAAGATGACCTCAGTGGTCTTCATTGGAGGCTTTATTCTACTTGTGGTGTGTTTCATTTGAGCTCTACAAAGTTTTCAGAGTATCTACTTGTGGATGCTGACTATTTCTTTTCCAAAGAAATATTGGAGAAGATGAAGGAGACACCCTTGGAGATTGATTATACTAGTGATGTTGCCAAAGACTTAATTAGATATGTTTATCACCAACATAAGAAGTTTTTGTAAGATTCCTCCTAAGCCTTAAGTATTTATTCAGAAACTTGATCATTGGAATAGATATCAAGTTTAGGGGAGGATTGTTGGGAATAAATTATGGGTCAGTTCACTAGACGCTGATAAGAAGAGTTCAAGCGCTGATAAGATGACATTGGACGCTGACAGCCAAGCGTTGACAGTTAGGAAAGTCAACGCTGATAGCCTGGAAGACAAGCACTGATGGAAGTTATCTTATACGAATCTGCTGTTTCTTTATTTGTATATGGTAAAGATAAACTCGACATTGTATTTTCCATTATTATCTTTACCTAGAATAGTTGATTCGTAGCTTCTTGTACAAGACTTCTTAATCTATAAAAGAAGATCTTTTAGGTTAATGTTAATCATCAAATATAATACACTGCCTAGTAATCCCTTTCTTGACCCAACTTTTTGACATCAACGCCCAACGGCTATATACGCATGCTACACTTGAGGGGAAGCAATTTGAAGATCATGTACAACTTACAAGAGATACACATAGAGTTTTGCCGACATCAACTAGGGGAAGATTGTTGGGTCAAAAAGTTGATGTGGCAGAAACTCAAAATCGAAGAAAATATCAAGACATTTGTTCAAGCGTTGACAAGAGTAATTCCAGCGTTGACAAGAGCAAATTGGGCGTTGACAAAAGTCAACAAAAGTCAAACGCAGTCAACAAAGTCAAACGCTGATGGATGTTGAAGATTTGATGGAGAATTCTATTTAGGGAATATATTGAGTATATTATTTATGATATACACAATATATAGTTTATCTAAATAGAAGATTTAGATGTTTATTTGATATTATCTCTTGTAGATTCTGTTCCTTCCACTCATTTAGGTCAGTCAGTTTTTGATTATACTCTTCAACTGGGGAAGTCACTCTAGGTGGAGGAATGAATTCCTTCTCTTGGAGTTCTGGCAAGCCAGTCCAAGATAAGTCCTTTGATTGGACACCATAGAAATCCCCAGCTGGTGGTGGAACACCAGTATAATCTTTCATCCCAATCCCACTCATGTCCTTAGAGTCTCTTTGTTTACTAACACACTCTCCTAGGGTTTGTGTGGCCTTATCAAATCTCTGGATTTTAAGACTCACATTATCTTTATTTTTGTTAGCCTCATCTAACTTAGCTATCAAATCAAGATTAACCCTGTTTGTGATATCTTGAATATCTTTACTTTGATGTAACTCATGATTTAAGATATTTATTTTATCCTTTAAATCAAACTCCATTTTCTTATACTCAGCTACTGTCCTTTCTGTTTGGGTGAGAGCAATTTGATAATTAGATACTTTGCATCTTTCAGCACTTGCCTCATCTAATAATTTTACTATCTCTTGATTTAGTTTTTCAGTATTTAAACGACAACCCTTAGAACAGAAAGCATCATCATATACCTCATTATCTGATGAAGAGGAGGAGTGTGCCATGAGAGCATATTCAACATGCTCTTCTTTAACTTCAGCAACCAATGCTTTGTCCTCTTCCTCATCTTTAGCCAAAAAGTTCCAGCTCTAGTCCCATCCTCCAACACCATCAATTTGTTGAACAGCTACCATGGCCTTGGAATCTTGGCTCTTAACCATTTGGCTTGAAGGCTTACCAGCATCAGATCTTCTTGGAGATCTACATTCCCTCATAAAGTGCCCCATACGATGACAATTGTAGCACTCAACTTTGGATTTGTCAAATCCAGCAACATCCTTAGCATCAAAGGTCATCTTCTTCTTGAACCTTTTATTAAACCTGTTTGCTCTTAAACTTACAAGAGCCATAGTCCACTTGATGTCCATCTCTTCCAATTGCTCATCACTTATTTGCTCAAGATCCTCATATGTAATCCTTGAATCACTGGGCAAAGAAGCAATGAATGCACACACAGTATCTAGATCTAAACCAACAGGTTTAATTCCATCAGCGCCAAAGTTGTGAGTGTCAACGCTTGAGTATGAGGCGTTGACAGGATATGATCCAGCGCTGACAGAATGTGTTCCAACGCTGATAGGATGTGATCCAGCGTTGACACATTGAGATCCAGTGACTGGATGTCCATAGGAGTTCATGGAATCAAATTGACCTTCACTTTGTGAGAAGAAGGCCATGTTGCTACTGGAAGGTTTATTATCACTCTCTAAAAGCCATTCATTCTCCAACAGTCTTAGTTTGTTGAAGATGTCATCAAACCTAGAGGTTTTGTGGGTGTTATTGACAAGAATGGATCTTGCCTCAATCTTCCATACATCACCAAGGCTTTTAAGAAAAGTAGCATTCAAGTCAGGGTCATCAATCTGTGTTCCCATGAAGGAAAGTTGACTTGTAATGTCAAGCAGTCTACTTCTCACACTGCTGAGATTCTCATTGGGTTGAGCCTTAAAGACAGCATACTCATGCATGAGTTGCTTCTTCTTTTCTTCTTTTGTGTCAGCATTGCCACCATGTGCTACTTCAAGAGCTTCCCAAAGCTCTTTTGCAGACTCAAAGCGTTTGTACTTGTGCTGATTCTCATGACCCAAGGCGTGTTTCATGATGTTCAAAATTTTCATGTCCACCCTTTTCTTGGCTATATCTTCAGCAGATACAGCTCTTCCATCTTCAGGCTTTTCCTTCTTATCAGCTTCAGGACAATTAGGAACAGCTGTCCTTGTGGCAATAGCATTAGCAATCTTTTGAGCTTTGTTGAATGTGTTCCCATATTCAACAATCTCCCAAAGAGTGTAGTCATGGATGGCTACATATTGCTCAAAATTGGACTTCCAAAGCTCGAAGTTCCTGGCATCAAACATGGGAATTTTGATACTAGGGTTTGTGGTGTTGGTTTGTAGCAAAACAGGAGCAGGAGGTTGTTCTGAGCCAGACATGATGTTTTTAGGGTTTTGAGAAATTTAGGGTTTCGTTGTTTTAGGGTTTTTGGTGTTTTAGGGTTCTTGCGTTACTTAAAGATCAAAAGTTTCTCAACAAGCTCTGATACCACTTGTTGATCCCAAACTTAGATCGATTAAGCTTTGTGTATACGAGATTAGATCAAGTAATACACGTAGAGAAACCTTTGCTTATGAATAAAGTAACTAAGTGTTATGCGGAATTAACACTTAATCTAAAACACAAAGATGTTAAACAAACTTTCACTTGTATTAGAATAATCGAACTTGATTACAATGAAAGAGGTTTAACAGTTGAATACTTGTGAAAACTTATTATAACTGATGATTAACATTAACCTAAAAGATCTTCTTTTATAGATTAAGAAGTCTTGTACAAGAAGCTACGAATCAACTATTCTAGGTAAAGATAATAATGGAAAATACAATGTCGAGTTTATCTTTACCATATACAAATAAAGAAACAAAAGATTCGTATAAGATAACTTCCATCAGTGCTTGTCTTCCAGGCTATCAGCGTTGACTTTCCTAACTGTCAACGCTTGGCTGTCAGCGTCCAATGTCATCTTATCAGCGCTTGAACTCTTCTTATCAGCGTCTAGTGAACTGACCCATAATTTATTCCCAACAAAAGGTTATCGCCGATGGTAACTTATCCTTACAACGAGAAGTTTACAACTTCTCGGACTTGAGCTTTCCTAAGATATTCCAAATCTTAAGCTCAAGTAATTGGTTTTCAAAACTTTGAACACAATTTTTCAAGAATTTCTCAAAAGGTTTTTCTAAATCTTTCAAAATTGTGTGTTCAAAAATGTTTTGATAAAAAGAGCATGTCTTTTGGAATCGATAATATTTACGAACCTAGAAATGTCATTCAATAATGACACGGGATTGTAAATAAAGTTCGAGCAGAAGTTTAAATTTTTTTAAAACATGCTCCATATGGTTTGCTATTATTTCCGATAGTAACCCGCTTTTCACTTTGAAGTCAAGCATTTCACCGGAAAGCTTTGACTTCAGAATCCGAAGTTATCATCTCCACCAACCGTAGCAACTTACAATTGATATCTACATACTCGACGATGCGACTACTCAAACGGTGACTACAGCTCTTTCAATAGAACACGGGTCAACAATTGAGGGGGATCAATTGTCCAGCATTCAGAATCCTTGATGCCGAGAGTGCCAAGTTCACATATTGGTGTCAACACAACGATATCAATCATACACATGGAGTCAAGAGATAACTTCAGAAGTTACGAGGAAGACCAACATTCGTGAACAAGAACCATGTGCTTCTTTCATATGATGTTCTCCATCATTCAGGTCCAACCTCGTAAATTGCTAATATTGTGAATTCATTATCATATATGATCTTTGCACGTGATAAATACCTTACACTTGTGTTTAAAAGGTATTTAATTTACGTTTCAGCACACCCTCATTAATTTGAGGGGGAGCTTGTGTAACTCATGAAGATAATTGGATTTGCATTTTTCTTCCCAAATTTTCTTAAAACGCTATTAAATCAATTGATATTAAAAACATTGATTGAGTTAATATTTTTAATATGGGGGAGAAAATGTGATTTAATATGGGAAATGATTAATCACAAATGGTTTGACTTAACGTGCTAGCTCATCCCGACATGTGCGAAATGTTTTCGGATATCGTGGCATATGTTAAGGGGGAGCAAAATGGATTTGCACTTCAAAATGGATTTCATAGTGACATACACTTACCCAAAACATCTCTATTCATGATGATGAAGATTGTGGTGACATAAGGATGGTAGGATAGGTTAAAGTCCAATGATTCCTCTAGAACCGGAGGAATCTTCCCAAGGACATTCCATAGCTAGAAATAGTAGTCCTTAGGAAAGATGGAGAAAGATTGTGAACGTAGCTGAATGCCGACCAAGTAGTTAAGTTTGCACTGGAACACTCACAACAAGGTGCTAGTGATGACGTATTGGTAAGCATTGAAGGGGTTGAAGAATGAAAAAGAATTGTAAAGATAAAGGGTGTAAAGAAAGAAGCCCTTCTTACAACTTAGGCAGAAACCGGGTCAATACATATGCTATTGAGATCATTTTTAATGATTCTTGATATTGAAGATAGACATCATGGACCCTGTGATGCAATGCACAACCCATCCCAGCTAACTCAGATATCTCTCAAAAGATATTTGTTTTAATCACACGGAGACAACGCATTATCTATTGATTTATTCACTCCGAATAAATTGGTATTGAAAAGGTGGCACTCCTCTCCAGCCTCCGATCACTAAAAATCCAAAATGCACGATCGAGTCCAGAGCCATTTGAGATCATCAAATATCTCATTAGGACACACTTTCATATTTCCTTGCTTCTTCACACACTGTGAAAAGTAAGAAAGATCTTAAGAGTCCTATGCAAAATCTTCATGATCTTGCCTGAACATCCGAGAAATACGAAAGTATTTACAATGAAGATGGAAATCCTTCTTGAGCGAATATCAAAAAGCTCATGGTAGGTGACTTGTGCGATTCTTTATGAATCAAACTTGTGATAACTGGAAAGCAACAGTGGTTTAATTCTTAAATGAATTTAAACACGTTCCAGGCCTCTACGCAATATCTTAGTGATCTTGCCAGAACATTCAGAGTAATACTATTAAGTATTTACAGTGACGAATAGAAATCCTTCTAGTGTTAACATCAAACAGCACTTGGTAGGTAACTTGCAAGATTCTATATGAATCAAGCTAGTGACAACTGGAAAGCAACGACGGTGCGGTTCTTAATTGAACTTCACTTGTTCCTGGAACATGAATTGACGACTTCAAATCATGCGGATAAGATTATCCAAATGATTCACTCTTTACGTTCGCAGTCAGCTTTGGACGGTCGAGTAAAGAGAACGGGTTTACCCGCGAAATCTTGTCAAGGAGGTTCTTTATTGAAACTACCTGCCACAAGTACGATATTTAACATCATCCAACGGTCTTCACCGACCGGAGGTAAAATGCTACCGAATTAGAATGAAATGTTCAAGGCCATTTCATCCGTGTATATTGTTTGTTGCTAACTGTCTTACGCAGCGTAACAAGAAGGTGGCATTACGGTGTACAATCCAGAAGAAGTCGTCACCACACGCTTATACTACATACAATTAGTACTTCAACAAATTCAAGAAAGCCTGAAGGTCAAGTCTTCCGCTGTATCAAACTCTGAAGCTTTCAAGAATTTAAAAGTATAAGTATGTGGAACATGAAGTCACAAAGAGGAAAATATCACAAGTGAAGAATGCACAAGGTCAAGGCAAGGAAACATGCTCAAGACTAAAGTCAAAGATCACATCAAGCATATTCACAAGAACAAGATCGAAGACTCAAGCATAGATGCTAGGTTTAAGATTTTGTAAAAAGATGTGACCTCACTTAGGGGGAGATTGTTGGAAATACATTTTTCCCAATAAAGTCTCGGTCACATCTTAGTTAGCATAGATCACGAGATATAGACTATTTAGAACTTTGTCTCTTGGAGCGACCTCCCTTAGGGGGAGATTGTTGGAAATACGTTTTACATATTTATGAAGGATCGGTCGCTCCAACGATAATTATGTAATGGGCTCGTGATCCACTTAGTAAATGTATAGTCCATATAGCCCACATGTAGGGTGGGCTATATATATCCCCTCCTAGCATGTTAGGAGGGGTTGGTCATTTTCATATTTTACTAATTCAATCTTTACTTTCTCTCTCTACTCTTCTATTTTCTCTCCTTTCTCTCTCTACTCCATCATCTCCCTTCTCATCTTCTTTATATCTATCAATTAATCAACCCACTTTATCCATCTAATCAATCATGTAGAATAGACCAAAGATCTAGTAGACCTTCAAAATCATTCGATCCAAAAAAATTTGTTGTGTTTTTTATGGTTTAATCTTGATATAAATCACCTACATAGTGGTGGTAGGGTTTTGGTACTTTGGATTGGTTAAAATCACGGAATTCTAATCAAAAATCTCATTTTTTCTCTCAAAGTACGGAACAGTAACCATATTGCGAAACTTCAGCTTGAAAATCCATCGCAATGTGCTAGGGTTTCTGTATTGCGACAAGTATTGTGATAGACATTGCGATAGATCAGTTTTCTGTTATTGCGATAGACATTACGTAGATCAGTTTTTTGCTATTGCGATAGACATTGCAATATATCAGTTTTTATGTTGTTGCGATAGACACTGCGATAGGGTTTCAGTTTGGTATTGCGACAGAACATTCCTTTGGTATTGCGAAGTTTTGGGATTTTCACATTGCGAAGACTTTGGATTTGAGACATTGCGAAGACTTGGCATTTTCAAACATTGCGAAGTTTGTTTTGAACATTGCGAAATCTTTGCAAATATTTTGAGATTTTCAAAAAACATGAATTTGAAAATTTTTTATCGTGAGTTTTTTTGGTCTTGAAATTTTTTGGTTTATCGAGAACATATTTTAGGGGATTTCAACATTTTTCTTGACTTCTTCACACGACAACAAACACATTTACTTTCTCTCATTGTTCGATCAACGTTTGTAAATCTTTAAACATATCGAAATGGAGTTTACTTCACTTACGGATAAGTCCATCCTCTCGGGTACGGATAATCGTCCACCAATGTTGGTGAAGACTATGTACGAGGATTGGGCTTCCCGAATGGAACTTTATATGTTGAATAAAGATAAAGGACATCTAATTTGGGCATTGATGCTCAATGGACCATTGGTATATGGAACGGGTGAATTAACTGGAGATGCTAAGATTCATGACAAGTGTGATAAACAAGATACAAACATCATTCTCCAAGCCCTTCCTCTAGATGTCTACAAAATCGTTAGTAAACATAAAGTTGCCAAAGAGTTATGGGATAGAATTCGTGTTCTAATGCAAGGCACCTCGTTAACTAAACAAGAACGAGAGTGTAAGCTATATGATACGTTTGATAAGTTTACCTGTAAAACCCGCATGCTTTTACCATGAATAGTACCCTTAAGATCGTACGTACTAGATTAAAACTTTCCTATTATAGCATGATTACGATTATGTGTTAGGATTTTACGTATTACGTACGTGTTAGAACACGATAAGTATTTATTACGCACGAACACACAATAATTATTTAACAATAATTAATCACGAACATGCGATCATGAAATCATGAACGTAATTAAATCACGAACTATATTAATTACGTATATATATTTATTACGAGCGTGAATAAATATATTAGGTCACGCTAAATATTTAACGAGAACACAGAAAACACGAACACAAATAAACACGAACGAACACTTAAACAACGAGACACGGAAAATGGTACGGGTACCCCATGTGGGGCCCCCTACCCGCGGCTACGCCAACACCATGGGCCAAGCCCATCAGATTTTTACAATGAAAGGGGGTTAAGGTAAAACTAGTTTTCACTTTTCACTTTAAAGAAGAAACATTAAAAAGCCTAAAAAGTTTTTTCCTTTCTCCTTCTTCCTCTCCTTGGCTGCCGCATAAAACAACAAGAAAGGGGGTGTTCGTTTTGATTTTGATCTTGAATCTTGTACGTGTGTTCGTGTGTGTTCATCCTCGTTAGATCCACGCATTCGGTATATTCTTTTAATCCTTTTTCTTTTTGATTTGATCTAATAAAATAATTAAGAACATGATGTTTTTAAAAACCTAATTAAAAACAAAGATCAAACATGTAAATGGTTTTTGGGTAAATAAAAAAGGATGTTTTTAGGGGTGTTTGTTTGGCCGGCGCCTAAACCGAACCCCAAGGGGGGGGGGGGTCTCGGTTTGGCTAATAAACCACCACCGAGACCATATGGTCCCGGTTGGGTGGTGTGGGTCCCACTGCAGCAGCAAACCAAAGGGAACCCCGAAGTGGTTCGGGGTGTGGTGTCGATTTCATGTCCGGTTCATGGTTTCTAGTCAAGATCCGGTTCACGGTTTATGTTAAGATTATTTTTTTAATCATATGTTAAAATTAAATTAATAAATATGACATGATTAATTTAATAAACATGACTTAGGTTATATTTAATTATTAGATCATGAAATTATTAACCTAAGTATTTTATATTTTCTAGACTTATAATTAATTAATTATATAAAAACCATGGTTATAATTAATTAATTTACATGACTTAGGTTATATTATTGATAAATAATAATACATGTTTTAACCTAAGTATTTAACTTTATTTAATTAAAAACATGATATATTTTAATTAAATACTTTTAACCTATAGTTTATTTAAATTACATGAAATAATTAATAAACTATACATTATATCATTATGAATTAGAAAATAATCAGAAAAACACTTAGGCTTATATACTTAGCTTATTTAACTAGCTTATATCTAATTATGGAAACTTTCTATTTTTAGAAACTTATTTAATTAAGGCAGCTAATCTATTTATGGAAACTTTCTATTTTTAGAAACTTATTTAATTCAGGCAGCTAATCTGTTTATGGAAACTTATTTAATTAAGGCAGCTGATCTATTTATGGAAACTTTCTATTTTTAGAAACTTCTCTATTTTAAGCAGTAATTCTATTTTTGGAAACTTTTTATTTTTGGAAACTTTCTATTTTTGGAAACTTTCTATTTTTGGTAACTTTCTATTTTTGGAAACTTTCTATTTTTGGAAAACTTTCTATTTTAGGAAACCTGCTATTTTTGGAAAGTTACTTAATATTACACGGTAAGTATAATAATACATGAAATACCAGAAATACTTAATCAGAATAGATAGAATATGAGATAAACACAGTTTAAGGCTTTAAACAGTAAAACATGAGATGAACATATAAAATAAGCTAAGACATGACATAAAACCAGTTACGTATTTAGTAAGAAGATACTTATTCATGTATGTATTTATGTAGCATTAGTGATACCGAAGTAGGATTCTCCTCAGTTCATCTTCTTCGTTCACTGGACATAAGGTACGCATTCCCGTCCTTTCAGTATGGACATTCTTTCCTTATTAGGATTCCCCGTATGCAGCCAAATGTTTTCCCGTAGTATAAGTTTATATGTTTGACTTGCTTATGTTTAAATTTAGAATACCTATAGCCATATACATGCATGACCAGTTTCACCTAGTTATGGAGGTACCATAACCATAACATTAGAGGCACTGATGTTATGACTACACCACGGCGGAGTGATTGCTCGTGGCGTCCCTTCAGTTTTTGGCCATATATTATATTTATCATGTGGGGCGTATGGGTGCATCCTAGTTACATGTTTTTCAGCAGATTACTCAGTGTGAATGTGGTGTGTGCCTTGCATCCTTCACAAGGAGCTGATCCTTCCTACCCAAACCAGTATATTAAATTAGAGGCAGCCCCTCTAATTTGCATGATGAGGTCACCCCTCCAAGTATTCATGCACGGTGGATTTTCATGACCTATATTGGCTAATGGTAGAACATGTTAAACAGTTTTTATAAGATAAACATAAGGCTTTTCGAACTATAAAACCAGTTTTACCAAGACTTAACCAGGTTATTCGGGACTTAGTTTCTTCCGCTGTTATATGTTATATGCTTATCCTATTCATGCTTTATTATACATCCGTGCACTGAGCGTATTTCTCAGCCGTTTTCCTTTTCTATGTTCCCAAAACGGCAGGTACTCAGGGATGCTTGTAGACTTTAAGCGTACATGCATATGGACTGGAAGCTTTCTAGCCTTTCTTTACTTTATGCACTATCTTTACTTGATACTCTTGCTATGGACATTGTTTAGTCCTTTCCTTTTCAGTACTTATGTTTGTGTGTGATGAGCTTTACTTTTGGACTACCGATGTTTGATTCCGGTATTTTCCTTTTATGGTCATGTAATGTTTAGACATTTTCCTTGTATGCTTTGATGACACGCCATAATTACGCGTGACATTCTATTATCAAAATGGGGTGTTACAATTATGGTGTCAGAGCCAAGGCTTCGACCTGTAGGCTCTCAAAATATGACCTGTGATTAGTGGGTAGTCACTATGGTCTTCCTAGAACTGACAGTCGTTTTCATGCATTCATCATTTTTATGCATACATATATATGTCATTGTCGCAGATTTATGACTAAGTAATGGTTGGTACAGGACTGGCCCTATTTAGTCGCATGTGTTTTATCGAAACTTTTAAATTTGGGACCGACCCATAGGCGTCCCCTCGCCATGTCTTTTATTTTGGGTGAACTGACCATAGGCGTTCACTCTCGAGCATACAAAAGTTTTCATAAAACTGCATCATGCATTCATACACAAAATTTTCTTGCATAAAATTTTTCTCTTGAAATTTTGGTATAATTTTTTTTTCATGTATATATATTTTATGTTTTGATCTGTTTAATCATATGTTTTATGTTATACTGTCAGATGGTTCTCACACGCGAACAGGAACAACTTAATGCTGCAATCCAAGCTGCTATGCAAGCTTTGATTCCTCAACTGAGGAATGACATCAGGGATGAGGTTCAAGCTGCCAACAATCAGCAGCATAATCAGGCACCTCCTCCTCCTCCTCCAGTGACATTGGCAGTATGGCTGGAGAGATTCAACAAGCTCCGTCCTCGAGCTTTTGAGAAAATAGATAGCCCCAGTGATGCTGAAAGCTGGTTGGCTCACATCAAGAAGATTTTCAATGCTATGGGTTGTGACCCCGCATACAAGGCGAGGTTGGCATGCTATCGGTTCGAAGGCGATGTGCTAAATTGGTGGTTAGCGTTGATGCAGTCTGAGGGAGGTGACGATTGGGTTGCTGGTTTGACTTGGGCTCAGTTCAAGGACAGGGTGATGGAGCAGTTCTTTCCCAAGGCTGAGCAAGACAAACTCAAGAGGGAGTACCATGGGATCCGACAAAGAGCTGGGGAGAATAGCAACGAGTTTATGCAGCGCTTCTTCGCTTAGCTAGTTTCCTTGGTGCGGCAGCAGGTACTCCTGAAGAGCAGGCGCACCACTTTAGGTGGGCTCTTCGCACATCGGTCGCAAAAAATCTGGTGTGTGCTACGTTCAACACTGTAGCACAAGTGGCCGATGCAGCACGTAAGATGGAGATGCTGCAGGAGAGAGATGAGTTCGGGGAAGCTGAGAGACCCGACAAGAGGTAAACATTCGTATTCAAGCGGTGATCAATCCGTATTCTTTCCATATATGTCAAATATTCATCTCTTTAAATGTATATTCCAGGCAGAAAACTAGGGACCGCTCTCAGCCGGCTACTCAGCAGCAGCCTCATCAGCCCAAGGGAAAGGTCAGACTAACAACCGTTCTGCTACGGATAGGCGTGGCGGTAATGATAATTACCGTAACAATGCTGGACACTCCAACAACAGCATGTCCTAATACTTACGAAATTTTCTTATGATTTCATGTTATAACTCATATTCTGACACTTTAGCAAAAACTTCTACCAGGAACCATGGAAACGGTAGGGACCAGAACCAGAGAGGTTCACAGCCTAGCCGTCCAGCTATCACTGGTATTCAATCTTACGATTATCCGCATTGTCCTTTGTACCCTATTATCATGTCTCATGTAAAATGTTTTATCAGGTTCCCAGCCAGCCAGAGCACCTGCTGGAGGATTTACTCATCCTCTTTGCTCTACTTGCCACCATAGGCACCCAGGGCCATGTCGTCATAACACTGACGCATGCTTCAAGTGTGGTCTTCCTGGCCATATCATGAAGGATTGCCGAAAGGGCGAGATGGAGGGCACATCGGGACATGCTGATTCCAAGCCGCCTCCTACCACTGGGCATGTCTACACGACATCTCGAGACCAGGCCAACAAGTCTACAGGTACCATCACTGGAATCTTGTATATGTATGGTCAAGCTGCATGTGTTCTTTTTGATACGGGTGCTACTCACTCGGTTATTTCTACTGCTTATGCTAAGAACATTAGGATGCTCCCCATGCCACTAGAGAATAGGCTTACTATTTCCACGCCTTTGAGGGACTCTGTATTAATCACCCATGTATACAAGAGTCTTCCCCTAGAATTTGACGATAAGGTTCGACCTGTTGACGCACTTCCGCTGGACATGAATGACTTCGACGTGATTTTGGGCATGGATTGGCTATCCAAGCATCATGCTACCATAGACTGCCATTCATATCGAGTTATCTTCGGTGATGTTAATGCACCAGAGTACATTCATAACGGGTTCGTACCCGGACGGTCTGTACAAATCATATCTACCCTGCAAGCGCGTGCACTAATGTCACATGGCTGCGATGGTTATCTAGCTACGGTTCACGACATGGATGCTGAATCTCCCTCAATTCAGGATCAACCAATAGTGTCAGAATTCCAAGATGTATTCCTAGAAGAACTTCTGGGCATACCACCTGCACGAGAAGTGGAATTCAGTATCGAGCTTATTCCAGGAGCTGAACCAATTTCCAAGGCTCCTTATCGCATGGCTCCCATAGAGCTAAAGGAGCTGAAGGATCAACTGCAAGAACTTATTGAACGAGGTTTCATTCGACCGAGCGCATCTCCATGGGGCGCACCGGTCTTGTTTGTTAAGAAGAAGGACGGCAGTATGCGTCTTTGCATAGACTATCGCGAGCTCAACAAGATTACTATCCGGAATAGGTATCCACTGCCACGTATAGACGATCTGTTTGACCAACTCCAAGGGGCCAAACACTTCTCCAAGATTGATCTTAGGTCAGGCTACCATCAGCTATGGGTTAAGGAGCAGGACATCGCCAAGACTGCTTTTCGTACCCGTTATGGCCACTACGAGTTTGTAGTTATGCCATTCGGCCTCACAAATGCTCCAGCAATGTTCATGGACTTAATGAACAGAATCTTCCATGAATTTCTGGACAAGTTCATCATTGTCTTCATCGACGACATCTTGATTTTCTCAAAGTCCAAGGAGGAACACGAAGACCATCTTCGTACAGTACTACAGATTCTTCGCCAGAGGCAGATGTATGCTAAATTCTCCAAGTGTGAGTTCTGGTTAAACAAGGTGGCATTCTTAGGTCACATTGTATCTGCAGAAGGAATCACTATGGATCCAGCGAAGGTTGAGGCCATTACTAAGTGGCCAAGGCTGACATCAGCTACGGAAGTCCGCAGTTTCTTAGGCTTAGCTGGCTATTACCGTAGGTTCGTGGAGAACTTTTCCCGCTTAGCACTACCATTGACCAAACTGATGCGGAAAGGGGAGAAATTCGTCTGGACTGAAGAACGAGAGAAGAGCTTTGAAGACCTGAAGCAGAAGCTAGTATCTGCACCTATTCTTACTCTCCCATCTGGTACGGGTGGATTTCAAATCTACAGTGATGCATCGGGGAAGGGACTTGGCTGTGTTCTCATGCAACATGGGAAAGTGATCGCGTACGCTTCACGACAGCTTAAGCCTTATGAAGAAAATTACCCCACGCATGACTTGGAACTTGCTGCAGTCATGTTTGCATTGAAGATATGGAGGCACTACTTATATGGAGAATCATGTGACATTTTCACGGACCACAAGATCTTGAAGTATATCTTCACTCAACGTGAATTGAACATGAGGTAGAGGAGATGGTTAGAGCTGTTGAAGGATTATGACATTAATCTACAGTATCATCCCGGAAAGGCAAATGTAGTAGCAGATGCTCTTAGCAGGAAGTCCGGAATGATCAACGACATTAAAATTGAGGAGGAAATCATAAGAGACTTGGAGTGACTAGACATCGAGATCATGGTACGTGGACAGCACGGTTATTGGGCTAATCTTAGAGTAGAACCCGAGTTAATCTCTAAGATCAAGAAGCTTAGAAAGATGATGGAGAAATCTGGGCGATAGTACAGAATTTGGAGAAACAGACGGAATTCAGAGTAGATGCAGATGGTATCATATGGCAGGGCACGAGACTTTGTGTTCCTGATGACCAAGAACTCCGGGAAGCCTTGTTAGCTGAAGCTCATAGCTCCCCATTCTGTATACATCCTGGTTCGACTAAGATGTACCATGACATCAAACAATACTTTTGGTGGAGTGGTATGGAACATGATGTGGTCACTTACGTCTCCAAATGTCTTACCTGCCAGCAGGTTAAGATCGAGCATCAGCGATCTGGCGGTCTCCTTCAACCGTTAGACATTCCAGAATGGAAGTGGGACAAAATCACCATCGATTTTGTTACTAGTCTTCCGCCTACCAAGAGGAAGCACGATGCAATTTGGGTTATCGTAGATCGACTTACCAAATCAGCTCATTTCTTACCGATCCGCAAGGAAGATCCGGTAAGTAAACTCGCCGATACGTATAGAAGAGAGATCATGAGACTCCACGGTGCTCCATCCAGCATCGTCTCAGACAGAGATCCTCGTTTCACTTCGCGATTTGGAAGAGTCTGCAGAAAGCTTGGGGTACACAACTTAAGCTTAGCATGGCTTTTCATCCTCAAACGGACGGACAGTCAGAGCAAACGATTCAGACATTAGAGGACATGTTGAGGTCATGTGCGTTGGAATGGACGGGTGATTGGGACGATTACATCTGTTTGGTGGATTTTGCATACAATAACAGCTGGCACGCAAGTATCAAGTGTGCTCCTTTCGAGATGTTGTATGGCAGAAAGTGTCGCGCCCAATCTGCTGGGATCAGGTTGGTGAGCGAAAACTTGAAGGACCAGAAATCATAGAGATGACCAATGAAAAGATCGCAGTAGCTAAGCAGAAACTTCAGGTAGCACGGTCACGTCAGAAAAGCTACGCTGATAAGCATCGTAGGGACATACATTTTAACGTAGGAGATCATGTCACCGGCACGTGGTGTTAGACGCTTCGGGATTAAAGGGAAGCTCAGTCCTCGTTTCATCGGACCGTTTGATATCATTGAACGAGTCGATGAGGTATCTTACCGGTTAGCGTTACCTCCGCAACTTTCGCATGTACACAACGTGTTTCATGTGTCCTTACTCAGAGGTTACTAGTATCATCCCCTTCACATGGTTCAGTATCCACTGGAACAGATACGTGAAGATCTCACTTTTATAGAAGAACCCGAACGAGTTCTTGACAGACAAGAACGAGTCATGAGAAGGAAGACGATTCCTGTTGATGCAAAAGTTGGTTGATCCTTGCTAGACCCGAATTAGGCTTAATTCGGGTTGGCTGGGCTCCGGCTCCTGCACCAAGTGAATCGCTTGGTTGGGATCCTGCACACTAAACAGAACGCGTTAGACTTACCGTGGGAATGTTTCCCACGATTAGACTCCGGCGTGAGAGTAAGTAATCGATTTAGGGTTTATGTGAGTTTAGAGTACAAGTCGTAATACCTTTGTGGAACCCTTGGGGGTTCCTTTTATAGGCAGTGAAACCCTAGTGGGCTTTCACTGATGCTTCGGCCCCAAGGAGGAGATAACCACCAGAATTAGAATGATTGTTATCTTCTAATTCTGGTAGTGAATATCCTCTCCCATTGGGATAAAGATATTCCTAGACAGAATATTATTCTGTCTAACCCTATGTCGGTCATATCGGCCGTACCGGGCCGTGGGCCGCACATATGTGTACGGTTACTGCTCATCCAAGCCCATAAGCCTGAATGACATTATTCCACCCATCTGTGACGGGCCGCATACGGGTAGTACCCGTGGGCCGGGCTCATGACCCGGTTGGGGACTATACGTCATCATGTCCCCCCAGTCTAGTTGTTACAGTCGTAGACGTAACCTCTAGACTATCAAGGTGCTCTCCGGACGTATCAAGGAAAGACATGAAATGAGACATTGAAATTTTTGTTATCCTGGCCGCACGTGGCGACCCTTCGTGGGAATATTTAATGAATACAACCTCAGTCCGCACACAACGGCCGAGACAACTTAAATGTGACATTAAATACGGTCTTACGTAAGAGCCGCATAACCTGACAAGAATAAGAAACATTAATGATAGTCAACAATCCAGTCGCATGCCTGCAAAAGTGCATCATTAATGCCCACACTCGAGCCACGCAAAACTGTTTAAGAAGTGACCCGTGGGTCCCCCTCTGGCATTGCAGAAATGTCAGAAACCCTATCCGTTGGATAGGCAAGGTGACTGACACGTGTCGAAGATCCAAGGTACCTCGGAAACCGAGGCAACCCTATATAAGAGTGGGTATGCGTGTTTGTTACACACACAACCCACTCCTTCTTCCGCCATTGTCAATCTCAAGCTTTTATCTCCCAAATTTTTTGCCTTCTTTTCCACGGATTTTCGTCGCCGCAGGTTAGATCATCACGCCCTTAAAGACCTTTTTATAAAACATGGTAAAGGATAATCCCCTTATCACGGATGTCCTGAACGTGATGTCTGCGGAAAAATACCTCGACTTTCTGTCGAAGTATTATGTACCCGAAAGCGTACACCCCACCTATCCGGGTGATGGTGAAGCGATTACGGATGCACCGGCGGGGAAAATAGGCATATATACACGCCTGTTTGACTCAGCCAACTACCGTATCCCGTTATCCAAGTTCTTGGTAGACCTTCTTTTGTATTATGACTTTCATATCACCCAGCTCCACTGCATAGGGGCGTGTAAAATCAACCAGTTTGAGATTACATGCCATGCCTACGGAGTAACCCCCACCGTGAACCTTTTTAGGGCTTTCTACTTTCCCCAGTTAGTGAACGGGTGGTTGTCGTTCAAGAAACGACCCGGGAATGCCCCGATGACATATAGGAAACCTCTTGACTCCCTTAAGAATTGGTACGACCACTACTTCTTTGTAGATGAGAAATTATTCCCTACCCCCTTCGTACTTAAAACCAAAGCCCCAAAAGACTATCCGCCCAAATCCAAAGATTATAGTAGCCGGGACCTGAAAATACTAGATACCCATCGCACGGAATTCCATAGAGGGTTGCCGGAGCACTTTCTGTGCTTAGTAGGGATAAGCCGCCGTTACTTTGGGAGGGATGACTTCTACCCGTGCTTCTTAACGGAACAGGGAGAGGGTAGGTCCAATATATATGTTGTAATTTCGATTTATCACACATGTGTAAAACTTTACTAATTCATATACTTCTAAAATTGTTTACAGAGATGAACCTTCACGGACTAATCCGCCAGGGCGACCCCATGAAGGTGGCGGAAGGATTCCGGCCATTGAAGCCAAATGAGCGCCCCTTGCTAGAAACTCTTGCCGACCGTACAATACCGCTGGAGGAGACATCCGAGCCTAGGTCGGACGAAGAAGAGCCTGTCATTGAGAAATCCCCATTGGATTTCCACAATGAAGACGGCGAAGACCCATTGCTAGAGGGGGGCCACATGAATCAGGAAGAAGAGCATGGCCCCAATGAAGATACCATGCAGGCTTCCGGGTCCACCCCACTTACCTCTAGAAAGAGGAAGACAACCAGGCGGGTAGCGAAGAAAATTGGGGAAGATGCCGGAGTCGCAAATGCTCCCCCCAAGAAGCTGCGGAAAGACCACCCACAATACCAAGAAGGAAGTGGCACCACAACTGTCCAGGCCGATTCCACCCCGAACATGGGAGGGCCAGTTCTGAGAGTCGCCCCTGTGAGTGCCGTAGCTCCTACCGGCCCAGACCCCGTCATTGGCACCCCGTAAGTACCCCTCCGTAAGTATGATTCATATCTTTGTATGGTGTATAGACTAATTATTGTCATGTGTAAATAACATGACTAATCCAGCAGCCGCAATGCAAGGGGAAGAAGTGGGGAGAAATCCATCCCCCGCACCAACCAACAAGCCCCCATCACCTGCTACCACACGTGCCAAGGAACCGCGCCCCGAGGGGCCAGAAGAAAGCTTGCGCTTAGCATGGAACTTATCAAGCTTGACACGGCTGGAGGCTGAATCCGAGTGTTCAGAATTTATCGAACACATCACCCCGCCTGCCCTCGCACAAGATTTAGATGAACTAGATCATGAGGCCCTTATTGAGCAGTTTGACGTATCATCCGCACATCAGGTGACGGTGGGTGCCGCGTTAAGACGCCGTCTGATCCAGGCCCTCACTAATGTGAGCCGTGCTGACAAGAGGATAGCCCGCCGTGAGGCGATGGTCGTGAAAAACGAGAAGACCATCGCATCCTTGCAGGCGACATTATTGACCGTCGAGGCGACGGTGAAGGAGCAGGCGCATCACGCCGACGCCAGAGAGAAGCGTATTGCTGAGTTGGAGGCCCTCGTAGCCGCATCAAATGAGAAGGTAAACTTTCAGAAATGTTGTACATACACTCCTACTTTTTGTATGCATGTAGCCCCAAAAAGTATATATCCTTGTAATAACTCCAAATTGCATACGCAGGTGTCTGCGGCTGAGGCTGCTACTAAGGCGGTGACCGTGCAATCATTCAGCATTGCCCAGGAGCGTGACGCACTGAAGGAAGAATTGACGCAGACCCAAACCAATCTTGAAAAACAAGTTGCCTTAGCTGATGAAGAGTTAAGCAAGGTGGTTGTAAGCTGCGCGGAGAGAGTATGCCCCCCTCTACTAACCGCTACAGCCGGTCGTAGGTGGATTATCGGGCAAGGACTGCGGCTTGCTGTAAGTGGGGCTCTGAACGCTCCACACCTACTGCAGGCATTTGCTGGGGTCGTATCCGATGGGATCGACCATGGTAGGCATGAAGGCCTGGTCAAAGCTGCGGAGATGATCGCAAAAAATGAAGATATCACACAGCATCCATATCACAACCCCTCCGCAGCGGGTAAGATGACTGCGTCCATGGATACCTTGGCAGAACTTCAACACCCCCTCCTAGACGAGCTTGAGGCAATGAAAGATGCTCCAAACGAAACAATAATGTCCCGGTTGAGTGCTGATCCTATTCCCTTGACGTTGGCCACTTACGATTCCGCATCCAAAGCCATGACAGGCGAGAAGCCGCTTGGAGAAGCTCTAGATGCTATCGCAGTCAAAGTCCGGGATGGGAAGGATGCTCGTGGGGAGGCCCTTCGTGATTTGATTGAGGAAGGGAAGAAGGATCTAGGGGAGTTCATACCCCCTTGTAACTTATCTGTTGTAGACACTTGTGATTATATTCGTCCGTGTATGTACACGGCTAAGACATATTTGTAATAACTTGTCTTTTTATTTAAAAGTCCGTGACGACCACGACCATTTTGTTTATTGTTAATTTTGAAACTTGTGTATTTCATTGTATTTCAATGCCGCATGATGTATCACGTCTTACACATGAAAAGGGAAAATACATACAAGTCTATAATTTACTAGACATGCGACGTGCGTCTTTACTATGCAGAGTACCGTGTCGATACGGTGCACAAAAAACTTATCACAACGTCTTGTGAGTAAGGCGTCTAGTAAGGATACATGATCCGTGCGGCTGGGGTTGCATCCCTCTTACGCGGCAAGTTAAATTAGTAGGTTCACTTAATCCTCTTACCCCGCCTGGAGGCGTATAGTACATGTATAGTAATTTGAAAGAACGCATATGAATAAAACATGGCATATTATAACACAAGTAAAAAATTCATACGACTAACAAAAAATCTAAAAAATGATTTGCACGAAACAGGCCGTGGAGCTAGCTAGGCCCCACGACATTTTATTTAGAACGTTTACATTTTGTTTGAACAATAATGACAAGTCCTAAGAAACAAGAAAGGAATCTAAACAAACATAAGACAAAACAAAACAGATGAAACCGCATGGTTCTTCAAAGATAGCACCTTTAAGACCGCACATAGCGAAGTACCCATGCGGAAGCCGTAGCTTTCAAAGATAGCACCTTTTCAGATTGAAAATATTCCATGTGCGCTCTAGGCCGCGCCCATCCATATCACGTAGCCTGTACGCGCCTCGTCCTAAGGCTTCAGTGACTTCATACGGTCCTTCCCACTTAGGGCCCAGCTTTCCTGTGTTCTCCGCTCGACTTGCTTCGTTAGCACGATAGACATAGTCTCCCGGACGAAAAGAAACACCCTTGACCTTGACGTCATAATAAGCCTTCATCTTGGCCTTGGACTTAGCCTCATTGATGGCTGCTATTTCCCTCTTTTCTTCCAGCAGATCCAGGTTGATTCGCAATTGTTCATCATTCGTGACGACATTAACCTCCGCTGTGCGGATGGTAGGCATTCCTATTTATGCTGGAATAACAGCTTCAGTTCCGTAGGCCAATGCAAATGGAGTATCCCCGTTGGCTGTTTTGATCATAGTTCTGTGCCCATAGCACATGTGATAACTCATCGACCCATTTGCCACTTCGTTCATCCAGACGCGCCTTGATGCCATTCCCCAAGCTTCTATTTGCTCGTTCGACAAGGCCGTTTGTTTGTGGATGCTTAACAGATGCGAAGCGCCGTTTGATGTTCAATGATGCACACCAATCTTTGAATGGGTTGTCCGTGAACTGCTTGTCGTTGTCCGAGATGATTTCTCCTGGTAGACCAAAACGGCACACAATATGTTCCCACACAAACTTCTTGACCTGCTTGCCCGTGATAGACTTGACTGCCTTGGCTTCTATCCATCGTGTGAAGTAGTCCATTGCAACAATCAAGAATTTAACCCCCCCGCAGCTACAGGAAATGGTCCTGCAATGTCAATTCCCCACTTATAAAATGGCCATGGGGACGCGATAGGTGTAAGCTCCTACTGCAGGTGCCGCGCTACTGGCCTATGCACTTGGCAATCATTGCACTTGCGAATCATGTCGCGCGCGTCTCTGTGCATGGTAGGCCAATAATATCCTGTTCGTAAGGCTCTAGCTACCACGAATCGTGGGCCTGCATGCATGCCGCACAACCCTTCGTGTATGTCACTGATTACGTAAGCTGCCTGGCGTGGTCCAACACACCGCAGCCATGGCTGCAAGAAAGAGCGCTTGTAAAGGATGCCTTCTCGAAGTTCAAAATGCTGCGACTTCCTTTTAATGCGCCTTGCTGCTTTTTCCTCGTCTGGAAGGGTCTCATTAGTCAAATAGTTGATGATTGGGGTCATCCATGTAGGCCCCTCCTCTTCAACTATAGCGGCAACCTCCCCTTCCGTTATAGATTTCTCCTTGAGTATTTCCACCAAAACTTGTTTAGACAAGTGAGCGAAGCTTGTGGATGCGATCTTGCTAACAGCGTCCGCTTTCTTGTTCTCGCCCCTTGGCACCTGCTTGATGGAAAACTTACTGAAAGTCGCGATTAGCGACTTGACTTTTTCCAAGTACCTGACCATGTTGTCCTCCTTAGCCACATACCCACCTAGAATATGGTTCGCGACAAGCCGTGAGTCCACGTAGGCCTCAAGGTTGCGGACTCCCATTCTAGCGGCGATTTTTAAACCCGCAATTAATGCTTCATATTCCGCTTTGTTGTTAGTGGCCGTGAACTCAAAACGGAGGGCGTACGTGAATTCCATTCCTTCTGGGTTTGTGAGGATGAGACCTGCTCCGGACCCGTCCGTACACGAGGATCCATCCGTGAATAACACCCAAGGTTCCGTTGGGATCTCGTCTTGCTTAATGATCGGTCCTTCCTCATCCGGCTTCTTGATCAGGAAATCTGCCAACATCTGGCCTTTAACAGCCGTCCTTGGTCTGTAAGATATATTATGCCCCCCAATAGGATGCTCCATTTCTGTAGCCTCCCTGCCACGTCCGGTCTAGAAATAACCTGCTTGATTGGCTGATCCGTAATGACCACAATTGGGTGCGCCTGAAAGTACCGGCGCAACCGCTTTGTAGCAAACACTAGTGCTAACACCAATTTTTCCATGGAGGAATAATTCAACTCCGGCCCTTGTAGTGTTCTACTTATAAAGTAGACCGGAGTTTGTACTGTATCTCTATCCGTCATAAGTACCGCGCTTATTGCGCCATGAGTAGCTGAGAGATACATAATGAGTTCCTCCTTTGGCCGGGGAGCTACTAGCATAGGGAGAGATGCAAGATGCTGCTTGAGTTGGCCGAAAGCTTCCTCGGCTTCCTTCGTCCAGCGGAAGTCTCCCTTTCTAATACACTTCTTGAGTGTCTTAAATAGGGGTAATGACTTCTCTGTGGATTTAGATAGGAATCTATTCAGCCCGGCTAACTTCCCATTCAGGGACTGCACCTCCTTCCGTGTCTGAGGGGACGGCAGTTGTATCACTGCGTCCGTCTTCTCTGGGCAAGGTTTGATGCCATTTGGATCAATCAAATATCCAAGGAACATCCCCTCAGTTGCTCCAAACGTACATTTCTTTGGATTTAACTTCATGTTAATCCTTCTCAGTGTGTCGAATGTCTCTTGGACATCCCGGAGAAGTGTCTCCTCCGTGTGACTTTTTATCACCAAGTCATCAACATAGACTTCCAGGTTGCGTCCTATTTGTGATTCAAAAGCTTTGTCCACCAACCGCTGATATGTAGCGCCGGCGTTCTTCAGTCCAAATGGCATTTTCGTATAGCAATATACGCCCTGGCTCGTATGGAACGCCGTTTTTTCTTCATCCTCCTCCGCCATCTGGATTTGGTGATACCCTTTATATGCGTCCAAGAAGCATTTGAAAGGATATCCACACAAGGACTCCACCTTCCAGTCGATTTCCGGTAACGGGTAACAGTCCTGTGGGCAGGCCTTGTTTAGATCCGTGAAATCCACGCACATGCGCCAACTTCCGTCATGTTTCTTGACCATGACCGGATTGGATAACCACTCGTGGTAGTATACCTCGCGCATGATGCCTGCATCCACTAGTTTCCGTACTTCCTCCAATATCACTTGGCTGCGCTCGGGCGCCTGGCCGCGCTTCTTTTGCTTAACGGGTTGGTACCCTTGGCGGATCTGGAGCTTATGCTCTGCTATCGCACGTGGCACGCCTGTCATATGCTTTGGCTCCCATGCGAATATATCTAGGTTTGCACTCAAAAGAGAGCACATGGCCCTTTTGCCGCTATCCGAGAGCGCCCCTCCTATGGATACCTCATGTTCCGGATAGTCAGGGTGAATTGCTACCTTCCAGTTGGGAGGTGGTGATCCATCCTTGGGTGGGACAGGTGGAGCCGGTGTTGTCACGGTGTGACACTCGGATGTTGGTACGACTGTGTTGTAAATAGTAACGATTCCCCCCTCAACGGGGAATTTGATCATTCCGTGTGCCGTAGAGGGTACTGCCCGGATGGCCAAAATGCCTGGTCTGCCTATGATCCCATTATACGGAGAGTGTGAGCGTATTACCATGAAGTTCATCCACGCCGTAGTGGAATGTTCCTCATTCCCAATGGTTACAAGCAAACGCAATTGCCCTATCGGCCAGATAGTGTCTCCACTGAAGCCAGTAAGCGGCGACGTGGCCGGTACTAATTGACTTCTTATTTCTGGGCATAACTGCACAAAACAGTGTTCATACAGTACCTCTGCTGACGATCCTCCATCCACATACATACGACGAACGTTGTGTGTTCCAATGCTTATCTCAATAGTGAGAGGCGCATCAATCACATCGCTTGCTGTGATGGGAGGGAATGAGATTTCCCTGCCGCGTGAAAATTTTTGGCCAACTTTCTGCCTTGTGCGGCGCTGTCTGGATTGGATCATGCATATGGTCGAAGGTTTGTCCTTTTGGGGATCCTTCTTATCATACTTCTTGTTGTTGTCTTTTCCATCCTTCCAATCCTTAACTAGGTGCTTGAGTTTGCCTGATTTGATCAGCGACTCAATATGCTTCTTGAGCTGGATACACTCCTCCGTGGCGTGGCCTTTGTCATTATGGAACTCGCAGAAGCGATTTCCTTGCCGACGTTCCGGGGGGGTGGTCATTGGGGGAGGCCTCGGAAAGTTCGCCCCTTCTATCAGCAAGATCTCCCGGTAGGACATCTTTAGGGGGGTGAACTTATCGTCCGACCGTCCTCCTTTGCTTTGACTCTTATAGTCTGAGCCCTTGTTATTGTTCTGATTACCTTGACCGCCCGACTGCCTCCGGGACTGATCATTTGACCGGTACCCATTTCCTCGTGATGGGTAGGCCGCGGCAACAGCTGTTTCTCCTTCTATGAAATTTCTGACCCTTTCCATGAGGTCATCATATCTCTCTGGACGCTTGTCATTGAGGCGCCTGATCAATTCTCTGTCTGTTATGGCGTGCATGTAGTCAGAGATCTTCAGGAGCTCCGGCATGGTTCTCGTGCGCGTGCACTCATCATTGAAGCGTTCAGTGAAGGCTTCTGTGGACTCTCCCGGCCTTTGCTTGACAGTTGCCAATGAGACCGGATCCCTATTGTACTTCTTCCTTTGAGTATAATTGTTCTCAAAGGCAGTGCGTAGTTCCGTGAAACTATCAATGCTCCGTGGAGGTAGTGCCTCAAACCAGTCGCGGGCATTTCCGATCAAGGTCGAATTGAACATTTGGCACCATATAGGCATGGGCCATCGCTCAATTTTAGCGTGTGTATAAAATATTTTAAGGTGATCCACCGGATCACCGGACCCATCATAAGTCTTGATACACGTCGGCATGCGACGCTTGGTGTCCTCAGAATAGTTCCTTATGCGGAGGGTCAACGAGTCTTCCCTGGGATCCGCCCATGGCCGGGTAAGCCTAGGGTCATCCCATGGTTCACACCATGGACGCGAAAGATCATCCGCTTCCGTATCTCGATAGTAAGGACCACCATAATACCCATCATTGTTTGGTGGTGGTGGAGGGGTGCGCCTAGGTCGGCGACGCTTAGGCGGATGGTCATCTGAGTCCTCTCCGGACGGGTCCGGGGACGGCGGTGGTGCCCCATCCTTTGCATAAGGACCACTTTTTTGGGATGAACCAGGAGCCTTTTTCCCAGTATTCATCCTGTCCCACACACTCGGGCGACGTGTGGTTCTGGCCAGTTCTCGATCTGGTCGCTCGGGTGAGCCATCCGACCTTTCTCCTTCTCGTGACTGCGTTAATTCCTGTATAAGGCGGTCTCCTATGCGCTCAAACACGTTCCGGGGTTGAGGGGTTTCCTCAAAGGTACCCTGCTCCTGAGGCCGAGCTCTCCTTTTCCTCTGATTTTGGGAGGAGGTGGTTGGTCCGGTGTCACCAAAGTTGAGTCTGGCTTGGAGGTTCCTCCCCAGATTCAACCTTGATGCGATCCCTGGGATGATCCTTTTGAAGTTCTGCGTGAGAACTCGAGTAAGATCCTCCTCACTGAGTAGTAGGACTTCCACTTCTTCCTCTGTCGAGGGTCTGCGCGGTTCTTTGTTAGGAGGGTTTGGCGCACTCCCCGGATCAGAGTTGTCCAGGGTTGAAGTAGGCGGGGGTGTCATCGAGATCGTGCTCGTCACCCCCACGGGCTGAAAACCGCTACGGTTACCTGGCCCGCCTGCGAGGCGGCTAGGTGATTGGTTGGGGATGAGAATCCCTTCCCCTTGGGACTTCCGGTTCCCGGGATTCACATTCCTGGGGTTAGCTTGCGGATGCCCCTTCGTCATCGGAAATTCGAGATGAGGTTTTGTTCTAGCTTAGTGTTATGGGTCCCACGGATGGCGCCAACTTGTTGATGCAAAAGTTGATTGATCCTTGCTAGACCCGAATTAGGCTTAATTCGGGTTGGCTGGGCTCCGGCTCCTGCACCAAGTGAATCGTTTGGTTGGGATCCTGCACACTAAACAGCACGCGTTAGACTTACCGTGGGAATGTTTCCCACGATTAGACTCCGGCGTGAGAGTAAGTAATCGATTTAGGTTTTATGTGAGTTTAGAGTACAAGTCGTAATACCTTTGTGGAACCCTTGGGGGTTCCTTTTATAGGCAGTGAAACCCTAGTGGGCTTTCACTGATGCTTCGGCCCCAAGGAGGAGATAACCACCAGAATTAGAATGATTGTTATCTTCTAATTCTGGTAGTGAATATCCTCTCCCATTGGGATAAAGATATTCCTAGACAGAATATTATGCTGTCTAACCCTATGTCGGTCATATCGGCCGTACCGGGCCGCGGGCCGCACATATGTGTACGGTTACTGCTCATCCAAGCCCATAAGCCTGAATGACATTATTCCACCCATCTGTGACGGGCCGCATACGGGTAGTACCCGTGGGCCGGGCTCATGACCCGGTTGGGGACTATACGTCATCAATTCCATTCGTCAAAATCCTATGGAGGGATCATACCGAGCGGGAAGCCACTTGGGAAACAGAAGAGTCTATCCGGGCTTCTTACCCTCATTTCATATTTTGAATTCGGGTATGTTCTTCTTTTTCAGTTTACTTTATCTATAATTCGGGGACGAATTATTCTTTTTAGGGGGGAAGAGTTGTAAAACCCGCATGCTTTTACCATGAATAGTACCCTTAAGATCGTACGTACTAGATTAAAACTTTCATATTATAGCATGATTACGATTATGTGTTAGGATTTTATGTATTACGTACGTGTTAGAACACGATAAGTATTTATTACGCACGAACACGCAATAATTATTTAACAATAATTAAACACGAACATGCGATCATGAAATCATGAACGTAATTAAATCACGAACTATATTAATTACGTATATATATTTATTACGAGCGTGAATAAATATATTAGGTCACGCTAAATATTTAACGAGAACACATAAAACACGAACACAAATAAACACGAACGAACACTTAAACAACGAGACACGGAAAACGATCGGGTACCCCATGTGGACCCCCTACCCGCGGCTACACCAACACCATGGACCAAGCCCATCAATTTTTACAATGAAAGGGGGGTTAAGGTAAAACTAGTTTTCACTTTTCACTTTACAGAATAAACATTAAAAAACCTAAAAAGTTTTCTCCTTTCTCCTTCTTCCTCTCCTTGGCCGCCGCATACAACAACAAGAAAGGGGGTGTTTGTTTTGATTTTGATCTTGAATCTTGTACGTGTGTTCGTGTGTGTTCATCCTCGTTAGATCCACGCATTTGGTATATTCTTTTAATCCTTTTTCTTTTTGATTTGATCTAATAAAATAATTAAGAACATGCTGTTTTTAAAAACCTAATTACAAACATAGATCAAACATGTAAATGGTTTTTGGGTAAATAAAAAAGGATGATTTTAGGGGTGTTTGTTTGGCCGGTGCCTAAACCGAACCCCAAAGGGGGGGGGGGGTCTCGGTATGGCTAATAAACCACCACCGAGACCATATGGTCCCGGTTGGGTGGTGTGGGTCCCACGGCAGCAGCAAACCAAAGGGAACCCCGAAGTGGTTCGGGGTGTGGTGTCGATTTCATGTCCGGTTCATGGTTTCTAGTCAAGATCCGGTTCACGGTTTATGTTAAGATTATTTTTTAATCATATGTTAAAATTAAATTAATAAATATGACATGATTAATTTAATAAACATGACTTAGGTTATATTTAATTATTAGATCATGAAATTATTAACCTAAGTATTTTATATTTTCTAGACTTATAATTAATTAATTATTTAAAAACCATGGTTATAATTAATTAATTTACATGACTTAGGTTATATTATTGATAAATAACAATACATGTTTTAACCTAAGTATTTAACTTTATTTAATTAAAAACATGATATATTTTAATTAAATACTTTTAACCTATAGTTTATTTAAATTACATGAAATAATTAATAAACTATACATTATATCATTATGACTTTAAAAAATAAAAAGAAAAACCCTTAGGCTTACATACTTAGCTTATTTAACCAACTTATATCTAATTATGGAAACTTTCTATTTTTAGAAACTTATTTAATTAAGGCAGCTAATCTATCTATGGAAACTTTCTATTTTTAGAAACTTATTTAATTCAGGCAGCTAATCTATTTATGGAAACTTATTTAATTAAGGCAGCTGATCTATTTATGGAAACTTTCTATTTTTAGAAACTTCTCTATTTTAAGCAGTAATTATATTTTTGGAAACTTTCTATCTTTGGAAACTTTCTATTTTTTAAAAAGTTTCTATTTTTGGAAAATTTCTATTTTTGGTAACTTTCTATTTTTGGAAACGTTCTATTTTTGGAAAACTTTATATTTTAGGAAACCTGCTATTTTTGGAAAGTTACTTATTATTACACGGTAAGTATAATAATACATGAAATACCAGAAATACTTAATCAGAATAGACAAAATATGAGATAAACACAGTTTAAGGCTTTAAACAGTAAAACATGAGATGAACATATAAAATAAGCTAAGACATGACATAAAACCAGTTACGTATTTAGTAAGCAGATACTTATTCATGTATGTATTTATGTAGCATTAGTGATACCGAAGTAGGATTCTCCTCAGTTCATCTTCTTCGTTCACTGGACATAAGGTACGGATTCCCGTCCTTTTAGTATGGACATTCTTTCCTTATTAGGATTCCCCGTATGCAGCCAAATGTTTTCCCGTAGTATACGTTTATATATTTGAATTGATTACGTTTAAATTTAGAATACCTATAGCCATATACATGCATGACTGATACAATGATTTTGTATGGGTTCAGATTAAATCTCGGTATCCTCTCGAATTGATTACAGCTCAAAGTGGAATAGTTGTTCTTGGTACAAAAAGGGTTGTGATTTTCTATGCTACTAAAAAAGATCAAATGCATGAAATAGAGAAAATAAGCCAAAAATAACTAATAAAAAAAGTTCTGAATGAAGGAAAAAAAGTTCTGAATGAAGGAAAAAGTTCTGAATGAAGGAAAAGTTCTGAATGAAGGAAAAAGTTCTGAATGAAGGAAAAAGTTCTGAATGAAGGAAAAGTTCCGAATGAAGGAAAAGTTCCGAATGAAGGAAAAAGTTCCGAATGAAGGAAAAAGTTCCGAATGAAGGAAAAAGTTCCGAATGAAGGAAAAAGTTCCGAATGAAGGAAAAAGTTCCGAATGAAGGAAAAAGTTCCGAATGAAGGAAAAAGTTCCGAATGAAGGAAAAAGTTCCGAATGAAGGAAAAAGTTCCGAATGAAGGAAAAAGTTCCGAATGAAGGAAAAAGTTCCGAATGAAGGAAAAAGTTTTGAATGAAGGAAAATGTTCCGAATGAAGGAAAAAGTTCCGAATGAAGGAAAAAGTTCCGAATGAAGGAAAAAGTTCCGAATGAAGGAAAAAAGTCTGAATGAAGGAAAATGTTCCAAATGAAGGAAAAAGTTCCGAATGAAGGAAAAGTTCATCCGGAACCTGGGAACATAAAAACAGTCGTTTACCCGAAGAACAAGGAAACCAATTTTGATCCAAAAATCACAAAGTTTTTCACCAAAAACTTAAATAAACTAATCACAAAGCATCTACTAACCATAAACTACAAATCCCATCAACAAAAACACAAAACCCAACAACTTTTGAAGATCAAATCAATCAAATAAAAACTTGAAAACTTGAAATAAAAGATGATGATGAACAAGATGAAATGGAAAGATTAAACAAGAACTTGTATTGATGATTAATGTTGTAACAATCACAAAACAAGAATTAATTTACAAGATTAAAAATCAAAGATCAAGATCACCAAACACCCTAGTGGTGTTGGTGATGATACGAACTAAAAGGGAGAAAAAAGGGGAGGAGAGGAAAAACTAAAAAACTGGCACTAAGTGTGTGAGGTGTGGGCTTTATATAGCCTTGTCTTTTGGTTGGTGAGTGGGCTTTCTCCCGTTCTTCTTGTCTTCTCGTCTTTTCAGAAAAGTTGACGTTTTCGATTCTGATTCGGGATTTGTTGTCGATTAAATTCAACTCGTCTTTTAATTTCTTCGTTTAATAGACTTGAGTTTCTTCGACTTATGTAAATCTTCCATCTTTGGTCCTTTTCTTCGATAAATCTTCGAATAGGCCCAGTGACTTCAAATCTTTTGCATCTCTTGGACAATAGACTTTATCTTGAGTATTTTTTTCTTCGATAAAACCCCGTGCAATCCCATGTTTTCTCCATTATCCATCCGGTTGGCTCTGAAAACACAATAAACACAAAAACCACGCATAATTCCAAACAAATGATATTAAATACGTGTTTAGGTCTCGTTTTTAGCCAGAATTAAGTGGTAAAAGGATGGGTGTTTACACACCTATCAAATCCCCTACACTTAACCATTGCCATGCCCTCATGCAATGCTTAGTGATAAAGCAAATTTACACTTTTCTCATAATTAATCAACCTTGGCCTTATTCAAATACTACTAAACAAAAATTAAAGTACTAAAAGGAGTTAAAACTTTAAAGGAAACAAAAGGATAGAAAACCATTTTCACTTGAAAATAGCTACATGGAAATAACTTGCAAAGAGATCAAGGACTTACATTAGGGCTTTGGTGCTGCGCAGATTTATCACCCTCAAGTTTCACGTTCCCCAAACTAAGCTTAAAAACGAGATCATTGTTATTATAAGTTAGCAAATCAAACACTTACACACATGGCTTAATTAAATGCTTAAACTCCCTTATACCTAGGTGTATCTCTTATATTTTATTTTTGTCTTAGAATGATCATGAAGATGCATTTTTGGACTTATTTCGATAGTTTATTTAGGCTGAAAGCAAAGTAGGACGATTTGATCAATAGTTAGCTAAAGGACAAAATCTCTTAAAACTGCTTCTCGGGATATCAAAAAGTTCATATCTTGGCATAACTTGGTTCACGATTTGAGACCTTTCTCGGGCCGATATTTGGCATGTACTTCATACTTCATATCTTGAGAGACGTGCTTGAGATAATGGTCTTCTCATCGTAATAGAGTTTCTTCACTTGGAGACTTTTGAGGGGTACTCCAACTTTGTTGACCACGACTTCATGATTATTTCTTCAATCTCTATTTGGGATTTTGAGATACAACGATCCGCCTCCTTTTCGGACTTGGATCTATTTATCCTCATACCTTGTTAGGGTCTTTTCGGATAGACTTCTCCATGATCTTATGGGAGTTGATTGCTTTTCGTCGTGAGTCTTGATCCTTCATATTGACTTTGGGAATAATGCTTTTCACATCACCTTGGATCTTTAGCAATACAATGGAATCCTCATGCCTTGTTAGGGCCTTTCGGACTCGCCAATCTTCACGCCCCGCTTCATAAGTTATGCCTTGGCTATGAACTCTTATCATTACCGAGCAACTTTTAAACGATCTTGGGCTAGAAGCTAAGTAACTTTTCAAATCGTACGACCTTACTTATTGCAGATAATTTATTAGCAAGTGATGGGAGAATAGGCAAATAATTACACCAAGTGAGCTTGTGCAAGAATACCGACTTATAATTGACTCTATCATTTCTCGTCCTCCACAATTTAAAATCTCAAGTAATGAGACTCGTGGACACTTAGCCTAATAAACCAATTAAGGTCTACATGGTTAAGGATACTAGCTAGAATAAACTTAGGTAAGTCTATTCGGGTTGAGTCAAAATAAACGCAACGGGCCTAATATGTCAAAGATTTCTAAACTAGCTACACCACTTTATTAATATTTTTGACTTTTAAACAGGATATATACATATGAAAGCAACGATAAAAATTTAAAAATTATGACTAAATGGCCAAAGTTAATAAAAAATTTGAAAAATGTTGAAAAATAGGATTTTCTGGTTAAATGAAGGCATTTTCATGGAAAAGTCCACTTAAAACTTCGATAGAAGTCCCCCCTACACTTAAGATAAACATTGTCCTCAATGTTTAAGCATGTGGGAAAAGTTTCCCCTACACTTATGACATTGTGCACGTTGGTTAACTCAAGTTAAGGAAGAGACGACTAAAGTGATCAATTTCAAATGTGAGTATGAAGAAAATTGAATCACGATAGTTGAGAGATAGAACCAGATTTTGGATAACACGGGAGCACGGTTCTTCAAAGATTCCAAGAGTGCACTTATCCCTGTAATCACATCACCACATAAAGACAAACACGTATAGAAGTCCCCCTACACTTAGGAGGTTAAAACATAAAGGATAGATACTCGGGTTGCCTCCCGAGGAGCGCTTGTTTTTGATAACCGAGTCACGAGCCTGACTCGACCCAAAATTAGTTCATGGGGAACGTGGTGAGGGATGGAATCACCTCCTGAGAGGTGTCCTCACCAAAGTACAACTTCACTCGTTGGCCATTCACCTTAAAATTTGGTCCATCAGGTTGAGCGAGATCGAGAGTACCATATGGAAAAATTTGGGCAATGGTGAATGGGCCGGACCAACAAGATTTGAGCTTTCCCGAAAAGATTTTCAACCAAGAGTTAAAAAGTAAGACTTTGTCTCCAACATGGAACTCTCGGTTTTTGATCTTGGAGTCGTGAATGAGCTTAGTTCTTTCCTTATAGATCAAAGAATTTTCATAAGCCTCATTACGGAGTTCATTGAGCTCATTGAGTTGGATCTTGTGTAGGTCACCGGCTTTGTTTATATCAAAATTAGCCCACTTCAAGGCCCAATAAGCCTTGTGCTCCAACTCAATGGGGAGGTGGCACGCTTTCCCGTACACAAGACGATAAGGCGTACAACCGATCGGGGTCTTGTAAGCAGTACGGAAAGCCCACAAAGCATCATCAAGTTTATCAGCCCATGAGGCACGATGCTCTCCACAGTTCTTTAAAGAATTCGCTTCAGTCCTCGGTTGGATATTTCAGCCTGGCCATTAGTTTGTGGGTGGTAGGCTGTGGAAAGACGATGGTTTACACCGTACTTAGCCATGACTCTAGCAAATTGGTCATTGCAGAAATGAGTCCCACGATCACTAATAATGGCACGAGGCACACCGAATCTGGCGAATAGAGCTTTCAAAAAGTTACAAACCACCCTTGCGTCATTAGTGGGTAAAGCTTTGGCTGCAACCCACTTTGAAACGTAGTCAACGGCTACAAGGATGTATTTGTTTCCTTTAGAAGAAGGGAATGGCCCCATAAAGTCGATACCCCAAACATCAAAGATTTCACACTCTTGAATGAAATTCTGAGACATCTCGTCTTTATGTGTGATCGTGCCTTGTTTTTGGCAAACATCACATCGTTTAACCATATCGTGAGCGTCACGATATATGGAGGGCCAATAAAATCCCGAATCAAACACTTTTTTGGCGGTGTAGTTGGGACCAAAGTGACCACCGGTGGGTCCTTTGTGGCAAGCATTAAGGATTTCTGAAGCTGCCGGTCCGTCAACACATCGGCGGATAATCAGGTCGGCACATTGTTTGAATAGGTAAGGGTCGTCCCAAAAATAAGTCTTGATGTCGATGAATAACTTTTTCTTTTGTTGGGACGTCAACCCTTCCTTGAGAATTCCACCCGCCAAGTAGTTTGCGAGGTCCGCAAACCACGTGGTTTCATTCGACTTCGAGTTTATAGACATTAAGGTCTCCAAGGGAAAAGAATCATTGATTTCTTTGTTCGGATGATCCCCTTGGTAAGGATCCTCAAGTCGGCTAAGATGATCCGCGGCTAGGTTTTTAGCTCCTTTTTTTATCGCGAATTTCGATTTTAAATTCCTGGAGCAGCAAAACCTAGCGAAGAAGTCTTGGTTTGGAATCTTGCTTTGTCAACAAGTACTTCAACTCGGAATGATCGGTATACACAATTGTTGTAGAAAGGACAAGATAGGGGCGGAATTTTTCACAAGCATAGACAACAACTAAAAGCTCTTTTTTGGTTGTCATATAATGCAATTGTGCCCCCGTCATTGTCTTGCTAGCGTAATGGATTGGTTGGAAGTGTTTGTTCACTCTTTGTCCCAGAACCGCTCCAATAGCAAAATCACTAGCATCGCACATCAACTCAAAAGGCAGCTCCCAATTAGGGGTAACCAAGACGGGTGCCTTAGTTAGCTTATCCTTAAGCGAGTTGAAGGCTTCAAGACACTCTTTGGAAAAGATAAAAGGAGTATCTTTTTCCAAGAGGTGGGTCATCGGGCGAGCGATTTGAGAAAAATCTTTGATGAATCGACGGTAGAAGCCCGCATGACCCAGAAAACTTCTCACACCCTTCACGGTTGAAGGTGGAGGCAACTTTGCGATAACATCGACTTTAGCACGATCTACTTCAAGACCGGCTTTGGAAATTTTATGTCCCAGCACGATGCCTTCTTTTACCATAAAATGGCATTTTTCCCAATTCAGAACTAGGCGAGTGTCTTCGCACCGCTTGAGCATACGTTCCAAATTGGCAAGGCAAGAAGAGAAAGAATCCCCGAAGACCGAGAAATCATCCATGAAGGCTTCCATGGTTTGTTCAACCATGTCATGGAAGATAGCTAACATGCACCTTTGGAAAGTCCCGGGCGCATTACATAAGCCAAAAGGCATTCTTTTGTAAGCAAATGTGCCATAGGGACAAGTGAATGTCGTCTTCTCTTGATCTTGGGGATCGATGGGTATTTGGAAATAACCCGAGAAACCATCAAGAAAGCAGTAATATTCATTACCGGCTAAACGTTCAAGCATTTGGTCCATAAAAGGTAGAGGGAAATGATCCTTTCTCGTGGCATCATTGAGTTTGCGGTAGTCTATACAAACTCTCCACCCAGTAACGAGACGAGTGGGAATCAACTCGTTGTGTTCATTGGGAACAACGGTTATTCCGCCCTTCTTGGGCACACAATGGATTGGACTAACCCATGGTGAATCCGAAATAGGGTAAATCATACCCGCATCAAGAAGTTTGATAACCTCTGTTTTGATGACTTCATGTATTTTTGGATTCACCCTTCGTTGGCTTTGAATTGTGGGCTTAAAGTCGTCCTCCATGAGAATTTTGTGTGTGCAGAAGTGAGGATCAATTCCACGAATATCAGAAATCTTCCAAGCAATAGCCTTCTTGTGATCTTTCAACACGTTGATAAGTCGGGCTTTTTCTTCTTCCTTTAGGTCCTTAGCAATGATGACTGGCGACTTCTTCTCTTCTTCAAGGAATACATACTCAAGATGGGGCGGCAACTCCTTAAGTTCTAAATCCGGAGGATTTTCGACGGGAGGCGTATTTAAAGTCGGAGTATCGATAGCAATGACCGTGGGAGATGGAGGAGAAGGATTGTCTTCGGTGAGAAGATTGTCAAAGAAATTCATGTCTTCATCCCCATCGGTGGGAGAATCATTAGTAGCTAAATTCACATCTCCCATGGTATCTTCAAGATTGTTCCACAATAAATCACTATCTCCAAATAGAGACAATGATGAATCAATAGAGGACACGGTCTCAACATTGGGAAGAGAGGCAGGAATACTTTTGCAAGCATCATTAAAGTGTTCTTCACAAGCCTCATCAAGAACGTCAATACAATTAACACTCTCATATGAATAAGGCTGTTTAGACAACTTTCCCATGTTGAAGACTACTTTATCGTCACCCACTCTCATGATAAGCTCACCGGCTTCAACATCAATGAGAGTGCGACCGGTCCTCAAGAATGGACGACCAACAATTAGTGGCACACGAGGGTCCATCTCGTAGTCGACGACAACAAAATCAGCAGGAAAGGTGAATTTGTCGACTCCTACAATGACGTCTTCGGCTATCCCCACTGGATAAGCAACCGTACGGTTAGCTAATTCCAAAGTCATTTTGGTGGGGACTAGCTCTGGGAGAGATAATTGCTTCCAAACGCTTAGAGGCATAAGATTAATACTGGCACCTAGATCGGCTAGGGCCATGCAATTCTCTACTCCCGGGAAATTGCAAGGGATAAGGAAACGACCCGGATCACCAAGCTTAGTTGGCAATTTCCTTAAGAGTACTGCAGAGCAATTCTCATTAAGTTGGGTGTTGGCAATATCGAGGAGCTTTTCCTTGTCGCTCAGAAGATCTTTAAACATTTTTGCATACTTGGGCATGTGAGCGAGAGCCTCAGCGAAGGAGATATTGAAATTCAGTTGTTTGAACATTTTAAGGAAATTCGAAACCTGAATATCGTCCTTGCTTTTGAGCTTCTCTTTCCTCAACCTAGATGGATAAGGTATATTGGATGAAGAAGAAGGCTTTAGGGGAATAGGATCACTCACAACCACGGGTGGAGGAGGGGTAAAAGGAAGAGGTGGAGAAATTGGGGAAGGAGAAGGAGGAGGAATAGGAGCAGGTGACTCGTTCTCCTTAGTCACAATCACCGGTGGAGGTATAGGAAGCTCGGGTTCCTTGGTACCTTTACCACTTCGAGTAGTGATTGCTTTCATCTCCCCTCTTGGGTTCGCAACGGTGTTACTCGGAAGAGTACCCGAAGAAGAGGGTTGATTACCTTGGAAGAAACTAGCCATCATGTTCCTCAAGTCATTAGTTTGGGTATCCAACGTATTTCTCATGTCGGCTCTCAAGTCGTTTCCTTGCTTGACCAAGTCTGCTTTCAAATTTATCACTTCACGCTGAAGATTTTCCACGATCACATCGTTTGTCCTCATGTAGGTCTGCACTTGGTGTAGAGCGGTGGATTGGTTGGGAGGAGCATTGTATGCGGGTGGTTGATAAGCATGTTGTTGGTAAACTTGGTTGTTACGTTGAGGTGGTTGTTGCTGCTTGTGAGGAGGGATGTATGGTTGTCGAGGTTGTTGTTGTTGTTGAGGAGGGCGATTGAGGTTTGATTGTTGGTTTGGGTTGGTTGGAGGAAAACCAGGTGGTGAAAGATAGTTGTTGCTGCGATAGCTAAGTAAATTACGGTCACCTTGAGGTCTAGCTTGATAAGCAGGTTGAGGATAGGTGCCATAAGCTGCATTAACATTCTCAGAATGGTAGTCTTGGGTGGCGGTACAAGTGGTGTAAGAGTGAGGACCACCGCATATCTCACAAGGTTGGCTGACAGCGTTAACTTGAGCGTGTTTAGCGTTGTTGCTGTTGTTGTTGCTGACGGTGTGGGTGACAAGCGATTCAAGAAGCGTAGTGATTTTGTCCAATCGCTTGTCGCTGTCACTAGTGCTAGCACTAGCGACATTGGTCCGAACACTCTTGGTTTGCACACGAGATTTATTCTCAATGATGTCCCAAGCAGCATTGGAAGTCTTAGCCAATAGATTACCCCCCGAGGCACTGTTCAGTGAATCTTGGTCACTCATGCTTAAACCATTGTAAAAAGTATTAATTTGATGTACTTTGGTAAAACCATGTTGTGGGCATTTTTGAAAAGATCTTTAAAACGATCCCAAGATTCACTGAACGACTCATCGTACTTTTGTTCAAAATTTATGATTTCATTCCGCAAAGCGGTAGTACGAGAGGGTGGGAAAAAGTAATTGATAAACTTTGTTTCCAAATCCGTCCACGAGAGAATACTCTGTGGCGGTTCCTTAGCAAGCCAATGCCGGGCTTGTCCCTCTAAAGAAAAGGGAAAAAGTTGTAACCTTATAACCTCTTGTGGAACGCCATTGAATTTGACCGTGTTGGTGAGTTGCAAGAATCTCTTGATGTGGTAGTGTGGATCATCAATGGTTCGTCCCAAGAATGGTTGAGTGGAGACCATCTGAATAAAGCCTGATTTTAGCTCGAAATTGTTGGCGGCAATTGGTGGTATAACAATTGGGTCAGTGTTGCCATCTACATGAGCTTGCAGCAATTCAATCATCGGGCGATTATCCGGAAGGGGCTCATTGTGGTTGTTATTGTTCATGTTGTTGAAAGGTGGGTTGTTGTTGTTATTATTGTTTGGAGGTGGTACACCGGCCATGTCTAAGTGATCGAGAGGCTCGGGCTCTTGATAAGACGTGGATCGAGTGCGCATACACCTGCAAAAGAACTAACAAGGCAAAAACAATACAAAAATATTTTTTTGGTTTTTAATTTTTTTAATTTTTTTGTATTTTTGAAAATTTTATATTTTTTAGGATTTTTTGAAATTTTTTATGAAAAAGTAACGTTCACGGGGAACGGATCCCAAAATCCAAGTTCTCACAAAAAACTTTTGATCTTAACGAGAAGAGCCGGCAGCGGCGCCATTTGATACAATGATTTTGTATGGGTTCAGATTAAATCTCGGTATCCTCTCGAATTGATTACAGCTCAAAGTGGAATAGTTGTTCTTGGTACAAAAAGGGTTGTGATTTTCTATGCTACTAAAAAAGATCAAATGCATGAAATAGAGAAAATAAGCCAAAAATAACTAATAAAAAAAGTTCTGAATGAAGGAAAAGAAGTTCTGAATGAAGGAAAAAGTTCTGAATGAAGGAAAAGTTCTGAATGAAGGAAAAAGTTCTGAATGAAGGAAAAAGTTCTGAATGAAGGAAAAGTTCCGAATGAAGGAAAAGTTCCGAATGAAGGAAAAAGTTCCGAATGAAGGAAAAAGTTCCGAATGAAGGAAAAAGTTCCGAATGAAGGAAAAAGTTCCGAATGAAGGAAAAAGTTCCGAATGAAGGAAAAAGTTCCGAATGAAGGAAAAAGTTCTGAATGAAGGAAAATGTTCCGAATGAAGGAAAAAGTTCCGAATGAAGGAAAAAGTTCCGAATGAAGGAAAAAGTTCCGAATGAAGGAAAAAGTTCCGAATGAAGGAAAATGTTCTGAATGAAGGAAAATGTTCCAAATGAAGGAAAAGTTCATCCGGAACCTGGGAACATAAAAACAGTCGTTTACCCGAAGAACAAGGAAACCAATTTTGATCTAAAAATCACCAAGTTTTTCACCAAAAACTTAAATAAACTAATCACAAAGCATCTACTAACCATAAACTACAAATCCCATCAACAAAAACACAAAACCCAACAACTTTTGAAGATCAAATCAATCAAATAAAAACTTGAAAACTTGAAATAAAAGATGATGATGAACAAGATGAAATGGAAAGATTAAACAAGAACTTGTATTGATGATTAATGTTGTAACAATCACAAAACAAGAATTAAATTTACAAGATTAAAAATCAAAGATCAAGATCACCAAACACCCTAGTGGTGTTGGTGATGATACGAACTAAAAGGGAGAAAAAAGGGGAGGAGAGGAAAAACTAAAAAACTGGCACTAAGTGTGTGAGGTGTGGGCTTTATATAGCCTTGTCTTTTGGTTGGTGAGTGGGCTTTCTCCCGTTCTTCTTGTCTTCTCGTCTTTTCAGAAAAGTTGACGTTTTCGATTCTGATTCGGGATTTGTTGTCGATTAAATTCAACTCGTCTTTTAATTTCTTCGTTTAATAGACTTGAGTTTCTTCGACTTATGTAAATCTTCCATCTTTGGTCCTTTTCTTCGATAAATCTTCGAATAGGCCCAGTGACTTCAAATCTTTTGCATCTCTTGGACAATAGACTTTATCTTGAGTATTTTTTTCTTCGATAAAACCCCGTGCAATCCCATGTTTTCTCCATTATCCATCCGGTTGGCTCTGAAAACACAATAAACACAAAAACCACGCATAATTCCAAACAAATGATATTAAATACGTGTTTAGGTCTCGTTTTTAGCCAGAATTAAGTGGTAAAAGGATGGGTGTTTACACACCTATCAATGACCAGTTTCACCTAGTTATGGAGGTACCATAACCATAACATTAGAGGCACTGATGTTATGACTTCACCACGGCGGAGTGATTGCTCGTGGTGTCCCTTCAGTTTTTGGCCATATATTATATTTATCATGTGGGGCGTATGGGTGCATCCTAGTTACATGTTTTCAGCAGATTACTCAGTGTGAATGTGGTGTGTGCCTTGCATCCTTCACAAGGAGCTGATCCCTCCTACCCAAACTAATATATTAAATTAGAGGCAGCCCCTCTAATTTGCATGATGAGGTCACCCCTCCAAGTATTCATGCACGATGGATTTTCATGACCTATATTGGCTAATGGTAGAACATGTTAAACAGTTTTTATAAGATAAACATAAGGCTTTTCAAAACTATAAAACCAGTTTTACCAAGACTTAACCAGGTTATTCGGGACTTAGTTTCTTCCGTTGTTATATGTTATATGCTTATCCTATTCATGCTTTATTGTACGTCCGTGCACTGAGCGTATTGCTCAGCCGTTTTCCTTTTCTATGTTCCCAAAACGGCAGGTACTCAGGGACGCTCGTAGACTTTAAGCGTACGCGCATATGGACTGGAAGCTTTCTAGTCTTTCTTTACTTTATGCATTATCTTTACTTGATACTCTTGCTATGGAAATTGTTTAGTCCTTTCCTTTTTAGTACTTATGTTTGTGTGTGATGAGCTTTACTTTTGGACTACCGATGTTTGATTCCAGTATTTTCCTTTTATGGTCATGTAATGTTTAGACATTTTCCTTGTATGCTTTGATGACACGCCATAATTACGTGTGACATTCCATTATCAAAATGGGGTGTTACATTACCTATGTCCCCGGGGGGACTCTCAATGATTAGTATTTAAGATTCACTCTATTGATGAATGAGCTCAACATCTATGGCCTGGCAATTCCTACGTTTCAATTAAACACCAAGTATTTGAACACTCTCCCTTCCGAATGGAGCAAGTACGTGACGGCTGTTAAATTGGCTAAGGATTTGCATCAAACCAACGTGGATCAACTTCAAGTTTTTCTTCAACAACACGAATGCCACGTGATCGAGGCTCGGTTGTCAACACCTCAAGTACATGACCCACTTGCCATGTATGCTTCTCAACAAATGACTCCCAAACAAAACATGGCTTACACTTATCAACAACCATCATACTTGCAACAGCCACCACAACACACCTATCAGCAACCACAACAACCTTCTTATCAACCACTAATGATGCCACAACAAGCATTTCAACAAAGTGTTCTTCAACAGCCTTATCCACACCAACCAACACATCAGGCATCACCATCACAAGCTATTACTTCTCCAATGGGCTATACTCCTTAAAAAGGATATTTTCCAATTGAAGCACCACAAGCACAAGCCTTCTACTCCAATGAACTTCCACCAATTCAAGCACCGTTCTTTACTCCAAATGATACACCTACTGATGTCTTAAACCATCTCACTGCCTACTTGTCAAAACTTATTGCAACTAGAGGATTTCCAGCAACGAACAATCAGCTCCGCACTTCTTCAAATTCTCGACAACAAGCCACTATTCAAGACGGTCAAGTGACGGTGCAATCCATTCAGAAAAAGCAAAATTCATATGGACCCACAACAAGGACCGTGAACGCTCAAGGTGTGAATTCTCAAGCTAGTGGAAATGGAAGCCCCATTGGTCCTCAAAATGTTGTGACTTGCTACAATTGTCGAGGACAAGGTCATATGGCTAGGCAATGCACTCAGCCGAAATGGAGAAGGGATGCAACGTGGTTTCGTGAGAAGATGTATTTGGTCGATGCTCAATCTAAGGGAAAGATTTTGGACTCAGAGGAATTAGAATTTCTTGTAGACCCAGGGGCAGCTGATAACGAAGGCATTGCAGTCGTCTCTACTTCTAATGCAACATGTCAAGCAGATGATCTTGATGCATATGATTCAGATAGTGATGACATTCACTCAGCCCAAGCTGCTCTCGTTGCTAATCTCTCTCACTATGGTTCTAATGTCGCCAGTGAGGTACCAACCACAACTAATATTGTTCATGATAATCCACATTAAGTTGAGCATGAAAATGACAACCTCGAACAGCATTCGGTAACTAGTAACTCAAATGATGTGGTATCCAATCCAACACATTTGAGCGAACCTCAACCAAATGCTACGACGGGTATGGAATCTTATGATCAACATGATTTAGTAATGGTGCCTAAACATATTATTGATAACATGAATGTGGTCGTCCTACAAATCGTAGATTTGAATGCCAATCTAACCCCTGAGCTTGTGTTGTATAAGGAAAAGGTCAAAACTTTTGAAATGGTCCCTCAAGCAGAGAAAATAACTTATTCTGAATTTCACCAATTTCGTTTTGAAAGGATAGAACACTTAAATGAAACAGAATCATTAAGAGCTAATATTTCCAATGAATTAAAAGAAAAAGAGTCGTTTGTAAATGATTTTCAAAAACTTAAAACAGATTTCGAAACTCTCGAGTCTAAAAAGTTTAAATCGGAAATTAATGCTACCAAACTTCTTAAATTCAAGGAACAACAACTTTTAAAACAATATGCTTCCACAAAAAAGATTCATTTTTTAACTAAATCGTTTAAAGAACTAGAAGTTAAGCGTCTTTAAGATTTACCACCTAATCCCGGTTATGCAAAACAAGCTCAGGAATATATTCCCTGCCTTTATGATGTGACCCTAATTGGAAAATCGAAAGAAGCACCTTATGTTCGTGATACTGAGGAGACAATGTCACTTGCGGAAGAAACTCGATCCAAAATGCTTTCTACATTCCTTAAGCTTGATTATGTTAAGCATAATAAAGATCAATTTGATAAAACGACTCGTTCTCGACTACAAAAGTAATTATCAACTTTTGTTCCCCAAAGTTTCTCAAATGAAAACCTTCCTAGTACGTCTCCTAAACTTGTCAAAAGGATTTAACTAAGTTAATTCCACCGATACGTAAGGTGTCAGATAGCTTAAATGTGTTGCACTAACACTTTGCCGATTTTGACAAGGTCATTAAAGAACGTATGACGGATTCAGCCATAACGGAAGGTGAATGGAATTTTGAGCACACTAGAGCTGCGTTTCGAGACGAAATTATTCCGTTTGTAAACAATATTAAAGAGTGTTTTAGCAATATTGATCAAGATTTGGTTTTGGAATTAGAAGAAGTTAAACGTGTTTTCAATGAAATGGATGATGCTTATGAAAACGGTTTACTTGAAATAGAACGAATTTCACGCCAAAATGATCAGCTTCTAAAGCAAGTAATGTCGCATGATATTGTTTCCGTTTGTGTGAATAAATAGTGTTGATAATGATTCTATTGTGCATAATGTTGAATCTGTGGATAATGTGGTAGATAGTACTTGTCACAAATCTGACGCTGATTTTTTAAAGCTTCAAGATTCTTATTCTTCGCTTTCAAAATGTTTTGATGAGATTAAAATACATTGTATTTCGCTTGAATGTAAACAACAATTTATTCAAGAGCTTTTTGAAACGTCATTCGAAGGTGTTAATATAAATGATGGAAATTTTCAAAAGAATTTTCGATTGAATTTACAATCAAAACAGCGTCAGCCAAGTGACAAGGTTGTTAAATCATTGCCAATTGACATAGAGAAATCTAAGCAGATTAACTGTGTGAACGTACTTGAGGCTGCTGAGAATTTAAACTTGATCTAGATAATCGAGTTGCCAAGATTTTGTCCAAAGTTGATAACTTAAAAACAGAAAAATACACAACTCTTTGATTCAGTAAAGCCCACATGTGCTAATACCACTGCACATAATCAATCATTGATAGAACGATTGAATCGAAAGTCGGTGGAAATATCTGATTTGAGGGAACAAATTTGTGATAAAAATTTAGCTTTGGCTGAGTTAAAGGAAACACTTCGTACCCTAAAAGGTAAGAATGTTGTGGATAACGCAACCACCGTCTCAGCATCGTCCTCTAGTGTAGTCATGTTGGGTCCACTAGATGTGGATCTTGCAGCCTGTTAAGGATGGTGAACGACTTCTTTAATCAAAAGTCTATTCATAGAGAGACTCTTAATTTAATACACAGTATAAGTGCGAAGTACAAATACTATGAACAAGAAGAAACAAATAACTAAATAACTTGATCCTTACTAAGGATTTCTACTATTAGTATGAAATGATAATGATGATGAAAGGTGTGTCTAACCCTTCTGCCAATGGGTTCCTTTTATACTACAAGGAAACCCTAATACTACATTAAACCAAAACATGTAACTTATGATTTGCATATCCTTTCCTAACATATCTCATGCATATCCTAACAAACTACTAAGAATAAGAATGTTTGACTTTATACTAGACCAGGAGCACGTATTGCTCCTACTACTACTAGGATCAGGAGGAACTACATTCCTAGTTTATCTATTACAAATATCCATTCCATAGATCCTAACAATCCTCCCCTAAACTTGAATTTGACTGGTTGAGTTCAAGTTTCTTGGTAGATCTTGCAAAACAGCACGAGGACTGAAATAACAACAATATAACCATCAGAATTTGAAAACACCAAGACTGCTGCAACTAGTAACATCGAGAAGCTTCTTGAAAGCTTGGAACATATCTGCACCTGTTGAATCTTCACAACAACATGGGTAGATTTGATGAGCCTTTACCAAGTAGCTGCTCGCTCTTGGGCTAGCTAGTCTTTGTGGTGGAATAAGCATCACCCTGGGAGACCAGAACCCAACCCAACTCTTAGAACATAAATCAATGGTGAGTGGGGGTACCCTAATGATTTTGGGCAAATCATCACAGCCGTCAACGGATTTGATGTAGATCTTTACCAGAATCCGTACCCTTTCGGACTAGGCAACTCTTAGCAATAAAGCATCGGTGAGCTGAAAACCCTTTAGCTTTGAGCAAGCTATTACATCTATCAACGGATTTGATATGAGTCTTTACCAAGAGCCGTACCCCCTTGGACTAGCCACTTTCAGTCTAGGACCAAGGCAAGTGAAAACCATCCAATTTTGGGTAAACTGGCAAACATCAACAGATTTGATAATCACACCACAGCCGTACCCTCATGGTGAATCAACTCTTTCTTGTCTGCAAGACATGGTGAGTTGAGCACCATTTGTTGTGTGGACTAGGTCCAACACCAGTAGTACATCTCATGACAGCCCAAGTGTGAAAATGCCAAGGGGAAAATAGTGTCATGATGGAAAAGTATAAGCAAATATGATATGATTTACAAGTTTTGAAATTCCATCACATGTTAAAAGTATAAGCAGATAAAAAGTATTGTCATTTTTAAACTAGACTTAGTAAAGTGTTAGTCACCAATCACTGTACATTATTGGTGAAAAGAATGTATAAAGTATCAAAAATAGAGAAAAAACAAACCAATCACATACCAGAAGCAACAACCTTGTCCGCAAGCACCCAAGCTCGAATTCTCTCAAATCAAAGAGGTGGCCATAGCAGACTCGTTGCCAGAAGGAGCATTGGACACCACCAGGTGACTCTCCAGCATAGCTTCCATGGTAGCAATGGTCAAAGGATACTCCACATCAACAAGCATAAACACAGTAGCACTAGACGCAAGTTCCAACACATGCACAACACACCCAACATACAACTTCCACCTCCTTACCACCCAGCGAGGTTGTTCCTTCCATACACCAGCACGAGGAGAATCAGGGGGGGCAATCTAACATTAACTTCAAGTCTCCCCAAATAGTTAACCTAGGCCAGTTAGGAGGCTCACTAGGAAACTTAGGAATCTCAACATCAACTAACCCATACAACAACATAAGATCACGACGCTCCACCCACGACAAAATGCTTTGCAATCTAGAGACATACCGAGTGTAGCCATCACTAGTCGTGATCACATGAGTATAGGTACCAAGAGAAATGGGGGATGGCTGAACCTCCCAAGCTACAATCCAGCCTTTGCCAAGAGGTAACTCATTCTCGCTATCAGAAGCGACATCTATTAGATTAGCAGGATCCCTCTTCTCAAATGGGACAATCTTACCACGACGAGTATTCTTTTTCCGAATAGAACGGTGAGGAGTGGGGACACCAGAAGAGGATTCCTCCTTTACCTTGACATTTGTAGGAGCAGCAACAGTAGTAACATTGACATCAACAATCATAGGCTCAGAAGTGGCTGCAGCTGCAGATGGAGTAGGAAGTGGTGCAGGAACCGATATAGGTGTAGGATCAACAGCAGGAGTAACAGGTGTGGTAGTAACAGCAGGAGTGGTAGTAGCTTCATGAGTGGTGGTAGTATCAAAAGTAGAAGGAGTGGGATCAATCTGGGAAGAAGTGGTAGTGGGAACAACAGTAGTAGGTGCACCAGTAGAGGAAACCCCAGAAGTACCTTCTTGAACAACCGGCCATGAAGTAGGAGCAGCAGCAGGCATTGAAGTGTGGACAACACGAGGAGGTGGGCGATAGATAGCATAAGCAGGCATATGTATAGCCCTCTGCTTGATCATCTTGGTGTAAAGTTCCTTAAGCTCGTCAAAAGATAGCCTCCTCACCTTCTTCCATGTCCAACCAGTCTGATAGTAAGCAACAGATTGATTCTTCACATACTAGTGCATCAACCGCTTTTCCTCAGCACGAGACAGAGGTCTGTTGCGACGTTGTTCGCGAAGTTGAGCAGCAAGAGTTTCCCTTTGTTTTTGCATCAATGACATAGCCCTTTGAACACAATTACCCTGATTCACATCCGCACCCAACAAATCGGTGAATTGAGAGTAGTTAGAAGTGAGGACTGTAATCACATTCATCCAGTCATTATTATCCCAATGCATGGCATTGTGCCTTAGCTACTCACGTCTCTGTTGTTGTAGGGATTCATCCTCAGCCTTAGCCGCAGCTTGATGGTCAAACTCCTCTTGTAACCTCTGAGCATCCTCTTCTCCCAATCTTTCTTCCTCTAATTGTCTGCGGGTTCTATTTTTGGGAGGAGAGGGTGCATCAGACATAGGGGCTTTACCCTTTGGATCATGAGATAGACCAGGAGTGGGAGATGAAGGACTAGCAGAATCATCCATTGGCATAGGGCCAACAGCAACAGTTGGAACGCGTGAAGGACTAGGAGGAGCAGGCAGGTCATGTGAGAACTCATATTTCTCCAGTATTATTTTATTCCTTTATTCATGTCTCTTGAATTTTCCAACATGTTATGTTTTCTGCTATTCTTCCTAAAAATCCTGAGATCTTGATAATTCTAAATAAATTATATTTTAAGTATTTTTCTGATCATCGATAATACTTTATTCGGAATTATAAAAGTTTTATTTTATTTTTCCGTACTTATTTAAATCAAAATTTTTGATTTAAAAGCACTCGTGCGCGATATACAAAAAGTTTACCCGATTCAATGGAACGAGAACCGATTGCACTATAATTCGACTTTATGAAGTCAAAATACTATGTTTCTATTAATATTTCATTTACGTATTATAACTTGCACCGAGTCGGAACGATTAGCGTTTTTAAGAACCGAGTCGGGGTAAGAGTATTTTGAATTTTGGGCTTTAGTTATCTAACAATAAGATTGTGTTTATGGGCCAAAGCCCATTTTTTTTTTTACCTCTGGTCGTCCAACACATACACACATAACATTATAGTTATTTCCTTTTACCAAACTCGTACTCCTTCCTTCCCTGTTTTCTCTTGTTCGACTAACAATACCAAGAACAACTCAATCCATCAAATTTTCTTACTCAAAAACTGTGACAACCGTGGTTTTGAGGTTCGTCACTTGGTCTTACTTTTAGGTTATTTTATGTGTGCTTATTTTATTTGTGTGTTTATGTGTTTATTTTGTGTGAACGAGGTTGGTGTGGTTATCGTTTATGAGTATAGAGTACTCATAAGTAAATCGAGGAATGGTTATTTCATGTTCATGAGCTCACAAGTGGTGACTATGAAATGAAATAGTGATATTTTGGTGTTTACGTATACGTATATGTATTATACAAAATCGTATTTTTTACGATTTACGGTTTAGCATTTAGAGGTCTCGGATGAGGTAATTAGCCATATGGATATTTTTCGGGATGGTTTTAAGTCATTTAGGACTTAGTTATAAAGTTTATTTCAAAATTTGAGATTTTTTTATAAAAGTGTATATTTTACGTCTTTTACGGTAAAACGCGTAAATTTGACTAGTTTTACGGTTTTGAGGTTTTGGAGGCTTTAGGAGCTGAAATAAATTAAGGAAAATTAAGGTAATATTATTAATACATATATTAATAATAAAAATAAATAAAAAACGAATTTAAGGGGGGTTAGGTCGGTTTAAAGAAAAAAAAAAGGAGAAAAAAAAGAGAAAAGATTTATGGTAAGTGGTAATTGGGTTGGACAAGGATTTTTTGCTATATAAGGAACCCCACACATCATAACCAACGAAATTTTCTTTTCCCCTGGTGTTTATAGTCGACTAATGAAGAGAAGAATTAGGGTTCTTCATAAAAATTTGGGTTTTTACATCTTCCATTGTTCTAAAGGTAAAACCTTCAAAACCCTTTTCAATTAAATTGTTTTTATGTTTTCTTTAATCATCTTATGATGGATTAGGGTTAGGGTTTATATAAAAACAGTAAATTAATGTTGAATTAATCATTATATGATGATCACATAAATTAGGGCTTGTAATTAGAGGGGTTAGGGTTAATTAATGAGGTTGATTTTCTTAAACCCGTTTTTAAAAACTGGGCAGAATTTTGGTGTCATTGTTTTGATCATATCCAGAGTTCTAGGAACATTCAAGATGCGATCAAGCTAGCCCTGGATAGGTAATTGAGTTGGCTTTCTGAATCAAGAAACGAGAACTAAATTGGAGGTCGGGAAGTGGGTCAAAAACAGGTTACAACAGTCGGAGGTCAAAGCAGTTTTGAATTCAGCCTGTTTTCTTTTTAAATTTTGGGTTGTTTGGGGTACTTAGGGTTGCATTGGGATCTTCTCACGAACATGAGAGATGGTTTATATATTGTAGTAAGTATCTGCACTTGGGTTAAGGTTGTGGTTTAGGTTAAGACCCCTTAATGGTAACAAACTTTTAGTACGTTTAAAATCAGGAAATCTGGAATGACAAAAGTAGATATATGTATATCGGGGCCTTAGCAGTAGCTTTAAGGTTAGGGCAAGTGGGAGGTGTTAGCCAACATATGTAAGGGTATGAATATTCCTTTTACAGAAACCATGGGTATGCTTAAAGGGACGTTTGACTTAAAGTTTTGAGACCTAAAAACTGGGACTGTTTTGGGTAAAATATGAACGGGATAGTTATTAAACTTAACCAAGTTAGGGACTTGTTAAGGAAGGTTAATGGGGTGATTAGAGCTTAACAATGAGATAATTATACGGGAATAGACTAGATGTCCATCATAGGTTGATGAGCCATCTTAGTGATTGGTTGTGTATTGATTTCGTGTTTTTGGTTTGTTAGCTTGTTGTTAGTGCGAGGACTTGTGAAGAAGCTATCAGGTGAGTTTCATAGTCCCATGTTTACTATTGATTTTGACATCCAGATGGGATGGAAGAGACACTGTGTTGAGTTATTTTCTAAATTGACGCTGTGAATGTTTTCAAGGTTGAGATGGACTTGTGTGTACATTATGTGATTAACTGCTATGTGATTCTTGTTTGTGTGTGATCTGGATTGGAAAGGTACATAGGTGTATGGGCGCCTATGGGACCAATGGTTTGACAAGGTAGTGGCCTTGTGGTTTGACAAGGTAGTAGCCTTGTGGTTTGACAAGGTAGTAGCCTTGTGGTTTGACAAGGTAGTAGCCTTGTGGTTTGACAAGGTAGTGGCCTTGTGATAGGTACATAGTGTGATCATCTATGGTACCATGTTGTTTGGCAAGGTAGGAGCCTTGGTTTTGGTTTGAAATGTTTGATCTTGAATTGTTAGTTGTTAATACATAATTGTAGCGCATTGTCCATATGTTTATTGGTTATGGTATTCAAAGCTTATGACTTATTTTGTGTTGGAGTCTAAACCTATGACTCTCACCAACTTTATGTTGACGTGTTTTAGTGTCTCTTTCAGGTGATAACGTGGTTAAGCATGAGAACTTATGTGGCTAGGATTGGAGTCGAGTAGGAATGCATTTAGAAGGAGATCCCCGTTCCTTCTTAGTTTATTTTGTTGTTTGTTTCTTTGAGTGATACTATGAACCTATATGTTGTATTGTTTGTGTTACTTGTTTGTCTTGGGTAAAAGGTAGGAATGTTACCTACTTACCTAGACTCCTGCATTGTTGAGATATTGTCATGACATTGTGTCGCCATTTATGTCATTATATTTTGCATTTTAGTTTTCTCTATAGACACCGTTTGTTGTGATGATATCCATACGTCGCACCCCATATTCCGCCATGGTGGGGTGTTACAGAATGGTATCAGAGCCAATGGTTATAGAGAATTAGGTTGCTTAGTCGCGTAGCCTAGTCTGTAGCTTAAGGGTCCCTGCATATAGGCGTCATAGGAGTATGTGTGCATTTTACATAAATTGATGTGTTTGGGTGTTATTTATTGTGATGTTTTGACTAGTATGAATTGAACCATAGTAAGTTCATACTTAGCCACATGTTATTTTCTTTTTGGGTTGTGAGTAGTGCGGGTTGAACCATAATCATCCACGCTAGTCATTGTCGTATTTTGCTTATATTGTACATTATAGTACATAATTTGTTACATAGTAGTTTCTATCTTTTATTGGGTTATTTTATGTACTTGAGGTATGTTTTTTTGTCTTTTGATGTTTAAGTCATGTTCCCTAAGAATCATGTGGTTGTTCGAGTTAGGAGGAGTAGGTGGATATGAAGGATTTTAAGCGGTTTCCACTCTTATGGGCGACATGACTTATAACTGATTATGTTTTGTTTTGGATTTAGTCTATACTGTTTTAGCTAGACTATGGATTTTTGTATTCCAAGAGTTTTACTATGTTATTTTAATAAATGGAGTTTTGGATCTTATTGGTTATGTGGTTATGAGCTTATGTGAGTAGATGGATTTATGTGTTATATGTTGTATTGATTCTTATAAGTGTCATCATAGGAGGGAGTGCATTGGGGAAAGGGTAATTGTATAAGTATGGTGGCCAACATAGTTATACAAGTACCACAACTTCAATGGGTTCCCAAGTATGGTTGCATGAAAGAGGGTTAGTACATGCTTGTATATGATGAGATGTAGATTTGGGGTATACGTATAATATATGGGTTTATGTAATGGCTGCCTATGATATGGCTATTGTTCTTATTGTCTTATATGTTTTGGGTTATAGTTGTGTTGTGTGATTATGGGGTCACACGATATGGTTTGGTTTTGGAGGTGGGATTTATGCCTTGTTGTGGCACGGTGAGATGGTGATTACTCGTATGGAAAAACGAGCGTATAAAGCGATTGATTGACTAACGTGTATGATAACGAGTATGTTTGGGGGATTCAATAGGTATACATATGCGGATGTATATATACTACTGTGTGTTAAGTTATGGTATATGGTCGTTCACTAGTTATTATAACTTGAACGTACCTTGTGTTTGTTCGTGTTTTATGGTGCTGGAGTTTGATGGAGTTTCAACGACGTTTTGAATCTTTTGAACTGTGTCTTGTAGCGTATTCTTTGAGTTTCGTATTTCACGTGTACGTTTTAAAACGGTGTTCTTGGTTTTAAGTCTATTGAAATAACTTGGGATTTCTTTTGAGATAATGAAATCTTTTGTGTTGAGTCTTACATTTCTTTTGGTTGGTATATGGAAAAAGGGGACTTGGAATTCTAGTATAGAGTTAGATAGTTGGTCGTTTTCGGTAAAATAAGGGTAAGGTGTTGGGGTCGTGTTTGAAACAAGATGTAACATAAGATTTCTTTTTAATCAACACTTATTTATTTTAAATTCTAAAAGACTTTCTTAAAATAAAGCGGAGTAAAATTTCTTTCCACTTACATAGTTTATATAATTGGGTTTACCCGATTCACGTCATTTATAATTATTAATACAAGATTAAATTGAGTTTATGAAGATTTCACATACAATTATATCTTTCATTTAAATGGATTGCATTAATCGCTAAATTTATTCTTTAGTTTTTAAAACAACTAGTATAAAATTGTTCTGGTCGTAACTTGTTCGTTTTTAAAGCTTTTTGGGTGATTCAAAAGCCTAAAATTATGTACTCGGAACGTACTTTTCAAATATTCAGAATGTATAGTCATGGGAGGTCAGTGGACTGGTCGGAATTGTTGTACAAGTGTCGGGTTCAAGGTTGAGTTTGAATAGTAGTTTTATTTTTATGATTTGGGATGCACAAGATACCTAGTCTTTGAGTTGAGTTTTGAGATCGTCTAGAAGGTTGTTTGTAGATGGTTTGAGTCACATAGATGTGGGGAGGAAAAAAAAAATAAAAATATATTCTTTTGGAAAAGTCGATCTTTTGCACGGTTTAAATAATATGTCGTGGGGCGTAATATGTTTTGGTTACCAATGGGTGTGTCTTGGATTATTTTTCATTGTTATGGGTCATGTTGAGTTGATACACATTTTGGGTTTGAGTTTTCTTTGGAGTCTTGTGGTTTTGAATTGTTTTAATTGGTGCACGTGAAATGTCTTTAAGTTATCCGTGGGTTTGATTCGTTGATCATATCTGGTGGATTCAGGATGTACTTTTGGTTACGTATTGTTCGGGAGCGTTGAGGTGGTCGTATGAAAGACTTGGTTGTGCCTACACGATTTCGTAGGTGACCATGAGAGAACGGTCGGAATGCCCTTAGTGGGGAGGAAAGAAGTTCGTAGACGAACTAATGTGGTCATGAGGTCTCTTAGGAGTGTCAAGGGAGATGAATATAGGTTGCATAATGTATGGTTATTGGCACAAGTAACGCGCCATAGAGAGTGTTGGAAGGGGATATGGTTCGTAAGGCATGTATGCTTTCTGAAAATTTCCTGAAACTTAGTAAGGTTGCCTATTACTTTGAGGTAGAACCATGAATAGAGCAAGTAGGAGAGGTGAGAAGAGTTGTAGTTAGTGCCTTTCTAAGGCAAATCGTTGATGGAGTAATTTAAAAACAAGAGCTGTTAGAAATTGCAAGAAATTTATTCGTGTTGCCGCTAAGAGAGGGTGCGAGGAGGACATAGTTGAAATTGCTAAGGATGTTGTATGAACGCTTTGGGTTTACGGTTATGCATTTGGCTTCGCCAAAGCACTAGCGGTTCTCATGGAGTCAATGAACCGAGTGTGCATGAACGTATATAAACGAGTTGTCATCGGGAGCATCGACGACATTTTGACCTACTCAAATCTTAGAAGGAGGATGAGGCGAATTATGTGTTGGATTTGGAGTTGTTAGGAAAGGGAGTTATACGTGAGATTTTCAAGAGTAAGTTTTAGGATTAAGTTTACGAGGATGAGTAGTAGAGGTGTTGGCATATCATGGAACTAGCAAGGGTGAAGTGAAGAAGGATGAGGGAGCGTTTTGGAGGCTGAAGAGGTGGATTGGATAATGAGCCGATCTTGGCATTCTCGGAAGGACCGGATGAATTCGCGAAGCATGACGATACGTGGAGCAAGGATTTGGGCGCGTACGAGGACGACAAAGAAAGGCGATCGCATATACGTTGCAGGAACTGAAGATTTGGAAGAACTGGATAGACTTAGTTAGTGGAGCTGGACTGTTATATCTGCCTAGAATGTTAGAGGCATTTTGGTGTACGAGACGTAGAGAATGATCTATACGGATCATGAACGTCTCCAACACATATTTAATCATCTTGATTGAACATTTGGAAAAGGTGGTGGGTGGAGTTAAGTGATGAAAGAAAATTGCAAGGCCAAGTACCATCTGGGAAAGGCAAACATGGTTGATGAGGCGTGGAGTAAGAAGAATGAAGTGAAGTTGAGACGAACTTGAACTATAGGGATGGAGTATTAGGGCGGTTTGGATAAAGGATATAGGTTGCACAAGTTGAGTTGTCTAAAGCAGATAACGCACCAACGTGTATGTTGCTTGGCTTGGACAATCGTATGGAGAAAAGGGACGTAGTCGATAAATGCCATTTGAGGCACTGTATGAAAGGATAGGGTGAGTTGTCCCCAATGTGGACTAGAATTGGTAAAATAGGCTACCGATGTGGAAATGGTGTTTGTTGAAAGAATGAGAGCAACAAGGGATGTTATGTAGAAAAGGAGGAAACCATTAGAGCTAGTGACAAAGTATGTAGGAAGTTTCACCCATAGTAACGGGTGGTACGTTTTGGTAAAATGGAAGAGTTGAGGTAGAGTTTTGTAGGTCTATTTATGATCATTGGAAAGATCGGACCATTAGCTTATGAGCATAGAATTTCCTGGGGGAAATGAGTTGTATACATGATACATTTCATGTATTAAGATTGGTAAAGGTTGTTTGAGAATGCATTTTGCATGAACGGTTATTCGGGACTGGTATTAATAAGAGTCTTTGTTTTTTTATCAAAGAATCATCTGTGAGATTTATTGACTGTGAGGTCAAGAGTTTGGCGATGAGTTTAATTATTTTTGGTTTGTATATGTGGTATTTTGAAACTTGAACTGAGGTTTACGTGGAAATGAGAGCAGTTCATTTAGAACAAGTATCTTCATGTGATTTGTGGTTGTGTGTTTGATCCTAAGGAGTAAATCTCGGGACGAGATTTCTATTAGGAGGGAGTGATGTGACAACCGTGGTTTTGAGGTTCGTCACTTGGTCTTACTTTTAGGTTATTTTATGTGTGCTTATTTTATTTGTATGTTTATGTGTTTATTTTGTGTGAACGAGGTTGGTGTGGTTATCGTTTATGAGTATAGAGTACTCATAAGTAAATCGAGGAATGGTTATTTCATGTTCATGAGCTCACAAGTGGTGTCTATGAAATGAAATAGTGATATTTTGGTGTTTACGTATACGTATATGTATTATAGAAAATCGTATTTTTTACGATTTACGGTTTAACATTTAGAGGTCTCGGATGAGGTAATTAGCCATATGGATATTTTTCGGGATGGTTTTAAGTCATTTAGGACTTAGTTATAAAGTTTATTTCAAAATTTGAGATTTTTTTATAAAAGTGTATATTTTACGTCTTTTACGGTAAAACGCGTAAATTTGACTAGTTTTACGGTTTGAGGTTTTGGAGGCTTTAGGAGCTGAAATAAATTAAGGAAAATTAAGGTAATATTATTAATACATATATTAATAATAAAAATAAATAAAAAACGAATTTAAGGGGGGTTAGGTCGGTTTAAAGAAAAAAAAGGAGAAAAAAAAGAGAAAAGATTTATGGTAAGTGGTAATTGGGTTGGACAAGGATTTTTTGCTATATAAGGAACCCCACACATCATAACCAACGAAATTTTCTTTTCCCCTGGTGTTTATAGTCGACTAATGAAGAGAAGAATTAGGGTTCTTCATAAAAATTTGGGTTTTTACATCTTCCATTGTTCTAAAGGTAAAACCTTCAAAACCCTTTTCAATTAAATTGTTTTTATGTTTTCTTTAATCATCTTATGATGGATTAGGGTTAGGGTTTATATAAAAACAGTAAATTAATGTTGAATTAATCATTATATGATGATCACATAAATTAGGGCTTGTAATTAGAGGGGTTAGGGTTAATTAATGAGGTTGATTTTCTTAAACCCGTTTTTAAAAACTGGGCAGAATTTTGGTGTCATTGTTTTGATCATATCCAGAGTTCTAGGAACATTCAAGATGCGATCAAGCTAGCCCTGGATAGGTAATTTAGTTGTCTTTCTAAATCAAGAAACGAGAACTAAATTGGAGGTCGGGAAGTGGGTCAAAAACAGGTTACAACAGTCGGAGGTCAAATCAGTTTTGAATTCAGCCTGTTTTCTTTTTAAGTTTTGGGTTGTTTGGGGTACTTAGGGTTGCATTGAGATCTTCTCACGAACATGAGAGATGGTTTATATATTGTAGTAAGTATCTGCACTTGGGTTAAGGTTGTGGTTTAGGGTAAGACCCCTTAATGGTAACAAACTTTTAGTACGTTTAAAATCAGGAAATCTGGAATGACAAAAGTAGATATATGTATATCGGGGCCTTAGCAGTAGCTTTAAGGTTAGGGCAAGTGGGAGGTGTTAGCCAACACATGTAAGGGTATGAATATTCCTTTTACAGAAACCATGGGTATGCTTAAAGGGACGTTTGACTTAAAGTTTTGAGACCTAAAAACTGGGACTGTTTTGGGTAAAATATGAACGGGATAGTTATTAAACTTAACCAAGTTAGGGACTTGTTAAGGAAGGTTAATGGGGTGATTAGAGCTTAACAATGAGATAATTATACGGGAATAGACTAGATGTCCATCATAGGTTGATGAGCCATCTTAGTGATTGGTTGTGTATTGATTTCGTGTTTTTGGTTTGTTAGCTTGTTGTTAGTGCGAGGACTTGTGAAGAAGCTATCAGGTGAGTTTCATAGTCCCATGTTTACTATTGATTTTGACATCCAGATGGGATGGAAGAGACACTGTGTTGAGTTATTTTCTAAATTGATGCTGTGAATGTTTTTAAGGTTGAGATGGACTTGTGTGTACATTATGTGATTAACTGCTATGTGATTCTTGTTTGTGTGTGATCTGGATTGGAAAGGTACATAGGTGTATGGGCGCCTATGGGACCAATGGTTTGACAAGGTAGTGGCCTTGTGGTTTGACAAGGTAGTAGCCTTGTGGTTTGACAAGGTAGTAGCCTTGTGGTTTGACAAGGTAGTAGCCTTGTGGTTTGACAAGGTAGTGGCCTTGTGATAGGTACATAGTGTGATCATCTATGGTACCATGTTGTTTGGCAAGGTAGGAGCCTTGGTTTTGGTTTGAAATGTTTGATCTTGAATTGTTAGTTGTTAATACATAAATGTAGCGCATTGTCCATATGTTTATTGGTTATGGTATTCAAAGCTTATGACTTATTTTGTGTTGGAGTCTAAACCTATGACTCTCACCAACTTTATGTTGACGTGTTTTAGTGTCTCTTTCAGGTGATAACGTGGTTAAGCATGAGAACTTATGTGGCTAGGATTGGAGTCGAGTAGGAATGCATTTAGAAGGAGATCCCCGTTCCTTCTTAGTTTATTTTGTTGTTTGTTTCTTTGAGTGATACTATGAACCTATATGTTGTATTGTTTGTGTTACTTGTTTGTCTTGGGTAAAAGGTAGGACTGTTACCTACTTACCTAGACTCCTGCATTGTTGAGATATTGTCATGAGATTGTGTCGCCATTTATGTCATTATATTTTGCATTTTAGTTTTCTCTATAGAGACACCGTTTGTTGTGATGATATCCATACGTCGCACCCCATATTCCGCCATGGTGGGGTGTTACAAAAACACAATTCAATCACACCAAAACACTCCTTGATCAATCCTCATTGTAAACCCACAAGAATTATACACATGCAATTGATTTTAAGAAAATCATAAATTTCAAGAATTGGTGTTCTTGTATGTTTGATCATGAGATGATCATGCATTATGCTTATTAGTGTTTAGGAATTGATAACTTTCTTAGAACCCTTGCTATGATTGTTATTTTTGGCCAAGTTTTGATTTCTACCATGAATGTTATTGAATTAGAGGTTGTTTGGTATAGAGATTATTATAGCAAAATTCGGACAACAGGTATATCAGTCCAAAACTCCCATATTTTTCCACTATAGGCTGTATTTTTATAGATTATATGGATTCATTGACACTTTTACATGTTAGTAGCGAGTTGGATGGGCGATCAACTCCTCCGGATGAGTGAGTTATGGCCGATTAACGGTTGTGAACCCAATCTGACCCAATAGACTTGTATAGCTATTTTCTACAGGTGATGAACCATATATTTGACATTTTAAGACATGGTGAGTTAGTAGACATTATAATCTAACAAACGCCGCTGACCTCGCGTCGTTAGCTATCACCAAACGGTTTTTATGGCTAAAACGGTAAACCCGAGTTTGAAAACCTAAATTCTGATTTTGTAACCTTTAAAGAATGTAATTTTCTCGTTAATTGGTAGTAGCTATTTACTCGTGGTTGGTATGGACCGAAAGTAGAGTCTTGAGGCTTTCTAATGGTTGAAATCTCAGGCCCTTAAACCTTATAGGTTAACGTGTTATTTTGTCCAAAGTTTGACTAGTGTAGTTTGACCATTAAGTGCTTACGGGGTGGCTGCTAGTGTTTTGGACTTTTAAAAAGTTCCGTGAACTCTTAGATCGAATGCTTGGACATTCTGGAAACCTCATGAGAGACCCGTTCCAGTGGTGAAAATCCCTTAGTTGTTGGACTTATGGATTGGGAGCTACGCCCTTTACAAAACAACTTTACCAGAAAATGTGACTTTACGTCTACGGTTAAATAAATTGTTGACGTTTTTAGGTACAAATCACTTGGGTTACTTGATTTAAGACCTTAGGATATCATTTTATGCATTTTTATACAGGTTGTGTGTCATGAAGGTCATGACCACACTTAAAATCGGTTGGTTGTGCAAGTTATATACATATTATATTTTTACAAAATATTTTGATAGAATTGTTTTATATTTATATAAACGCATACTTAAGGGTCGTGATCACTCTTGTAGGTTGCGGGTATCCCTTGGAATATTTCCCATTTCCATCTACAGCTTGGTTCTCATATCCGTCACACTTGTACTAAGATACTCTTAGCACCATTGTATTACTTTGATTTATATTTGATTAAATACCTTGATTATAAAAATGGAGTTTTTGTATTTAGACCATATGCTACTGATGTCAAGGTGGTATTATGATCATGATAGGTCTTGTGTACTTGTAGAGGCATTGCTTAGGGTGTGCAAGTGTTTAGGTCAAGTTAGAATTAATTTTTAGTGTAAAAAATGAGGTTAAGAATGATAGCAGATTGCTACAGCCATTCACTAAATTTTTCTGCAAATAAGACCTGCAAATTTCTTGATTTTTGGATATCCTTGGTTGTGTATTACAATTGGTGAGTTAGGTGGTTTTTAGAAGTGTCCGGATGAGTAAAATATGGTCTTTTTATCAAAACTAGTCAATACCGACATGTGCGCCAAATTTGTGTTTAGGGTCAAAGCATAAAAAGTCAAAGTGGGTACTTTTATGACTTATTACAGTAACATAGGTCAAATGTGAACATTTCCAATTGGTTTCAAGTTAAAATCTTTTACAGAATATAAATGATGGTCAAAATGGTTTTATGCAAATTGTAACACCCCCAAATTTATACAACTCAATACAGCGGAAGACTAGTTGGTGTAATCTTTTACGGAATATAAATGATGGTCAAAATGGTTTTATGCAAATTGTAACACCCCCAAATTTATACAACTCAATACAGCGGAAGACTAGTTGGTGTTACGGGATAGCACATTACTCACATCATAGACAACGCTTAAAAATCGCGTCGTTTAATAATAAAGCATTTCCATTCATAAATAATCAAAGTTACATAGGTCCCAAGTCATTATATTTAATACAAGTTTTACAAAGCATTTGAATGGAAATAAGTATTTAGGTGCGGGCCATGAATTCTTGTTGTCTTCCAGAGAATTACCTTCAAGTACCTGAGATAAAACATGTTAAAAGAAAAGGTCAGCGATAAGCCGAGTGAATTCATAGAGTTTAATAAAATCCATCAATATAATATCAGTATAAAATTATTACTGAAAATCATTTTGTACAAATCATTTTAATAGGCCATAAAATAGCCAAAGTCATATTATACAAATCTTTATCGAAAATCATAATATTGGCATTTGCCTTAAAAATCATTATACGAGCCATTGTCGTAAAAACATCATACAATACGTCTTACGACGTTATATGAAAATAAAAACCATTATATGAATATGGTTATGAAAACCAAAACACGAATACAATATCAATAGTATGACCCTGTATTGCTAGTCAGACAATAAATCGTAATTCGGTGCGTCTATTAGTATTTCGGTAATTGGATTATTATAAGCCGCATGACATTGTTACCTTACTAAACCAACAACGGATAGCTAACCCGATACTCAATTTGCCCATCTAAAGTAGCGTGTCGTCACAAAGGTCACGCTATGGAAATCTTCTCATACATAAATTCGCTTACCAATCAATGTGGCACGACGGGGATCAACCGTCAAGGCGCGAACTGGGGTGATCGTCCCCAAATAGTACTATTATATGCACAAGCGTCTACCAAATCCCGGTAGTTCACAATTCATGCTAATGGGACTTTTAGTGACATAACCTAACTTTAATAATCCATTTAATTTCATCTATCGGGTCCTTTAATCATTTATCGGGTCATACAATCGTGTCATTCAATCATTCGGGTCCAGATCAATAAACAAACAATCGGGACAAATGGTGTCCTATTTTATCAAAACTAACATGTTATCTCCCTCGCGGGTTTATAAAACATTTAAAAGAGTGCGAGGCTATGAACTCACGTTGATGCGGGAAGGCGGGTTATCGGCAACTCGGACGTACGGTACGTGCTTCAATCACGGAGACCTAGACAAATAATACTCGTCTTAGACTTTGTCCAATGACTTTTATCAAAATAAAAATATACATATGATGATTTTGTACATATGATGATGATCAAGTGGGTTTATATATCCTTGTTTACTCATTTTAGTGTTTACGTTTTGGTAACTTTTTACTAGTTTACTAGTTTTATCTATTTACCTATTTTAAGTCCAATAAGCTTAGTATAAGTTCTTAAACTTGTTTTAATCTATTTTATACCTATATTATCTGTAGTTAAACTTTACAAGTTGGGCCCAAATGGGTTAAGTCAAATAAGTTCTTTTTATAAGGGTTTAACTTATTTAGTCCAATTATTAGTCCAATATGTTTACTTAGCTCGTTAATGTCCGTATGTCCTATAGTACGGGTTTTATCGGTTTTTACTTGTTATACATGTTTATATATCAGTATATAAGTTTTATAAAGTTTACATTATACGGGTCCAACCATATAAGTTTTATTTAACAAAAACGTTAATTTTACGGTATTAGCCGAAAAAGTCGTAAAAATCATGTTTATAGTTTTATAACTTATAAAACATAACAAGTTACCATTTTTATAAAATTGTCCACTTATTTACCATTGTACATTTTTATATAAATGTATTATGTAAGTTAGTGGGTTTTAATTTATATTTTATACTATTAAATTTTGAGTGCTTATATAATAGTATTATACTTTAATTTCCAAAATCTGATTTTTATTTTCATCTTCACCAAAACTGCCATATCTAGAGTTCTATATGGAGATAGAAGCTCAAAATTTTATCGCATAAACTACATGATATGTGCTCCATTTAACTCTCCTATAGCTACTGTTGAATCATCTTCTAAGTAATTTCTAAAAATCATCCAAAACAGCGAACTCAGATTTGTACCTTAAACTTGTTTTGATCATATCTTACTCATTACAATGATTCCATTGCATGGCCAACTCTCACATGTGTACAAGACATATAGCTTACTGTAAATGGATTCTACTTCATCATTTTATCAGATCATGACATGTTTCTTTACTGTTTTATACAGCCAACAAATTTAGACAAGATTTTAGCCTTGTTTCTTATAGTTTTTCATCTTTTTAAGCATGTTTATCAACACCAAATCCCCACACAATATTTTTATCATCATATAATCATCATAAAAATATACAATAGGAAATAAAATACATGATTACATAACCAAAAATAACAAGAGGATGAGGAGGACAATCTTTATACCACCAAGTTGATGTAGGTTATGATTTGGACATGGATTTTGATGGAGAAACTTGTGGATAACCATGACCATCTTCAAGACCACCATGCTTCATGAACTCCTTGTGGAAAATCAGCCCTAAGACACCATGAAAACTCCTCCATGGGTGTTATAATCACCACCATTCAAGAGAGCTTCAAGAGGGCTTCAACATATGTAGAAATAACATGAGGTTTATGGTTAAATTTGATCAAAAGTGGTGTTTATGGTGGTAAAGTGGACGGCAAAAGAGAGAAGGGAGGAGAGGATTTTGGGTGGTTTGCATGTATGAAATGGTATGTGTGAAGTGTAGCTAGTGGTTTTGACTAGTGGAAGGGATAGTTGGCTTAACTTGTAAGCTTAGCTTACAAGTGTAAGCTAAATGGTTGCAAGTTTGCCACATCAAGGATGTGGTACCTTGTTTTGGCCGTCCATATTGAGTGGGGTGGGGCAAGATTTATCTTGTCTCATCCCACTAATTTACGGGTACTCCTTGATTCTAGTTTCCTCGATTTGTGTGCCCTCGGGTCGTTTTACGAAAAACGTTTTTATAAATTATGAATCAACGTCACAAAACGAATCCAATAAAAATTGTTTCATCAAAAACGGAGTTTGAAAACGTAAATACGTAATCCTAAGGTTTCCGGTTTAGTCGTAAAGGACGTTAAAATAAAATCGTAAGTCCTAATCTCTTCTCGTAAATTTGTGAGTTTATGAACCAACACAAATTTAAAACTCCAAAATAATATTCACGAATAAATTTATTTTCTGAAATGTCGGACTGTCACCAAAGACGGTGTATGTAAACGTAAGCACGTAACGTAGAATCCTCCGGTTTAGACGTAGTCGACGCTACTTTAAGACGTAAATCCAAATTACTTCCCAAAAATAAGTGAGTTCATATTGTAACCTTAAAATAATGTTTTCAAATAAATATTGAGAATAAAATATCAACCATAAATTGACGGATTGTCACAGCATTTACCCCTAAACAGGATCTTTGTCCTCAAAGATCATCTTACCTTACTACTCGCTTCTTATAGAGTTAAAGCCATGTGGGTATCTCCTCCTCATTCGGTCTTTTCTCACAAGTGTAATTCATTACAATACGCGAGTTTCATCAAACATAACTACGGGAATAAGATCAGGCTTAATGTTGACTTACTTTTTTTATCCATGATGTTCACGGGTTTTTGATGAATGCAACTTTTTCGCCGATCTAAAATTTATCAAGAAGAATTCAGATTTTAACTTGATAGATATTTATCAAGTTCGATTTACGAAACATAATTCACGCAGTCCGTGAAGTCCTAGGGTAGATCCAGCTTATATGCCTTTCAAAACAAATCTTTTACATCATCTCAATGGTCCCATACAACGGGGACTTATATCCCATGATTTGTCAGATCATGAATTCATTTTTCCAAGTTTAAAAATTGTGGCATAACTTCGCTACCCATTTGGCACTTCAAGATCTACATTTCATATTCACATAACCTCTTGCCCACTACCGGCTGTCAATAATCAGATCCTAATTTCAACAATCATTTCAGATCTCTCGGGTCGGGTATTTTGCAAGGTTAGGTTCGCCATCATAGGAAACCTTAAACCTAAAAGACATGTCCAACTCACAAAGGGTGTTTGTCGGGTGTCTTTATCTCAACTCATGCTTATAGATGCTCTAATATAGATCCTAACAAGATTAGATCTCAATCCTAATACAATGATTATCAATGATAATCCTTCCAAAGGAAAACGATTATACGGTCTATTACCAAAGGTCAATCATTCAAACATAAAACATCACTTATATTACTTTGTATCGTTACTTTACCTCATCCCTTCGATTGGGGTGGTACATTCATCAAGGTTCGTTCTCAATGATTTCTGAGCAAATCTCTAGAAATTCGATGCGAAGCGAGGATCTTGATAAAGATGTTCGATACAGGCACACTATGTTTACATAACTCTTTTGCATTTATCATTAACGGGAATGATATTAGCAGATTTGGTCAGTCTGTCGACGATGACCCAAATCGAATCAAATTCAGATGATGACCTTCGCAATAGCTAGACGTTTACTAATGTATGAGGCGATGTCTGCCTTCATAATTGTCATCAGTACAACTTCTTCAGACAAAGATACTTTTAGTCATAAAATGACATAAATAGAATACTTATACTTACAAATTCCAATCATAACTATATCTCACAATCCTCCATATTTAGACAATCACAAGTGGTCTTTAAAACATTTAACGCTATCGGCTTTTCAATTCTAATGGTTCACATTAGCCGTGAAACCTTTCATTATTTATATTATCCTTTTCACAAACATCGTTTATTTTTTTAAATTGTTTGGCAATTTATTTTGCACCTTCATTATTAAGGAACATGTCCTAATTGGTTCTTTATCTTTTATACATAAGGTGTCAGTAATCACGTTCATTTTCCTGATGAAATAAATATCATAACCGTATTTATTCAAATTTCTTTCTTCATATCTTCTATGTTTTAGTTTCGTCTTTACTATCATTTTTATCCGTTTTACTCAATCCCTCGTCTAAAGCGTCGATAATTATTATAATTAATTAAATAATTATTAGTTAATTTTTATGAAGCGTAAACGTAAAAGTTTTAAATTTCTTAGTTCGACCAATTATATAAAATGTTCAAAATAAATTTGAATTTAATTAACAAGATTTTTGTTGATTTATCAAAAATAGTTAATAGGATTCATAAATGTTCGAAAAATCTTTGGTTATACTGTGGTCAAAATTTTCTTAGTTTGAAAAGCGTAAATTATCATTTCAAATTTCAAGTCATGGTTCAAATGGTTTTCTCAATCCCTTTTAGGTTATCTTGAGGTATACACAAACATTTACCCCTAAACAGAAGTTTAGTTAAATGGTTTGTGTATAAGGGAATAATCCCTTAAAAATCCTTTGTTAAAACATTTGTCAAAATATATTTGCACTTTCTTTTTAGTATAACTCAAAGTCTTAAATAACTTCTAATTTTTGAAGAGTCAATGTATTCCATTATCTATTATTCACACGGTCAATTAATATAAAGGATTTAGTCTTTAATCACATATCAATTATTCAAGGTTCAGGTTTTCATTGTTCGGCCAATTCAGGGCAATCTATAAATAATCATTAACTCATTCTTATTCTTATAAACAAACAAATAGTCCTTAATGATCGCAAGCATGAATTTATCAAATTACAGCCTTCACACGTGATTCACCAAATTTATGAATGCTACATGTGCATTGGTCAATCCAAGCGACATCACGTGAAACTCATAATGTTCATTACAAGTTCTGGATGTAGTGATTGGAATAGATAATCTTTTTCGCGGACGCGAATTTTGATGATAACCATGCCGAGGATCAAAAACCTTGTAAATGATCGAACAAATCTTCCATTTCGAGTTATGGATATCGTTTTCGATTGTCAATTTACTCAGTTCATAGTAATATATAAATATAAGGAATGAGAACACCATAGCTCTTCATGATGACGAGCTCGGTAGAATAAAATCTTTCTCCGACAACTCTCTCAGTTGTACGGTAATTCCTTTAATTTAGATGGTGCTGACGTACAGTGCACAAGCCATAGGTGCAGCACCGGAAATATAATCAATACCAATTTCAACTTGCCTTAATGGCGAAAGTCTAGGTAATTCACCAATAAATACCTCCTAAAGTTTCAGATAACAAAAACATCTTTTAATAAATTCATATTAGGTTCTTTCTAGATTATAATATCTATGACTAATTCACAACCATTCATGGTATAATTTCAGGTCTAAATGCAGGATATGGTCATCCATCAAGAATTATTTAGATCACTTTTGATAATCAACATCTTATCTTTTAGGGGAATTCTACTCGAGTTCCCATCAATTAAGACAATGTCGTCATGTCATAATCAATCAATCCATTCTACTGGCACTATTAACTTTCCAGTTTCATTATCGTCGATAAGATGTGAACTTCTCAAAAGACTAATAATAATTCATAATCCTTCACAAATTCAGGGATATATGGAGACACAACTACTATTAAAAGAGTAAGATCAACGCATAATCTATGCGAGAGAATTTCAAATCAGATACAGACGAAAACATTTAACGAATACGAATATATCCCATGTTTTCATAATTTGAGTACGCATTCGAAAGCTCCTCGGATCGTTACCCAGGTCATTCAAATGAAATCAAATCATAAGAAATGATAAGAACGTCAATACATCCAGTCGGGTATCAACACTCAGTAATCAGATACTTTTCCTAAGAATCTCACTACGGGAGAATTGGACAAGAAAGAATTGTCAATCGTCAAATAAGACAATGTCCACAGATGAGTAAATTCGACTCAGAAGAATAGATGCTACAGGCACATATGTAGGTGTCCCTAACACTATGTCCCTATTTTTCACTTCTTGCAGATCTCATCAAATTTAATCTTTCACAATCTTCAAAGAAAATGTAGTGTTTATTCATTAGTTTTATGGTGACTACTAATCAGCCTTGCATGGTCCATTCCAAATTGTATGTAGGCGCACAACTATATACAATTTTAAGATTAACGATGCAATACTCAGTTCGTCAAAATTTTATCATCATGTTTATAATAAAAACATTTTCATGCTTAATTCTTAAATAAGAACCAAAAACAAATTTACAAAGTTTTTCTTGGTTATGAAAACAATTAAGTTTTCCAAGGTGTTTTATAAACAACTTCATTTTGATAACGATCATTTTGTAAGTCTCACTTTAAATAATCCATATGGTGATGAAAACCCAAATTTTCTCAAGGGATACTGCTTTAACTTTATAAAAACAATGAGTGATCTGCAGAAGAGTGATGAAAGCTTGTTCACCAAGAACTAACTACAATATAATAGGAAATGAGCTTAGGCAAATAATCATGAGGTTCATGACCTCGACGGCACTCAAAAAGAATAATTCACAACGTAACTCAAATCAAGATAAGTACTTGTTCAATGGTTGCATCACTAATGCGAACATTAGGATGAAGCAATAAAAGATAGATAACATCGATACATGTAGAATTTAGTAATCAAAGGTAGTCTTTTCATTAATCACAAACAAGTCAAATCATACCGTAACACATTGCGTGTCACTATGTCATACAATTCTCAGAACTCATCCTACCAACTGATGTCTTAGTTAAGTTAGGGATTTTTAAAAGATACCACAATGAATACTAATCCACAAGAGTCATTAGGTGTTCCATATGTCCCGGAAGATCCATTGGTCCCAATTCAGAAGAAGATTTCTTCAATTTATTTCCTGGACTCTGGGCATCCTCGTTAGTGGACAATGGCCTAGGAACAACCCTTAATACGAGCTAACAATCATTTAAAATCTTATAATTCAATCATATGACTTAATAATTTTCTCTTATCAATCTCATATTCCATACAAGTTAAATTTTACTTTATTCAAGTTTCAACCAATTTTATACTCAATTCGATATCCTACCTCATTTTCCAATACTTCAATTTTATTTTTAAACCCTAAAAGGGCAATAAAAGCTCGATATGAATCAACACTTAATTTCCAATCTTATATCTCTTACAACAAAAATTATCAAATTAGTTACTAGTATGAAATGACTTGATCATTCAACTAGACTTATCGGAAATGTATTAGTGGCACGAGGCTTTTGGGTACTGGTTCCAATGACAGCCTCAAGTGCAACATTCACCCTTTCGATTTCAATTTAAGAATTGGATGACAACGAATCAGATGACATCTTTCTAGGTGGTAATGGTTTTGTCCAACTCCACTCTATAAGGAAGGATCGTCATGACATCGATATCAGTTTTAATCTCGCCAATTCTTCTTTAATATCGTAATCAACTAATATCAATATTTCTACGAATATCAACCATTTGTTGGGATCATAAATATCCACAACTTGGTTTAGATCTAGGATAGCTAGAATTCCTACGAGAATAGCTTTGATTAATTTACTAGGGGAGTTAGGGTTTCTTGTGACAATCTACGTTGTATAAATACCTCGTATAAATATCAAAATAATCATCAAACAATCATGTAATAAAATTACATCATATATATATAATCCAAGTTATATATATATATTAAAATAACACTTCTCAGTCTGGCCTTGTCGGTAACTCGGGAATTCTTCGGCACCGTTATAGTCAAAAGATTTTTAGACATTTTTAGAAAAATGTTTATAGTTAAAATATTTTGAAATGTTTTATTCAAAACCTTGGTTTTAAAAATCTTTCGTTCTCTATAACGAGAGCTCTGGTACCAAACTGTAACACCCCCAAATTTATACAACTCAATACAGCGGAAGACTAGTTGGTGTTACGGGATAGCACATTACTCACATCATAGACAACGCTTAAAAATCGCGTCGTTTAATAATAAAGCATTTCCATTCATAAATAATCAAAGTTACATAGGTCCCAAGTCATTATATTTAATACAAGTTTTACAAAGCATTTGAATGGAAATAAGTATTTAGGTGCGGGCCATGAATTCTTGTTGTCTTCCCGAGAATTACCTTCAAGTACCTGAGATAAAACATGTTAAAAGAAAAGGTCAGCGATAACGCCGAGTGAATTCATAGAGTTTAATAAAATCCATCAATATAATATCAGTATAAAACTATTACTGAAAATCATTTTGTACAAATCATTTTAATAGGCCATAAAATAGCCGAAGTCATATTATACAAATCTTTATCGAAAATCATAATATTGGCATTTGCCTTAAAAATCATTATACGAGCCATTGTCGTAAAAACATCATACAATACGTCTTACGACGTTATATGAAAATAAAAACCGTTATATGAATAAGGTTATGAAAACCAAAACACGAATACAATATCAATAGTATGACCCTGTATTGCTAGTCAGAGAATACATCGTAATTCGGTGCGTCTATTAGTATTTCGGTAATTGGATTATTATAAGTCGCATGACATTGTTACCTTACTAAACCAACAACGGGTAGCTAACCCGATACTCAATTTGCCCATCTAAAGTAGCGTGTCGTCACAAAGGTCACGCTATGGAAATCTTCTCATACATAAATTCGCTTACCAATCAATGTGGCACGACGGGGATCAACCGTCAAGGCGCGAACTGGGGTGATCGTCCCCAAATAGTACTATTATATGCACAAGCGTCTACTAAATCCCGGTAGTTCACAATTCATGCTAATGGGACTTTTAGTGACATAACCTAACTTTAATAATCCATTTAATTTCATCTATCGGTTCCTTTAATCATTTATCGGGTCATACAATCGGGTCATTCAATCATTCGGGTCCAAATCAATAAACAAACAATCGGGAAAAATGGTGTCCTATTTTATCAAAACTAACATGTTATCTCCCTCGCGGGTTTATAAAACATTTATAAAAACATTTAAAAGAGTGCGAGGCTATGAACTCACGTTGATGTGGGAAGGCGGGTTATCGGCAACTCGGACGTACGGTACGTGCTTCAATCACGGAGACCTAGACAAATAATACTCGTCTTAGACTTTTTCCAATGACTTTTATCAAAATAAAAATATTCATATGATCATTTTGTACATATGATGATGATCAAGTGGGTTTATATATCCTTGTTTACTCATTTTAGTGTTTACGTTTTGGTAACTTTTTACTAGTTTACTAGTTTTATCTATTTACCTATTTTAAGTCCAATAAGCTTAGTATAAGTTCTTCAACTTATTTTAATCCATTTTATACCTATATTATCAGTAGTTAAACTTTACAAGTTGGGCCCAAATGGGTTAAGTCAAATAAGTTCTTTTTATAAGGGTTTAACTTATTTAGTCCAATTATTAGTCCAATATGTTTACTTAGCTCGTTAATGTCCGTATGTCCTATAGTACGGGTTTTATCGGTTTTTACTTGTTATACATGTTTATATATCAGTATATAAGTTTTATAAAGTTTACATTAGACGGGTCCAACCATCTAAGTTTTATTTAACAAAAACGTTAATTTTACGGTATTAGCCGAAAAAGTCGTAAAAATCATGTTTATAGTTTTATAACTTATAAAACTTAACAAGTTACCATTTTTATAAAATGTCCACTTATTTACCATTGTACATTTTTATATAAATGTATTATGTAAGTTAGTGGGTTTTAATTTATATTTTATACTATTAAATTTTGAGTGCTTATATAATACTATTATACTTTAATTTCCAAAATTTGATTTTTATTTTCAACTTCACCAAAACTGCCATATCTAGAGTTCTATATAGAGATAGAAGCTCAATTTTTTATCACATAAAATATATGATATGTGCTCCATTTAACTCTTCTATAGCTACTGTTGAATTATCTTCTAAGTATTTTCTAAAAATCGTCCAAAACAGTGAACTCAGATTTGTACCTTAAACTTGTTTTGATCATATCTTACTCATTACAATCATTCCATTGCATGGCCAACTCTCACATGTGTACAAGACATATAGCTTACTGTAAATGGATTCTACTTCATCATTTTATCAGATCATGACATGTTTCTTTACTGTTTTATACAGCCAACAAATTTAGACAAGATTTTAGCCTTGTTTCTTATAGTTTTTCATCTTTTTAAGCATGTTTATCAACACCAAATCCCCACACAATATTTTTATCATCATATAATCATCATAAAAATATACAATAGGAAATAAAATACATGATTACATAACCAAAAATAACAAGAGGATGAGGAGGACAATCTTTATACCACCAAGTTGATGTAGGTTATGATTTGGACATGGATTTTGATGGAGAAACTTGTGGATAACCATGACCATCTTCAAGACCACCATGCTTCATGAACTCCTTGTGGAAAATCAGCCCTAAGACACCATGAAAACTCCTCCATGGATGTTATAATCACCACCATTCAAGAGAGCTTCAAGAGGGCTTCAACATATGTAGAAATAACATGAGGTTTATGGTTAAATTTGATCAAAAGTGGTGTTTATGGTGGTAAAGTGGACGGCAAAAGAGAGAAGGGAGGAGAGGATTTTGGGTGGTTTGCATGTATGAAATGGTATGTGTGAAGTGTAGCTAGTGGTTTTGACTAGTGGAAGGGATAGTTGGCTTAACTTGTAAGCTTAGCTTACAAGTGTAAGCTAAATGGTTGCAAGTTTGCCACATCAAGGATGTGGTACCTTGTTTTGGCCGTCCATATTGAGTGGGGCGGGGCAAGATTTATCTTGTCTCATCCCACTAATTTACGGGTACTCCTCGATTCTAGTTTCCTCGATTTGTGTGCCCTCGGGTCGTTTTACGAAAAACGTTTTTATAAATTATGAATCAACGTCACAAAACGAATCCAATAAAAATTGTTTCATCAAAAACGGAGTTCGAAAATGTAAATACGTAATCCTAAGGTTTCCGGTTTAGTCGTAAAGGACATTAAAATAAAATCGTAAGTCCTAATCTCTTCTCGTAAATTTATGAGTTTATGAACCAACACAAATTTAAAACTCCAAAATAATATTCACGAATAAATTTATTTTCTGAAATGTCGGACTGTCACCAAAGACGGTGTATGTAAACGTAAGCACGTAACGTAGAATCCTCCGGTTTAGACGTAGTCGACGCTACTTTAAGACGTAAATCCAAATTACTTCCCAAAAATAAGTGAGTTCATATTGTAACATTAAAATAATGTTTTCAAATAAATATTGAGAATAAAATATCAACCATAAATTGACGGATTGTCACACAAATTTTTGTCGAAAAAGTCAACTCTGAGTAGTCTGCACTAAAACTGCATTTCCCGTTGATTGGTAATAGCTTTGATAGTGTTTATTAATGATTTGAAAAGGTAATATTTTTATCTTTCCAAGGCCATAAATTTTGACTTTATAGCTATTATATAACTCTAGATATGATACAATGTTTACCGCATGTTTATGAAAATTTAGTGCAGCCAATTTGTTAACGTAAATTTTCGACTCAAAGTGTACAAGTGTTTGCTACTTATGGGGTTTGGTGAGCATTGTTAATGTTTATAAACATGATCATACAGTGGGTAAGTAGTGTTTTTAAGTCAAAATTGATTCGAGTCAATAGGTTGGAATGCCTTGCGAGTTATAAGATGGTTTATGTACTAATAGTAACCAAAGCGTTTTCTAGACGTTATTTTTGTATCTTATAAGTTTTCACGCCCCGTCATCATAGGTGTTGGATGAATTAAAGTTTCTTGATTGCTTGCTGTTACTACTCAGCCCTCAAGTTCCATATTGATTCACCTCGTAGCTAAGGTGAGTTCATAACCCCTTTTACTACTTGTACATTGTTTCTAAACTCGGGGTGAGATTTTACATGGTGGAACACATCCATTTAAAAACTGTATGCTATCCAGAACTTGTATGCTATTCAGACTTGTATGATTTCCAACAGTTTTCATTCATATTATTGCTTATAGTTAATAGCCTTAAGTTTCCTCTCTTGAACATGAACCGTTAATTGTCCCGTATGCTTTGCGCTAAGCGCTAATGTTGTGGGTGGATCCATCGGGATTGACAATCCCCGTCCCGATTACCTTGACGCACTTACATTTGTTTATACTTGAGTATTTAGGCTGAATACTCCCTAGAGGAACTTACTTTGAGTTAAGCTTCGGTTCATGAACTAAACAGCAATAATATTGGTTTCGAACTATGGTTAATGATCATAACCATTTTCTCTATTTACTTGTTTACAAATGAATGCTTGTGTTCCACACCTTTACTGCTAAACCTATGATTATCAATCAACTATGTTGACTATCTTACATGTTTAATCTCAGGTATTATTTCTTAGCTTTGCTTGGATGGGAGCCCGCAGGATATTATCGCAGCTTGTAGATTTATGTGTATATTCAAACTTTGGTTTTATCTAAAAACTATCAGAAGTTTATCATGTATTCTTGGTAACTATAAGTTACAAAACCATAATTAAATTATAGATTTCCGCTTATAAAACTATGGGACCTTTGTTTAAAAACTCCGATTCTATATGATTTAATGTATAAATTTTTATTACGTCAACTTTATGTCAACAATATTTCATTGTTTCGTGTACCATGACGTGGCGCCCCCTTGCTGCCTAGTTGTTCCATACCTGATTTTGGGGGTCTCACAGATTGGTATCAGAGTGATGGTTATAGGGAACTGAGTCATTTTTCAAAAGTTAGTCTATAACCGAAAAGTTCAAATATTTCATGTTTCTAAGTGTCAAACACAAAATCTGCCATTGTTGTTTGATATCTGCTTGGGTAACTCTCTAATACTTATTGTTAATGCAAGTGATGCCTAAAAACATTATTAGTGTTAACTAATCTTTCTTAGTTTTGATCACAACAAACCATACAACACATTTAGTGTAAAACACAAAATGAATTATTTAACTAACACTATCATCAAGGTAATAATCATATCACTAACCTTTCTTAATCATACTTAGTGATCATCAAAATGATTATCCTTAAAACTCACTTTTGTTAATAAGACAAAAGACTTTTTAATAAACTTTCTTTTTTAGAAAATGTTTTATTGAAATGGAAAATGAAAATTTGAAAATGGCATATTCCAAATGCTGTTAGAATATCCTTTGAAGGGTTCAAATACCTCAGATATTCCCACCCCACTAAAAGACAAAAAACGGAGCGGAGTCTAGTGGCGGTACCTTAAGTACCTACGCGGTACCTTAGCGATATGGTACCGCGGGGTGAGATAAGGTACCGCGCACAGTAGCCGTTATAGATCCGTTGTAACTTTGTCTCCTTTAAATAGTGAGTCAAATCTCATTTTCCAGCAAGCCTCTTGGACGTTTTTCTCAGCCCTCTTTCTATTTTCTATAGCATAATCATTAGTAAATGATCACTTAAATTGTTAAGGATGTTTACATATGATTATCCTCTTGATCCCCTCCTTTACCATGTCCAATGAGAAGATCACGCACTCACTAGTGTAGTGATAAAGATGAATCTATGAGCTAGTCATATTCATCATGATACCCTTTTTTGTTTTAGGTAAATCCAATGTATTTATGAATACTTGGACTAGTTGTGTTCATCCAAGTTATTTGTGGATACTTGGATTTGTTGTGTACATCCATTGCATATGTGTTTGCTTGGATTTGTGTTGTGTAAATCCAAGCTACATGTGTGTACTTGGATAAGTCTAGTTGAGTTGTAATAGATTTGATTAGGAGTTCTCACTAAACTATAAAGTGATGTGGTTGTGTCTTGTGAGTTCTCACTAAACTTTAAAGTGATTAGTAGTTGTGTTATGTGAAGTTCTCACTTAGCTTCAAAGTGAAGAGTCGTGAAGATTGGTTCTAGCTTTCGATTAGAACTCGACATCTAGCCTTGTGTCGTAAAATGGTGAAGTAGGCAACGTCGTGAAGATTGGTTCTACCTTAAGATTAGAACCCGACATCTAGCCTTGTGTCGTTAAATTGTGAAGTAGGCAACGTCATGTAGATTGGTCCTAGCTAAAGATTAGGTCTCGACATTTAGCTTAGTGTCGGAAAATAATGTAAGCAACGATGTAAGGTTTTCTCCGCCGAGAAGGGAGCTTGTGGATATAGTGGAAATCTCGAGTAGGTGTACTCGAGGAGTGGAGTAGAAACGAGGATAGAGCCTCGTTGTCGAACCACTATAAATCTTGGTGTCTTCCCACTAGGTTGTCTCCTTCCTTACTCTTTACTTATTTCATTATCATTATACTTGCTTATTATCCTTGCTAGTGCATTTCAATTGAACCTAATCATTATGCAACTTAGCCTCAAGTAAAAGATAGTTTTGATACAAACCAAATTGAAAGTAATTTTAATTTGGTCACCAATCGAAGAGAAACTATTCAACCCCCCTTCTAGTTTCTACAATTGGTATCAGAGCGATGGTCACTCAAGATCTTTGAAGTATATTGTACTTTGAAACTTGGATCGATCCATTGTCTCCTCAAATTAGAAGGTCTAGTTGTACTAAAGTTTTTCTTTGGTCAAAACTATGTTTTCTTTGAAAATAGGTCTTTTAATTGATAATATTGCATCCCACTTAAGATTAGTAGCCTTTATACATTTTAGATATACTCTTGAAATGTATCTACTAGTTTGCATCTTGCTTTGTGTAGGTACTCATAAAGATCAATCAATTAATTAGTTATGGATTGAGTTACTTGCACTTTTAGAAGAATCATCTTCATTGATCTTTAACATCTTTGAATGATGATACCAAGATGATTGGGAATGATACTAGTCCTTGAAGACTTAGTACTCATCATAGTCATTGATTGGGCATAGCACTTATTCCTTCATGGATAGCTCTTTGTGGCCAAGGTACGCTTTCGTTCTTCCACACGCCCTTTGATCATTCTTTTGATCATTACTTGACTATGTGCTTGTTCTCGGCATCCTTGCCTTGACATTTATTTGTGGTTTGTGTTTATTTTCTTTTATCCTCTCAAACTTTCATTGCTTGGATACTTGACTCACTATGGTGATGTAGAGTGAGTTAGTAGAAGCTTAAAGTATCAAGCATGATTTCCATGGTTTGCACCCATACGATTAGTAGGCCCTTTGTGGGAGAGAAAGTGAATTAATACCTTGCTCATATTTTAGTTTAGACTAAGACTATTATTGAAAGTGATCTTAGTCTATACTTGAATAATTGCTTTGTGCTTATTCATTACCAAAGCCGTTTATCGTTTCGCCGGAAAGGCACGTCTTAAACCACTATATATGACACAAGCTCTTCGTTACAACTACTTGAAGATTGTCATTAATCCCTTGAGAATTGATCCTAGTCTTGATTCACTTCTCTTGACTTCTCTCCACTTAGTCGTTTTGCTACGAGTAGTCGTTTGTCCGTTTCGGTTCTTTTCGATCTTGATTTAACTCGTAATCCTTCATTAAGGCATATTGCTTAGTGTTATGATGATCCAATGATATTCTAAAAGGCTCATGATTTAATTTTAAGTATTTTAGAAAAACTGGATTTTCAAAATTTGGCGTTTTTCAGAGATAAAAACCTGCCTCTGTAGGCGGTTCCTTATCTCCGCGGCTCAAACCCGCGGTTCCTTATCGATAAGGTACCGCGGGCAGTAACTTTTGTCAGAGCGCCAGTTTGAGTTTTTTTATTCTTTTTCAAACCAAACTCTCTCTCTCCCAAAAACACACAGCCGACGGGTTTTACCTTTTCCACCATTGTTGAAGCTTCCAAAACCTTAAATCACTCAAATTAATTGATTCCAAGTTGTGGGTTTCACTCATCCTTCATCTAACATCAATTAATTGTAAGTATTTTCTTTCAATTTCATCTATTTTGTTCTAGGGTTCATCCTTTCATAATTGGGGATTTTTAAAATTGAAATTGAATTAAAACCTTAATAGGAATGTGGGTTGACATGGTAATCTTACTATGATTCCTTAGGTTGATATTCATCAAGATTTCACTAAAACCCACTTGTAGAACAAATGCGAATTTAGGCTAAATGATTTTGGTTGAATGATGTATTTGAGATGAACCCATGAACAAGTAGGTAATGACATTGTTAATGCTTACCTAAAAACCTTCTTTTGAAAAACCAATGCTCTAATCCATTGTTGATCTAACATAGATCATGTGTTCTTGGTTAATGATGGAATAGACACATTGTGAACATGAAAATGATATGGATTCAATCCTATGTTTGTCAAGAAATTGATATAACACATTTTCATTTTTCGTTTTCCTTTTTATTTTTCATATGAGTGATTGGAGAAATATTGTCTTGTGTTTGAATTTAGGTACTTAATCATGCCTTCTCAATATCAAAAAGATCATCAATTCACTAGAGATTATATGCCCGACATCTCTCAAACCTTTGTTTCCCCTCAACTCCAAAACGCTTTTCCATCCCTTTCCTCTCGTTGTTTCCATGAGGGTAGGATTGTAGATTCAAGAATAGCGGGAGATAATTATATCAACTCTATGTTCGAGCTTATTGGGTTTGATTGTTTGCTTTACATAGACGAGGTAATTTATCCCTTGTTCCTTCTTGAGTTCTTTAGTACTTACTCCATGCTTGAAATCAATGACCAAATCTTTATTCGTTTCTTGTTGAATGGTCAAATCATTCAATATTCCCTCGATGACTTTGGTGATATTCTTGGTGTGCCATTTGAAGGCACTTGTCGTTTCACGGCTAAGTGGAGACTAGATGCTCTCTTGGACTCAAACGATAAACCTCCAAATGACACCACCGAAGTTGATCTAAATTTCTTCCTTGAAATCATCACGAAAGAGCGTAGTGGAAACGTTGTTAGAAGCCTTCATACAAATGTGCGAAATGTGAATAGGTATGAAGTGCTCTCAAGCGACCTTAAGGATTACATGCTCCAATGGGCAAACATCCTTAGGGAAAATGTGTTTTGTCTTGGTGGGAACCGAGATCATATCCCGGTTTGCATGGGGCATATGTTGTTTTGCCTATTTACTTCCACCAAGTACAATCTTGCATATTACATCGCTCGACGTATAAATTATGCTCTTTCCAAACCCAAAACAAACCTCCCTTATGCTATGCTTCTTACTCGCCTCTTTAGAAGGGTTGGTCAAGATTTTCCTCAACTCGATCTTTCTCGCTTTCATCCGGTTCAACGGTTTATGTTGCCTATTCAAGAGGCGTATCAACGAAAGCCAAGAAGTGACCGTGGTTCGAGAAAATCCGACCATCAAGAGCCGGATGAGGAGGACACCGATATGCCACCAAGTGATGGTGATGGCATCGATCCTAGTTCTCATTTTGACTCTTCGAGTAACTCCCATCCATCCTCAAATTAATTCGAGGATGATTTTGAAGACTTAGCTCCTCCTCCTCACCCTTCTAGTGATGTTCCTGAAGATCTCAATATGGAGCATCTTTATCGTGAGAATCTTAGAACTCGGGGAGAATTACATGAACACCGAGTGGAGTCAAGAAAAGGGTTCAAGTATTTGGGAAAGATGATCAAGGGTTTAGGAAAGAAAAGGAGGTGAAGACTTTGAAGTTTTGTCAAAGTTTGGATTTGATGGTTAAACATTTGGTTATTAACACTTTGGTTTAGTTGTTTATTAACTTGTGTTGCATGCTTGGATTACTATTTATTTTGATCCTTAATGTTTATTATGCCATCATGTTTGTGTTTTACATAGCTTTGTGCATGCCTTTTGATAGTTAGCTTATTAGATTATGATCTGTAGTTAACTTTGGCTTGTGAAACTTTTGGGAAAAATCTGGGTTTATCAAAAACTAGGAAGGGAAATTTTTGAAAACCTTCTGGTCGCGGTTCCATATAGACCCGCGGTTCCTTGTCGATAAGGTACCGCCGGTCCTAGATAAGGAACCGCCGGTCACTGTGGACGACATCATCTTTGCTTTACACTGTTTTCTTAATTTTGTGTAAACCTTGCATGATTTTCAGTAATAAACTACACATTTCCTAAACTAGGTTACCTAAATTCATTATTCACCTAAAATGATTTTAACCCATTACTAGTTTGGATCATCCTCTCACCCATTTAAACCCACCTTGTTTGCCATGTTCTTCACACATCAAACATACTTCCCTAAACCTTAAACCACCCTAATCAACCATGGTGTGTACCAAAACCTCAAACACTTCCAAGACCTCCACTCTAAGGAAAACACTCAAAATAAGGGTTAAGGTAGCTAAGCCTAACTCCTAACCTTTCCACACACCTAAGAATGAGAATGCTCCTATCCTCATTTCCTCATCACCTTCCCCACCTCTTGCACCATGCAAGATTTCATCCACCCATGGTACTAACCACTCCATTAGTTCTACCTCCTCTTCATTCAACTCTAGAATGAATGAGCTTTCTTCACCCTTCACTCCAAGTACACCCTTGGAAGTGACCACACAACCTCAACCAATCCAAATCATTCCTTTTGGGAATGACTTTGATGACACTTTGGTGACTTCACCATTTACCCCTCACAACTCACCCATTTCACCAACCTTGGAGGATTTACCTCCACACTCACCCATTTCCCCTTTGGGGAACATGCCTCCACTTTCACCCACATCACCCTTGGAGAACTTGCCTCCTTCACCTCCACCCAACTCAAACATCTCAATTTTGGGTGTCCCACTTTCCCTCCTCTTGGGTGATCCTTACTTTGGGTTTCAACAAACTCATGGTCCTAGATGTCCATGTTGTCTCTACAACCACTTCCTCATCCATAACCTAAGGATGGATATGTATGGACTACATAGGGGTTTGCAAGACTTCTTGCTTGCCTTGTTCTCCATGCCTCCTCCTAGGAGATGAATGATGGAGTTGTCTTAATAAGAGTTTTCAACAAAACCAAGCCTAAGAAAACCACTTATCTAGATTCTATGTTAAGCTAGCTATGTATTAGTTAGTTTTTATTTGTCTTTGTACTTGCATCATTAATGAATGTTTCTTGTTGTTGACTTATGGATTTAGCTTTGTGTGAATTTATCCTTTTGTGCACACTAATCAACTTTAATATGAAATTAAAATTGAACCTAAATCTATCACAATCCCTAAAACTTGACTAAAATTGGTTCAAAATGATATCTAAATTATTTTGTCACCCTTTGTCAAGACATTCTTTGTGAATGTGTTGCTTTATGCAACCCTAGCATATTTTGGTTCTAATAGAGGTAAAATTCCAAGATTTGCAACTTTTTGAAAAAGTCTTAGTTTTTCCCAAAACCCAGGAAAAACATGGTTTAAAGTCCACTGGACGCGGTTCCTTAAAGACCCGCGGTTCCTTAGTGATATGGAACCGCCGGCCCCTATAAGGTACCGCGGCCAGAAAGTGACTTTTGACGATTTTTTGGTCAAAACTTATAAAAACCTATTCCCAGTCAAGATTCCTTGTTTACTCAAATTGACTAAACATTCCTTAACACTACACACTTTGTATTCAAATTCTTACCTTGATTACATTTTACTTACACCGCAACCTTGAGATTTCATTCTCACACCTTCCCAACCTTGAGAATTCACTCTCACATAACCTTGAGATATCATTCTCACACTCTAACAATGCCTAACTCCTACATTCCTAACCTTGACATTTCTTTGTCACAACCCCTCTCACCCAAAGCTTCTTCATCCAAGCTTTCAAAGAAACTGAAAATCTCGGTTCGACCCGTATGGGTTAAGAAGAATGAACCATCTTCGTCCAAACCAACCAAAAACCCTACCTTCTCTCCAATCAAGTATTGGAATGAGACTTACACCATAAACCCCATCACTGGAGCAAAAGAAAATGTTCCACCACCACCACAATCCTTCAATACCCCTCAACTCAATGACCTTTCAACCTTCCCAAACCTCACAAGGCATTGTGAAAACACTCCCAAACCCTTTACCCCACCACCACAAAACCCTAAGTTTGATGCCATACCCCCATCAAACGATTTTGTGTTACATCATGGATCCTCGTGTGATTGTTGCCGATTTCAACAAATTGAACTTGCTCATGTGTATGAGAAGTTAAATTTTCTTGAATTCCTCCTCAGTCGACCTCCTATTCAAGTTTTCGTTCCGGTGGACAAAACTTCGAATGATGCATCATCGTCTTTTTAGTTTTATTTTATTTTTAGCAATCTTGGAAAATATCACTATTAGACTAGCTTATGCTTAGTGGTTTATTTTCCATATTTATTGCTTTTAGATACTCATACTATGTGTATGACTATCTTCTTTGTTGTATTTTTTTCTCTTTATGTAACCTTTGTGTTTTTTGTGTGCTATTTCATTAGTTCTACTTTGAGTTGATCTTGGTTAACTTTTTACAATTTCTTATGGGTGATTCCATCAATTCTAAACCTTTAACCCATTGACAAGCTTATCATCTTCATTGGATTGAAGTTTGATTTTGTCAATTACCTCTTTGGACATACTTAGCAAAATACTTGCTTCTAATTTGAGATTTCTTCTCTTTCTCCCTCTCAAGTTACTTAGTAGGTAGTGATCATATATACATTGGTGTTTCTTTCCTTTCTACTAACCTTTCTGTAGCATGTCACCTTAGCTCACAAACTTGGTGCCCCAAGCAAGGGGGAGCTACTAGCAAAGTTTGATGTTTTTCAAAGACTTATGCTAACCCTTTTGCTACGACAAAGGGGGAGAAATGATAGTGATAAACTAGTTAATAATTCCATAGTTTGTGTTTCTATGTAAATGAGTTTATCATTTGTCGTAATAAAAAAGGGGGAGATTGTTAATGCAAGTGATGCCTAAAAACATTATTAGTGTTAACTAATCTTTCTTAGTTTTGATCACAACAAACCATACAACACATTTAGTGTAAAACACAAAATGAATTATTTAACTAACACTATCATCAAGGTAATAATCATATCACTAACCTTTCTTAATCATACTTAGTGATCATCAAAATGATTATCCTTAAAACTCACTTTTGTTAATAAGACAAAAGACTTTTTAATAAATTTTCTTTTTTAGAAAATGTTTTATTAAAATGGAAAATGAAAATTTGAAAATGGCATATTCCAAATGCTGTTAGAATATCCTTTGAAGGGTTCAAATACCTTAGATATTCCCACCCCACTAAAAGACAAAAAATGGAGCGGAGTCTAGTGGCGGTACCTTAAGTACCTACGCGGTACCTTAGCGATATGGTACCACGGGGTGAGATAAGGTACCGCGCACAGTAGCCGTTATAGATCCGTTGTAACTTTGTCTCCTTTAAATAGTGGGTCAAATCTCATTTTCCAGCAAGCCTCTTGGACGTTTTTCTCAGCCCTCTTTCTATTTTCTATAGCATAATCATTAGTAAATGATCACTTAAATTGTTAAGGATGTTTACATATGATTATCCTCTTGATCCCTTCCTTTACCATGTCCAATGAGAAGATCACTCACTCACTAGTGTAGTGATAAAGATGAATCTATGAGCTAGTCATATTCATCATGATACCCTTTTTTGTTTTAGGTAAATCCAATGTATTTATGAGTACTTGGACTAGTTGTGTTCATCCAAGTTATTTATGGATACTTGGATTTGTTGTGTACATCCATTGCATATGTGTTTGCTTGGATTTGTGTTGTGTAAATCCAAGCTACATGTGTGTACTTGGATAAGTCTAGTTGAGTTGTAATAGATTTGATTAGGAGTTCTCACTAAACTATAAAGTGATGTGGTTGTGTCTTGTGAGTTCTCACTAAACTTTAAAGTGATTAGTAGTTGTGTTGTGTGAAGTTCTCACTTAGCTTCAAAGTGAAGAGTCGTGAAGATTGGTTCTAGCTTTCGATTAGAACTCGACATCTAGCCTTGTGTCGTAAAATGGTGAAGTAGGCAACGTCGTGAAGATTGGTTCTACCTTAAGATTAGAACCCGACATCTAGCCTTGTGTCGTTAAATTGTGAAGTAGGCAACGTCGTGTAGATTGGTCCTAGCTAAAGATTAGGTCTCGACATTTAGCTTAGTGTCGGAAAATAATGTAAGAAACGATGTAAGGTTTTCTCCGCCGAGAAGGGAGCTTGTGGATATAGTGGAAATCTCGAGTAGGTGTACTCGAGGAGTGGAATAGAAACGAGGATAGAGCCTCGTTGTCGAACCACTATAAATCTTGGTATCTTCCCACTAGGTTGTCTCCTTCCTTACTCTTTACTTATTTCATTATCATTATACTTGCTTATTATCCTTGCTAGTGCATTTCAATTGAACCTAATCATTATGCAACTTAGCCTCAAGTAAAAGATAGTTTTGATACAAACCAAATTGAAAGTAATTTTAATTTGGTCACCAATCGAAGAGAAACTATTCAACCCCCCCCCCCCCTTCTAGTTTCTACACTTATTATTTACTTTTCATTATCTTTGTAGTATTTCATTTCCTGATTACATTTTGAAATATTACATTACCATAATGATGATAAGTACTATCTCTTTTCAAAGCCTTTGTGCTTAATGAATTATCATTGGATATTACTGTGATTACATATGCCCGTACTGTATTTCTTGAATTCGTGTTCTTATGAATTGATCTTGTTACCATAATTTTAAAAATTTATGGCATTACATACTTGTATTCGGAGCGCGTATGCTGCCGACTTTTCATACTCACTTTTGTGAGTACTATTGCTATTTCGTCTGTGCATGATACGACTGACCTCATATGCTCGTTCGTTTTGAACCGCTTGCTTCTCTCGACTCACTGTTACAAGTTGTGCGTATTCTTGTAATACGATTGTTTGGGATTAAGAAGTGTTGCTTTCAATGAAACTTCCAATTTTCCATTTTACTACCCTATGCGTTAGTTCCATTGTTAAACCTCTTTAAGATATCTATTTAGATATCCAAATTGTTTTCCGACCATCTGTGATTGGATGCCTTGAAAATTAGTCTGTAGACCATTGTGTAGCTCAACGTGTCTCCGAAAAAGATTAAAGGACATCGTGTGATTCACACATCTCAAAGCATTCCTTAAAATCCGTGCTGAATAATATCGTGAGTTTCCGTAACCTTGATTGACCTTTACGTCACCGTTTTACACGACACTCATATATTGATTAAATATTACTTCATTGACCATTCTTTGTTTCGACTTCGAATTACAACGTTCGTTGTACCTTGGAAACACCATCATCATCTTGTAAGTCATCCTCTAATATGTGGTGATTGTTTGGAATACGATTCTATATCTATAAACTTGTATCCTCCCCTTTTATTAAACCTCCTCGCTCCATGAGTACGACTTGTTAATGTTCTGTTTCTTTCTCGATATGTTTTGTGATTTTGAAAAATCACGCCTCCAAAAGACCTTCCTACATTGCATCTTGAAATCGAAGACATGGATGTCATGCGTCGTTTTTAAATTCTTAGATTATCGTTGGTATTCTTAAACCATTTTCTATACTATGTTTTCTTTATATGCTTAATTATACAATCTATATTTCGTTTTTATGGAAATTTACTATTGATGCAGAACAGTCTGGGATAAAATCGTTATTTCTGGTACGTTTCGGCCTTCGACCGAAACACGAAAGTTATTTGAAATGTCGTTTTATCTCTACCGCGCGGGAACTAGTGTTGAAACTGAATATTTATGGGTCTTTTATCTAATAAAGTCTGCGTTTTCTAAAAATATCAGTTTGTTGACAGATCTGATGCGAAGGCGTTTTTGCCTATTTCTGCTCCGTTTCAAGTCTCGAGTAAAATAAAATGTTGTTTAAAATGTCGTTTTACCTTTACCGCGTAGGTAACCAAGGCCGAAAACTAGTATAAACGGGTCAAACCTTAAAAATAAAAATCTGCGTTTTAGAATAATATAATCAAACCTGCGCAGAACGTGCAGGGACATTTCGGTCATTTTACATTAGGTTTCAGATCTTGGGTAAAACTAGAAATTTGTTCAAAACATTGTTTTGCACTAAATTGCTTTAGACTCCGAGTCTTGAAAATGTCATTTAACGGGTTAATTGATCGGGTCAGACCTAAAAGTTAAAGTTGACTAAAAAGTGAAAGTTGATAGTAATTTTGAAATATGGTTTTTAAGCGTTTTTTTTTGTTTTTTTTTGTTCGTTTGAGCTTGTAGAACTTTAACAAATGGTATTTTACAAATAACAATCATTAGTTACGTTTGAAGACGTTTAAAAATAGTAACTTTGGGTACAAGTTATACATACATATATCGCGAACTTTTGAAACCGAGTGTTTAGATAAACCGATAGTGAGCTATAATTTTGTCACAAGTTGTACATTTTTATGTCAATTAGTTACGATGTGAACACATACGGAATTCCTTTTTCCTTTCTTTTATATATGACTTATTTGTCATTTTATATTATCTTTCTTTTCTTTCATTGTACCACTGATTTGGGTCGAGATTTGAAGTTCTTGTTTTCACATCGTTCGTTATCATTTTGACACGTGTCTCATGACGATTCCGGCTAAAGATTTTGAAACATTATCACCTTGTAACCATTTCATCGATTTCGTATTAATTACCCTTTTACTACCCTCGTGTAACCCACTTACTATTTATACATTGCTATAATGTCACCATATAAACTCAAACTCGTATTGGTTGCAAATCATTTTACAAATCGTTCTACTTTGACTTTATAAAATACTTGAATGATACTTTTTAACGTTAAGTAATAATGTTTTACGAGGTATTTTCGCAAATTATTTTACCTTGATCTTATAAAAGAATTTATGTAACATTAAAGGTTTTGATTTAAATATCAAGTGAATTACTTACTTGCGAAAAGTTTCATAAATAATTTTGATTTCTATTGTTGGTATCATATATATATTTTAAATATATGACTTGTAATACAGGTTTGACGAAACTGTGCATCGCATTGCTAGTCCTAAATTATGCATGGCTTGATCACCTATGCGTAATTTAGAAGGAGCCATGCGAGGCCGAATAGTAGTCACCTTAAAAAAAATTGTCTAAGAACCAACTTTTTTACTTGTGTTTCGGAAAAAGCTAGATTAAACGAAGTTTTGAAAACTTTTATATATTTTGCGAGTAGCACCCGTTCATGATATATGCATATGTTTCTTTATCTCTTCTTGAACGAATTACATGCCTACAAGCACATTTTTCTTTACTCAACGATCTTTGTTCTACTTGTTACCTTATCTTCCCCCGTGATATAATTCTCGTTACCACTCGTCTAATTTTCTTACCATTGATACCAGACTTGAAAGTTTCAACGTTGTTATGCTTCTACATCGACCAACCTTCTCTATCTATTTTCGTAGACCTTCGAAACGTCTCCGAACAAGAATATTGATTTATGACTGGAAGTTAACGATGATTTCGTGTATTTGTCATGATGTGTGTTAGACTCTATCATCTCGAAATTCGTTCGTGTGAACCATGTGTTGACTTCGCTCTCTCATTGCTAATGTTGTTCATTTTGCTAGAATTACCCTCAAGTGACTTTTTAAGAGTTTTCTTTGATTAAAAAATTGTTGTGTGGCTTTTCTCTTTTGATCGTGTATCGACCACAGAGAACTTAATAAACCGTTGTTGGTGGCACCAGCCGCTCTTGTGATTTAATCCCTTGCTAAATCCTTTGTTTCTCATTGTCCTTATCATCGATGCCTCTATTCTATCATGTTCGTTAAGAATTTGGTACAAATTTCGTTTTACTCACTCGTGTTATTGCTTGCATACAGTGTTGATTATTATTCATTTCATACTCGTTTGCTATTTTGTCACATTTTGAAAATCCGAACATGTCACATGTTTACTATTCGATGCATTTAACACCTTCTTGGAATTCTAAAAATTATTATATATTTTTAAGAATGTTTTACGCATTTTATCAAGTGGTTAAATTACCAAAATAACCGTTTCAAGTTTAATATCGGATCTATACATCCTCTTTGGTAGATTTATAAGTAGTGTTTAAAAATACGTTATGCTTTATCTATTAAACTATTTGATAAATCATACTTTACACTCAAGTTAATGAAATTATCGATTTAATTTATATTTCTATCAATGACTCCAAATAATTTGGAAAATTGATTTTCTCCAATCGTGACAATGAACCTAAGTTTTAATAATTATTTTGAACAGTTTTAGTCTTTGTTTTGAGATCGTTATCAAGAAAAAAAGGACTTAGCGACTTTTTACTCACTAATTATATATAGTTATGATTTCAAATCACCAAACCTTGTAAACATTTCTTTTAATCAAGAAAGTACCTAAGCCGAGTTTTAAAGTAACACCAAATCCTAGACGGGTTATTGCGACAACTTGTATTTTAAATTTTCATATGTAATTCATTTTTCCCTTTTATTTATCTTGTAATTAGATTGTTACGCTTTAAGATTGCCAAGTTTTACAGTTTGCACGATTTGTGATTCCTAGATGATTATTAATCTTAACTTGTTTTAGCGCAATTTGACCGTTTAAGAAAATTTCGTGTTCACTCCATCTCTTTATATTTCTTCATGCCGAAAGGTTATTATTTTGATCCGAGTTTGATATAAATTCGAAAAGATCAAGAATTTGAAGCGTAATTGCATTCAAATTGTTAAGGTTCGCCATGGTGTAGAAATTACTTGGGAAAGCGGAGAATTTGTTCTACACTCTGTATCTCCATTTATTTGCATCTCCTTCCGTCTCTAGTGGAACTATGAGGGACCAGAGTTTCTTTAGGGGGGTCGACTGTGAGAACTCGTATTTCTCCGGTATTATTTTATTCTTTTATTCATGTCTTTTGAATTTTCCAACATGTTATGTTTTCTGCTATTCTTCCTAAAAATCCTGATATCTTGATAATTTTAAATAAATTATACTTTAAGTATTTTTCTGATCATCGATAATACTTTATTCGGAATTATAAAAAATTTATTTTATTTTATCGTATTTATTTAAATCAAAATTTTTGATTTAAAAGCACTCGTGCGCGTTATACAAAAAGTTTACCCGATTCGATAGAACGAGAACCGATGGCTCTATAATTCGACTTTATGAAGTCAAAATACTATGTTTCTATTAATATTTCATTTACGTATTATAACTTGCACCGAGTCAGAACGATTAGCGTTTTTAGGAATCGAGTCGGGCTAGGAGTATTTGGAATTTTGGGCTTTAGTTATCTAACAATAAGATTGTGTTTATGGGCCAAAGCCCATTTTTCTTTTTTTACCTCTAGTCGTCCAACACATACACACATAACATTATTGTTATTTTCTTTTACCAAACTCATACTCCTTCATTCCCTGTTTTCTCTTGTTCGACTAACAACACCAAGAACAACTCAATCCATCAATTTTTCTTGCTCCAAAACACAATTCAATCAAACCAAAACACTCCTTGATCAATCCTCATTGTAAAACCACAAGAATTATATACATGTAATTGATTTTAAGAAAATCATAAATTTCAAGAATTGGTGTTCTTGTATGTTTGATCATGGGATGATCATGCATTATGCTTATTAGTGTTTAGGCATTGATAACTTTCTTAGAACCCTTGTTATGATTGTTATTTTTGGCCAAGTTTTGATTTCTACCATGAATGTTATAGAATTATTGTGTCTTGATATAATTTAGTTAGTGTAGGATGTATTTTTGATGTTTTGGATTGAATTAGAGGTTGTTTGGTATAGAGATTATTATAGCAAAATTCGGACAGCAGGTATATCAGTCCAAAACTCCCATATTTTTCCACTATAGGCTGTGTTTTTATGGATTATATGGATTCATTGACACTTTTACATATTAGTAGCGAGTTGGATGGACGATCAACTCCTCCGGATGAGTGAGTTATGGCCGATTTACGGTTGTGAACCCAATCTGACCCAACAAACTTGTATAGCTATTTGCTACAGGCGATGAACCATATATTTGACATTTTAAGACATGGTGAGTTATTATACATAATAATCTAACAAACGCCGCTGACATCGCGTCGATAGCTACCACCAAATGGTTTTTATGGCTCAAAACGGTAAACCCGAGTTTGGAAACCTAAATTCTGATTTTGTAACCTTCAAAGAATGTAATTTTCTCGTTAATTGGTAGTAGATATTTACTCGTGGTTGGTATGGACCGAAAGTAGAGTCTTGAGGCTTTCTAATGGTGGAAATCTCAGGCCCTTAAACCTTATAGGTTAACGGATTATTTTGTCCCAAGTTTGACTAGTGCAGTTTGACCATTAAGTGCTTACGGGGTGGCTGTTAGTGTTTTGGACTTTTAAAAAGTTCCGTGAACTCTTAGATCGAATGGTTGGACATTCTGGAAACCTCATGAGAGACCCGTTCCAGTGGTGAAAATCCCATAGTGGTTGGACTTATGGATTGGGAGCTACGCCCTTTACAAAACAGCTATACCAGAAAATGTGACTTTACGCTTACGGTTTAATAAATTATTGGCGTTTTTAGGTGCAAATCACTTGGGTTACTTGATTTGAGACCTTAGGATATCATTTTATGCATTTTTATACAGGTTGTGTGTCATGAAGGTCATGACCACACTTAAAATCGGTTGGTTGTGTAAGTTATATACATATTATATTTTTACAAAATATTTTGATACAATTGTTTTATATTTATATAAAACGCATACTTAAGGGTCGTGATCACTCTTGTAGTTCGCGGGTATCCCTTGGAGTATTTCACATTTCCATCTACAACCCGGTTCTCATATCCGTCACACTTGTACTAAGGTACTCTTAGCACCATTGTATTGCTTTTATTTCTATTTGATTAAATACCTTGATTATAAAATTAGGATTTTTGTATTTATACCATATGCTACTGATGTCAAGGTGGTATTATAATCATGATAGGTATTGTGTAATTTTAGATTCATTGCTTAGGGTGTGCAAGTGTTTAGGTCAAGTTAGAATTAAATTTTAGTGTCAAAAATGAGGTTAAGAATGATAGCAGATTTCTACAGCCATTCACGAAATTTTTCTGCAAATAAGACCTGCAACTCTCTTGATTTTTGGATATCCTTGGTTGTGTATTACAATTGGTGAGTTGGGTGGTTTTTGGAAGTGTCCGGATGAGTAAAATATGGTCTTTTTATCAAAACTAGTCAATACCGACATGTGCACCAAATTTGTGTTTGGGGTCAAAGCATAAAAAGTCAAAGTGGGTACTTTTATGACTTATTACAGTAACATAGGTCTAATGTGAACATTTCCAATTGGTTTCAAGTTAAAATCTTTTACGGAATGTAAATGATGTTCAAAATAGTTTTATGCAAATTTTTGTCGAAAAAGTCAACTCTGAGCAGTCTGCACTAAAACTGCATTTCCCGTTGATTGGCAATAGTTTTGATAGTGTTTCTTAATGATTTGAAAAGGTAATAATTTTATCTTTCCAGGGCCGTAAATTTTGAGTTTATAGCTATTATAGAACTCTAGATATGATACAATGTTTACCGCATGTTTATGAAGATTTAGTGCAACCAATTTGTTAACGTTAATTTTCGACTCAAAGTGTACAAGTGTTTGCTACTTATGGGTTTGGTGAGCATTGTTAATGTTTATAAACATGATCATACAGTGGGTAAGTAGTGTTTTTAAGTCAAAATTGATTTGAGTCAATAGGTTGCAATGCCTTGCGAGTTATAAGATGGTTTATGTACTAATAGTAACCAAAGCGTTTTCTAAACGTTATTTTTGTATCTTATAAGTTTTCACGCCCCGTCATCGTAGGTCTTGGACGAATCGAAGTTTCTTGATTGCTTTTTGTTACTACTCAGCCCTCAAGTTCCATATTGATTCACCTCGTAGCTAAGGTGAGTTCATAGCCCCTTTTACTACTTGTACATTGTTTCTAAATGCGGGGTGAGATTTTACATGGTGGAACACATCCATTTAAAAACTGTATGCTATCCAGAACTTGTATGCTATTCAGACTTGTATGATTTCCAACAGTTTTCATTAATATTATTGCTTATAGTTAATAGCCTTGAGTTTCCTCTCTTGATCATGAACCGTTAATTGTCCCGTATGCTTTGCGCTAAGCGCGAATGTTGTGGGTGGATCCATCGGGATTGACAATCCCCGTCCCGATTGCCTTGACGCACTTACATTTGTTTATACTTGAGTATTTAGGCTGAATACTTTCTAGAGGAACTTACTTTGAGTTAAGCTTCGGTTCATGAACTAAACAACAATAATATTGGTTTCAGACTATGGTTAATGATCATAACCATTTTCTCTATTTACTTGTTTTACAAATGAATGCTTGTGTTCCACACCTTTACTGCTAAACCTATGAATATCACTGAACTTTATGTTGACTATCTTACATGTTTAATCTCAGGTATTATTTCTTATCTTTGCTTGGATGGGAGCCCGTAGGATATTATTGCAGCTTGGAGATTTATGTGTATATTCAAACTTTGGTTTTATCTAAAAACTATCAGAAGTTTATCATGTATTCTTGGTAACTATAAGTTACAAAACCATAATTAAGTTATAGATTTCCGCTTATAAAACTCTCGGACCTTTGTTTAAAAACTCCGATTCTATATGATTTAATGTATAAATTTTTATTACGTCAACTTTATGTCAACAATATTTCATTGTTTCGTGTACCATGACGTGGCGCCCCCTTGATGCCTAGTTGTTCCATACCTGATTCTGGGGGTCTCACAGGTCATCACTTGGCTTAGCAGCAAAAGCAGCCCTTGTCAAAATAGTCAAACCATCCTTCTCTTCATCCTCATCAGAATCAGATAGCACCACCTTCTTCATGTGGCGCTTGAGCTGCGTCTCCAAGTATTTGACCCTGTTCACCAATGGGAGCACGAAATCCCTTGTGAGCTTGCGATGTTGGTTGAGCTCATCCTCTAATGAAACAATCTTTTCATAATACATATGCATAAGAGCAAGCAAAGAAGTCAAAGTAACAGGTTCCTCAGCTTCCCCACCAAGAGGACTTGGTTTGGGGGATGCGTCATTGGGACCAGAAGCAAATGATGGGTCATCCATATGGGCATGAGAACTAGAAGGCTTCTCAGCAGAATGTGGAGCTGGGCTAGGAGGGGGAGAATCAGCAAAAGGGGACTCATGTTGGCGAGAAGAAGAGACAGGCTTTGAGGTAGATGGCTTTTCTACCATTACCTCTCGAACTGACTCCTCAACCTCCACATAAGGCACACCAGTAGCAGGGTTCTCCTCCTCCATAGGATCATCCTCCAATTGAGGTTCCTCCTCGGCTTGGCCAGCCGGAGGAACCACATTGGGACCCCCTTGGGCAAGGCCCAGCATAGCATCAGTGAGGGGCCTCAAAGGACCATGATAACCAAGTGCTATATTTACATACACTTTTTTAGTAAGCTTAGTGGGCACATATTCCTTTCTATTCCTAGGTAAGCACATAAGAACCTGCTGCAAAAACCAAGGGTACATCAATAACTTCTTTCTAGAGCTAGTGTCACTAAGATTACTAAGCATACCATCAAACAGATAACGAGAAAAGTTAAATGTGCAACCCTAAGCAATACATATCAAACCAGTAGCGAGGGGGATGGGAAAGCATCCCAACTCCCAGCTTTAGGACTCAAACCGTGAATCAAAAAATGAACAAGCAGCTTCCATTGAGGGGCAAATCTATTTTTCTGGAAGTTAAACTTCTCCTCATGATTATAACCTATGGCAGCCATACCATCCAACACCTCCCTATTGGGGAGAGAAATAATACCATCTTCATCTTGGAGATGTAGGGCAGACCTAATGGATGCCTCAGTCACCACATAGGAGCGACCATCTATAGTAGCATGGTGCTCTAATGAGCGACCCAAAACAACATGGGTGGTGGCAGTTGCCCAAAACTGACGAATGACAGTATCATATACAGTGGGGCAAATAGTAAGATCATACCTTAGATTCGAGGCTTCAATGTATTCCAGGATGTCAAGGAACTCCTGTCTTTTAGGACCTTCTCCAAGATAGACCACCTTGTTGTGATCAGGTTTGTATTGGAGTGATGTCATTGATGATGATTGGAGCAGTGGAAGATGATTGAGTGAAAAGGGTTAAGGGTAGGAGCGTGTGTGTGTGTGATTATGTATTGATAAGTGAGTCAGATGAGCCTTTTGACCATTAATAATGGTCACATAAACTGTTCACTGACCCCTAATTATGGGGGTTGCCCTTTCCAAATCAAATCATTAATGCAGAGTAACCACTTGCCTTCTAAAACATAATTATTAAATCCCATTTACCAAAGGTAAACAAAATATGCGCACCAGAAGTAACTCGCGTTGACTGAAAGTCAAAACGCGTAGAAGTCAACACTAGGAGCAGCGAGTGGTCAATGAAAGTCAACTTAATGAACAGTGACCCAAAATCGATACTAGAAGCCAACCACAAGTGAAAAATAAGGGTTGGAACCCACTAGGAGCAGAAGACTACCACTAGAAGTAACCAAAATCTTCCACTAGAAGTTGCACATACCGCGGATACCCATGAAAAATGTTGTTAGAAACTACCATATGTAAGATGTACAATTAAATATGGACAATAAGCCTCCCCGTAGGCTTAACCTCCCCTCAATCCGAGACCTCAAGGATTGACCATACCAATGTGAACTACTAAGTAGTTGAACCTTGGACCATCAAATGCTTTAGTTAACAAATCAACAACATTATCATCCGTAGGTACCTTAAGAACCTGTATCAGCTTCTTCTCATTGGCATCACGTATAAAATGGTGCCGAATCTCGATATGCTTGGTTTGTTGATGAAACACCAGATTCTTCACAATGTAGATAGTGCTTTGATTATCGATGAAAATTTTGGTGTTCATGAAGTTGAACCCATAATCCAACATCTGATTTTGTATCCACAAGACTTGTCCACAACTACTAGCAGCAACTACATATTCAGCTTCTGTTAAAGAGGTAGCTACTATTGTTTGTTTCTTACATTACCATGAGATAAGTCTTCGACCCAAAATTTGACAACCACCAGTAGTAGACTTCCTATCATTATTAGCACCTTCATAATCACTTTTACTATAGGCTTCAAGAACAAAAGGTGATTCCCTTGGATACCACAAGCCTAGCTTGGGTTGTGCCTTGATATACTTGAAGATTTTCTTGACTGCATTCAAATTGGACACGGTTGGAGCCACCTGATGTCTAGAACAAGCACTAACAGCAAACATAATGTCCGGGCGTGAGGCAGTCAAATACATGAGTGAGCCAATCATTGACCTGTACATGTGAACATTGACCGAGGGATCTGGCTCATTCTTGAGTTTGACTTTAGTGACCTCATAAGGTGTTGCTGCTGGTCGAAGAGGTTCCACATCAAACTTTTGAATTATTTCAGGAACATACTTATCTTTACTAATGAAGATACCATCCGACTGCTGCTTGACTTGAAGACAAAGAAAAAATGTGAGTTCTCTCATGGCACTCATCTGAAATTTGCCTTTCCTTAGCTGTTCAAACTCATCACACCATTCCTTCCTAGTAGAACCGAAGATAATATCATCCACATATACTTGAACCAGGATGATTTCTTCGGCATTCCTTTTAAGGAACAATGTTTTGTCAATAGTGCCTCTTCTATAGCCATGCTTCAACCAGAAAGTGGATAGACGCTCATACCAAGCTCTAGGAGCCTGATGAAGTCCATAAAGAGCTTTGACCACCTTGTAGACTTTCTTGGGATGAAGTGGATCCATAAAGCCCTTAGGTTGAGTGACATAAACTTCCTCGTCAATCTTGTCATAGAGAAACGCACTCTTGACATCCATCTGAAAAACTGTAAAGCCAACATAAGAAGCAAAAGCCAAAAACAGACGAATGGCCTCAATTCTTGCAACCGGAGCAAAGACTTAAGTATAGTCAATTCCTTCTAGTTGTGTGTGACCTTGTGAGACTAGTCTAGCCTTATTTCTTACCACAATACCCCTTGCATCTTTCTTGTTTTTGAGAATCCATTTGGTACCAATTGTTGTCTTTCCATCTGGTAAGTCAACTAGTATCCAAACATTCTGAAATAAGAACTACTACATCTCCTCCTGTATAGCCTCAACCCAACTTTGATCCTCAAGCGCATGTGAGACAGACCTAGGTTCCACCTGTGAAAGAAAATAAGCAAACAAACAGTGAAGAAAATCTGTGTGATTATTACGCTTTTGGTCTTCAATGTAGCTCACAAGAGCATGATGACCAGACGTTGCTTTCTTATGCATGTGACGAGTCTTTACAGTAGAATCAGGATCTCCTATGATTTGAGTAGTAGGATGGTCTTTATTGATCTGCGGAACAGGAGTAGAAGCAACTTACACTTCTGGTGCCAAGTTATTAAGATCCCCAACAATGTCATCATCATATGAAGCAGAGTCGAAAATGCCATCTATTGGTTGCTTATGAATATCATCCAGCTTAGTAGAAGACTTCTTTTGATAGTTTCCCAAGTCAGAAGGACCAGAGAACCTATTTGTGGAAGGAGGATCACTAACCGGACTACCAATAGGTGTTAAACTTGCACTAAGAGTAACACTAGGATCACTAGGAGTAACTGGTACAACAGGAGTACTCAAAGGAAACTCAAAGCCTCCTTGAGTAACTGCTGTACTAGCATCTTGTTGTTGCTTGAGTAGTGTGTCAAGAGCTCCTTGTGAGTCCACAATGTCTGATGAAGAAGAATCATTAGAAGTAGCATTGGTGTTGGGAGCGACCGTGGTGGAATAGGATGGTACGACAAAAATGTCATCATCCTCATCTGAGTCCGAAGAGCTAGAAGCAGCACCTGCACTAGAATACGCAAACACTTGTGGACCTGTATCTTGGTAAGTTTTGAAACGAAAATATCCCAATGAGTCACTAACATAATCAAGATCAAAATACCATTCAGGACCTTTGCCTTGGATGTTAGTCTTCTCCTCAAAGTAACTGAGATCTATAGTTTCAATGACACGCTTGGCATGGAGATTATAAACCCTATAAGCTCTTGAGTGAGCTGAATATCCCACAATGTAGCCTTCATCTGCCTTGCCATCAAGTTTCCCCAAATAGTCACTAGTATTCAGAATGGTGACAGGACAGCCAAATGGCTTCAAATGAGTAATGCTTGGGACTTTGGCTGTGAGTAGCTCATAGGGAGTCTTCTTATGGGGATTGGCAATGGAGACCCTATTCAACACATAACTTGCAGTGTTGACAGCTTCTGTCCAAAACATAGTTGGAAGCTTGGAATCGACAAGTATTGTTCTTGCAACTTCTATAAGATTCATGTTCTTCCTTTCTGCAACACCATTCTGTTGAGGAGTCCTGGCAGCACTATAATCTCTTTCATACCTTTGGAATTGCAAAGTGCTATGAGGTCTGCATTTTTGAATTCGGTTCCATTGTCACATCGGATACCTTTCACCTTCTTGGACAACTGATTCTCAATGAGTGTAATGAAGTCTTTGAGAATGGAGTAGGTCTCACTTTTGGCAGCCAGAAAGAAAACCCATGTGAACCTGCTATATCCATCAGTTACCACAAGACAGTATTGTTTATGGTCAATGCTCCTAATGGTTCAGTTACATGTCCCATCCTTCTATGCCATTTGGTGGCTTCATCTTCTTATGCCCTGACAACCAAACAAGCTAGTTGACAAGTAGGATTAACTTCATTCAGCTTGATGCTATAGAGGTTATGTCTTCTTGGGATTTTGAGTAGAACATGGGAGTCGTCCAGTAGCTTAAAGTATTTGGACAACACCAGTGCTTCAGTATCCGTAAAGAGGACAAACTGCTTCTTGTCACAAATCTGAGAGACAGAAATCAAGTTGAAGTGTTGAAGTGCTTCCACATAGTAAACCTGCTCAAAATTAAGGTTAGGAGTCTGAATGGTTCCTTTGCTAGAGATCCGTCCTTCACCACCTCCGAAGTACACCTTTCCGCCTTGAAATGGTACAAAGTTAGTCAAAAGTACTTTATATCCTGTCATGCTCCTAGAGCATCCACTATCTACTATTCCAAGAGATGGATCTTGGTATGGATTAATCTACAATAACAGAAAAGTCATATGAAAAAGTTAGTGTCTTAAGGGGACCTAGACCTTTTCAGGCTTGAGTCTGCCTTGTGGATCTTTATTAGATAGCCAAGAAGATTGATGAGATCCACTGTTGTTCTTATATTGCCTGTTCATCATATGGGTGTTATTGTATGACCAAGAACAACCTTTTGAGGGCTTAACAGCAGAACCCAAAATGCATTTGGTCTGAATTAATAACATAATTCTAATTAAAGTTCTGAAAATAGTTGCTGGTTGGTCTATTATAGGCATAAGCATCGCTTCTCCAAGGAGTAAAAGCTGAAGGAGAGGTCCTTCTAGTAGAAGGATAAGATTGGGCACAAGGATTTAATCTTCTAGAAGCAAAAGGAGAAACTCCTGGTGTACTAGGAGCAGGATAAGCTTGATAACCAGAAGGCTTTTGATCATAAAAATCACAATCCTTAATCGAATGAAATTTACTACCACAAACAAAGCATGTTTTAAAAGACCTTTTATTCAAATTAAATTGTTTCACACTACTATTCTTATTACAAACAATTATAGGAGAATCAACATTCCTAGAACTCAACAAACTAGAACTAGAAATAGTAGAAGTAGAAGGAAAAGCAACTCTCTCATCAGTCATTCTAGCACTAGTAGTAGCAGGATCATTTGTCTTGGGACTTGAAGGTCTTGACTATTCACTTGAACCACAGGGATGCATAGTCACTGGCCTTGTTAGTGAAAGTACAAGAGACAAAGTCATTAGTATTAGTAGAGCTTTTTGGAGACTCATGCATTTGTGATCTATCCAAGTCAGTATGCATGGGTATGGGCATAAATGTTCCTGTAAGAGGTGGAGGAACAGCATGCATTGCTGTAGCTGGTTTAAACCTATTATAAGTAGGTTTTCCCTCCTCCTCCTTGTCAGGATCAAAGACACTTGAAAAAGATGAATCAAAAACATCTTCTGAATCATTATATTTATCAAAACCTAACCCTCTCTTAGTCCTACCAAACATACTACTATCTATTAACTTTGAAAGATTCTTGGGTGCTTTTTGCCATTTTTCAAATCGTAAAAGTGTAGCATCTAATTTTCTTGCATTTCTTGCTTAGCCTTAATACTCTCATTGTTATGTTTTTCAGTATATGTAAGCATGTTAGTGATGTTTTCTAAATCAATGCTTAGAACTCTAAGCTTATCCTCATACTCACGTTGAGTATTTTGAGGCCACTTCTTTTGTTGTTCCAAAGTTTTTAGAGAACTCTTATAAGATTGAACTTCTAAAAAATATTTATCATTTTGGGTCATTTAGTTCATTGTATTGAGTCAAGAGTTCTAAATATTTATCATGACAACCAAGAGGGCAATTTTGTACCTGAGGCGAAATTCCCATAAGAGCAAACTCTTCTGCTTCCTCTGCATTAGATAAGTGCCCAACAATCATAGCAAATACATCAGTAGAAGCTTCAGCTGATTCCAAGGTGGCAGTCTGATGATCATTCCAGTTAACCATGGAGTCAACGGACACCAAAGCTTTCTTTTCATCCTTGAGCTCTTGAACGTTGAAACCTGAATACCTGTTCTTCGCCTGGTCATTTTTGTTAGGGCATTCCCTAGCAAAATTTCCTTGTTGCTGACAATTATAGCATCTGACCTTACTTCTATCAAACCTGGCTGGCTCTCTTGGGTTGTAGCTGAATTTTCGACCGACTTTATTTTCAAACTTATGAACCCAAAGAGTGAGCATAGCCATCTACCATTTTAGATCCATGATGAGATGACATTTATACATGATCTCATCGTTCGTTTCGGGCTTTAAATGCACAAAATGTCATCAAAATACCATATATATGCTTGTGTTTGTTTACCTGTGTATTTTAGGTATGGATATCGTGAAAAAGACAAAAGATCACAAGAAACAAGGAAAAACGAACACGAGAAACAAAGCCGAACAATGAATCGGGCCCTAGTTATGGATTTCTCAAAGAATAACCCTTGAATCCTTGAAGATGTACAAGAATGATCCCTCATTTATAAAGAAATGACACTTAATACCCTTGTATATTCATAATTACAAGTTTGGTCCCTTAACTTTGTCAAAATTACAAAAAGGTCCTTCAACTTTGAAGATTTGGCAAGTTTAGTCCCTCAACAAATCTAAATTGTCAACAATGGTCACTCATGAAGTCAAACTTACAATGAATACCCTTGAAGTTAAAGAATATTACACATCTAGTCCTTTTAAAATGGATTAAATGTCAAAAGGACTGATGTTGTAATTATGCCAAAGTTATAAAAGCCCTAAATCCCTTTTTCCAAAGTATTTGTGGCCAATGTATAAAATCAAAAACTTATTTAACAACGGAATCATGTTTAATGGCTGAATAAACCTTCTATACCACTTTCACCAAAAACAAAGGACCAAAACTGCCAATTCCAAAGTTTAAACTCCTAATTAAGCGGGTAACAATTACTGTAAAGATTTTACCACACATGAACACCCTTTACCCAGGATCAAATTTGATGAAAACAAAGGGGAAAGTGAAATTGGCTAGACTCACGTGTGATTCACCTCACCTCAAACACATCCCACACCAAAAACCCCAAACTCCACTACTAGAAAGACCTCACAAGAGCCAACCACACGACGACACTTGGCAAGGCCACTGACTTGGCAAAATCAAAGCATATATTCATTCCTTGGTCACCAAGAAGTAAATAAACGTCCAAGATTTCTCCTCACAGCCTGTCAACACATAAATGCATTCTGGAAGCTTCATAAGGTCATTTTAGGGATTTTCATAGCATTAGGGTTTGTGTAATGTGCCAAATTCATGGACTATATAAGGAGCCTCAACTTGTGAGTAGCCCTTTGTTCTAGATTTTAGCTAAAATCTTTGTAATCCCTTTTTATAAATATAAAGTTGGTATTTTCTGAAAATTGTAATTCCTTTTATGTTTTAATAAAATTTGGTGTTTGATTAGCTAGGATCTGAGTTCCATATATCTGTTTGTTGAGTTTTGAGGAAAGGTTTTATGGTTTAAAATCCTTGTTTTCAAAAATCAGTCATTATTTGTTCATCCTTGTGTTTGTTGATCTTAGCAGGTACAAGGAAGCTAGTGGTTGTTCTCCTACCACTACATCCCAAAGCATGGATGTATGTTTTGGAGGTGCACATCTCTAAACCTATTTAGTTTTCTGAATATTTAAGCTATATTATTAAATCTAAGTTGTGATATGTGATTGTGTGATTTTATGGTTGAATATTTTTTATTTGTGGTTACTTGTTGTTACTGAGTTGATTTGATCTTGGTTTTTGGGTTAAATCTAACATATCCTTTGAAAAATTGTTCAGTGTAATAAGGGGTGTTTTGGTTAACTGCATAATTGAGGTTTGGATTGACTTGAGTAGGTTTTAGTTTGTGTAAGGTGTTTGTTCATGCTTATGTTGTGTTATTGGTTACTTATCTGCAAGTTTTGAGGCTTATATCACCATAATCTATAAATTGACAATAAAATCTGTTTTACTTGTTGTTTTGGACTGAGGTTTTGGGGACACCTAGATCTAAGGGTAGACTAGGGTTAACAAGTGCTAAATCTAATTTTATACAACCATAGTAAGAGTTTTAGGGTGTTGAAATTGGATCCGTGGTCATATAGTTCAACAAAAAAGGGTTTGGGTATCATTTGTTCATCAGTAATCTGCATATGCTTAAAACCAGATCAAATCATTGAACCAGGGTTTGAATTGAATTGTTTTGTGTTTGATTAAGTTTTATTGAGATTGTGTATGCTTTTGGTGCAATCTGGTTGGCGATTCTAGCTTAAACTGCTTATTTCTTCATAGCTGTTCATTGTTCAAGTTTGTGACATGTCTAATGCTTGATTGAATTAACTGTATCATTTGGCTGAGTGATTTTGTGTTTTCTTGCTTGATTGTGACTCCTTACAACCCACTGGTTGTAAGGGTGCCCTTGTTGTTCACTGAATCCAAGTAAATCTCTCAAAAATCAAAGGTCAAATAGTCAAAGCAGTGGGAACTCCTTTCCCCTGTTGCTAGCCACCGCTAGTGTTATTTTTGGTTTAGCTTATCAATAAGCTGTTCCAGCTTATTAAAACCTGCAACAACTTTAAATTGGTCATAGGTCTTCATCATTTGACCCATTTGTTCATTCTGGAGCAGTTGAGCTGTTGACTTTAGGGTTTGACTAAAAACCAACTTGTTTGACTTTTACATAAGTGCTTATTGACGTATTCAGCTTATTTGGTTTTGCTTATTGGATTTTTCTTGATTGATTTGGCTTATTTAAGTCATTTAGAGTCTTTTGCAAGTTGAATCAAGTTCTGAGGTGGTCTAAAATTCTAAGTCGACTATTTTGTCATGTAGTGATTTTGTACTTGACTTATTTCTAGCTTATTGGTTGTGCTTTTTCAAATTTTCTTTTCACAGACTCTTAAGCATCCCAAAAGAAGGTTGTGTGTCAAATTAGAGCTTATGACATTGGCTTATAGCTTAATGGTCCAAAAGGCCCATTAAGAATAAGTTGTTGTACATTTAAGCTGTGATAAGCTCATGTTCAGCTTCTGGGCCTTCAAAGTTCTGTGTTTAGAATTAAATTTTAAGCTAGACTGATGATTTTCAGCTTATTTGGTTGAGTTTGATCTTATTGGGCCAAAAATTCCATTTCATTGGACTGTTTTTGTTTTTAGCCCATTTGGGGCCTAATAGGGGTATTTTGGTAATTTCACTTTCATTTTCTGTTTATTTAGGTTAAAGTAAACTAGTTTGCAAGTTTTTAGAAATTTTTATAATTTTTAGATTTTTAATACTATTTTAATATTATTTTATTACTAAAATTAGTTTTTGGTATTTTTGCAACTTTTACATTTTTCCTAGGTCAAATACATTAAGTTAGGATTTTTAAAACTCTTAGATTTATTTTCTCATCATTTTATTAACTTTTAGAATTATTTTAATATTTTAATAGTTTTTAATCATTTGAAAATAGTTTTCATTAGATTTAAATTTCATAAAAATAGTTTTTAGTTTATTTAAGTCATTTAAGAGGTTTACAAAGTGAAAAATCTTTATTTGGGCTTTTTATTAATTATTTGGATTTTTAGGGCTTTAATTAGCATTTAAAAATTAATATTTAATTAATTAATTTGAAAAAGTTTTGATCATTTGTAAACTCTTAGTTTATGTTTACCTATTTTTGGCAATTTTTTGAGAATTTTTAGAATTAATTTTCATTTTGTCACTTTTTACGGTTTTTCGTTTTGTCGTCGTAGTTTAATTTTAACGTATCCGTCATTCTCTTCTCTCATCTTTTCTTTCTCTCAATATTAATTCAAAATCATTACGAATTATTCACACACATATACCTCCTTGGGAAACGAACTTTCACCTTTGGGTCATTAGTGCTTGATTTTAATTAATCGACACTTAATACTTACCGCTTTTACGCCTTTTTCCCAAAAGGTCGTATTTTACCACAACCATTTTGGCGCCGCTGCCGAGGAGGTGTGTCGTGATTAATTTGTTCAATTTGTTTATAATATCTAACAATAGATAGTATTTGTATTAGTAGAACTATACTAATACGTATTATCGGTTTTTTCGTTTTTCTTGTGAAATAGTATTACTATATTGTATAAGTATCACAACAAATTCAAAATATCTCCAAAAGTGTGCAAACACAACCTTAATTTGGATTTGATCTCCTAATTATTGTATTCGAATCTCAAACAAAAAGAAAAAGGAAAAATATAGATAAATACTTTCGTGACGCTCGATTTTGAAAAATACGAACTATAAGGTTAATAGATAGGCAACGTGCTATAAAAGGCCGTTAAAGGGAAGCTATATACTTAAGTGCTTCGCGCCACCTCATTGCCCCCGTTCACTTGTGAGTATTTGAGATTGAAGGCTAATCGAGGGTTTTGCCGCCTAAAGTATTATTACATATCATATATATTTGCTTAGTTTCTTTGTGATTAAACCCTCTTGAACAAATTGGTTTTCACCAAAGTTCTAAAGTCAATTGAAGGCGTTCACTCCACGTGATCGTTTTCATTCTTTTGAGGCCTCTTTAATCAAGAGTTTGATCAAGGAGAGATTAGGTAGATTGTTGTCTACGAATACACACAAAATCCAAAAAAATAAAAAACAATAAAAAACACAAAAAAACTGAAAATCCACAAAACACCCAAAAGAATCTTCTTTGCTCACATCCACATTCTACATCACGTTTATGCAAACTCGTAATCAAGCAAAACGAGCTCGCAAACGTTGTTAAAACCAAGGCAATTTGATTAAAGAAGAAACTCCAATTGTCGAACCCGTTGTAGAACCAGTAGTCACCATGGCTAATCGTACTATGATGGAGTTGCTTCAAGCACCCACCGAGGGTTTTGGAGAAGCTATTGTGATTCCCGCCATCCTTGCGGAGAATTTCGAGATTAAGACGGGTTTAATGTCGATGTTACAAGCAAATAAGTTTCGAGGTCATGAAAAAGACAACCCGCATTATCACATACGGAATTTCAATCGTCTCACCGCAACAAGCAAGTTTAAGGATGTTCCACATGACGCCATTAAGATGATGTTGTTTCCATACTTGTTGGATGGACCCGCAAAAATTTGGCTCGAGAAAGAACCGCCAAATTCGATTTTGACATGGGGTGATCTCGTCTCTAAGTTTGTGAACCAATTTTTTCCACCATCTAAGACAATACATTTGAAAAATGAGATTTCAAGGTTTACACAACGATATAATGAAAGTTTTTCAATGGCATGGGAACGATTTAAGGAAATGTTACATGAATGTCCACACCATGATTTTTCGGAATTGCATCAAATTGATACTTTTTATAATGGGCTTAACGATCATGAACGAGATTATATGAATGCCGCCGCGGGTGGTAATTTTTTGTGCAAAACGACCGATGAAGCTTTAAAGATTATCGAGAATAGATCTAAGGTTTATAACCCTTGTAACACACCAAGTGTTGCCAATACGGGTTCATCGTCATCGTCATCGTCTCGTAACATGAATGCCTTACATGATGAAGCTAATGAGGAAAATCGGTTTTTCGATAGATTTTTGACGCTTATGACACATTGGAAAGCACAAGATGCTTTGAATCCCGCATCGGTTAAAGCGGTTGAAAAGAGTTGTTTACCTTGTGGTGGAGCTCAGGATCTTTCCGAGTGCATTACCGCTGGTGGTAACACTTCGAGTGCTTACGTAGCAACGGGAACTTTCAACCAAAACGGCCAAGGTTCCCGCCCAAATCAAGCTCCCCAAAATAAAAATGCTAACAACTATCGAACAACAATCAAAGTGGTGGTTATCAAGGCAATTCACGTAACTACAAGGAAATTACCAAAGTGGGAATGGGCAAGTTCAAAATCAAAACCAAAACTGTGATTTTCAAAACACTACACAAGGTTTTCAAAATGCTCACACTAAAAATCTTAATGGAGAATATTTGGATTCTACAAAAGCAAACGATGCTAAGTTTGATAACATGCAACGTGAGATGATTAGCTTAAGATCCGAGTTGAAAAACGAGCTTAAAAACGAACTTGCTAATGAATTGAAAACTCATGCTAAGAAAATAGAAGGAAACGTTCAACGTCTTCAACAAAATCAACAAAAGATGGAAGAAGGTCAATATGAGATTAAGCAAGAGTTGTTAAAAGCGGATATGAGGCAATCAAAATTTGAAGATCGAATGGCTAAAATGTTTGAAGCAATCATGTGTAAACCCTCTTCCTCGGGTGGTCTTCCTAGTGATACCATTGCAAACCCGAAGAGAGAAATGAAGGTTATTACTACTCGTAGTGGTAAAACGTTCAAGGAACCTATCTCTCGTCATAGTACTTCTACGGAGAAGGAAATCGAGAAAGAGCCCGAGGTGATGGTCGAAAAGGAGCATATCACAAGCCCACGAAGTACCGCTCATACCACACCTACAGTTGAACCAATACCAATTATGGAACCCGATATTCCAAGGCCGTTGACTGTGCCCCAACCCACACCACCCTTACCTTACCCTTCGAGACGAAACAAAGAGAAAATGCAAGAACGTAACAAACAACAAATTGAGCTTTTTATAAAAATGTTTCAACAAGTGCATTTTAATGTGAGTTTAGCCGACGCGTTGTTATACATGCCTCGTTTTGCTTCCACTTTCAAAGGTATGATGAATGATAAGGAGAAGCTCTCGAAGCTATCTAATTGTTCTTCGGTTTATCTTAATCGAATACCAGAAAAAGTTGGTAACCCCGGGAAGTTTCTCATTCCTTGTGATATACAAGATATGAAAGAATGCCTCGCCTTGGCCGATCTTGGTGCGAGCATTAATTTGATGCCATTTTCCATTTGGAAATCGCTTTCGCTTCCGGCTCTTACTCCTTCGAACATGTCTATCGAGATGGCCGATCATTCTACGATTTTAGCATGTGGAGTAGCCGAGGATGTTTTCGTGAAAGTGGGAAAGTTATACTATCCCGTTGATTTTATAGTAGTTGACATCCCCGCGGATCCTCAAGTTCCTCTAATTTTAGGTCGTCCATTTTTAGACACATCAAGATCGCTTATCGACGTTCATGCAAGAACTATTAATTTGAGATTCAATGAAGAGGAACTTGTTATAAACGCTACTCAAAACTCGACACCTTCTCATGTTTATGAAATCGCTACCATCAATCACATTGACTTAGTCGATGTGGTTTGCGATGAGTTTTCACAAGAAGTGTTAGGTTTTTCCGATAGCTCATCAAGTGGCAATCCCACTATTTTGGATCCGATTCTTGCTAATTCTACACCAAATCTCACTCTATTCCAAGGAGGCGATTTTACTTCAAATGAAATCGACAATGAAGATGAGGTGATTATTGGTAATGATACTCTTATTCCACCATTTCTTCCGCCGATGGAAGTTATGAGTGTTGAAAAAAAATCTTCGATTAAGGAATCGCAATCCTTGAATTGAAAGATCTTCCATCTCACCAACGCATTCTTGGAAGGTGATGACAAGTTGCCGGTTATTATTGCAAAAGATATTGCTAATGATGAAAAAACCGCACTTTTGAAAGTTCTTAAAGCTCATAAAGGGGCAATTGCGTGGAAAATTTCCGACATTAAGGGTATTGACCCAAAATTTTGTACTCACAAGATTTTAATAGAGGAGGACTACAAACCCGCAATTCAAAGTCAAAGAAGGGTAAACCCCAAAATTCACGATGTCATCAAAAAGGAAGTCTTAAAACTTCTTGACGCGGGAATGATTTATCCTATCTCCGATAGCCCATGGGTGAGCCCAATCCATTGTGTCCCTACGAAGGGAGGAATGACCGTTGTGTCCAATGAAAACAACGAGTTAATTCCCACTCGTGTTGTAACCGGTTGGAGGGTGTGTATTGACTACCGAAAGTTAAATGACGCCACTCGTAAAGACCACTTTCCCTTGCCCTTCATGGATCAAATATTGGAGCGACTTGCGGGAAATGAATTCTATTGCTTTTTAGATGGTTTTTCCGGTTACTTTCAAATCCCTATCGACCCTCGTGATCAAGAGAAAACTACGTTTACGTGTCCTTATGGAATGTTTGCTTATCGTAGAATACCTTACGGACTTTGCAATGCACCGGGTACGTTTCAACGGTGTATGATTTCTATATTTCATGATATGATCGAGAAGTCGATGGAAGCATTCATGGATGACTTTTCGGTGTTTGGTGATTCGTTCACGTAGTGTTTATCTAATCTCGAGAAAATGTTAAGACGTTGTGAAGAAACCAACCTTGTGCTTAATTGGGAAAAATGTCATTTTATGTGTAAACAAGGAATCGTCTTAGGGCACAAGGTCTCGAAAGCGGGGATTGAGGTCGATAAAGCTAAGATAGACGTCATCGCCAAGTTACCTCATCCCAAAACCGTTAAGGGAGTTAGGAGTTTCCTAGGCCACGCGGGCTTTTATTGTCGTTTCATCAAAGACTTTTCGAAAATCTCTCGACCTATGACACACCTTCTCGATAAGGATGCTCATTTTAACTTCAATGAGGATTGTGTTAGAGCTTTCGAAACTCTTAAAAGTAAACTTACCGAAGCTCCCATTCTTGTTGCTCCTAATTGGGAATTACCCTTTGAAATCATGTGCGATGCAAGTGATTATGCAATAGGGGCCGTCTTAGGGAAACGTTATGAAAAGCACTTCCGTCCTATCCATTATGCTAGCAATACGATGACCGAGGCTCAACTTAAGTATACCACAACGGAAAAGGAATTCCTTGCCGTGGTCTATGCTTTTAAGAAATTCTGACCTTGTCTCATCTTGACTAAAAGCGTCGTGTATACGGACCATTCGGCTATCAATTATCTCTTAGCTAAGCAAGATGCTAAGCCGAGATTGCTTCGTTGGATGCTCCTCCTCAAAGAATTTGATGTCACCGTGCTTGACAAAAAAGGAGCCGAGAATCTAGCGGCCGATCATCTCTCTCGTCTAGAAGATCCTCACAAAGATGTTTTCGAGAACAAGGAAATTACCGAAACATTTCCTCTCGAGACCTTCGGTGTAGTGAATTCTAAAGACAACACCCCATGGTTTGCCGACATTGCAAATTACCATGCGGGGAACTTCATAATCAAGGGTATGACGACACAACAAAAGCGGAAATTCTTTCGTGACGTCAAGTTCTATTTTTGGGACGACCCTTATCTCTTTCAGGTTTGTGCGGATCAACTCGTTCGAACGTTGTGTCTTTGGTACCGAAGCTTCTAACATCCTTAGAGCTTGTCACGAGGGACCCACGGGTGGTCACCACGGTGCTAATCTCACGGCTAAGAAAGTGTTCGATGCCGACTTCTTTTGGCCTGTGATCTATCGTGATGCACATGCACTTGTGATGTCGTGTGATTGTTGCCAACGCCAAGGAAAATCGTCGAAAAAGGATGAAATGCTGCAAAACATAATTCAAGTGTGTGAGATTTTCGACATTTGGGGCATTGACTTTATGGGGCCGTTCCCATCGTCTCATGGAAACAAGTATATCCTCGTCTCTGTCGACTACCTTTCTAAGTGGGTGGAAGCTAAGGCTTTACCTACGAATGATGCTCGTGTGGTAGTGAAATTTTTGAAGCAACTATTCTCTCGGTTTGGAACCCCTCGTGCTTTTATAAGCGATCATGGAACCCATTTTTGTAATGACCAATTCGAAAAGGTTCTAAAGAAATATGGAGTTACACATCGTCTTTCTACGACTTATCACCCACAAACGAGTGGGCAAGTCGAGGTATCAAACCGAGCTTTGAAGAGGATTTTGGAAAGATCGATTGGAGAAAACCGTGCTTCATGGTCCGACAAACTTGATGACGCTTTATGGGCCTTTCGGACCGCTTATAAGACACCTATCGGTTGTACTCCTTATAAGTTGGTTTATGGAAAGAATTGTCATTTGCCTATTGAATTGGAACATATGGTATATTCGGCCCTTAAGCATGCAAATTACGATTTAAAGACCGCGGGAGATCACCGGAAAATACAACTTAATGAATTGGATGAATTAAGAGATAATGCTTATGAAAATTCATTGATTTTTAAGGAAAAGACTAAAAAGTTTCATGATTCAAATATTAAAAACCAGGGTTTTAACGTTGGTGATCAAGTGTTACTTTTTAACTCTCGTTTGAAAATATTTTCCGGGAAATTGAAATCTCGTTGGTCGGGTCCGTTCACCATTACACAAGTGTTTCCTTATGGGACCATCGAGCTAGCTCAAAATGATGGTCCTAATTTCAAGGTGAATGGACATAGGCTTAAGCACTACTTCGGTGGGGAAGTCCCTTCGTTGGACGACCTCGACTAAGTCACTTTCCGCAATGATAATTAGCATTGAGGGGATCGAGTCGAGCTCATGACTCGGTAATAAAAAACGAGGTGCCTCGTGGGGGAGATCCCATGCTTATCCATTGTACATATTATCGCTTTCTAATGTAGTTAATGATAGAGGATTTGTGCCCTTCCAACTCGTTGTCTCGTGGTTGTTTGTGAATGTGTTGTCTAGATCATCATCATCGCCACGACTGAAGACTCTCGTGTTCGTTTACGTGAGCTTCGATCGTTTGCTTGAAGAGTTTTTCACGAATACATGACACATCCTTCATTATTCTAACAATTATCTTTTAGCATAATTCATAAACGGCTTTAGATATATTGTTGATCACCCTTTCCATGCTAGATCCTAAGCATTCGACTCTTCGTCTCTAGTATGGGGGTGCTCCACCTTTAGACTCGAAACATTGAGGACAATGTTTAATTTTAGTATGGGGGGGGGGGGGGGGTGAATAGCTACTTGCCTTGCTACGCCCTCACGTTTTCCAATTTTTAACGTTTTGTTTTGTTTTGTTGTTAATAAGGCTAAAAATGCCCAAATTTTAAAATTTTTCTTAGTTTTCATAAGTGTTTTTAAGTGATGAAATGTAAATCTATGCTTATGTTTTAGAGAGAGAAAGAGATAGAGAGATGGTGGATTACACACACACTTAGAGAGAGAAAACCAATGTTTACCACGTGTAAATAATGAAACCACACACCCTCTCCATCAAAGGAGAGGGTTTATATACCCAAGCCCTTGTCATGGGCTTGGGCTTACATTTTGGGCCGGCCTACACATGTTGTAGGCTAGGCTTGTTCTTGTTTGATAAACAAAGAAAGTTAAATAAACTACGAGCTATTACATGGACTATCGTTGGAGTGACCGATCCTTCTTAATACGTAAAACGTATTTCCAACAATCTCCCTCTAAGGGAGGTCACTCCAAACAAGAGCGTTACCCGAGTTACAATAATAAGATAAACCTAGCATACTATGCTTGTCTTGAGCTCGTAGTCTTCGTCTTTCTTTTCTTTTTCTTTTCTGGTGAACATGCTGATGTGATCTTTGATATCAATCTTGAGAATTAATCTCTTGCCTTGATCTCGTGCATCCATCACTTGTGATCTTCGCCTCTTCGTGACCTCACGTCCCACATACTTATACCTTTGTAATTCTTGAAAGCTTCAGAGTTCGATACAGCAGAAGACTTGACTTTTAGGCTTTCTTGAATTAGATAAGGTATGAAGTGCATAAAGTATAAGCATGCGGGGACGACTTCTTCTTGGATTCCGCAACGCCACCGTCTTCAAATGTCGCAACATAATTAGACATGAACGAAATGGCTTTGAACATTTCATTCTAAATCGGTAGCATTTTACCTCCGGTCGGTGAAGACCGTTGGACGATATTAGATATCGTACCCGTGATGGATAGTTTCAATTAAGTAACTTCCTGACAGGATTTCGCGGGTAAACCTGTTCTCTTTATTCGACCGTCCAAAGCTGACTGCGAACATAACGAGTGAATCATTTGGATAATAATATCCGCATGATTTGAAGCCATCAATTCATGTTCCTGGAACAAGTGAAATTCAATTAAGAACCGCACCATCGTTGCTTTCCAGTTGTCACGAGCTTGATTCGTATAGAATCTTGCAAGTTACCTACCAAGTGCTGTTTGAGGTTAACACTAGAAGGATTTCCACTCATCACCGTGAACACTAAGGTATCACTCTGAGTGTTCTGGCAAGATCATTAAGATATTGCGTAGAGGCTTGGAACGTGTTTATTCAGTTAAGAATTAAACAGCTGTTGCTTTCCAGTTATCACAAGTTTGATTCATAAAGAATCGCACAAGTCACCTACCATGAGCTTTTTGATATTCGCTCAAGAAGGATTTCCATCTTCATTGTAAATACTTTCGTATTACTCGAATTGTTCAGGCAAGATCATGAAGATTTTGCGTAGGACTCTTAAGATCTTTCTTACTTTTCACAGTGTGTGAAGAAGCAAGGAAATAAGAAAGTGTGTCCTAATGAGATATTTGATGATCTCAAATGGCTCTAGACACAATCGTGCATTTTGGATTTTAGTGATCGGAGGCTGGAGAGGAGTGCCACCATTTCAATACCAATTTATTCGGAGTGAATAAATCAATAGATTACGTGTTGTCTCCGTGTGATTAAAACAAATATCTTTTGAGAGATATCTGAGTTAGCTGGGATGGGTTGTGCATTGCATCACTGGGTCCATGATGTTTGTCTTCAATATCAAGAATCATTAAACAATGATCTTAATAGCATATGTATTGACCCGGTTTCTGCCTAAAGTTGTAAGGAGGGCTTCTTTCTTTACACCCTTTATCTTTACAACTCTTTTTCATTCTTCAACCCCTTCAATGCTTACCAATACGTCATAACTAGCACCTTGTTGTGATTGTTCCAGTGCTAACTTAAGTACTTGGTCGGCATTCAGCTACATTCACAATCTTTCTCCATCTTTCCTAAGGACTACTATTTCTAGCCATGGAATGTCCTTGGGAAGATTCCTCCGGTTCTGGAAGAATCATAGGACTTAACCTATCCTACCATCCTTATGTCACCACAATCTTCATCGTCGTGAAATAAATGGGTTTCAGGTAAGTATATGTCACCATGAAAATCCATTTTGATATGCAAATCCGTTTTGCTCCCCCTTAATATATGCCACGATATTCGAAAACATTTCGCACATGTCGGGATGAGCCAGCACATTAAGTCAAACCATTTGTGATAATATCCCATATTAAATCACATTTTCTCCCCCATATTAAAAATATTAACCCAATCGATGTTTTTAATATCAATTGATTTAATGAAGTTTTAACAAAGGTTTTGGGAAGAAAAATGCAAGTCCATTTTATCTTCATGATATCAAACGTATGAGATATGATACCGATTTGTAACATGATCACATATTCACCATATTAGAAAAGAATTGACAAGGTTGGACCTGACTGATGAGAACATCATATGATAAGATCAAATGGTTCTTGTCCGCATATGTTGGTCGCCTCGTCACGTCTGAAGTCATCTCTTGACACCACGTGTACGATTGGTATTGTAGTCTTGACACCAACTTGTGAACTTGGCACGTTCGGCATCAAAGATTCTGAATGCTTGACAATTGCTCCCCCTCAATTGTTGACCCGTGTTCTATTGAAAGAGCTGTAGTCGTCGGTTGAGTAGTCGCATCGTCGAGTATGTAGATACCAATTGTAGATAGCATGGTTGTAGAGATGATAGCTTCATAAAAACAAGACTTCTCTTGTTTTAACAAATAAATGCACTGAAACGTACATAGATTTGTGTTAGACCAAGTTATAAAGTAAACTTGATCCCTTACAAGGTTTTAAAGTAAACCTTGCCCGAGAAAATTAATTCCCGTTGAGAGCCAAAGCTTTCATAAGAAATACTTGACTTTAATATGAAAACCGGGTTGCAGTCTGAAATAACTACAAGCCATTTAGGCATGTTTTATGAAATATTTACAACTTTTGTACGAAATCTATTTATGGCGCCGTGTCAATATTAATCGACATTTCTAAGGCTGTAAATATTATCGTACCAAAAGACATGCCTTTGAAAAATAAAGTAAAAATATTTTTAGATTTTTCTAGATTTTTCAATTTTTATGGTTTTTATATGGTTTTATATTTTTGTATTTTGCTTTTGTGGATAAAAATATAAACAATATATACAAATGATCACCAAGGAAACGGAGAATAGTTTTACCAAGACTATTCTTTCACTTCATCTGCTAGTTCCTTTAGAGTCTCAGGCGAGAAGGTTCTCATTCCTAGCTTGTCGGCCAAAAATTCAATTCGAGCGCGATCTAAAGCCTTCGTGAAAATATCCGCCAATTGATACTCAGATCGGACAAAGTAAAGCTCGATTACTCCATTTTCCATTTGCTCCTTGATGAAATGGTAGCGAATGTCAATATGCTTTGACCGGGAGAATTGAACATTGTTGCAGCATAAGGCAATTGCACTTTTGTTGTCGCAGTACATCGGAATCTTGTTGAAACCTAGACCATAGTCGGTTAATTGCGATCTCATCCAAAGAATTTGAGCACAGCAACCGGACATAGCTATGTATTCTGCTTCCGTACTTGAAATTGCAGCGCTTTTCTACCTTTTCGATGCCCAACTGATTAGTCGATCTCCTAGTAGTTGCAAAGTTCCACTCGTGCTACGCCTTGTATCTTGACAACCCACATGATCCGCATTTGCATATGCCATTAGTGCAATAGAAGAGTCCTTCGAATACCAAAGTCCCCGATTAATGGTTCCTTTAAGATATCGAAAGATCCTTTTAACAGTAGCTAAGTGTAACTCAGTAGGCCTAGTTTGATATCTGGCACACATACATATAGCAAACTGAAGATCAGGTCGACTGGCTATGATATACAGAAGAGTACCTATCATTCCACGATAAAGTGTCGGATCAACAGCAACTCCATGTGGATCTGCATCAAGCTTAGTTCGTTCCACCATTGGAGTATCCACGGGGTCGCAAGATTCCATCTTATACTTCTTAAGCGATTCAAGGGCATACTTGGATTGATTGATAAAGATGCCTCTGGGACTCTGAGATATCTGAAGACCTAAGAAGAATGATACATCGCCCATCATTGACATCTTAAACTTGGAAGACATGAGTTTCCCAAATTCGTCGGATAAAGTTTGGGTCGAGGCTGCAAATATAATATCATCAACATATATTTGTACCATAATCATATCTTTACCTCGTTTCTGAATGAACAGCGTGGGATCCACCTTGCCTTTTGCGAAGCCTTGCGTAATGAGGAATTGTGACAAAAGATCGTACCATGCGCGAGGAGCTTGCTTCAACCCATAGAGAGCCTTCTTAAGCTTATACACATGATTAGGATAATTGGGATTCACAAAACCATCCGGCTGTTGAACATAGACCTCTTCCTTGAGTTCACCATTCAGAAATGCCGTCTTCACATCCATCTGATAGACGACCATATTCATATGGGCTGCATAAGCGAGGAATAGTCGAATAGCTTCCAAACGGGCAACAGGTGCAAAGGATTCCATGAAGTCGATGCCCAATAATTGTTTGTATCCACGAGCTACTAGACGAGCTTTGTTCTTTAATATTCCGCCTAACTCATCGAGTTTCACCTTGTAAACCCATTTCAAAGTGAGTAACTGCACTTGATCCGGGCATGGGACAAGTTCCCATACTTCAAGACGTATAAATTCATTAAGTTCTTCTTGCATAGCTTCTATCCAACATGATTGAGTAAAAGCTTGTTGCCATGTCTTAGGTTCAACTTCAGTGAGAAAAGCATCAAAGTGACAAAACATTGCACTTTCTTGTAACTGACTTCGTGTGGATACCGGACGATTAGGGTCACCAATAATAGAATCTATAGGATGATCCTTTGTCCACTTGCTGTCATGTTCACGAATGCGTGGATTGGAGTAAATCGTACTAGGAGCTTCCTCTGAGGTGGACGACCCGGCTTGATTAGAGGCGAGAATTGGTACACCAAAGAATGGAAGTTCACGCATTTGAGCGAATTCCAAATCGTGATCATCATCATCCTCTTCATCATCAATAGGCATGACATGGGTAGTTGAAACAGGTGTTGGTTGAGAATTACTTGTTGATGGTATATCTAGACCAATTGTAGGTGCAAACTTATCTGATTGTGCAACGGTTGCTGGAGCGACAACTTCGGTTACTGGAGCTATTACCTCAGGTTCTGGAGCAACAATACTTGGAGGAGTAAAGAATTCATCAAAGAACGGTTGAAACAACGTATCCCATTCAGTCCTAGAAGGTGGTGTAAATGATGATGAAGTAGGGTTATTTGGGACAAGACCAGAACTAATATTACTGGGTCCCATTTCATGAAGTGCGGGTTCAGAGCTGCTTTGCTCAGAAGCCATTGCTGTCAGCTCATCAAAATCAACATTCATAGTTTCGAGGATCTTGCGAGAGTTACGGTTGTAGATTCGGTATGCCTTCTTTGCGGGTGCGTAACCAATGAAAATACCAATATCAGCCTTTGGTTGAAGTTTTCCCAAATTGTCACCATCATTATTTGGATAGCAAAGAGAACCAAATACATGAAGATATGATAAATCTGGTACTTTTCCATGGAGAAGCTCATAAGGTGTTTTACCATGGCGTTTACGAATTAGTGACCGGTTTTGGGTGTACACTGCTGTAGATACTGCTTCTGCCCATAAAAACAATGGAGCCTTTGCGTAAATTAACATCGTTCGAGCAGCTTCCATAAGTGTGCGATTTCGCCTTTCAACGACACCGTTTTGTTGTGGAGTGCGAGCAACGGATATTTCATGAGATATGCCAACTTCTTCATAATAATCACGCAAGATTTGATTCACAAATTCGGTTCCATTATCTGTACGAATGCGTCAGACAGAAGTGTTGAGACGCACTTGAATCATCTTGAGAAATCCGATGATGAATTTAGGTGCCTCATTTTTTGCTTTAAGAAATTTCACCCATGTAAACCGAGAGTAATCATCGACAATGACGAGGATGTACTTTTTGCCACTAAGACTTCAACACGCATTGGCCCACAAAGATCCATATGCAAAAGATAAAGTTTCTCTTGGTTGGTGTCTTCCGTCTTGGGTTTGTATGATTTCTTAGTGCTTTTCCCCATTGTACATGCGGAACACAAATGATCCTTGTGAAATGATAGTTTAGGAAGACCACGAACAAGTTCGTTTTTCGCCAAGTGATTAATAGCGTCAAAGTTAAGATGAGATAACCGTCGATGCCATAACCATGACTTAGTCTTTGATGCTTTGGAGAGAAGACATACGGGAGAAGCGGCCATCATGTCTTGTAGAGACAAAGTATACAAATTATTCCCTCGAGTACCTTTCAATAAATCAACCCCTTCCAAATTACGAATGAAGCAGGTATGCTCTCGAAAAGCAACTTCTAGGTTTGCATCACAAAATTGTCCCACAGAAAATAAGTTGTGACCAAGACCTTCCACGTAATACACTCTTGAAATTATAACATTCCCAATATGATATTCACCATAACCCATTATCTTTGCAATATGATCATTTCCAAATCGAACCGTACCAAGAAACTTGCTGATGAAATTTCTGTGCTGAGAGCGATCTCCGGTCATATGCTTGGAGCAACCAGAGTCCAAATACCAGAGAACAATTTGGACCACCTGTTTTCAATAACAACAGTAGACAATGCATTGGAAACTATTGGTTCCGGAGTGTTAGCAGATACAGATATAGAATTATCAGAATTGCTAACATTTTTGAGACCCTTAGATTTCCTGCGTTTTCTAATGTGAGTTTTAGCACTAACAGGTTTTACTGTTCCCACTTTCTTAGGTTTTGGATTATTCGCGGGCACTACAGTGGGAGTAGACCTAGTTAAAGGGCACTTTGTTCCTACAGTAGTGTTGGTGTTCCTAGTTAAAGGACACACTTGTGTTTTGGTAGCCTTGGTACTCCTAGTTGAAGGGCACGCTTTCTTCACTTCAGTGGGAGTGATCCTAGTTAAAGGGCACGTATTTCCTACTATAGTGAAAGTTCTACCAGTGGGGCGCCACATCCAACCAACTTGGGTTAACACTTTCCCAGTCGGTTTCCATTCTAATACATTTTTCCGGGCATACATCTCATTCACATGGTCAATAAGGCAAGAATCATGACGACTAGAAAACATACATTCATTGCAATTCCAACATTTCAAATAAGAATTCACACTAGGCTTAGAACGCTGCACAACCGCAGAGCCTTTAGGTTTAGCTACATGATTCTTTTTATTCAAAACAGAAATAACATTCCTAGGATGGGCTTCTACTTTCTTCTTCACTTGACTACTAGATGGGGGCAAGATCCTATCATTCTTCTTGTTTCTCTTAAGCTTAGATCTTTGAGCCTTAGTAGTGGTGCTTACTCCTGTAGAAGGCAACACATGAATATTAGAAGCTGGTTTTGATTCCGCCTTATCTTTAGTGACCAAAGTTTGAGATGGTTTAGTCCTAGGGTCCTTGTTAAGTGGTGTGACGGCTATAAGGTTCCTTTTGATTGCACTAGAGGACGATGCTGAGACAGTGGCTGCGTTATCCACAACATTCTTACCTTTTAGAGTACGAAGTGCTTCCTTTAACTCAGCCAAGACCAGATTCTTATCACAAATTTGTTCCCTCAAATCAGATATTTCCACCAACTTTCGATTCAATTGTTCAATCAATGATTGATTCTGTGCAGTGGTATTAGCACATGCGGGCTTTACTGAATCGAAGAGTAGTGTATTTTTCTGTTTTAAGTTATCGACTTTGGAAAAAATCTTGGAAACTCGATTATCTAGATCAAGTTTAAGATTCTCAGCGACCTCAAGTACGTTCACACAGTTAAGCTCCTTAGATTTCTCTATGTCTATCGGCAAAGATTGAGCAACCTTGTCACTTGGCTGACGCTGTTTTGACTGTAAATTCAATCGAAAATTCTTTTCAAAGTTTGCATCATCAATATTAACACCTTCGAATGACGTTTCAAAGATTTCTTGAATAAATTGTTGCTTGCATTCAAGCGAAATACAATGTGTTTGAATCTCATCAAAACGTTTTGAAAGCGAAGAATATGAATCTTGAAGCTTTAAAAATTCAGCGTCAGATTCGTGACAAGTACTATCTACCACAGATTCAACATTATGCACAATAGAATCATTATCAACACTTTTATTCACACAGACATAAACTATATCATGAGACATCACTTGCTTCAGAAGCAGATCATTTTGGCGTGAAACTCGTTCTATTTCAAGTAAACTATTTTCATCGGCATCATGCATTTCATTGAAAACACGTCTAACTTCTTCTATTTCCAAAAACAAATCTTGATCAAGATTACTAAGACAAGCCTTAACATTGTCTACAAACGGAACAATTTCATTTTGGAAAGCAGCTCTAGTGTGCTCAAAGTTCCATTCACCTTCCGTTATGGCTGAAGCCGTCGTACGTTCCAAAATGACCTTGTCAAAATCGGCTAAGTGTTGGTGAACCGCATTTAAGTTAACGGACGCCTTGCTTACCGGTGGAATTAACTTTGTTAAATCCGTTTTGACAAGTGTAGGAGACGTACTAGGAAGGTTTTCATTTGACAAACTTTGGGGCACAAGAACTGTCAATTCTGCTAATTCCTTTTGTAAGCGAATGCGTGTCTTTTTCGAAAATTGATCTTTGTTATGTTGATCATAATCAATTGTATGGAATTTTGAAAGCATTTTAGAATGAGTTTAATCCTCAAGTAATTGTGTCTCCTCAGTACTACGAACAAAAGGTGCTTCTTTCGATTTGCCAATTATGGTCATATCATAAAGACCGGGAATATATTCCTGAGCTTGTTTTGCATAACCGGGATTAGGTAGTAAATCTTGAAGACGTTTAAGTTCGAGTTCTTTAAATGATTTAGTTAAAAGATGAACCTTTTCTGTGGAAGCGTATTGTTTTAAAAGCTGTTGTTCTTTGAATTTAAGAAGTTTGGTAGCATTAATTTCCGATTCAACCTTTTTAGACTCGAGAGTTTCGAAATCCATTTTAAGTTTCTGAAAATCATTGACAACCGACTCTTTTTCTTTTAATTCATTGGAAAGATTAGCTTTTAATGATTCTATTTCTTTCAAGTGTTCAATCTTTTCAAAACGAAATTGGTCAAATTCAGAACATGTTATTTTCTCTTCTTGAGGGACCATTTCAAAAGTTTTGACCTTTTCTTTATGCAACGCAAGGTCAGCAGTTAGGGTGGAATTGGTATCTACGGATTGTCTAAGAGCCATATGCATTTGATAAATAATATGTTTAGGCACCATTACCAAATCATGTTGAGCATAAGATTCCATACCCATCGTAGCATTTGGTTGAGGTTCAATCAAATGTGTTGGATTGGGTACCACTTTATTTGAGTTACTAGTTCCCGAATGCTGTTCGAGGTTGTCATTTTCATGCCCAACTTGATGTTGGTTATCATCAATATTATTAGATGTGGTTGGTACCTCACTGATGACATCAGAACCGTAGTGAGAGAGATTAGCAACGAGAGCAGCTTGGGCAGAGTGAATGTCATCACAATCCGAATCATATGCATCAAGATCATCCGCTTGATAAGCTGCATTAGAAGTGGAAACAACTGCAATGCCTTCAGTATCTGCTGCCCCTGGGTCTGCAAGAAATGCTAACTGATCTGAATCCAAAATCTTCCCCTTAGACTGAGCATCAACCAAATACATCTTCTCACGAAACCATGCATCATCCCTTTTCCTTTTCGGCTGAGTGCATTCCCTAGCCATATGACCTTGTCCTCGGCAATTGTAGCAAGTCACAACCTTCTTAGGACCAATAGGACTCCCATTTCCACTAGCTTGAGAATTCACAGCTTGATTGTTCCCAGTCCTTGTAGGAGGTCCATATGAATTTTGCCTTCCCTGAATAGGTTGCACCGTCACTTGACCATCTTGAACAGTGGCTTGTTGTCGAGGATTTGATGAGGTGCGGAGCTGATTGTTTGTTGGTGGAAATCCTCTAGTTGCAACAAGTTTTGACAAGTAGGCTGTGAGATGGTTTAGAACATCAGCTGGCGTATCATTTGGAGTAAAGACTGGTGCTTCGATTGGTGGAAGTTCATTAGAGTAAAAAGCTTGTGCTGGTTGTGCTTCTATTGGAAAATATCCTTGCTGAGGAGTATAGCCTAATGGAGAAGTGTTGGCTTGTGATGGTGATGTCTGATATAGTGGTTGTTGTTGAAAAGATTGTGGATGAACACTTTGTTGATATTCTTGCTGTGGCATCAGTGGTGGTTGATAAGATGGTTGCTGTGGTTGCTGATAGATGTGTGGTGGTGGCTGCTGCAAGTATGATGGTTGTTGATAAGTATAAGCCATGTTTTGTTGAGAAGCATACATTGCAAGTGGATCATGAACTTGAGGTGTAGAAAACCGAGCCTCGATCACATGGCATTCGTGTTGTTGAAGAAAAGCTTGAAGTTGATCCACATTGGTGTTATGCAAATCCTCAGCCAATTTAACATCCGTCACGTATTTTTTCCATTCTGGAGGAAGAGTGTTCAAATACTTGGTGTTCAATTGAAAGGTAGGAATTGCCATGCCATAGATATTTAGCTCATTCAACAATAGGGTAAATCTCAGATAGTAGTCATTGAGAGTCTCCCCTGGCACATAGGCAAACTTATCAAAAGTATCATAAAGCTTACACTCTCGTTCTTGTTTAGTTAACGAGGTGCCTAGCATTAGAACACGAATTCTATCCCATAACTCTTTGGCAACTTTATGTTTGCTGACGAGTTTGTAGACATCTGGAGGAAGAGCTTGGAGAATGATGTTTGTAGCATACTTATCACATTTATCTTGAATCTTCATATCTCCAGTCAACTCACCCGTTGTGCGAGGACGAGTGGTCGTACCTTCCGTCACAGTACCATAATCTAATGGTCCATTGAGCACCGATGCCCAATCCATTCTCCTTGTTCAACATATAAAGTTCCATTCGGGAAGCCCATTCCTCATACATAGTCTTCACCAACATTGGTGGACGGTTATCCGTACCCGAGAGGATGGACTTATCCGTAAGAGATGCGTACTCCATTTCAATAAGTTAAGATTTACAAAGTTGATCGATCAGTGAAATAAGGTTAAGTATTTTTGTGTTGTTGTGAGTTAAAACCGAGAAACAATGTTAAAATCCCCTAAAATATGTTCTCGATAAACCAAAAAGTCCAAGTCAAAATTACACACAATAATTTTTGGTTTGTCGGAATGTCTAGATCGGAATGCCAGATCGGAAAGTCAGATCGGAATACCAGATCGGAATATAGCCCTGTCGAAATGTTGTTGGTATCGAAATGCCTAGATCGCAATGCATAGATCGCAATGCAAAGCGGTCGAAATAATTCAGATCGCAAAGTCCTATCGGAATGTTCAGATCGCAAAGCCCTATCGGAATGATTCAGATCGGAATGCTCAGATCGCAAAGTAGCTGACAAAATTTAAGCAGAGTAACGACTTAAAAACTTCCTTATAGTAGTCGGAATCCCAGATCGCAAAGTACGATCGGAATATCCAGATCGGAATAAGTAATGAAATCCAAATATCGCAATGTAGAACCAAACCCTTTCCGATGGTGATGGTTATTGCGATGGAAGCCCATTTTTCACTTGTACTTTCCGATGGAGATTTCTGCTTGAATTTCGGAATGAAGAACACAAGACATTTTTGCACTTTTGATCCAAGAAAGATGATGTTTTAACGAAAACCAAGATACCAAGAAAACTTTAACACGAATCCCTATGTTACACTACTTTAAACTACGATCAAACACAAAAAAAATTTGAGGATTCGGCAAGAAATACTCAACAACCTACGAAATGTTTATAAAACATACGCAACACTAAAAACAAACCTATAATTCATCCCAAGCTCTTGATACCATTTGATGAAATGTAAATCTATGCTTATGTTTTAGAGAGAGAAAGAGATAGAGAGATAGTGGATTACACACACACTTAGAGAGAGAAAACCAATGTTTACCACGTGTAAATAATGAAACCACACACCCTCTCCATCAAAGGAGAGGGTTTATATACCCAAGCCCTTGTCATGGGCTTGGGCTTACATTTTGGGCCGGCCTACACATGTTGTAGGCTAGGCTTATTCTTGTTTGATAAACAAAGAAAGTTAACTAAACTACGAGCTATTACATGGACTATCGTTGGAGTGACCGATCCTTCTTAATACGTAAAACGTATTTCCAACATTAAGACACGAATGTATATTTTCTGTTGGGTAGAATAAGAGTTAATTTTTGACTTGATGGGCATTTGGAACCCTTTACATTCCTTAACCCGCTCGAATCAAGTTTTGCTAGACTTTTATATAGGGAACTTTAAAAGCGAAAGTCTTAGCTCATACGGGTTAAGAACAAGAACTTTTCGCAAGTTCCTATAATTGATCCTAGAAAGTCACTTATCAAGGGAACTTTAAAATGCATTCTCTAAACGTGAAAAAGTCTAAGAAAGTGCAAGATCCTATAGGTGGCTTGAAAACCCAAAACTTCGATTTGATATAGTCTTAATGAAGCTAATCCAAATTTGGCTTAATTTTGACTTGCATGGCTAAGTATTCACGAGTCTCTTTAATTAGAGGTCGTTAAATAGTGAAGAACGAGAAGTGATAGAGTTAGACAAGTGATCATGTTAAATGTAGAACATGAAAATGTTCTTTCAAAAACTCATATGTTTTTAATTGTGGCTTTTTTTCCCGTAAGATCAATGCATTAGGAATAAAATAATTGTAATAAGTAAGGTCGTACGATTTGAAGGTTCCTTAGCTTCTAGCCCAAGATCGTTTAAAAGTTGCTCGGGGTTGAATAGAGTTCATAGCCAAGGCATAACTTATTGAAGCGGGATGCGAAGATTGGTGAAGATCCAAAAAGGCCCTAACAAGGCATAGGAGCTCTATTTTGTTGCTAAAGATCCAAGATGATGTGAAGAATCATTGCTCCAAAAAATCAATATGAAGGATCGAGACACACAACGAAAAGCAATTACTCCCCTAAAGATAATGAAGAAAGTCTATCCAAAGAGACCCTTACAAGGTATGAGGATAAATATATCCAAGTCTTAAAAGGAGGCGGATTGTTGTATATCAAAATCCAAAATATAGATTGAAGAAAATGATGAAGTCATGGTCCAAGTATGAAGAATCTCTCAAAAATGTCAAGTGAAGAAATTCCAAAATATGAAGAGAAGACCATAATTTCAATAACGTCTTCCGAAGATTCGAAGTATGAAGTACATTTCAAATATCGGTCCGAGAAAGGTCTCAAATCGTGAAACGAGTTGCCAAGATATGAACTTAAAGAGATACACGAGAAGCCGTTTTAAAAGATTTTGTCCTTTAGTTAACTATCAATTAAATCGTGCTACTTTATTTTCAGACTAATAAATACTCAAATAAGTCAATATGAATCACTTTTGATCCATGAAAAATAGTTAAAAAATTCTAGAAACCTTTTCTTTTCATAATAACTAGGATTGCAGGAAAAAAAGTATTACACAAATTGGACGTATGAGTAGTGTTAGCATTGTGACTTGTACCAACAATGATCTCGTTTTTGCACTTAGCATGGAATGTATGACAATCAAGGATGACGAACTTTACTCTATGAGACATTCACTTGTTTCTATTCATTGACCCTAAAAGTCACACACGTGATAAAAATCATACATTATGTCTTTACACATCTTCGTAGTATTGTAGCAAGTTTTACTTTTAAATAAAGGGTAATAAAATTGAATTTTGGAGATGCTTAGATACTTTATTCTAGCATTACGTGAGGGCACACAATGGTTTAGTATGGGGGAGTGATGAGATGGCATTTATACATGATCTCATCGTTCTTTTCGGGTTTAAAATGCATAAAATGTCATCAAAATACCATATATATGCTTGTGTTTGTTTACTTGTGTATTTTAGGTATGGATATCGTGAAAAAGACAAAAAATCACAAGAAACAAGGAAAAACGAACACGAGAAACGAAGCCGCACAATGAACCGGGCCCTAGTTATGGATTTCTCAAAGAATAACCCTTGAAGCCTTGAATATGTACAAGAATGATCCCTCATTTATAAATAAATGACACTTAATACCCTTGTATATTCATAATTACAAGTTTGGTCCCTTAAGTTTGTCAAAATTACAAAAAGGTCCTTCAACTTTGAAGATTTGGCAAGTTTAGTCCCTCAACAAATCTAAATTGTCAACAATGGTCCCTCAAGAAGTCAAACTTACAATGAAGACCCTTGAAGTTCAAGAATATTACACATCTAGTGTTGGAAATACGTTTTTCGTATAAAGAAAGTCTCGGTCACTCCAACAATATAGTTATAGGCTGGTAGTATTGTTTAAGTAATATTTATGTTTAGCCCGACCCATGAGCATGTTCATGGGCCGGAGGCCCAGGTCCACTTAAGGACTTTGGTATATAAACCCCTTTCCACCATGGAAAGGGGTGTTGGTTGTTTAGTTTATTTCACATTAATAAAGTTTTCTTTGGTTTCTCTCTCTACTCTCTCTCTAGAATAACAACAACCCTCTTGATTAGTCATAAGATTATCATTGTTCAATAATTGGTATCAAGAGCCTTGGATGATTTAAGGTATGTTGATTCGTGTTGTTTAGTGTTTGTTTGGGTTAGTGGGTGTTTTAGGATAATCCATCTCAAATCTTGAAATTTTTTGTGATTTTATGGTTTAAAGTTGTAAACAAAACATTCGGTTTGATTATCTTGGCTGTAATCACAAAAAATTTTCGTGTTTTTGGGTAATTTTTGGCTATTATTCAGTTACTGTATATCAAGACGTACTAGAAATTTCGGAAAAGGGTTTATTATTCCGAAAATTTTCTTTCGGAAAAGGGTTTATAAGTCCGAAATTAGTTTTTCGGAAAAGGGTTAAGTATTCTGAAGATTTCTCTGAAAAGATCCATTATTCCGAAGAATTCTCTGAAAAGATCAATTATTCCGAAAATTGGCTATTTTTCTGAAAACACATTTATTCCGAAGATTTCTCTAAAAAGATCCAATATTCTGAAGATTGGTTCTCTGAAAAGATCCATTATTCCGAAGATTTCTCTGAAAAGATCAATTATTCCAAAAATTGGCTATTTTTCTGAAAACCCATTTATTCCGAAGATTTCTCTGAAAAGATCCAATATTCCGAAGATTGGCTATTTCTCTGAAAAAGTCAGTTTATCCGAAAAAAGATAGTTTTTCTTAAAAATTCTTTTTATCCGAAAAACATGTGTTTATCTGAAAAAGTCTTTTTATCCGAAAAAGATATTCTTTCTCTGAAAATGTCAGGTTTTCAGAAAAAGAGAGTTTTCTCTGAAAATGTCATTTATTCCGAAAATGTCAAGTGCATTTATCCAAAGAATATGGTTTTATCCGAAGATGGTGTATTGTTTGTTGTCTATGGTATATGTTTGATTTGCTTAGGTATAGATTCATCATGATATATATATTTGGGTATATCAATCTTGTATGTTTGTTCGTCTTAAGCAGAAAACATGTCTCAACTTACCGAGCAGCAAATCAAAGCTAATCAGGCACTTGACGCCGCCAAGGCTCTACAGTTTATACCAAACAACTTTCGACTGAAAGAAGACAAAGACGATTATGCCTTAGCTCACTATGATTTTAAAGTGGCCACAGACATTTTTGATCGAACTCCAATAAAGAAGGCGTTATGGGGTACGGCTTCGGTTCCAACCGGTTATATGTATGAATTTTGGGCTTCAAAGAAACGGCTATCAGACAGAAAGCTCACATTCACCATCAACAAAAAGGAATATACTCTCACAATTTCTATCTTTCGTCAAATATTCGGATTACCAATGCCACCTGCAGGTCAAAGGTTTACAGTCGACCCGAACAAGAATGAAATTGTGAAGATGTATCATTCTCTTGGATACGGTGATCCTGAGTTACGAGTGGTGTCTCAGTTTACTACAGCTAACTTGGGTCAACCTTGGAAAACATTTTTCGGAATACTCATTCGGTGTCTTACTGCTAAATCCAATGGATATGACTCTTTGCGTCTTTCAACTGCTTGTATCTTTTGGGGCATCTATAAGGGTAAGAATGTGAACTATGCAGAGTTACTATGGGAGGATTTTCTTTATCAACTCTTCCACAATACCAAGAAGAAGACACGTTACTTTCCTTTCCCACGTTTCATTAAGCTTATTATTCGTCACTTCATGCAATTTGATGCCTCAATCGATAAGCGTGAAGAAAGTCCTCATCATAATCCCGATGACGATGCTACCCTTGCGGATTTAAAACACGAGGGACACACCGGTGTTTACTCAGGTATTCCAACCGCTATTCCTACTCATATGTTGATTGATGAACTCAAAGCAAGTGAGGCATACAAGCAATTGTTGGATAAAATGGAACTTCAAAAGGAAAGAGTTGCATTGGGAGATTTCTCTTCATCAAAACCCAAAGGCAAAGGCAAACGCAAACAAGGTGAACCATCAGATGAAGAGCTTCACCTAAGCCCAAAAAGAAGAAAACTGTTGCCAAGTCTAGTGGGAAGGAGCTAATGCTTGAGGATGAAGATGAAGATATTAATGAAGAAGAACTGCTTCGCAAAACTAAAAGACGAAATGTCAAGACAGCTATCATGCAAAGTAAGAAAGACACTGGGGGTAGTGGTTCTGGTATGAAAGCAAAGGAAACCATACTACCTTCTGATATTGCTGAATTTGGGAAACCTGATGAGCACATACCTCGTCGTGAGAAATCTTCCCAACCTGCTGATGATGTTGATAATGAACAACAACCTCATGACGGATTGAAGGACATGGACTTTACCGGGTCTACTGATACGACAGCATTTGTTGAGACTACCAAAGCCTTAAGTACTACAGTGTCTCTACCAGTTACTACGGTGTCTCTACCAGTTCCTACAGTGCCTCTAATAGTGTCTACAGTGTCTCTACCAGTTTCTACAGTGCCTCTACCAGTGTCTCAGTGCCTATACCAGTTTCTACAATGCCTCCACTAGTTTCTAAAGTGCATCCACCAGTTTCTACAGTGCCTCCACCAGTTTCTACAGTGCCTCCATTAGTTTTAACTCTACCTCCACCAGTTATTACAACAGTGACCCCACCTACATCAATTCAACTTCCTCTTAATCTACCAAGTCGACCTCTCTCCACTTCACTTTCAAGCACTGCCATGACCATTGCTCCTACACAACAAACTACAGCTGCACCGATATCGTTGATTCCATCATTACCAGCAATGTTCATGATTCAGATAGAACAACACTTGACAGCTCAACAAGAAGAGATGGTTCGGATTAAAGAAGAGTTAGCTCGTAGACAAAAAAGTAAAGAATCCACAAGAAAAGCTCAAGAAGACGCCATTGCTAAATTCCAAGAAGAGTTAGAATTATCTCGCAAACTACATGCAGAAGAACTAGCTCACGTCAAAGCAAAGGAAGCTGCAAAAAACGAAGCAACGTTCATTCGTCTTCGAGACCTCAAAAAGAGGTACCGAGCTGAGAAAGAGGTTATTGCTGAAGCTAATGAATCAATTGTTCAATCACTTGATGAAAAGGTTAAGGAATCTGTTGACAATCTGCGCGACGAGTTGAAACAAATTGCTGCAAGCAACGTCATGATCAAGTCCTCTGACGCTAAAAAGTCAGATTTTCTCATGGCTCAGAGGTTCACGGATTATGAGTTAAATAAAATCTTACATGCTTGGATGATTCAAGTCGGGTCCTACAACAAAACCAAAGCTCAAAAGATCCTTCACAAAGCTCTTAAAACGGCTATAGATGAAGATACTAAGATATTCGAGAAACATGGTTCTGTAGTTCCATATGATATCTTAAATGAAGAAGAAGATGAATCCGACAATGATGACGACGATGCTGATGATGACAATGATGATGATGACAAGGGTGATGACGACAAAGGTAGTGATGACAAAGGAGAGAGTGATGAAGACAAAGGTAGTGATGACAAAGGAGGGAGTGATGAAGAACGAGGTACTGATGATGAAGAAGGTACTAATGACGAAGAAGGAAGTGCTAAACACAGTGATGGTGATGATAATGGTGATGGTGACGGCAAAAATGATGATGATCAAGAAAAAGGGGACGATGATATAGGAAAAAAGGATGGAGATAAGCAAGACAAGTCAAAAGGTGACAAATCTCACAAAGATGATGTTACCAAGGGCAAATCAACTTCAAAACCTCCACCTCGCCAAGGCAAACGCACCAAGAAGTTTCATGATGTAGATGCTAATACAGCCTCATCACATACTCCAGCCACAACCGCTCCTACAACTACATCTGCCCCAGTTGCTTCAGTTACTACACCTTTAGTGCAACACAACTGACGGAACCCGATCAACCTGTATTAGATATCCCAGCCTCTGATCCAGTCCAAGACATACCAGACACTGAAGCTGAAGCAGTAGCAGTAGCAGTAGCAGTACCTGTTGTTGACGTTCCTGTCTCTACTACCGTTCCTGATATTCTAGATACAAGTGAGCCAGCATGGGTGGATACACTTGAGGAAGATGAAAATGCACCCGTACAACCTTGGGTGTCCAACGCTGCTGCACTTCGACCACTGACAAAGACCGATGAAGCTGAATTCTCTCAATTCCTAAGCAATCCAACAGATTTTTCAAGATTCTTGGAGTACAACTATGGGTCTAACGTAACTCAAGCAATGGATGTGAGAGGACTCAAAAATCCCAACCTTCGTGTTAAATCTAGGCTCAGCAGCACGGAATACGAGTACAACGCAAATGAACTTCTGAAAGCGTTGAGAACTACTCAAAGGGACGGTCTTCATGCGCCTGAATAAACCTCCTTCTACTACATCTGCAGATGATGATCAAATTGCACTTGAATTCTTTGTCAGTGAGGATCTCGAATACTTGGTCAAGGGAGCAAACAAGTATGCAACTACCTTAACATTGGTAGAGACTGCAACTTGGGATTTGATACCTTGGTTAGAAGAAAAAGTTAATCGTCTTTGGGTTCCACAAAAATATCCTGAATATAATCGATATGCAAAATTGGGTGCTTCACATTGGGATGAGCGTGTGCGACGCGCCTACAACTATGCATGTGTGCACAACTCAGGCTCTCAAGTCTTCTCTCTGATTCGAATCAAAAGCATCCAAGGATTTAGGATTAAACCCAAAACAGGCTATCACATTTGACAGAGATCAGACTCCTTAGAGAAGATGAAAAAGTCTACACTATCCAGGAAGGAGATTTGCACTTCTTCGTCTCGAGGACATTGAGGACATGCTGCTCTTGGTAACTCACAATGACCTCAGACACTTGTAGTCTGAATAACTAATTGCCCTGAATTCAGCTCTTCGAATGTACACACGTCGAGTTGTCATCAAGAAAAGAGTTGAAGATCTGCAACTTGGAGTAGAAAGTTATCAAAGGAAGCTCAATCTTTCAAAACCACGTACTAAAGTCTTCCAGAGGCATACAGACAAATCTCCTTACACCAACACCACTGACCCGATGCCCGACATTTTCTACCTGAATGGTCGTGGTCTTATGAAGTTCTTGAGAATTCCAGAGATCAACAAATTCAGTGACGGGACTCTCACCCATATTCGGGACAAGTTGGTGCATCTCAACAAGTATAAGACTCTTCCAAAGGTCATTGTAGATTGGGACAAGGTATATCAACAAAGTGCTACATATACGATCAAGAAGATTGATGAAAAGCTGAGAGAAAGACGTCTTATAAGAACTTAGAACGATTCGTTGGTGGAAGACCATATGGAGCGCACCACAAGTTCATGGAACGATCCATCTAAGTCGTACTACCTCAGTCATCTCCATATTGTTAAATTTCTGAATATGTAAATATTATGAATTTATGCTTTTGTGGCTTGTTGTAGTGTGAAAGTATAATAATGTTTCAAGAATTTCTCACGAGATTCTAAATCTTTCAAAATATATCATACTCAAGCACTACAACTAACCCTCATTAACTTGAGGGGGAGCATTAATATGTTCTATGGCTATAGATTGATTTCATTTTTACCCAAAGACCGGTTAATCCATTCACTGTCCCAAATATTAATGGTTAACATTTTGGATAAGGGGAGAAAATGGGATTAAGGAGACTTAATGATATTTGGCTAAAAAATGAAAAAGGCTTAAAAGATAAACCAACTTAATATGTGTAATGCACATGTTAAGGGGGAGCGTTTTTGATGAACAAAACACTTAAGGCACAAAAACTTTGATTATAATATCACAAGTGCTTTAAGTGATTTTCAAGGATTTTTCATGGTAACAATACTTACCCAAAACACACTTAATTCACGACGGATGTGGTGACAAAAGGGTGGTAGGATTAGGTATTAGTCCAATGATTCATCAGAAGCGATGGAATCTTCCCAAGGACAATTCTCTAGATAGAATTAGAAGTCCTAGGAAAGTTGGAGATGACTGTGAACGTAGCAGAGTACCCACTAATTACTGATGCTAGCACTAGAACAAACACAACAAGGTGCTAGTGATGATGTATTGGTAAGTACTAAAGGGGTTGAAGAATGAAAAAGAAATGTAAAGATAAAAGGTGTAAAGAAAGAAGCCCTCCTTACAACTTAGGATAAAAACCGGGTCAACACATCTATTATTGGGATCATTTTTAAATGATTCTCAATATTGAAGACAAGATATCATGGACCCAATGATGTCATGCACAACCCCTCCCAGCTAACTCAAATATCTCTCAAAATATATTTGTTTTAATCACACGGAGCTCAACACGTTATCTATTGGTTTATTCACTCCGAATAGACTGATATTGAATAGGTGGCAATCCTCTCCAGCCATCGCTCACTAAATCAAAACGCACTATCGAGTCTAGAGCCACGAGATCATCAAAAGTCTCATTAGGACACTTTCTATTTATTCCTTGCTTCTTCACACACTGTGAAAAGTAAGAGATCTTTATGAGTCCCACGCAGTATTCTTGTAATATTGCCAGAACATCCGAGTAATACGTAAGTATTACAATGAAGATGGAAATCCTGCTTGAGGCAACATCAAACAAGCTCATGGTAGGTGACACGTGCGGTTCTTTAAGAATCAATCTTGTGAAAACTGGAAAGAAACAATAGTTTAATTCTTAATTGAACTTAAACTCGTTCCAGGCCTCTACGCATTAATCACATGATCTTTCCAGAACACTCAGAGTGACACTCTTTAGTGTTCACAGTGACGAGTGGAAATCCTTCTAGTGCTAACATCAAACAGCACTTGGTAGGTGACGTACAAGATTCTATATGAATCAAGCTCGTGACAACTGGAAAGCAACAATGGTGAAAATCTTAATTGAAATTCACTTGTTCTAGGTTCATGAATTGACGGCTTCAATCACAAGGATAATTTATCCAAGTGATTCACTCTTTATGTTCGTAGTCAGGCTTAGTGATCGTCGAATAAAGAGAACGGAGTTACCCGCGAAATCCTGTTAGAAAGTTACTTAATTGAAACTATCCGTCACAGGTACGATATCTAATATCGTCCAACGGTCTTCACTGACCGGAGGTAAAATGCTACCGATATAGAATGAAATGTTCTAAGCCATTTCGTTCGTGTCTTGTTATGTTGCGGCATTTGAAGACGGTGGCGTTGCGGTGTACCAGTAGAAGTCGTCCTCACATACTTATTCCTTCTGCATCAAATATTTCTGCAAATTCAAGAAAGTATGACCTAAAAGTCTTCCGCTGTATCAACTCTGAAACTTTCAAGAATTCAACAAAGGATAGGTGTGTGGGACATGAAGTCACGAAGAGGCGAACATCACAAGAAGATAAAGATTGTACGTGAAAGGCCAAAAGAACATGTTCCAAGCAAAAGCCTGATATTATTCAACACATATTCACAAAAAGAAGAAAAAGTTAAAGAAGAAAAGAGAAAGTGGACTACGAGCTCAAGAACAAGATCTAACATGCTAGATTAGGACTTTGTAAATTTGGAGTGACCTCCCTTTGGGGGAGATTGTTGGAAATACGTTTTTCATATAAAGAAAGTCTCGATCACTCCAACAATATAGTTATAGGCTCGTAGTATTGTTTAAGTAATATTTATGTTTATCCCGACCCATGAGCATGTTCGTGGGCCGGAGTCCCAAGTCCACTTAAGGACTTGGGTATATAAACCCCTTTCCACCATGGAAAGGGGTGTTGGTTGTTAAGTTTATTTCACATTAATAAAGTTTTCTTTGGTTTCTCTCTCTACTCTCTCTCTCTCTAGAATAACAACAACCCTCTTGATTAGTCATAAGATTATCATTGTTCTACATCTAGTCCTTTTAAAATGGATTAAATGTCAAAAGGACTGATGTTGTAATTATGCCAAAGTTATAAAAGCCCTAAATCCCTTTTTCCAAAGTATTTGTGGCCAATGTCTAAAATCAGAAACTTATTTAACAAAGGAATCATGTTTAAAGTTTAAACTCCTAATTAAGCCGGTAACAATTACTGTAGAGATTTTACCACGTATGAACACCCTTTTTACCCAGGATCAAGTTTGATGAAAACAAAGGGGAAAGTGAAATTGGCTAGACTCACGTGTGATTCACCTCACCTCAAACACATCCTACACCAAAAACCCCAAACTCCACTACCAGAAAGACCCCACAAGATCCAACCACATGACGACACTTAGCAAGGATCATTGACTTGGCAAAATCAAAGGCATATATTCATTCCTTGGTCACCAAGAAGTAAATAAATGTCCAAGATTTCTCCTCACAGCCTGTCAACACACAAATGCATTCCGGAAGCTTCATAAGGTCATTTTAGGGATTTTCATAACATTAAGATTTGTGTAATGTGCCAAATTCGTGGCCTATATAAGGAGCCTCAACTTGTGAGTAGCCCTTTGTTCCAGATTTTAGCTAAAATCTTTGTAATCCCTTTTTATAAATATAAAGTTGGTATTTTCTGAAAATTGTAATTCCTTTTATGTTTTTATAAAAGTTTGGTGTTTGATTAGCTAAGATCTGAGTTCCATTTATCTGTTTGTTGAGTTTTGAGGAAAGCTTTTATGGTTTAAAATCCTTGTTTTCAAAAATCAGCCATTATTTGTTCATCCTTGTGTTTGTTGATATTAGCAGGTACAAGGAAGCTATTGGTTGTTCTGCTACCACTTAAACTCACACATCCCAAAGCATGGATGTATGTTCTGGAGGTGCACATCTCTAAACCTTTTTAGTTTTCTGAATATTTATGCTATATGATTGAATTTGAGTTGTGATCTGTGATTGTGTGATTTTATGGTTGAATCTTGTATATTTGTGGTTACTTGTTGTTACTGAGTTGATTTGATCTTGGTTTGTGGGTTGAATCTAACATATCCTTTGAAAAATTGTGAAATCAGTTTAATAAGGGGTGTTTGGATTAACTGCATAATTGAGGTTTGGATTGACTTGAGTAGGTGTTTGTTTGTGTAAGGTGTTTGTTCATGCTTATTTGTGCTATTGGTTACTTATCTGCAAGTTTTGAGGCTTATATCACCATAATCCATAAATTGGCCATAAAATCTGTTTTACTTGTTGTTTTAGACTGAGGTTTTGGGGACACCTAGATCTAAGGGTAGACTAGTGTTAACAAGTGCTAAATCTAAGTTTATACAACCATCGTAAGAGTTTTAGGGTGTTGAAATTGGATCTGTGGTCATATAGTTCAACAAAAAAGGGTTTGGGTATCATTTGTTCATCAATAATCTGCATATGCTTAAAACCAGATCAAATCATTGAACCATGGTTTGAATTGAGTTGTTTTGTGTTTGATTAAGTTTTATTGAGATTGTTTATGCTTTTGGTGCAATCTGGTTGGCTTATTCTAGCTTAAACTGCTTATTTCTTCATAACTGTTCATTGTTCAAGTCTATGACATGTCTGATGCTTGTTTGAATTAACTGTATCATTTGGCTGAGTGATTTTGTGTTTTTTTGCTTGATTGTGACTCCTTACAACCCACTGGTTGTAAGGGCGCCCTTGTTGTTCACTGAATCTAAGTAAATCTCTCAAAAATCAAAGGTCAAATAGTCAAAGCAGTGGGAACTCCTTTCCCCTGCTGCTAGCCACTACTAGTGTTATTTTTGGTTTAGCTTATCAATAAGCTGTTCCAGCTTATGAAAACGTGCAACAACTTCAAATTGGTAATAGGTCTTCATCATTTGACCCATTTGTTCATTCTGGAGCATTTGAGCAGTTGACTTTAGGGTTTGACTAGAAAACCAACTTGTTTAATTTTACATAAGTGCTTATTGACTTATTTAGCTTATTTGGCTTTTCTTATTGGATTTTTATTGATTGATTTGGCTTATTTAAGTCATTTAGAGTCTTTTGCAAGTTGAATCAAGTTCTGAGGTGGTCTAAAACTCTAAGTCGACTATTTTGTCGTTTAGTGATTTTGTACTTGGCTTATGTCTGGCTTATTGGTTGTGCTTTTTCAAAATTTCTTTTCACATATCTCTTAAGCATCCCAAAAGAAGGTTGTGTGTCAAATTAGAGCTTATGGCATTGGCTTATAGCTTAATGGGCCAAAAGTCCCATTAAGAATAAGTTGTTGTACATTTAAGCTATGATAAGCTCATATTCAGCTTTTGAGCCTTCAGAGTTTTGTGTTTAGAATTGAATTTTAAGCTAGATTGGTGATTTTCATCTTATTTGGTTGAGTTTGATCTTATTGGGCCAAAAAGCCCATTTCATTGGACTGTTTTTGTTTTTAGCCCATTTGGGGGCCCAATAGGGGTATTTTGGTAATTTCACTTTCATTTTCTGTTTATTTAGGTTAAAATAAAATAGTTTGCAAGTTTTTAGAAATTTTTATAGTTTTTAGATTTTTAATATTGATTTAATATTTTTTATTATTAAAATTAGTTTTTAATATTTTTGCAACTTTTACATTTTTCCTAGGTCAAATACATTAATTAGGATTTTTAAAACTCTTAGATTGATTTTCTCATCATTTTATTAATTTTTAGAATTATTATAATAGTTTTTAATCATTTAAAAATAGTTTTCATTATATTTAAATTTCATAAAAATAGTTTTTAGTTTATTTAAGTCATTTAAGAGGTTTACAAAGTGAAAAATCTTTATTTGGGCTTTTTATTATTTATTTAGATTTTTAGGGCTTTAATTAGCATTTAAAAATTAATATTTAATTAATTAAAAGGTTTGAAAAAGTTTTGATCATTTGTAAACTCTTAGTTTCTTTTTAGCTATTTTCGGTAATTTTTTAGGAATTTTTAGAATTAATTTTTATTTTGTCACTTTTTACGGTTTTTCGTTTTGTCGTCGTAGTATAATTTTAACGTATTCGTCATTCTCTTCTCTCATCTTTTCTTTCTCTCAATATTAATCCAAAATCTTTACGAATTATTCACACACATATACCTCCTTGGGAAACGAACTTTCACCTTTGTGTCATTAGTGCTTGATTTTAATTAATCGACACTTAATACTTACCGCTTTTACGCCTTTTTCCTAAAAGGTTGTATTTTACCACAACCATTCCATTTCACCTAAGTCAAGTTTATCAACCTGTTTGAAATCATCAAAAGCAAGCTGCTGTTGTGGATCAACATCAACAACAAAAGAGTGAAGAACAACTTCTACCATCCTACTAGTCTTGGCTTTTGATTTAGGAGTAGAAGTATGTTGAGATGACAAAGTATAGCTTGGGCTACTAGCATAAGACATTGGACTCGATCCCATGGAACTCAAAAAAGCAGAGTTAGCAGGAGTAGGAAAAGAATCACTTGAGTATCCTTTCACGTGAGACTCAAAGGTTTTGAGTTTATAAAACAAGTCATCAAAAGAAAGATATTCAAGGCCTCCTTTTGCCTTTAGAGAGATGACAACCTGATTCCATGAATGAGGCAGGGCTCTAAGAAACCTGGCATTGATGTCTTCATTTTCAAGGGTTTGGACCTGAGTTGATTCAATTGGCTAAGAATCTTTTGAAACCTGTCATACCCTTGATGAAGACCTTCTAATTCAGAAATCATGAATTCTGTGAATTTATCTCTCAACATTGATCTGCGCATCTTCTTGGATTCCTCATTCCTTCCAAATCTTGCCTTTATCCCATTCCAAATCTCCCTAGCATCATCCAAGTGATAAAAATCACCCATATGATCATCAGGAAGAGTCTGAAGCAAAATAGTTTTGCTTTGATTTCCTTCGAACAACAGTGATTTCTTCATTAGATTTAGGGTCTAGAATGATGATCTGACCATTCTTGTCTCTACCAGTCTCCTTCTTGCTGTTGCCATTCTGGACAATTTTCCACAAGTCTAGATCAGTGTTGGTGATCCAACACTCCATTTTCATGGCCCAGCTATCATATTCTTCCTTCTTCAAGAGTGGGAATTTTCCATTAGTATTGGAAACAGTAGCAACGATTTGTTGTGTTTGTTGTGTTGTGGTGGTGCTTGGTTCTCCTGTTTCAGTAGAACTAGAAGCAAACATGATTAAACAAAGATGTTAGTAATAAAAAAATGGTTCCTCACTTCTTCTTTAAAAGAGACTCTCCCAAGAACTGATACCACTTGTTGGGTCCACTAGATGTGGATCTTGCAGCCTGTTAAGGATGGTGAAAGACTTCTGTAATCACAAGTCTATTCATAGAGAGACTCTTAATGTAATACACAGTATAAGTGCGGAATACAAATACTATGAACAAGAAGAAATAGAATAACTAAATAACTTGATCCTTACTATGGATTTCTACTATTAATATTAAATGAATAATAATGATGAAAGGTGTGTCTAACCCTTCTGCCAATGGGTTCCTTTTATACTACAAGGAAACCCTAATACTACATTAAACCAAAACGTGTAACTTCTGATATGCATATCCTTTCCTAACATATCTCATTCATATCCTAACAAACTACTAAGAATACGAATGTTTGACTTTATACTAGACCAGGAGCACGTATTGCTCCTACTACTACTAGGACCAGGAGGAACTACATACCTCATAGTTTATCTATTACAAGTTTCTATTCCATTGGTCCTAACATGTCAAAAGGAACCTCATCATCGTCACACCACTTAACAAGGGCTCTAGGACTAAAACATCTCAAACATTAGTCACTAAAGATAAGGAAAAATCAAAACCAGCTTCTAATATTCACGTGTTGCCTTCTACAGGAGTAAATACCACTACTAAGGCTCAAAGATCTAAGCTTAAAAGAAACACGAAGAATGATAGGATCTTGCCCCCAACTAGTAGTCAAGTGAAGAAGAAAGTAGAAGCCCACCCTAGGAATGTTGTTTCTGTTTTGAATAAAAAGAATCATGTAGCTAAACCTAAAGGCTATGCGGTTGTGCAGCGTTCTAAGCCTACTGTGAATTCTAATTTGAAATGTTGGAATTGCAATGAATGTATGTTTTCTAGTCGTCATGATTCTTGCCTTATTGACCATGTGAATGAGATGGATGCCCGTAAAAATGGTTTAGAATGGAAACCGACTAGAAAAGTGTTAACCCACGTTGGCTGGATGTGGCGCCCCACTGGTAGAACTTTTACTATAGTAGGGAATGCGTGCCCTTTAACTAGGATCACTCCCACTAAAGCGAAAAAGCGTGCCCTTTAACCAGGAGTACCAAGGCTACCAAAACACAAGCGTGCCCTTTAATTAGGAACAACAACACTAGTATAGGAACAAAGTGCCCTTAAATAGGTCTACTCCCACTGTAGTGCCCGCTAATACTCCAAAACCTCAGAAAGTTGGAACAATAAAACCTGTTATTGGTAAAACTCACATTAGAAAATGCAGAAAATCTAAGGATAACACAAATGTTAGCAGTTCTAATAATATTATATCTATATCTGCTAACACTCCGGAACCAATAGTTTCTAATGCATTGTCTAATGTTGTTGCTGAAAACAGGTGGTCCAAATTGTTTCTGGTATTTGGACTCTGGTTGCTCCAAGCATATGACCGGAGATCGCTCTCAGCTAAGAAATTTTGTCAGCAAGTTTCTTGGTACGGCTCGATTTGGAAATGATCATATTGCAAAGATAATGGGTTACGGTGAATATCATATTGGGAATGTTACAATTTCAAGAGTGTAATATGTGGAAGGTCTCGGTCAAAATTTATTTTCTGTGGGAAAATTTTGTGATGCAAACCTAGAAGTTTCTTTTCGAGAGCATACCTGCTTCATTCGTAATTTGGAAGGGGTTGATTTATTGAAAGGTACTCGAGGGAATAATTTGTACACTTTGTCTCTACAAGATATGATGGCCGCTTCTCCCGTATGTCTTCTCTCCAAAGCATCGAAAACTAAGTCACGGTTATGGCATCGACAGTTATCTCATCTTAACTTTGACGCTATTAATCAGTTGGCGAAAAACGAACTTGTTCGTGGTCTTCTTAAACTTACATTTCCTAAGGATCATTTGTGTTTCGCGTGTACAATGGGGAAGAGCACTAAGAAATCATACAAACCCAAGACTGAAGACACTAACCAAAGAGAAACTTTATCTGTTGCATATGGATCTCTGTGGGCCAATGCGTGTTGAAAGTTTTAGTTGTAAAAAGTACATCCTCGTCATTGTCGATGATTATTTGATTGCGGTAAAAATACGCTTTTAGGAAAAAGACATATAATGGGCAAGTATTAATCGATACGATTTAGGAAAACCGTAAAACCGATAAATTCGAGTTCGTTCTCGATGGAGGTGTATGTGTATTAACTGCTATTAATATAAAATCAAGTTTGGATTAGTGTCGTTTTTGGGTTTAGAGAAAGAAAACTAGAAGAAGAGCTATACTACGATTAAACTACGACGAGTGACGTAAAACGTAAACGTAAATACGTAAAACGCGACGAAATAAAAAATTTAAGCTAAAAACAATTTAAAAATTAAAACTAAGTCTAAAATAATATAAATAAGAATAAAAATTCTATAAATAAATTTTAAAACATTTTATTAATCAAATATTCAAATTTTAATGCTAATTATAGCCCTAAAATTAAATATAATTAACAAAAAAATACAAAATATTATTTTATCAAACAAATATCTTACTTATATTATTTAAACACTAAAAATTATTTTTCCTAAATTTTTAAAACTATTTTTCTATTTTTAAATGCTAAAAACACTTTTTAAACTAAAATAATCATAAAAATAATAAAATAATGAGAAAATTAATTTTCTTTTTCAAAAATCCTATTTTACTTATCTAAACATAAGAAAAATGAAAAAAGTTTGAAAAAATTACTTTTAAGCCGACAAAACAGTTATATTAAAAACCTAATTATAATTTATATTAATTCTAAAATTAATTAAATAAAGGAAAATAAAATTTCTTTTTTCTAAAAATCATAAAATACTTTACTTAAAATAAGAAAAATGGAAAAACTGAAAAATATTACTTTTTAGCACTAAAAGACAAAAACCAAAATATTAAAAACTAATTAAAAATGAAAATAATGCAAAAAATAATTAAATAAACAAGAAAATAAAATCTAATTTTTCTAAAAATATTAAATTAAATAAATAAAGCCAGGAAATTTAAAATAAATGAAAAAGGTTGCAAAAAGATCACTAAATACAAAAAAACTAAATCTGATAGTGACTTGTCACTTTTCTTTGTTTTTTAGCAGATCAGTGGGAAACTAAACACTAGCAGTGGGTAGTTTTTCCCATTGCTTGATCACAGAAAACCCAAAGAGATGAATTTGAGCTTTGATTGTTGTTTGATCTTGGAACAAAGGGCACCCCCACACTCAGTAGAGTGTGGGGAGTCAAGATAATGCAAAAATTAAGCAAATCTAACACAATGGCACACAAAACAAAGCAGATTCAAGTTATTGTATTGGCCAAAGGGGTCTGATGAGTATTTGCTTGTTTAATGTGCAATTGGGTGAGTTTCCAACCAACCTAACTTGATCAAAACAAGACCAAATCTCAACTAATCTATTAATAACCCTAGATTAACAACCTAACTAACAAATTAAAAGAATTTGATCAAAAAACTTACTAGAACAACCTAGTTTACTCTACTGATACGTTTAAGCTATTTTTACCCAAATTTTAACATGCAAAATCTGTTTTCTACTTAACAAACTTAAAACTAACCACTGATATGTCCTACGACTAACTATATGGGTGTGTTTAAGCTAATTTAACCCTACCTTTTGTCACTTGAGTCAGGTAATCCACACAACCAAACACCCCTTTATAGCAGATGAACAAAAATTAACAAGGACTACTTAAGCCACACAATACCAGATTCTATATAAACTTGTTGAACAAACATATGACTGATAAAATGAACATAAACAAGCACAGAAACAAGCATTTAAACAGCTTAACCACAAAAGCATATAATCCCAAAAAATCTTAGTTAAAATAGAGGGTTCAAGCCCTAGGTTTTATACCTTGTGGGACCCACATCCGGGCCCCACTATGGCTGATGTCACACTCCCAAAATATCAGAGTATAATGGCAACAAGGGAGTGGTGACGTCATGATTATCATACACACACAGTTACAAAGAACGACCTCTAAATGAGACGTTCGGAAAATAGATCAGTTGTAATTGATAAAATAAATAGTTTTAACAAAGTGCGGAAGCATAAAACTGGATACAGTTACAAAACATAGTTTTCTCAAATAGTACAAATGATCTTTGTTTCAAAGAAATGACGGCAATGTATGAGATCTCACTTAGCATCTTCCTTCTTAATACCTGAGAAAAACATTGCTAAAGTGTTAACATAAAGTTGGTGAGTTCATAGGTTTAGTTAATTTGAAATGTTTAATGAACCACAAGATTTTCCCAAAAGTGATGACAATATAACAGATACAAAGTCATCCCAAAAGTATTTATTACAGTCTAAGCTCGTGACACCGAAGCGTTAACAACACCGGCAGTATAATCATATAAATGTAGCCCAACTAGATGCCTAAACCCACGACATCCTATCTCAGACTCAAATGAAACTGTGCCCGCTTGTCCCCTTGTTGGACAAGACAGACAGGGACGTCAATCCCGATAGATCTATCCATAACATTCGCGCTTACACAAAGTAATTAACGGTTCACGATTCACGGGCCAAAGCAACTGGGTTTTTAGTGGGACTTAGACTAATATATAAATCAGTAAATGCACTTGTGTTCATACGTTAAAATCAAGCAATGTCTCACCCCAAAAAGCAATAAAAATAGTTAAGTATGGGGCTACAAACTCACCTCGCAATTCAGCAAAAAAGACGAAGATAAAGGTAGCTCGAGAGTACGGTTACGCTAGCCGCGACCTATTTGATTATAAGGATCGGGTTACGATATGAAAAGTTATACTAATAAAAAGACACGACACCCTAGTTGTGCTTGACAAAACCTTACGTTTACGGAAAAATACGACACATAAAAGTCGGTTATTACACGGTCGAGGTTTACGGGTTAAATTATACCCTTAAGTTACCAAATTCGTTTTTGGGCTTTTAAATACCCAATACGTAAACACTGGCCCAATATGTACCCATTATTCCCACCCATGGCCCGGCCCAAGGGTTTATTAAACCCGGCCCAGCCCAGGCGATACAAACAGGGAACCAAGGGAGTAAATACGTGTGTTTCACACACACAACTCAAAAACAGATAGTTTACTCTCTCTCTCTCTCTCTTCTCTCGAAATACACCCACCGCCTCACTCTCTCTCTCTTTCTAATCTGGATCGGATCATCTCCCCTCCATGGCTATCATGTTTTCAGTTTAAATATATCAATCATTTGGGGATGGTTTGTGATGAATAAATCGCGTGAGATGTGGGGTTTCATCCCCACATCAAACCGATTGGGTTCTTGATGGTGTTCTTCCCCATGATTAAGGTGATTCGTCTCCAAAATAAAGATAACTTGTTTATCCTCTTTTCTTTTAATAAAATTATTTAAATGATTTTCGTTTATAAAAGATCTTGGGTTTAAATTACTTGTATAAACTTGCTGAGAACCACATGGCTCTCGGATTTGAAAATAAATAATTTAGGGTTTCGAAATATTTGGGGGTTTCTCTAATTCTCGGGTTTAAATACAATTAATTAATGTTTTCTTGTATAAAATCATGTTAATTTCAACATATAATCGGTTTTATAAAAATTAGGGTTTCGGTCAAATTGGGGGTTTTTGCATATCTTGTTTCCAGTCAAATTAATTATTGGATTCGGGTTTAGATTGGGTTTAATTAGAGTTTTAATTAATAAAATTAAATTAGGGTTTATATAAATTGGGGGTTTTTATATTCGGTTGATTAATCCAAAATTAAATGGCGTTTTTGGTATATAGAAAGTATTAATTTCGTGTTTAAAGAGGTTTTCAGTTTTTAGGGTTTCGATTTGAGAAGGGGGTTTTATACCCGTGACATAATTGGGGGTTTTTATGATGTTTCTGTAAAATAAAAATGGTTAAGACATTTGGATTATGGTAACCTTGAATGATGATGGTTTCGGCAGAAAGACAAGAACATTGATTGTCTTGGTTTGGTTCTCGGTTTGGCCTCGGTTTGGGTCTCGGTTGGGGTCTCGGTTTGGTTTGGTTTGGGTCTCGGTTTGGTTCTCAGTTTGGTCTTGGTTGGGGTCTCGGGTTGAGTCTCGGTTTGGTCTTGGTTGGGGTCTCGGGTTGAGTCTCGGTTTGGTCTTGGTCGGGGTCTCGGTTTGGTTGACAGAAAAATATGGGTCATGGTCATGCTCAAGTAATAATAGTATGGTTTAATCTTTTCAGTTTTTAACCAAAATAGAACCGTGACAAAAACTAACATATTCGTTTGATTTTTCGCAGGTTTGTCAAAGACGAGCACAACTAAGATTTTTATTCAAAAAAGAAGAGATGATTTAAAGACTCACAAATGGGATGCTTAAGTTTCGGTTTGCAGGTGTGGACGAGATGGATGGCTTGACTCTTTCGGTTTGCAGGTGTGGACGAGATGGATGGATCGGCTTGACACTTTCTTCACTTTACCCAGGAATTTGTATTTGAAAAACTTGTCCAGAATTTGTAATTGTAATATTGGACTGTGAAAACTTTGTGTGTTATGTTTGGACATTGGGTAAACTTTGGATTGTATTTAATCATGTATTATTAGTCTAGGGTTAGACTCAAGCTGAATTTGGTAAGCTTGTGATATACCCAATTTGGGTAAACTTGGCATGTGTGCTGTCTTGTAGTGCTTAGTGGATGAATAAATTATAGGGTTTATGTTGTAACTGAAAATACACACTTGTTAAGCCAGTTTTTGATATAAAGGTGAATAAAAAGTTTATAACTTAAAGGTTTGTACATGATGCACCAGTTATACTACTCGGCTCGGGTTCGACGGGTATTTAAGTTTAGACGCGAAAACTGAATAAACATGACTCTATAACAGCTCGACACACGATCCAAAACAAAGACAATTATGCGAGACTTCACGGGATTTAGTAAGTGCTTCATATAAACATACGGCAAACATAATACGTCTACCAATTTCGTGTATTGCATTCAACTTAATAGACGCGAAAAACTCGAGATGTTACATATGCTCTCCCTAAAAAGGGATTTGTCCGCAAAGCAAAATAATTAACACATTCATGTCGACAACTCGTCGGTAAATAATTAAAGTACTCCTACTATATGAATAATTTAAGATGGAAATTTGACGGATGTCACAGTATTCCCATGTTTTAGAGATTTCGTCACGAAATCAAGACGTTGTTGTAGTAAGATGGTTAGCGAAAAGATGAGGATACTTGCTCTTGAATTGATCTTCACGTTCCCACGTGTATTCTGGACCTCTACGCGCATTCCAACGGATCTTTACAATAGGTATACGGCTTTGCTTGAGTTGTTTGACTTGACGGTCCATAACTTCTACTGGTTCTTCTACAAAGTTGAGTTTGTCGTCGAGTTGAATCTCTTCCAAAGGGATAACGAGTGTCTCGTCGGCTAAACATTTCTTCAAATTGCAAATGTGGAACACATTATGCACTCGGCTAAGTTCTTGGGGTAATTCCAAACGATAGGCTACGGGGCCAATCCTCTCTATAATCTTGAAGGGTCCAATGTAACGAGGATTTAACTTTCCACGCTTTCCAAAGCGAATCACACCCTTCCAAGGTGAGACCTTCAACATGACTCTATCACCAACCTCAAACTCAAGGGGTTTGCGTCTCATGTCAGCATAACTCTTTTGTCGATCTCTTGCGGCTTGCATACGGCTCTTAATCTTAAAGATCTTCTCAGTAGTCTCGTGTATGATCTCGGGCCCAGTGAGTTGTGCTTCACCAACCTCTGCCCAACACACGGGTGAACGACACTTCCTACCATACAGTGCTTCGAACGGCGCTGCCTTAATGCTAGTGTGATAACTATTGTTGTATGAGAACTCCACTAGAGGTAGGTGTCTATCCCATCTATTTCCAAAGTCAATCACACAAGCTCTCAGCATATCTTCTAAGGTTTGAATGGTCCTTTCACTTTGACCGTCAGTTTGGGGATGGTACGCAGTGCTCATATCCAACTGCGTTCCCAATGCCTTCTGCAGTGACTTCCAGAACTGCGAAGTAAATCGGCTGTCTTGGTCGGAGATTATAGACACAGGCATACCATGCTTCGTGACTACTTCCTCCAAGTATGTTCTTGCTAACTTATCCATTCCATCAGTCTCCTTGATGGGTAGGAAATGAGCCGATTTGGTGAGTCGGTCAACGATTACCCAAATGGTGTCAAATCCGGCTGCGGTTTTTGGTAGCTTGGTAATGAAATCCATAGTGATCCTTTCCCACTTCCATTCTGGCAGTTCGGGTTGGACCAATAATCCTGATGGTTTCATATGTTCGGCTTTGACCTTGGCACAAGTCAAGCACTTGCTAACGTATGTAGCAATATCCGCCTTCATGTTCGGCCACCAATACAACATCTTCAGATCATGATACATTTTGTCAGATCCCGGATGTATGGAGTATTTTGACTTATGCGACTCATGCATAATCAAAGATCGTAGGTCACCATGGCACGGTAACCAACTCCTATTATCAAGGCATAACGTTCCATCCGAGCGTGCTTCTAACTTCTTTATCATGCCTTCAACATCTTCAGTCTTGAGGATTTCTTCCTCGACTGCCTCTTTCTGAGCCTTGAGAATTAAGGATGGAAGGTCTAAGTCAATGGTCATCACCAAAGCCTTCACCCTAAGAACTCTCTCCTTTCGACTCAAAGCGTCGGCCACGACATTTGCCTTGCCCGGGTGATAACGGATCTCGCAATCGTAATCACTGAACAACTCTAGCCAACGTTGTTGTCTCATGTTGAGTTCCTTTTGATTCAAAATGTGCTGTAGACTCTTATGATCAGTGAATACAACACACTTAGTACCATAAAGGTAGTGTCTCCAAATCTTTAGGGCAAACACCACTGCTCCCAACTCTAGGTCATGAGTTGTGTAGTTCTTTTCGTGTACTTTTAGTTGTCTTGATGCGTAAGCTATGACCTTAGTCCTTTGCATCAGTACTGCACCTGACCCTTTTATGGATGCATCACAATACACCACAAAGTCTTCATTACCCTCGGGTAGGGCTAGTATAGGTGCTTCACACAACATCTGCTTCAATGTCTGGAATGCCAAATCTTGATCCTCTTTCCACTCAAACTTCTTGTCCTTTTGAGTCAATTCCGTCATTGGTTTAGCTATCTTGGAGAAACCTTCAATGAATCTCCTATAGTAACCAGCAAGACCTAAAAATTGCCGGATCTCCGTGGGTGTTGTTGGATTCGCCCAATCCTTCACGGCCTCGATCTTAGCAGGATCAACGTGAATACCACTGCTGTCGATTACATGCCCAAGGAGTTGCACTGTGTTTATCCAAAACTCACATTTGGAAAACTTTGCATATAACTTCTCCTTCCTTAGCAGCTCTAGTATGGTCTTCAAATGTTCCTTGTGTTCTTCTTCATTACGAGAATAGATGAGAATATCATCGATAAATACAATCACAAACTTGTCCAAGTATGGTTTGCAAACTCGGTTCATGAGATCCATGAATACCGCAGGCGCGTTTGTCAAACCGAAAGGCATAACTTGGAACTCGTAGTGTCCGTACCGGGTTCTAAAAGCCGTCTTATGAACGTCTTCCTCTCTAACCCTTAGTTGATGATATCCTGACCTTAGATCGATCTTCGAGTATATGCTAGATCCTTGCAATTGGTCGAAAAGATCGTCAATTCTTGGCAATGGGTAACGGTTCTTTATCGTCAGCTTATTCAATTCTCGGTAATCGATACACATTCTAAAGGATCCATCTTTCTTTTTGACAAACAAGACCGGCGCTCCCCAAGGTGAGGAACTTGGTCTAATGAAACCTTTGTCAGAAAGTTCCTTTATCTGTTCAGCTAACTCTGTCATCTCGGCCGGTGCTAGACGGTATGGGGCTCTAGCAACAGGCGCGGCTCCTGGTGTAAGCTCGATGTGAAACTCCACTTGCCGTGCTGGTGGTAGTCCTGGTAAGTCCTCTGGGAATACGTCCGGAAAGTCTCTAACGATCGGTACATCTTCCACCTTCTTCTCGTGATCTTCTTCTCCTTCCTTTTGTGTTATTTGAACCAAGAATACTGGACATCCCTTCTCAATGTATCTTTGGGTCCTAATACATGAGATGACTTCCAGTCTTGATCCATTCTTCACTCCACTCCTTTCGCCTTGTATGATTAGTACATCGTTTCCATAAGGAACACGGACGCACTTCTCATGACATACAATTTCCGCGTGATGCTTCGACATCCAATCCATTCCAATGATGACGTCGAAACTTCCCAATTCTATAGGGAGTAGGTCGATACTGAACGAACGACCTTGTAACCTTACACTACATCCTTTCAGAATAACGTCGGTGGTTACTGACTTTCCATCGGCTAATTCTACATTATACTTAACGTCTAACGCAGTAGGGGTAACATTTAGACGTTCACTAAATACAGATGACACAAAACTCCTATCCGCACCAGAATCAAATAGTACTGAAGCATAGTTGTTATTGACTAGGAACGTACCAGTCACAACATTGTTGTCTTGCACTGCAGCTTCAGCACAGAGATGATACACTTTGCTAGGTGCCGTGAATCCTCCAGGAGTACTAGTTGTGGCTCGGTTATTCCCTCCTCGGTTCCCTTGATTCTGCCTCTGGTTCCCTTGGTTGTGATTCTGATTGCCTCGAATCTGGTTACCACGACCTTGGTTCCCACTGCTTGGACACTTGTTCTTGTAGTGACCTTTCTCTCCACATCCAAAGCAAGTGGCATTTGCTCCTTGGCCACCTTGTGTTCCAGGTCCTCTTTGATTAGTAGGACGAGGTGGTGCTCGACATTCCTTTGCCTTATGTCCGGCCTTCCCACAATTGTAGCACGTAGGGGGACATGCTCCTTCGTGGTGTCGGCTACATTTTCCACAGAAAGGAAGTCTTCCAGCGTAGTTTCCAGTATTACCTTGTCCAGCAGTAAACACCCTTGCTACTTCTTGTTGCTTGTTCTGGTTGTAGTTGTTTGTGTTGTTGATGTTGTTGGTATTGTTGGTATTGTTGTTGTAGTGGTTGCCAGACCACTTCCTTTTATCCCCAGTATTTTCTCCCAACTCTTGTACCACTTGGTACATCAGACTCTGAGCCATGTCGACTGCCTCGTGCAAATCAGTTGGCTTGGATGAAGTCACATTCCCTTTGATGCTCAAAGGTAGTCCTTCAATGTATCGCTCCAACAATCGGTCGTCGTTGGGCACCATTTCGGGACATAACAAGATCAGCTCTTGAAAGCGCTGATTGTAAGCAGTAAGGGCAGTACCCTTGACCTTCAGGTTCCACAGCTCAACTTCCATTTGCTTGACTTCATTTCGTGGGCAGTATTTCCTCACAAACATAGCTTTAAATTCACTCCAGGGCGTCGCTTGGGCAACGTCAATGGTCACTGCACGAGCATAGAAGTTCCACCAAGTCAAAGCACCATCCACTAACGTGCTTGACGCAAACTTCACCTTATCAGCTTCAGCAACATTGCTAATCCCAAATTGGGATTCTAGCTTCTCAAACCATCTGGTTAATCCTACTGCTCCTTCAGTACCGCGGAAACTTACTTGCGTAACTGCACGAAATTCCTTGTAGGTACAAGTCCGTGCAATAGCATTAGTAGCTCCTTGGTTGGTCTCCTCCTGTGTGCTAGCTGTACGATTTGCTTCGGCTGTTGCGAGTGCCTCGGCCACTCGTTCGGCTATCATTTGACTTAGCATGACGGTGTCAATTCCACCGGTAGCGGCTGGTGGATTCTGCGTTTCGGATCTTCTAACTGGCGCCATAATCTAAAAAGGTAATAGGACAATGAGTTTTTCCAGACATAACATGCATGGCACGCACAATACAATTATGAAATGCTCCAGGGTATAATACACAATATATAATGATCTCACAATTTTTGTAACCCATAATATCATTCATAGAATCGTTTGGTAGTACATCATAGTTTGTCATACATAATATAATAAAAGGAAATAAAATGCCAACTAGCTAAGATAAACTTCAAAGCTTAGTGGTCATACAAGGATAAGTCGATGGTACAAGATAAATCTAACTAGTGCCCTCACGGCGCTGATGAAGCTCTCTCTCCAACTCTGCTAACCTCCTCTCAACCACGATCTCACGAGCCTGGGAATCTCTAAGTCTAACATCGGTATCATGACAAGCGGCTCTAAACCTCTTATCCAAGTCTGCAACAGGGTCCTCCACTGGTGCCTCTAGTCCGCCTGTCTCCACCAATGGCTCTACTCCCCAACGGGTCATCAGGCTCTCGATCTCCTCAAGACGAGCATTCGGCATGGATTCCATCTGATCAAGAACAGTATGAAGCTGTCCTCGTAGACGGGTCACACATACCGTCAACACTGTCTCATCCCTAACTGGACTCTTCTTTGCCAGTGCCTCCAACTTATCCTGCACTTCATTATACTCTTCACCTAAAGCCTCTACAGCATCCTCCAACCTTTTTAATCGTGTCGTCACACATCCATCTGCTGCCCCAAGCATCACCACCGTCGATGTAGCTCTCCTAGGAAGAGGAGTCGTAGCTCTCGGCCCAGTAGAGATACCAGCATCAGCAAGCATCTCCTGGTACACAGCAGGTACAGTCTCTGGTGGTGGTAGTAGTAGTGGTATCTCTGGGACAGGACTGGCAGGTGTGCGGGCTGCATGCCTGTCAGTGGCAGTGAAGGGTATGAGGGGTCGGTAAGGTGAAAGTGGTGGTCGAGCAGCTCTCCCCCGAAGACGTCGTCTCACATAGTAGAAAGGTAGAGTACCAGGTGCTGGAGCAGGAATATCAGTCCTTTCCCCTTCGTCTTCAGATGAAGATGAGGAGATGTGTGCTAGGGAAACCTCAGGAGTAGCAGCATATGCAGTAGGAGGGTCCTCAGTGTTTGTGACCTCCATAGGCTCTCCTTCCCCATCTATGAACTCCATATCATCATCCTCTGTCTCCTCTACCGTCTCATCTCTAGTAACTGATGTCTGACCTGGTGACTGCACCACATCAGTGTCTAAGTCATCCTCTCCTCCGCCTTCTAGGCTAAGTACGTCGTCAGCTGGTGCATCAGGAATACGGATCGGTGAACGATGAACCTCCTCAGTCTCTCTCTCTGTATCATCATCTGAAACCATCCGGTACCACGGATATCCTGATGGTGATCCTCTAGGTAGTCCTACTGATGAACTGATAGTCGAATGTGAACTACGGTTGTAGTACGCTCCTGTAGACGTGGAATCATCAGAAGAAGACATCGCTGTAATCATAAACAAAATAAATATGTGTAAATATCTTATAAAATTAGTCCGTAAAAAGGGACATTAACATAACATAGCAATCATTGTTGAATCCACATGTATCCCATATAACATAATTCAGATTTTGTTGTTGCACATGTAACCCATGTAAATATACCTCGTATTTGTTAAACCACATGTATCCCATTTATTACTTATCTATGTCCATGTATCTACATATACTTAATACTTACAATCCGTATGATAATCGATTAAACATATAGCAGTTATAGTCTAGAGTTACTAAATGCAACCTAGTTCTCTATAACCATGGATCTGATACCAATCTGTCAAACTCCCAAAATATCAGAGTATAATGGCGCCAAGGGAGTGGTGACGTTATGATTATCATACACACACAGTTACAAAGAACGACCTCTAAATGAGACGTTCGGAAAATAGATCACTTGTAATTGATAAAATAAATAGTTTTAACAAAGTGCGGAAGCATAAAACTGGATACAGTTACAAAACATAGTTTTCTCAAATAGTACAAATGATCTTTGTTTCAAAGAAATGACGGCAATGTATGAGATCTCACTTAGCATCTTCCTTCTTAATACCTGAGAAAAACATTGCTAAAGTGTCAACATAAAGTTGGTGAGTTCATAGGTTTAGTTAATTACCACAAGATTTTCCCAAAAGTGATGACAATATAACAGATACAAAGTCATCCCAAAAGTATTTATTACAGTCTAAGCTCGTGACACCGAAGCGTTAATAACACCGGCAGTATAATCATATAAATGTAGCCCAACTAGATGCCTAAACCCACGACATCCTATCTCAGACTCAAATGAAACTGTGCCCGCTTGTCCCCTTGTTGGACAAGACAGACAGGGACGTCAATCCCGATAGATCTATCCATAACATTCGCGCTTACACAAAGTAATTAACGGTTCACGATTCACGGGCCAAAGCAACTGGGTTTTTAGTGGGAATTAGACTAATATATAAATCAGTAAATGCACTTGTGTTCATACGTTAAAATCAAGCAATGTCTCACCCCAAAAAGCAATAAAAATAGTTAAGTATGGGGCTACAAACTCACCTCGCAATTCAGCAAAAAGGACGAAGATAAAGGTAGCTCGAGAGTATGGTTACGCTAGTCGCGACCTATTTGATTATAAGGATCGGGTTACGATATGAAAAGTTATACTAATAAAAAGACATGAGACCCTAGTTGTGCTTGACAAAACCTTACGTTTACGGAAAAATACGACACATAAAAGTCGGTTATTACACGGTCGAGGTTTACGGGTTAAATTATACCCTTAAGTTACCAAATTCGTTTTTGGGCTTTTAAATACCCAATACGTAAACACTGGCCCAATATGTACCCATTATTCCCACCCATGGCCCGGCCCAAGGGTTTATTAAACCCGGACCATCCCAGGCGATACAAACAAGGAACCAAGGGAGTAAATACGTGTGTTTCACACACACAACTCAAAAACAGATAGTTTACTCTCTCTCTCTTCTCTCGAAATACACCCACCGCCCCACTCTCTCTCTCTTTCTAATCTGGATCGGATCATCTCCCCTCCATGGCTATCATGTTTTCAGTTTAAATATATCAATCATTTGGGGATGGTTTGTGATGAATAAATCGCATGAGATGTGGGGTTTCATCCCCACATCAAACCGATTGGGTTCTTGATGGTGTTCTTCCCCATGGTTAAGGTGATTCGTCTCCAAAACAAAGATAAGTTGTTTATCCTCTTTTCTTTTAATAAAATTATTTAAATGATTTTCGTTTATAAAAGATCTTGGGTTTAAATTACTTGTATAAACTTGCTGAGAACCACATGGCTCTCGGATTTGAAAATAAATAATTTAGGGTTTCGAAATATTTGGGGGTTTCTCTAATTCTCGGGTTTAAATACAATTAATTAATGTTTTCTTGTATAAAATCATGTTAATTTCAACATATAATCGGTTTTATAAAAATTAGGGTTTCGGTCAAATTGGGGATTTTTGCATATCTTGTTTCCAGTCAAATTAATTATTGGATTCGGGTTTAGATTGGGTTTAATTAGAGTTTTAATTAATAAAATTAAATTAGGGTTTATATAAATTGGGGGTTTTTATATTCGGTTGATTAATCCAAAATTAAATGGCGTTTTTGGTATATAGAAAGTATTAATTTCGTGTTTAAAGAGGTTTTCAGTTTTTAGGGTTTCGATTTGAGAAGGGGGTTTTATACCCGCGACATAATTGGGGGTTTTTATGATGTTTCTGTAAAATAAAAATGGTTAAGACATTTGGATTATGGTAACCTTGAATGATGATGGTTTCGGCAGAAAGACAAGAACATTGATTGTCTTGGTTTGGTTCTCGGTTTGGCCTCGGTTCGGGTCTCGGTTGGGGTCTCGGTTTGGTTTGGTTTGGGTCTCGGTTTGGTCTTGGTTGTGGTCTTGGGTTGAGTCTCGGTTTGGTCTTGGTTGGGGTCTCGGGTTGAGTCTCGGTTTGGTCTTGGTCGGGGTCTCGGTTTGGTTGACAGAAAAATATGGGTCATGGTCATGCTCAAGTAATAATACTATGGTTTAATCTTTTCAGTTTTTAACCAAAATAGAACCGTGACAAAAACTAACATATTCGTTTGATTTTTCGCAGGTTTGTCAAAGACGAGCACAACTAAGATTTTTATTCAGAAAAGAAGAGATGATTTAAAGACTCACAAATGGGATGCTTAAGTTTCGGTTTGCAGGTGTGGACGAGATGGATGGCTTGACTCTTTCGGTTTGCAGGTGTGGACGAGATGGATGGATCGGCTTGACACTTTCTTCACTTTACCCAGGAATTTGTATTTGAAAAACTTGTCCAGAATTTGTAATTGTAATATTGGACTGTGAAAACTTTGTGTGTTATGTTTGGACATTGGGTAAACTTTGGATTGTATTTAATCATGTATTATTAGTCTAGGGTTAGACTCAAGCTGAATTTGGTAAGCTTGTGATATACCCAATTTGGGTAAACTTGGCATGTGTGCTGTCTTGTAGTGCTTAGTGGATGAATAAATTATAGGGTTTATGTTGTAACTGAAAATACACACTTGTTAAGCAAGTTTTTGATATAAAGGTGAATAAAAAGTTTATAACTTAAAGGTTTGTACATGATGCACCAGTTATACTACTCGGCTCGGGTTCGACGGGTATTTAAGTTTAGACGCGAAAACTGAATAAACATGACTCTATAATAGCTCGACACACGATCCAAAACAAAGACAATTATGCGAGACTTCACGGGATTTAGTAAGTGCTTCAAATAAACATACGACAAACATAATACATCTACCAATTTCGTGTATTGCATTCAACTTAATAAACGCGAAAAACTCGAGATGTTACATATGCTCTCCCTAAAAAGGGCTTTGTCCGCAAAGCAAAATAATTAACACATTCATGTCGACAACTCGTCGGTAAATAATTAAAGTACTCCTACTATATGAATAATTTAAGATGGAAATTTGACGGATGTCACAGCTGAGGCCATCTCCATGTTAGCTAAAAGGTGTGAGCTTGTGGGGCTATGTGATGTTGCGGAATGTAGAGAAAAGGGGAGGCTACAACAGCCAAACCCCAAAATATCTTCAAATGGATAGTACCTGAGATGGATTAACAAACAAGAACACAATAGCAAGCTCTAATAAGTGACCCTATAAGCTCAGTTGTCAAGTGAGCTTATAGGGGGGCTTATAGAATAGTAAAAATAGAATTTGGGATAACCAAAAGATTTTGAGAAAATCTTTGAAAACAGATTTTTGAAAAGCTTAAAATGGTAACCAACAAGGATGATAACCAACCTTATAACTTCACAAATGCTTGATTTTGTCAGAATCAAGCACCCATGATCAATTATACAGTTGGGGTCTAAAAAAAAAGTTGCCAAAATATTTTTGACCAAACACTTTTTTGATAAACTAGATTAATAAAACATTTGTTTTAAACTAAGAAAGAAAATAAATGGAACACAGAAGTATCACTTGTAAGGTTTCAAAATTACTATAAATATTAAATTTAAAAAGTTTACAAATGATAAAATCTGGAACAAAGGATATATGGGTACATGACACCCATATATATACTATCTATAAGAACATTCTAGTATACAAAACCCTAGCTAACTGATTTTCCATCCTTTCCCTTGGTCAACAGATTTCAAAAATCGTCAAAGTGGAGTCTTGTGATCTTGTACTGTTGTCCAGTTATCTTTGGATGATCATAGTCGTTTAATATGACTTTGGGAGGAAGGAATGAGTCCAAGTTGTTGATTCTATGTCTTGATTCGAAAGTTGACATAATAGAAGGAACAGGGGAGCATGGGGGGGGGGGGGGGGGGGGTCCACTGTGGTCACGGGGTGAAGTATTTTGTTGGTGGGTTGTGTTTAGTGAAAGGTATATTGTAGTTCTAGAGGTTTAGAGGGAAAACCCCTTTGGTTTAGTATGGTAATCAGGTTAGGGTTTAGGAGTTCATGAGTGTGTGTTTAACTGCATGTTTTAATCTAGGATTAGGGGTAAGGGTGTGTTTGGAGGGAAGTATATAATTAATATTAATTTTGAAAAGTTAATAATAATTAGTGGTGGTGGAATTAGACGTGGAGGAGGGGAGTGTTGTGATTGGTTGAGGGTGAGATAGTGGGGGACGTGGCAGTTGCTGGTTGGGTGGGAGGAGTTTTGTTGTCTGCCCAATTTAGTCCTCCATGTTCCGTAGTTTGTTCATACAAAGTATAACAGCCAAATCCCCCAAATCCTTTGTTATCAACTTTACCATAGTTGTCGAATTTGGCCCAAGCATTCTTGCAAACTTTTTCCAAGGATTAATAATGTAATTTTGGCATTTGCCAAGGACCAGTCTTGTACATACTTGATAATTTAGGGACCCACATGTAATTTTGAGGTTTTACAAGGGTATAAAATGACAAGTCTTCAAAATATGAGGGACCAATATTATCAAATCTTCAAACTTCAAGGACTTCAATGGAAAATCATGATTCAGGTCCGGTTCTTTGTGCGACTTCGTTTCTCGTGTTCGTTTTTGCTTGATTCTTATAATCTTTTGGTGAATTCACGATATCCGTACCTAAAATACACAATGAATAAACACAAGCATATTTTGGGGTATTTTATGATATTTTTAAGCGTTTTAAGCGTTTTAAGCCCGATTTGGACGATGAGACTATGTATAATTGCAGTCTCATCATTACTCTCGGTTTACATGGGTGAAATTTCTTACAACAAAAAATAAGGCACCTAAATTCATCATCGGATTTCTCAAGATGATTCAAGTGCGTCTCAATACTACTGTCCGATGCATTTGCACAGATAATGGAACCGAATTTGTGAATCAAATCTTGCGTAATTATTATGAAGAAGTTGGCATATCTCATGAAACATCCGTTGCTGGAACTCCACAACAAAACGGTGTCGTTGAAAGGCGAAATCGTACACTTATGGAAGCTACTCGAACGATGTTAATTTACACAAAGTCTCCATTGTTTTTATGGGCAGAAGTAGTCTACATCAGTCTACACCCAAAACCGGTCACTAATTCTAAAACGCCATGGTAAAACACCTTATGAGCTTCTACATGGAAACGTACCAGATTTATCATATCTTCATGTATTTGGTTCTCTTTGCTATCCAAATAATGATGGTGACAATTTGGGAAAACTTCAACCAAAGGTTGATATTGGTATTTTCATTGGTTATGCACCTACAAGAAGGCATTCTGAATTTACAATCGTAACTCTCGTAAGATCCTCGAAACTATGAATGTTGATTTTGATGAGCTGACGGCAATGACTTCTGAGCAAAGCAGCTCTGAACCCGCACTTCATGAAATGAGACCCAGTAACATTAGCTCTGGTCTTGTCCCAAACAACCCTACTTCATCATCATTTACACCACCTTCTATGAATGAATTGGATACGTTGTTTCAACCGTTCTTTGATGAATTCTTTACTCCTCCAAGTATTGTTACTCCAGAAACTGAAGTAATAGCTCCGGTCAACGAAGTTGTCGCTCTAGCAAACGAAGCACCATCAGATACGTCTACACCTACAATTGGTCAAGAGGCACCTTCAACGAGTAATTCTCAACCAACACATGTATCAACTACCCATGTCATGCCAAATGCTGATGAAGAGGATGATGATGATCACGACTTAGAATTCGCTCAAATGCGTGAACTTCCATTCTTTAGTGTACCAATTCATGACCATAATCTAGCCGAGTCGTCCACCTTAGAGGAAGCTCCTACTACGGTCTACTCCAATCCACAGATTCGTGAACATGACAACAAGTGGACAAAGGATCATCCTACAGATTCTATTATTGGTGACCCTAATCGTCTGGTATCCACACGAAGTCAGTTACAAGAAAGTGCAATGTCTTGTCATTTTGATGCTTTTCTCAATGAAGTTGAACCTAAGACGTGGCAACAAGCATTTACCCAATCTTGTTGGATAGAAGCTATGCAAGAAGAACTTAATGAATTTGTACGTCTTGATGTATGAGAACTTGTGCCATGCCCGGATCAAGTAAAGTTACTCACTTTGAAATGGGTTTACAAGGTGAAACTCGACGAGTTAGGCGGAATATTGAAGAACAAGGCTCGACTAGTAGCTCGTGGATACAAGCAATTATTGGGCATCAACTTTATGGAATCCTTTGCACCGGTTGCCCGTTTGAAAGCTATTAGGCTATTCCTCGCCTATGCAACCCACATGAATATGATCGTCTATCAGATGGATGTGAAGACGGCATTTCTCAATGGTGAAATCAAGGAAGAGGTCTATGTTCAACAGTCGGATGGTTTTGTAAATTCTAAATATCCTAATCATGTGTATAAGCTTAAGAAGGCTCTTTATGGGTTGAAGCAAGCTCCACGCGCGTGGTATGATCTATTATCACAATTCCTTGTTATACAAGGCTTCGCTAAAGGCAAGGTGGATCCTACGCTGTTCATTCAAAAACGAGGTAAAGATATGATTACGGTACAAATATATGTTGAAGATATTATATTTGTTGCCTCGACCCAAACCTTATCGGATGAGTTTGGGACACTCATGTCTTCCAGGTTTAAGATGTCAATGATGGACAAGGTATCATTTTTCTTAGGACTTCGAATATCTCAGAGTCCCAGAGGCATCTTTATCAATCAATCCAAGTATGCCCTTGAATCGCTTAAGAAATATAAGATGGAATCTTGCGACCCCGTGGATACTCCAATGGTGGAATAAGCTAGATGCATATCCACATGGGATTGCCGTTGATCCGACACTTTATCGTGGAATGATCGGTACCCTTCTGTATATCACAGCTAGTCGACATGATCTTCAATTTGCTATATGTATGCGTGTTCGGTATCAAACTAGGCCTACTGAGTTACACTTAGCTACTGTTAAACGGATCTTTCGGTATATTAAAGAAACCATTAATCAGGGACTTTGGTATTCGAAGGACTCTTCGATTGCACTAATGACATATGCAGATGCAGACCACGCGGGATGTCAAGATACCAGGCGTAGCACGAGTGGAACTTTTAAACTACTAGGAGATCGACTAATAAGTTAGGCATCTAAAAGGCAGAAAAGCGCTGCAATTTCAAGTACGGAAGCAGAATACATAGCTATGTCCGGTTGATGTGCTCAAATTATTTGGATGAGATCGCAATTAACCGACTATGGTCTAGGTTTCAACAAAATTCCGATGTACTGCGACAACAAAAGTGCAATTGCCTTATGCTGCAACAACGTTCAATTCTCCCGGTCGAAGCATATTGACATTCGCTACCACTTTATCAAGGAGCAAGTGGAAAATGGAGTGATAGAGCTTTACTTTGTCTGATCTGAGTATAAATTGGCGGATATTTTCACTAAGGCTTTAAATCGCGCTCGAATTGAATTTTTGGCTGACAAGCTAGGATTGAGAACTTTCTCGCCCGAGACTCTTAAGGAACTGGCAGATGAAGTGAAAGAATAGTGGTGGTAAACTATTCTCCGTATCCTTGGTGATCATTTATATATATTGTTTATATTTTTATCCACAAAAGCAAAATACAAAAATATAAAACCATATAAAAACCATAGAGATTGAAAAATTTTAGAAAAATCCAAAAATATTTTTACTTTATTTTTCAAAGGCATGTCTTTTGGGACGATAATATTACGGCCTTAGAAATGTTGATTAATATTGACACGGTGCCATAAATAGAGTTCGTACAAAAGTTGTAAATATTTCATAAAAGATGCCTAAATGGCTTGTAGTTATTTCAGACTACAACCCGCTTTTCATATTAAATTCAAGTATATCTTATGAAAGCTTTGGCTCAACAACGGGAATTAATTTTCTCGGGCATGGTTTACTTTATAACCATGTAAGGGCTTATGTTTACGTTATAACACAATCTAACACGGATATATGTACGCATCAGTGCATTTATTTGTTAAAACGAGAGAAATCTTTTTTTTATGAAGTTATCATCTCTACAATCATAGCAATTTGCAATTGGTATCTACATACTCGACGACGCGACTACTCAAACAACGACTACAGATCTTTCAATAGAACACGGGTCAATAATTGAGGGGAGCAATTGTCAATCATTCATAATCTTTGATGACGAAAGTACCAAGATCACTAGTGTTGGGAATAAAATGTAGCCAGTCCACTTGAGCGCTGACAAGAGGAAAACAAGCGTTGATAAGAAGAAAACAAACGCTGACAGATCAAGCGTTGACAGGAAGAAGTCAAGCGTTGATAGGTTGAAGACAAGCACTGATAGAAAGATATGGTCTACGCGTATTATGTTTCTAGTTTGTTTCTAGTAAAGATAGGATCAACATTATATTTTCTATAATTATCTTTACCTAGAATAGTTGATACGTAGACTCTTGTACAAGGCTTCTTATGTCTATAAAACAAGACCTTTAGGTTATGTTTAAAAATAAGTTTTTCATACGTTAAACACTTTCACTGTAAGCAAGTTCGTTATTATCAATCAAGTGAAAGTTTGTTTTACATCTTTGCGTGTTCTTGTTTAAGTGTTAATTCCGCATAACACTTGAATTACTTTATACATAAAAAAAGTTTCTCTACGTGTATAACTTGATCTAATTTTGTTTACACAAGCTAAATCGATCTAAGTTTGGGATCAACAAGTGGTATCAGAGCTTGTTGAGAAACTTTGATCTAAAAGAACACAAGAACCCTAAAATCACCAAAACCCTAATTTTCACAAAACCCTAAGAACATCATGTCCACTCCAGAAGTAACCTCCTCCTCCTCAAACCACAACATTAAGATTCCCATGCTAGATGCAAACACTTCTGAGCTGTGGAAGTTCAACTTTGAGCAATATCTGCAAATCCATGACTACACTCTTTGGGAGATTATTGAATATGGAAACACATTCAATAAAGCTCAAAAGATTGCAGATGCCATTGCTAGAAGATCAGCTGTTCAAGGATGTTCTGAAGAAGATAAGAAAGAAAAACCTGATGATGGTAGAGCTGTGTCTGCTGATTACATAGCAAAGAAAAGGGTTGATATGAAAACCCTAAGCATTCTGAAACTCTCTTTGGGACAAGAAAATCAGCACAAATATAGAGGTTATGAGTCTGCAAAAGACCTTTGGGCAGCCCTTGAAGTTGCCTATGGTGGTAATGCTGCTACTAAGGAAGAGAAAAGGAAGCAACTCTTACATGAGTATGCTATTTTTAAGGCTCAAACCAATGAGAAGCTAAGTAGTGTGAGAAACAGACTTCTTGACATTACAAGCAAGCTGTCCTTCATGGGGACAACAATTGGTGATATTGACATTATTACCACTTTTCTTAAAAGCCTTGGTGATGCCTGGAAGATTGAGGCAAGATCTATAATTGCCAACAACACTCACAAAAGTTCTATTTTTGATGATGTTTACAACAAACTGAGGCTGTTGGAGAATGAAACTCTTTTGGAGCATGGAAGTAAGTCTACCAATAGTAACATGGCCTTCTTCTCACATAGTGAATGTCAATTTAATCAGAAGGATTCATACATGCACCCAGTTACTGGATCAACATGTGTCAACGCTGGATCATATCCTGTCAACGCCTCACATTCAGACGCTGACACGTACAAAATTGACTCACCAAGAGTTAAGCCTGCTGGACTGGATCTGGATACTGTGTGTGCATACATTGCTTCATTGCCCAATGGTTCAGTGATTACATATGAGGACCTTGAGCAAATAAGTGATGAGCACTTAGAGGAGATGGATATAAAGTGGAACATGGCTCTTGCTAGTATAAGAGCAAACAGGTGGAATAGAAGGTTCAAGAAGAAGATGACCTTTAATGCAAAGGACACTGCTGGATTTGATAAATCCAAGGTTGAGTGCTACAATTGTCATCGTATGGGGCACTTTATGAGGGAATGCATATCTCTACAAAGATCTGATGCTGGAAAACCCTCAAGCCAAATTGTTAAGGCTCAGGATCCTAAGGCCATAGTGGTTGTGCAAGAAACTGATGGCATTGGATGGGACTGGAGCTATTTGGCTAAGGATGAGGAAGAGGATAAAGCTTTGGTTGCTGAGATAGAAGAAGAAGAGCATGTTCAATATGCTCTCATGGCACACTCCTCATCTTCATCAGACAATGAGGTATATGATGACGCTTTTTGTAGTAATGGTTGTCGTTTAAATACTGAAAAACTTAACAAAGAGGTTTTAAGATTTTTAGGAGATGTGAGTACTGAGAGATGCAAGTTGTCTAACTATCAAATTGCTCTCACTCAAACTGAAAAGACAGTTTCTGAGTATAAGAAAATGGAGCTTAACCTAAAAGATAAAATAAATATCTTAAAACATGATTCAAATGCTAGTAATGATGTTAGAAACATCATGGAAAGGGTCAATGCTGAATTACAGGCTAAGTTAGATGAGGCTATCAAGAATAAGGATAATGTAGACCTTAAAATTCAGAGATTTGATAAGGCCTCACAAACCCTAGGAGAATGTGTTAATAAACAGAGGGATCCTAGGGACATGACTGGGATTGAGATGAAAGACTATTCTGGTGTTCCACCACCAGCTGGGGACTTCTATGGTGTCCAAAGAAAGGACTTATCTTGGACTGGTTTACTAGAACTCCAAGAAGAGGAATTTATTCCTCCACCAAGAGTCCTCACCCCAGTAGAAGAATATAGGCAAAAGTTGACTGATTTGAATGAATGGAAGAAAGCCAACCCTACCTTGTTTGTCAAGGGTGGCATGCTTTGTGATAGTCTAAATGAGTCGATCCCTATCAAAGTAACAAACCCAATCACTGGCAAGACTGTTGACCTTGGCTCAAACACTGTTAGAAAACCTAGCATTAAGTATGCAGAAATGTATAGGAATACTAGGTCACCAAAAAGCCAAGTTAGTGATAATGGAACAGGTTTCTTTTCTTCTAGACCTAAAGTTGTGTCTAGAAAAGCCTGTTACACTTGTGGTAGCTTTTCATATTTAGCCTATAAGTGTGTCAACGCTTCCAAGGTCAACGTTGTCAAAAGGTCAAACATTGTCAGACCCAAAACTTTTGTGGAGCAAAGTCCACATGTTGTTAGACCAGTCCCATTCTTCACTAAAGGGTCTAACACTCATGGACAAAGACCTTTTCAGAAGACCAATACATGGTCTAATAGGCAATGGGTTCCTGTAGCAAACACTAGGTTCAACGCTGATAAGGGTAATTTCAGCATTGACAAGACCAAATCAAACGTTGACAGAAACGTTGCCAGACCTAAATATTTGCAACTACAGGGAAAGGGGTCTAAAGCTTCTTCTAGCTTGACATGGAGACCTAAGCAAGGTCAAAACCCTAATTCTAATGGGATTTCTATGACCTGCAACAGATTTAATTATATTTCAAAGGTCATCACAAAACCAATTGGGGTGAACTAGGTATTTCATCCAAAAAGGGATGAACAAGGGGTTGTTATGAGAACTAAGTATGTTCTTGTTGAACAACCAGATGAATCCAAGTCTGCTAAGGCTTGGGTTCCCAAAGAAAACTAATTTGTTTTCTTTATGTGCAGGGCATTCAAAAACAGGTGAATGATTATGGATATTGGGATAGTGGATGCTCTAGGCACATGACTGGGAAGGAAGATTATCTCACTAACTTCTCTCCCATTAAGGATGGTGATAAAGTTTACTTTGGAGGCGGATATGGAACTATAACAGGCAAAGGAACTCTTCTTACCAAAAACTTGCGTTTTGAAAACGTGTTTCTGGTAAAAGAACTTGATTATAATCTTTTTAGTGTATCACAAGTTTGTGATAAAAAAGAATAAGGTTCTTTTTACTGATATTGAATGCTTGGTGTTGAGCAAGGATTTTAAAATACCATATGAGAAATTTATTGACTATAGAACACCTAGGCATAAGGACATCTATAATGTGAATCTTAATGGAATTAGGATGAATAATAACATGTCATGTTTTTATGCTAAAGCTTCAGTTGATGAGAGTAATCTATTGCACAGGAGACTAGGGCACATAAACTTCAAAAATATAAACAGACTTGTGAGACTTGGTTTGGTTGATGGTTTGCCTGAAAAGGCTTTCCACAATGACCACTCTTGTGTTACATGCCTTAAAGGCAAGCAACACAAGGTCTCATTTAAGTCTAAACAGGTGCACTCTAGTTCTAAACCACTTCACTTGTTGCATATGGACCTGTTTGGTCCAACTAATATAGAGAGTTTGAATGGTAAATCATTTTGCTTTGTCATCACAGATGACTTTTCTAGGTTTACTTGGACTTTCTTTAGCCATGAAAAGTGACACTGCTGATACTTTAGTTAACTTTATTAATCAGATTGAGAAGAAAACTGGTAATGAAGCTAAAATGCTTAGAAGTGATAATGGTGGTGAGTTTAGGAATAAACTGTTGGATGATTTTTGTGGCAAGAAAAGGATTACTAGGCAGTTTAGTATTGCCAGAACCCCACAACAAAATGGGGTTGCTGAGAGAAAGAATAGAACCCTAATTGAAGCAGCCATGACTATGTTGGCTGATGCTCACTTTCCCATAGCTTTTTGGGCTGAGGCTGTGAATACAGCTTGTTATGTTCAGAATAGAGCATTGGTCAACAAGATACATAACAAAACACCTTATGAGTTACTTTGGGGGAAGGAAACCTAATATTGGTTTTATTAAACCTTTTGGTTTTCATGTAGTTGTACTAGACACTAGTGATGCCTTAGGTAAATTTAGTGCTAAAGGTGATGAAGGCTACTTCATGGGTTATTCAGTACAGAGCAAAGGATATAGGTATTACCTTAAGAAGGAAAAACGCATACTTGAAAAGTACATGTTAGGTTTTTATAGAGTAAACCTAGTGATCCTGAAAGTGGTCCAAATTGGTTGTTTGACTTGGAACCTCTATCTAGGACTTTGAATTATATGCCTGTTACTAATCCATACATTGTGAAGGTAACTTCAAATGTTGTGGAAGAACCAGTTGTTGATGTTTCAGGTACACAGGTTAATGAAGAGGTTGGATCACAAGCAGACAAGACATCTCCCATTCTTGAATATGTTACTATTCCCATATGGACAGATGCTTTTGCTGCTGCTGCTGCTGGAAAGGAAAATGGTAGTCCCCAAGTATCACCAGTTAACAACATGCATGGTCCTTCAGGCGCTGACAAAGGAAAATCTGGCGCTGACAGGACAAATTCAGGCGTTGATGGCTCAAACGTTGACAACACCAATTCAGGCGTTGATGGATCAAACGCTGACAACCTTGGTTTAGGCGTTGACAACTCTTTTGAGCATATTTTCTCTTCCAATTTTGAACAAGGTGAACCTTTAAGTAGAAATGAAGTGGTTCACAAAAATATTGATGGAAGAGAGTCTGAAGAAGATATTGGTAACTTGGATGATGAGATTGAAGACAATAGACTTTTTGAGGGAGGAGTTCTTACTTCTACAATGAAGAATCACCCCACTTCTCAAATTATTGGGGATTTCATGTCTCCTGTTCAGAGTAGAAGATCTCATCAGAGTCTTGGAGGATTTATTTCCAATATACACAAGAAGGTTGATACCCCTCTTGTTCAAGCATGTTTGTTTGCCTGTTTTCTGTCACAACAGGAACCCAAGAAGATTTTGATGCTCTCAAAGAACCAAGTTGGGTGGAAGCAATGCAGGATGAGCTTCACCAATTTGCTATTCAGGATGTTTGGGAGCTGGTTGATTGTCCCAGATATGTCAGACCTATTGGGACAAGATGGGTTCTTAGAAACAAGAAAGATGAAAGAGGCATTGTGGTCAGAAACAAGGCACGTTTAGTGGCTCAGGGATATACACAAGAGGAAGGGATAAACTATGAGGAGGTCTTTGCACCAGTGGCAAGGATTGAGGCTATAAGGATATTTCTAGCCTATGCTTCCTGCATGGGCTTCACTGTCTATCAAATGGATGTGAAGAGTGCTTTTCTGTATGGCACAATTGTTGAGGAGGTGTATGTTATGCAGCCTCCTGGTTTTGAAGATCCAGAGAATCTAGACAAGGTGTATAGAGTCAAGAAAGTTATGTATGGACTTCATCAAGCCCCAAGAGCATGGTATGGCACATTGTCCACTTATCTGGTGGAAAATGGATTCAAAAGGGGAACCATAGACCAGACATTATTTACAAAGAAGGCTGGTAAGAATGTCTTACTTGTTCAGGTTTATGTTGATGATATCATCTTTGGCTCACCAATCCAAAGATGAGTGAAGACTTTTCCAAGCTTATGACAGACAAATTCAAGATGAGTGCAACGGGGGAGATGAACTTCTTTCTAGGGTTACAAGTTCAGCAGAAAGAAGATGGTATCTTCATCTCTCAGGATAAGTATGTAGCAGAGATCTTGAAGAAGTTTGGCTTTTCTCCACATGAAAAGAGGGCTACTACTCCTATGGATAGAGAACACCCTTGGGGAAAAGTTGGAGATGGAAAATATGTGGATGTCAGGCACTATAGATCAATGATTGGTTCATTGATGTATCTCACAGCCTCAAGACCTGACATTATGTTTGATGTGTGTGCATGTGCACGCCATCAAGTGACTCCCAAAGAGTGTCACCTTTATGTTGTAAAGAGAATCTTTAGGTACCTTAGATGTTATCTAGATTTAGGATTATGGTATCCAAAATATTCACCATTGGAGCTTATTGCATATTCAGATAGTGACTATGGCGGTGATAAATTTGCTAGAAAATCCACAACTGGTGGATGTCAGTTTCTTGGGAGTAGGTTGATATCTTGGCAATGCAAGAAAAAAACAGTGGTGGCCAATTCTACAACTGAAGCAGAGTATGTAGCTGCAGCTGCTTGTTGTGGACAAGTCTTATGGATTCAGAACCAGCTGTTGGATTATGGGTATAATTTCATGCATACCAAGATTTTTGTAGACAATAAGAGTACTTTATGCATTATTAAAAATCCTGTACATCATTCTAAAACAAAACACATAGAAATTAGACATCATTTTATAAGGGATTATTTTGAAAAGGGTTTAATACAACCAGATAGGGTTGACACAGAAGAAAATGTGTCGGATTTATTAACTAAACCTTTTGATGCTGGAAGGTTTCAATACTTGGTAACAAGTATTGGAATGATCAATCTCACATAATATGTGTTTTGGGGTCTTAATGTAAAAGTATGTACAGGATAATGCATTGTTATTGGTCTTTTTGAGAAGTTAGATTTTCCACTATATTTGTCTAACGCTGACAAAGGTTACTTTAACGCTGACAAGTGTTATCGTGATGTTGTCAGCAACAATGTTAGTTTTGTGGTTTTTGATCTAAGTGTGCAGACGTTGATAGCATTGTACCATTAGATACAGAGTTGCTTATGAATCCTTGGAGAATCATTTGAGCATGTTTTTATTTATGGATGATGGTTGGAATATTTATATTCCTATCTTGACATAAATTTTTATGTTCATGCATATTTTTGGGCAACATATGTATCACAGTTTAAGGGGAGGTTTTAGGAACCTTTAGGACTTTTGGATATTCTTATAATACTCTTATCACGATTCTAGATTGTGTCCATAGGTGAGTATGAGTTAGTTTACTAAATCATGAGGCACTGTAGCATGCAAAGTTGATATACTATGCATGCTGCCAAGACAATTTTTGGCCTAGAATTGGATGTGGTCTGTTGGGAGACTTGGGAATGATTTTATCATGGGTTTACCTGGGAGTTACAAGGAATTTTATGAGATAACTTAGTTGTTAAGAATTTTAGTTAGCAAGGGACACTAGAGGACTGTAATGTCTATCTTGCATAAACAAGTGTGCATAACTGGACAGTACTTGCCGCCCTATAATAATTATCAACTTATAGGTTATCTTCACTAGGATAAATTACTTTGTTAAGGTCCTTTTTCATTTTTATTACTTTTATTTTTGGACGCTGACAAGTATTTTTCCAAGCGTTGTTATGACCAATTTAGACGCTGACATGGCTTTGGCAAACGTTGACAAGAATATAGCCGTTGGGCGTTGATAGGTTCTTTTTGACCGTTGACACTCATTGGGACCTGCCCAGTTGTTATTTTTGACGAATTTTGGGGCCGTAATTTTGGGAGCAGATAACTTTTAATTAATGCACAAGGATAACTTGTTTCTTTTCAATATTTTCATCATTATATTTTGAAAATAGTTGCCTAATTTTTGACCAATCACATGTGCCTATCTCTCCTATATATTTGGCTCCTATTTTTAAACAGGGTACCTCATATTCTTGTCTAACAATTTTCTCCTATAATTCATCTTTCTAAATCATTCACAAACAACTTTCTTCAACAATGGCACCAAAGTTTAAACCAAGTGACTTAGTATTGGGATTCAGGAGTCAACACAACATGATTGCATATTTAGACGTTGATGATACTCTGTTTCCCCAATACACCCAGATGGTGGCGTATTTGAATGCATCCCCCATTAGGTATGCTCTTTCTCATGCTCCTCTCATCTCTGTCACCCATATTAAACAGTTTTGGAACACTGTTAGTTCCTCAACAGTTAATAATGTGACTATATTATCATCTATTGTTCATGGGCGTACTTGGGTGGTTACTGAAGCCTTGGTTCGCCAGGCTTTACATCTTGATGATGCAGATGGTATAACCACCCTTCCCATTCATGAAATACAACAAGGACTTCGGGCTTTGGGTTATCCTTTCCCTGATGAGGGCACTTTAAACAAATATCATAAACAAGAGTTTCCCCCAGCCTGGAAGTACCTCATACATGTCATCCTACAATGTTTGAGTCCCAAATGTACTGCACACAATGAAATTAATAGATCAATTGCTAGTGCAATTATGTGCATTGCAAATGGGCAAAAGTTTAATTATTCAAAAATGATTTTTGATGGCATGTGTAAAAACAAAGGGAATAAGATGACTTTGGCTTATCCCAGATTTTTGCAAATGGTTTTTGATGTGCAAAATTACTACACAAGGGATCATGATGACTTTTATGAGATCCCTGTGCAAAAGAAAGCTATTTTTACCAAGATAAATTCACCCCCTCACCGTGAATTACCCCTCACCCCAACTATGCTTGCTGTTATTGCACCAGCACAACCCAACCAGACCCACAACCACAACTTGACCCAATACCAGAACCTTTGCCTTCACCTCAACACATGGAAATTGACCAAGAACCCTTCGACGCTGACACAATAAGTGTTGGCGTTGACACAAGTAATCCAAACGTTGATACCTTTCCTTCACAGACCTAAACACCCCTTAACCTTCCCACATCCACCCTATCCACATCATCTTCTACTCCACCACAATATAGGTTGCAAAAACGCCAAAGGACTACTGGAGTGTTCTCCTCTAGTGGTCCTAGCCATGTAGCAGAGAGAACTACCACCACAAGTGTGGTTGGTGCTATGGATGAGGCGGGGACTATTGGTTTTGGCTTAGATGCAGGCCAAGACAGTCCTAACATCTTTAAGACCTCATCCATGCCCCATGACTCTAACTTGGGAGGTCAAATACCCATTTTAGAGGAGGGAAAATTGAAACCATATACATTAATGGAATTGACGGCTGTCTGCATTAGCTTGCAAAAGCAAAATGTAGACTTGGTACAAATTGTCAGTACACAAGGCCTTGAACTCAAGCAATTGAGGGAGAAAATTTTCATTTTGGAGAATGCTAGCACTAGACGTGGGATGGAGGAATCTTCCAAAGGGGAGGATGAGTAGATTAATGTGAGTGATAAAGGCTCACATGATGGAGAATCTTTGGGTATTGCTGAGGCCCTAACTGAATTAAAGAAGCAACCAGGTTTTGATAGATCTCTGGTAACTCATACAAATTTAAACTTGTCTTTTACAGCTATGTTGGAGCAATTTACAAGAGACGCTGAGACAAGTAAGTTGGGCGTTGATAAGCAAAATTTGAACGCTGACACACCAAGCGCCGACAAGAGTAATTTGGGCGCTGACACAAGGAATTTGAGCGTTGACATACCTGCAGATATGGTTGATGTATTCCAGTCATCAACTATCATCAAAGAAGTGTCGTCACAGGTATTACCATCTTCCTTACCCATCATTGATTCATTAGATAAGGGTAAAGGAATCATGGTAGAAGTAGAAGTTCCAAAGAATGCAACACAGGTAGAGTTTGATTCAAGGTTGGCTGCACAACTTGTGGAACAAGAGATGAAGAAGGTTGGTGCATCACCATTTGTTGTCACTTCAGAGGAACAAGAAGGAAGTGATGAAGAAAGTTCAGACTCAAGTGTGATGATAATAGAACAACCAGAAAGACTTGAATATGGTGATGATTTGGAAAGAGAAAAGCTTAGAGAGTTGAAATTGCAAGTAGACTTTGATATGCCAGAAGTTGTTCAGATGTACCATGCTTGGGAGAATAGGATAATGGAGAATCCATATTTGACAATTTCAGACCAGATTTGGGGTTTGGAGATTCTTCTAAGAGTTCAAAATGACTGCAAGGTAATTCTGAAACACAAGGCTAGCAATATTTTCTCACTGCTGAAGAGGGATAGAAGAGAGCTCTACTACATGTTACTCAGATGTCATGGAACTGGATGGACCTTCAAGAAATTGCAAGGATTATCTTTTCAAGAAATGGAGTACAAGGCTTATCCTATTTGGGCAAAAGTGCAGGAAATGAACACTCTAAGACTTCTTTCAGATGAAAGGAAAGAAGAACTTGCAGAAGAGATTGAGATTCAAAAGGCAATGATTGTTCCAAGGCCTTTGAAGAAGGGAGTTCCACTTGATTTCCCTAAAGATATGGATAAATTGAATCCCAGTGAAGCTGTTATAAGAAGGAGCATCAAGCTCTCACCCATGGAAGCTTCAGATATGGTACAAGTGTTACCTCTTGATGCCAGAAACCCTATCATAAGCTATGAAGAAGATGCAAGTGGGTTTTGGAAGATTGGAAGGTATGGGAAAGAGGTACACACTTTTACTACTCTTGTGTCTCTTTTTGCAAGTGTGGATAAAGAAGACTTGGTAGACCTTTGGAGGTTGTTGGAGGCCAAGTATGAGACTGAAGCTCCTACTTCAGTCAATGGAATAAAACTTTGGTCAACATTCAAAAGAATGTGTGGACCAAAAGAAGAAGATCCTACTGTTTGGAAGGATCTTGAGGATGATCTCAGTGGTCTTCAATGGCATTTGTATTCAGCTGCTGGTGTGTATTACTTGAGCTCTACAAAGTTTGCTGAGTATCTTCTTGTAGATGGTCAGTATTCCATATCCAAAGAAGTTTTGGAGAAGATGAAGACAACACAACTGGAGATTGACTATTCAAGTGACGTGGCCAAAGATTTGATTAGGCATGTTTATTACCAATATGATAAGATTTGTAAGATCCCTCCTAGTACTTAATTTTTATTCAGAAACTTGATTACTAGAGTAGATATCAAGTTTAGGGGAGGATTGTTGGGAATAAAAAAAGATAACTATGAATAAACATGAATATCTTCTATTTAAATAACTAATACATAATATATTCTGCATACTTATCCTAAATAGAAGCTTCCAACAACATTTGACTTTTGTTGACTTCTGTCAACGCCTAATTTGCTCTTGACAACGCCTGGATTACACTTGTCAATGCTTAGACAAATGCCTTCATATTTTCTTCGTTTTTGAGTTTCTGCCACATCAACTTTTTGACCCAACAATCTTCCCCTAGTTGATGTCGACAAAACTCTATGTGTATCTCTTGTAAATTGTACATCATCTTCAAATTGCTTCCCCTCAATTGTAGCATGTATGTCTTCCCCTTTTTGTCACATCAACAGGGAAGTAAACAATGTATGCAATCTTGAAGATTTTCCAAATGTAGGCTCTGTATAATGATCTTGAAGAAAAATAACTATAATATTCTTGATGTAGAAGTAGAATAACCCAAACATATGTTCCATATCTTGTACGATGTGATGAAGTATGGAATTAATACAAAAATCCTCATCCTTTGTGAGACACTGAGCACAATAATGTAACTCCTTCAAGTGATAGAAAATATGTGCATAGAGTACCATAAGAAAGATCACATATTCCTAGATCTTGTATTACTTCATTAGTAACAATGTAAGTACAAACAAGTTACCTTAAAAGTCAGTGACTGGAAGTGCATGACTTTAAGATATGATAGAACACAAACTCGCGAAAATCTTCTTCAATCATCAAACTTACCATAAGAATTCTTCCCCTTAAGCCAACACCTCTTCATGACAAGTCTTAATGAACCAATATCTTCATATGTAAAAGCTGTTAGCGAATAACTCTTTCACAAGGCTATCCCGATTACATACTCTAATATCAATCAAAGTCTTCATGAATTGTTGCTAACTTACTTAAAAATCATTTACTCCTTGTAAAAATATCCAAGCCATTAATATCAGTTTGATATTCTATATAAAAACAGAGATTCCATGTACCTTCGTGTGTGAATACCTCTTTTTGATGTGCCAAAATCGTATCAATTTTCCAAACAAAAACTATTCCTTTTGTTGTCCAATATCCTTTACTGTCCAAGATATCAACACTGTGTGTTGTCCAATATTAGACAACACTTGTCAGCGTTTGAAAATGAATATATCGGACAACAAGTGTCAACGCTTTCTAACAACGTTAACTTTATTCTTGTCAGCGTCAAACCAATACTTGTCAGCGTCTAATTCTGTCTGTCAGTGGGCATTTGGTTCTTGTCAACGTTTAGGATAACAGTATCTTTGAAACAATGTTTTGACTGCACGTTTTTAACAAGCCCATGAATACTTTAAGCCCACCTTCATTACCCCACGTTCAACATATATTGAGAATATATCACATCCCTAAAAATCAGGGATTTCTCTCTAAAAAACGATCCCATACAATCAGAAGGCAATTCATACCTTGAATGTTTTATCATACGATCAGTTATACCCACCTATATTCCATTCTCATCTGTGTAGAGATCTTGGACCACATTTATGTACGAATCAAATTAAAACAGCCAAAGAAATCAGTACCTTGCTGTTAATTAGCATCATATTAGCTTCGTCCATCCAAAAGCCCATATTGGTATTTGAATCATTTTACTTTATATGGCACTCAACGTGAATCAATTGCAAAAGAACAATATACAATGTACCTCCCCATGCTTCTTGATCACGTAAGGACAAAAGCAACATCAGAACCATGATATACCACGTCCAAGACTCGTAATTTACTTCAAATAAAACGTGATTCACCAGCCTTCCAAAACTCTAGGGTTTATAGAAACCCCAGTTCATGATTTTATGTCAAAACAAAAACTTCGTACCACATTATGCAGCCTACTTCGACCTCGAATAACTTTTTCATGAGGGCTCAGATCGAAGATCCCTTCGGTGAGATCCTAGACACAAGTGCCAAGAATCCACAGTTCTAAAATCACGAAGATCCAACGGTTAACGAAGGAGAAAACGTGTTTTGAACATGGATGTCCACTGGAAAACTGCATATACTCACTGCTGACTTCGACGCTTAATAACTTTTACTTGGAGATAAAACTTGACAATCCCCCCGGTGTATGTCTAGATATATATGTGTAGAACACACAAAAGAAATTTCGTGACGATCCAACGGTTCAATCAAAAGTTATGACCTTCTGAATACTACTGCGCACACAAAAACGTCCAGAAAAACCATAGACGGATTTTTCTTTTCTTCTCGATACACGAACACCTTGTTGGTCCTAGCATCACGAGCCACGAGGCTCTGATACCAACTAAGGAAACATTGGTTTCCTCGAATCTTTTAGCTACTAGGCATAGCCATTGTTCATATGATTATACAATCAAAGCGGAAAAGAACAATAACTATGTAACAAGGTCTTTAGACACAAAGAACATGAATTAAAACAAATGGATTGCTAATTATATTAATAATTAACAATCACTAGGTGTGTATACATTGAATCCCACACCTAGTCGACACACTCTTTAGGTTTACATTGTATATGAAAGTTATGAATAAACTTAATAACCCTTGGTTCCTTTTATAGTGTAAGGATTAGGGTTTTACAAAAGATAACTATGAATAAACATGAATATCTTCTATTTAAATAACTAATACATAATATATTATGCATACTTATCCTAAATAGAAGCTTCCAACAGCGTTTGACTTTTGTTGACTTCTCTCAACGCCTAATTTGCTCTTGACAACGCCTGGATTACACTTGTCAATTCTTAGACAAATGCCTTCATATTTTCTTCGTTTTTGAGTTTCTGCGACATCAACTTTTTGACCCAACAATCTTCCCCTAGTTGATGTCGGCAAGACTCTATGTATATCTCTTGTAAGTTGTACATCATCTTCAAATTGCTTCCCCTCAATTGTCAATACTTAGACAAATGCCTTCATATTTTCTTCGTTTTTGAGTTTCTGCCACATCAACTTTTTGACCCAACAATTAGTTGGTGTCAAGACAACAATGACAATCGTACATGTGGTGACAAGAGATGAATTGAGACGGGACGAGCGTGACCAACATTTGCAGACAAGAACCATGTGATCTTATCATATGATGTTCTCATCAATCACCTCCAACCTTGTCATTTATTCTTATATGGTGAATTTGTGATTATTTTACAAATCGGTATCATTTCTCACACATTGGTATCATGAAGATAAAACGAACTTGCATTTTTATTCCCAAAAACTTTATTAAAACTTCATTAAATCAATTGATATCAAAAATATCGGTTGGGTTAATAATTTTAATATGGGGGAGAAAATGTGATTTAATATGAGACATGATTATTCAAAAATGGTTTGACTTAACGTAATGGCTCAACCCGACATGTGTGAAATGTTTTCGAATATCGTGGCATATGTTAAGGGAGGGGGGGGGGCAAAATGGATTTGGATATCAAAATGTATTTCATGGTGACCTAATCTTACCCATACCCTATCTATTTCACGACGATGAAGATTATGGTGACATAAGGATGGTAGGATAGGTTAAGTCCAGTGATTCTTCCTAAACCAGAGGAATCTTCCCAAGGACATCCCATAGCTAGACATAGTAGTCCTTAGGAAAGATGGGGAAATATTGTGAACGTAGCTGAATGCCGACCAAGTACTTAAGTTAGCACTGGAACAATCACAAAAAGATGCTAGTTATGACGTATTGGTAAGCATTAAAAGTGTTGAAGAATGAAAAAGAATTGTAAAGATAAAGGGTGAAAAGAAAGAAGCCCTCCTTACAACCTTAGGCAGAAACCGGGTCAACTCATATGTTATTGAAGATAGACACCATGGACTCAGTGATGCAATGCACAACCCATCCCAGCTAACTTAGATATCTCTCAAAAGGTATTTGTTTTATTCACACGGAGACAACGCATTATCTATCGATTTATTCACTCCGAATATATTGATATTAAAATGGTGGCACTCCTCTCCAGCCTCCGATCACTAAAAATCCAAAATGCACAATCGAGTATAGAACCATTTGAGATCATCAAATATCTCATTAAGACACACTTACATATTTCTTTGCTTCTTCACACACTGTGAAAACTAAGAAAGATATTAAAAGTCCTACGCAAAATCTTCATGATCTTGCCTGAACATCCGAGTAATACGCAAGTATTTACAATGAAGATGGAAATCCTTCTTGAGCGAACATTAAAAATCTCATGGTAGGTGACTTGTGCGATTCTTTATGAATCAAACTTGTGATAACTGGAAAGCAACAGTTGTTTAATTCTTAATTGAATTTAAACACGTTCCAGGCCTTTACACAATATCTTAGTGATCTTGCCAGAACACTCAGAGTGACACCTTAGTGTTCACAGTGATGAGTGGAAATCCTTCAAGTGTTAACCTCAAACAGAACTTGGTAGGTAACTTGCAAGATTCTATATGAATCAAGCTCGTGACAACTGGAAAGCAACGATGGTGAGATTCTTTAATGAATCAAACTTGTTCCAGGAATCGGAATTGACGGCTTCAATCATACGGATAACTTTATCCAAATGATTCACTCTTTACGTTCGCAGTCAGCTTTGGACGGTCGAGTAAAGAGAACGAGTTTACCCGCGAAATCTTGTCACGAAGATTTTTAATTAAATCTACCTGCCACAAGTACGATATTTTATATCGTCCAACGGTCTTCACCGACCGGATTAGAATGAAATGTTCAAAGCCATTTCGTTAGTGTCTACTTATGTTACTACATTTGAAGACGGTGGCATTGCGGTGTCCGATAAGAAGTCGTCCCCGCATGCGTATACTTTATGCACTTAATACTTCATCTAATTCAAGAAAGCCTAAAAGTCAAGTCTTCCGATGTATCGAACTCTGAAGCTTTCAAGAATTACGAAGGTATAAGTATGTGGGACATGAAGTCACGAAGAGGCGGATATCACAAGCGATGGATGCACAAGATCAAGGCAAGAGATTAATGCTCAAGATTGATATCAAATATCACATCAACATATTCACCAGAAAAGAAAAAGAAAATAAAGACGAAGACTACGAGCTCAATACAAGCATAGTATGCTAGGTTTATTTTATTATTGTAACTAGGGTAATGCCCTTGTTTGGAGTGACCTCCCTTAGGGGGAGATTGTTGGAAATACGTTTTTATGTATTTAGGAAGATTCGGTCACTCCGACAATATATTAAGTAGTAGCTCGTAGTCTAGTTACTTTACATTAATTAAACAAGGAAAAGCCCGGTCCATGTCATGTATGGCCGACCCAACTTGTAAGCCCAAGCCCATCTCATGGGCTTTGTATATAAACCCTCTCCTTAGTTAGAGAGAGTGTGGTTCACATTGTTTTTCACATAGTTGAAGGTGTTTTCCTTTCATTTTCTCTCTCTAAGTGTGTGTGTTCTCACCATCTCTTTCTATCTCTTTCTCTCTCCAGATTAAGTAAGATTTACAATATCCTACATTAACAAGTCTCGCTCCTGGAACGATGAGGTTTAACGGAAGGGAGGGTACAGGTTTATAGAAGTAGAATCGTGTTCCAAACAATCGTCACATAATAGAGGATGAATTACAAGATGACGATAATATTTACATGGTACAAACTAATGTTGTAATTCTAAGTCGAAACGTAGAATGGTCAATGAAGCGATATTTAATCGATATACAAGTGACGCGCAGAATGATGACGTAATGGTCAATTAAGGTTACGAAAACCCACAATGTTATTCAACACGGATTTAAGGAATGTTTCAAGACGTGTGACTCACACGATGTCCTTTAGTCTTTTCCGAGACACATTGATCTACACAATGGTCGATAGACTATTTTTCAAGACATCCAATCAAAAATGGTCGAAAAGAAAATTGGATATCTAATTAGATATCTTAAAGAGGTTTACCAATGAAAGCAACACTCACGATAGTAAAATGGTAATCAGAAGTTTCATTGAAAGCAACATTTTCTTAATCTCAAACAATGGTATCACGATAGTATACACAACATGTAATAGAATGAGTCGATAAAAACAGTCGGTCCAAAACAAACGAGTATATGATGTCAGTCGTATCACGCTTAAACAAGATAGCAATAGTACTCAGAAAAGTGAGTATGAAAAGTCGGCAGCATACGCGCTTTGAATACAAGTATGTAACATCATAACAATATAAAATCATTGCAACAAGATCAATTCACAAGAATTCAAGAAATGCAGTAAGAGCATATGCAATCAAGTAATGTCCAATAATAATTCATGAAGCACAAGGCTTTGAAAAGATATAGTAATTATCGTCACTAGGGTAATGTAATATTTCAACATGTAATTAGGTTATGAAATATTACAACGATAATTAAAAGTAAATAATAAGGATTAGAGAGTTACTCGCGCAGATATCGAACAACATTGGCAGATTCTGTGATTGACACTTTAAAACATGAAATATTTGAACTTTCGGTTATAGACTAAGTTTTGAAAACGACTATGTTCCCTATGTAAAACCCGCATGCTTTTACCATGAATAGCACCCTTTAGATCGTACGTACATGATTAGAACTTTCCTTTCATAGCACGTTACGTTTCACGTATAAGAATTTCAAGAATTACATACGTGTTAGAACACGATAAGTATTTATTACGTATGAACACACGATAATTATTCCAATAACAATTATAATCACGAACATGAGATCATGAAATCGTGAACGTGATTTAAACACGAGATAATATTATTTACGTATATATATTTATTACGAACACGAATAAATATATTAAGTCACGATCAATAATTAATTAGAACACGTAAAACACGAACACAATAAAACACGAGAACACACTATAATATTTAGACACGAGAAAAGTACGGGTTACCCCATGTGGGGCCCCCTACCCACGGCATACATAGAAACGTGGGCTTAGCCCATGCAAAATTTACTAACAAGGGGGTTAAGGTAAAAACTTGGTTCACTTTTCACAAAATCAAGAAAATAACAAAACCCTAAATCTTTTTCTTCTTTCTCCCTTGGCCGCCGGATATACAACACCAAAAGGGGTGTTCGGGTTGATTTTGATCTTGGATATTTTGCAAGGATTCGTGTGTGTTCATCCTCATTTGTTTCACGTAATCGGTATAACCTTTTTAACCTTTTCTTTTATGTTTTGATTTAATGAATCACATAAAATCATGATGTTTTTAAAAACTAATTAAAAACAATTATTCTAAACATGTTAATGATCATGGGGTAAATCAAACAAGGGTTTTAGGGGTGTTTTGTTTTGGCCGACGCCTAACCGAACCCCATGGGGGTCTCAGCTTGGCTTATTTAACACCACCGAGACCATATGGTCTCGGTATGGTGGTGATGGTGTCACGGCAGCAGCAAGGGGCAAGGGTAAACCCGACCTTGGTCGGGTATGGTGTTAGTTACGGGTCTGGTTTATGGTTTTTAGTCACGGGTCCGGTTCTTAAATCATTTTTTCAAGGTTTTATGATTTTTATGTTTTAGACTTAAATTAAATTAATAAAAACATGACATGATTAATTTAATGTACATGACTTAGGTTATAAATTTAATTATTAGTTCATGAATTTGTAATCTAAGTATTTATATTTAATTAGACTTTGTAATTAATTAATTATTTAAAACCATGACTATAATTAATTAATTAACACGACTTAGGTTATATTATTAATAGTTAATAATACATGTTTTAACCTAAGTATTTTACCTTTATTTAATTAAAATCATGATATATTTAATTAAATACTTTTAACGTATAGTTTATTTAATTTACATGTAATAATTAATAAACTATACTTTATAACTACATGACTTAGAATAATAATCAGAAAACACTTAAGCTTATATAATCAACTTATTTAACCAACTTATATCTATTTATGGAAACTTTCTATTTTTAGAAATTATTTAATTAAGGCAACTAATCTATTTATGGAAACTTTCTATTTTTATAAACTTATCTATTTTAAGCAGTAATTCTATTTTTTGAAACTTTCTATTTTTGGAAACTTTCTATTTTTGGAAACTTTCTATTTTTAGTAACTTTCTATTTTTGGAAACTTTCTATTTTAGGAAACCTGCTATTTTTAGAAAGTTACTTATTATTACACAACAAGTATAATAATACATGAAATACAAGTAATACTTAATCAGAATAGACAAAATATAAGATAAACACAGTATAAAGCTTAAAATAGTAAAACATGACATGAACATATAAAATAAGCTAAGACATGATATAAAACCAGTTACGTATTCAATAATCAGATACTTATACACGTTTGTATTTATGTAGCATTAGTGATACCGAAGTAGGACTCTCTTCCGCTCGTCTTCTTCGTTCACTGGACATAAGGTACGGATTCCCGTCCTTTTAGTATGGGCATTATTTCCTTATTAGGATTCCCCGTATGCAGCCAACTGTTTTCCCATAGTATAAGTTTATATGTTTGATTGCTTATGTTTAATTTAGAATACCTGAAGCCATATACATGCATGACCAGTTTCACCTAGTTATGGAGGTACCATAACCATAACACTAGAGGCACTGGTGTTATGACTTCCCCACGGCGGAGTGATTGCTCGTGGCATCCCTTCAGCTTTTGGCCATATTATTATATTTATCATGTGGGGCGTATGGGTGCATCCTAATTACATGTTTTTCAGCAGATTACTTAGTGTAAATGTGGTGTGTGCCTTGCATCCTTCACAAGGAGCTAATCCCTCCTACCCAAAAACCAGTATATTAAATTAGAGGCAGCCCCTCTAATTTGCATGACGAGGTCACCCCTCCAAGTATTCATGCACGTTGATTTTCATGACCTATATTAGCTAATAGTAAAATATGTTAAACAATTTTTACAAGATAAACATAAGGCTTTTCAAACTATAAAACCAGATTTACTAAGACTTAACCGGGTTATCCAGGACTTAGTTTCTTCCGCTGTTATATGCTTATATGCTTATATTATTCATGCTTTATTGTACATCCGTGCACTGAGCGTATTGCTCAGCCGTTTTCCTTTTCATATTCCCAAAACGGCAGGTACTCAGGGACGCTCGTAGACTTTAAGCGTACGTGCATATGGACTGGAAGCTTTCTAGCCGTTCTTTACTTTATGCATTATCTATACTTTGATACTCTTTCCATGGGCATTGTTTAGTCCTTTCCTTTACAGTACTTATGTTTGTGTGTGATGAGCTTTACCTTTGGACTACTGATGTTTGATTCTGGTATTTCCTTTTATGGTCATGTAATGTTTTAGACATTTATCCTTGTATGTTGATGACACGCCATAATCACGCGTGACATTCCATTTATCAAAATAGGGTGTTACACCCTATAACCATCACTCTGATACCAATCTGTAAGACCCCCAGAATCAGGCAAGGGAACAAATAGGCAGCAAGGGGGTTCCACGTCATGGTACAAGAAACAATGAATTACTGTTGACACAAAGCTGACGTAATAAAAACATATACAATACATCATAAAAGATCATAGTTTTTATACAAAGGTCCCAGAGTTTTATAAGCGAAAAATCTATTATTTAATAATGATTTTATGTTATACTGTCAGATGGCAAACACAAAAAATATCTGGGAGATGGTTGCAGCTGCCAATGCAGATTTGCAAGACATCCTTCATCAGAACAACAACTATCCTCCCCCTCCTAGCATTTTTCCCACGGAAGGAAGGAATCGACTCATGAGAGAGTACTACACCATTAGACAGCGACCTGAGGAGGACAACAATGACTTCATGCAGCGTTTCCTTCGATTCGCCGGTGTCCTGAGAACAGCTGCGGGCACTACTGAAGAGCAGGCACGACATTTTTGTTGGGCTCTTCATCCTATGATTGCCAATAACTTAGAAGGTGCTCCGTTGGACACAGTAGCACAAGTGGCCGATGCAACACGTAAGCTGGAGATGCTGCAGGAGAGAGATGAGTTCGGGGAAGCAGAGAGACCCGAGAAGAGGTAAACATTCGTAATCAAGCGGTGACCAATCCTTATTATTTCTTTATATGTCAAATATTTCATCTCTTTAAATTGTATCTTCCAGGCAGAAGACTGGGGACCGGTCTCAGCCGGCTACTCAGCAGTCCTAACCAGCCCAAGGGAAACGGTCAGACTAACGACCGTTCTGCTACGGATAGGCGTGTCGGTAATGATAATTACCGTAACAACGCTGGACACTCCAACGGCAGTAGGTCCTAATACTTACGCATTTTCTTATGATTTCATGTTATAACTCATAATTCTGACACTTTAGAAAATCTTCTACCAGGAACCATGGAAATGGTAGGGACCAGAACCAGAGAGGTTCACAACCTAGCCATCCAACTATCACTGGTATTCAATCTTACGATTATTCGCATTGTCCTTTGTACCCTATTATCATGTCTCATGTAAAATGTTTTATCATGTTCTCATCCTCTTTGCTCTACTTGCCATCGTAGGCACCCAGGGCCATGTCGTTGTGACACTGACGCATGCTTCAAGTGTGGTCTTCCTGGCCATCGCATGAAGGACTGCCGTAAGGGCGAGATGGAGGGCACATCGGGACATGCTGATACCAAGCCGTCTCCTACCACTCGACGCGTCTACACGACATCTCGAGATCAGGCCAACAAGTCTACAGGTACCATCATTAGAATCTTGTATATGTATGGTCAAGCTGCGTATGTTCTATTTGATATGGGTGCTACTCACTCGGTCATTTCTACTGCTTATGCCAAGAACATTAGGACACTCCCCATGCCACTAGATAATAGACTCAGTATTTCCACGCCTTTGAGGGACTCTGTATTAATAACCCATGTATACAAGAGTCTTCCCCTAGAGTTTGATGATAAGGTTCGTCCTGTTGACGCACTTCCGCTGGACATGAATGACTTTGACATGTTTTTGGGCATGGATTGGCTATCTAAGCATCATGCTACCATAGACTGCCATTCATATCGAGTCATCTTCGGTGATGTTAATGCACCAGAGTACATTCACAACGGGTTCGTACCCGGAAGGTCTGTACAAATCATATCTACCCTGCAAGCACGTGCATTACTGTCACATGGCTGCGAGGGTTACCTAGCTACGGTTCATGACATGGATGCTGAATCCCCATCAATTCAGGATCAGCCGATAGTGTCAGAATTCCAAGATGTATTTCCAAAATAACTTCCGGGCATACCACCTGCACGAGAAGTGGAATTCAATATCGAGCTCATCCCTGGAGCTGAGCCGATTTCCAAGGCTCCTTATCGCATGGCTCCCATAGAGTTAAAGGAGCTGAAGGATCAACTGCAAGAACTTCTAGAACGAGGTTTCATTCGACCGAGCGCATCTCCATGGGGTGCACCGGTCTTATTTGTTAAGAAGAAGGACGACAGTATGCGTCTCTACATAGACTATCACGAGCTCAACAAGATTACTATCAGGAATAGGTATCCACTACCGCGTATAGACGATCTGTTTGACCAACTCCAAGGGGCCAAACACTTCTCCAAGATTGATCTTAGGTCAGGCTGTCATCAACTACGGGTTAAGGAGCAGGACATCACCAAGACTGCTTTCCGTACACGCTATGGCCACTACGAATTTGTAGTCATGCCATTCGGCCTGACTAATGCTCCAGCAGTGTTTATGGATCTGATGAACAGAATCTTCCATGAATTTCTGGACAAGTTCGTCATTGTCTTCATCGATGACATCCTGATTTTCTCAAAGTCCAAGGAGGAACACGAAGACCATCTTCGTATAGTACAACAGATTCTTCGCCAGAAGCAGCTGTATACTAAATTCTCCAAGTGTGAGTTCTGGTTAGACAAGGTGGCATTTTTAGGTCACATTGTATCAACAGAAGGAATCACTATGGATCCAGCGAAGGTTAAGGCTATTACTAAGTGGCCGAGGCCGACATCAACGACTGAAGTCCGCAGTTTCTTAGGCTTAGCTGGCTATTACCGTAGGTTCGTGGAGAACTTTTCCCGCTTAGCACTACCATTGATCAAACTGATGCGGAAAGGGGAGAAATTCGTCTCGACTGAAGAACGAGAGAAGAGCTTTGAAGACCTGAAGTAGAAGATAGTATCTGCACCTATTCTTACTCTTCCATCTGGTATGGGTGGATTTCAAATCTACAGTGATGCATCGGGGAAGGGACTTGGCTGTGTTCTCATGCAACATGGGAAAGTGATCGCGTATGCTTCACGGCAGCTTAAGCCTTATGAAGAAAATTACCCTACGCATGACTTGGAGCTTGCTGCAGTCGTGTTTGCATTGAAGATATGGAGGCACTACTTATATGGAGAATCATGTGACATTTTCACGGACCACAAGAGCTTGAAGTATATCTTCACTCAGCGTGAATTGAACATGAGGCAGAGGAGATGGTTAGAGCTGTTGAAGGATTATGACATTAATCTGCAGTATCATCCCGGCAAGGCAAATGTAGTAGCAGATGCACTTAGCAGGAAGTCCAGAATGATCAACGGCATTAAGATTGAGGAGGAAATCATAAGAGACTTGGAGAGACTAGACATCGAGATCATGGTACGTGGACAACACGGTTACTAGGCTAATCTTAGAGTAGAACCCGAGTTACTCTCTAAGATCAAGGAAGCTCAGAAAGATGATGGAGAAATCTGGGCGATAGTTCAGAATTTGGAAAAGCAGACGGAATTTAGAGTAGATGCAGATGGTATCATATGGCAGGGCACGAGACTTTGTGTTCCTGATGATCAAGAACTCCGGGAAGCCTTGTTAGCTGAAGCTCATAGCTCCCCATTCTCTATACATCCTGGTTCGACTAAGATGTACCATGAAATCAAGCAGTACTTTTGGTGGAGTGGTATGAAACAGGACGTTGCCACTTACGTCTCCAAATGTCTTACCTGCCAGCAGGTTAAGATCGAGCATCAGTCTGGCGGTCTCCTTCAACCGTTAGATATTCCATAGTGGAAGTGGGACAAAATCACCATGGATTTTGTTACTGGTCTTTCGCCAACAAAGAGGAAGCACGATGCAATTTGGGTTATCGTAGATCGACTTACCAAATCAGCTCATTTCTTACCGATCCGCAAGGAAGATTCGGTAAGTAAACTCGCCGATACGTATAGAAGAGAGATCACGAGACTCCACGGTGCTCCATCCAGCATCGTCTCAGACAGAGATCCTCGATTCACTTCGCGATTTTGGAAGAGCCTGCAGAAAGCTTGGGGTACACAACTTAAGCTTAGCACGGCTTTTCATCCTCAAACAGACGGGCTGTCAGAGCGAACGATTCAGACATTGGAAGACATGTTGAGGTCATATGCGTTGGAATGGACTGGTGATTGGGATGATTATATCTGTTTGGTGGAGTTTGCATACAACAACAGTTGGCACGCAAGTATAAGGTGTGCTCCTTTCGTGATGTTGTATGGCAGAAAGTGACGCGCCCTAATCTGCTGGGATCAGGTTGGTGAGCGAACACTTGAAGGACCAGAGATCATAGAGATGACTAATGAGAGGGTCGTAGTAGCTAAGCAGAAACTTCAAGAAGCACGGTCACGTCAGAAGAGTTACACCGACAAGCATCGTAGGGACATACATTTTAACGTAGGAGATCACGTCTTTCTTAAGGTTTCGCCGGCACGTGGTGTTAGACGCTTCGGGGTTAAAGGGAAGCTCATTCCTCGTTTCATCGGACCGTTTGATATCATTGAACGAGTCGGTGAAGTATCTTACCGTTTAGCGTTACCTCTACAGCTTTCGCATATACACAATGTGTTTCGTGTGTCCTTACTCAGAGGGTACCAATATCATCCCCTTCACATGGTTCAGTATCCACTGGAACAGATACGTGAAGATCTCACTTTTATAGAAGAACCCGAAGGAGTTCTTGACAAACAAGAACGAGTCATGAGAAGGAAGACGATTCCATTCGTCAAAATCCTTTGGAGGGATCATACCGAACGGGAAGCCACTTGGGAAACAGAGGAGTCTATCCGGGCTTCTTACTCTCATTTCATATTTTGAATTCGAGTATGTTCTTCTTTTCCAATTTACTTTATCTATAATTCGGGGACGAATTATTCTTTTTAGGGAGGAAGAGTGTAAAACCCGCATGCTTTTACCATGAATAGTACCCTTTAGATCGTACGTACATGATTAGAACTTTCCTTTCATAGCACGTTACGTTTCACGTATAAGAATTTCAAGAATTACGTACGTGTTAGAACACGATAAGTATTTATTACGTATGAACACATGATAACTATTCCAATAATAATTATAATCACGAACATGCGATCATGAAATCATGAACGTAATTTAAACACGAGCTAATATTATTTACGTATATATATTTATTATGAACACGAATAAATATATTAAGTCACGATCAATAATTAATTAGAACACGTAAAACACGAACACGATAAAACACGAACACGATAAAACACGAGAACACACTATAATATTTAGACACGAGAAAAGTACTGGTTACCCCATGTGGGCCCCCTTACCCGCGGCATACATAGAAACATGGGCTTAGCCCATGCAAAATTTACTAACAAGGGGGTTAAGGTAAAAACTTGTTTCACTTTTCACAAAATCAAGAAAATAACAAAACCCTAAATCTTTTTCTTCTTTCTCCCTTGGCCGCTGGATATACAACACCAAAAGGGGTGTTCGGGTTGATTTTGATCTTGGATATTTTGCAAGGATTCGTGTGTGTTCATCCTCATTTGTTTCACGTAATCGGTATAACCTTTTTAACCTTTTCTTTTATGTTTTGATTTAATGAATCACATAAAATCATGATGTTTTTAAAAACTAATTAAAAACAATTATTCTAAACATGTTAATGATCATGGGGTAAATCAAACAAGGGTTTTAGGGGTGTTTTGTTTTGGCCGACACCTAACCGAACCCCATGGGGGTCTCGGCTTGGCTTATTTAACAACACCGAGACCATATGGTCTCGGTATGGTGGTGATGGTGTCACGACAGCAGCAAGGGGCAAGGGTAAACCCGACCTTGGTCGGGTATGGTGTTAGTTACGGGTCCGGTTTATGGTTTTTAGTCACGGGTCCGGTTCTTAAATCATTTTTTCAAGGGTTTATGATTTTTATGTTTTAGACTTAAATTAAATTAATAAAAACATGACATGATTAATTTAATGTACATGACTTAGGTTATAAATTTATATATTAGTTCATGAATTTTTAACCTAAGTATTTATATTTAATTAGACTTTATAATTAATTAATTATTTAAAACCATGACTATAATTAATTAATTAACATGACTTAGGTTATATTATTAATAGTTAATAATACATGTTTTAACCTAAGTATTTTACCCTTATTTAATTAAAATCATGATATATTTAATTAAATACTTTTAACCTATAGTTTATTTAATTTACATGTAATAATTAATAAACTATACTTTATAACTACATGACTTAGAATAATAATCAGAAAACACTTAAGCTTATATAATTAGCTTATTTAACCAGCTTATATCTATTTACGGAAACTTTCTTATTTTAGAAACTTATTTAATTAAGGCAGCTAATCTATTTATGGAAATTTTCTATTTTTAGAAACTTATCTATTTTAAGCAGTAATTCTATTTTTAAAAACTTTCTATTTTGGGAAACTTTCTATTTTTAGAAACTTTCTATTTTTGGAAACTTTCTATTTTTGGTAACTTTCTATTTTTGGAAACTTTCCATTTTAGGAAACTTGCTATTTTTAAAAAGTTACTTATTATTACACAACAAGTATAATAATACATGCAATACAAGTAATACTTAATCAGAATAGACAAAATATAAGATAAACATAGTATAAAGCTTAAAACAGTAAAACATGACATGAACATATAAAATAAGCTAAGACATGATAAAAACCAGTTACGTATTCAGTAATCAGATACTTATACACGTATGTATTTATGTAGCATTAGTGATACCGAAGTAGGACTCTCTTCCGTTCGTCTTCTTCGTTCACTAGACATAAGGTACGGATTCCCGTCCTTTTAGTATGGACATTCTTTCCTTATTAGGATTCCCCGTATGCAGCCAACTGTTTTCCCATAGTATAAGTTTATATGTTTGATTGCTTATGTTTAATTTAGAATACCTGAAGCCATATACATGCATGACCAGTTTCACCTAGTTATGGAGGTACCATAACCATAACACTAGAGGCACTGGTGTTATGACTTCCCCACGGCGGAGTGATTGCTCGTGGCGTCCCTTCAGCTTTTGGCCATATTATTATATTTATCATGTGGGGCGTATTGGTGCATCCTAGTTATATGTTTTTCAGCAGATTACTCAGTGTAAATGTGGTGTATGCCTTGCATCCTTCACAAGGAGCTAATCCCTCCTACCCAAAAACCAGTATATTAAATTAGAGGCAGCCCCTCTAATTTGCATGACGAGGTCACCCCTCCAAGTATTCATGCACGTTGATTTTCATGACCTATATTGGCTAATAGTAAAATATGTTAAATAATTTTTACAAGATAAACATAAGGCTTTTTAAACTATAAAACCAGTTTTACTAAGACTTAACCGGGTTATCCAGGACTTAGTTTCTTCCGCTGTTATATGCTTATATGCTTATATTATTCATGCTTTATTGTACATCCGTGCACTGAGCGTATTGCTCAGCCGTTTTCCTTTTCATATTCCCAAAACGGCAGGTACTCAGGGACGCTCGTAGACTTTAAGCGTACGTGCATATGGACTGGAAGCTTTCTAGCCTTTCTTTACTTTATGCATTATCTATACTTTGATACTCTTTCCATGGACATTGTTTAGTCCTTTCCTTTACAATACTTATGTTTGTGTGTGATGAGCTTTACTTTTGGACTACCGATGTTTGATTCCGGTATTTCCTTTTATGGTCATGTAATGTTTTAGACATTTATCCTTGTATGCTTTGATGACACGCCATAATCACGCGTGACATTCCATTTATCTAAATGGGGTGTTACACCCTATAACCATCGCTCTGATACCAAGCTGTGAGACCCCCAGAATCAGGCAATGGAACAAATAGGCAGCAAGGGGGTTCCACGTCATGGTACAAGAAACAATGAATTACCGTTGACACAAAGCTGACGTAATAAAAACATATACAATACATCATAAAAGATCAGAGTTTTTATACAAAGCTCCCAGAGTTTTATAAGCGGAAAATCTATTATTTAATAATGATTTTGTAACATATAGTTACCAAGAATACATGATATACTTCTGACAGTTTTTAGATAAATGCAAAGTTTAAATATACACATAATTCTCCAAGTTACGATAATATTTTGGGGGCTCCTATCCATGCAAAGCTAAGCAATAATACCTGAGATTAAACATGTAAAATCCTCAACATAAAGTTGAGTGATATTCATACGTTTAGCAGTAAAGGTGTGGAACACAAGCATTCATTTGTAAACAAGGAATTGGGGAAATGGCTATGTAAATTAACCATAACTCGAAATATATTATTGATGTTTAGTTCATGAACCGAAGCTTAACTCAGTGTAAGTTACTCTAGTGAGTATTAAGCCTAAATACTCAAGTAATAAATCAAATGTCAAATGCGTCAAGGTAATCGGGATGGGGATTGTCAATCCCGATGGATCCACCCACAACATTCGCGCTTAGCAACACAAGTAAATTAACGGTTCATGACTAAGAGAGGCAACTTAAGGCTATAAATAAAAGCAATAATATCAATGAATACTGTCTGAAAGCATACAAGTCTGGATAGCATACAAGTTTTGGATATCATACAGTTTTACAATGGTTGTGTTCTACCATGTAAAATCTCACCCCGCATTTAGAAACATTGTGCAAGTAAAAGGGGCTATGAACTCACCTTAGACACGAGGTAAGTGAATCATTATACTCAGAAGTTGAGTAGAAAAATAGTAGCATGACGATCACCGACGATATGGATGTCCGGGAAACACGAAAACCGTAACCTATAAAAATAAGGCGCGCGTTAAGACTCGAACTCAAATATCGATATATACCAAGTATAATATGACTTTAAATATTTTCAAAGTATTCATATTTCAAAACCAGTGACACGAACCAAGTGAATCCAAGACTACTCGTTTAAACATTTGCACACTTGAAATTGACCCGTCATAAGACGCCAAGTCAACGCAAGTCAAACTATCCCTTTACTTTACCCGGACCAGTAGCTAAGTCATTTATATAATGACTAAACACTTGAGTAAGTCACCATGTCCAATAGTGAATACTCATACTCACGCCACATGAGCATTGAACTATGTGTCCAAAATACAAATCAGCAAGTACACTCCAAATGTATACACCGATCTACCCTATCTAGACTTGTCCGATTTAGATAAAACTTGGTGTCAAGGTCACTTAAAACCTGTATAAGACCCCGCCAAAATTTGAGCCAAAGTTCACACTTTAAAATCCATAAGCTCGACACTTTACTCGACTCTTAGTTTGGGACAGAATGTGTACTTGTTTTGTAAAACCGTTTATACTACTTTAAAAATATTTTCTCGACAATCCGCCTTTTAAACCCACTACTAGACTCATCATTAAGTTTATAAACTTTGAAAACCAGTAGTATAATTTATCTAACCATGCCTAAAGTCCCCGAGAGTCGACCCAAAATCAGCCACAATTTCGGATTGTGCCGATTTGCGACTCCCGGTACACGAATACTAAAACTAGCATAACTTTTGATCAGTAACGAGTTAGAAGCTCTGTCTTATGTCAAAACGAGCGTCTCGACAACCAATACAATACTATCCTATAATATCAAGCTTTTATCAAACTTTGACCCACGAAAAATCTGCTCTAACCTGCTGTCCAAAATGCCCTCTTTAAAAATTATATCAAATAATTTTTTCAACCAAATCTAATCATTCCCATACCTCTAAAATTACCCTACTATCATACCCATCAATCAAACACTCCTAAAATACTTGCATGTAAAATTTAATAAAACCAAAGATCAAAAATACAACTTTTTAGGATGAAAACATGATGATCCTACCAAGATCATCACATGCATGAGGATTAAAACATCATCCCAACAATAAAATCATCAGTACATGGAAACATGATGCATGTGTAAGATTTTGATGTCAAAACAATCACAAGAAGATTTTAGAGATGGGATATCAGTTGGTTTTCTTTGGATTTGGCTAGAAAATCTTTTTTGATGGTGTTTTATGGTGATGGTGGTAGCGGAAATCACAAGGGGAAAAGGGAGAGAGTGAAAACTTTTATTGTGTGTGTTTTTGTGTTAAGAAATGAGGTGAAGTGGTAAAAATGGCTTGTATAGTGGGGTTTGGTTGTAAATTGCGATTAGTGAATAGTTTTGGACTTAAAAGCAATTTAATAGTTTAAATGGTAGAAAATGACTATTAGTAAATTTTGAAAATATTTACGCGGCTCGGGTTTCGTAAAAATACTTTTTAAAAGTTAAAATGCATTATAAATATGATAGTATGGTTTCCCGACACGACTTAACACGTAATTAAAACGAAATCGTCGAAAATATTAATTATGAAAACAATCGATAATAAAATGTAAAATATCGGGCATCCGTCGATATGGCGATCATTAGAAGTCCTTGTTGTTAATTGATTTTGAGGAAACTCATTGTAAAATGTACGCAGGTGATTTTAAATCAAAAACTTTGATTTAAATAAATATGGAGAAATAAAATAAAATTTTATAATTCCAAGTAAAGTATTATCAATGATCAGAAATACTTAAAAAAATATAATTTATTAAGATTATCATGATCTCAGGATTTACATATAAGAATACAAGAAAATGTAATATGTTGGAAAATTTAAGAAGCACGAATAAAAGAATAAAATAATACTGGGAAAAGTACGAGTTCTCACATAACACAGGTGCCTCACATGTCATGGTCATGGTACCTCCATGACTATGTGGTAAATCATGTATATCATGGTCATGCATGTAAATAGCTCGGGCAATATGTGGGTTATGAAGTAAAACTAAAGGAAAACATGGCCGTCATGAAAGGATCTATAACATGAAAATGGGGAGAACATGTGGCATAGCAATCGGGAAACCTTAATCATGCAAATAAGTGAATGTCCCTACTGAAAGGACAGAATATCCGTACCTTGAATCCAGCAAGCAGTGAGAGAGATGGATAACAAAATTGAACTACTCCAACTTCACGTGATCTGCATGTTAAAGGACGTGTATGAGTTACTTGTTAATGGTATGAGTTACTTGTTCATGGTATGAGTTACTTATTCGTGATTTATCATGTCTTTCCTTCTTTAGTAGTTTTCTAGTTTTAGTAGCTTTCCTTAATGTTATACGTTCATGTTTTCCTGATTAGAGTATTTCATGATTCGTGTATTGTTATACTTGGTATTTCCATAATTAGTAACTTTCCAAAATAACAGGTTTTCATAAATAGTAACTTTCCAAATATAGCATGTTTCCATAAATGGTAACTTTCTAAATATAGCAGGTTTCAATAAATAGTAACTTTCTAAAAATAGCAGGTTTCCATAAATAGTAACTTTCTAAATATAGCAGGCTTCCCTAAATAGTAAATTAGCTCGTTTTTAATTTACGCAGGTGACTTGACTTATTTTATTGAATGACGATTTTTAATTAATTAGGCCGAATTCAAATAAGTCGAAATGAGCCGATTTTAATCAAGCCGAAAATCAATAAGCTGATTTCAAATAAGAGGAAATTTTATAAGCTAATTTAAATAAGTCAAAAATTAATAAGTCAATTTCCAATAAGCCAAAAATTAATTAAGCCAAAATAAAATAAGCTGATTTCTAAATAAGCCGCAACATAATAAGCCGAACCCTTGGGGCTTTCGACTTGCCGAGCAACAAACCACCAAGACCCTTGTGGCTCTCGGTTGCCGAGCAAACAACCCATCGAGACCCTTGTGGCTCTCGGTTGCCGAGCAAACCAACCCACCGAGACCCTTGTGGGCTTCTCGGTTGGACGAACCAACACCAACGAGCCAAAGGCTCAACAACAACATGATTCCGTATTGGTTTGATTATCAAAACATGCATTCATTATATTAATTTCATCCTTGATTAATTTTTAAAATGATTTCTAGAAAATAAAATAAGAAATTAAGGTTTAGAGGTATACCGAAGGAGATATAATATAGGAGTGATAACCACGAACACTATACGTAAGAATCAAGATCAAAAAACAAAGCTTCTCCTCCCTTTTGGTTCCTTATGGCCGCCGACACGAACACACACCACTAGGTTTTTTTTCCTTCTTGTTACAAATGAAAGGTGTAGAAGTGTTTTCTTAGTTAAATTACTAATGGGTTGGGCTTGGGCCATAAGTAGACTTGTAAGGCTTATGCGTATCATAAAGTCCGTTTTATTTATTTCGCGTCATAACTTGAGTTCTCGTGTGTTCGTATATTCATGAATTTTTAATTTCGTGTTATCTTGTCATGTCGTATTTAATATACTTATATACTTGTCGTGAATTAATTAAACATTAAAAGTTTCAATTTAATGGTATTTTCATGCGGGTTTTACCACTCTTTCCTTCTTAAAAGAATAATTCGTCCTCGAATTAGAAACATGATGTGAGTGAAAAGGACATACCCTGGTCATGGAAGAAAATGAGGATAAGAAGTCCGGATCGACTCCTCGGTTTCCCAAGTGGCTTCCCGCTCGGGATGGTTCCTCCAAAGGATCTTGACGAAAGGAATAGTCTTGTTCCTCATGACCCTATCTTGACGATCTAGAATAGCTTCTGGTTCCTCAATGTAAGATAGATCCTCACGAATCTGATCGAGTGGATACGAGATAACGTGCAAAGGATGATACTTGTAACCTCTGAGTAATGATACGTGAAACACGTTGTGAGCGTGTGATAACTAAGGAGTTAACGCGAAACGATACGAAACCTCATCGACACGATACGAAACCTCATCCACGTGCTGGTGATACCTTCAAGAAGACACGATCACCAGGATGAAACTCTAATGATCTACGATGCTTATCAGCATAACTTTTCTGACGACTACGAGCTTCCTCAAGTTTTTCCTTGCCAACGACGACCTTCTCATTAGTCACCTTAATCATCTCCGGACCCTCCATGTTACGCTCACCAATCTGGTCCCAACAAATCAGAGCATGACATTTCCTACCGTACAACATCTCGAAAGGAGCACACTTAATGCTTGCATGCCAACTATTGTTGTAAGCAAACTCAACCAAGCATATATAATCGTCCCAATTTCCTGTCCACTCTAACGCACAAGAGCGTAACATGTCTTCCAATGTCTGAATCGTACGCTCAGTCTGACCGTCTGTCTAAGGATTGAAAGTTGTGATAAACTTGAGTCTGGTTCCCCAAGCTTTCTATAAACCTTTCCAGAAACGAGACGTGAAACGTGGATCTTTATCTAATACGATCGCTGATGGAGTACCGTGTAATCGTACGATCTCCTGCTGAAATATCTCTGCCAACTTGCTAACTGCGTAATCCTTGCAGATAGGGAGAAAATGTGCAGACTTGGTCAAACGATCAACAACAACCCAAATAACATCATGCTTCCTCTTAGTCCGTGGTAATCCGGTAACAAAATTCATGTATATCTCGTCCCACTTCCATACAGGGATCTCTAACGGCTGTAAAAAACCACTAGCACGCTGGTGTTCTATCTTAACATGTTGGCAAATCAGACACTTAGACACGAAGGTAGCTATATCCTGCTTCATACCACTCCACCAAAAATGTTATTTGAGATCATGATACATCTTTGTAGAACCCGGATGAATGGAAAATAGAGAACTATGAGCCTCAGCCAACAAGGCCTCTCTTAGTGTAGGATCCTTTGGAACATATAATCTAGTACCCTGCCATACAATACCGTCATCATCAACGCGGAACTCGATCTACTAATTAATGTTCTGAACGATTGTCCAAATCTCGTCGTCCTCCTTTTGAGTTGCCTTAATCCGAGAAATTAAGTCAGGCTCAACTCTCAGACTAGCCCAGAAACCACTCTGCCCATGTACACATAGCTCGATCTCCAAACTCTCAAGGTCGCGAATAATCTCCTCCTCCACCTTGATACCAGCTATCATGCCCGATCTTCTACTTAGAGCATCAGCCACTACATTGGCTTTACCCAGATGGTACTGAATGTTGGTGTCATAATCCTTTAGCAACTCCAACCAACGTCTCTGTCTCATGTTCAACTCCCGCTGAGTGAAAATATACCTGAGGCTCTTATGGTCGGTAAAGATGTCACATGACTCGCCATAGAGATAGTGCCTCCAAATCTTGAGTGCGAAGACTACGACTGCTAACCCTAGATCATGAGTGGGATAATTCAGTTCATAGGCTTTAGCTGTTGTGATGCATATGCAATTACCTTCCCATGCTGCATGATTACACAACCAAGACCCTTCTTAGAAACATCACTGTAAATCTGAAATCCACTTGTACCAGATGGGAGAGTAAGGATAGGCGCGAAAACCAAACGCTGCTTAAGCTCTTTGACGAGACTGCTTTTATACATAGTCTCATCATCCAAATCGGGCTTAAAACACTTAAAATATCATCAAAATACCCCAAAATATGTGTGTGTTTGTTCATTGTGTATTTTAGGTACGGATATCGTGAAATCAACAAAAGATCACAAGAATCAAGCAAAAACAAACACAGGAAACGAAGCCGCACAAAGAACCGGACCCGAATCATGATTTTTCAATCAAGTCCTTGAAGTTTGAAGATTTGTCAAGATTGGTCCCTTAAGAAATGAAGACTTGTCATTTTATACCCTTGTAAAACCTCAAAATTACATAAGGGTCCCTAAAATATCAAGATATTACAAGATCAACCCTTGAAGAATGCAAACATTGCATAAAAAGTCCTTGGAACAAGTATACAAAACTATTTGTGGCCAAAGTTGAAAAAATGAAAGTTTGATTACAAAGGATTCATAGTTTTGAGTTGATTAATGTGAAGTGACAGCATCAAGGAAAGTGGGGGGCCATATTTGTCAAACATCCAAAAACACCACAGCCAATCATCCAGACCACGTCACCACCATCCACCAATCACATCTCCCCCACTCCACACGTCAGATTCCACTACCCAAACCTTTTTTGACTTTGTTTAATTACCAATTTTTGGGGGTAAACGTTTTTTTAAAAACTGATTAACCAATAAACCAAATCAAATACCACCTTTCTAAACCCAGCTAATCCATAAACCCTAATTACTAATTTGCATAAATCAAAGGGCTTTCCCTTGATTATGTGCAGATTAGTAATTCACACTTCCCTAAACCAAACTCATTTCACAAAACCCTCAACTCGTGACCATAGTGGTCCCCACGTATGTTCCATGCTTCACTGAAAATAGCAAAAATGGTATCTCTTAAGCAATCCAACGTTCCAGCTCCAAGACTTGGTCCCTAAGGAGTTTTTGGACGTCTCAGATTACACAAGGATAACTGGCACCTCTATGCATCACATGTATCTATTTTGACGAATTTTAAAATTCATTGACCAAGGGCATTTGAGGAATTTTCATGTATTAGGGTTTTAGTCTCTAGTATCTTCTATAGGTTAGTATAAAAAGAGAGCTAGCTTGTTAGCCTCTTTTTTGTTCCAATATTTGTAAATTTTTTAGATTATTAATGAAAATGAAAATTTAATGTTTTGTGCAAATATTGAGTTCCATTTCTACTGCTTTCTAAAGTTTAAAACCTACATTCTATTTGCAAAAATCTTTGTTAAGTTTATTCAAGAAAAATAGGTTTTGGGTGAGAGGACACTTAAGCCCAAATCCGTCTTTCTTGTGGTTGATTATAGAGGTTTAACAGCTTATTTGGTTGACAACCAAATAAGCTTTTTAAGCTTTTATAAGCCCTAGTGTTTGTTAAAGTTTCTTTTAGTTTCAAAAAAGTGGGTTCATAAAAGATTGTTTCTTTTCAAAAGTTTTCTTTCACTTTGGTTTTCTGTTTCATCTAGAACCCATAAGTCCTATAAGCTAGGACATTGAAAATGAGGTGTACTCGTGGTACTAACCTCCTTCTTCGATCCTCCTCCATCTTCTTTAGTCATATTATTAATTATCTTAATGATAGTGACTGAGAAATTTCCTAATTAAAATAATTTTTGACACTTATAGTGTCGAGAAAAATATTCTTTATTTTTCTAATGAGATCTCTATCACCAAGTAGGCTATTTTAATTCTAATAGGCTTAATTTTTTTATTAAAAATTTTCCTTGGAAATTTCTATTTTCTTAATAGTGAATAAAAATAAGGTTAATTACTCCCTAAAATTATTCTAAAATATAATAAATAGTGAAAGAAAACTAAAAATTATATCTAAGTTTTTTATTTAATAAAATATACTTATAATTTAAAAGTATGATCTACTAAATAATTTTTTTTAAAAAGTTTATAAGTTTTCTAAAATTTTCTAAAAAACCTATAAATAATAATAAGATGGTATTTTGGTTTTAATAAAAACCTGTTTGGGCTTTAGGCCCGTCGATCCTTTGGTGCAGATGTATTAAATCGGCCCAGCTCCTTTTGGGTATTAAAACCCGGTCCTTGCTTTTCTTGTGTCAATAAGTGACACCCGTGTCTTCTTTTCTCTTGAAAAATGTCTGGCACTCTTTCTCTCTCTTTCCTCCTTGTTTACTCTGTCCCCCCTCTTTCTCCTTATTTCACAATAACAAGAATCTGGTCTTTGTGATGGTTCGATGCAAATCAAACAGCAGATTTAATTATCCTCCTTTGATTTATTCAAACGTTCTGTTGATAAAACGTTTGATTCTCCTGATTGTGTTCTTGCGAAAATTAGGGTTTTCATAAGAAATTTGGGGATCTGATATGTTGTTCGGATATGTCGAATCGTGATGATTCCTATTGGGTTATCAAGTCCTAATTTCGGATTTGATTGGGGTTTACCCTATTTTTCGAGAGTTGTGATATCCGAATCCTGGTAAGTTTTCTGCCTTGTTTCGAATCTGTGTATTTTAAAAATCAATCCTTGTCTAATCTTAGATTAGGCAAAAATCTATTTTTGGTGGGTTTGATTTTTGCAAGTTTTTGTGGGAAAAACCCCTATTGCTGAATCAATGATTCAGGCGGTGGGTAGGATTTTCCTTTGATAAAAAACACTATGATAAATTGTGATTCGTGTTTTTTCTGTTTGTGCAAAAATCCTTGGAAAAAGATTTCGTGGTTGGTTTTTGATTCGAAAGCAGAAAAATTGGTATATGATGATTTGGTTCTCCAACCAAAAGCTCCGATGCCAAATATTGAATTTAATCTATGTCTTGGATCTTCGAACTCAATCAAGATATACAGAAATATGCAAAGTTGTTTTATGAATCAAGCTTTGATATAATTGTTATCAGTAATCATCAAATATGTATCATCTTTGTTGTTTACAAATGAGTTTCTGTTTATATTACATGAATCGGTATGATTGAAACGTTGTATCGTTTCATCAACCATTGTGTCGGTTTGCAGATTGTAATAACTGCCTAAATAACCGTTTCTATCCTAACTGCTAATAACTGCCATGTTTGGGTTTTAGGATTATCTTGGTGGGCTGTGAAATCGGCCCAACAAACCATAGTATTTTCCTTGAATCCTAGAACATATATTGACATAGATCTATTACATCAGTTGATCTGTTAGTAATGAATGTACTCAATATAGCGACTTTTCGAACAATTCAATTGACAAACAATTTTCAATTTCTAGATATTTAAGGGATTTACATTGCCAAAAATGTTCTGAATTGTAAACATGTTTCATCCCTTTTGAATGCCTTAAGTTTCCAGATCTCACTGAGTAACTTAATTAAGTCGTCTAATCTGAATAACGTAAAACCATCATACGAATTCTCATTCTATGAATGTTTTCTCTCCATTACAACATCATCCAAAAATCTCATTTGATGACGTAGTAACCTCAAGTGTTCGTCAATTAGATAGCATTCGACTTAAATTTTAAGGGTATAAATTTGATGTCAAATCAATGTATGGAGAAGCATGCAAACAACTCCATAGCATAAGTTTAATAAAAACATTAATAAACTTTTCACGAGACCAAATTTCTAAATAAATTATGTTGAGATATTGGTTTAACCAATCCAAGAATTTACCCACAACTATTCACAACGTACTTATGGCTAAAGCACAAAGCAATAACCTTATTCATTGTGATATCGGATGTGAATTTGTGGTAAATTAACCTTAAGGTATAATTCAAATAATAATCATAGGTAATTTCAATTTTGACGCACAGGCGAGCCGAGAATTTGGTCAGCGACTAATGGCTTAGCACCTCCTTCCTTAACCGGGTACATGACCAGCGGTGCGTTATACCCACTTTATTGTTTGTCAAAAGGAGTAGACCGTTAGATTATTATTGCAATTCACCAATCAACGTAATTCTAGGCAATTTAGATCTCAAACAAATTTTAATTTTTAATATAATTTAGTCCATATTTGTTTTTCTTAAAAAAACCCTTGTTTACAACAATTAGTACAATTTTTTTTAACATAAACAAGTAAAAAAAACTAAATCATAAACACATAATAACAATTTATATGTGCGATAAATAAATCAAATAGCCACATGCATACGATTTATTCAATAACCTTTAAATCTATGTTTTATATTTATATAAAAGTCTTCCCTAATTCAAGATTTATTGAATCAAATAAAGCAAGTAGCACATAAAATCATATAAACATACGATTTTATGATCCATGAAAACATGCACGTTCATCATGGATCCACCCTAAAATCTCAACAATTAAATCTCTTCGGATCGTAACCTTTAATTTACATGACATAACAATTAATCATACAGTTTAATCTAAAATTATCCAACATGTAATTTAGGGCTTCAAAAAACAATTCTTTTTTTTTAAAAATCGGCCAAACTCTAATTCTTAAAAAACAAAACCCTAATTTTTTAAGAAAACCTAAAGAAACATGTAGTTTTATCTCAAAACAATTATTAGTTAAAAACTTTAGATTTTCGATAATTATAACATGTTAAAGCGGATCTCGATGCCACTGAAGGTTTATATAGTTCATAACAACTACACAAAACCCTAAACGAGATCAAAGCACATATATAGCTGAAGCGATTTAACAAGATCATAATAATATAATTATAATTAATCTAATTAGGGTTACATACCTTTACGCTAAAGCAAATCCATAGGATAAAGAACAAATCACCAATACGGGTTTATAACGTACTCCACCAAGATATAGTCTAAAGTAAGACTATATTATGTTCTTGTACACACGTAATACAACGAGCTAACCATGATTCTAGCACGTGTAAATTGAGCTTCAACGCTTGTGGAAAATCTACCCAACAAACCTAGAGAAGGGCTAGGACTAGATTTTAAGCAAAATCGAAAGAACAAAAAAACCAACCGAAACCCCTTTGTGGTTTCTTGTTGCGATCGACCCAAGAGAAATAGAGGGAGAAGTTGTGTGTTGAATTATGAGGGTAAGGGAGTTTTTATATAGGCCTAAATCCGTGTAGCTTAAGAAACAAATATAAGGAAAGTTTTTTCCTTCCCTTTTCCCCTTCATAACCGACGGCCCAAACACCCCTTAGGGGTGTTCTGGAACCTTCCATTATTTTTTCTATTTATTCCTCTTTTTATTAGTCCACAACGCTCGTTAATACTTATCTCTTAATTATTTAACGATCATTAAAGTTATAGCTCGATTTAATAAATATAATAAATATATTTATTTAATAAATTAACTCTTTACGTATTGTGTGCAATCCCGTAATCTCGAGTTCGTTCCTATCACACGACTACTAAATATAAGTCCATAAAGTTTCACATATTGTGTATAAGACTATTTCACATATTTGCTCAAGTCTAAATTTTTGAAAATGATTTTTGAAACCCCTTATTTAACAAATAAATTTAAGAAACTATTCACCCCCCTTATAGTTTCTACATCTCTCTCTAATTTTTTTTCCAAAACACCCTTTTTATTTCGACAAAAAGGGGAAAAGTGAAATATAACAACATATTTCTAAAACTTATGTGTTATTTCTAATCAAAACTTAAAAATAAGTTTATATTTTTTCTTCAACAAAAAGAGAGAGATTGTTAATATAAATATCGCGTTAAACGATGTTTATATTTTTAAATTCCTCTCAAGTTTTGCTAACGACAAAAGATTGAATCTATTTTTAAGCTTGTATTAAAAACAACACTAAATCTTTAGATCAATGTTTTTATGTTTCTAACTTTTATAATAACTTCTCTACATTTATAAGACTTTGTATAAACTTAAAATGTACAAAATACATCTTACACATACACTATATATCTAATAGAAAAGTCATACCCACAATATAATTATGATTATGTGTGATGTTGAACAAAAGATGTGAGGTATTTAGGAGGAAACAAAAATCAAAACCCACAGACCCAAATGTGTTGAAGACCGGCCCAAATGACTTGGGTCCATGGGGTCCGTGGTTAGCTGGACTTGTTGCTTATAAATACCAAGCATTCTCCTCACCCATCTTCTTTACAATCTCTCTAATCTCTTATTATATTCTTACTCTCTAACCTCTAATCGCACTCTCATTCTTGTCTCTTGTTGTATAGGTCTTGCTATTTTTGAAGATCACAAACAAGAAATCTATACCCAAGATTTGAACTTTCAATGTTTATTTGTGTGATTGTATTAAGTGTTACCTATTTAGTTACCATTGTTGTACCCATTCATCTACAACTTGTGTAATAGTGTGAAAGAACATGACATCTTAGCTTATGTGTTGGTAAATATTGTAAGCAACGTGTAAGGATTTATCCACCAATATAAAGGAGGTTGTTGACTAGTGAAAGTTGAACTCTCGAGTGGATACTCGAGGAGTGGAAGTAAGGGCAAGATAAGTGAGATCCTATTAGGCCGAACCACTATAAATCACTTGGGTATTATGGTTTGATTTACTCTCCCTTTATCCCTATTACACACATTAGTAAAACTCAATCACACTCGATTCATATATCCTTAATAATCACGTATAAAGTTCCAAATAAGCAAACCTAACCAGTAAAACTATTCAACCTCCCCCTTCTAGTTTTCCACATTCTTATTCACGACTGAATGCCGAGGATCATGAACAAGATGGTGAACTTAACCATGAAAACTGTGGTAACTGACTCGAACGACCACAAGAATCGTGAGTCCTACATCACCTCTCACTTATGTTCTCTAATTTTGTCTGTAAACCACACACATGCCATTAACAACCCATATGAAAGATGTGAGGTTTTCATAAGTTAATATACTATTCACATTTTTAAATCTAAAACAAGAATTTTGGTTTAGTATTTATAATTAATACTTTTAATATTGACATCATCCTATCAAAAGTTCTCGGTAGCTCATCAAACACATAAATAAGTGGAGAAGTTGGGTCAGCGCGAAGCATATTAAAAAACCGACTTCGTTAGGAAAGCAAAGTGACCCTCCTTGTAGAAAACTAGAAAGGGGGTTGAATAGTTTTTACCGATTAGTTTTAATTATTTTGAAACTTTTTCGTGAACGTGAATAGATATAGACGAAGTGTGAATAAAGTAAATGACTTGAAGTAATAAAGAAACAAACCACAATGCACAATGATTTATAGTGGTTCGACCTAGCAAGATCTCACTTATCTTGCCCCTACTTCCACTCCTCGAGTATCCACTCAAGAGTTCTACTTCACTAGTAAATGAATCTACTTTACACCGGTGGAGAAACCTTCACACTTTAGCTTACAATCTTTAACGACACCTAAGCTAAGATGTCTCATCTATTACAAAGGCACAACAACGGCTTATACACTTATACACTTTGTGGCTTACAACAACGACCATAATATTACACAAGTAGATGGATGGATGGGTACAACAATGGTGATTGTGTAGGTAACACTTAACACATTCGCGCAAGGTGAAGCCTTGAAGGATCAAAGCTTAGAGTTGAGATTTCTCGTGATCGATCATGATATGAGCAAAGATCTAAATTCACAAGCAAGAAGAGAATAGACAAGATAGGTTAGAAGATTAGAATGTATTGAGATTATAGAGAGATTAGAGAAAAAATAGGTGAGGATTAAACTTGGACAAGGTTGTTATTTATAGGCACATGACAGAACCCCATAGAACCCGTCAGACCCTTCACCAATGGGTTCATCGGGGTTCGGCAGGTCTGAATTTTGTTGCCTCATAAATGTTTGTCCAAGATCATAAGCAACTATCAAATCTTGTCTAGTTTGACTTTATATATCTGAGAAAAAAAAAGTCAAAGTCAACATACAGAGTCCATTTTGCTTTTTTGTTTTATGCTTACATTATTTGTGTATATTTTTATAAAGCTTTAAGTATAAGTTCATGGACTAAAAATACTTATGTGTTGCTTATAATCCAAACATAAAAATATGTTTGATGTTTTGTCGTTAACAAAACGTTAAGTATGATTAAAACATAAATATCATTTTAGTGTGATATTTGCATTTACAATCTTCCTCTTTTTGTTGAAGACAAAACATTAACTTATTTTAGTTTGATTTTACATCAACATATAAGTTCGTTTTAGAAATATGGACTTATATTTCTCTTTTCCCCCTTTTTGTTGAAAGAAAAAGGGAAGGTTTTAAGTGGAAAAAGAGTTTGAGGAAGATGTTGCGTTATCGCGATATAAGCAAGATAGATAGCAAACAATTTCCATGACTCCCCCTCGGTTCAAAACTCCCCCTATATTGGAGAACCGAGAGCCATGGATTTTAAAAATCCTGCAAGAAAAAGGTTAGAAAGATACACAACATGGTTACATTTAGATGTGGTAGCCTATTATTGGACTATATGAATTTACACACATTTTTTATACAAGAGGAGATGAAAAATGTAAATGAATCTTGCGAAGATTTGATTCTCCCCTTAGATTTTTGCCCGTATGTGTAAGATTCGTGAAATAGAAAGTTAGTATTCTCGAGACCAAACTCGAGATAAAGTATGAGCACATAACCTTCACACACATTTGTCATAATTGTACAAATAATAATTGGAATAACAAGGGTTCATTCATCTTGCCCCAAAGTAAAAATACAAATAAAAGCGTGTGAAACATTTGGGAAGATAATGGATTACAATTTGACAAAGAAAAATAAAATTAAACAGTAAGATCCACGGACCCCTCAGGGTTTCGGACCCTTGGGAGAAAGGGTCCGACGGGGTCCCCCTACTCTCGAGACAAAGAAAGAAACAGAAAAAATAGTAAGTGCCCGGGAGTGTTTGTGGAGTGAGTGTTTTACTGAGAAGAGGGGGGGGGGTGCAGGAATGCATTAAACTTTGAAGAATGTTGGTGATAATGAACCTCATTTCATCACGGAGTTCCATGACAATAGTTTGTGTATAACGATAATGGTCGCATACATAAGGTGTGTGGTGGAAGGGATATCATGATGAGTGTTGTAAGTAGAGGGATTGGTTAGATCTCTGAGGCGTTCGGCCTCATGTAGGTGTTTGTTGATCATGTCATTGAAGGTATAGAGATGGTTAAGCTCATGAATGTGAGCTTGCCCTTGTTGAAGGGGCGGAAGCACACTCGTGGGTGAGCAAGGTGAGTGACTGGTGGGAATGGACGGTTCTATTGGTGACGACTCAAACCATGGTGAGTTTTGTACTCCTATGAAAGAGGGAATATATGGAGACTCCCCCGATGGTAGAGAGAGGCCATCCATTGGTTGAAGATCCGGTGAATAGGGTGTGTTAATACAATGATGCATAAAAATGTTACTTTCATTTTTCGGTATCGCTTAGTTTTGATTATGACAATATATAAAAACAAGCATTTACGAAAATGAGGAAAATCTAATTCTTGAGTTCAAGTATTTTTCATTTCACCCATTATCACTTAAAGTATGAATAAACAAGTGATCAACCTAACTAAGTGATCCAGGATTTAGTTTGTCTTAAAACTCACTTGTATCTATTAGTTACAAAAGTTTTTGTTAAACTTTAATTTTAAGAAAATGTTTTGTTAAATTAGAAATTTAAAAATATAAAAATGGCATATTCCATATGGTTTAGGAATATCCTTTATGGATAAAAACTTCACCAGATGTGACTAACCCACTAAAAGACAAAAATAAGCTGAGTCTAGGAAGTGCGGTTCTTTAAATACCTATGCGGTTCCTTATCGATATCGAACCGCGGGTTAAATAAAGAACCACGCCCAGACATAGCCGTTGGAACCTTCTCTTATAAATAGTGGACCATTTCCAGATTTTCTCTGCACCTCTTTTGCACACAAATTTCCAGATTCAATCCACCTTCTTAAAACGTTTTCAAGTAAGGCTTAATTGTTTTTGGTAATACAAATTGATTGGTATTCTATGTCTAATTGGCAAGAAACATTTTAAAAAAATAAAAATAGCCATTATACTACGTATACGTACTATTCTCCACTTATAACATCAAAATGCACAAAATACAAAGTAACAAAATATACATTTATTCTACAAATTCAAAAATTACAAATAATGCAAAAATGTAAATCTAAAATACAAGTTCAAATTTATAAAAATAAAGCTACAATTTATAAAATATAAAAAATATGAACTTCATTTGTCTAAAATGATTTTTTTAGATAAATCTGATATTGCGTTAAACAAACTAGCCCAATTTCACTATAACTAGCCCAACAAGGCAACAATACTAGTTAACCAAATTGAAGACTTAACGAAAAAGGATTAACACTAAGATTCATCTAACGATATTCTTAACTGTAAGGACCTATAGCTCATTTAAGACTTAACAGAGGGTTAAACGAACTATCTGAATAGGACTGTGAACGACATAACATAATACAAGATTAGGGACTAAAACCGTACATTATTGAAACGTAACCATTATACCTAATCCTCCTAGGACTGTGACTGTAACGCGTAGCTACACTATGGAGGATGTAAATGTGCATTTATCAATCTGGTTAGAGATCTTTAAACACAAAGACAATAGCAAAAATCTAACTCCTAACTGATTTCACTATCTGTTTCTATGTGAATCCTACACCTACACGAGGCAACTACAACTGATTACAAGCAAGGAATCCAACTGTTCTACACAAATCATATTCCAACCAAATACAACCAAACACTAGTTTGATTCTACTATTTCACTATCTGTAAACAAGATTCATTTAGATGACTTCTATGAACAGTAACAGATTTATAGACATTAAAGTGGAAAAGTGAAAGTTAAAACTTCAAAATTCATTAATGGTGAAGTTGGTTATAACAAACTAACAGAAAAGAGAAACACATAACATCGATCTAGAATGAAAGAGGAACTAAGTATGAAAGTAGAATCTTATTTTCATTAATGGTCAAAAGTGATTACATCAATAACAGAAACATAACAAACTTTTGTGTGTAAAAGCTAACTAACTACTCCTACTAACTAATTAACTATGTGTAACTACTCCTAAGCTAACCGTCTTCAATTGAGGTGGATGACCGGTATTTATAGACGTTGAGGGAGATGAGATGACGTGCAACCTCCATTCAGGTCGTGCCATGTGTAAAATACGAGGTTGAGATTATTTAGGGTTCTTCACATCCCCAGATTTGGGGGTTTCTTCATCCTTTGATCTTCATCTAATTAAGTAGTATCTTCTTGTAGAGGAGGAAAAGAGGAGCACTTTTGCTTCTTTAGTATTCGTCTGAAACCTTGTGGATTGTACTCGAAAATGAATTGAAGTTATGTGGTGAAAGAAAAGTGTGAATCGTCTGCTATCTTTCTTTCTCTCTCTTTGTTGCGTAGAAGATGAAGTCGTGTTTATGACTTGGTCTTGCTGACTTTGACCAAGTTAAATGAAAGTTAAATAAACTTTTTCATTCTTTTCTTTTTGGTCCTTTCACTTTTCATCTCTTAATCAAAAGTGTTAAACACTTTTAAGTCAAATCTCCTTTTCATCCTTTGTTTTTGTAGAAATTGCAACTTAAGCCCTCGATCTTTAAAATTTTGGCAAGTAAGGTCCTTGATGTTGGGAATAAAATGAGCTAAGTCACTCAGACGTTGATAAGAGGAAATTGGACGCTGACAAGTGAAAATGAAGCGCTGACTGATCAAGCACTGACAGATCAAGCACTAACAAAGAAATATACAAGCGCTGACAAGAAGAAGTCCAACCATTGATAGGAATACTTAGTCAACACGTTTATTATTTGAAATAAAGATATGATCAACGTTGTATTTTCTATATTTATCGTTACCTAGAATAGTTGATAGGTTATCCTTTGTACACGACTCCTTATGTTATAAAAGGAGGTCGTAGGGTTTATAATACATACATTATTCAATTTTCACAACTTTCATTGTAAGCAAGTTTGATTATTAATCTAAAGTGAAAGTTTGGTTTAGCTGTTTGCTTGTTCTTTATTCTAAGTGTTAATTCCGCATAACACTTAGATTTTTCATAACAAGAAAGTTTCTCTACATGTTAAACTTGATTTAATCTCGTTAACACAAAGCTAATCGATCTAAGTTTGGGATCAACAAGTGGTATCAGAGCTTGTTGAGGAACTTTGATCTAGAAGAACAATAAACGCTAGAAACACCAGAAACCCTAAAACCAGACAAGATGTCTGCTACATAATCCTCTTCCTCATCAAATCATAACCTAAAAATCCTTATGCTCGACCCTGGCAACTTTGAACAATGGAAGTTCAATTTTGAACAATATCTTCAAATTTATGATCATACTCTTTGGGAGATTATTGAATTTGGGAATCAGTTTAATAAAGTTGCTAGGATTGGTGCTTCAATTGCAACAAGAACCAATGCTGGTTCCTCTACGGAAGAGCGAAGAGAAAGACCAAAAGATGGAAGTCTCAACTGTAGATATAGCTGCAAGAAGGAATGACATTAAGACTATGAGAATTCTTAAACTCTCTTTGTGTCCAAAGAATCAACACAAGTATAGGAGTTTTGAGTCTGCCAAAGAACTTTGGGCAGCCCTTCAAGTCACCTATGGTGGTAATGAAAATACTGCCAAAGAAAGGAAGAAGCAACTTTTGCATGAATATGCTGTATTTAAAGCTCTTCCCAATGAGAAGCTAAATGAGGTGAGAAGCAGGCTTCTGGACATCACAAGCAAGTTGTCCTTCATGGGAACTGATACAGGGCTTTTGCCCGTATAAAAATTAAATTTCGTGTTCTCGGTATCTTAGCGAATTAATTTCCAGTTCAATGTATACTCTATTGTTTTTGGTGAAACAAATATTTTTGGTTGTTTTTAAAATAAAATGTGCAAAACAATTAAAGTAAATGACTTTAAAGTAATTTAAATCTAAATTTAATTTAAAATAAAAGTGCAAGTATTTAAAAGCGTGACTAAAATTAAAAGGCACTAAACGTAAATAACGCAAACTTAAATCTAACTAAGGCAAACTTAAAACGCAACTAAAACTTAAACTAAGGCAAGGCTAAAATAAATCTAAGGCAAATAAACTTAAAGTGCGACTAAGTAAAAGGCGGGAAAAGCTTGAAAATTAAAAACAGAAAATTAAAAACAGAAAATTAAAAACAGAAATTAAAAGAACCTCAAAATTAGCTCATCCGGAATAATTCCCTCATTCGGAATAAACATTCATCCGGAATGTCACATTCGTTCGAAATATTTTTCTTCACTCGGAATATTCACCAAATACCTTGATCCGGAATAAATCCTTTATCCGGAATATGTCACATATCCGGAATAAAGTCTTGATTCGGAATAATGGTCTTGATCCGGAATGTTGCCTTCGTTCGGAATATCTCTTTATCCGGAATAATATTCCGAATAAACTCCTTGATCCGGAATAATAACTTATTCCAGATGAACTTGCTTGATCCGGAATATTTCCTTGATTCGGAATGTTAGTTTGATCCGGAATATTCCCTTGATCCGGAATATTCTGTTGATCCGGAATGTCAAATATTCCGAATGAAAGTATTGATCCGGAATAATATATATTCCGAATGAAGGTATTGATCCGGAATAATAAATATTCCGAATGAATCCCCTTGATCCGGAATGTACAATATTCCAGATGAACGACTTTGGTTCAGAACAATTGATATTCCGAATGAACAACTTTTTGAATTCCTTTACTCGGAATACTGGCTTGATGCGGAATATTTCCTGGGAATCACAGTAACAAACAGGCGAAAAACAAGGAGAACAAGAAACACACGAATCTAAACAAATCTAAACAAAATCAACCACAAGATTAAATCTAACTAATCAATAAACAACTATTAATCATAAACAATCAATCCAAAACAATCAAACTAACAAAACTAATCAAAATAATCAAAACCCACTTAATAAATATAACAAAAACTCAAGAACATGAACATGAACAATAAACATAAAGATCAAAGATTAAAGAAAGGTATAATGAGAGATAAGCAATAAAAATAAAGATTGACAAGAATTTAAAAGAAAAACTTACTTGAAATTAAATGAATTTAAGGTGCAAGACAAGGTATTTAAATTTGACAATAAGGTAAATGACAAGGTAATTAAATTGCAAGGTAATTAAAAGTGGAAGAAATAGTGTGTCAAACTATCCAACAAATCTAATAAAATGAAATCCTAAACTATATATAGGGGAGGATTAGGGAGTGCTTAGGAAGCTTCCTCCCCTCTTTCATTTCTTCTTAATTGCATGATCAAGTCCTTAAGCCTTTAATCTTTTGTTAATCTTGGACAACCCATCCTTTTTACCACTTAATTACAATAATAATCGAGCCAAAATGTGTATTTTATGTCATTTATGTCGGAATTATGCGTGGTTTGTGTTTTTGTTGTGACTTAGGACGAAAAGGTGAAAAGTGGAGAAAACACGGGCATTCACGGGCTTTTATAGAAGAAAAAGACAAAAGACGAAGTCAAGAAGTCAAGAGTGCAAAAAGAACGGAAGTCCAAGACCAATTCTGAAGATTTATCGAAGAAAAATTCAAAAGACGGAAGTTTACTTAAAGCCGAAGAACTCAAGTCTTATTTATTGAAGAATTAAAAGACAAGTTCAAAGAAATCCCGAGCCAAAAGTCATTAAAGTCCAAGATTAACAAAAGATTAAAGGCTTAAGGACTTGATCATGCAATTAAGAAGAAATGAAAGAGGGGAGGAAGCTTCCTAAGCACTCCCTAATCCTCCCCTATATATAGTTTAGGATTTCATTTTATTAGATTTGTTGGATAGTTTGACACACTATTTCTTCCACTTTTAATTACCTTGCAATTTAATTACCTTGTCATTTACCTTATTGTCAAATTTAAATACCTTGTCTTGCACCTTAAATTTATTTAATTTCAAGTAAGTTTTTCTTTTAAATTCTTGTCAATCTTTATTTTTATTGCTTATCTCTCATTCTACCTTTCTTTAATCTTTGATCTTTATGTTTATTGTTCATGTTCATGTTCTTGAGTTTTTGTTATATTTATTAAGTGGGTTTTGATTATTTTGATTAGTTTTGATAGTTTGATTGTTTTGGATTGATTGTTTATGATTAATAGTTGTTTATTGATTAGTTAGATTTAATCTTGTGGTTGATTTTGTTTAGATTTGTTTAGATTCGTGTGTTTCTTATTCTCCTTGTTTTTCGCCTGTTTGTTACTGTGATTCCCAAGAAATATTCCGCATCAAGCCAGTATTCCGAGTAAAGGAATTCAAAAAGTTGTTCATTCGGAATATCAATGTTCCGAACCCAAGTCGTTCATCCGGAATATTGGACATTCCGGATCAAGGGGATTCATTCGGAATATTTATTATTCCGGATCAATACCTTCATTCGGAATATATATTATTCCGGATCAATACTTTCATTCGGAATATTTGACATTCCGGATCAACAGAATATTCCGGATCAAGGGAATATTCCGGATCAACCTAACATTCCGAATCAAGAAAATATTCCGGATCAAGCAAGTTCATCCGGAATAATTTATTATTCCGGATCAAGGAGTTTATTCGGAATATTATTCCGGATCAAGAGATATTCCGAACGAAGTCAACATTCCGGATCAAGACCATTATTCCGAATCAAGACTTTATTCCGGATAAGTGACATATTCCGGATAAAGGATTTATTCCGGATCAAGGTATTTGGTGAATAATCCGAGTGAAGAAAAACATTCCGAACGAAGGTGACATTCCGGATGAATGTTTATTCCGAATGATGGAATTATTCCAGATGAGCTAATTTTCAGGTTCTTTTAATGTCTGTTTTTAATTTTCTGTTTTTAATTTTCAAGCTTTATTTTTCCCGCCTTTTTACTTAGTCGCACTTTAAGTTTATTTGCCTTAGATTTAGTTTAGCCTTTCCTTAGTTTAAGTTTTAGTTGCGTTTTAAGTTTGCCTTAGTTAGATTTAAGTTTGAGTTATTTACGTTTAGTGCCTTTTAATTTTAGTCACGCTTTTAAATACTTACACTTCTATTTTAAATTAGATTTAGATTTAAATTGCTTTAAAGTCATTTACTTTAATTGTTTTGCACATTTTATTTTAAAAACAACCAAAAATATTTGTTTCACCAGAAACAGTAGAGTCATACATTGAACTGGAAGTCAATTCGCTAAGATACCGAGAACACGAACTTTAATTTTTATACGGGCAAAAGCCATGTATCAAATGGCGCCGCTGCCGGCTCTTTTCGTAAAGATTAACGGTTTTCTGTGAGAGACGCGTTGCTTTTTGGGATCCGTTCACTTTTGAGCGTTATTTTCTTGCACAAAAATTAAAAAAAAAAACCATAAAAATTAAAAAATTGTTAAAAAACACATAAAAATTTAAAAAATTTAAAAATCCAAAAAGATTTTATTTTTATTGTGTATATATATTGTCTTTGCGTTTGGTATTGTTTTCTTTTGCCTTTTCAGGTGTATGCGTACTAGATCTTCTAATTATCAAGAGCCCGAGACTCAAGAAGATTTAAATATGGCAGGTGTTAACAACTGTAGAAACTAGAAGGGGGGGGGGGGGGGTTGAATAGTTTCTCTTCGATTGGTGACCAAATTAAAATTACTTTCAATTTGGTTTGTATCAAAACTATCTTTTACTTGAGGCTAAGTTGCATAATGATTAAGTTCAATTGAAATGCACTAGCAAGGATAATAAGCAAGTATAATGATAATGAAATAAGTAAAGAGTAAGGAAGGAGACAACCTAGTGGGAAGACACCAAGATTTATAGTGGTTCGACAACGAGGCTCTATCCTCGTTTCTACTCCACTCCTCGAGTACACCTACTCGAGATTTCCACTATATCCACAAGCTCCCTTCTCGGCGGAGAAAACCTTACATCGTTGCTTACATTATTTTCTGACACTAAGCTAAATGTCGAGACCTAATCTTTAGCTAGGACCAATCTACACGACGTTGCCTACTTCACAATTTAACGACACAAGGCTAGATCTCGGGTTCTAAGCCTAAGGTAGAACCAATCTTCACGACGTTGCCTACTTCACCATTTTACGACACAAGGCTAGATGTCGAGTTCTAATCGAAAGCTAGAACCAATCTTCACGACTCTTCACTTTGAAGCTAAGTGAGAACTTCACACAATACAACTACTAATCACTTTAAAGTTTAGTGAGAACTCACAAGACACAACCACATCACTTTATAGTTTAGTGAGAACTCCTAATCAAATCTATTACAACTCAACTAGACTTATCCAAGTACACACATGTAGCTTGGATTTACACAACACAAATCCAAGCAAACACATATGCAATGGATGTACACAACAAATCCAAGTATCCACAAATAACTTGGATGAACACAACTAGTCCAAGTATTCATAAATACATTGGATTTACCTAAAACAAAAAGGGGTATCATGATGAATATGACTAGCTCATAGATTCATCTTTATCACTACACTAGTGAGTGAGTGATCTTCTCATTGGACATGGTAAAAGAGGAAGAGGATAATCATATGTAAACATCCTTAACAATTTAAGTGATCATTTACTAATGATTATGATATAGAAAATAGAAAGAGGGCTGAGAAAAACGTCCAAGAGGCTTGCTGGAAAATGAGATTTGACCCACTATTTAAAGGAGACAAAGTTACAACGGATCTATAACGGCTACTGTGCGCGGTACCTTATCTCACCCCGCGGTACCATATCGCTAAGGTACCGCGTAGGTACTTAAGGTACCGCCACTAGACTCCGCTCCATTTTTTGTCTTTTAGTGGGGTGGGAATATCTGAGGTATTTCAACCCTTCAAAGGATATTCTAATAGCATTTGGAATATGCCATTTTCAAATTTTCATTTTCCATTTTAATAAAACATTATCTAAAAAAGAAAGTTTATTAAAAAGTCTTTTGTCTTATTAACAAAAGTGAGTTTTAAGGATAATCATTTTGATGATCACTAAGTATGATTAAGAAAGGTTAGTGATATGATTATTACCTTGATGATAGTGTTAGTTAAATAATTCATTTTGTGTTTTACACTAAATGTGTTGTAACACTCTCATTTTTCGTATCGGTACAGCGGAAGGGTCTTTCAGAGTGTTACGGGATAGCACAATAACTCCAATCATATACAACACATTAAAATGGTTGTACAAAGTTTAACAAACATTCATTCGATAAAAAGTTTCAAAAGCGTACAACAGGTCCCAAATTATACTGGTCATTAAGTTTACAAAACACAGATCGAATGAACATTTTTAATATTAAGTGTGGGCCATCAGAGTCGATCTCCATCCGGATTACCTTCAAGCACCTGAGATAAAAACATGCAAAAATCATATCAGCGAATACCGAGTGAATTCATAGAGTTTAATGAAAACCGTTATATAAAAACAATCATTTACAATCATTTAAAATCAGAACACAAGTATAATATCGGAAGTAAGTCCTCATATTGCTAGTCAGGCAATATATATCAAGCATACATCTGAAACCGTCCATGAGACCGTAGTCTCTATTTTACCATGATAGGTAATATATTCATCGTAATAGCGTCGTTATCATATATAGGATACATTTTTATTTAGATTAGGTAGGATTATTATTAGCCGCATGACATTGTTACCTTACTATGAAAACAGCGGGCCGCGAACCCGACAAACAATTTGCCCATCTAAGTTAGCGTGTCGTCACAAAAATCACGCTATGGAATCTTCTCATACATAAATTCGCTTACCAATCAATGTGGTACGACGGGGATCAACCGTCAAGGAGCGAACTGGGGTGATCGTCCCCAAATAGTACTATCAAATGCATAAGCGTCTACCAAATCCCGGTAGTTCACAATTCATGCTAATGGGACTTTAAGTGACATAACCAAACTACTAATAATCCTTTTAGTCTCGAATATAGGGTCATAGCATCATTCGGGTCAATCTCATTAAGCATACAATCGGGACTACTTGTGTTCTATTTTTATAAAATTCTAGCATGTTATCTCCCTCGCGGGTTTACAAATCTTTTTATAAAACATTTAAAAGAGTGCGAGGCTATGAACTCACGTTGTTAATGAAAGGCGGATTATCGGCTACGGGCGTGCTTCGGTCACGGAAACCTATGTAAATAATAATCGGTCTTAGACTCGGTCCAATGACTTTTATCAAAATAACAATATACATATGATGATTTTTGTACATATGATGATGATCAAGTGGGTTTATACATCCTTGTTTACTCATTTTAGCGTTTACGTTTTGGTAACGTCTTACTAGTTCACTAGTTTTACCGATTTTACCTATTTTAAGTCCATTAAGTCTTTTATAAGTTCTTTAACTTGTTTTTACCCATTTTATACCTATATTATCAGTATATATACTTTTCATGTTGGGCCCAAATGGGTTAAGCCCAATAAGTTCTTTTTACAAGTTTTATCTTATTAAGTCCAATTATTAGTCCAATATGTTTAGTTAGCTCGTAAATGTCCGTAATTCTTATAGTTCGGGTTTTATTGGTTTTTACTTGTATTAGTTATCTATACATCAGTATATGACTTTTATAAACTTTACATTAGACGGGTTTGGTCGTCTAAGTTTTATTTGGCGAAAAACGTTAATTTTACGGCGATAGCCGAAAAAGTCGTAAAAATCAAGTTTATGGTTTTTACTACTTATAAATATTATTTTACCACCATTTATATAATTTACCCATTTAATTAACCTTTTATACATTTATATAAATAAGTTTTATAAGTTAGTGGGTTTATATTTTTATATTTTATACATTATAATGTGAGTGCATATAATAATAATAAACATTATTTCCAAAATCTGATTTTTAACTTCATGTTCACCATTTTTACCATATCTAGAGTTATATAATGACTTAGAAGCTCATTTTTGGATGACATGTTCTTCATAATATGTGCTACATATAACTTAGCTATAGCTACTGCCCATTTTGAGTTTAAGTTGCCTTAACAGTCCCTACAAAACTGCTTATTCAGATTATACCACCTAACTTGTTTTGATCATATCTCACTCATTATTTTGATTCCATTGCATGGCCAACTCTCACATGTGTATAACATCATCTACTTACTGTAAATGGATCAAACCATGCAATTTTATCAGTTCATCTTTTAGTTATCTACTGTTTTTATACAGCCAACTAATTAGTCAAGATTTTAACTTCATTTCTTATAGTTATCATCATTTTTAAGCATATTTATCAACACATGATCCCCACACAACATTTTTATCATCATATATACATCATATACATATACAAAATGAAAGAAAATACATTTGTTCTTTACAAAATAACAAGAGAAAAATGGAGAGTATGATCTTCTTTACCAATCCAAGTGGATTTCTTGTTTTAGGAAGACAAGAACTTGATGAACACAACAAGTATCTCCAAGACCATCAAATATCAAGAACATAGGTTGGAAAATCAGCCCTAGGACACAAGCAAATCACCTCCAAAGTTGTTAATATGGCCACCAAATGATCAAGGCTTCAAGAGAACACCTTAATAGAACTAGTAAACATGTGGTTTATGGCTAGAAAAGATCAAAGAGGGTGTTTGTTGGATTATTTGGGACGGCACAAGGAAGAGTTTGAGAGAGTTTTTGGAGTGGATTGCATGTAAGAAATGAGGGAAATGAAAACAAGTAGCTAGTTTTGTGGTAAAGTGGTAAAGGTTAGCTTGAAAGGTAAGCTAAGGCTTACACTTGTGTAAGTTAGCTAAACTTGATGCCACCTATGTGTTGTGGTGTCAAGTTAGCCGTCCCATTTTGCTAGTTGGGTGGGACAAAGTGTTTTGTCCCATCTCACTAGTTTACGGGTATTCCTCGATTCTAGTTTTCTCGATTTGCGTGCCCTCGGGTCATTTTACGAAAAACGTTTTTATAAATTATGAATCACCGTCACAAAATGAATCCAATAAAAATTGTCTCATCAAAAACGGAGTTCAAAAACGTAAATACGTAATCCTAAGGTTTCCGGTTTAGTCGTAAAAGACGCCAAATTATGCACGTAAGCCCAAATTTAAATCCGTAAATTGTGAGTTCGTCAACCAACACAAAAATAAGTTTCAAAATATTATACGAGAAAATATTTTACTACCTGAAAATGTTAGATTGTGACAGCTTTTCCTCCTAAAAGGGAACAACGTCCTCGTGATCCATTTTATTTGGATGTCCGTTTCTTATTGAAATCGAAGAGGTGCGGATATTTCTTCCACATTTCATCCTCTCGTTCCCAAGTATACTCCGGTCCATGCTTTGAATTCCATCGGATTTTGACAATAGGTATCCGACTTTGTTTCAGTTGCTTTACCTCACGGTCCATAACTTCTACGGGCTCTTCGATAAAATGCAACTTCCCATCTATTCGAACCTTACCTAACGGAATTTTCTCATCACTCACTGCTAGACATTTCTTCAGATTAGATACATGGAATGTGTTGTGAACACCATGAAGTTCTGGGGGTAACTCTAGTTTGTAAGCCACCGGACCTACTCTAGATAAAATCTTAAAGGGTCCAATATAACGGGGATTCAATTTTCCTCGCTTTCCAAATCTGATAACGCCTTTCCATGGCGGTACTTTCAACATTACTCGGTCACCCACTTCAAACTCCATTGGCTTCCGCCGTACATCCGCGTAACTTTTCTGTCTACTACGGGCAGTCAACAACCTATTCTTAATCTTAACTATCATCTCCGTAGTCTCCCGGATCAATTCCGGTCCCGTGAGCTGGGTATCCCCAACTTCACTCCAACATACAGGAGATCTACACTTCCTACCATACAAAGCTTCAAACGGTGCAGCCTTAATACTAGAATGGTAACTATTGTTATACGAAAACTATGCTAACGACAAATGTTTATCCCAATTCTTACCAAAGTCTAACACACAAGCTCTCAACATATCTTCTAGTGTTTGTATCGTCCTTTCACTCTGCCCATCAGTCTGGGGGTGATAAGCAGTGCTCATGTCGAGATTCGTTCCCAAAGATCTTTGGAGAGATTTCCAAAAATTCGATGTGAATCTAGGATCTCGATCTGAAATGATCGATACAGGCACTCCATGCTTGCATACAACATTATCAAGGTATATTCGAGTCAGCTTCTCCAGTGAGAACTGCTCCTTAACCGGAATGAAGTGTGCTGATTTGGTCAGTCTATCGACAATAACCCAAATCGAATTGTTTCCAGATGATGTTCTAGGAAGCTTGGTGATAAAGTCCATTGTAATTCGCTCCCACTTCCATTCAGGAATCTTTGGTTGTTGAAGTAGTCCTGATGGTTTTTGGATGTTCTGCTTTAACTCTAGCACAAGTCAAGCATTGAAGAACATACATAGCTATGTCAGCTTTCATATTCGGCCACCAGTACAACTTCTTCAAATCATGGTACATCTTATCAGATCCCGGATGAATGGAAGACTTAGATTTATGGGATTCAAACATAATCAAATCTCTTACGCCTCCAAACTTAGGTATCCACATACGACCTCTTAAGCATTTCACTCCATCAGCTCTAACCTCTAAAGGATCTCCTTCTCCTCGGAACCCTTCATTAACAAAATTCTCCTTCTTACAAGCTTCTATTTGCGCATTTCTAATTTGCTCAGGCAAATTATTATGCACGGTCAAGACTAGAGAACGCACCCTGATAGGCTCTCTATCTTTCCTACTCAACGCATCAGCAACAACATTGGCCTTTCCTGGGTGATATTTTATATCACAGTCATAGTCACTTAACAACTCTATCCATCTTCGTTGCCTCATGTTCAATTCCTTCTGGTCGAGAATATACTGTAGGCTTTTGTGATCGGTGAATACCGTACACTTGGTGCCATACAGATAATTTCTCCACAACCTAAGAGCAAAGACCACAGCTCCTAACTCAAGATCATGAGTAGTATAATTCTCCTCATTCTTCCTTAATTGCCTAGAAGCATAAGCTATCACTTTCTCTCTCTGCATCAAAACAGCTACATAACCTCTAAGAGATGCATCACAATACACTACAAAATCTTCACTCCCGTCGGGTAATGACAAGATTGGCGCACTACATAATTTTTGCTTCAATGTCTGAAATGCTCCATCTTCATCACTTCCCCAAACGAAAGGTTTATTCTTCTGAGTAAGCTTAGTCAAGGGTTTAGCTATCAAAGAAAATTCTTTAATGAATCGCCTATAATAGCCAGCCAATCCTAAGAACTGTCGCACTTCCGTTGGCGTTGTCGGTGCAGACCAATTCTTAATAGCTTCAACCTTTGCAGGATCAACATGAATTCCATCTCTGTTAATCACATGACCAAGAAATTGCACAGAATCTAACCAGAAATCACATTTCGAAAACTTAGCATACAACTTTTCATCCTTCAACAACTTCAAAACAATCCTCAAATGTTCTCTATGCTCATCTTCATTCTTAGAATAGATTAGAATATCGTCAATAAACACAATCACAAATTTATCCAAGTAGGGCTTGCACACTCGATTCATTAAATCCATGAAAACCGCAGGTGCGTTAGTTAACCCAAATGGCATTACTTGAAATTCATAGTGTCCATAACGAGTTCTAAATGCAGTTATAGGAATATCTTCTTCACGGACGCGAAGTTGGTGATATCCTGACCGCAAATATATCTTAGAATACACACTAGATCCTTGCAGTTGATCAAACAAATCATCAATCCTAGGTAAAGGATATCGATTTTTAATTGTCAACTTGTTCAGTTCCCTATAATCAATGCACATACGAAAAGATCCATCCTTCTTCTTAACGAACAAGACTGGAGCTCCCCAAGGCGACGAGCTCGGTCGAATAAAACCTTTATCAGACAACTCCTTAAGTTGCTCAGATAACTCCTTTAATTCAGAAGGGGCTAATCGGTAAGGCGCACGTGCCACCGGTGCAGCACCAGGAATTAAATCGATTCGAAACTCTACTTGCCTTATCGGTGGAAGTTTGGGTAAATCTTTAGGAAATACCTCAGGAAATTCACAAATAATAGGTACATCTTCCAATCGTTTCTCCCTAGACTCATTCCCGGTCACTTGAGCTAAGAATAACTCACAACCGTTCCTGATGTACTTTTGGACTTTAATACATGAAACGATTTTTAAACGGGATTCACCTCGACTACCATCAATTACTAACGTCCTATTCCTAAGAGGAATCTTAACTTTCTTCTCTCCACATAAAATAGTAGCATTATTCAACGATAACCAATCCATACCAATAATAATATCAAAACTACCTAATTATATCAACATCAAATCAATCGGAAAGGAATGGTTCAAGAGATTTAGAGAGCATCCTTCTAATAGCTTATTAGTTTTCACTAATTTACCATCAGCCAATTCCACCTCGTAACTGGTACTTATCTCAACAGGTTCAATGTCAATAAGGGCACTAAATTTAGTGGATACAAAGCTCCTATCGGCACCCGAATCGAATAAAGCAACAGCATAATGATTGTTGAGTAAAAACGTACCGGTAACGACATTCGGATCCTCTTTCTTCACCTCAATTGTTCCAAGTTGGTAGATACCACCCTGGGGGTTTTTTTCCAGGTACAATCGCTTTCAACTTGGGGCATTCCGATTTCCTATGACCTTCTTCATTACAGTTGAAGCAAATGGTTCCCTTCTTACACCTTTCAACCTTGTGTCCAAGCTTTCCGCAATTTCGGCACTTCCAGCAGTCGCCAGCATGCCTCTTGTTGCCACACTTAGGACATCTGTCATCGTTGCGCGGTGCATTGTTGGTAAGAGCGTTTGCATTCCCCTTTCTCTTGTTCTGACGGCGATTGAAATTCTTCCTATTATCACCTCTATCTACACGATCACCGTCACCCTTTCTTTTCTCACCTACACGGGCTTCATCTTCCTTATCCTGAATTATCTGTCCAATGAGTTGGTAGGCCATTCGAACAGCATCATCAATGGTCAGTGGTTTCGATGATGTTACGTCCCCCTGGATATTCCTGGTCAACCCTTTCACATATTGCTCGATTCGGATCTCTTCGGGTTCAACCAATCGAGGACATAGCAAGGCCAACTCATGGAATCGATTCGTGTAACTATCAATGTCCACACCTTTCATTCTCAGATGAATCAACTCCTGTTCTAACCTAATGATCACACTACGAGGACAAAACTCCAAAGTCATCCACTTCTTAATTTCAGCCCAAGGAGTAGCATTAACAGCATCAAGACCCATGAAAGCAATTCTCCCGTTCCACCAAGTCAACGCACGACCTTTAAGAGTAGCCATAGCAAAAGTCACCTTATCTTCCTCCTTACACTTACTAATCCTAAACACCAATTCAATCTTCTCAATCCACTGGCTTAGTCCTACAGCACCTTCAGTTCCATTAAAAGGTAGAGGTTCACACTTCATGAACGTCACATAAGTACAGCCACCAACTTCAGGTCCATTGGCTCCAAGTCCTCCTACATTTCCTCCAGCATTAGCATTCACATTATTAGCATTCACATTCACATTAGTACCGCCAATTCCACTACCGCCAGCTCCACTACCGCCAGCTCCACTACCGCCAGCTTCATTTCTAGCATTTGCCATAAATTCAGTCATAGATGCGGTAACTTGCTCCGTAATAATCCTACGTACATCATCCTCAGTCACAACCTTCTTAGGCGGCATAGTTCTATAATTCCACAATTTCAAAGTATTAAGCATTCATCCAACAAAGGATTCATATAATATGGACTGAATTCATAATCAAGATACAAATAAGGCACAATATGGAATTCAAGACAAGATACATATTTCATTCGATCTGAAACAAAAGTATTGTCTTAGTACATCCTATATTAAAGTTCTAACACTATATACACTCAAAATTCGTGCCAAGTCTATTACTAACAAGTCGGTTCAGTCAAAGCTACAAAAGCACAAAAGATATAAAGGTCACTACTAAATACAGACTGGTCTACTGAGAACCGCCAGATGGTCCATCATCCATCGTCTTCTGGATCTTCGCCGGACGATCACTAGACACATCTTCAGCTGGGCGCTTACGGATTACTCCTCTTTCAACCATGTCGGCATAAAATCTACTATTCCATCCCACGGATATATTCAACTCCTTTTCGGCTTTCTCACGCATCGCACGAGCCACACTCAACTGAATTTCCATAATATTCACCTTTTTCTTCATTTCAGCATACTCAGCATTTTCTAACACCGATAACCTCCTAAAAGCCTCATTCAAACCACGTTCTACATCACTCAAATCCAAACTAAGCAATTCTCGCTCTTTCTCGCCAACCTTAGTCTTCGACTCCATATAAGCAACTTGAGTCTGAACAACACCTAATCCAACCTCTGTCACACAACTCTTAACACGGGAAGCATCTAGATCACGTCTCAAGGCCCATGGTGCAAGACCATGAATATGAGTAGCCTCTCGAGTACTATACGACTCTCCTATCTCACGTCTACGAGTAGCAATACCATCAGTACCGTCAGGTGCATCGTCATCCTCATCCTCCTCTGATTCAGAATCAGATTCAGACGATTCAGACATTTCATCCCTAGGTAACTCATCCTCAGAATCAGACAAACAAACTGGTGGGGGCAAAGGCTCGCCCTCTGGAACATCATACGGATAAATAAGCTCAGCTTCCTCATCGTCATCAACCTCAACATCTATACCTACATCCTCCTCGACATCCTCGTTGTCAATCTCGTCATCTAAATTATCTAACCCAATCTCATCATCATTCTCAATATCCACATTCTCAATCTCATTCTCTACCAAGTCAACCTGAGGGGCAATCTGATCTCCTAGTCCTAACTCGCGCTCGGGATCCTCAAATGGTTCCTCCTCATCATCTATCTCATAATCTACTAAGTCTAAATAAGGATCATCTTCTATATTAGGTTCGGGAATAGCATGGTTTTCTACAGGAATATTAGGGTCAGCCATGACAATCTGCATTTATATATTTATCTCGTATTAGGATAACATACTAGTTAAACAATTACATAATGAAATCACGATATATACATATATATAAATTATATTATATATATAAAAATATATATCTTCTCAATAGGGCTTGTTGGTAACGTCGGAGATCTCTGGCACCGTTATAGTCAAAAGATTTTTCAAATATTTTCTCAAATGTTCATTGTCAAAAGATTTTGAAAAGTTTTGTTCAAAACCTTGGTTTTTTAAATCCTTTGTTCTCTATAACGAGAGCTCCGGTACCAAACTGTAACACTCTCATTTTTCGTATCGGTACAGCGGAAGGGTCTTTCAGAGTGTTACGGGATAGCACAATAACTCCAATCATAGACAACACATAAAAATGGTTGTACAAAGTTTAACAAACATTCATTCGATAAAAAGTTTCAAAAGCGTACAACAGGTCCCAAATTATACAGGTCATTAAGTTTACAAAACACAGATCGAATGAACATTTTTAATATTAAGTGTGGGCCATCAGAGTCGATCTCCATCCGGATTACCTTCAAGCACATGAGATAAAAACATGCAAAAATCATATCAGCGAATGCCGAGTGAATTCATAGAGTTTAATGAAAACCGTTATATAAAAACAATCATTTACAATCATTTAAAATCAGAACACAAGTATAATATCGGAAGTAAGTCCTCATATTGCTAGTCAGGCAATATATATCAAGCATACATCTGAAACCGTCCATGAGACCGTAGTCTCTATATTACCATGATAGGTAATATATTCATCGTAATAGCGTCGTTATCATATATAGGATACATTTTTATTTAGATTAGGTAGGATTATTATTAGCCGCATGACATTGTTACCTTACTATGAAAACAGCGGGTCGCGAACCCGACAAACAATTTGCCCATCTAAGTTAGCGTGTCGTCACAAAAATCACGCTATGGAATCTTCTCATACATAAATTCGCTTACCAATCAATGTGGTACGACGGGGATCAACCGTCAAGGCGCGAACTGGGGTGATCGTCCCCAAATAGTACTATCAAATGCATAAGCGTCTACCAAATCCCGGTAGTTCACAATTCATGCTAATGGGACTTTAAGTGATGATTGTAGAGTTTTACTACTCTTTAGGAAAAGAGCGTAAATAGCGGTAAGTATCGAACAAATGACTTTAAGAAAAATCAAGTGTTAATGACCCAATCACTTAAAAGAGAGAAAGTTCGTTTCCCAAGGAGGTATATGTGTGTGAATTAACTTGTAGTTGTTTGAGATTAATATTGAGAAGAATGGGGATGAGAAGATGAAAAGACGGTTACGTTAAAATTAAACTACAACGTAAAAGACGTAAACGTAAAGCCGTAAAAAACTACCCAAATTAAAATTTTATACTAAGACCAAAAACAAAATCAATAATTAAAAAGACTAAAAAGAAGTCTAAAATAATATAAATAAAGATAAAAATCCAACAAAGATATTTTAAAACCTTTTATTAATTAAATATTTAATTTTAAATGCTAATTAAAGCCCTAAAATTAAATATAACTAATTCAAATGTCTAAAATATGATTTTATTGAACTAATACTGAACTTATATTATTATAAGACTAAAAAGTAATTTTCTAAAAATTAAAAGCTATTAAAACTATTTTTAAAACTCTAAAAATGATTTAAACTAATTAAAAACTTATTAAACTTAAAATAATTATAAAAATAAATCTAAAAGCTATAAAAATATTCTAAAAATGGAAAAGGTCCTAATTAATGATAAAGAACCTAAGAAAAATGAAAAAGAAATAAAAAGAAAATTTTGATTTTTTTAATAATAAAATAATATTAAAATAATACTAAAAATAAAAAGTTTATCAAATTAATTCTAAAAAATTTCTAAAATCTTAAAATATTCTAACTAAGAGAAAAACACAAATTAAAGTTCCTAAACCTTTTTTAATAATTTTATAAAAATGTTTAAAGTTTATGAAAAACCTTAAAATATTATAAAATTAAAAATTAATGTTTATAAAACCAAAACTTAATGTAAACCTCAAAATATTTATTAAAAAGCTAAAAACTATTTTTCCTGAAAATTAAAACTATTTTTTCTATTTTTTATTGATTTTATAAAAAACGTATAATAAATAAATTCTAGAAAATAATCTAATAAAAGGAAAAATATAAAAATTAGCTAGAAAAGTCTCAAATCTAATAAGGGTCCTAGGAAAAATGAAAATAAGCAAAAACGTTTAATCAATAAGCTAAAATGAGCTTATTTGCTCACGGCTTATTTATTTAAGCTAGAAATGAAAAACGTGTTAAATAACACTTGAAAACAAACTCTAACGAAAAAAGGCTATCTAGATTAACGGTAGAACTCCTACTCCTCCAACGAGAGGTCTGGGGTTCGAGTCCAGTTACGGGTATGCCTTTTTGTAATTTTTTATTTTTTATTTTTTTCTTTTTCCAACAAATCAGTGACCTCTTATAAGCTAATAAACACTCTCCAATCCTCTATTTTATGCCAGATTCAACAAGTGATGATCCAAAATGTATGTAGTTTTAACAATGAACACAAGCAGTTTAAGCTTGTGTTGTCTGATTTTTTCACAAGGAATTTAGCCAAGAGGTCTTGGCTGTGAGCTTATTTGGTGGGGATATTGGACAAGATGGGGCACCCTTGTGCTCATAGAAGCACAAGGAGTCAATACAAGCAAGGAAACAACACACTAGCACACCAATTAAGCAATCCAAAGCACACACTTATCAATATCAAGTTGCTGATGCAAATTATGCAGGTCTGGGGACTTATGAGCTTATTACATGCACACTAGTGAGTTTTAGCTGACCAAATTTTGCACACAATAGCTCCCAATGGCACACAATCAACTTCAATAACTCAATAACCCTATATCTTAACAGATTGCAAGAATCAAGCACAAAAATCTAGGAAAAATAGGCAGAAAGTGATCATGCAGATTTCTAGCTATGTTTTCCCATTTTTAACACCCAAACTTGCTGAAAACCTTTTCCAAATAACAACTCAAGCCAACTACAATCTATACTAACCTGATTCAACTGCTCTAACACCTATTTAACCCACAACTCAAAACTTTTGCCCTGCTTAAACCCGTTTCCAAACACCCTTTTAAATTTTGAAAACCAATTTTATCAAATCAAAATGCTCTAAACCCTATTCAAAATGATCACAAACAGGTCTAGCATGCATACAAAACCAAAAGAACTCCAATCAAACAGCTATAACAACAATAATCAAACAATCATGCATGATCACATAAAACAGCTTTTTCTGAAATTTCAAAAAGGAAAAAGTGTTTTTACCTCAGGACCCTACATCCAGGGCCCTAGTGGATGTATAATCCACCTCCTTACCAACTGGGGTTGGTGCAGATCCTTGGATCAACAACTCTTCACCTGTTTAAGAACAATCAAAGAAAAACAAAACAATAACAAGCTATATGATACTGTTTTCTTTTCTTCTTTCTTAAAACCTTCCAAAACTTTTCAAACCTTATCAAATACGTTTTGATAACACTATTTCACCAAATTCTTAAACCTCTTAACATCAAAACCTTAAACAGATTTTTTACCAAGAAATTCAAGTTTCAGAAACTTTTAAATAATTTTGAAAATCAAAATCACTTAACCAAATTAAAATTGGAACTCAGAATCAAGCTTATACACAACACACAACTTTTTATAAACCTAAAAAGGAATTATACTTGTTTTAAAACAAAAACCAAACTTTTATTTCATAAAAAAGGAATTACATGTGCAAAGCTTTAAAACTGGAACAAAGGGTCATCACAGGTTGATGCCTCTATTTATACTAGTCTAATGAACAATCTAGAATGCTAAAACACAAAACCCTAATCACTAGAAAATCCCAAATATGCCCTTGACGGTTTTGAGTGATGAGTTGTCACATTTTGATCCTGGACGTTTGTTTTTGCGTTGTGATGAAGCAATGCATCTCCACTGTTGATTTGGGACACGTCATAGTACTTGGGGATCAAGGTGTAAGCTGATTGGTGGAATGGGGAATTGGGGGTAGGGTCCATAGTGGTGGGATTGGGGTTTTTAGGTGTGGGTTTGCTTTCTGCATGTGTGAATCACACATGTGCAAGTTTAATTGATTTTTACCCAGGTTTAAGTGAAGGTAATTTCTGGAGGTGTAAAAAGGTGAATAGTTCCCTTTTTGATCCGAAATTAGGGGAAACAAAGTGTTAGGCGCGTGTTTTGTTTGAATGTTTGAAGGTGTGCAACTTTGGTCCTTCTGTTTTGATATTTTTGGCAAACAATGTTTTCTAGCCCTAAAAACGTGTTCCTTTGATAAATATCTTTCACACTTTGTCATTTTTGGCACCAAACTTCACACAAAGGTTATCAAGGGTTGTTTTTGATACTTTTGAATATTGCAAGGGCTGATTTTGAACAATCTTGATCTTCAAAGGTCTTCAATGTCTCTTAATCTTCATGAGGGACCATATTTGACAAATTGATTTTGTTGAGGGACCAATCTTGTCATTTCTTCAAAGTTGAAGGACCTTTTTGCAATTTTGACAAACTTAAGGGACCAAACTTGTAATTATTAATATACAAGGGTTTTAAGTGTCATTTCTTCATTAATGGAGGATCAATCTTGCTTGTCTTCAAGTCTTCAAGGGTTTTTGTTGAAAATTCCATGGTTAGGGCCCGGTTCTTTGTACGGCTTCGTTTCTCGTGTTCGTTTTTCCTTGTATCTTGTGATCTTTTGTCTTTTTCACGATATCCATACCTAAAATACACAAGTAAACAAACACAAGCATATATATGGTATTTTATGACATTTTCATGTATTTAAAGCCCGAAAAGAACGATGAGATCATGTATAAATGCCATCTCATCAAGTGACATAACCTAACTACTAATAATCCTTTTAGTCTCGAATATAGGGTCATAGCATCATTCGGGTCCATCTCATTAAGCATACAATCGGGACTACTTGTGTTCTATTTTTATAAAAATCTAGCATGTTATCTCCCTCGCGGGTTTACAAATCATTTTATAAAACATTTAAAAGAGTGCGAGGCTATGAACTCACGTTGTTAATGAAAGGCGGATTATCGGCTACGGGCGTGCTTCGGTCACGGAAACCTATATAAATAATAATCGGTCTTAGACTCGGTCCAATGAATTTTATCAAAATAACAATATACATATGATGATTTTTGTACATATGATGATGATCAAGTGGGTTTATACATCCTTGTTTACTCATTTTAGCGTTTACGTTTTGGTAACGTCTTACTAGTTCACTAGTTTTACCGATTTTACCTATTTTAAGTCCATTAAGTCTTTTATAAGTTCTTTAACTTTTTTTTACCCATTTTATACCTATATTATCAGTATATATACTTTTCATGTTGGGCCCAAATGGGTTAAGCCCAATAAGTTCTTTTTAGAAGTTTTTATCTTATTAAGTCCAATTATTAGTCCAATATGTTTAGTTAGCTCGTAAATGTCCGTAATTCTTATAGTTCGGGTTTTATCGGTTTTTACTTGTCTCAGTTATCTATACATCAGTATATGACTTTTATAAACTTTACATTAGACGGGTTTGGTCGTCTAAGTTTTATTTGGCGAAAAACGTTAATTTTACGGCGATAGCCGAAAAAGTCGTAAAAATCAAGTTTATAGTTTTTACTACTTATAAATATTATTTTACCACCATTTATATAATTTACCTATTTAATTAACCTTTTATACATTTATATAAATAAGTTTTATAAGTTAGTGGGTTTATATTTTTACATTTTATACATTATAATGTGAGTGCTTATATAATAATAATAAACATTATTTCCAAAATCTGATTTTTAACTTCATGTTCACCATTTTTACCATATCTAGAGTTCTATAATGACTTAGAAGCTCATTTTTGGATGACATGTTCTTCATAATATGTGCTACATATAACTTAGTTATAGCTGCTGCCCATTTTGAGTTTAAGTTGCCTTAACAGTCCCTACAAAACTTCTTATTCAGATTATACCACCTAACTTGTTTTGATCATATCTCACTCATTATTTTGATTCCATTGTTTGGCCAACTCTCACATGTGTATAACATCATCTACTTACTGTAAATGGATCAAACCATGCAATTTTATCAGTTCATCTTTTAGTTATCTACTGTTTTTATACAGCCAACTAATTAGTCAAGATTTTAGCTTCATTTCTTATAGTTATCATCATTTTTAAGCATATTTATCAACACTTGATCCCCACACAACATTTTTATCATCATATATACATCATATACATATACAAAATGAAACAAAATACATTTGTTCTTTACAAAATAACAAGAGAAAAATGGAGAGGATGATCTTCTTTACCAATCCAAGTGGATTTCTTGTTTTAGGAATACAAGAACTTGATGAACACAACAAGTATCTCCAAGACCATCAAATATCAAGAACATAGGTTGGAAAATCAGCCCTAGGACACAAGCAAATCACCTCCAAAGTTGTTAATATGGCCACCAAATGATCAAGGCTTCAAGAGAACACCTTAATAGAACTAGTAAACATGTGGTTTATGGCTAGAAAAGATCAAAGAGGGTGTTTGTTGGCTTATTTGGGACGGCACAAGGGAGAGTTTGAGAGAGTTTTTGGAGTGGATTGCATGTAAGAAATGAGGGAAATGAAAACAAGTAGCTAGTTTTGTGGTAAAGTGGTAAAGGTTAGCTTGAAAGGTAAGCTAAGGCTTACACTTGTGTAAGTTAGCTAAACTTGATGCCACCTATGTGTTGTGGTGTCAAGTTAGCCGTCCCATTTTGCTAGTGGGGTGGGACAAAGTGTTTTGTCCCATCTCACTAGTTTACGGGTATTCCTCGATTCTAGTTTTCTCGATTTGCGTGCCCTTGGGTCGTTTTACGAAAAACGTTTTTATAAATTATGAATCACCGTCACAAAACGAATCCAATAAAAATTGTCTCATCAAAAACGGAGTTCAAAAACGTAAATACGTAATCCTAAGGTTTCCGGTTTAGTCGTAAAAGACGCCAAATTATGCACGTAAGCCCAAATTTAAATCCGTAAATTGTGAGTTCGTCAACCAACACAAAAATAAGTTTCAAAATATTATACGAGAAAATATTTTACTACCTGAAAATGTTAGATTGTCACATGTGTTGTATGGTTTGTTGTGATCAAAACTAAGAAAGATTAGTTAACACTAATAATGTTTTTAGGCATCACTTGCATTAACAATCTCCCCCTTTTTGATTACGACAAACGATAAACTCATTTACGTAGAAACACAAACTATGGAATCATTTACGTAGCAAAAAGGTAACATAAGTCTTTGAAGATCATCGGACTTTGCTAGTAGCTCCCCCTTGGTGGTTGCTCCCCCTTGCTTGGGGCACCAAGTTTGTGAGCTAAGGTGACATGCTACACAAAGGTTAGTAGAAAGGAAAGAAACACCAATGTATATATATGATCACTACCTACTAAGTAACTTGAGAGGGAGAAAGAGAAGAAATCTCAAATTAGAAGCAAGTATTTTGCTAAGTATGTCCAAAGAGGTAATTGACAAAATCAAACTTCAATAAAATGAAGATGATAAGTTTATCAATGGGTTAAAGCTTTAGAATTGATGGAATCACCCATAATCAATTATAAAAAATTAACCAAGATCAACTCAAAATAGAACTAATGAAATAGCACACAAATAGCACAAAGGTTACATAAAAAAAATACAACAAAGAAGATAGTCATACACATAGTATGAGTATCTAAAAGCAATAAATATGGTAAATAAACCACTAAGCATAAGCTAGTCTAATAGTGATATTTTCCAAGATTGCTAAAAATAAAATAAAACTAAAAAGACGACGATGCATCATTCAAAGTTTTGTCCACCGGAACGAAAACTTGAATAGGAGGTCGAGTGAGGAGGAATTCAAGAAAATTTAACTTCTCATACACATGAGCAAGTTCAATTTGTTGAAATCGGCAACATTCACACGAGGATCCATGATGCAACACAAAATCGTTTGATGGGGGTATGGCATCAAACTTAGGGTTTGGTGGTGGTGGGGTAAAGGGTTTGGGAGTGTTTTCACAATGCCTTGTGAGGTTTGGGAAGGTTGAAAGGTCATTGAGTTGGGGGGGGGGGGTATTGTGGTGGTGGTGGAACATTTTCTTTTGCTCCGGTGATGGGATTTATGGTGTAAGCCTCATTCTAATACTTGATTGGAGAGAAGGTAGGGTTTTTGGGTGGTTTGGACGAAGATGGTTCATTCTTATTAACCCAAACGGGTCTAACCGAGATTTTCGGTTTCTTTGAAAGCTTGGATGAAGAAGCTTTGGGTGAGAGGGGTTGTGACAAAAAAATGTCAAGGTTGGGAATGTAGGAGTTAGGCATTGTGAGAGTGTGAGAATGATATCTCAAGGTTATGTGAGAATGAATTCTCAAGGTTGGGAAGGTGTGAGAATGAAATCTCAAGGTTGGGGTATAAGTAATAATGTAATCAAGGTAAGAATTTGAATACAAAATGAGTAGTGTCAAGGATTGTTTAGTCAATTTAAGTAAACAAGGAATCTTGACTGGGAATAGGGTTTTAAAAGTTTTGACCAAAAAATTCGTCAAAAGCCACTTTCTGGCCGCGGTACCTTATAGGGGCCGGTGGTTCCATATCACTAAGGAACCGCGGGTCTTTAAGGAACCGCGTCCAGTGGACTTTAAACCATGTTTTTCCTGAGTTTTGGGAAAAACTGAGACTTTTTCAAAAAGTTGCAAATCTTGGGATTTTACCTCTATTAGAACTAAAATATGATAGGGTTGCATAAAGCAACACATTCACAAAGAATGTCTTGACAAAGGGTGACAAAATAATTTAGATATCATTTTGAACCAATTTTAATCAAGTTTAGGGGTTGAGATAGATTTAGGTTCAATTTTAATTTCAAATTAAAGTTGATTAGTGTGCACAAAAGGATAGAATCACACAAAGCTAAATCCATAAGTCAACAACAAGAAACATTCATTAATGATGCAAGTACAAAGACAAATAAAAACTAACAAATACATAGCTAGCTTAATATTAAATCTAGATAAGTAGTTTTCTTAGGCTTGGTTTTGTTGAAAACTCTTATTAAAAGAACTCCATCATTCATCTCCTAGGAGGAGGCATTGAGAACAAGGCAAGCAAGAAGTCTTGCAAACCCCTATGTAGTCCATACATATCCATCCTTAGGTTATGGATGAGGAAGTGGTTGTAGAGACAACATGGACATCTAGGACCATGAGTTTGTTGAAACCCAAAGTAAGGATCACCCAAGAGGAGGGAAAGATGGACACAAAAAATTGGGATGTTTGAGTTGGGTGGAGGTGGAGGAGGCAAGTTCTCCAAGGGTGATGTGGGTGAAAGTGGAGGCATGTTCCCCAAAGGGAAATGGGTGATTGTGGAGGTAAATCCTCCAAGGTTGGTGAAATGGGTGAGTTGTGAGGGGTAAATGGTGAAGTCACCAAAGTGTCATCAAAGTCATTCCCAAAAGGAATGCTTTGGATTGGTTGAGGTTGTGTGGTCACTTCCAAGGGTGCACTTGGAGTGAAGGGTGAAAAAAGCTCATTCATTCTAGAGTTGAATGAAGAGGAGGTAGAACCAATGGAGTGGTTAGTACCATGGGTGGATGAAGTCTTGCATGATGAAAGAGGTGGGGAAGGTGATGAAGAAATGAGGATAGGAACATTCTCATTCTTAGGTGTGTGGAATGGTGAGGAGTTAGGCTTAGCTACCTTAACCCTTATTTTGAGTGTTTTCCTTGGGGTGGAGGTCTAGGAAGTGTTTGAGGTTTTGGTACACACCATGGTTGATTAGGGTGGTTTAAGGTTTAGGGAAGTATGTTTGATGTGTGAAGAACATGGCAAACAAGGTGGGTTTAAATGGGTGAGGGGATGATCCAAACTAGTAATGGGTTAAAATCATTTTAGGTGAATAATGAATTTAGGTAACCTAGTTTAGGAAATGTGCAGTTTATTACTGAAAATCATGCAAGGTTTACACAAAATTAAGAAAACAGTGTAAAGCAAAGATGTTGTCGTGCACAGTGACCGGCGGTTCCTTATCTAGGACCGGTGGTACCTTATCGATAAGGAACCGCGGGTCGATATGGAACCGCGACCAGAAGGTTTTCAAAAAATTTCCCATCCCAGTTTTTGATAAACCCAGATTTTTCCCAAAAGTTTCACAAGCCAAAGTTAACTACAGATCATAATCTAATAAGCTAACTATCATATGGCATGCACAAAGCTATGTAAAATACAAACATGATGGCATAATTAACATTAAGGATCAAGATAAATGATAATTCAAACATGCAATCATAAGTTAATAGACAACCAAGATAAAATAAAATGTTCAACAATACATGTTTACCAACATGTATTCTTTGAAAAGCTTCAAAGCTTTCACCTTATCTTCTTCCCCAATCCCTTGATCATATTCCCCAAGAACTTGAAACCTTTTCTTGATTCAACCCGGTGTTCGTGCAATTCCCCTCGAGTTCTAAGGTTTTCGCGGTAAAAATGCTCCATATTGATATCTTCCGGTACTTCACTAGAATGATGAGGAGGAGGAGCTAAGTCTTCAAATTCATCCTCGAATGGGTTTGAGGATGGATGGGAATTACTCGAAGAGTGGAAATAAGAACTAGTACCTATGCCATCACCATCACTTGTTGGCATGTCCATGTCCTCATCATCCATCTCTTGATGAACAGATTTTCTCGATCCTCGATCACTTCTTGTCTTTCTTGCATATGCCTCTTGAATAGGCAACATAACCCGATGAACCGGGTAGAAGCGAGAAAGATCAAGGTGGGGAAAATCATGAGCAACCCTTTTGAAAAGGCGAGTTAGAAGCATAGCATAGGGAAGGTTTGTCTTGGGCTTCGAAAGGGCATAATTGATTCGTCGAGCGATATAGAATGCCAAGTTGTACTTGGTGGATGTAAAGATGCAACTCAACATATGCACCATACACGCCGGGATATGAACTCAGTTTCCACCAAGACAAAAGACATTCTCCCTAAGGATATTGGCCCATTGAACCATGAAATTCTTAAGGTCGCTAGAGAGCACTTCATATCGATTCACATTTCGTACATTTGAATGAAGGCTTCTCACAACGTTACCATCACGCTCTTTCGAGATGATTTCAAGAATGAACTCTAGATCAATTTCGGTGAGGTAATTTGGAGGTTTATCGAAGGATTCCGAGAGAGCATCAAGTCTCCATTTATCCGTAAAACGACAAGTGCCTTCATATGGCACACCGAGAATTTGACCAAAGTCTTCAAGAGAGTATTGAATTAATTGATCATTCAATACGAAACGAATGAATATTTCTCCATTGTATTCAATCATGGAGTAGGTGCTAAAGAATTCAAGAAGGAATAAGGGGTAAATATCTTCTTCTATGTTGAGCAAGCAATCAAACCCTGAAAGCTCAAACATAGATAGGATACAGACATAACCCGTTATTTCCTTGTCAACGACTCTACCCTCATGGAAACAACGAGTGGAAAGGGATGGAAACGCGTTTTGAAGTTGGGGGGAAGCATAGGTTTGGGAGATGTCGGGCATATAATCTTTAGTGAATTGATGATGTTTTTGATATTGAGAAGGCATGATTAAGTACCTAAATACAAACACAAGACAATATCTTTCCAATCACTCATATGAAAATCAAAAAGGAAAACGAAAAATGAAAATGTGTTATATCAATTTCTTGACAAACATAGGATTGAATCCATATCATTTTCATGTTCACAATGTGTCTATTCCATCATTAACCAAGAACACATGATCTATGTTAGATCAACAATGGATTAGAACGTTAGTTTTTCAAAACAAGGTTTTTAGGTAAGCGTTAACAATGTCATTACCTACTTTTTCATGGGTTCATCTCAAATTCATCATTCAACCAAAATCATTTAGCCTAAATTCGGATTTGTTCTACAAGTGGGTTTTAGTGAAATCTTAATGAATATCAACCTAAGGAATCATAGTAAGATTACCATGTCAACCCACATTCCTATTAAGGTTTTAATTCAATTTCAATTTTAAAAGTCCCCAATTATGAAAGGATGAACCCTAGAACAAAATAGATGAAATTGAAAGAAAATACTTACAATTATATGATGTTAGATGAAGGATGAGTGAAACCCATAACTTGAAATCAATTAATTTGAGTGATTGAAGGTTTTGGAATCTTCAACAATGGTGGAAAAGGTAAAACCCGTCGGCTGTGTATTTTTGGGAGAGAGAGAGTCTGGTTTGAAAAAGAATAAAAAACTCAAACTGGCGCTCTGACAAAAGTTACTGCCTGCGGTACCTTATCGATAAGGAACCGCGGGTTTGAGCCGCGGAGATAAGGAACCGCCTACAGAGGCGGGTTTTTATCTCTGAAAAACGCCAAATTTTGAAAATCCAGTTTTTCTAAAATACTTCAAATTAAATCATGAGCCTTTTAGAATATCATTGTATCATCATAACACTAAGCAATATGCCTTAATGAAGGATTACGAGTTAAATCAAGATCGAAAAGAACCGAGACGGACAAACGATTACTCGTAGCAAAACGACTAAGTGGAGAGAAGTCAAGAGAAGTGAATCAAGACTAGGATCAATGCTCAAGGGATTAATGACAATCTTCAAATAGTTGTAACGAAGAGCTTGTGTCATATATAGTGGTTTAAGACGTTCCTTTCCGGCAAAACGATAAACGGCTTTGGTAATGAATAAGCACAAAGCAATTATTCAAGTATAGACTAAGATCACTTTCAATAATAGTCTTAGTCTAAACTAAAATATGAGCAAGGTATTAATTCACTTTCTCTCCCACAAAGGGCCTACTAACCGTATGGGTGCAAACCATGGAAATCATGCTTGATACTTTAAGCTTCTACTAACTCACTCTACATCACCATAGTGAGTCAAGTATCCAAGCAATGAAGGTTTGAGAGGATAAAAGAAAAGAAACACAAACCACAAATAAATGTCAAGGCATGGATGCCGAGAACAAGCACATAGTCAAGTAATGATCAAAAGAATGATCAAAGGGCGTGTGGAAGAACGAAAGTGTACCTTGGCCACAAAGAACAATCCATGAAGGAATAAGTGCTATGCCCAATCAATGACTATGATGAGTACTAAGTCTTCAAGGACTAGTATCATTCCCAATCATCTTGGTATCATCATTCAAAGATGTTAAAGATCGATGAAGATGATTCTTCTAAAAGTGCAAGTAACTTAATCCATAACCAATTAATTGATTGATCTTCATGAGTACCTACACAAAGCAAGATGCAAACTAGTAGATACATTTCAAGAGTATATCTAAAATGCATAAAGGCTACTAATCTTAAGTGGGATGCAATATTATCAATTAAAAGACCTATTTTCAAAGAAAACATAGTTTTGACCAAAGAAAAACTTTAGTACAACTAGACCTTCTAAGTACAATATACTTCAAAGATCTTGAGTGACCATCGCTCTGATACCAATTGAAGAAACTAGAAGGGGGGGGGGGGGGGGGTTGAATAGTTTCTCTTCGATTGGTGACCAAATTAAAATTACTTTCAATTTGGTTTGTATCAAAACTATCTTTTACTTGAGGCTAAGTTGCATAATGATTAGGTTCAATTGAAATGCACTAGCAAGGATAATGAGCAAGTATAATGATAATGAAATAAGTAAAGAGTAAGGAAGGAGACAACCTAGTGGGAAGACACCAAGATTTATAGTGGTTCGACAACGAGGCTCTATCCTCGTTTCTACTCCACTCCTCGAGTACACCTACTCTAGATTTCCACTATATCCACAAGCTCCCTTCTCGGCGGAGAAAACCTTACATCGTTGCTTACATTATTTTCCGACACTAAGCTAAATGTCGAGACCTAATCTTTAGCTAGGACCAATCTACACGACGTTTCCTACTTCACAATTTAACGACACAAGGCTAGATGTCGGGTTCTAATCTTAAGGTAGAACCAATCTTCACGACGTTGCCTAGTTCACCATTTTACGACACAAGGCTAGATGTCGAGTTCTAATCGAAAGCTAGAACCAATCTTCACGACTCTTCACTTTGAAGCTAAGTGAGAACTTCACACAACACAACTACTAATCACTTTAAAGTTTAGTGAGAACTCACAAGACACAACCACATCACTTTATAGTTTAGTGAGAACTCCTAATCAAATCTATTACAACTCAACTAGACTTATCCAAGTACACACATGTAGCTTGGATTTACACAACACAAATCCAAGCAAACACATATGCAATGGATGTACACAACAAATCCAAGTATCCACAAATAACTTGGATGAACACAACTAGTCCAAGTATCATAAATACATTGGATTTACCTAAAACAAAAAGGGGTATCATGATGAATATGACTAGCTCATAGATTCATCTTTATCACTACACTAGTGAGTGAGTGATCTTCTCATTGGACATGGTAAAGGAGGGGATCAAGAGGATAATCATATGTAAACATCCTTAACAATTTAAGTGATCATTTACTAATGATTATGCTATAGAAAATAGAAAGAGGGCTGAGAAAAACGTCCAAGAGGCTTGCTCGAAAATGAGATTTGACCCACTATTTAAAGGAGACAAAGTTACAACGGATCTATAACGGCTACTGTGCGCGGTACCTTATCTCACCCCGCGGTACCGCGTAGGTACTTAAGGTACCGCCACTAGACTCCGCTCCGTTTTTTGTCTTTTAGTGGGGTGGGAATATATGAGGTTTTTGAACCCTTCAAAGGATATTCTAACAGTATTTGGAATATGCCATTTTCAAATTTTCATTTTCCATTTTAATAAAACATTTTCTAAAAAAGAAAGTTTATTAAAAAGTCTTTTGTCTTATTAACAAAAGTGAGTTTTAAGGATAATCATTTTGATGATCACTAAGTATGATTAAGAAAGGTTAGTGATATGATTATTACCTTGATGATAGTGTTAGTTAAATAATTCATTTTGTGTTTTACACTAAATGTGTTGTATGGTTTGTTGTGATCAAAACTAAGAAATATTAGTTAACACTAATAATGTTTTTAGGCATCACTTGCATTAACAACAACAACAATAATACACCGCACCTTAATAATAACAACAATGTTCATCCACAGCCCGATCTTCGGACTATGGAGGAGCTTTGTCAACCTACCATGTTTGGACGAGGAGGACCGATTGCGTCGATGCAAATCACGGCTCCGGAGTTTTCGTTGAAGCACCACATGATTCAGCAAGTGCAAACTAATCCATTCGCCGGAATGCCTGATGATGATGCCAACAAACACCTCGACAAGTTCATTACAATCACCCAAAGCATGAAGTTTCCCGGTGCCACAATGGATGTTCTTCGCCTACAACTCTTCCCACATACTTTATCACACCACGCCGAGAAATGGTTTGATCGTCTTCCAAAGAATTCTATTCACACTTGGGATGACATGACTCAACGCTTTTTGTCGCGCTACTTTCCACCATCCATGGTCACGAGCCTTCGCAATCAAATCAGTGGTTTCATGAAAGATCCCGATGAATCTCTTTTTGATGCTTGGGAAAGATATAATGTCTTGATTGATCGTTGTCCAAACAACAACATGCTCCCTGTGACATTAATTGATACTTTCTACAACGGATTGACTTTTCGTGATCGTGATACGATTAATGCGGCCGCCGGTGGAACATTTATGAAAAGGAGACCCGAGGAGTGTAGAGAGCTTATTGAGAACATGACTAGTCACCACAAAAACTGGGATTCCTCCGCTTCTTCAAAGAACAACCCGAGAGTCAATGTTTCGTCAACTTCAGCAAGCCCCGACATGACCGAATTCACCCGCATGATGATTGAAATGAACAAAAGTATCTTGCTTCTCGCTTCAAACCAACAACAACAAGTTAAAGCGGTTGCACCTTCTTGTGAAACATGCGGCGGTCCACACTCATACACCGATTGTCCTTCTACTCAAGGAAATCCGGAAAATGTGTATGCAGCTTATGGTAATTATTCACCGGAAAACTACCAAGCTCGACCTCAAGGGAATAGAAATCTGCTGAGTTACCGGTCCAACAACTACCTTTCACCCGGTTTTTCTCCTCAAAAACAAAATCCCGCCAACAACTACAATAGAAGCAACCAAATCCCACCAAGAGCTTCTAATCCTTATCACCCACCCGCTCAACAAACCCCACCCATTAATACCGATGTTGAAGCCATAATGAGAACCCAAGGTGAGCAAATCAAGAATCTGCAGAGCCAAATTATCAATCTGAAAGGAGATATCACAAAGCAAGGAAATGAGATAAGATCCGAGCTTCGAGATAATATTTAATCCTCCTTCAGCCTCAAATGAATGATATTAAGAATATGCTGGCTAGTTTCTTGCCCACCACTCAACCTTCTTCTTTGAGTTCTCTACCTTCAAACACCGTCACCAATCCGCGAGCAAATGTGAGTGCTATTACTACCCGTAGTGGAGTTACCATTGTAGGACCACCTATCCCGCCCCCATTATCTACACCTCCTCCACCACCATTTATCCCTACTCCTCCTACACCTAGTATTAGTACACCATTACCGTCTCCGCCTCGTCATGACGATGTTCCCAGGAAGGACCCTTCAACATCTCAACCTTTACCTACTACACCTGCACCTTCACCACCCAAACCCAATATCTCTTATCCTTCACGGCTAGGCAAGACCACAATGCTCACCAAGGATGACTCTCAAATGTCAAATTTTATGAAGATGATCTCTCAACTGAACTTCAACATTAGCCTGGTTGAAGCACTTGTCCACATGCCGAAATTTGTGAAAGCATTCAAGGAATTGCTGAACAAGAAGGAGAAGTTGATTGAACTCGCCAACACACGCTTAAATGAAAACTGTTATGCAGTTATTCTTAAAGAACTTCCGGAAAAGCTTGGAGATCCCGGTCTTTTTGTGTTGCCTTGCATTTTCAACAAAACTGAAGAATTTACTGCGCTAGCTGATCTCGTGGCTAGTATTAATCTTACGCCTTTGAGTGTTTGGAAAACACTATCATTACCCGACCTTACTCCAACAAAGATGACTCTCGAACTTGCAAATCGCACTCTCGCTTACCCCGTTGGTATTGCCGAAGACGTGTTCATTAAAGTTGGCACATTTACTTTCCCGGTCGACTTTGTGGTTGTTGATTATGAAATGGACCCTCGTATTCCGTTAATACTTGGTCGGCCATTTTTAAGAACCGGACGAGCTCTAGTTGATGTTGCCGAAGGTGAGTTAATCTTAAGAGTCGGGGATGATGCACAAGTGTTCAAAATGGGGAAGCTTACAAGCAAATCCTATGGACGAGAATCTGTGAATATGATTAATGTGCTCGATGATTTTGTCGTCTATAACAATCCTCTATTCGATTCTTGCATTGATAATCCACTTTTTCAAGATGATGTGGATGATTCTCTATCCAATTTGGAACCTTCCCCCATTTATGATTCTCCACCGATCTTTGATGCTTATGATGATGATTCTAGCTCAGATTCGGATGATTATGATGACCTTACTTCCGAGTATCCCGACCTGCCCTCATACGATGATTTTGATGAGGCCGATACTCTTTCGAGTGATTCTTCACATGATGAAGATCCTCCGCCATCACTAAATCCTACTTTGGATGATTACTCATTTGAGGAAGATTTCTCTACTTTTCTTAATACCTACTTCCCACATGAGAGTGATGCACCTCCTCTGGACTTTGAAGATTATCGACTTGATCCTACTTTGGATTTGAAGAAAATTCTTTCAAAGGAGAAGAAACCGGTCGCCACCAATATCCACAGCACGTATGAGTTAACACCTCTTTGTCCACCTTCTGAGGACGGGGAACCTTGCCTATTCTTCTTTGGCTTGCCTTGTTCGCCTTAAGCTTGTGCTATTTGATGGACGAAAACTATGTCTTTGATCCTGGTGGATATATTTCATGCTTCTTCCTATGGTAATCAAAAATCAAGCGCTTCTTGGGAGGCAACCCATGCATCTATCTTTTAGCTTTCTTTATCCTATGTGTAGGGGAGACCCCTTGGTGTTTGCTCTCTCCTCTCTTCTACTATTCAGGGATTCGAGCTTCAAAGACACACTCTTGATGATTTTTGATGACCCGTGATTCCGTGTTCCCATCTTCCCGGTTCTATCCTAAACTCTTTTTGATTCACTATTTTATATTTTCCAATATTAAAATAGGAATCTCGTTAGTTGCCTCTTCCTTAGCGAGATTTAAACAACGTGCACAATGTCCTAAGTGTAGGGGAGTTTACTCCCACATGCTTAAACATTGAGGATAATGTTTATATTAAGTGTAGGGGGGACTTCTATCGAAGTTAAGTGGCCTTTTCCTTGTATTTGTCCTCATTTTAACCTGAAAATCAATTTTTCGACATTTTTCAAATTTTTGATCTATTTTGGCCTATTAGTTTTTCCTTTTGTATAGTTATTTTCTTTCCTTATTAGAATAAATGTTTAATAAAGTGGTTTTAATTTTCAAACGTTGTGAATCTTTTGACTCAACCCGAGTTTACTTATCTAAGTTTACTCTAGCTAGTATCCTTAACGTGTTTAAGTCAAGTTTTGCTAGGCTTTTATATAGGGAGCTATAAAACGCGAAAGTCTTAACTCTCACGGGTTAAGAACAAGAACTTTTCGCAAGTTCCTATAATTGATCCTAGAGAGTCGTTTATCAAGGGAACTTAAAAATGCGATTTTTAAACTTGAAAGAGTCTAAGAGTTTGCAAGATCCTATAGGCGACTCGAAAACCCAAAACTTTGATTTAATAGGCTAAGCATCCATGAGTCTCATTCCTTGATATTTTAAACTGTGGAGAACGAGAGATGATGGAGTCAATTATAAGTTTGGTATTCTTTCGCTTGCTAATAAATTTATCTGCAATAAATAAGGTTGTACGATTTGAAAAGTTACTTAGCTTCTAGCCCAAGATCGTTTAAAAGTTGCTCGGTATGGATTAGAGTTCATAGCCAAGGCATAACTTATTGAAGCGGGATGCGAAGATTGGCGAGTCCAAAAAGGTCCTAACAAGACATGAGGGCTACATTTTGTTGCTAAATATCCAAAGGGATGTGAAGAATCATTTATCGAAAATCATTATGAAGGATCGAGACACACGACGAAAAACAAAAACTCCCCAAAAGTCATGGAGAATTGTATCCGAAAAGACCATAGCAAGGTATGAGGATATATAGATCCAAGTCATAAAAGGAGGCGGATCGTTGTATATCAAAGTCCAAAATAATGATTGGAGAAAAATGAAGAAGTCGTGGTCCAAGTATGAATCTCTCAAAACTTCAAATGAAGAAATTCCTATATGAAGAGAAGACCATAATTTCATGAACGTCTCTCAAGGTTTGAAGTATGAAGTCGCTGCCAAATATCGGTCCGAGAAAGGTCTCAAATCGCGAAGCGAGTTATGCTAAGATATGAACATTATGAGGTCTCGAGAAGCAGTTTTAAAAGATTTTATCCTTTAGCTAACTATTGATTAAATCGTTCACTTTATTTTCGGCCTTAATAACTATCGAAATAAGTCAACAATGCATCCTCGTGATCATTCAAGACAATAATAAAATATAAGAGATACACCTAGGAATAAGGGAGTCTAAGTGAATAATTGGCCCACATGAGTTCGTGTTAGTTTGCTAACTTATAATAACAATGATCTCATTTTTAAGCTTGGTTTGGAGAAAGTGAAAACTTGAGGATGATGATCATTCACAACAAATATCAAAACCCTAAGGTATGCTTTTGATTTCTTTACTTTGAATGTTTATAGTTTTCTATCTCTTTAATAAAGGCCAACGTGGATTGATTATGATGAAAAATGTAAACGTACTTTGTAACTAATGCATTGCATGAGGACATTGCAATGGTCAAGTGTAGGGGATTTGATAGGTGTGTAAACACCCATCCTTTTTACCACTTAATTACAATAATAACCGAGTCAAAACGTGTATTTTATGTCATTTATGTCAGAATTATGCGTGGTTTGTGTTTTTGTTGTGATTTAGGACGAAAATGTGAAAAGTGGAGAAAACACGGGGATTCACGGGCTTTTATCGAAGAAAAAGACGAAAGACGAAGTCAAGAAGTCAAGAGTGCAAAAAGAACGGAAGTCCAAGACCAATTCTGAAGATTTATCGAAGAAAAAGTCAAAAGACGAAAGTTTACTTAAAGCCGAAGAACTCAAGTCTTATTTATTGAAGAATTAAAAGACAAGTTCAAAGAAATCCCGAGCCAAAAGTCATTAAAGTCCAAGATTAACAAAATATTAAAGGCTTAAGGACTTGATCATGCAATTAAGAAGAAATGAAAGAGGGAGGAAGCTTCCTAAGCACTCCCTAATCCTCCCCTATATATAGTTTAGGATTTCATTTTATTAGATTTGTTGGATAGTTTGACACACTATTTCTTCCATTTTTAATTACCTTGCAATTTAATTACCTTGCAATTTAATTACCTTGTCATTTACCTTATTGTCAAATTTAAATACCTTGTCTTGCACCTTAAATTCATTTAATTTCAAGTAAGTTTTTCTTTTAAATATTTTTGGTTGTTTTTAAAAGAAAATGTGCAAAACAATTAAAGTAAATGACTTTAAGGTAATTTAAATCTAAACCTAATTTAAAATAAAAGTGCAAGTATTTAAAAGCGTGACTAAAATTAAAAGGCACTAAACGTAAATACCGCAAACTTAAATCTAACTAAGGCAAACTTAAAACGCAACTAAAACTTAAACTAAGGCAAGGCTAAAATAAATATAAAGTGCGACTAAGTAAAAAGGCGGGAAAAATAAAGCTTGAAAATTAAAAACAGAAAATTAAAAACAGAAATTAAAAGAACCTGAAAATTAGCTCATCCGGAATAATTCCCTCATTCGGAATAAACATTCATCCGGAATGTCACCTTCGTTCGGAATATTTTTCTTCACTCGGAATATTCACCAAATACCTTGATCCAGAATAAATCCTTTATCCGGAATATGTCACTTATCCAGAATAAAGTCTTGATTCGGAATAATGGTCTTGATCCGGAATGTTGCCTTCGTTCGGAATATCTCTTGATCCGGAATAATATTCCGAATAAACTCCTTGATCCGGAATAATAAATTATTCCGGATGAACTTGCTTGATCCGGAATATTTCCTTGATTCGGAATGTTAGGTTGATCCGGAATATTCTGTTGATCCAGAATGTCAAATATTCCGAATGAAAGTATTGATCCGGAATAATATATATTCCGAATGAAGGTATTGATCCGGAATAATAAATATTCCGAATGAATCCCCTTGATCCGGAATGTCCAATATTCCGGATGAACGACTTTGGTTCAAAACAATTGATATTCCGAATGAACAACTTTTTGAATTCCTTTACTCGGAATACTGGCTTGATGCGGAATATTTCCTGGGAATCACAGTAACAAACAGGCAAAAAACAAGGAGAACAAGAAACACACGAATCTAAACAAATCTAAACAAAATCAACCACAAGATTAAATCTAACTAATCAATAAACAACTATTAATCATAAACAATCAATCCAAAACAATCAAACTAACAAAACTAATCAAAATAATCAAAACCCACTTAATAAATATAACAAAAACTCAAGAACATGAACATGAACAATAAACATAAAGATCAAAGATTAAAGAAAGGTAGAATGAGAGATAAGCAATAAAAAAAGATTGACAAGAATTTAAAAGAAAAACTTACTTGAAATTAAATGAATTTAAGGTGCAAGACAAGGTATTTAAATTTGACAATAAGGTAAATGACAAGGTAATTAAATTGCAAGGTAATTAAAAGTGGAAGAAATAGTGTGTCAAACTATCCAACAAATCTAATAAAATGAAATCCTAAACTATATATAGGGGAGGATTAGGGAGTGCTTAGGAAGCTTTCTCCCCTCTTTCATTTCTTCTTAATTGCATGATCAAGTCCTTAAGCCTTTAATCTTTTGTTAATCTTGGACTTTAATGACTTTTGGCTCGGGATTTATTTGAACTTGTCTTTTAATTCTTCAATAAATAAGACTTGAGTTCTTCGGCTTTAAGTAAACTTCCGTCTTTTGACTTTTTCTTCGATAAATCTTCAGAATTGGTCTTGGACTTCCGTTCTTTTTGCACTCTTGACTTCTTGACTTCGTCTTTCGTCTTTTTCTTCGATAAAAGCCCGTGAATGCCCGTGTTTTCTCCACTTTTCACCTTTTCGTCCTAAATCACAACAAAAACACAAACCACGCATAATTCCGACATAAATGACATAAAATACACGTTTTGGCTCGGTTATTATTGTAATTAAGTGGTAAAAAGGATGGGTGTTTACACACCTATCAGGAACTGAACATGATGATGTTGATATCATTACTACTTTTCTTAGAAGTCTTGGTGATGCGTGGAAAATTGAGGCTAGGTCAATCATTGCTACCAACGCCCATAAGAGTTCTACCTTTGATGTGTCTACAATAAGCTAAATATTGTGGAAAGTGAAATCTTACTTGATCATGAAAGCAAGTCAACATCTGGAAACATGGCTTTTATCTCACATAGTGGAACTCAAACCAGTGAAAGAGAGTCATATGTACATCCCGTTACTGGATCACCTTGTGTCAGTGGTGAATCAACCTTTGTCAGCGCCTCACATTTTGACGCTGAAACATACAATGTTGACTCACCAAAGCTTAAACCTGCTGGAATTGATTTGGATACAGTATGTGCATACATTGCTGCATTGCCAAATGGTTCCTTGATTACTTATGAGGATCTTGAGCAAATCACTGATGAGAATTTGGAAGAGATGGATATAAAATGGAATATGGAACTTGCAAGCATAAGGGCCAACATATGGAATATGAGATTTGGAAGGAAAATGACCTTCAATGCTAAAGATACAGTTGGATTTGATAAATCCAAGGTTGAGTGTTACAACTGCCATAGGATGGGTCACTTTTTGAGGGAATGCAGATCTCCAAGAAGGTCTGATGCTAGAAAAACTTCATGCCAAATCATTAAGGTTGAAGATGCTAAGCCAAAGGCTATGGTTGCCATGCAAGACATTGATGGTGTTGGATGGGACTGGAGCTTTATGTCAAAGGAGGTGGAAGAGAATCAGGCTTTGATTGCTGAGAATGAAGAAGAAGAGCATGTTTGCTTTGCTCTTATGGCCAACTCCTCGTCTTCATCAGATAATGAGGTATATGATGATGCTTAATGTAGTAAAGGGTGTCGATTAAACACTGAAAAACTTAACAAAGAAAATTTAATGTTAAAATCAGATGTGTTTGATGTAGAATGCAGGCTATCAAATTATAAAATGGCACTTACACAAACTGAAAAGACTGTTGAGGAATATAAGAAAATGGAATTTGACCTAAAAGATCAAATTAATGATTTGTCACATGATCTTAAAGTTAGTGTTGAACTTAGAGACACTCAGATGAGATCCAGACGTGAGGTGCTACTTAAGTTAGATGAAGCCTTTAAGGATAAAGAAAATGTAGGGCTTAAATTTAAATTTTTTGATAAAGCCAGTCAAACCCTAGAAAAATGTGTCAGTGAACAAAGAAATACTAGGGATATGTCTGGGATTGGGATGAATGATATGTTGATGTTCCTCCACCTGTTGAGAAATTTTATGGTGTTCAGAGAAAAGATCTCTCTTGGACTGGTATTCCAGAACTCCAAGAGTAGGAATTTATTCCTCCACCTAGAGTGCTCACCCCAGTTGAGGAATATCAAAAAAAGGTGACTGACCTTGAGAAATCGAAAGCAGACAACCCTTTTTTCTTTGTTAAGGGTGGAATGCTTAGTGAGAGTTCATTTGTGCCTACACCCATTACTGTGACCAACCCACTACTAGAAAACCTGTTGACCTTGGCTCACCTGTTAAGAGAAAACCTAGTGTTAAATATGATGAAATGTATAGAAAACCTAGGTCACCACAAAGCCAAGCTAGTGTTAATGGGACAGTTTTCTTTTAATCTAGACCTAAGGTTATGTCTAGAAAATCTTGTTATACATGTGGGAGTTTTTCTCACTTGACCTATAAATGTGTCAGTGCCTCAAAAGTCAACATTGAAAATAAGTCAACCGTTAGGACCTTTGGAATAGTTATTTGTAATAGGTATACTAGGAGGTATGTAGTTCCTCCTGGTCCTAGTACTAGTAGGAGCAACACGTGATCCTGGTCTTTAGAAAGTCAAACTTTATTATTTTGAGTATTCTGTTAGGATATGCATGAGATATGTTGGGAAAGGATATGCATATCAGTTTTACACGTTTTGGTTTATTGATGTATTAGGGTTTCCTTGTAGTATAAAAGGAACCTTACGCAGAAGGGTTATACACATCTTCATCAAACATTTTTCTAGTTTATATTAACATTAGAAATCCTTAGTAAAGGATCGAGTCATTATAGTTATTCTGTTTCTTCTTGTTCATAGTATTTGTATTCTGCACTTATACTGTGTGATTCATCTAGAGTCTCTCTGTGAATAGACTTGTGATTACAGAAGTCGTTCACCATCCTTAATAGGCTGCAAGATCCACATCTAGTGGACCCAACAAATGGTATTAGAGACCGGGAGAGTCTCTGTACAAGAAGAATCAATTTTTCTTATTACTAACATCTTTGTTTAATCATGCCTGCCTCTAGTTCTAGTCAAACAAGAGAAGATAGCACCCTTAAAACACAACAACCTCAGCAGATCGTTGCTACAGTTTCTAACACAAATGGAAAATTTCCTCTTTTGAAAAAGGATGAGTATGGTAGCTGGGCAATAAAGATGGAATGCTGGATCACCAACACCGATCTAGACCTTTAGAAGATTATTCAGAATGGAAACAGTAAGAGGTTTACTGGAAGAGACAAGAATGGTAATATCATTCTTTTTGATCCTAAAACTCATGAAGAAATCACAGTTGTTTAGAAGGAGATCAAAGCAAAAACTATTTTGCTTCAGTCTCTTCCTGATGATCACATGGGTGATTTTTATCACTTGGATGATGCTAGAGAGATTTGGAATGGAGTAAAAGCAAGGTTTGGAGGGAATGAGGAGTCAAAGAAAATGCGCAGATCCATGTTGAGAGATGAATTCACAGAATTCAAGATCTCTAAAACTAAAGGTATTCATCAAGGGTATGATAGGTTCCAAAAGATACTGAGCCAATTGAATCAACTCAGATCTAAACTTGACAATGGCGTTATCAATGCCAGGTTTCTTAGTGCTTTACCTTACTCATGGAATCAGGTAGTAATCTCTCTCAAAGCAAAAGGTGGCCTTGACTATCTTAATTTTGATGATATGTTTTATAAGATCAAAACCTTTGAGCCTCATGTGAGAGGATACTCAAGTGATTCTTTTCCTACTCCTGCTAACTCTACCTTTATGAGTTCCATTGGATCTAGTCCCATGTCTTATGCTAGTAGCCCAAGCTATATTGTGTCTTCTCAACATACTTCTACTCAGTATACTTCTACTCCTGAACCAAAAGCCAAGTCTGGTAGCATGGTAGAAGATTTCTTCACTCTTTTGTTGCTGATGTTGATCCACAACAGAAGCTTGCTTTTGATGACTTCAAACAGGTTGATAAACTTGACCTGGATGAAATGGATCTCAAGTGGCATATGGCCATCCTCACTCTCCGGGTTCACAAGTTTGAGAAGAAATCCGGTCAAAAGTTTAACTACAACCCAAGAGAGCCAGCAAGGTTTGATAGAAGCAAGGTTAGATGCTATAACTGCCAGCAACAAGGTCACTTTGCTAGGGAATGCCCTAACAAGAATGACCAGGAGAAGAACAGGTATTCAGCCTTCAAGATTTAGGATGTCAAGGACGACAAGAAAGCTTTGGTGTCTGTTGACTCTATGGTTAACTGGAGTGATCATCAGAATGCTACTTTGGAAACAACTGAACCTTCTACTGACGTGTTTGCAATGATTGCTGGGAATCTGTCTGATGTCGAGGAAGCAGACGAATTTGATCTTATGGGCATCTCACCTCAGGTATAAAATTGCCCTCTTGGTTGTCATGATAAATATTCAGAACTGTTGTCTCAATACAATGAATTAAATGAACAAAATGATAAGTATTTTTTAGATGTTCAAGCATATAAGAATTCTTTAAAAACATTGGAACAACAAAAGAGGTGGCTTCAAGATACTCAACGAGAGTATGAGGATAACATTAGAATTCTGAACATTAATTTAGAAAACACCACCAATATTCTTAGATACACTGAAAAAGTAAAAGATGACAGTATCAAGGATAAGCAAGACATGCAGGAAAAATTGGATGCTACACTTTTAAGATTTGGAAAATGGCAAACTACACCTAAGAATCTTTCAAAGTTAATTGATAGTAGCATGTCTGGTAGGACTAAGAGAGGTTTAGGATTTGATAAATATATTGATTCAGAAGATGTGTTTGATTTGTCTTTTTCAAGCGTCTTTGATCCTGACAAGGAGGAGGAGGGAAAACCTAGCTACAATAGGTTTCAACCAGCTGCAGCAATGCATGCTGTCCCTCCACCTCTTATAGGAACTTTTATGCCCATATCTAGGCATACTGACTTGGATGGATCACAGATGCATGAGTCTCCAAAAAGCTCTACTAATACTAATGACTTTGTCTCTTGTACTTTCAGTGACAAAGCCAGTGACTCTGTATCGTGTGGTTCAAGTGAAGAGTCAAGACCTACAAGCTCCAAGACAAATGACCCTGCTGCTAAGAAGAGTGAAGAGAGAGTTGCTTCTACTTCAACTGTGTCTAGTTCTAATTTATTGAGTCCTAGGAATATTGATACTCCTAGAGTTGTGTGTAATAAATTTAGTAGTGTAAAACAATTTCATTTGAATAAAAGGTCTGTTAAAACATGCTTTTTTTGTGAAAGTAAATTTCATTTGATTAAAGATTATGATTTTTATGATCAACCTCCTTCTGTTTATCAAGCTTATCTTGCTCCTGGTCCACCAAGAGTTGCTTCATATTCTTCTAGAAGACTAAACCCATGTGCCCAATCTTATTCTTCTTCTTGAAAGACCTCTCCTTTAGCTTTTGATCATTGTAGAAACAATGGATATACCCATAATAGACCAACAAGCAACTATTTTCAGAACTTTAATCAGAATTATGCTCTTAATTCAGACCAAATGTATTTTGCGCTGGGAAATTTAGGTACTGCTGTTAAGCCCTCAACAGGTTGTTCTTGGTCAAAAAATAACACCCATATGATGAAAAGGCAACCAAAGAACAACAGTGGATCTCATCAATCTTTTTGGCTATCTATAAAAGATCCACAAGGCAGACTCAAACCTGAAAAGGTCTGGGTCCCCTTAAGACACTAATTTTTGTATATATATTTCTTGTTGTTGTAGGTTACTCCATACCAAGATCCTACTCTAGGAATTGTTGATAGTGGATGCTCTAGAAGCATGACAGGGAATAAAGGACTTCTATCTAACTTTGTACCATTTCAAGGCGGAAAGGTCTACTTTGGAGGTGGTGAAGGAAGGATCACTAGCAAAGGAACGATTCAGATACCTAACCTTAATTTTGAGCAGGTCTACTAATGTGGAAGCACTTCAACACTTCAACTTGATCTCTGTATCCCAGATTTGTGACAAGAAGCAGTTTGTCCTCTTTACGGATACTGATGCGCTGGTTTTATCCAAAGACTTTAAGCTCCCGGATGACTCACAAGTTCTACTCAGAATCCCTAGAAGACACAATCTCTATAGTATCAAGCTGAATGAAGTTAATCTTACTAGTCAACTAGCTTGTTTGGTTGCTAAAGCCTCAGACGATGAAGCCACTAAATGGCACAGAAGGATGGGACATGTAAACTTCAAGACCATTCACAAATTAGCAAATATGAACTTGGTCTCTGGTTTACCTCCTAAAACTTTTAAAAATGACATAAATTTCCTTGCGTGCAGCAAAGGCAAACAACATAAAGCATCCTTCAAGGCCATTACTGCTCTCAGTCTCATAACTGAACCATTGCAGCTACTACACATGGATTTATTTGGTCCTACCTCCATTAGGAGCATTGACCACAAACAATACTGTCTTGTGGTAACTGATGGGTATATGAGGTTTACGTGGGTGTTCTTTCTGGCTGCCAAAAATGAGACCTACTCAATTCTCAAGGACTTCATTACACTAATTGAGAATCAGCTGTCTAAGAAGGTAAAAGGTATCCGATGTGATAATGGAACAGAATTAAAAAATGCAGACCTCATAGCACTTTGTAATTCCAAAAGTATCAAAAGCGATAATAGTGCAGCAAGCACTCCGCAACATAATGGTGTTGCAGAAAGGAAGAACAGGACTCTAATAGAATCTGCGAGAACAATGCTTGCCGATTCCAAGATTCCAACCATGTTCTGGACAGAAGCTGTGAATACTGCAAGTTATGTCTTGAATAGAGTTTCTATTAATAATCCTCACAAGAAAACTCCCAATGAGCTACTCACAACTAAAGTTCCTAGCATTGCTCATTTAAAGCCATTTGGTTGTCATATCACCATTCTGAATACTAGTGACTATTTGGGGAAATTTGATGGCAAGGCAGATGAAGGATATATAGTGGGATATTCAGCTCACTCACGGGCCTATCGTGTCTATAATCCCCATGCCAAGCGTATCATAGAAACTATTAATCTCAGGTACTTTGAGGAGAAGACAAACATCCAAGGCAAAGGTCCTGAATGGTATTTTAATCTTGATTATCTTAGTGACTCATTGGGATATTTTCGTTTCAAAACTGACCAAGATGCATGTCCACAAGTGTTTGCTACTTCTAGTGCAGGTTCTCATTCTAGTTTTTCGGACTCAGATGAGGAGGATGATATTTTTTTTGTTCCATCCTATTCCACCACAGTCTCTCCAAATGCCAATGCTACTCCTAGTGATGCTTCTCCATCGGAAATTATGGACTCACAAGGAGCTCTTGACACATTGCTCAAGCAACAACAAGATGCTACTATAGCAGCTGCTCAAGGAAGCTTTGAGTTTCCTTTGAGTACCCCTGCTGTCCAAGTTACTCCTAGTGCTCCTAATGTTACTCCTAGTGCAAGTTTAACACCTATTGGTAGTCCGGTTAGTGATCCTACTTCCTCAACTAGATTCTCTGGTCCTTCTGACATAGGAAACTATCAAAAAGAAGTATTCCACTAAGCTGGATGATATTCATAAGGAACCAATAGATGGCATTTTTGACTCTACTTCATATGATGATGACATTGTTGGGTATCTTAATAACTTGGCACCAGAAGTGGATATAGCCTCTAATCATGTTCAGCAGACGCATAAAGACCATCCTACTACTCAAATCATTGGAGATCCTGGTTCTACTGTCAAGACTCGCAGCATGCATAAGAAAGCAACGTCTGATCACCATGCTCTTGTGAGCTATATTGAGGACCAAAAGCATAATAATCACACGAAATTTCTTTACTATTTGTTTTCTTGTTTTCTTTTACAAGTAGAACCTAGATCAGTCTCTCATGCTCTTAAGGATCAAAGTTGGGTGGAAGCTATGTAGGAGGAGATGCAGCAGTTCTTGTTTTAGAATGTTTGGATCCTAGTTGAATTGCCAGATGGAAAGACAACAATTGGTACCAAATGGATTCTCAAAAACAAGAAAGATGCGAGGGGTATTGTGGTGAGAAATAAGGCTAGGTTGGTTGCACAAGGTCACACAAAACTTGAAGGCATTGACTATACTGAAGTTTTTTCTCATGTTGCTAGGATTGAGGCCATTCGTCTGTTTTTGGCTTTTGCTTCTTATGTTGGCTTTACGGTTTTTCAGATGGATGTCAAGAGTGCATTTCTCTATGGCAAGATTAATGAGGAAGTTTATGTCACTCAACCTAAGGGCTTTGTGGAATTCACTTCATCCCAAGAAAGTCTACAAGGTGGTCAAAGCTCTATATGGACTTCATCAGACTCCTAGAGCTTGGTATGAGCGTCTTTCCACTTTCTTGTTGAAACACGGCTACAGAAGAGGCACGATTGACAAAACACTATTTCTTAAGAGGAATACCAAGGACATCATCCTAGTTCAAGTGTATGTGGACGATGTTATCTTTGGTTCTACTTAGAAGGAATGGTGTGATGAGTTTGAACAACTAATGAAGGGTGAATTCCAGATTAGTGTTATGGGAGAACTTACATTTTTCCTTGGTCTTCAAGTCAAGCAACAGTCGGATGGTATCTTCATAAGTCAAGACAAGTATGTTCATGAGATTCTTCAGAAGTTTGATATGGAACCTCTTAGACCAGCAACAACACCTTATGAGGTCAATAAAGTCAAACTCAAGAATGAGCCAGATCCTCCGGTAAATGTTCACATGTACAGGTCAAGGATTGGCTCACTCATGTATTTGACTGCATCACGTCCAGATATTATGTTTGCAGTAAGTGCTTGCTCTAGACATCAGGTTGCTCCAACCGTTTCTAACTTGAATGCAGTCAAGAAAATTTTCAAGTACATCAAGGCTCAACCCAAGCTAAGCTTGTGGTATCCTAGGGAATCACCTTTTGTTGTTGAAGCCTATAGTGATAGTGACTATGCAGGTGCTAATAAAGACAGGAAGTCTACTACTGGTGGTTGTCAGTTTTTGGGTCGAAGGCTTATCTCATGGCAATGTAAGAAACAGACAATAGTAGCTACTTCTTCAACAGAAGCTGAATACGTAGCTGCTGCTAGTTGTTGTGGACAGGTCTTGTGGATACAAAATCAGATGCTGGATTATGGGTTCAACTTTATGAACACCAAAATTTTTATCGACAATTAAAGCACTATTTGCATTGTGAAGAATCCTGTTTTTCATCAACGAACAAAACATATTGAAATTAGGCACCACTTTATAAGGGATGCCAATGAGAAGAAGTTGATACATAATACTCGGCTTTTACACCACGTATCAAAATTCGTAGTCCCAAGTCTTTTCGAATTGATTACCGGGTAAGAGTGCGACTAAATTGTCTTTTGGTGAACAAGAGAATGGTTTGGTTGATTATCTATTTTAAGCTAATAGCAAATAAGTAAGTGTCGTTGAGTAAAGTAGAAGTTTAAAGATTATACTAAAAATAACGAGTTAAAAATAAATGCTTGAAAACTTAAAGGCAATATTAGAAAAATACTTGAACACTAAATAAAACTAACACTTAGAAACTTTGTAAAAACAAGAAACTAAAACATTGGAAAACAAACAATTACTCCCAAATCGGAATATAAAAAATGCATTAATCGGAATGTGTAGTCGGAAACACTGATCAGAATATGCAAACTGTTCTCGTCGGAAAGTCTGAAAAGGACTCAGATCGGAATAACGAAGAACCCTCTTGTCGGAATATGTGCAATCGGAATATGGGATAAAGTAGTTGATCGGAATGTGGGATAAAGTAATACAATCGGAATATCTAACTTGAGTCAAATAGGAATAATATGTAAAACCCCCAATCGGAATATTCAACAAGGCCACAATCGGAATATGAAACCCTATTCCGATCCAAGGTGATCGGAATGCAGAGGTTGCCAAATCGGAATATACTAAACCCTTTTCCGATTTGGTGATCGGAAAGAGGGTGCTGGTCGGAAAGCTCTGATCAGAAAGGGGTTTAGACCCTATCCGATTTATGTGGGATTCGAGATTAGGCTAGTAATAAGCTATAATAATAAGCTCACACCAAAGCTAGACGAATCAATAATAAAAAGGACAAAATAAGCACTAATAACAACTTATCCTAACCTAAAATAATCAGCGTTTTGAATCAAGCTATAAAAAGATGAACTTTTTAAGAAAACTTTTAAAAAGTAAATAAGCTAAACATATAAATAAGCCAATAAGCACAAGAATCTTAAATCTTAATCGTATGAAAGCTTATTTAGGAACAAAAAGATTAACTTTTTAAGCACAAAAACATCAAGATCAACACGAATTTAATGTATTACGCACCAAAGTTAATCTAAAATCAAAGAAAGGTAGAAAGAGATGAAAGATTAAAAGCTTAACTAGAACTTGATTAATGAAATCAACAATACACAAATGTTTAATTTTGAAAGATTAAAAGAAAGAAAGATGAAAACTTAGTGAGAGAAAGTTAAGAACTTTCTCTCTCTAAAACTAGAAAGAAAAGGGAAAAATGAAAACTAAAACTAAAAACTAACCACCCTCCTAATGTGTATTAGGAGGGTATTTATAGGAAAAATGGAAGGAGTGCATGTGTTGCCTCTTCTTTCTTTCTTTCTTCACGTCTTCTCGACTCGATTTAATTCTTTGTCTTTTCTCGACGTCGTCTCGGGATTTGAACTTGTCTTGATAATTTTCTTCTTTAATTTAGACATGAGTTCTTCGACTTCATTAAACTTCCGTCTTTATACTTTTTCTTCGATAAATCTTCAGAATAGGCCTTGGACTTCCGTTCTTTATGCATTCTTGATCTTTTGACTTCGTCTTTTCCCGTTTTCTTCGGTAAAAGCCCGTGAAAGCCCGTGTTTTCTTCCTTTTTCATCTTTTGGTCCTAAAACACAATAAAAACACAAACCACGCATAATTCCGACTTTTACGACATAAAATACACGTTTTGGTCTTGTTATTATTGGAAATAAGTGGTAAAAGGATAAGTGTTTTCACACTTATTAAATCCCCTACACTTGACCATTGCAATGCCCTCATGCAATGTATCAATTTTAAAGCACGGTTTACATTCTCCATCATAAATAACCCACCTTGGCCTTTATTAAATTCTAATCATAAAAAGATAGAAACAAGTAAAGAAATCAAACACTTACATTGGGTTTTGGCTGTCATGAACGTTTATCATCCTCAAGTTTCACGTTCCCCATACCAAGCTTAAAAACGAGATCATTGTTATTATAAGTTAGCAGACTAACACGAATTCATGTGGGCCAATTATTCACTTAGACTCCCTTATTCCTAGGTGTATCTCTTATATTTTATTTTTGTCTTGAATGATCACGAGGATGCATTGTTTGACTTATTTCGATAGTTATTTAGGCCGAAAATAAAGGGAACGATTTAATCAATAGTTAGCTAAAGGACAAAATATTTTAAAACTGCTTCTCGGGACTTCATAAAGTTCATATCTTGGCATAACTCGCTTCACGATTTGAGACCTTTCTCGGACCGATATTTGGCAGCAACTTCATACTTCAAATCTTTGAGAGACGTTCATGAAATAATGGCCTTCTCTTCATAATAGGAATTTCTTCACTTGAAGTTTTGAGAGATTCTTCATAAATGGACCACGACTTCTTCATTTTTCTCCAATCTTTATTTTTGAATTTGATATACAACGATCTGCCTCCTTTTAGGACTTGGATCTATTTATCCTCATACCTTGTTAGGGCCTTTTTGGATAGACTTCTCCATGATCTTTAGGGGAGTATTTGCTTTTCGTCGTGTGTCTCGATCCTTCATATCGATTTTCGATAAATGATTCTTCACATCACGTTTGGGATCTTTAGCAACAAAATGTAGCCCTCATGCCTTGTTAGGGCCTTTTCGGACTCGCCAATCTTCGCATCCCGCTTCAATAAGTTATGCCTTGGCTATGAACTCTAATCCGTACCGAGCAACTTTTAAACGATCTTGGGCTAGAAGCTAAGTAACCTTTTAAATCGTACAACCTTATTTATTGCAGATAAATTTATTAACAAGCGAAGGGAGAATAGGCTTATAATTAACTCACATAAATTCACGAAAGAATACCAAACTTATAATTGACTCTATCATCTCTCGTCCTCCACAGTTTAAAATCTCAAGGAATGAGACTCGTGTATGCTTAGCCTATTAAATCAAAGTTTTGGGTTTTCGAGTCATCTATAGGATCTTGCAAATTCTTAGACTTTTTCAAGTTTAGAAATCGTATTTTAAAGTTCCCTTGATAAACGACTCTCTAGGATCAATTATAGGAACTTGCGAAAAGTTCTTGTTCTTAACCCGTGAGAGTTAAGACTTTCGCGTTTTATAGCTCCCTATATAAAAGCCTAGCAAAACTTGACTTAAACACGTTAAGGATACTAGCTAGAGTAAACTTAGATAAGTAAACTCGGGTTGAGTCAAAATATTCATGACTAAGAAAAATTTAAAACCACTTTATTTAAGCAAGGAAAGAAAATAACCATAATAAAGAAACATACAACTATACAACTAGGCCAAAATAGATTAAAAATTTTGAAAAATGTCGAAAAATCAAGTTTTCCGGTTAAAATGAGGGTAAATTCTTGGAAAAGACCACTTAGTTCGATAGAAGTCCCCCCTACACTTGATATAAACATTGTCCTCAATGTTTAAGCATGTGGGAGTAAACTCCCCTACACTTAGGACATTGTGCACTTTGTTTAAATCTTGCTAAGGAAAGGACAAATAAAGCGAATTCAATGTGAACATATAAAATATGAGATATTGAATCACAAGAGTTTGGGATAGAACCGGGAAGATGGGAACACGGTATCACGGTTCGTCAAAAGTCATCAAGATGCTCTTTGAATCTTGAATCCCTGCACAAGATAAGAAACAAGACAACAAACACATACGGGGCTCCCCCCTACACTTATTATGAAAGCAGTAAAGGATAGATCACGGGTTGCCTCACGAGAAGCGCTTGTTTTTGTTCACCGAGTCACGAGCCTGACTCGACCCAATTTAGTTCATGGGGAACGTGGTGATGGATGGAATCATCTCATGAGAGATGTCCTCACCAAAGTACAGCTTCAAACACTGGACATTCACCTTGACATTGGGCCCATTTGGCTGAGAAAGCTCAATGGTCCCATATGGAAAGACTTTGGCGACGGTGAATGGACCAGACCAGCGGCTCTTCAACTTGCCAGAGAAGATCTTCAACCGAGAGTTAAAAAGTAAGACTTGATCACCAACGTGGAACTCTCGGTTCTTAATCCTTGCGTCATGAATGATCTTGGTCTTCTCCTTGTAGATCAGTGAGTTCTCGTAAGCTTCATTCCTCAGTTCGTGGAGCTCGTTGATGTCGAAGTTAGCCCACTTCAAGGCCCAGTACGCCTTGTGTTCCAGCTCGATGGGGAGGTGGCATGATTTCTCGTACACAAGACGATACAGTGTACAACCAATCGGGGTCTTATAAGCTGTACGGAAAGCCCACAGAGCATCGTCTAACATATCGGCCCACGCGGCACGATGCTCTCCCACAGTACGCTCCAAAATTCGCTTCAATCCACGGTTGGAAATCTCGGCTTGCCCATTGGTTTAGGGATGATAGGCGGTGGAAAGACGATGATTAACACCGTACTTAGCCATGACTCTCGCAAATTGATCATTGCAAAAATGAATCCCGCGGTCACTGATTATAGCACGAGGAACGCCGAATCGAGCGAAAAACTGCTTCAAAAAGTTCACAACCACCCTCGCATCATTCGTAGGGAGAGCTTTAGCTTCAACCCATTTAGAAACATAGTCACGGCTACGAGGATGTACTTGTTCCCTTTGGATGATGGAAATGGCCCCATAAAGTCGATGCCCCATACGTCAAAGATTTCACATTCTTGTATGAAATTTTGAGGCATCTCATCTTTATGTGTGATCTTGCCTTGGCGTTGGCAAGCATCACAATGCTTAACCATTTCGTGAGCGTCACGATAAATGGTGGGCCAATAGAATCCAGAATCAAACACTTTCTTAGCGGTGTAGTTGGGACCAAAGTGACCGCCCGTGGGTCCTTTATGGCAAGCAGCAAGGATTTGCAAAGCTGCCGGTCCATCAACACATCGACGAATGATCAGATCAGCACATTGTTTGAATAGAAAAGGGTCATCCCAAAAGTAAGTCTTAACATCATTCAAGAACTTCTTCTTTTGTTGGGATGTTAACCCTTTGATGAGAACACCACCCGCTAAGTAGTTTTCAATGTCGGCAAACCACGGGGTGTCATCCAGATTGAGATTAATAGACATTAAGGTCTCAAGGGGAAAAGAGTCACTGATCTCTTTGTTCGGATGATCCCCTTGATATGGATCCTCAAGTCTACTAAGATGATCCGCGGCTAGGTTTTCAGCACCCTTCTTGTCACGAATTTCAATGTTGAATTCTTGAAGGAGTAAAACCCAGCGAAGAAGTCTTGGCTTAGAGTCGTGCTTAGTCATCAAGTACTTCAACCCGGAATGGTCCGTGTATACGATGGTGGTGGATAAAACAAGATAGGGGCGAAATTTTTCAAAAGCATAGACAACAGCTAAAAGCTCTTTTTCGGTTGTCGTATAATGCAATTGAACCCCCGTCATTGTTTTGCTAGCATAGTGGATTGGTTGGAAGTGTTTATTCACTCTTTGGCCCGAAATCGCACCAATAGCAAAATCGCTAGCATCGCACATCAATTCAAAGGGTAGCTCCCAATTAGGGGTAACCAAGACCGGTGCCTTAGTTAGCTTATCCTTAAGAAGATTGAAGGCTTCGATACACTCTTTAGAAAAGATAAAAGGAGTATCTTCTTCCAAGAGGTGGGTCATCGGGCGAGCAATTTTAGAAAAATCCTGAATGAATCGACGATAGATGTAAAACCCAATATTTTTATAAGCTTTGTTTATCATGCTCAAATAAATGAAATGTGACTTTTGAATAGTGCCAAATAAAATCAATTAAGAAATCAATTTATACATCAAATAGAGTTTGTAAAGATAGAAATAAAAACAATTCTCGAGTCAAATAGGTTGTATTTATAACCCGGAATTATAGACATAATTGGCTCGTGTATCTTGGCATTGATTGTTTTACAAGTTGGATGAAACAAGTCACTAGCACCATTAAGGCTAAATCTGTTCAAAAAAAATCATTTCCAAGTAACACTATGGTAAATTAAATATGAGATAAGTACATTTGCAAATATAAACTCATTCGGCCAACAATAAAATCTTTTCCAAGTTGACATCGGTTTTTCCTCTCCAAGCCCCATATAATTCGTAAAGCGGTTTTCTCATATGGGGATAAATTACATATTCTTTATACCCTTTCCTGAACCTCTCAATGTAGCGTATAAACAAGTCCTATGACGAAATTATTTCCATAAATAAATGAAGATTAGCACGTAGCAGAAGCCAAGTGTAGGTTCACGTCGGCCCCCATCTCGTTTAAATTCTTATACGTGTACATTAGTACGTCTACAAGGTGAGCGTTTCAAGCATCCTAGCTTGATCTTGGGTTGGTGTTTATGATATTGAGTTGCGTGCGCATACGATTCATGTCGGGGTTGTTCAAGTTTGGAGCCTTTTCGATCGGTTCGCGTTCGATAAAAAGATTTTAGTTTGCAGTGGGGCTGATTTTGTGTTCATCTCGAGTTTGGGTTTCGGTTCAAACGTGTATCGTTCGAATATTTTGTTGGCATTTTGGTCTCAGTCTACTATCTTTCCAAGGTATATCTCAACTATGAATTATATCAACTACTACTACATATATATTTCATTAAGTTGTTCTTGCATTAATATATGGTATAGTATTCGTATAGAGAAATACGAATTAAAATGAATCGGCAATTCGCATGGTTTGAACGTCAAGTGCTAGCATGAATTTTTCATCAAAAAATGAAGTATTAAATAAGAACATTATCTATAAAAATAAAAATAAAAAGCTTGTAAGTTTGGTTAGTGAATAAGTAGTACATGGAATTTGGTTATATATAACTTGAGTAATTTAGTGAGCTAAAATCATGATAAAATTTTTACATATGCAGCTCAATGTCTTTTGATAAATATGATTTCATAATGCATGAATTATGGCCATCAGTTTATTTTGATGTTAAACTATAAGATATTTTGATATGCTAGACTTAAAATACTTTTGAAAATCTATTTGTATGAACTATCACCTATTGCTTTCTTATATAAATTGCCTTTTCATAACATATTATAGTTATTTAAAATATCATGTCTCATTAGTTAAATATAAATTTCATAAGATTCATATATCTTCGGATTAATACAGTAGAGATATCAACTAATTAATATAAGACTTGCGGCAATTATTTTTTTCTTAATGAGTCAACGTTGATCTGTTATAAACATGGATGTCATATAAATAATGAAAGTTTTCGATTTTATTTTATATAAGTGTAATACTCATTCTAAATTGTAAACAAGAACCAAAGCACACCATTACTAATAATTTATATCAAGCCAATAAATTAGTTATTAAATAAAATGGTTATTTAATTTTGTAGATATTCTGAAACGGTGTAAGACGACTTGATTTGTCAAACGCTGATTTGTTTAAGGTACGGATATTCTTATCTCTCTACGATTATTTGTCAGATCGTACGGATTTTCCGTCATTTCAGTAAGGCCTTTCTTTCTATGCATGATTAGGATTCCCCGTCTACAGCCAAATGTTTTCCCCAGTATATGTTTAAGCTTATCAGTAATCGTGTAATAACGAAATAAGTTGCCTGAGCATTATATACAAGCACGACCAGTTTATGTACTATTTACGGAGGTACCGTAACCACGGCACTAGAGGCACCGGTGTCGTGACTCACATGCAGGAGAGTGATATCCTGCATCGTCCCACTCATGTTCAGTTTGGCCATTTTTTATATGTATGTTTAGTGGGACGTATGGATGCATCCTAGGCTTAGCAGTTTACAAGTTATCAGGGTGAATGTGGTGTGTGCTCTACATCCTTCACATTGGAGCTGATCCCTCCACCCAACACAATATTTAGAGGTCACCCCTCTACATTTATTTAGAGGTCACCCCTCTACAGCATGACGAGGCCACCCCTCCAGTTATTCATGCACGGTTGTTACAGTACGTGACCTATATAAGCTCTGACAATTAAAATACAGTAAATGCATGTTTTCAGATTTAACAGATAACAGTTCAGCTTTATTATTTATGAATTAGACTTTACAGATTATACACAGATTTCCGCTGCAACTTTACTTATCAGTCTTACAGCTCCAGTATTTCATCATCTGTTTCATTTCAGTACTTCCTTATCATGCTCTATATCCGTTCACTGAGCGTATGCTCAGCCGTAGTTCCCTTTCTTGTTCTAACGACAGGTACCCAGGACGCTCTTAGGATTTTGAGAGCATGTGCATTTGGATGGTGTTGATCCCAAACTTAGATCGATTATCTTTGTGTATACTATACGAGATTAGATCAAGTAATACACATAGAGAAACCTTTGTTATATGCTTTGTGAATCTAAGTGTTATGCGGAATTTAACACTTAAACAAGAACACAAGATGTAAACAAAACTTTCACTTTGATTATGAATGTCGAACTTGCTTACAATGAAAGATGTTTACGAATGAAAACTTATATAAAACTTGATACTAAACATTAACCTAAAGGCCTTCTTTTATAGACTAAGAAGCCTTGTACAATAAGCTACGTATCAACTATTCTAGGTAAAGATAAACATAGAAAATACATTGTCGTTTCTATCCTTACTAGAAGTATTCTAGAATATAATAAACGTGTAGCTTATATCTTCCATCAGTGCCTGTCTTCAATCTATCAACGCTTAACTTTAACTTGTCAACGCTTGGGCTGTCAGCGCTCACTTTGTTCTTGTCAACGCTTGAGTTGTTCTTGTCAACGCTTGAGTTGTTCTTGTCAGCGCTCAAGTGATCTGGCCTTAATTTATTCCCAACAATCCTCCCCTAAACTTGATATCCACTCTTATGATCAAGTTTCTTTATAAGCATTAAGAACTTGGAGGAGTCTGACAAACCTTATCATATTGATAATAAATAAATCTGATCAAATTCTTTGCCACGTCACTTGTATAATCTATCTCCAGCTGGGTGTCCTTCATCTTTTCCAAAACAGCCTTGGATATGAAATACTGAGCATCTACAAGTAGATACTCAGCAAACTTTGTAGAACTCAAATGGTATACACCAGCAGCTGAATATAACCTCCATTGAAGACCACTGAGGTCATCTTCAAGATCCTTCCATATTTCAGGATCTTCCTCATTTGTCCCACACATTCTTTTGAATGTGGTCCAAAGTTTTATTCCATTAGCTGAAGTTGGTGCTTCAGCCTCATACTTGATCTCCAGCAACCTCCAAAGGTCGACCAAGTCTTCTCTATCACAACTTGAAAATAAAGATATGAGAGTGGTAAAAGTGTGTACCTCCTTGCCAAATCTGCCAATCTTCCAGAATCCACATTCATCCTCATCATAACTCACAATTGGATTCCTGGAATCTAATGGTAACACTTGCACCATATCTGAAGCTTCTAATGGGGAGAGCTTGAGACTCTTTCTAATAACTGCTTCACTTGGATATAGTGGATTCATATCTTTAGGAAATTCAAGTGTAAATCCCTTCTTCACTGGCCTGGGAATTATCATAGCTTTCTTGATTTCCATCTCTTCTGCAAGTTGCTCCTTTCTTTCATCTGAAAGAAGTCTGTAAGTGTTCTCTTCCTGCACTTTCACCCAAATAGGATAAGCCCTATGTTCCAACTCATCAAATGTCAAAGCCTTTAACTTCTGATGTGTCCATCCAACTCCATGACATCTGAGCAACATAAAGTAGAGCTCCCTTCTATCCCTTTTCAACTCAGAGAGAATATTACTTGCCTTGTGCTTCAAAATCACCTTACAATCCTTCTGAACTCTAAGAAGAAGCTCCAAACCCCATATTTGATCTGAAATGGTCAAGTCTGGATTATCCATACAGCTTTCTTCCCAAGAATTGTACATCTGAACCACCTCTGGCATGTCAAAGTCAACCTGCAACTTTAAATCTCTCAACTTTTCCTTAGCAAGCTCATCACCATACTCAAGCCTTTCTGGTTCTATAATCATCACACTTGAGTCTGAGCCAGCTTCATCACTTTCTCCTTCAGAAGTCACAACAAATGGTGACTTTTCTTTTTCACCTTGTTCCATCAATTGTTCAGCCAATCTTCTATCAAATTCAACTTGGGCTGCATTCTTTGGAACAGTTTCTTCTACCAATTTACCCTTACCCTTATCTGATGGTGCAATGGTTGGTAAGGTAGATGGTAATACCTGAGTAGGAACTTCCTTGATGATAGATGATGACTGGAATACATCACCTTCATGTGCAGATCTGTCAACGCCCAAATTTCCTCTATCAGCGCCGAAAATACTTCTATCAGCGTCCAAATTTGTCTTGTTAACGCTCAAATATTTTCCCTCAGTGCCTTGTGTAACCTCTCTCAACATAGTTGTAAATGATAAATTTAGATTGGTTGGAGAGATTAAGGACGTATCAAAACCTGTTTGTTCCTTCAAAGTAGTAAGAGCTTCAGCAACATCCATTGATTGACCATCTTGACTACTCTTATCACTCAGATTTCTTTGATCTTCCTCCCCTTTGGAAGACTCCTCCATACCCCTCCTAGCATGATCACTCTCCAAAACAACAATCCTCTCCCTCAATTCCTTGAGTTCAAGGCCTTGTGAGCTGACAATTTGTACTAAGTCTGCATTTTGCTTTTGCAAGCTAATGCAGACTGCCGTCAATTCCAAAATAGTCATTGGTTCCAGTCTGCCCTCTTCTGAAATGGGGATTTGACCTCCCAAGTCAGGTTCATTGGGCATGGATGAGGACTTAAGTATGGTGGGACTGCCTTGGCCAGCTTCTAAGCCAGAACCAATAGTCCCAGCCTCATCCAGGTCACCAGCCACACTTGTGGTGGTGGTTCTCTCTGCTTCATGGCTAGGACCACCAGAGGAGAACACTCTAGTAGTCCTTTGGCGTTTGATCAACCTATATTCAGGTGGTGTGGAAGATGGTGTGGAAGAATGGGTAGATGTGGGTTGGTTAAGGGGTGTTTGGGATTGTGATGGTTGGGTGTCAGCGTTGGAAATAGGCACATCAACGCCAATATTTGATGTGTCAGCGTCAAAGGGTTCTTGGTCTATTTGCATTTGTTCAGGTGAGGGTAAAGGTTCAGGAATAGGTTCAAGTTGTGGGTGAGGGTCAATTTGAGGTTGGGGGTCTGGTTGGGGTTGTGCTGCTGCAATAACAGCAAGCATGGCTGGGGTTAAAGGTAAGTCTCTATGAGGTGGTGAATTCATCTTTGTAAAAATAGCTTTCTTTTGTTCAGGGATTTTATAAAAATCATTGTGATCCCTTGAACAATATCTTTGATCATCAAAAATCATTTGTAGAAAACGGGGATAAGCTAAAGTCATTTTTGTCCCCTTGTTTTTACACATCCCTTCAAAAATCATTTTAGAATAGTTATATTTTTGCCCTGTTGCAATGCACACAATAGCAGTTGCAATGGATCTATTGATCTCATTGTGTGCAGTACATTTGGGACTCAAACATTGAAGGAGAATGTGAATGAGGTACTTCCAGGCTGGGGGAAATTCCTGCTTATGGTACTTATTAAGAGTACCTTCATCAGGAATAGGATATCCCAAAGCCCTAAGCCCTTGTTCTATTTCATTTATGGGAAGGATGGTTATGCCATCAGCATCATCAAGATGCAAGGCCTGGCGTACCAAGACCTCAGTAACCACCCAAGACCTCCCATGAATAATAGAAGTTAATGTGGTCACTCCATTAACTGTTGAGGAACTAACAGTGTTCCAAAACTGCTTAATGTGTGTGACTGGAATGAGTGGTGCATGAGAAAGAGCATACCTTAAGGGGGATGCGTTCAAATATGCCACCATTTGTGTGTATTGAGGAAACAAATCATTATCAGCAACAAGATAAGCAATCATGTTGTGTTGAGACTTGAACCCCAAATCCAATTCTGCTGAGTTAAACCTTGGTGCCATTGATGAAAGCTGTTAATTTGAAGTGTAGAAGATGAAGGTTGATAAGAGAAAAGTGTTAGACAAGAATTATAGATACCCTGTTTTAAAATAGGAGCCAAATTTATAGGAGATAAAGAATGCATGTGATTGGCCCAAAAATAGGCAAAGATTTTCAAAAACTAATCATGAAAATATTGAAAAAGTTATAAGTTATCTCATGCATTTAATGAAAGTAACAACTCCTAAAATTACGGCTTGAAAAAATGTCAAAAAGTAACAACTGGGTAGGTCCCATTGAGTGTCAACGGTCAAATATAACCTATCAACGCCCAACGGCTATAATCTTGTCAACGTTCGCCTAAAGCCATGTCAGCGTCCAATTTGGTCACAACAACGCTTGGAAATTTCTTGTCAGCGTCCAAAAATAAAATTGTTTTAAAAAGTGAAAATTGACCTTAACAAGTAATTTATCCTAGAGAAAATAACCAAAAGCTGATAATTATTATAGGGCGGCAAGCACTGTCCAATTATGCACACTTGCATAAGCAAGATAGACATAACAGTCCTCTAGTGTCCCTTGCTAACCAAAAGTCTTAACAACCAAGTTACCTTATAAAATCCTTGTTACTCCCAGGTAAACCCCATATCAAAATCATTCCCAAGTCTCCCAACAGACCACAACCAATTCTAGGCCAAAAATGTCTTGGCAGCATGTAAAGTTGATATACTATGCATGCTACAGTGCCTCATGGTTTAGTAAAACTAACGCATACTCACCTGTGGACACAATCTAGAATTGTGATAAGAGTATCATATAGATACCCAAAAATCCTAAAGGTTCCTAAAACCTCCCCTTAAACTATGATACAAAAAGTTTGCTAAAATCATGCATGAACATAAAAAAAAATTATGTCAAGATAGGAATGAAACATTCCAACCATCATCCATAAATAAAAACTTGTCCAAATGCTTCTCCTTTGATCCATAAGCAACTATGTATCCAATGGTATACTGCTAACACCATCTGCACATTTAGATTAAAAACCACAAAACTAACATTGTTGCTGACAACGCCCCGATAACACACAACAGCGTTGAAGGAAGCTTTGTCAGCGTTAGACAATTATATTGCTGACAACGTTGCAAAAACACTTATCAGTGTTCAAACAACCTTTGTCAGTGTTAGAAAAATATAGTGGAAAATCTAAATCATCAAGAAGACCAATAATAATAATGCATCATCCTGTACATACTTTTACAAAAAGAATCCAAAACACATATTTAAGTGAGATTAACCATTCCAATACTTGTTACCAAGTATTGAAATCTTCCAGTATCAAAAGGTTTAGTTAATAAATCTGACATATTTTCCTCAGTGTCAACCCTATCTGGTTGTATTAAACCTTTCTCAAAGCAATCTCTTATAAAATGGTGTCTAATTTCTATGTGTTTAGTTTTAGAATGATGCACAGGATTCTTAATGATGCATAAAGTACTATTATTGTCAACAAATATCTTAGTATGCATGAAGTTATACCCATAATCCAACATCTGGTTCTGAATCCACAACACTTGACCACAACATGCTGATGCAGCCACATACTCTGCTTCAGTTGTAGAGTTAGCCACCACTGTTTGTTTCTTGCATTGCCAAGATATTAATCTGCTCCCAAGAAACTGACATCCACCAGTTGTGGATTTCCTATCAAACTTGTCACCTCCATAATCAATATCTGAATATGCAATCAGCTCTAATGGTGAATCCTTTGGGTACCACAAACCAAGATTAGGGAAACATCTTAGGTACCTAAAGATCCTCTTCACAGCATAAAGGTGACATTCTTTGGGAGTCACTTGATGACGTGCACAAGCACATACAGCAAACATGATATCAGGTCTGGAAGCAGTAAGATACATCAAGGATCCAATCATGGATCTATAATGCCTGACATCAACATCTTTCCCATCTCCAACCTTTCCCCAAGGGTGTTCTCTATCCATAGGAGTAGAAGCCCTCTTTTCATGTGGAGAAAAGCCAAACTTCTTCAAGATTTCAGCAACATATTTGTCCTGGGAGATGAAGATACCATCTTCTTTCTGCTGAACTTGTAAACCAAGAAAGAAGTTCATCTCCCCCATAGCACTCATCTTGAAATTGTCTGTCATAAGCTTGGAGAAATCCTCACTCATCTTTGGATCAGTAGACCCAAAAATGATATCATCAACATAGACCTGCACAAGCAACACATCTTTGCCTTTCTTCTTTGTAAATAGCGTCTGATCTATGGTGCCCCTCTTGAATCCATTGTCCACCAAATATGTAGACAAAGTACCATACCATGCTCTAGGGGCTTGATGAAGGCCATACATAGCCTTTTTGACTCTATACACTTTATCTGGATGCTCAGGATCCTCAAAACCAAGAGGTTGCATGACATAAACTTCCTCAACAATGGTGCCATACAAGAATGCACTCTTCACATCCATTTGATAGACTGTGAAGCCCATGCAAGATGCATAGGCTAGAAAAATCCTAATAGCTTCAATCCTTGCAACTGGTGCAAAGACTTCCTGATAGTCTATCCCCTCCTCTTGTGTATAACCTTGAGCCACTAACCTTGCCTTGTTTCTGACCACAATACCTCTTTCATCTCTTTTGTTCCTGAGAACCCATCTTGTCCCTATAGGTCTGACATATCTAGGACAATCAACCAGCTCCCAAACATCCTGAATTGCAAATTGGTGAAGCTCATCCTGCATTGCTTCCACCCAACTTGGTTCTTTGAGAGCATCAAATATCTTCTTGGGTTCTTCTTGTGACAGAAAACATGCAAACAAACATGCTTGCACAAGAGGGGTACCAACCTTCTTGTGTATATTGGCAATAAATCCACCAAGACCTTGATGGGATCTTCTTGTCTGAACTAGAGTCATAACATCACCAATGATCTGAGATGGGGGGTGATTCTTCATTGTGGAAGTGAGAACCCCTCCTTCAAAAAGTCTGGTGTCCTCAACCTCATGCTCCATGTTGCCAATATCTTCTTCATCAGACTCTCTTTGATCAACAGGAATCTCTTCATAAACCCTGGAAGGTCCTCCTTGTTCAAAAGTGGAAGAGAAAAGATGTGCAAAGGTGTTGTCAACGTCTGAACCTTGTTTGTCAGCGCTTGGGCTAACAACGCTTGAACTGTTGTTGTCAACGTCTGAGCCATCAACGTCTGAATTGGTCTTGTCTGCGCTAGATTTGCCTTTGTCAGCACCTGAAGAACCATGCATGTTTGTATCTGGTGGTATTTGGAGACCACCATTATCTTGTCCAACAGCAGCAGCAGCAGCAAAAGCATCTGTCCAAATGGGAATTGTGACGTATTCAAATGTAGGAGATGCCTTTTCTGCTTGTGATCCAACCTTCTCATGAACCTGTGTACTTGAAACATTAACAACTTGTTCCTCTACAACATTTGAAGTTACCTTCACAATGTCTGGATTAGTGACAGGCATATAGTTTAAAGTTCTAGATAAGGGTTCCAAATCAAACAACCAATTAGGACCACTCTCAGGATCACTAGGTTTATTCTCTAAGACCCTAACATGTACTCTTTCAACAATACGTTTGTCCTCTTTAAGATAAACCCTATAACCCTTGCTCTGCACTGAATAACCCATGAAGTAACCTTCATCACCTTTTGCACTAAATTTCCCTAAGGCATCACTAGTGTCTAAGACTACTACATGACATCCAAAAGGTCTGAGAAAACCAATATTAGGTTTTCTTCCCCAAAGTAGCTCATAAGGTGTTTTGTTCTGAATTTTTTTAACCAATGCTCTATTTTGCACATAGCATGCTGTATTAACAGCCTCAGCCCAAAAGGCTATAGGAAAGTGAGCATCAGCCAACATTGTTCTGGCTGCTTCAATTAGGGTTCTATTTTTCCTTTCAGCAACCCCATTTTGTTGTGGGGTTCTAGCAATACTGAATTGCCTAGTAATTCCCTTCCTGGCACAAAAATCATCTAGCTTCTTGTTCCTAAATTCTCCACCATTATCACTCCTAAGCATCTTAACCTCATTGCCAGACCTTTTCTCAATTTGAGTGATAAATTCAATAAGAACATCAGTTGTGTCACTCTTCATAGCTAGAAAGAATGTCCAAGTAAACCTAGAAAAGTCATCAGTGACAACAAAACAATATGACTTGCCATTCAAACTTTCTATATTTGTTGGACCAAAGAGGTCCATGTGAAGCATATGAAGAGGTCTGGAACTAGTATGCACCTGCTTGGACTTGAATGAGACCTTGTGCTGCTTGCCTTTAAGACATGCAACACAAGAGTGGTCATTGTGGAAGGCCTTCTCAGGCAAACCATCAACTAAACCAAGCCTCACAAGTCTATTTATATTTTTAAAATTTATGTGCCCTAGTCTCCTGTGCCACAAATTACTTTCATCTACTAAGGCCTTAGCATAAAAACAAGACATATTTGCATTCACTTTAATCCTATTTAAATTCACATTATATATGTCCTTATGCCTAGGTGTTCTATACTCAATGTACTTTTCATCAGGGATCTTAAAATCCTTGCTTAACACCAAACACTCAGTATCAGTGAAAAGAACCTTATTTTTGTTATCACACACTTGTGATACACTAAACAGATTATAATCCAGTTCTTTTACCAGGAAGACATTCTCAAAACGTAGATTATTGGTGAGAAGGGTTCCTGTAATGGTGCCGTAGCCCCCTCCAAAGTATACCTTATCACCATCTTTAATAGGAGTGAAGTTCGTCAGATAGTCTTCCTTTCCTGTCATGTGCCTTGAGCATCCACTATCCCAATATCCATAATCATTGATCTGTCTCTGAATGCCCTGCACATAAAGAAAACAAATTAGTTTTCTTTGGGAACCCAAGTCTCAGAAGACTTGGATTCAACTGGTTGTTCAATAAGAACAGACTTAGTTCTCACAACAACCCCATTCTCATCCTTTTTAGGATGAAAAACCCAGTTAACCCCAATTGGTTTTGTAATGACCTTTGAAATGTAATTAAACCTATTGCAAGTCATTGAAATTCCATTATTATTAGGGTTTTGATCTTTCTTGGGTCTCCATGTTAAGCTTGAAGAAGCTTTAGACCCCTTACCTTGTGGTTGCAAATATTTAGGTCTGGTCACGTTTCTGTCAGCGTTGGATTTTGTCCTGTCAACGCTGAAATTACCCTTGTCAGTGTTGAACCTAGGTTTGCTACAGGAACCCATTGCCTATTTGACCAGGTGTTTGTCTTTTGAAAAGGTCTTTGTCCATGAGTGTTAGACCTTCTAGAAAAGAATGGGGCAGGTCTAATCACTTGTGGACTTTGCTGCACACAAGGTCTAGGTCTGACAACGTTTGACTTTCTAACAACGTTGACTTTCTTCCTATCATCGCTGAAATTGTTTCTATCAGCGCTGGCTTTGGGAGCGTTGACACACTTGTATGCCAAATGTGAAAAGCTACCACAAGTATAACAGGCTTTCTTAGACACACTCTTAGGTCTAGAAGCGAAGAAACCTGTTCCATGATTGTTAACTTGGCTCTTGGGTGACCTATTATTTCTATACATCTCTGCATATTTAATGGTAGGTCTTCTAACAGTGTTGGAGCCTAGGTCAACAGCTTTACCAGTAACTGGGTGAGTAACCTTAATGGGTGGTGATTCATTGGGACTTTCACATAGCAAGCCTCCCTTAACAAATAAAGTAGGGTTAGCTTTCTTCCACTCATTTAGGTCAGTCAGTTTTTGTTGATACTCTTCCACTGGAGTGACAACTCTTGGTGGAGGAATGAATTCCTCTTCCTGGCATTCTGGTATACCAGTCCAAGATAAATCCTTTCTAAGGACACCATAGAAGTCACCAGCTGGTGGTGGAACCAGAGAGTAATCATTCATCCCAATCACAGTCATGTCCTTAGGATCCCTTTTTTTAGCTACACAGTCTCCTAGGGTTTGGGTGGCTCTATCAAATCTTTGAATTTTGAGGTCAACATTATCTTTATTCTTAATGGCCTCATCTAACTTAGCCTGTAGGTCTCTATTGACCTTTGTCATGATATTTCTAATATCCATACTACCCTCTAGCTCATGTTTTAAGATATTTATCTTATCTTTTAAATCAAATTCCATTTTCTTATATTCAGAAACGGTTTTCTCAGTTTCAGTAAGAGCTAGTTGGTAATTGGACAATTTACACCTTTCAGTGCTCATATCATCTTTTAGTTTTAACACCTCTTTGTTAAGTCTATCAGTGTTTAACCTACAACCTTTGCTACAAAAAGCATCATCATATACCTCATTATCAGATGAAGAGGAGGAGTGTGCCATGAGAGCATATTCAACATGCTCTTCTTCTTCAATATCAGCAATCAAGGCTTTGTCCTCTTCAGCATCCTTAGCCAGATAGCTCCAATCCCATCCAGTACCATCAATTCCTTGAACTGCAACCATGGCTTTGGAATCTTGAGCTTTAACAACCTGACTTGAGGGTTTACCAGCATCAGATCTTCTAGGAGATCTGCATTCCCTCATGAAGTGCCCCATACGATGACAGTTGTAGCATTCAACTTTGGATTTATCAAATCCAGCAGTGTCTTTAGCATTGAAGGTCATCTTCTTCTTGAACCTTCTATTCCACCTATTTGCTCTTATACTAGCAAGAGCCATGTTCCACTTGATGTCCATCTCTTCCAAGTGTTCATCACTTATCTGCTCAAGGTCCTCATATGTAATCACTGAACCATTGGGCAAAGAAGCAATGTAAGCACACACAGTATCCAAATCCAAACCAGCAGGTTTAACTCTTGGGGAGTCATTCATGAATGTGTCAGCGTCTGAGAAGGAGACGTTGACAGGACTTGTTCCAGCGCTGACAAATGATGATCCAGTAACTGGATGCATAAAAGAGTCCTTCTGATTGAATTGACCTTCACTATGAGAGAAGAAGGCCATGTTGCTGGTGCTAGCTTTGCTTCCATGTGCTGAAAGAGTTTCATCTTCCAACAGTCTTAGTTTGTTGTAGATGTCATCAAACGAGGAGCTCTTGTAAGTATTATTGGCAAGAATAGATCTCACCTCAATCTTCCATGCCTCACCAAGACTTTTCAGAAAGGTAGCATTGGTGTCAACATCACCAACTTGTGTCCCCATGAAGGACAACTTGCTTGTGATGTCAAGCAATCTGCTTCGCACACTACTCAGTTTCTCATTGGGCTGAGCTTTGAAGACAGCATAATCATGCAGAAGTTGCTTTTTCTTTTCTTCCTTAGTGTCTGCATTACCACCATATGCAACTTCAATTGCTTCCCAAAGATCCTTAGCAGATTCATAGCCTCTATATTTGTGCTGATTTTCTTGTCCCAAAGAGACTTTTAGAATATTTAGGGCTTTCATGTCAACCCTTTTCTTTGCAATATCTTCAGCACCTACAGCTCTACCATCTCCAGGTTTTTCTTTCTTATCTTCATCAGGACATCCTTCAACAGCTGATCTTGCCGTAATGGCATCCTGAATCTTTTGAGCCTTATTGAATGAGTTTCCATATTCAATAATCTCCTAGAGTGTGTAATCAAAGATCCCCAGATATTGTTCAAAGGTGAACTTCCATAAGTCAAAGTTGGTTGCATCAAGCATGGGAATCTTGATGTTTGGTAAGGGTGAAGAGGAGGAGGTTATTGCTTCAGACATGATGTTTTTAGGGTTTTGAGAAAATTAGGGTTTTGGTGTTCGTATATCGTTCTGGTGTTCTTCAAAGATCAAAAGTTCCTCAACAAGCTCTGATACCACTTGTTGATCCCAAACTTAGATCGATTAGCTTTGTGTATACGAGATTAGATCAAGTAATACACGTAGAGAAACCTTTGTTATATTCTTTGTGAATCTAAGTGTTATGCGGAATTTAACACTTAAACAAGAACACAATATGTAAACAAAACTTTCACTTTGATTATGAATGTCGAACTTGCTTACAATGAAAGATGTTTACGAATGAAAACTTATATAAAACTTGATACTAAACATTAACCTAAAGGCCTTCTTTTATAGACTAAGAAGCCTTGTACAATAAGCTACGTATCAACTATTCTAGGTAAAGATAAACATAGAAAATACATTGTCGTTTCTATCCTTACTAGAAGTATTCTAGAATATAATAAACGTGTAGCTTATATCTTCCATCAGTGCTTGTCTTCAATCTATCAACGCTTAACTTTAACTTGTCAACGCTTGGGCTGTCAGCGCTCACTTTGTTCTTGTCAACGCTTGAGTTGTTCTTGTCAGCGCTCAAGTGATCTGGCCTTAATTTATTCCCAACAGATGGAAGCTATCCAGACTTCTTACTTTATGTACTTACATTATTCTGCTTATTTGGACATTGTTTAGTCCTTTCCTTCAGTATTTTATTTTTCATGTTTTGAGCTTAGGTTGGATTACCGATGTTTGATTCCGGTATTTCTGTTATGGTCATTTAATGTTTTAGGACATTTACCTTATGCTTTGATGACACGCTATAAATACACGTAACGGTCCACTTATCCAAGTGGGGTGTTATAATTATGGTATCAGAGCACAAGGTTCGACCTGTAGGCTCTAAAACTTGACATGTGACTAGTGAGTAGTCACCAGGAACATCCTAGATTTTGGCGTTGTTATCTTTCATGTTTCTCATGCATTTATTAGTCAATTTTCTTCAATTATCAGTCAGATTTCTTAAAGTTTTTGACTAAGTAAAAGTTTGGTACATGACTGGCCATATTTAGTCACATGTGCTTTTCTCCGAATTTTGTTTTGGTGAACCGACCCATAGGCGTTCACCCTTGCCGTTCAGATTTTTGTATTGGTGAACCGACCCAATGGCGTTCATCCTTACTCTTGAAAGATTCATGCTTTCAGTTGAATATTACTTGGTGAACCGACCCATATATGTTCACCAATATTCAAATCAAATTTCATGTTTTCAGTTGAATGTTGTTTTGTGAACCGATCCATAGTTGTTCACCTTTGTCATATCAGCACATTTCATAAATTTTGACAAGTATGGATCGAACCAGAATAGCCCATACTTAGTCACATGTTTTCTTTTTTGAATTATGTGGATTGAACCATAGTCGTCCACATTTGATATTACACCTTAGTTGAGTATATTTTTTTATGTTCCTTGTAACATTCAATTTTCATACCCTCACGTTGATGTTATCTTCATGATGATTCAGTTTCATGTCTCCTTACGAGGATTATCTTTTCAGCAAAGCAATGATGTTTTTATGTTAAGATACACAAGAATTTCAGTAAAACCCATTTTCATGATAAATCATGATTGACCTTCATTAATCATGCTTCATGCTGACCACTGTGGGACTTTGATTATATCATACTTTCAGCCTCGAAACAACCAACAGTAAGTCGACGCAGGAATTTTCAGCCTATCATGTTACTTATTCCAGATCAATTTACTACTAATTAAATCCATTTATTTCTTTGATCATGTCAGGCAAGCGACACCAGTACCGATCATCCCCTAAAATTTCCACCAGTGCCATGTATCGTATTCCATATATACCCCATGTACAGTGTCTCAGTTATACTCCATGAACAGTATTTCATGAGTACTCCACGTACAGTGCCTCAGATATGCTCCATGTGTAGTATTCAGTTTGTACTTCATGTACAGTAGTTGAGGTGTACTCCAGGTACCCTACTCCATGGATATTGCTAATCGATCCTCAACCATCTCAGGCGTTGCCACTTGTCGATATTCTACCAGGTGCTGATGCTGCTCGTGAGTTGAAGATTTTGCCAGATGCTGATGCCGCTAACACTTTGAAGACCTCACAAATGCTGGTGTTGTTGATACTTTGGAGATTTCTCAAGATGCTGATGATGTTTATACTATGAATACTATACAGAACAAGGACGAAAACTGTAAATTTGAAATTTCTTACAAGAATAAATTTCAACCATCAGACACTACCACTCCATTCCATGCTTTCACTTTCTTAGCTAGATGTCGCACTTCACTCAACTAACCTTTCATTAAGAAGAGTGTGAACCGGAACCCAGCCAGCCACTCAGCAGAATAGTTACATGAATCACGGTCATGATAGTTTTTGTCATTAATTGACAGACAAGTAGTGGTGACAACCATCGTGCTTACAATTAATCAGTCAGTAACCATCAGAACTCCGGAACGGACGTGACCAGAAATACAAAGGTCAGCAGTCTAACCGGTCCACCAACCCTTAACAGTTACCAGAAATTCTTAATATTATTCAGACTCACCCATTAAAGTACATGTCCAAACATCAGTCAAGACACAGGTCTCAGGTATCATTTTGGAAGACACATATCAGGACACCAGGCATGATACATGCCATATGAATATCTTCTCAAGGCACGAGTCGAGACTCATAATTCCTGTATACCTTCTAAACCAGGTTCTCAGAAATTCAGGGTACCCTCCAAAGGGGCATACCGTTTTGTTATACCACGCATTAATCAGGCCCTTACAATGCAGTTACCGCCACGGGGTATTAATCAGGTTAAACACGCAGTAATCATTCTGTGAGGTTACAGACTCCACAGTATCACACATATATACAAAGGTCTTCTTTCCAGTTGAAGACAAGATTCGTCTAACTAACTTCCAAATATACTTATTATCTTTCTGCCAGAAAAATCAGTACCAGTTTTTATGCTTTACAGCAAATGACTTATTATTCCAAAGCTATGAAGACTTTCTAGCCACTAGTTACAATTCACTTCTGAAGTTCTTAAAAATTTATGATCAACAGATTATTCCAGAACTTCCAGACTCAATACCAGAAAGTTTCCAGAGAATTTTCCTATCAGCGAGACAGAATTTAACATCGAATCTGTCTCAAGAACGAAACCTGTTTTCAGAACTCTTGATCGCAGGGCTGCAGTTAAGTTATAAGAGTTACAACATTTGCTGCAAGAATTACCGGAATGAGGCTTTATTCGCCCTAGCGCACCACCAGGAAGAACACCGTTTCTGTTTATCAGGAAGAAGGCCGGTATCATAAGATCATGTACGACCACCGATATTTTGACAAGATCATCATGTTTTAATTGATGTTCATTCCACGAATAGCAGCTTTATCTGATCTTCTATGACTTCTTAAATATTTTCTAGAAAAATTCATGATCATGTCACCATCAGTGGTGAGAGAGACATATTATAGTCACTCTAAAAATTTGGAATTATACTTCCGAGCTCCCTAATGCTCCAGCTATAGTATGAAATTTATGAATAAATTTTTATATGACTTCGCAGACAAAATCGTCAGTATGTACTTTGATAACATTTTGATCTTCTAAATTCTAGAGAAGTACAAGATAATCATCTTCTCACAGTTGTATAGAATCTCCGATAGGAGAAAAGTTATATACACAGCTTTCTAGATATGAAATCCAGTAGAACAAGGTGGCATTTCTGGACCAGACTATTTCAGCAGAAAGGAATTTCAAACAATGCTGCGAAGGTGAAGGCCATCACCTGATGGTCCCGACCGACACCTGTGAACGTAGTACAAAATTTTCTAGAACTCAATTGACTGCTACCGCAGAAATTGTTGACAGTTCTCACTAAAAAAATTCTTCCATGACTATCCAACCAGATTTCCACCAGAATGTTCCATAATCCCAGACAAAACTTTGATAGAATCCGTATCACACATTGATGCAGCTATGTTCATATCTAAATGCCTGACATATCGCAGGTTCAAGATAGAACACCGACATACTAGTGAGTTATTACAACCATTAAGAATTCGAAACAGGAATGAGACACGATTTCATGAAGATTGTTATCAGTTACCACAGACTCAAAAGAAGTATGATACTATCTAAGTCATTGTCGACCATGTAATCAACATGTGCATTTTCTTCCATCTGGAAGGATTACGCAGTAGTGGACCTACAGAAAATTTTAGTAGTAAATTGTACAAATTCAAGGTATTCCATCGACCATCATGTCAGACAGAATTCTTGTTCACGATCACGTGTATGTTTATGTTCATTCACGTTCACGTTTAAGTTCAAGTTTACGTTTACATTCACTTTCACGTTCACGTCTCATTCGCAGTATGTTGCTGTTTCAGATCATCTTTTATGCTATCTCATAATTTAAGCTCACGTTTGTGTTCATAACATTGTTCACGTTCAAGTTCGTGTGCCATTTCCCGATACACGTTTCTCAGTTATTACCGAATACGGTTACAGAAAGCTTGAGAAATCAGACTCATGTTTAGCATAACTATTCCATAACCAGGCAGACATTTCATGCCTCAGGCCATATCGTTTGGCATTCCTTCCTCAGTCAGCATATGATTACGATATATTCAATGTACAACGTTCATCAGATGATCGCGAACCACGATCATAATTGTTCACGTAGTAGGTTCACAATTATTCACGTAGTTCGTCCTAATATGTCTTCAGTATCGTTGCTCAGAAATATAAATGTTATCTTTTCAGGTTATTGTACGTATCGTTCCATGTATCCTACATGTTATATCTTTTTCATTCGATCAGATTCAGAAATCCATCTCAAGTATGGGACCAGAAACTATTCAGCATCGTCAGGACATGGTCATTTAGACCAAGATGGTTCAGTGTGTCAAGATCGTTGAAGGAACCGTTCTGAGCGGGAAACCACTTGGAACGGAGGAGTCCATCCGGACTTCTCATCCTTTTTCCTTCCATAATTTAGTTATGTTTTCTTCAGTCATGATTACGTTCCATGTCTTCTTCAGTCATGTCACGTTCATATCCTTTCAGCTCATATGCCTTTTCAGGTTTCATGTTCTTTCAGCTTATGTGTCCTTTCAGTTCTTATAACTTCACCAGATTAAATTATATTTAATTCGAGAACGAATTTTCCTATTAGATAGGGAGAATTGTAAAACCGCAGCATTATCGCATATTTAATTCGAGGACGAATAATTTTTTTTAGAGGGGAAGAGTTGTAAAACCCAATATTTTTATAAGCTTTGTTTATCATGCTCAAATAAATGAAATGTGACTTTTGAATAGTGTCAAATAAAATCAATTAAGAAATCAATTTTTACATCAAATAGAGTTTGCAAAGATAGAAATAAAAACAATTCTCGAGTCAAATAGGTTGTATTTATAACCCGGAATTATAGACATAATTGGCTCCTGTATCTTGGCATTGATTGTTTTACAAGTTGGATGAAACAAGTCACTAGCACCATTAAGGCTAAATCTGATAAAAAAAATCATTTCCAAGTAACACTATGGTAAATTAAATATGAGATAAGTACATTTGCAAATATAAACTCATTCGGCCAACAATAAAATCTTTTCCAAGTTGACATCGGTTTTTTCTCTCCAAGCCCCATATAATTCGTAAAGCGATTTTCTCATATGGGGATAAATTGCATATTGTTTATACCCTTTACTGAACCTCTCAATGCAGCGTATAAACAAGTCCTATGACGAAATTATTTCCACAAATAAATGAAGATTAGCACGTAGCAGAAGCCAAGTGTAGGTTCATGTCGGCCCCCATCTCCTTTAAATTCTTATACGTGTACATTAGTACGTCTCCAAGGTGAGCGTTTCATGCATCCTAGCTTGATATTGGGTTGGTGTTTATGATATTGAGTTGCGTGCGCATACGATTCATGTCGGGGTTGTTCAAGTTTGGAGCCTTTTTTATCGGTTCGCGTTCGATAAAAAGATTTTAGTTCGCAGTGGGGCTGATTTTGTGTTCATCTCGAGTTTGGGTTTCGGTTCAAACGTGTATTGTTCGAATCTTTTGTTGGCATTTTGGTCTCAGTCTACTGTCTTTCCAAGGTATATCTCAACTATGAATTATATAAACTACTACTACATATATATTTCATTAAGTTGTTCTTGCATTAATATATGGTATAGTATTCGTATAAAGAAATACGAATTAAAATGAATCGGCAATTCGCATGGTTTGAACGTCAAGTGCTAGCATGAATTTTGCATCAAAAAAATGAAGTATTAAATAAGAACATTATCTATAAAAATAAAAATAAAAAGCTTGTAAGTTTGGTTAGTGAATAAGTAGTACATGGAATTTGGTTATATATAACTTGAGTAATTTAGTGAGCTAAAATCATGATAAAAATTATACATATGCAGCTCAATGTCTTTTGATAAATATGATTTCATAATGCATGAATTATGGCCATCAGTTTATTTTGATGTTAAACTATAAGATATTTTGATATGCTAGACTTAAAATACTTTGAAAATCTATTTGTATGAACTATCACCTATTGCTTTCTTATATTAATTGCCTTTTCAAAACATATTATAGTTATTTAAAATATCATGTCTCATTAGTTAAATATAAATTTCATAAGATTCATATATCTTTGGATTAATACAGTAGAGATATCAACTAATTAATATAAGACTTGCGGCAATTATTTTTGTCTTAATGAGTCAACGTTGATCTGTTATAAACATGGATGTCATATAAATAATGAAAGTTTTCGATTTTATTTTATATAAGTGTAATACTCATTCTAAATTGTAAACAAGAACCAAAGCACACCATTACTAATAATTTATATCAAGCCAATAAATTAGTTAGTAAATAAAATGGTTATTTAGTTTTGTAGATATTCTGAAACGGTGTAAGACGATTTGATTTGTCAAGCGCTGATTTGTTTCAGGTACGGATATTCTTATCTCTCTACGATTATTTGTCAGATCGTACGGATTTTCCGTCATTTCAGTAAGGCCTTCCTTTCTATGCATGATTAGGATTCCCCATCTGCAGCCAAATGTTTTTCCCCTGTATATGTTTAAGCTTATCAGTAATCGTGTAATAACGAAATAAGTTGCTTGAGCATTATATACAAGCACGACCAGTTTATGTACTAGTTACGGAGGTACCGTAACCACGACACTAGAGGCACCGGTGTCGCGACTCACATTCAGGAGAGTGATATCCTGCATCGTCCCACTCATGTTCAGTTTGGCCATTTTTTATATGTATGTTTAGTGGGGCGTATGGATGCATCCTAGGCTTAGCAGTTTACAAGTTATCAGGGTGAATGTGGTGTGTGCTCTACATCCTTCACATTGGAGCTGATCCCTCCACCCAACACAATATTTAGAGGTCACCCCTCTACATGTATTTAGAGGTCACCCCTCTACAGCATGACGAGGCCACCCCTCCAGTTATTCATGCACGGTTGTTACAGTACGTGACCTATATAAGCTCTGGCAATTAAAATACAGTAAATGCATGTTTTCAGATTTAACATATAACAGTTCAGCTTTATTATTTATGAATTAGACTTTACAGATTATACACAGATTTCCGCTGCAACTTTACTTATCAGTCTTACAGCTCCAGTATTTCATCATCTGTTTCATTTCAGTAATTCCTTATCATGCTTTATATCCGTTCACTGAGCGTTATGCTCAGCCGTAGTTCCCTTTCATGTTCTAACGACAGGTACCCCAGGACGCTCTTAGGATTCTGAGAGCATGTGCATTTGGATGGAAGCTATCCAGACTTCTTACTTTATGTACTTACATTATTCTGCTTATTTGGACATTGTTTAGTCCTTTCCTTCAGTATTTTATTTTTCATGTTTTTAGCTTAGGTTGGATTACCGATGTTTGATTCTGGTATTTCTGTTATGGTCATTTAATGTTTTAGGACATTTACCTTATGCTTTGATGACACGCCATAAATACACGTAACGGTCCACTTATCCAAGTGGGGTGTTACAATAGAAGCCCGCATGACCCAGAAAACTTCTCACACCCTTCACGGTTGAAGGTGGAGGTAATTTGGCTATGACATCTACTTTAGCACGGTCGACTTCAAGACCGGCTTCAGAGATTTTGTGTCCTAGCACAATGCCTTCTTTTACCATAAAATGGCATTTTTCCCAATTCAGAACAAGGCGAGTGTCTTCGCACCGCTTAAGCATACGTTCCAAATTGGCAAGGCAAGAAGAGAAGGAATCCCCAAAGACCGAGAAATCATCCATGAAGACTTCCATGGTTTGCTCAACCATGTCATGGAAGATAGCCAACATGCACCTTTAGAAAGTCCCGGGGGCATTGCATAAGCCAAAAGGCATTCTTTTGTAAGCAAATGTGCCATAGAAGCCCGCATGACCCAGAAAACTTCTCACACCCTTCACGGTTGAAGGTGGAGGTAATTTGGCTATGACATCTACTTTAGCACGGTCGACTTCAAGACCGGCTTCAGAGATTTTGTGTCCTAGCACAATGCCTTCTTTTACCATAAAATGGCATTTTTCCCAATTCAGAACAAGGCGAGTGTCTTCGCACCGCTTAAGCATACGTTCCAAATTGGCAAGGCAAGAAGAGAACGAATCCCCAAAGACCGAGAAATCATCCATGAAGACTTCCATGGTTTGCTCAACCATGTCATGGAAGATAGCCAACATGCACCTTTAGAAAGTCCCGGGGGCATTGCATAAGCCAAAAGGCATTCTTCTGTAAGCAAATGTGCCATAGGGACAAGTGAATGTTGTCTTCTCTTGATCTTGGGGATCGATGGGTATTTGGAAATAACCCGAGAAACCATCGAGAAAGCAGTAATATTCATTACCCGCTAAACGTTCAAGAATTTGGTCCATAAAAGGAAGAGGGAAATGATCCTTTTCTCGTGGCATCATTGAGTTTGCGGTAGTCTATACAAACTCTCCACCCAGTAACGAGACGTGTAGGAATCAACTCGTTGTTTGCATTGGGCACAACGGTGATGCCGCCTTTCTTAGGCACACAATGGACTGGACTAACCCATGGTGAATCTGAAATAGGATAAATCATGCCCGCATCAAGAAGTTTGATAACCTCTTTTTTGATGACTTCATGGATTTTAGGATTCACCCTTCGTTGGCTTTGAATTGTGGGCTTAAAGTCGTCCTCTATGAGAATTTTATGTGTGCAAAAGTGAGGATCAATTCCGCGAATGTCGGAGATTTTCCAAGCGATAGCTCTTTTATGTTTCTTCAACACGGCGATAAGTCGGGATTTTTCTTCTTCTTTCAGGTCCTTTGCGATGATGACCGGTAACTTCTCGTTGTCTTCAAGGAAAACGTACTCAAGATGAGGAGGTAGGTCCTTAAGCTCAAGAGTAGGAGGATCCTCAATAGATGGTGTAACTAACGATGGATCATCATTAGTCACCTCTTTAGGAGAAGGAGGAGAAAACGGGTCTTCATTGAGAAGTCTCTCAATAGTACGAATGTATTCATCCCAATCGGTGGACGAATTATCATACTTAATATCGAGAGGACCCAAGCTAGCTTCGAAATCATCCAAGTCACTTTCTCCAAAAGGAGTCAATGACGGAGCAATTGAGGCAACGGTCTGAACATTGGGTAGAGAAGAGGGAGTACTTTTGCAAGCATCAGCCTCATCGAGAACATCAATATCATTAACACTCTCATATGAATAAGGTTGCTTAGAAATCTTACCCATGTTGAAGACAATTTTATCGTCACCAACTCTCATGATTATTTCGCCCGCGGCTACATCAATGAGATTGCGACCGATCCTCAAGAAGGGACGTCCAACGATTAATGGAACACGAGGATCCATCTCGTAGTCAACGACAACAAAATCCGCCAGGAAGGTGAATTTGTCAACGCCAACGAAAACGTCTTCGGCTATCCCCACTGGATAAGCAACCGTACGGTTAGCTAATTCCAAGGTCATTTTGGTGGGGACTAGCTCGGGGAGAGATAATTTCTTCCAAACACTTAAAGGCATTAAATTTATACTGGCACCTAGATCGGCTAGGGCCATGCAATTCTCTACTCCCGGGAAGTTGCAAGGAATCAAGAAGCGACCCGGATCACCAATTTTGGTGGGCAATTTCCTTAAGAGAACGGCGGAGCAATTCTCATTAAGTTGGGTCTGAGCAATGTCAAGAAGCTTCTCCTTGTCACTAAGAAGATCTTTAAACATCTTCGCGTATTTAGGCATGTGAGCGAGAGCCTCGGCAAAGGAGATCTTAAAATTCAATTGTTTAAACATTTTTAGAAAGTTTGAAACTTGAATATCATCCTTGCTCTTTTGCTTCTCTTTCCTCAACCTGGAAGGATAAGGTATATTGGATGAAGAAGAAGGCTTTAGGGGAGTAGGATCACTCACAACCACGGGTGGTGGGGAAATGGGGGTAGAAGGCAAAGAAGGTGGGGAAAGTTGCTCTTATTCCTTGTTCACAATCACGGGTGGAGGTGTAGGAAGCTCGGGTTCCGTATAAGGTTTTCCACTACGAGTGGTGATTGCTTTCATCTCCCCTCTTGGATTCGCAACGGTGTTACTCGGAAGAGTACCCGAAGAAGAGGGTTGATTACCTTGGAAGAGCGAACCGATCATATCACGTATGTTAAACGCTTGAGTGCTGAAAGAATCTCTCATGTCTGCACATATCTCATTGCTTTGTTTTGCCATGTCATTCCTTAGCTCGGCTCGAATATCGTTCCCTTGTTTCGCCATTTCTCCCTTCAAGTTGACGAATTGACTCTGAAGATTCGTCACCATCTCTCGATTAGTCTTCATGAACGTCTCGACGTCTTGATTCAATGCCATCGGTTGATTGAGAGGTGGAACTTGGTAAGCTTAAGAATTTCCTTGAGTTGGGTATGGGTTTCTTTGGGATTGATATTGATTGTTAGCACGAGGTTGGGATTGGTTGTTTCGGTTATAGCTTTGTTGTTGGTTTTGGTTTGGAGGAGGGAAACCGGGTGGAGCAAGATAGTTGTTTGAACGATAACTGAGCAAGCTACGGTCTCCTTGAGGACGAGCTTGATAGCCTCCCGTGGGATAAGTACCATATGTCGCGTTAACATTTTCGGAAAAATTGCCTTGGGTAGAAGGACAATCATTGTAAGAATGTGGACCACCACATGTGTCACAAGAAATAGCAACGGCTTTAGCTTGTTGAAAGTGGTTTGTGGCCATGGTCATGAAATCCTTGTGCATATCCGCGATTTGTCGGGTAAGTTCGGTTATCTCGGGATTAGAGGTAGTAGAAGAAACATTGACTCTCGTGTTAGATCTTGAGGATGCGGATGAATCCCAATTATTGTGGTGAGTAGTCATGTTTTCAATCAACTCTCGACACTCCTCCGGTCTCCTTTTCATAAAAGTACCACCGCCGGCAGCATTGATCGTGTCACGATCATGAAAAGTGAGACCATTGTAGAAAGTGTCAATGAGAGTGACGGGGAGCATGTTATGGTTTGGACAACGGTCGATCAAGTCATTGTATCGTTCCCAAGCATCAAAGAGTGATTCGTCATTGTCTTGCATGAATCCACTAATTTGGTTACGAAGGCTGGTGACCATGGATGGTGGGAAGTAGCGCGACAAAAAACGTTAAGTCATGTCATTCCAAGTATGAATAGAATTCTATCGGAGACGGTCAAACCATTTTTCGGCATGGTGAGAAAGCGAGTGGGGAAATAGTTGAAGGCGAAGGTTATCCATATAAACACCGGGCGACTTCATGCTTTGGGTGATGGTAATGAATTTGTCGAGGTGTTTGTTGGCATCATCATCCGGAATTCCGCGAAATGGGTTAGTTTGCACTTGTTGGATCATGTGATGCTTCAACGAAAACTCCTGAGCCGTGACGTGCATCGGCGCAATCGGGCCTCCGCGTCCGTTCATGGTGGGTTGACACAATTCCTCCATTGTTCGAAAATCAGGTAGGGGGACATTGTTGTTGTTGTTATTATTATTCAAATTGGGTAGAGGTGGGTTATTATTGTTGTTATTAACACCAGCCATATCTAAATCTTCACGAGTCTCGGGCTCAGAATAGTTTGAAGATCTAGTACGCATACACCTGCAGAAGAAAAATACACAGAGAGAATATCTATATAATCTTTTTGGTGCAAAACCTTTTGGAAAAGAATTGATTTTTCTGATTTTTCAATGTTTTTGTATTTTTTGAAGAATTTTATATTTTTTAGTGTTTTTGAAAGTTTTTTTGAAGCAAGGAAAATAACGTTCAAAGAACGAATCCCAAAATTCAATGTGTCTCTCACTAGAAACCGTTAATCTTAACAAAAAGAGCCGGCAGCGGTGCCATTTAATACTCGGCTTTTACACCACGTATCAAAATTCGTAGTCCCAAGTCTTTTCGAATTGATTACCGGGTAAGAGTGCGACTCAATTGTCTTTTGGTGAACAAGAGAATGGTTTGGTTGATTATCTATTTTAAGCTAATAGCAAATAAGTAAGTGTCGTTGAGTAAAGTAGAAGTTTAAAGATTATACTAAAAATAACGAGTTAAAAATAAATGCTTGAAAACTTAAAGGCAATATTAGAAAAATACTTGAACACTAAATAAAACTAACACTTAGAAACTTTGTAAAAACAAGAAACTAAAACATTGGAAAACAAACAATTACTGCCAAATCGGAATATCAAAAATGCATTAATCGGAATGTGTAGTCGGAAACACTGATCGGAATATGCAAACTGTTCTCGTCGGAAAGTCTGAAAAGGACTCAGATCGGAATAAGGAAGAACCCTCTGGTCGGAATATGTGCAATCGGAATATGGGATAAAGTAGTTGATCGGAATGTGGGATAAAGTAATTCAGTCGGAATATCTAACTTAAGTCAAATCGGAATAATATGTAAAACCCCCAATCGGAATATTCAACAAGGCCACAATCGGAATATGAAACCCTATTCCGATCCAAGGTGATCGGAATGCAGAGGTTGCCAAATCGGAATATACTAAACCCTTTTCCGATTTGGTGATCGGAAAGAGGGTGCTGGTCAGAAAGCTCTGATCGGAAAGGGGTTTAGAACCTTTCTGATTTATGTGGGATTCGAGATAGGCTAGTAATAAGCTATAATAATAAGCTCACACCAAAACTAGACGAATCAATAATAAAAAGGACAAAATAAGCACTAATAACAACTTATCCTAACCTAAAATAATCAACCTTTTGAATCAAGCTATAAAAAGATGAACTTTTTAAGAAAACTTTTAAAAAGTAAATAAGCTAAACATATATATAAGCCAATAAGCACAAGAATCTTAAAGCTTAATCGTATGAAAGCTTATTTAGGAACAAAAAGATTAACTTTTTAAGCACAAAAACATAAAGATCAACACAGATTTAATGTATTACGCACCAAAGTTAATCTAAAATCAAAGAAAGGTAGAAAGAGATGAAAGATTAAAATCTTAACTAGAACTTGATTAATGAAATCAACAATACACAAATGTTTAATCTTGAAAGATTAAAAGAAAGAAAGATGAAAACTTAGTGAGAGAAAGTTTAGAACTTTCTCTCTCTAAAACTAGAAAGAAAAGTGAAAAATGAAAACTAAAACTAAAAACTAACCACCCTCCTAATGTGTATTAGGAGGGTATTTATAGGAAAAATGGAAGGAGTGCATGTGTTGCCTCTTCTTTCTTTCTTTCTTCACGTCTTCTCGACTCGATTTAATTCTTTGTCTTTTCTCGATGTCGTCTCGGGATTTGAACTTGTCTTGATAATTTTCTTCTTTAATTTAGACATGAGTTCTTCGACTTCATTAAACTTCCGTCTTTAGACTTTTTCTTTGATAAATCTTCAGAATAGGCCTTGGACTTCCGTTCTTTATGCATTCTTGATCTTTTGACTTCGTATTTTCCCGTTTTCTTCGATAAAAGCCCGTGAAAGCCCGTGTTTTCTTCCTTTTTCATCTTTTGGTCCTAAAACACAATAAAAACACAAACCACGCATAATTCCGACTTTTACGACATAAAATACACGTTTTGGTCTTGTTATTATTGGAAATAAGTGGTAAAAGGATAAGTGTTTTCACACTTATTAATACAGGTTCTTAAAGTACATACAGATGATAATGTTGCCGATTTATTGACTAAAGCCTTTGATGGTCCGCGGTTCAACCACTTGGTGGTTTACATTGGAATGGTCAATCCTTGAGGTCTAGGATTGAGGGGAGGCTAAGTCTAAGGGGAGGCTTAGTATACATATTTCATTGCACAGTCTAACATATGTTAGTTTCTAACAACTGTTTCATGGGGATTTGCGGTGTGTGCTACTTCTAGTGGAAGATTTTGGTCACTTCTGGTGGCTGTATTCAGCTCCTAGTGGGTACAAACCCTTCTAGTACACTCATGGTTGGCTTCTAGTATTGCTTTTGGGTCACTGTTCACTTCGTTGACTTTCATTGACCACTTGGTGCTCCTAGTGTTGACTTTTACGCGTTTTGACTTTCAGTCAGCGCGAGTTACTTCTGGTACATATCCTTTTATTTATCTTTGTAACTAGGATTTGCAAATATTGGTAAAGGGGCAAGTGGTTACTTTTGCATTAATTACATAATTTTGAAAGGGCAACCCCCATAATTAGGGGTCACTGAACAATTACTTGACCATTATTTATGGTGAAATCCCTCACTTGACTCATTCATCCCAACCATAACACACACATACGCTCCTACTCTTTTCCTCTTCAATCAATCATCTTCCATCACTTCCAATCATCAACAATGGCTGCTCTCTAATACAAACCTGAGCATAACAAGGTGGCCTATCTTGGCGAAGGTCCTAAACGAGAAGAGTTCACAGACATCATCGAATTCATTGAGGCTTCCAACCTTAGGTATGCTTTTACGGTTTGCCCTACTGTATATGATAGTGTTATTCGTCAGTTCTAGGCAACTGCCCACCTTGTGGATGTTTTGGGACGCCTACTAGAGCTCCATGCTACCATAGATGGACGCTCATATATGTTGTCTGAAGCTTCTATTAGGTCTGCTCTTCATCTCCAGAATGAAGGTGGCATTATCTCTATCCCCAATTCAGAGGTATTGGATGGGATGGCTGATCTTGGTTATAATCATGGGGGGAAGTTTAACTTCCAGAAAAATAGGTTTTCCCCCCAATGGAAGCTTCTAGTTCACTTCTTGATTCATTGCTTGAGTCCAAAGTCTGGGAGTTGGGATGCATTTCCCATCCCCTTGGCTACTGGTTTTATTTGTATTGCACAGGGTCATGTCTTTAACTTTTCTCGCTACTTGTTTGATGGAATGATTTGCAATCTTAGTAGTACTGGCTCTAGGAAGAAGTTTTTGATGTACCTTAGGTTCTTGCAGTAGGTTCTTATGTGCCTACCTAGAAATAGGAAGGAATATGAGACACCTAAGCTTAGTTCTAAGGTGTATTCGAATATGGCACTTGGTTTTAAGGGTGTTTGGAGGCCTCTTACAGATGTTATGCTGGGCCTTGCCCAAGGGGATCCTAATGTTATTCCTCCGGCTGGTGAAGCCAGGGAGGAACTTCCATTAGGGGACGATCCTATGGAGGAGGAGCATCATGCTACTCGTGTGCCTCATGTGGAGGTGGAGGAGCCAACTAACGAAGTGGTGGTAGAAATGCCATCCACTTAAAAGGCTTCCCCCTCTTCTCTGCCACATAAGTCCCCATTTGTTGATACTCCCCCTTCTAGTCCAACTCCTCATTCTGTTGAGAAGCCATCTAGCTCTCATGCTCATGAAGATGACCCCTTTGTTGCTTCTGGTCCCAATGATGCATTCCTCGATCCAAGTCCTCTTGGTGGGGAAGCGGATGAACCTGTTACACTAACTTCTTTGCTAGCTCTTATGCACAGGTATTACACAAGGGTTGTTTCTTTGGAGAATGATCTAAATCAGCACCGCAAGCACATCTGGTACTTTGTCCTTCCATTGGCGAACAGGATTAAAGCATTGGAGTCCCAACAGAGGCGCCAAAAGAAGAAGCTTGTGCTTTCTAATTCTGATGATGATATTGAGGAGGATGGGCTGACTTTGTTGGCCAGGGCTGCTTTTGCTGATAAGACGAATGATGATTTACCTGCTCCTCCTAGTCCTTCATCAATTCCTAAGCCTGCTGATCCCAAGCCAATGGATGCTTCTGCTGGTCCATCTGCTGGTCTATTTCATGATCCCAAGGGCAAAGCCCCTATGACAGATGCACCCTCTCCTCCAAGGAAGCGTACTCGCAGACAAATTGAGGAAGAAATGTTGGGGGAGGAGGCTGCAAAGCAACTGCAAGAGGAGATTGATCAACAAGCTAGGGCTGAGGAAGAGGCCCTTCAACAGCAGAGGCGTGAGCAGTTGAGGCATGATGCCATGCATTGGGATGATAATGACTGGATGCTGGTGCTTACTATTCTTACTTCTGATTACTCGCAGTTTACAGATATTTTGGGGAGCTGATGTGAATCAACATAATTGTATCCCACGGGCACTGGCCCTAATGCTTCAACAACAATTGTCTCTTGCTGCTCAGCTTCGTGAACAGCGTCGTAACAGACCTATGTCGAGAACAAAGGAGCGGAAGTTGATGCTACAATATGTCAAAAATCAGTCGGCTGCTTACTTTCATGCTGGATGGACTTGGGAACGGGTTAGGGGACTGTCCTTTTATGAGCTTAAAGATCTGTACCAGAAGATGATCAAGCGTCAAAACACACCGGTCCCTGAACGCTTTATTTATCGCACTCCTCCAAGTGTTGTTCACACTTCTCAGTCTGCTTCTGCTCATACTTCTTCGTTTGGTGTTTCTAAGGATACTTCTGGTGTTCCATCTGTTGCTGCTACTTCTACTGCAGTTACTACTACCACACCTTCGGCTGTTCATCCCACTCCATCTCAGATTCATACCACCACCACCAATTAAGCTACTACCACTCCTTACACTACTACTACCCCTGCTACTCATGTTGTGGAGCAACCATCAACACCGGTGACTGAACTACACCCTACCTCATCCGCTGGTGCAGCAGAATTTGATCTTATGGTTGGTCAAGGTTTTGAGTCTACTAATGCTGATGCTACTGCTGCTGGAATGGTCAAGGTTGAATCTTCTTTTGGTGTTCCTTCACCCCGTCGCTCAATTAGAAAGAAGAAGGCTGGACGTGGTAAGTCTGTTCCCTTTGAGATGCGAGATCTGGAAAATCTCATTGATGCTGCTTCGGATAGTGAGACAGAGTTACACATGGGTAAGGGTTGGATTATCGCTTGGGAGGTTAGGCCATCCTCTATTGTTCGTGGAACATTCACTCATAAGATTACCACCAGTAATGGTTATGTTCGCTATGTCTCGGGACTACAAAACAGTTTGACATGGGCTGACCGTCGTGATCTTATGTCGTTGTATGGGTTGGTGGATGCTGAGATTCCTCAATCTCCGAGTGAGTTGCCCAACTGGCCTGGATTGACTATCTGGGGTGATTAGAAGCTTATGTTAGATTCCCCTCCTAATGCTCCTCATTCTGGTGTGTGGAAAGATCAACCTCGATGGGTGATCAAGAGGTGGAAACTTTATGTTGGTTGTGGGGTTCATGTTTTGGAGCTGGAGACTAGTGATGTGGTGTTTATGCTTACGGATATGGAGTATCCATTGACGATTGCTACTATGGAGGCTATGCTGGATTGTCATCTGCAGATATCTAATGCCCCTTCTGGGAATGAGTCTACCATGGCTACTACCTTGGTGGAAGGTATTCAAGTCCGGTTACATGCAGACAAAGTTGCAGCTTCTGGTAAGTGATTGGTATGGTTCTTCCATTCTTGTGTTATACTAACATTCTTTTCACCAATCTGTACAGTGATTGGTGACTCACATTATAGTTAATATATATATATATATATATATATATATATATATATATATATATATATATATATATATATATATATATATATATATATATATATATATATATATATATATATATATATATATATATATATATATATATATATATATATATATATATATATATATATATATATATATATATATATATATATATATATATATATATATATATATATATATATATATATATATATATATATATATATATATATATATATATATATATATATATATATATATTAAAAAAATATATATATACTTTTTATTTAATATCTTCTTATACTTTAAACATATGGTGGAATTTCAAACTTGTACATAATATAATCTCTTCTTATACTTTTCCATCATAACATTGTTTTTCACTTGACTATTTCACACTTGGGCTGTTTTGGAGTTACTTCTGGTGTTGGACCTGGTCCACACAACAAATGGTGCTCAACTCAGCATGTTTCACAGACAAGAAAGAATTGATTCACCATGAGGGTACGGCTCTGGTGTGATAGTCAAATCCGTTGATGGTTGCCAGGTTACCCAAAACTGGATGGTTTTCACTTGCCATGGTCCTACACTGAAATGTGGCTAGTCCAAGGAGGTACGGCTCTTGGAAAAGATCTTTCTCAAATCCGTTGATAGTTGTAATAGCTTGCTCAAAGCTATAGGGTTTTCAGCTCACCGATGCTTAATTGCTAAGAGTTGGCGAGTCCAGAAGAGTATGGCTTCTGGTAAATACATATCAAATTCGTTGACGGCCGTGATGGTTTGCCTAAAATCATCAGGGTACCCCCACTCACCATTGATTCACGTTTTAAGAGTTGGACTGGGTTCTGGTCTCCTAGGGTGATGCTTATTCCACCAAAAAGACTGGCTAGCCCAAGAGCGAGCAGCTACTTGGTAAAGGCTCATAAAATCTGCTCATGTTGTTGTGAAGATTCAACAAGGTGCAGATTTGTTTCAAGCTTTCAAGAAGCTTCTAGGTGTTATTTGTTGCAGCAGTCTTTATGTTGTTTATGCTTATGGTTATGATGTTGCTGTTTGTTTTGCGGTTCCAATCCTCAAGCTGTTTTGGAAGATATACCAGGAAACTTAAACTCAACAGGTCAAATTCAAGTTTAGGGGAGGATTGTTAGGACCATTGGAATAGTTATTTGTAATAGGTATACTAGGAGGTATGTAGTTCTTCCTGGTCCTAGTAGTAGTAGGAGCAACACGTGCTCCTGGTCTTTAGAAAGTCAAACTTTATTATTTTGAGTATTCTGTTAGGATATGCATGAGATATGTTAGGAAAGGATATGCATATTAGTTTTACACGTTTTGGTTTATTGATGTATTAGGGTTTCCTTGTAGTATAAAAGGAACCTTAGGCAGAAGGGTTATACATACCTTCATCAAACATTGTTCTAGTTTATATTAACATTAGAAATCCTTAGTAAAGGATCGAGTCATTATAGTTATTATGTTTCTTCTAGTTCATAGTATTTGTATTCCGCACTTATACTGTGTGATTCATCTAGAGTCTCTTTGTGAATAGACTTGTTATTACAGAAGTCGTTCACAATCCTTAACAGGCTGCAAGATCCACATCTAGTGGACCCAACATCAACCATGGTCAAGCCCAGACCTTTTGTCTAAACAAGCCAACAAGTCACTAGACTAGCTCCCTTCTTCACTAAAGGGACAAATACTCATGGACAAAGGCCCTTTCAAAAGACCGACACATGGTCTAACAGACAATGGGTTCCTGTTGCAAACCTTAATTTGGGCGCTGACAAGAACAATTTCAGCGCTGACAGTAACAAATTCAACGTTGACAAGAACAATTCCAACGCTGACAGCACTAAGTTTGGCATGAAAATGCCACAACAAGCTGGTGTTGGATCTTGGGTTAGACCTAGTAACGATAGGTATTTACAGCCTAAGGGAAAGGGGTCTAAAGCCACATCTAGTTTGACTTGGAGACCTAAACAAGACCAAAACCCTAATTCTAATGGGATTTCTATGACCAGTAATAGATTTCATTATCTTTCAAAGGTCATTACTAAACCAATTGGGGTAAAATGGGTATTCAGGCCACAAAAGGATGAACAAGGGGTTGTTATAAGGACTAAGTCTATTCTTGTTGAACAACCACATGAATCCAAGTCTGCTCAGGCTTGGGTTCCCAAAGAAAACTACTTTGTTTTCTTTATGTGCATGGCATTCAAAAGTAGGTTAATGATCATGGATATTGGGATAGTGATGTTCTAGGCACATGACCGGGAAGGGAGATTATTTGTCAAATTTTATCCTCATTAAAGATGGTGACCAAGTGTACTTTGGTAGAGGTTATGGAACTATTTCAGACAAAGGCACTCTTATCACCAACAATTTGCGTTTTGAGGACGTTTTTTTGGTAAAAGAACTTGACTATACTTGGTTTAGTGTGTCACAAGTGTGTGACAACAAAAATAAATTTCTTTTCACTGATACTGAATGCTTGGTGTTGAGTAAAGATTTTAAGATGCCTGATGAGAAGTTTATTGAATTTTGAACACCTAGGCATAAGGACATTTATAATGTTAATCTAAATGGGATTAAAATGAACAAAAATATGTCATGGCTTTATGCTAGAGCTTCAGTAGATGAGAGTAATCTATGGCACAGAAGGTTAGGGCACATAAATTTTAAGAATATTAATAGACTTGTGAGACATGATTCAGTTGATGGTTTGCCTTCAAAAGCTTTCCACAATGATCGCTCTTGTGTTGCATGCCTTAAAGGCAAACATCACAAAGTTTACTTTAAGTCTAAGATTGTGCATTCCAGTTCTAAACCACTTCACTTGCTACATATGGATTTATTTGTCCCAACTAATATAGAAAGTTTAAATGCTAAATCTTACTGCTTTGTTATAACTGATGATTTTTCCAGATTTACTTGGACTTTCTTTTTGGCCTTAAAAAGTGATACTAACACAGTATTGATTAAATTTATTACCCAAATTGAAAAGAAAACAGGTAATGATGTTAAAATACTTAGAAGTGATAATGGTGGTGAGTTTAGAAATAAACTGTTAGATACCTTCTGTGTTGATAAATGGATTACTAGGGAGTTTAGCATAGCTAGAACTCCACAGCAGAATGGTGTGGCTGAAAGAAAGAATAGAACACTCATAGAAGCAGCTAGGACAATGTTAGCTGATGCAAAGTTTCCCATTGCTTTTGGGGCTGAGGCTGTGAATACAGCTTGCTATGTTCAGAATAGAGCATTGGTCAACAAAATCCATAATAAGACACCTTATGAGCTATTTTGGAATAGGATACCTAATATAGGATTTGTAAAACCCTTTGGATGTCATGTAGTGATAATAGATACTAGTGATGCCCTAGGAAAGTTTAATGCAAAAGGTGATGAAGGCTACTTTGTGGGTTATTCTATGCAGAGCAGAGGGTATAGGGTTTACAACAAGAAAGAAAAACGCATTCTTGAAAAAGTGCATGTTAAGTTTCTAGAAAGTAAACCTAGTGATACTAAGAGTGGACCAAACTGGTTCTTTGATTTAAAACCATTATCTAGGACCTTGAATTATATGCCTGTCACTAATCTAGACATTGTGAAAAGGGGTTCAAATGTTGTGGAAGAACCTATTGTTGAAATTACAGGTAAACAGGTTGTTAAGGAAGAAGGATCACATGCAGTTAAGACAGACCCCATGCTTGGGTATGTTACCATTCCTATATGGACTGATGGGTTTGTTCAAGCCTCTACTGCTGCTGAAAAGGAGGAAGAAAGGCCACAAGAAAGGCTAGTTGATAAAAACATACATGCATCTTCAAGCACTGACAGGTTAAATTCAGACACTAACAGGTTAAATTCAGACGCTGATAGCTCAGACGCTGACAACCTGTTTAGACATTTATTCTCTTCCAATACTTTTGAACATGGTGAACCTTCCATACTCAATCAAGAGGTTCATTCCAATGAAGATGGGAGTGGAAATAAAGATGATATTGGCAACATGGAGTCTGATATAGAAGATAATACACTATTTCGGGGAGGCATACTTACACAGGTGGCTAAAAATCATCCTCCTTCCCAAATAATTGGTGACGTTCAGAGTCCTGTTCAAACAAGGAGGTCTCATCAGACTCAAGGAGGTTTCATTGCCAATATACACAAGAATGTTGATACCCCTCTTGTACAGCATGTTTGTTTGCTTGTTTTCTATCACAAAAGGATCCCAATAAGATTTTTGATGCTCTTAAAGAACCAAGCTGGGTGGAAGAAATGCAGGATGAGCTTCACCAGTTTGCCATTCAGGATGTCTGGGAGCTAGTGGACTGTCCAAGGTATGTTAGACCTATTGGGACACGTTGGGTTCTAAGAAATAAAAAGGATGAAAGAGGGATTGTGGTAAGAAACAAGGCACGTTTAGTTGCTCAAGGTTATACACAAGAAGAAGTAATAGACTATGAAGAGGTTTTTGCACCTGTTGCAAGGATTGAAGCAATAAGGATTTTCCTAGCCTATGCTTCTTGCATGGGTTTCACAGTTTATCAGATGGATGTGAAGAGTGCTTTCTTATATGGCACAATTGTGGAGGAGGTGTATGTTGTTGATACAAAAGTTGGATGATCCTTGCTTGACCCGAATTAGGCTTAATCCGGGTAGGCTGGGCTCTGGCTCTTGCACCAAGTGAATAACTCGCTGAGATCCTGCACACTAAAACAACACGCGTTAGACTTAACGTTGGAACGTATCCCACGATTAGACTCCGGCGTGAGAGTAGGTAATCGGTTTAGGGTTAGAAATCGGCTATAGGTTGAGAGTAGAGAGAATGTAATACCTTTGTGGAACCCTTGGGGGTTTCTTATATAGGCAGTGAAACCCTAATGGGCTGTCACTGTTACTTCGGCCCCAAGCACAAGATAAACACGGTAATTAGCTTGATGGTTATCTTCTAATTATGGTGAGTGTATATCCCATACTTTGAGGCAAATCCCAATACTAATAGGATTGTGATACTGTCTAACCCTGGACCGACCGTACCAGGCCGTGGGCCGCACACGTCTTATGCGGCCACTGTTCATTCAAGCCCATAAGCTTAAATGATATTAATCCAACCCATTCGTGATGGGCCGGATGCGGGGTAGTACCTGTGGGCTGGGTTCATGACCCGGTTTGGGGACTATACGTCATCATGTCCCCCCAATCTAGTTGTTACAGCCGTAGGCGTAACCTCTAGACAAATCAATGTCCTTTGTATATTGTTGTCGCAAACATAGCCGTACTCCAAAAAGGTCGGCCGGGACAACATTAATGAATGCATTAATCAATGCATTAATGGTAGTCATTAGTCAGACGTTTTGTCTACGAAAGTGCACCAGACAGGCCCACTCTTGAGGCATGTAAAACTGCCAAGAAGTGACCCGTGGGTCCCTCTGACGGTTAAGAAGTGTCAGAAATCCCATCCGTTAGATGGGCGTAGTGGTTTACACGTGGGTAAACATCCACAACACCTCGTAACTCGAGGCAACCCTATAAAAGAGTTGGTACGTGTAACAGTGTAAACACACAGTTATCAATTCTATTTCCGCCATTGCTATACCTTTGCTCAATCCTCCATTTCTTCTCTTTCTTTGTCCACGGAAATCCATCACACCAGGTTAGACTGCCATGCCCTCCTACTTATATCTATAAATCATGGTGAAAGATAACCCCGTGATCACGGAAGTTCTTAAAGTGATGTCCGCGGAGAAATATATGGACTTTTTGTCTGAATATTACATCCCTGAAAGCGTAAACCCCACCTATCCAGGTGACGGTGAAGCTGTCATAGACGCTCCTGTTGGGAAAATAGGCGTGTACACACGCCTATTTGACTCGGCAAACTACCGCATCCCTCTATCTAAGTTTCTCGTAGATTTGCTAATGTATTATGATTACCATATATCCCAGCTCCACTGTATATGGGCGTGCAAGGTGAACCAATTTGAGGTTACCTGCCACGCCTGTGAGATAGCCCCCATCGTTAGCTTATTCAGGGTTTTCTACATCCCCCAAATAGTGAATGGGTGGCTGTCGTTTAAAAAATGATCCGCGACCGCCCCATGTGTTATAGGAAAGCCTTAGATTCCCTTAAGAAGTGGTACGAACACTATTTTTTCCTAGATGCCAAGGTATTCCCCACCCCCTTTGTTTTGAAAACCAAAGTATGTTTTGAATATCCACCCTCATCCAAGGATTATAGCAGTCGGGACGTGAAAATGTTAGATACCAACCGCACCAGACTTCCATAAGGGCCTACCGGAGCATTTCTTATGCCTAGTAGGAATCAGCCGCAATTATTTTGGGAGGGAGGATTAATATCCATGCTTTCTGACCGATCATAGACAGGGTAGGTACTCCGTACATATATGCCTTTTAATGTGTCAAAAATGATTGGAAACTTACTAACACTTATGCGTGCTTATGTCCCCAAAGATGAAGTTGTTTGGACTAATACGCCAGGGGGATCTAAGCAAGGTTCCAGAGGGATCCAGACCCCTGAAAGAGGGCGAACCCCCATTACTTGAATCCACTACTGGCATGACCATCTCTCTTGATGAAATGAACAAACCGCGGTCTGATGAGCAGGAGCCAGTGATCTAGAAGTCCTCGCTGAACTTCTCTAATGAAGATGGTGGTGAGTTGTTACTAGAGAATGCCACCACTAACTAAGGTGAATAACAAACAACGGATCCGTCCATCAACCACGTGGTTGGTGATGACGATGAGAAGGAGGAAGTGGCGTAGGAGGCCAGATCCTCCAAGCAGCCAAAACCTGCGTCCAAAAAACGCAAAACCACCACGAGGGTGGTGAAGAAAGTAGAAGCGGAGGCGGGGGAACACAACGCGCCCGCCAAGAAACTGAGGAAAGACCATCCGAGTTCCAGGAAGGGAGTAGCACCACACTACCGCAGGACAACCCCCCGCTGCAAGGAGATGTATGGAAGGCCACGCCAGTGAGCGCCGTAGCCCCAACTATCACGGAGGCGATGATTAATACGATGTAAGTTCCTTTTAATACTTCATTATATTTGTTTCCCCCCTGATATCACAAAAAATCATACTCGTTTTAATAACAGGGTTGACCCTTCGATAACGCCGCAGGAGAAGGAAGTTGAGAGGGAACCTTCTCCCATGATATCCGTGGTGCCCCCATCAACTCTCCTGATTCACAAAGAGGATCCTCGTGCCGAGGGTCCGGACACAAACCTACGCCTGGCATGGAACTTTTCCAGCCTAACAAGGCTAGAGGCGGAGTCCGAGTGTAAAGAGTTTATGGACCACCTAACTCCTCCCGTTCTGGCGCAAGATCTAGATGAAATCGAGCATGGGGCTCTTCTTGAGTAGTATGATGTGGCCACGGCGCACTAGGTAATAGTTGGTGCCTCCTTACGGCGTCGCCTAGAGGAAGCTTTAGCCAATGTGAGCCGTGCGGATAGGAGGATTGCTCGTAGGGAAGAAATGGTGGAGAAGCACGAGAAGACAATTTCCTCCCTGCAGGCGAACTTGGTCATGGCTGAATCGACAATAAAAGAACAAACCAGCCACGCCAATGCCCGTGATGAGCGTATTGCTGAGCTGGAAGCTCTTCTAGCAGCATCCAACGGCAAGGTACATATCCTTACATATTTACATCCAATGTTTATATAGTCCTTTGTCTTTCTCACCCATGTAGTAACCCCACTTGTTTATCCATTGGTAGCCGCAGCTGAAGCCGCCACCAAAACCGCAGCGGACCAAGCATCCGCCCTTGTAGAAGAGCGTGACACGCTGAAGGAAGAATTTACCAAAGAGCGGGCAGTCATTGAGGAGCGAACAACTGAGGTATTGGGTAAGGTGGAGCGAGAACTGAACGTGCTAGCAACAGAATGCGCTGAAGTGTTGTGTCCCCTACTGCTTACGGCCATTGCTGGTCATAGGTGGATGGTAGGCCAAGGGACGCGCCTAGCCGTGACAAGGGTGATGGAGGCTCCACAGTTTGTGCAGGCCTTCGCGGACGTCGTGTCGGACGGTATTGACTGTGGCAGGCATGAAGGGTTGAGCAAGGCTGCGGAACTGATAAGAATAAAAGAAGACATCTCCCACCAAGCCTATCATAACCCCGAGGCGGAGGAAAAAATGAATGCTTCCATGGCCGCTCTTGGAGATATGCAATACCCCTTCCTCGATGACCTTGAAGCTCTAAAGGACGCCTCCAACTAGGAAATCATGGCGAAGATTACACCAGACCCAATCCAGCTTACTCTACCAATATGACGCCATTCTAAAGGTCGTGAAAGGTGAAAAGTTATTAGCGGAGGTGTTGGAAACTAATTTAGCCACGGCACAAAGTGGAAAGGACGCTCGTGGCAAAGCCCTCCGCGCCATGATAGCCGAAGGGAAGAAAGAAGTAGGAGAGTTCCTGCCTCCTTTGTAGTTTAACTGTTGTAAACATTTGCAGAACCTTGTATTTATTCGTCCGTGTATGTACACGGCTTTAATTCGCAACTCTATGTGTAAACACTTTAGAATATCACATGTATGTGTCCGTGGTGATCACGACAATTTTGTTTATTTAAATTGGAACTTGTTTATATTCCTTAGATATCGTGTATCTGTTTTGCATGACGTGTCACGGCTGATTAAGAATAAAACCAAGCCTATAATTTACTAGACTTGCACCGTGTGTCTTTACCATGTCCGGCACTATGTAAGTACGACATGCTGAAACTTATTACAACGTCTTGTGAATAAGGTGTCTAGTAAGGATACATGATCCGCGTCATTGGGGTTGCATCCCTCTTTTGCGACAAGTTGAATGATTAGGTTCACTTAACCCTCTTACCCTGCCTGGGAGCGAATAGTACATGTACGTTTGAATTAATGCATATGAACAAGTAATAACATTCTAGAAGATAACAAATAATTATAAAAACATAAGACAATGATTTGCACAAGAACAAACTGTGGATCTAGCTAGGCACCACGGCATTTTATTAGAACGGTTACGATTTTTTGACAGAATTAAAATCCTAAGACAAATAGAACCTAGAAAGCATGAAAACAAAAAATACATGGATCTTCATGGAAGCTAACCACAACAAAGTGTCCATGCGTAGGCCGTAGCCCTTTCAGAGGTAGCATCTTTTAAGGTTGCAAATATTCCATGTACGATCCAAGTCACGACCATCTATATCACGTAACTTGTACGTACCAAGCCCTAAATCTTCCGTGACCTCATACGGCCCTTCCTACTTTGGACCAAGCTTCCCCGTGTTCTCCGCGCGACTTGCCTCGTTAGCACGATAGACAAAATCTCCCGGTCGGAAGGAAACACCCTTGACTTTGGAATCGTAATAAGCCTTCATACGTGCCTTAGACTTAGCCTCATTGATGGCTGATATCTCTCATTTATCCTCTAATAATTCTAGATTGACCCGGAGTTGCTCATCTTTCGTGGCGACGTTAACCTCCGCCATGCGGATTGTTGGCATCCCAATCTCTGCTGGAATAATAGCCTGGGTTCCGTAGGCCAGCGCGAATGGAGTGTCCCCATTGGCTGTTTTGATCATTGTCCTATGTGCCCATAGGACATGCGGCAATTCATCTACCCACTTGGTGCTCCGTTCATCTAGGCTTGCTTTTATACCTTCACCTAGGCTTCTATTCGCCCGCTCCACGAGACCATTAGTCTGTGGGTGTTTAACTGATGCGAAATGCCGTGTGATGTTCAATGCCGCACACCAGTCCTTAAACGGATTATCCGCGAACTGCTTTACATTATCCGAGATGATCTCGCCTGGTAAACCGAAGTGGCACACAATATTTTCCCAAACAAACTTTTTTACCTGTTTGCCCGTAATTCTTTTGACCGCCTTAGCTTCTATCCAGCGAGTGAAATAGTCCATAGCTACAATCAAGAACTTAACGCCCCCTGCGGCAACAGGAAAAGGGCCCGCGATATCAATCCCCCATTTGTAGAATGGCCATTGGGATGTGATGGGTGTCAGTTCTTGATGTGGATGTCGCGGTACTGGCCTGTGTAGTTGGCAATCACTGCATTTAAGAATCATGTCCCGTGCGTCCCGATGCATAGTCGACCAATAGTATCCTGTACGTAGAGCTCGTGCCACTACTTATCTGGGGCCTACATTCATGCCGCACAACCCTTCATGTATCTCACTAATCACATAGCTAGCCTGACGTGGCCCGACGCATCGCAGCCACGGCTGTAGGAAGGAATGCTTGTATAGAACACCATCTCGGAGTTCGAAATGTTGCGACTTCCTTTTGACACGCCGCGCCGTCTTTTCGTCCTCAGGAATGATCTCATCAGTTAGGTAGTTGATGATCGAGTTCATCCATGTAGGCCCTCTTCTTCAACTATGGTCGTTATCTCTCCCCCTGTAATGGACTTTTCCTTGAGTATTTCAACCAACACCTGTTTGGATAGGTGGGCAAAGCTTGTAGATACGATCTTGCTAAGAGCATTCGCCTTCTTGTTCTCGCCTCTTGGTACCTTCTTGATGGAGAACTTTACAAAACTGGTGATGAGTGACTTGACTTTCCCCAAATACTGGATCATGTTATCCTCCTTAGCTACATACCCTCCTAGGATGTGATTCGCGACAAGCCGTGAATCCACGTAGGCTTCAAGGTTGCGGACTCCCATCCTAGCGGCGATTTTTAAACCCGCAATCAATGCTTCATATTATGCCTCATTATTCATGGCTGTGAACTCAAATCGCAAGGCGTAGGTAAATTCCATCCCTTCAGGATTTGTGAGGATGAGGCCAGCTCCTGATCCGTCCGTGCAAGAAGATCCGTCAGTAAACAAAACCCATGGTTCCGTTGGAATTTCTTCTTTTTTCACAAATGGTTCGTCCTTCTCCGGTTTCTCAATTAGGAAGTCTGCCAAAATTTGGCCTTTGACGGCTGTCCGTGGTCTATAAGAGATGTTATGTTCTCCTAGTAGGACGCTCTATTTCTGTAATCTCCCGGCCACGTCAGGTTTAGAGATGATCTGTTTTATTGGTTGATCAGTGGTAACCACAATTGGGTGTGCCTGGAAGTATCGGCGCAGCCTTTTCGCGGCATAAACCAGTAACAAAACCAACTTCTCCATTGATGAATAATTCAACTCCGACCCTTGCAATGCTCTACTTATGAAGTAAACCGGAGTCTGGACTGAATCCCTATCAGTCATAAGGACTGCGCTGATTGCTACGTACGTAGCGGACAGATACATAATTAGCTCCTCCTTAGGTCGGGGTGCAACTAGCATGGGAAGAGCCGCGAGATGTTGTTTGAGCTGCCCAAAAGCTTCCTCTGCTTCTTTTTTCCAACGAAAGTCTCCTTTCTTTAAGCACTTCTTGAGTGTTTTAAATAAAGGGAGAGACTTCTCTGTGGACTTTGACAAGAACCTATTAAGCCCGGCCAGCTTTCCATTGAGTGATTGTACCTCCTTGAGTGTCCGAGGGGATGTCAGCTGTATCACGACGTCCGTCTTCCCCGGACAAGGTTTAATGCCGTTTGGATTAAGCATATACCCAAGGAACATTCCTTTGGTTGCTCCAAATGTGCACTTTTTTGGATTCAGTTTCATGTTGATTTTCCTCGACGTGTCAAACGTCTCTTGGATATCACGGAGAAGTGCTTCCTCCGTATGGATCTTGATGACTAAGTCGTCAACATAGACCTCAAGGTTACGGCCTATCTGCTAGTCGAAGGCTTTATCAACAAGTCGCTGATATGTCGCACTGGCGTTCTTCAATTCGAACGACATTTTCAGGTAACAATACATGCCCTGGCTAGTGTGGAACGCCGTCTTTTCCTCGTCTTCTTCCGCCATCTGTATCTGATGGTATCCTTTGTATGCGTCTAAAAAAAAATTTGAAAGGGTATCCGCAAAAGGATTCCACCTTCCAATCGATTTCTCGTAAAAGATAGCAGTCCTGCGGACAAGCTTTGTTCAAGTCTTTGAAGTCCACACACATGCGCTAGCTCCCGTCATGCTTCTTGACCATGACCGGATTGGATAACCACTCATGGTAATATACCTCGCGCATAATTCCTGCGTCCACCAGCTTCCGTAACTCGTCCAGTATTACCTGGCTACGTTCTGGTGCTTGACCAATCTTCTTTTGCTTAACAGGGGGATATCCCTGGCGGATTTGAAGCCTATGTTCTGCTATTGAACGCGGCACGCCCGTCATATTCTTTGGCTCCCACGCGAATATATCAAGGTTTACCTTTAGGAGAGAGCACATGGCCTTCTTCCCTTTTTCGGATAATGTTCCCCCTATGGCTACCTCTTGCTCCGGGTAGTCGGGGTGGATTACCACCTTCCAATTCGGAGGTGGTGATCCTTCCTTTATGGGAACTGGATGGGTTGGTGCGATCGAATTATAAATAGTAACAATTCCCCCTTCAACTGGGAATTTAATCACGCCGTGAGCCGTGGACGGGACTGCCCGTATGGCTAGGATGCCTGGTCTTCCAATAATACCATTGTATGGAGAGTGTGAACGTATCACCATGAAGTTCATCCATGCCGTGGTGGAGTGCTCTTTATCCCCATTGGTTACCAGTAGACGCAATTGTCCTATTGGCCAGATAGTGTCTCCACTAAAGCCAATGAGCGGCGACGTGGCCGGCACTAACTGGCTTTTTATCTTTGGTCGTAGCTGTACGAAGCAATGTTCGTAGAGTACTTCCACCGATGGTCCTCCGTCCACATACATACGACGAACTTTGTGGGTTCTAATGCTTACCTCAATCGTGAGAGGTGCATCAGCCACGTTGCTCGCCGTAATAGGAGGGAACGAGATCTCTCTGCCACTTGAAATTTTTTAGTAACTTTCGGCTTTGTGCGGCACTGCCACGATTGGATCATATATATGGTTGAAGGCTTATCTTTTTGGAAGTCCTTCTTGTCATAATTTTTGTTATCCTTTCCATCCTTCCAATCCTTGACCAGGTGTTTGAGTTTGCCTGATTTAATCAGCGACTCTATGTGCTTCTTGAGCTGAATGCACTCCTCCGTGCCATGATCCTTGTCATTGTGGAATTCGCAGAAGCGATTTCCTTGACGGCGGTCAACTAGAGTTGTCATTGGGGGAGGTCTTGGGAAGTTTTCCCCTTCGGTCAACAAGATATCTCGGTAAGTCATCTTTAGAGGGGTGAATTTGTCATCCGACCGACCTTCTTTATTCTGGCTCTTGTAATCCGTGCTCATTCCATTGCCTTGGGTGTTTTGACCACCTGATTGCCTCTTGGGCTGGTTGTTCGACTGATAGTTATGATTTCCCTTTGTAGGGTACGCCGCCGCTACCGCGGTTTCTCATTATACAAATTTTCTGACCATTTCCATGAGGTCATCGTACCTCTCCGGTCATTTGTCATTGAGACGCCTAATTAACTCCTTGTCTGTTATGGCATGCATGTAATCAGAAATTTTTAGGAGCTCTCGACACGTTTTTGTGCGCGTGCACTCGTCATTGAAACGTTCCGTGAAGCCGTCCGTAGACCCTTGGGCCTTTGCTTGACGGTTGCTAACGAGACCGGATCCCTATTATACTTTTTTCGCTGAGTATAATTGTTTTTGAACGCGGTGTGTAGCTCGCCGAAGGTATCAATACTACGGTGAGGGAGCCTTTCAAACCCATCATGGGCGTTGCCAATCAAGGTCGAATTGAACATCTGGCACCATATAGGCATTGGCCAACGTTCAATTTTTTCCTGCGTATCAAATATCTTTAGGTGATCATCCGGATCACCAGACCCATGATAGGTTTTAACGCACGCCAACATACAGCGCTTCTTGTCCTCATAGTAGTTCTGTATATGGAGAGTGAAGGCGTCCTCTCTGTCGTCGCACCATGGACGAGAGAGATCCTCGTCCTCTACGTCACGATAGTAAGGATTCTCGTAGTATCCTTCATCGTTTGATGGTGGCGGAGGAGAATACCTAGGCCGGTGGCGCTTGGGAGGATGGTCATCCGAATCAGACCCCAAAGGGTCGTGAGAGGGAGGCGGTTCCCTGCCCCTTGGGTGGCTACGATTACCACTTTTGTGAGAAGAGTTAGGAGCCTTCTTCCCACCAGAGTCCACCCTATCCCACACACTAGTGCGGAGATTGTTCACGGGAGTTTCCAATATCGGGCGTCTAGTGGAGCCTTCGGACCTATCACCATCCTCATGGGCTTGTTTCAATTCCTGCATGATGCGATCCCCTATGCGCTCGAATACGTTCCGAGGTAGAGGGGTATCCTCAAGGGGAGGTTGTTCCCGGGTGCGTACCCTCCTCCTACTCTTCTGAGTTTGAGGAGAAGTACCAGGCGTGGGACTGCCAAAGTTAAGCCTGGATTGGAGGTTCCTTCCCAGGTTTAGCCTTGACGAGATGCCCCGGACGATTCTGTCAAAGTTCTGCGTGAGGACACGCTCGAGGTCCTCGACGTCGAGCAAACCAACCTCCAATTATGTCTCGACCAGTGGTGGCCTCTGTGACTCCTTGGTAGGAGCCTTTGGCGCAGCCCCCAGGTCGGGGTTATCCAAAGTGATGGTTGGTGGTGGGGTATTATCGAACGTGCCTTCCCCACCAAGAGACTGAAAGATGTTTTGGTTATTAAACCCTCCTGCTTGGCCACCCTGATTTTGAGTGGAGGTGATTATCCCATCACCTGCGGACTTCCAGTTCCCCGGATTCGTGTCCCTAGGGTTTCCCTGAAAGTGTCCCTTCGTCATTGAGGGATATTGAGATGAAGACTTGGTTTTGTTTAGTGTTTCGGTCCCATGGATGGCGCTAACTTGTTGATACAAAAGTTGGATGATCCTTGCTTGACCTGAATTAGGCTTAATCCGGGTAGGATGGGCTCTGGCTCTTGCACCAAGTGAATAACTTGCTGAGATACTGCACACTAAAACAACACGAGTTAGACTTACCGTGGGAACGTATCCCACGATTAGACTCCGGCGTGAGACTAAGTAATCGGTTTAGGGTTAGAAATCGGTTGTAGGTTGAGAGTAGAGAGAATGTAATACCTTTGTGGAACCCTTGGGGGTTTCTTATATAGGCAGTGAAACCCTAATAGGCTGTCACTGTTACTTCGTCCCCAAGCACAAGATAATCACCGTAATTAGCTTTATTGTTATCTTCTAATTATGGTGAGTGTATATCCCATACTTTGAGGAAAATCTCGATCCTAATAGGATTGTGATTCTGTCTAGCTTAATCCACAAGCTGAGCTTATAGGCTTATTTTATTGAGTACTTTCACCCCTAGTTTGCTATTCTTTTCCAGGTTTCTTGTGAAGATATATATTGGGGTGTGTTTGGACTGTGTAGTCCCCACCTAGCATTCTCTACATCACGCAGTTTTATAAGCCCCCATAAGCTCAGTTTTTTAGCTGAAAGGAGATGGCATTCAGCCATTGAGGGGCCTGGATGTGGGTCCCTCTAGGTAAAAATCGGGCTTAAACCCTCTTTTTAGCTTTAAATTTGATGCATATGTGATTTCTTGTGAAAATGCTATTTGTATGTTAGTTAATCTGCTTGTTTGTGTTTGTATTGCTTGTTATGCATGTTAGAATAGGTAACAATCAGCTTTAAGTAGTTTTGATTTCAAGTTCTTTGTTAAAAATTGAATTTCAGAAAAGTAAGGGATGTTTGGGATTGGGATTTAAGTCAAGTATTTGACACCTTCTTGTGTTAAAATCAACCTCAACACACTCAAATAACTTGTATTAAGGTTTATCAGCATTTTGTTTCAAGTTATTTGGTTTAAAATAGATCTTGCATGTTTAAAATTTGGTAGAAATAGGATAGATAAGTATCAGTGGTCTGCATAGGGTATTTAGACACTTTTGTGATTTGATTTTTTGTAACCTGTTAAGTATAGTGGTCACCTAGGGTTTAGTTACTGTCATTTGCTATTTGTTAAGTTGGGGAGTAAGATTTGGGCAGCCAAATCTCACCCCAATTGCACTCTAAGATCAGCAAACCACCCCTTAGACTTGCGTTAGCATATAGTTACTGATTTTTGACTTGATTGTGTGAGTTGTGTGTTAACTTGTGTATCTTTGAGTTTTTTCTGACTCCCTACACTCAACTGAGTGTAGGGGTGCCCCCACTTGCCAAAAACTACAACAAACGAGTCATAAACAAGCCCAAATCAAGCTCAAAAAGCATCAGTGACAGTGTAGTTTTGTCCGAGAACGATTCCCTTTGTTTTATATCTCGGACAACACTTTTTTTTGCTTACTTTGACACTGTTCCATTTTTTTTCTGGGCACGTTTTTGTTAAAGTTTAAGTTTAATCTTGTTAAAAATTAGGTTTGTTTGTAATACAAGTCTGGTTAGCAAGTTTGTATAAAAAGAAAATAAAAAAAAAGTTTTTCAAAAAGGACGTGGCCAGGACTCGAACCTGCGCCACTCCTCTCACACACCAATACCTTAACCATTGCGCCCTAGGGTCTTTACTGTCAAGACTTCCTAGGGGCAATTATTTAAGGGGTGCTTTGTTTTAGCTTATTTTTAGTATCAACTTATAAATAAGCTGTTTTCAGCTTATTTATTAAGTCTTTTTACTGTTTTACAGTTTTCCTGCATTCTTGTAGTAATTTAGGACTTTTTGGTTTTAAAATTGTATTTTTTACGTTTTTAGTTTATCTTTATGATTATTTTTTATTTAAATTTTAAAAAGTCATTAAAAAATAGTTAAAAGTATTTTAAAAATTTGGAAAAATCATTTTTAGGTTTTTAATAGTATTTTTTAGGTTTACAAAAGAAAAAGTTTTTATTTTGACTTAATTCTAATTTTATTAAAATTTTGGTTTTTTATTAGACTTTAAAAATTAATATAAAATTATCAAAACAGTTTTGGAAATTTTTGTTTGCATTTTTGTCTTAGTTATATTTTTCTGGATTTAAGGTATTTTTTCGTAATTTTTTGAGCACTTTGATTTTTCGTCGAGTTTTACGATTTTACGTTTTTTACGTCGTAGGATATTTTTTAGCGTAATTCGTCTTATTTTTCCTCTTTTTCTCAACCAAAAACGTCACTAATCTAAAGTTTTATTTTATATAATTGGCACTTAAATCACACACCTCCTTCAAGAACGAACTCGCACTTATTCAATTCGTCGGTTTCTTAAATCGTCGAGTTTAATACTTGCCCATTATACGTTGTTTTCCTAAACACGTGTTTTTACTACTATCATTTTTGGCGCCGCTGCCGGGGAGGTGTTTTTGAGTTGCCATTATTATTATCGTGTTTGTGTGAGTAGTGCATTTTTGCTTTTCAAATTTTGGAAAGCGTATATAACGTAGATACTCATTTTAGTTATTTTTCCTTAATATATTATAGTATCCAAATAAATCGTGTTTAATTTTCCTAAACTAAACACACAACAATATTTTAATATGATGTAGATATCCCATTATCGTTTTTCGTTTTTCTTGTGAATATTATTAATATATTATACTACGTATCACAATAAATTTACAATATCTCCAAAAGCGTGAAAACGCAACCTTAATTGGGATTTCATCACTCAATTATTGTATTTGAATCTAAAGCAAAAATCAAAAAGGCAAAATAGATAAATACTTTCGTGAGGCTTAATTTCAATTAACACAAACTATAAGGTGGGTATAAGGCGGTTGTATTTCACGACCTAAGGCAAAAAGGTTCTTAAGTGCTTAGCGCCGCCTCGTTTCCCCCGCTTGCTTGTACGTGTTTTGAGAAACAGGGCTAATCGAGGGTTTGCCGCCCAAGTATTATCTACGTATACTATATTTGCTTGTTTTCAAGATTAAACCCTCTTGAACGTTTTGGTGTTCCACCAACGCTCTAAAGTCATCGAATGCGTTCACTCCACTTGATCGTTTTCATTCTTTGAGCCTCCTTTAATCGAGAAATCGATTTGAGGAGAGATTTGTAGATTTGAGTCTACGTAATACACAAAAAATCCAATTTTTTTTTAAAAACAATCAAAAACCAAAAAAAATTGAAAAATCAAAAAACCGCAAAAAGAATCTTCTTTGCTACCCCCCCCCCATTCTACGCTTTGTGCATGCGCACTAGATCGAAGGATTATTCTAATTCTATCGACGCTTCGAATCGGCGCAATCGTAATCGAAGGAATCGACGACGTAGATGAGATTTAGAAACCGACGTTCCTAATATTGTTGTTGAAGAGAACGTAGACGAGATGGCCGACAATCGTTCGATGATGAATTGCTCCAAGCGCCCATCGAGGGTTATGGAGACGCGATCGTAATTCCCGCTATCGAAGCGGAGAATTTTGAGATTAAGAGCCGAATGCTTTCATTAATCCAAGCTACGAAGTTTCGAGGTCGTGAAGTCGATAGTCCTCACGACCACATTAAAAATTTTGATCGTCTTTTAGCCACGAGCAAGTTTAAGAACGTCGACACCGATGTCGTCAAGCTTATGCTTTTTCTGTACTCGCTCGATGGTGCAGCCAAGTATTGGTACGAGAAAGAGCCACCTAATTCGATAATTACGTGGAAGGATCTCGTCTCCAAATTCGTTAATCATTTTTCCCACCGTCTAAGACGACGTTTTTCAAAAACGAGATTACGAAATTTGAGCAAAAACCGAATGAATCTTTTAGAGACGCGTGGGATCGTTTTAAGGAATTTCTTAGGCTATGTCCTCACCATGGATTTTTCGAGTTGCACCAAATCGATACGTTTTACAACGGTCTTAGTTTTCAAGAACAAGATTCGTTGAATTCCGCCGCCGGTGGCAACTTTTTGTGTAAGACTCCGAAAGATGCATTAACGATTATCGAGAATCGATCCAAGGTTTACCAACTCCGCAACGCACCGAGTGTTGCCAATGTCGCCAATGTTAGTAGTTCTAATCGCGACATTGAGAGGGTTGATGCGAAAGTCGACAAGCTAACGAATGTGTTTACGTCTTTTCTCATCGAAATGCAAAAGAAAGACGCTCCCGCTACGGTGAAAGCGGTTGAGACTTCGTGTACGTTTTGTGGTGGAACTCATAGTTATTACGAGTGTGCGGCTACGGATGGCCAAACGTCCAATGTGAGTGCGTTAAACAACAATTTTTCTAATCAAAATCAAAATAACGCCGGTCCATCGTAACAAGGCAATTATAACCAAGGCAACAATTTCAATCAAAACCGAAACAATTTTCAAGGAAATAATCAACAAGGAAATTTTTCGAATCAAAATCAAGGTTATAATCAAGGTCGTACTTTGAATTGGCAAAATCGAGATAATAATCAAAACTCGAATTTTTCAAACAACAACAATCAAGGAAACAATTTTCAAGTGGGAATCAAAACAATTTTCAAAGAAGTAATCCAAACCAAGGGAACTTTAACTCAAATCAAAATAGTTCGTCAAACGATTTTCAAAATTACATGAAAAGAATGAGGCTAATATGAGACGATTAGAGGGAGAAATTGGTACTTTGAAAAACGACTTTTCTAATACTTTGAAAATGAAAAACACGAAGATTGAGCAAGGATAAATCGACATAAAAAAGATGTTTTCGGCTATTATGAACAAATCCTCGAGTGCTTCATCGAGTTCGTTACCTAGTGACACTATTGCAAATCCGAAGGAACAATGTAAAGCCGCCTCTTCTCGTGGAAAAAGTCGTGTGATTACCCCTAACCTTGATGAATTTCGAGTTGTTCCTTCTTCTCAACCCTTGACTTATAAGACGTCTTCTTGTTCTAAATTCGATGGGGTGAACGTGGCGACCAAGGAAAAGAGTGCACACCCTCGTGTACCTCAAATTCCATCCACGGTTCAAAAAGAGAGCTTTATCGACCTTATCAAAGTAACCCTTGAAGAAACTTGTGCATCGATCCTTGTTAAAAAACCGAAAAGGATATGCCAAGAAAGGATGAGGATCCGGGCCAATTTCTATTACCTTGTGATTTTTCCGAGATTGAGGGATGTTTAGCCCTTGCCGATTTAGGTGCTAGCATCAATATCATGCCCCATTCTCTTTGGAAATTGATGAGATTGCCTTCACTTACCCCCACTAACATGACAATCGAGCTTGCAAATTGTACACCACTTATACCAATTGGAATAGCCGAGGATGTCTATGTTAAAGTTGGAAAGTTTGTTTTTCCCGTGGATTTCGTTATATCCGATTACGAGTGTGACCCTAAATGTCCCATTGTTTTAGGTCGACCATTTTTATCGACGACGTTCACGAGGGGAGACTTACTATGAGATATGGGGAGGACAAAATAGACCTTTTCACGAGTAAATCCCAAGTGTCTAATGGTCATGAAAAAACCGAGGTTTCAAAACCTAATGTTTCAAAATCTAATGATTTCAAAATGTTAACTTTAGCGGAAAATATGAGACTTAATGCATGTTTTGAACGAATTAAGAAGAACGGTTTTAAAGATGATGATTTTAACGATAAAGAATACGTGTACCTAATTCAAAAGGGTATGCGTAAATTTATGAATAAAAAATCACTTTGGGATGTATTCGGTGAAACAAGTGAACGACAAATTCCGAAGGGTGACGTTAGTGCCATCACGACAATGACAAAAATGGACTTGTCTTCACCACCTTCGAAGGACCACGTCTTTGAGGCTTCAACTTCTAACTCCATCGAAGTGCCTCCTTTTCCTAGCCCAACACCCGTTGAGGCTAAAGGTTTTATCGACAACGATCCTCTCGTCTTAGAAAAGTCACCTAAGCATAGTCATTCGACTTGTAAGACCATGGTTGTGAGTTCTCACATCGACTCTTTCTTTGATGACGACGATGGCGATTTTGCCGAGATTGATCACGTACTTCGAAATCCACATGCCCTTTTTGAGGATTATCCTGAAAATACCTCTTCACATGTGAAATACGATGATTACGAGTTTGATCCCGAGATTGAGGAAATTATCGAACGAGAGCTAGCTCTTTTGTCTCCACTCTCACCTACGAGTGAGGTTGATTTTTCCAAGATCGACGATGAACTTAATGAGTTGGAACGTCTTATTTTCGATGACAAACCAACTCACGTGACCCAAAATCCAATTCTCGAGAAGTTACCTAATCAACACTCCTCAAATGAGAATTACGTTTACCACATTCGTGAGGATTTAACTTATCAACAATCCCCACAAATGAATGATGGTTTCGTGCTTGATCGTGATCTTTTCGAGAGAGTTTTTAAGATACTCAAGGAGGGGAATGACAAACCTTGGTTTCACAAGCCTATCTTTGATGAGGAAATCGATGAGATCGACGATGACGAGTATGTAGACCCCGAGGGGGCAGTGTTCTTTGTTGATCGACGTTTTGAGAACTTATACAATCCACCCCCTCACCGCGACTTAAATGTAAGGTTTTTTAGCGTGACAAATTTTGAATTAGAAACGCCAAATATTTTCGACAGTATCAAATCGGGTTTTCATAAAGAGTTTTTGAGCGATGAAAAAGGAAAAGATTTTAAAAATGTTTTAAAAGATTTTTCTACAAGTTTAACTCCGTCATCACCGCGTTTTATGAGTGCTACCACCTCGTCTACTCCTTTTGACGACGGTTGGTGTGGATCTAGTGTGGGGGAAGCCCCTTATGTTCCCTCACATTTTTCCACCGAGGACGAGATTTATGATCCTAGAATTGCTTGTAAAGGGAAATCTCGGTCTTCCACCGATGCAATAAATGGAAACTATATTCATTTGTTTGGTGCAAGTCTACCTCGAGTAGCTCATACGTTTGCCTTACCCATTGCCCCACCTTTCCACTTCTCATCTATTTTCTTCTACCTCTTTGGGGTTCCACTATCGATTGAAGTAGCGTTATTTCGTCTTTCATCCGAAAACGAGGACGCTATCTTTGACCCCGGTATACGTGTATCGGGTTTTTAAAGTAATCCACATACTTTTGGGCATTGTTTATCATGTAAGCCCCACCAAAAATGACCATACTAAGATTATCCCTAAATGATCATATTTATGGGGATTCGAGTCGAGCTTTTGAATCGGTTATCAAAAACAAGGTGCCTCGTGGGGGATTCTCATGCTTATCCTTGTAAATATTATCGTTTTTCTAATAGTGTAACGAGGGGACTTGTGCTCTTCCAACCTTTGTTCAGTGGTTGTTTGTGATTGTGATTCATTAGGTTTATCGTCATCATTGAAGCCTCGCGTGTTCGTTTTACGGATCACTCGAGCTTCGATCGTTGCCTTTGGAGATTCTGATATCCGATGATATCCTTTTATGTTCTAACGTTTATCTTATTAGCATAATTAATAAACGGCTTTTAGGTTATACGTTTTACCCTTTCCATGCTCGAGATTAAGCATTCGACTTCGTCTCTAGTATGGGAGTGTTTACACCCCTAAACTCGAAACATTGAGGACAATGTTTAGTTTTAGTATGGGGGGGTGAGTAGATACTTCACCTTACTTACGTCACCACGCAATCTAATTTTCATCTTTTTGTTATCATTTTATTGCAAAATAAGGCTAAAAATGGCCAAATTTAAAAAAATTTCGTATTTTTCATAAGTGTTTAAGACACGAATGTAGGTTTTCCGATGGTGAGAATAAGAGTAATTTTTTACTCGACCGTGCGTGTTGAGCACTTAGCTTCGATTCCTTAACTTTTTAGGCTAAGTCTCTTAAATGAGGACGAGAAATGGTAGAGTTATTTATAAGTCTCGTAATCTTTCACGATCTCATGTGTAGTAATTATTAGCTTATTCTCCCCACGCTTTTATAATAAGTTGTTAATAAATATTGATTTAGCGGTTTAGTCACTATTGTTGGTTTCTAATTTGTTTTAGTAGCTTCCATGTAATTAAATTTGGAAAACATTAAGGTATCGCCAGCGTCACGGTTTTGAAGTATTGGCAACCCGAATAATCGAAAGCTTCACCCAATAATAAGATTTCAAGTGCTCACCTAAATTAAGCAAAAATTTGAAGCTCACAAGGCCAAAAAATCTGCCCAAATTGAAAGTGAATCAAGCCTTAATCTTTGAAGCTTTAAAGATCCAAAATTCGCTTTAGCGTGAGGATATACGTCAAGTCATAATAAAACCACCGATGATGGCAGATAATAAAAGACAAGGGCAAGACCGAAGTCATAATAAAAGCTCCATGGCAGAGTTGAATAAAAGATGGACGTAAACCATGATAATAAAGCTACCGATGATGAGGTGGGTAATAAAGTTCATGGTAATAAGTCTCGTGTTCAAAACCATTCTAAAACCGTGTTTATCGATCCTTCTTGTTGACTTAATTTTTTGACATCGTTGTCTATTAGGGTGAATTATTAATTCGATGATTTTTGTTACACCGTTAAGACTCTATTTTTAGACCTAATCTCTATTCACGCATAAGTCAATGATGTATCCTCGTGATCATTAAGACAAAAATAAAATATAAGAGATACCAATTAGGAATAAGCGAGTTTAGGTGTGTAATTAACACTCATGAGATATGATTGAGTTGCTAACTTATAATGACAATGATCTCGTTACACGCTTAGCATGGAATTGGGTGAAAATCAAGGATGACGAACTTATCTCTATGAGGCATTTACGTGTTCTTATTCTTTGACCCTAAAAGTCACTTGATCGTGATGAAAAGAATACATTATGTCTAAAACACGTGTAGTAGTTTATTTAAGTTTACGTTCTCAATAAATGTCATCATAAAATGAATTTTGGAAGTGCTACAATACTTCATTCTAGCATTGCGTGAGGGCATGGCAAGGGTTTAGTATGGGGGAGTGATGAGACTACTTTTATACATAGTTTCATCGTCCAAATCGGGCTTAAAACGCTTAAAATATCATCAAAATACCCCAAAATATGCTTGTGTTTGTTCATTGTGTATTTTAGGTACGGATGTCATGAAATCAACAAAAGATCACAAGAATCAAGCAAAAACGAACACGGGAAACGAAGCCGCATAAAGAACTGGACCTGAATCATTATTTTTCAATCAAGTCCTTGAAGTTTGAAGATTTGTTAAGATTGGTCCCTCAAGAGACTACTTGTATACATAGTTTCATCGTCCAAATTAGGTTTGTTTGTGTTTTGAGAGTAATACAAGTCTGGTTAGCAAATTTGTATAAAAAGAAAATAAAAAAACAAGTTTTTTCAAAAAGGACGTGGCCAGGACTTGAACCTGCGCCACTCCACTCACACACCAATACCTTAACCATTGCGCCCTAGGGTCTTTACTGTCAAGACTTCCTAGGGGAAATTATTTAAGGGGTGCTTTGTTTTAGCTTATTTTTAGTATCAGCTTATAAATAAGCTGTTTTCAGCTTATTTATTAAGTGTTTTTACTGTTTTACATTTTTCCTGCATTCTTGTAGTAACTTAGGTCTTTTTGGTTTTAAAATTGTATTTTTTACGTTTTCAGTTTTTTTTATGATTATTTTTTATTTAAATTTTAAAAAGTCATTAAAAAATAGTTAAAAGTATTTTTAAAATTTGGAAAAATCATTTTTAGGTTTTTAATAGTATTTTTGAGGTTTACAAAAGAAAAAGTTGTCATTTTGACTTAATTCTAATTTTATTTAATTTTTGGTTTTTTATTAGACTTTTAAAACTAATATAAAATTATCAAAAAAGGTTTGGAAATTTTTGTTTGCATTATTGTCTTAGTTATATTTTTCTTGATTTAAGGTAATTTTTGGTAATTTTTGAGCACTTTGATTCTTCGTCGAGTTTTACGATTTTACGTTTTTTACGTCGTAGGGTATTTTTTAGCGTAATTCGTCATATTTTTCCTCCTTTTCTCAACCAAAAACGTCACTAATCCAAACTTTGATTTTATATAACCGGCACTTAAATCACACACCTCCTTCGAGAACAAACTCGCACTTATTCGATTCGTCGGTTTTCCTAAATCGACAAGTTTAATACTTTCCCATTATACGTTGTTTTCCTAAACACGTGTTTTTACTACTATCACTCTTCGAAGCTCTTCTCTCGCTCATCGTTCCAAACAAATTTCTCACCCTTACGCATAAGCTTAGTCAAGGGTAAGGCCAACCGTGAGAAACCTTCAACAAATCTGCGGTAATGACCAGCTAACCCTAGAAAACTACGTATTTCAGTCACAGACGTCGGTCTCGGCCATTTGGTGATAGCCTCAACCTTCGTCAGATCCATAGTAATCCCTTTTGCTGAAACAATATGGCCTAGAAATGCCACTTTACTCAACCAAAATTCGCACTTGAAAAACTTAGCATACAATTTCTCCTGTCATAGAATCTGTAAAACAGTGTGAAGATGATTCTCATGTTCCTCTCTAGACTTAGAGAAGATAGAATGTCATCAATGAATACAATGATGAACTTGTCTAAGAATTCATGAAAAACTTGATTCATTAAGTCCACAAATACAGCTGGAGCATTCGTGAGACCAAAAGGCATAACTAAGAATTCATAGTGACCATAACGCGTGCGAAAAGCAGTCTTGGAGATGTCCTGCTCTTTCACTTGCAACTGTTGGTATCCGGATCGTAAATCAATTTTAGAAAAGTGTTTAGCGCCCTGTAGTTAGTCAAATAAATCATCAATACATGGAAGAGGGTAACAATTATGGATAGTGATCTTGTTCAATTTACGGTAGTCGATACATAATCTCAAGCTACCATCCTTCTTCTTGACAAACAAAACCGGTGCACCCCATGGTGATACACTTGGGCGAATGAAACCTCGTTCTAATAACTCTTGCAACTAATCCTTCAACTACTTTAACTCAATGGGATCCATGCGATAAAGAGTTTTTGAGATAAGTTCAGCTCCCGGAACAAGCTCGATGCCAAACTCAACCTCGCGGATAGGAGGTATTCCTGGGAGTTCCTCTGGAAATTCATCAGAAAACTCGGAAACAATCGGCTTATCGTGAATGGATGGAACATTAGAATTTATGTCATGAATGGTAGCTAGAAAACCTTCGCAACTATGAGATTGTAGGGTACGTGCTTGTAAAGCAGAAATGAACTGCACACATTTTCTTGGTAGAAAGCCATGATGAATGAATTCAGGAGCATGAATATCACTGAATATAACCCGATATGAATAGCAGTCAATCGTAGCGTGATGTGCTGCTAACCAATCCATACCCAGAATCATATCGAACTCGCATATTTCCAAGGAAAGTGCGTTAGCATAACGGATCTTGTCATAAAACTGTAGAGGAAGATCTCTATACACATGGGTAATACAAACGGAGTCTTTCATGGGCGTGGATATACGTAATACATGATCAATTAATGCAGGTGCCATATCATTACATGAAGCAAAAGTGGTAGATATCACCGAATGTGTCGCGCCCGTATCAAACAGAGCAAACACCGCATGTCCAAACAAGATTAATATTCCAGTTATGGAACCTGAAGTCTTAGTGGCTTCATCTTGTGTAATTGAAAAGACACGACCGGATGCATCAGGCTTCTTGTGAGCATGTCCAGATGTACTCACAGTAGTGCCCTTCTTGCAATCTCGCTGAAGGTGGCCAACCTGTCGGCACTTGAAACAAGTACCACCAACACGACGACACTCTCATGGGTGTCTACGTCTACACATGGCACGAACATGATGGGTATACCCCTCGGAGGATACCCTAGACTGTTGAGAACCTGGTTCAGAAGATATACGTGAGACATGGGTCTTGAGATGTAAAAGTGAATAAAGTTGTAAGTTTTAGGTTATAATACCATAATTGGTGGTTCAGTTGGACTGCTGACCCTTGTCTCTTTGGTCACGTCCATTGTCGGAGTTCCTGTTATCATGTTGCAATGTTAGAATCGTTTTACACTGCGGATTGAAAATCTAAAAGTTCAAAAAGGGACTTGTTGTTATTGCCATAGTAGTTGTTGTTGTTACGGTAGCTGTCACTACCACCTCGCCTGTCAGTTCCACGACGATCATTATTTTGACTGTGATTCCAGTAACTACCATGTTGAGTGGCCAGCTGGTACTGGTCCCCACCCTTATGCCTGAAGGATATAGTTGAGTGGTGCGTAATATGTAAATAAGAAGATAGAAATATGAAATGAGGAGGTAACGTTTGTTGGATGATGTATACCTCTTGTCTGGTCGCTCCGATCCATCCTACTCATCTATGTCCTGTAGTATCTCCAAGATGCGAGCAGCATCAGCAAGTTGAGCAACATCGGTAAATGGAATACACATGAGATGATCGAGAGTCGACTTGCGAAGACCCCAACGAAAGTTCTTCGCCTTCTCCTCTGCAGTACCAGCAGTCTGCCCAAGAAAACCAGCTAATCAGAGAAAACGATGCATGAACTCGGTACTATTCTCATTCGCCTTCTGGCGGATGGAATGGTACTCCCTCTTCAGATGCTCATGCTCGGCTCGAGGGAAAAACAGAAGAAAGAACAGCTCCTTGAATTCTGCCCAAGTCACAGTGATGAGCCACGCCTCTCCTCCTTTGGCCTGCTTATAGGCCTTCCACCAAGCCAATGCATCACCCTCAAACTTATACACTGCCAACCTTGTCTTGAATACATCATCACAGCCCATAGCATCAACCATCTTTTCCATGTGGGAGATCCAGTTCTCCGCGTCTGCAGGAATTCACGCCTTTTTAAATATTAAAGCATTCAAGCCAAGTATGAATAGTGACCGGTGGAGGATTTCCACCTGAACCGTTAGATGGTCAAGCTCGAAACTCTTCACGAATCTCAATGCGAATTTGTGGAAGTAACGCCTGCAAGGCTGTCTGAACGGCTGCAGCAAGCTCAGCATCGGTACTAGTGTTAACCATCTGACATTATCAAAGGAAAGTAAATGATTAAACGGTTATAAGATCAATACACGGAAGAGAACAAATGTCGGTTTAGGAAGATCTTAGTAACTACCCAATCCTCACAGGTTAAGTTTTAGAGCCTACATGTCGAAGCCTTGGCTCTGATGCTATAACTGTAACGACCCACTTTGACAAGAAGGCCGTTATGTCATAATCATGGTGTGTCATCAAAGCATAATAAAGGCATCAAGTCATAAAGACATAAAAGACCAACAAGAAAGCTGGAATCAAACATCGTCTCCTAATATAAGCTTAACATGAATAAAAGTAAAGGGAATCTAAAGGATGAAACATGTGTCCAACAAAGCATAAGTATCAAAATCCATAAAGGAAAGGAGTATATGGGGATCTCATCCTAACCACACACTCTCATGCTCAAATATCGTCTTTAGGTACCTGCCGTACGAGACATGAAAAGAAAATGCGGCTGAACAATACGCTCAGTGAACGGATATAAAGGCAAGATAAAGATAATAATAACAAGAATAATCAACATGATAGTAGCGGAAGGAATATCTATGTCCTGAGGAAAACTTGGGAGGTAAGTTTTGAAGGATATAGAGTAACTGATATATCATGAATGGCATAAGTAATATAAGGAAATGCCCACGAGCTCATATAGGTCATAACATGTCATGCATAATAATAACGTAAACGTGCGCATGATAAATAGAGGGGTTGTCTCATCATGCAATAGAGGGGTGACCTCTAATAATAGTAACATGTGTGGAGGGTTCAGCTCCAATGTTATGGGGTGTAAAGCGCACACCAAACCAATCACCATTGTGTAAACCTATAAATTAGGATGCACCCATACGCCCCATAGTAACAATAATGGCCAACAAATAATTATAACATATAACATGAAGGGACGCCGCGAGAAATCACTCTCGTCACGGAAGAGTCATAACACAGGTGCCTCATATGTCATGGTCATGGTACCTCCATGACTAGGTGATAAATCATGTATATCATGGTCCTGCATGTAAATAACTCGGGCAATATGTTGGTTATGAAGTAAAACTAGAGGAAAACATGACATTCATGAAAAGATGTATAACATGAAAATGGGGAGAACATGTGGCATAGTAATCGGGAAACCCTAATCAAGCAAAGAGGTGAATGTCCATACTGAAAAGACGGAATATCTGTACCTTGTATCCAACAAGCAGTGAGAGATATGGATAACAGAACTAAACTACTCAAACTTCATGTAATCTACATGTTAAAGGACGTGTATGAGTTACTTGTTCATGGTATGAGTTACTTGTTCGTGATTTATCGTGTCTTTACTTCTTTAATAGTTTTCTAATTTTAGTAGCATTCCTTAATGTTATACGTTCATGTTTTCCTGATTAGCGTATTTCATGATTCGTGTATTGTTATACTTAAAACTTCATTAAATCAACTGATATTAAAAAATCGATTAGGTTAATATTTTTAATATGTAGGAGAAAATGTGATTTAATATTGAGATCAATAATGGCTTACTTAATGTGTTGGCTCATCCCAACATATGTGAAATGTTTTTGAATATCGTGGCATATTTTAAAGGGGGCAAAATGGATTTGGATATCAAAAATGGATTTCATGGTGACATATACTTAACCATACCTATCTATTTCACGACGGTGACGATTGTGGTGACATAAGGATGGTAGGATAGGTTTAGTCCAAGGATTCTTCCAAAACTGGAGGAATCTTCCCAAGGACATTCCATAGCTAGAAATAGTAGTCCTTAGGAAAGATGGAGAAAGATTGTGAACGCAGTTGAATGCCGACCAAGTACTTAAGTTAGCACTCGAACAATCAAAACAAGGTGTTAGTTATGACGTATTGGTAAGCATTGAAGGGGTTGAAGAATGAAAAATAATTGTAAAGATAAAGGTCTAAACAAAGAAGCCCTCCTTACAACTTAGGCAGAAACTGGGTCAACTCATATGTTATTGAAGATAGACATCATGAACCCAGTGATGTGATGCACAACCCATCCCAGCTAACTCAAATATCTCTCAAAAGGTACTTATTTTAATCACATAGAGTTCAACACATTATCTATCTATTTATTCACTTCGAATAAATTGGTATTGAAATGGTGGCACTCCTCTAGCCTCCGATCACTAAATAGCAAAATGCAGATCGAGTCTAGAGCCATTTGAGATCATCAAATATCTCATTAGGACACACTTCCATATTTCCTTGCTTCTTCACACTATGTGAAAAGAAAGAAAGATATTTAGAGTCCTACGTAAAACCTTCATGATCTTGCCTGAACATCCGAGTAATACGCAAGTATTTACAATGAAGATGGAAATCCTTTTTGAGTGAACATCAAAAAGCTCATGGTAGGTGACTTGTGCGTTTCTTTATGAATCAAACTTGTGATAACTAGAAAGCAACAGTGGTTTAATTCTTAGCTGAACTTAAACACGTTCTAGGCTTCTACGCAATATCTTAGTGATCTTGCCAGAACACTCAGAGTGACACTCTTTAGTGTTCACAGTGATGGGTGGAAATCCTTCTAGTGTTAACATCAAACAACACTTGGTAGGTAACTTGCAATATTCAATATAAATCAAGCTCGTGATAACTGGAAAGCAACAATGGTGCGGTTCTTAATTGATTTTCACTTGTTCCAGGGACATGAATTGACGGCTTCAATCATGCGGATAATATTATTTAAATGATTCACTCTTTTTGTTCGCAGTCAGCTTTGGACGGTCGAATAAAGAGAACGGGGTTACCCGCGAAATCTTGTAAAGGAGGTTCTTAATTTATACTACATGCCACAAGTACGATAGTTAATATCGTCCAACGGTCTTCACCGACCGGAGGTAAAATGATACCTAATTAGGTTGAAATGTTCAAAGCCATTTCATCCGTGCATATGTTTTTGTTGCTAACTGTCTTATGCAGCGTAACAAGACAGTGGCATTGCGGTGTCCGAAAAGAAGTCGCCCCCGCATGCTTATACTTTCTGCACTTAATACTTCAACAAATTCAAGAAATTCTAAAAGTCAAGTCTTCCACTGTATCAAACTCTAAATCTTCCAAGAATTTATAAAGGTATAAGAATGTGGAACATTAAGTCACGAGGAGGCGAATATCACAAGTGATGAATGCACAAGGTCAAGGCAAGGAAACATGCTCAAGACTAAAGTCAAAGATCACATTAGCATATTTACAAGAACAAGATCGAAGACTCAATCATAGTATACTAGGTTTAAGATTTTATAAAATGGTGTGACCTCCCTTAGGGAGAGATTGTTGGAAATACGAAATTCCAAAGAAAGTCTCGGTCACATCATAGTTAGTGTAGCTAGCTAAAGATCACAAGCTATAGACTATTTAGGATTTTGTCACTTGGAGCGACCTCCCTTAGGGGGAGATTGTTGGAAATACGTTTTTACGTATTTAGGAAGGATCGGTCACTCCAACGAGATACATTTAGTATGGGCTCGTGATCTAGTAAGTTAACATATAACCCACTAAGACCACATGTGAGGTGGGCTATATATAACCCCTCCTAGCATCTTAGGAGGGGTTGGTTCACAAGTTTACCAATCTAATATTACTTTCTCTCTTATTCTCTCAAACCTCTCTCTACTCTCTCTCTCTCTCTCTAGTTCTTCATCTCTATCTCTCTTTTGTAATCATATTCATAGTTAGATAATCCAAGGATTACGTAGGCCTGCAATCTTCATCCCCCACTAACCTTTTCAACTCATCTATGTAACCATGTCTCTTCCTAGCATCCTATCTTAATTCATGTGACAAAAGCCTAAACTACAACTTTCGCCTATTCTCAACAACTTCACTCTCAAACAAAGACACTAAGCGATCTTTAGTCAACACCATTAAAGGACCTTCTAACATTGGTACTTGAACCTATTGTGCCATTTTTAGACAATAGGACTATGAAAAAAAGTGATAAAACAAGAAAAACAAGAAAAAAAGATGCATGCTATTATTTTGATATCGATACGAATGTATGCGTCTTAGTGTTTTGTGTATCGATCTTCTCATTATACAATTTTCATTCATAAGTTATGCAACAACATGGACTATAAATGATTTACATAGAATGTATGAATCAAATCTTTTAAAAAGCAATCAAAACCCAACAAACAAAAATAACATATTCTATGCATAATTGTAACTAACTATGCCCCATGACAGCACATAAAGTAAAAATTTACAACCATATAGAAGAAAAATAAAATCAGTAAGATCATGGGGCATGATTAGGAATGTGTCATGGCTCATGTAAAAATACCATGAACAACCGATATGGTGTGACACTCTCTAAACTACCAAAGACTAGAATAATTGTCCAACCTCAAACAACAAAGAAACGACGCCTCCAAACACAAGCTTTAAACCTTTGCTTACAAAGGGACACATAGGGACTTTTAGAATTTTCTCATTCCATACCCAAATTCTCAAGGACAACCAAATACACAAATGGGCAAATCCATCTACTATAAGGAACCTAGGAATCATTAAAGAAACTTAAAGAATGGAAAAACTTTTCTTTTAACTTCCCATACAGCAGCACCAACGTATTGTATTCATAAGCCAAATATTGAGACTTTGAAGGTTCTCATTACATACTAAAACATACAACAATATATACAATATGCAAATACATAATATTCGTTCATAAATAATTTACAAACATACAAAGATACATATTACAACCAAAATACACATTGCTTCACTAACATATCTACACACACATAATCAAACACACCACTAGTGTTTCTATAATACAGTACTTACTACTAGCACAACAAACAAGAAATCAAACTTCTACTAGAAACCTACACTACTAGATGACCCATATTGTTTAGCTGGCAAAACAAAAACCATAGAAAATCATCTTCCCAATAAACCTTAGGCAATTGCATGACCCTTTATCTTCATCATGAGATTGGTCTTCTACTCTATCTTCACCTCCGACTCTTTTCCATTCAACGCCAACCAAATAGCCTTCTCCATATCGTCTAACTGCATATGCTCCAACATCTTTACAACCCAATAACATCTTCATCGCCCACTAACCTTTTCAACTCAGCAATGTAACCATGTCTCTTCCTAACATCCTATTTTAATTCACGTAACAAATGCCTAAACTACAACTTTCGCCTATTCTCAACAACTTCACTCTCAAACAAAGACACCAAACGATCTTTAGTCAACACCATTAAAAGACCTTCTAACATTGGTACTTTAACCTATTGTGCCATTTTTAGACAACAGGACTAAGAAAAAAATTGATAAAACAAGAAAAACAAGACGCATGCCATTATTTTGATATTCGCTATGAATGTATGCGTCTTAGTGTTTTGTGTATCGTTCTTCTCATTATACAATTTTCATTCATAAGTTATGCAACAACATGGACTATAAATGATTTACATACACCGTATGAATCAAAATATTTAAAAATAAATAAAATCCAACAAACAAAAATAATATATTGTATGCACAATTTTATCTAGCCATGCCCCATGCTATCATATAGAGTAAAATTTACAACCATATAAATGAAAAACAAAATCAGTAAGATCACCGGGCATCATTTGGAATGTGTCATGGCTCAAGTAAAAATACTACAAACAACCTCTATGGTGTGACACTTTCTAAACTACCAAAAACTATAAAAATTGTCCAACATCTAACAAATAAGAAACGACGCCTCCAACCACAAGCTTTACACCTTTGCTGATAAAGGAACACATTGGGACTTTTAGGATTTTGTCATTCCATACCCAAATTCTCACGGACAATCAAATACACAAATTGGCAAATCCAGCTACTATAAGGAACCTAGGAATCAAAAAAGAAACTTAAAGAATGGAAAACACTTTTCTTTTAACTTATCATATAGTAGAACCAACATATTGTATTCATAAGCCAAATATTAAGACTTTGAAGGTTCTCATTACATACTAAAACATACAACAATATATACAAGATGCAAATACTTAATATTCATTCCTAGATAATTTACAAACATACAAAGATACATATTACAACCAAAATACACATTGCTACACCCATATAATCAAACACACCACTATTGTTTCTAAAATACAGTACTTACTACTAGCACAACAGACAAGAAATCAAACTTCTACTAGAAACCTACACTACTAGATGACCCATATTGTTTAGCTGGCAAAACAAAAACCATATAAAATCATATTACCAACAAACCTTAGGAAATTGCATGACCCTTTGTCTTCATCATGAGATTGGTCTTCTACTATATCTTCACCTTCGACTCTTTTCCATTCAACACCAACCAAATAGCCTTCTCCATATCGTCTAACTGCATATGCTCCAACATCTTTACAACCTCAATAACATCTTCATCGCCCACTAACCTTTTCAACTCAGCAATGCAACCATGTCTCTTCCTAGCATCCTATCTAAATTCATGTGACAAAAGCCTAAACTACAACTTTCGCCTATTCTCAGCAACTTTAATCTCAACCAAAGACACAAAACGATTAGTCTACACCATTAACAGACCTTCTAACATTGGTACTTGAACCTATTGTGCCATTTTTAGACAATAGGACTAAGAAAAAAGTGATAAAACAAGAAAAACAAGATGCATGCCATTATTTTGATATCCGCTACAAATGTATGCGCCTTGGTATTTTGTGTATCGTTCTTCTCATTATACAATTTTCATTCATAAGTTATGCAACAACATGGACTATAAATGATTTACATACACTATATGAATCTAAATATTCAAAAAGCAATAAAAACCTAACAAACTAAATAACATATTGTATGCATAATTTTAACTAACCATGCCTCATGACATCACATAAAGTAAAATTTACAACCATATAGAAGAAAAATAAAATCAATAAGATCATGTGGCATCATTTGGAATGTGTCATGGCGCATGTAAAAATACCATGAACAACCTCTATGGTGTGACACTCTCTAAACTACCAAAGACTATAACAATTGTCCAACCTATAACAACTAAGAAACGACGCCTCCAAGCACAAGGTTTACACCTTTGCTTATAAAGGAACACATTGGGACTTTTAGGATTTTCTCATTCCATACCCAAATTCTCACGGACAACCAAATACACAAATTGGCGAATCCAGCTACTATAAGGAATCAATAAAGAAACTTAAAGAATAGAAAAAACTTTTCTTTTAACTTCTCATAGAGTTGCACCAACGTATTGTATTAATACGCCAAATATTGAGACTTTTATGGTTCTCATTCCATAATGAAACATACAATAATATATACAAGATGCAAATCCATAATATTCATTCATAGATAATTTACAAACATACAAAGATACATATTACAACCAAAATACACATTGCTTTACTAACATAGCTACACCCAAATAATAAAACACACCACCATTGTTTCTAAAATATAGTACTTACTATTAGCAAAACAAACAAAAAATCAAACTTCTACTAGAAACCTACACTACTAGATGACCCATATTCTTTAGATGGCAAAACAAAAACCATGAAAAATCATCTTCCCAACAAACCCTAGGCAATTGCATCACCCCTTATCTTTATCATGACATTGGTCTTCTACTATATCTTCACCTTCGACTCTTTTCCATTCAACACCACTGAATAGCCTTCTCCATATCGTCTAACTGCATACGCTCCAACATCTTTACAACCTCAATAACATCTTCATCCCCCGCTAACCTTTTCAACTCAGCAATGTAACCATGTCTCTTCCTAGCATCGTATCTTAATTCACGTGACAAAATCCTAAACTACAACTTGAAAGTTTATGGACTTATATTTAATAGTCGTGTGATAGGATCAAACTCGAGATTACGGATTGCACACAATACGTAAAGAGTTAACTTATTTAATAAATATATTTATTATATTTATTAATTTATTTAATAAATATATTTATTATATTTATTAAATTAAACTGAGCTATGACTTTAACGATCGTTAAATAATTAAGAGTTAAGTATTAACGAGCGATTTGGAATAAATAGAAAGAAGAACGAAAGGTTACGGAACACCCCAAAAGGGTGTTTGGGCCGTCAGCTGTGGAGGACAGATGGGAAGGAGAAAACTTTCCTTATGTTTTTAGGTCTATATAAACAAAACCACACCCTCATAATTCAACACACCTAATATCTCCCTCTCTTTTCACTTGCGATCGCAACACAAACCCATAAAGGGTTTTGGTTGGTTTTTGTGTTCTTTTGATTTTACTTATAATCTAGTCCTAGCCCCTCTCTAGGGTTGTTGGGTAGATTTTTCCACTAACGTAGAAGCTCGGTTTACACGTGCTAGAATCATGGTTAGCTCGTTGTATTACGTGTGTACATGAACGTAATATAGTCTTACTTTATACTATATCTTGGTGAAGTACGTTATAAACCCGAATTGGTGATTCGTTCTTTATCTTGTGGATTTGCTTTAGCGTGAAGGTATGTACCCTAATTCGATTAATTATAATTGTGTTATTATTATGATCTTGTTAATTCGCTTCCGCTATGTGTGATTTGATATCGTCTAGGGTTTTGTGTCATTGTTATTGTAAAACCCGCATTTAAAAACCCAAGAACATTAATTACACACAGTCTCAATCTTAATTAAAATGTTACATAATTAATTATTCAAAAAAATAATTAATATTTAGCTATTCAAATATTACCATTTTAAAAATCCATGAACGTAACTATACGCGGCCTTAGTTTTATTTATAGCATCACGAAATTAATTATTCAGAGAAATAATTAATTTTAACTATTCAGGTATTACAGTTATTATTATTATTTTTTAGTAAAATAAATATTACACGTTTTGAGTAAACACGAAAATTTAAATCAAACGTCGCGTTAAAAATATAAACACGAAAACATATATCATAAAGGGTGTGTTGGCCGGTTTTAAAAGAGACCCAACCCATTACTAAGTTACCAACAACAGGACCCTTATTTTTCATTTCATTTCAAGTTATAGAAAAAGAAAAAGAAAAGAAATTGTTGTAATAGATAAAATGGATCGTCTTTTAACTTAGAAAAAGAAAACGTAATGTTTTGTATCATTTCTTAATTAGTCTTTGCTCAAATTAAAGGAGCCTCACTAAAAAGAAATAAAAAAATGCTAAGCACATTTAAAAGCATCTATCTCCTTTCCTTTTTGATCCACACATTTTGCGAAAGGTTCGATCGATTACCTTCTTATTTACATAGATCTGAATATATATGCAACTCAATAACATCATTTCTAAACCAAATAATGTCGACCCTATGCAATAAACCTAGTGGTAAAAGGTGTTCATTAAAGTCGGATAACGGTTACGGTTCACCTCAAGATGACTTGTGAGTGGGGTGTGTTCGACTTTTGATCGGTTGGCTCGAGGTTATGTTCTGGGTTCGATAACCGCTCGCTATAAACTTCTGTGCTCGTGTTTTTGTTTCAGTTTCGACCATCCTTTTCTAGCTCGAAGGTATGTTTCGAACCGTAGTCTTCATATGATACTATGAGCTTTATGTATTTAAATGATGTGCTAAACATTGTTAGAGGGTACCAATGATAGCATGATCTTTTTAAAATACATTAACGACATGATCATGCATGTTTACTAACGTTAAGAACGCATGGACCTTAGATATTTTATTGGCTAAATAAAATACAATGTTTAAGTCATTAACAAATATTGATCGATATTTGAGGGATATGCCTTAACTTGAAAGTTGTGTCCTTGGTAGTTTCTTTACTACAAAGCATGAATTTTAGAGACTATTAAACATCATTGATTTATTAGTATGTCATATTTTTAAAACTTGACTCTATTTTATTTTGGAACGACATCAAGTCATTGTTTTAAGTTATGCGGCTATAATGATCTCCAACTATATATGAGTAAAGTTAAGCGTTTTTTTATTGTGGGACAGAGAACCAATAAGGAGAACTAATCAATTTAATGAGACACTTATAACACAGTAGCAATCAAATAAGTTGTGAACTAATGCATTTCACTTATGAAATTCTTGTAGATAAACCGATGAAGTAAGTTGTGTTTTTGTTTACACGTTGAATTAATTTCAAGGTACGGATTTCCCGTCCTTCAGTAAGGACTTCCTTCTATGCATGATTAGGATTTCCCGTCTGCAGCCAAATATTTTCCCCAGTATATGTTCTAAGCTTATCAGTAATCATTTTAATAACTAAATAAATTTTCGTGAGCTTTATAAACAAGCATGACCAGTTATGTACTAGTTACGGAGTGTTGATCCCTTTGATTGGATCTATATTCTGTTAAGAACTAGTATAGTAGTTTGTAATCAAACTAAAACACTTTAATAACTCTTACTCAAACTAAATAAGTTATGCGGAATCTAACTTATAAAGCACATATGTAGAAATGCTAAATGGGATCCGGTGGTCTAATATGGTGGTAAATGCTGGTGGTAGCCATTGTTGGTTTAGAGAGAGAGAAGAGAGGTTGAATGTGTGTGAAAGAAAGGAAAATGAAATAAATGTGAAAATGTGACACAAGCAACACCCCTCCTTGGAAGCTAAGGAGGGGTATATATAGTCACACACGCACCTTAAACTATACATTGAACCTAGTCTAGTCTAAGCGTGTGTGACTATGATAACTAATGGGAATTCTTAAATGTCGTCACATAAAGTGAGTTTCCAACAATCTTCCCCCATGGGACGACGTGTAGAATTCCTTACAATATTCTTCCTAACAAGTACATAATGATTAAGAACAAGAGCTTCCATGAAGCGGCCAATGCTGATGATGTCTTTTGAGGCCTTCGTCTTCAAAACGACTCATCTTTAAAGTAACTTGTAGAAGAAATACTGTAACGGCACGAGCTAAGTAACCCATACACTTCTGGTTAAGGAGAAGCTTCTGAATTAGCTTCCCCCTAATTCATGCCACATAAACTTGATGTAGAAGCTTTTTAAATAGCTTCCCCCTAAATCGACAATCCTCGTAAGCAACTTCAAAGCTTTCAATAAAGCTTAGAATGATTAAGCGCACAGCGGAATCTAACAAGCAAATCCCATCATATAAGATGATAATGTTGCTAAGAGAGATTGAAAGTTTGGGGTACACCAAGTAGATCAACAACTTCTCTTCTCACGCTTGAATAATTCTTCTGAATTTTTCTTCCCCCTGAGAGTTCAAGTTATGCATACCAGAAAGACTCAAGACATTTCTTCCCCTACAAGGTTGAAGAAAGTAAATCAATCCCCATTATGAAGCTCAAACACTGAAGTGGACACTTTATCCCATTCATGAAGTTGACATCGTAACACCAGAGTCAATTAAGTCCCGGAAATGCACATATCTTCTTTCAGAGATGCACCAGAGTCAATTAAGTCCCGGGAATGCATATAGGATGATGATGATGAATAATTGCAACAACCAAACAATTAATCATCGAATCAGTAGTGTACCGTTTAGAGATTGATAACGCCACGAGTTAAAACACTGATTTTCTCTGCGGCTATGACAAATGTCATCCCGGAATGTCTTCAAATCAAAAGAAGGTATGAAGTTCATCACGTGTACTCGTTGTGCGTTCAATGTGTCTTCTTCTTCCCCCTTGATGGTTTTGAAACGCGGAACCATCAATAAATTGCTAAATGTAGAAATGCTAAATGGGACCCGATTCTCTTATTAATCGAATTACTTTTAACTATTCGATTCTCTTATTAATCGAATTGAATGAGGTACATGAATGACATTGTACCTATGTTCCTTTTAAAGAGTAAGGAACCCTAGAAACCTTAGAATATTTTATAAAGATAACTATATCACAGACGATATATTATCGATATTCTAACTATTTAAGTATATCACATAAGATATACTCTAACTATAACTATGACATATCTTACACAAAGATATATTCGTCCTAATCAATATAGCAGTACTTACTATGTACCGCGTTAACAATAACGGTACTTGAAAGATAACTAACAGTACTTGAATAACACTAACGGTACTTAACACTTAACAAATAATTCCCAATAATCCTCCCCTAAACAAGAATGATAACTTGTTGTCTTCTTGTTTCTCTTGTACTGGATGTATTTAGAATACATGTCTTCAGTCTTTCCTTCATCCTTGGATTGAACTTGGTAATTTGTATTTGTATCTAACTGAATGTAGCCAAACACTTCAATGTAGATCTTCTTCTGATAAGATAATCTTCAAACAGCTTGAACATCATCTTTGTCTTCAAACTATGATCTTCTTATGTCTTGTAAACATTCATTTATCTTTGCAGCATCAGTAATTGTCTTCTTGAGTTATATCTATGAACTCTGAATCATGAACTTCAGTCTTGATTTGATGAGACAAAACCTTCTAAGTATTTTCTTCTTGAATACTTCTTTGCTTGCAATCTTCATACCTGAAATAAAACAGTTAACAACAAAAACCAATCTGTTTTGGCTTCATGATTTTTAGCAAATCACCAGCTACCAACGGATTTGATATATTCTTTACCAGTTAGCCGTACACTCTGGAATAGCCAATACTTTATTCATGAAGAATAAGGTGTACTGATAACCCTATAATTTTTGGTAAATTGTCAACCATAAACGGATTTGATGAAGTCTTTACCTAGTACCGTTTGTCTAGGACTAACCAACTCTTTGTCTTGAAACAAGGTGAGTCAGAACCATATAGTTTTTAGCAAACTACCAGCTTTCAACGGATTCAAGAAGTCTTTACCATAAACCGTTTGCTTATGGACTAGCCAGTTCTTATGTGTGTTAGACATGGTGAACTGAGAACCATTTTTGAAGTGTGACTGAAAGTCAAACACTTAAGGCTCTTTCTTAGCTTCTTCCTCATCTTTCAAATCCTTGATTTGTTGTTTAACCATTCTTATCAACTCCAAAGCATCAACAGATTCTTTTGTAACTTCCAATTGTTATTCCAACATTCTTTCCAACAATCTTCTTTTGAATGGATAACTCTTCTCTTGTAGCATATAGTAGGTAACATCATCTATATCCAAAATATGCAATCCACATGACCTATAATATCTCTAGTAACTAGGAACCTGATTCTCTAATTCCTTCAACATTTCTTGATCACGGTTTTGTGGTTCATACATGAAGAGCATTTCCCTATACAATAGTGATACTTCAGTTTTACCTGCACTGGCTTCTTGAACTAACCTGAAAAGATCCTGAATATCTTGTCTGTCAAGAATATGAAGAATATCTTCCAAAAGTCTGAATATTCTTGTTGTGCCATCAATTCTTTGAATTCCATGAGCTTCCAGTCCTTGATCCATAGAATATATCCATCTAGCAATAGATAATCTCTTTCCAAAAATCTCTGAATCAATACATTGATCTTTAAATTTTACTATCTTCAAGTACTTCTTCAATCTCTCACCATCATCACTATCTTCTGTTGTTGACTTAGCCCTCTTGGCTTTCTGGTTTCTCTTTGTTGATCTTTTCCTTTTAACACCCTTGGAGGTTCCCTCAAATTCTGTTGAACCCTCTTCCAAGTTTGTATGTACAGTTTCTTCAGCATGTACTGTTGACTGTGTATGTACTACTTGTACATTTTTAGTCTGAGCAATATCTTGAGCTTTATCTCCTTCATTCATTCTTTGAGCAGTCTCTTCCTCATTTGAACTTACCTTATCCTTTCTATTCTTTCTCATATAAGTGGTATTGATAGTTAGAGATGTATTTGTAGGTTCAGCAGTACTTGGCTCAATTCTAGGAGTGCTTCCAAATTGTCTTTGTTGTTGCAGATGTCTTCTATGTTTTTCAACACCCATTCTATCTGCTTCAGATCCATTATCAACAAAATTCAATTCAGATCTCTTATGTTGCTCATACAAAGTCCTGATTTCTTCAAAATTCTTCTTGACCAGCTGAATATGAGTGAAACCCTTAACTTTCTTGAGAAATTTCATCATTTGATTCCTAATCTGCATGGTAGTTGGAGGCTTAATCTTTTCTTTTCTTCTCTTTTCAACAAAGAATCTTTGTTGCTCCCTTACTAGATCATTAATCAACTTTGATTTCTCTTCTTCATCATAAGCATCTCTCTCTTCAGCTATCAATGAGTCTGCAAGAAGCTCACTTGCATGTAATTCAGCTTTAATCCTATCATACTATTGTATGTTCCATTCTTGTTATATTCTCTTAGCTTCTAACAAATGTTGTTTAGCTTCAAGTTCTTCTTGTAAGTCTTCTTCACGAATCTGAGCTTGCATTCTAAGAGCATATTCCTCATCATGGTCTAATTGATTAAATATATACATGACTTTGCTTATGTCTTCATCTGAATCACTTTCATTTTCAGATTCTGGTTGTATTTACTTCTTCCCCTTATCCTTTGGATTAATCTTAGGTAGCTTCTTTTTCAGCTTGGAAGGTCTTTCCTCATCAGCTTGCTGTTGAATAACTATACCTTTAGTAGGGTGTGAAGCTTGAACTTTCTTACCTTTAGTTTGATCCTTTTTGGCAAGAACTTCTTGTTGTGTCTTCTTCTCTGCCTTTGCTTGTTTTTCTTTCTTAGTTGAATTCTTCTCTCTTAAGTCAAGCAGTATTTGGGCTAAAGCCTCATCCTCTCCAAAAGGAGTTTTACTTTCTAGTGAATGATGATCACCAGCGGTACTTGCAATCGGCTTAGTTGGCTTAGCAGTACTTGGGTCTTCAACAATGTTAGCAGTACTTGCAGTTGGCTTAGTTGGCTTAGCAGTACTTGGATCTTCAACAATGTTGACTTCACCAGTATTAGACACATTTTTTTCTTCAATCACTTGTGTATCTACAGATACTCTTTCTTCCACTGAAGCTATCTTTTCAACTTGCACCTCTTTAGTCTTGTCTGATCCAATGCTCATTCTTGATCTGGACAGTACTTGCAAAGACTATTTCTTGTGAAACCAAATTTTTCTTTGTGGTGGTGGAGTTGAAGATACAGGAAATTAAACATATATTTCCTCCAACTTCTCATAGAAAGTACTCCAATTCACTTGAAGTGGTGATTGAGGTGTTGGTGTTGGCTGAGTTACCATCATTTCTTCAACTTGTGGCTCCTCATGAGTAGGCTGTGGTTCTTCCTGTTGAAACTCCATGTTTGTAGGTTCATCCATACCAGTCTCTAGCCCAGTTCCATCTTCATAAGTCCCAGTGACATCTTCATCAAGCTCAAAATTGATGTCATTTCCAGAGATCCTTGTTTGATTATTAGAAGAAGGTGGTTGTTCTTCATAATTCCTCCCCTGTTTGGTTGCATTTAGTTGCCTTTTCTTGTGGTTTCTAAATCTTTGTTTTTTGAGTGCAGCCTTCTGAATAGATTTATGTTGCCTCATCCAAGGTGATACTTTGTTCCTCAACTTGATTAGGTTAGCTTCCAATTCAGCAATTTTCTTGTCTTGAACAAGTTTTTCTTTTTGCAACACCTGTACCTGTTGGGACAAACTAGTACACAAAGCAGTCAAATTTGCAACATCCACCACCGCTGGTGCTTGTGTTGGTGGTGAACCACTAGCAGCAATAGAAGCAGCAGGTGTATGGATCATCTCATCAGTATTTGGTGGAGCACCAACATTGTGAGAAGAAGATTGTGAATCTTCTAGGGAATGGGAACTCTAGTGAGAAGGAGTTTGTTGAGAAGCACTAGCATTTCTAGGTTCCTCACCTTCTTGGTTGGCAGGTTGGGCTAACATATGAGCAAATAATGGTGTAACTATTCCTGTAAAGGCATTGCCTTGTTTGGTCAAGAAAGAGAAAGTTCTCTTTTTAAATGTAGGAACATCCCATGTATTAGTTAACTCTGGTAGGTTAGGTATTTGGTCACTAACTAAAGTCTGAATGAATCTAGGATACATCAAAAACTTTTTAGTTCCTTCCAAATTCCTAGTCATGCCTTCAAAAATTAATCTTGAAAAATTAAAAACCCTGTTATTTGCTAGACAAATGCCAGCTGATGCCAATGCAGCAGGAATTTGATCAAAAGATGTACTTTTAGAGATTAAACAGTGAATAATAGCATGAAAAAGCATTTTCCATTAAGGTGAAAATAAAGCTTTAAAGAAGGTAAGACTTTCCTTACCACCCTCATAGCCCATGGCTGCAAGGCTATCATGAATCTCTGTGTTATTAAGCATACTAAGTCCATTTTCATCATTTAATCTCAAACTTTCCCTTAGTATTACCTCAGTTACATATATATTTCTATGATTCACCCTAGCCCTAATGCAAGGTTGATCAAACCGAGTACCTAACACAGCAGTGTTCCAAAATTGTTAAACAATGGAAACAGAGACAATGGGACTTACATTGAGTGCAAAACGAACATGACTTCGAGATAAGAAACCAAGAATCTCATGGAACCCAAGAGAGTCATCATTCACAGCAAGATTCTCAACCAAATTATGCTTAGAGATCACTTGTAAAGCAACCATTAGTATTTTTGATGATCGAAAAATTAGAGAGAAGGTTATAGAATCAAGAGATAAGAATAAAAGATTAGGTGAATCAATTGTGTAATTGGAGTAAGTATTTAAGTAAATAACAAACCCAAGCGCGAAGAAACCGCCAAATTTACAAAAGAGACCCTTAACGGTACAATGGACATGTAGCGGTACATGGAACATACTCGGTACTTGAACTTGTGCTAGCGGTACTTGGAGTTATAACGGTACCTCAAAATTTTTACCAGTTCATGCATTCTACTATTATTATAACCTCTTTTATCTTTCTCTATCAACCTGCAATCACATCAAAAACACAAAACAAAGACTATACAATAAAAATAAGTATAAAAATTGTACAGCTATTACCTCCCCTCAACATATGCAGCAGTCTATTGGTTGAGCATACCAATATGTGTCACCAAGAATTCAAATCTCTTTGCATCAAATGCCTTGGTCAACAAATCAGCTACATTGTTGTCTGTATGAATCTTCAAGACTTGAATAAGCTTCTTGTCATAGGCATCTCTTATAAAGTGATGTCTTATTTCAATATGCTTGGTCTTGGAGTAAAATACTGGATTCTTGACAATGCATATAGTACTTTCATTATCAATGTAAATCTTGGTGTTCATGAAGTTAAACCCATAATCTAACAATTAATTTTGAATCCAAAGTACTTGTCCACAACAATGAGTAGCAGCAACATATTCAACTTCAGTTGTAGAAGTAGCAACAATGGTTTACTTCTTACACTGCCATGATATGAGTCTTCTGTCTAGGAATTGACAACCTCTTGTTGTGGATTTCCTATCATGATTATCTCCAGCATAATCACTGTCTGAGTAAGCTTCCAATTCAAAGGTGGAATCTCTAGGATACCATAATCCTAAATGTAGGATATGTAAATCTTGCTTATGTTTTAGAGAGAGAAAGATAGATGATTTCACACTTCTAGAGAGAGAAAGTTTAAGAACTATGTGTAAAATATAATGAAATCACCACCCTCTCCATCAAATGAGAGGGTTTATATACCCAAGCCCATGTGATGGGCTTGGGCTTACATTGGGCGGCCAGCCTACACATGTTGTAGGCTTGGCTTGGCCTTGTTTGTTTAATATTAAATTAACTAAACTACGAGCTATTACATATACTATTGTTGGAGTGACCGATCCTTTCTAATACGTAAAACGTATTTTCAACACTAAATTGGGTTGACTTTTAAGATACTTAAAAATCTTCATCACAACATGTAGATGTGACACCTTTGGATTGACTTGGAACCTTGAACAGGCACACACAGCAAACATAATATCTGGCCTTGAAGCAATAAGATACATCAATGAACCAATCATTGATCTGTATAGATAAATATCAATACTTTCTCCATGTTCATCTTTTGATAAAGACTTCTTAGCTTCAAAAGGTGTGCTTGTACTCCTTGTATCCATACATGAAAATTTCTTCAAGATTTCAACAACAAACTTAACTTGGCTGATAAATATTCCATCTTTCCTTTGTTTGACTTGCAGTCCCAAAAAGAAAGTTAGTTCTCCCATAGAACTCATCTGAAATCTTCCTTTCATCAAAGCCTCAAACTCTTCACACCATGACTTCTTGGTAGAACCAAAAATGATGTCATCAACATAGACTTGAACTAGAATAATATCCTTATCATTCTTCTTGATGAATGGAGTTTTGTCAATGGTCCCTCTCCTATATGCATGCTCTAACAGAAAATTGGATAAAGTTGCATACCATGCCCTAGGAGCTTGATGCAGACCATATAAAGTGCTTTGATAACCTTGTAGACTCTGTTGGGGAATTTAGGATCTACAAAACTTGGAGGTTGTGATACATATACCTCCTCTGAAATAGTACCATAAAGAAAGGCACTTTTCACATCCATTTGATAGACTATAAAACCCATATATGATGCAAAGGCCAAAAATAACCTAATGGCTTCTATCCTTGTCACTGTGCAAAAATCTCATCATAGTCTATCCCTTCTTCCTATCTATATCCTTGAGCAACAAGTCTTGCCTTTTTCCTCACAACTACTCCTCTTTCATCCTTCTTGTTCTTGAAAACCCATCTAGTACCAATTACTCTCTTACCTGAGGGAAGATCCACAAGAATCTAAACCTTTTGTAGCTCAAATTGTGTTAATTCTTCTTACATGGCATCTACCCAACTTTCTTCATCAAGAGCCTGAGAAATGTTTTTGGGCTCTACTGGTGATAAGAAACAGGCAAACAAACAATGCTAAGTATCTTAATGATTAGTTCTCTGATGTTGTTTGTAGATGAAGTACCTCTAGGTGTAGTATGTACTGCTGAGTGTTGTGACTCAAAAGATTCTTCTCCTGAATGCTTATTAGCAGATGTATCATTCTTTTCTTGATCTTGAAGCCTCTGAAGCTCTTGGGAGGCTTGATCATCTATTGATGGCATGGTTTGCTTCTTGGGAGTAGCAGACATGGGAGTAACAGTAGGCATATTGGGTACATAGATATGAACATTATCATCTGATGAAGAAACTTCTTGAGTACCTGCATTAGTTGCACTAGACTCCTCACCTGCATTGTTAGTTTGACAATCCTTTTGCACATAATAGTAATCCATGGAGTTAGTTAGATAATCTAAATCAAACATCCAAGCATAACCTATTCCTGGGACATTGGATTTATTTTCTAAGAAATTAACATGGGCATTTTCTTCAACCTTTTTAGATGCCAAATTATAAACCCTATATGCTTTACTTTGCAATGAATATCCTACAAGATATCCTGGATCAGACTTTCCATCAAACTTTCCCAAATGATCAAGAGTATTTAGTATAGACACATGACACCCAAAATGTCTTAAATGACTTATGGTAGGCTTAACACCAGTCAAAAGTTCATAACGTGTTTTGTTTTGAGGCTTGGTCACTAAGACTCTATTTAACATAACATGCAGTGTTGATTGCTTCTGCCCAAAAGGTATTTGGAAAAAGTTAATCAGCCAGCATAGTTCTAACAGTCTCAATTAGTGTCCTATTCTTCCTTTCAGCTACTCCATTTTGTTGTGGAGTCCTAGGATTACTAAATTTTCTCTTAATGCCTTTAGACCTACAGAATTCATCAAATTCAACATTCTTGAATTCTGTCCCATTATCTGTCCTAAGATTAAAACTTGTTTATTGAACTGCTTTTCAACTAAAGTGATAAAATCCTTAAGTAATTCATTGGTTTCACTCTTAAGAGCTAAAAAGAAAACCCAACTGAATCTGCTATAATCATCAGTTATGACTAGACAAAAGGTCTTATGACTAATGCTTCTTACAGAAACTAGACCAAACAAATCCATATGCAAGAGTTGCAAAGGCTTTGTCACAGTATTGACAGTCTTGGTCTTACAAGAGGCTCTATGTTGTTTACCTTTTTGACAAGCAGCACATGTGAAATCATTTTGAAAATATTTGTTAGGTAACCCTCTATTCAAATTCCTATTCACTAATCTGTTAAGATTCTTGAAATTCACATGACCTAACCTTCTATGCCATAAATTAGACTCATCATAAGAAGCCTTAGCTAGCAAACATGTAATACCACCTGTTGAAGTAATAGTATGAAGATTAAAGGTGTACATATTTTCTTGCCTGGGTACTTTAAGCAGCACTTGAGATTCTTTAGGCATCTCAAAGTCTTTAGACAGCACCAAGTAGTCTTTGTCTGTGAACAGCACCTTGTTCTTCTTATCACACATTAGTGATACCGAAAAGAGATTAAACTCATTAAATTCTTTCACAAAGAACGCATCTTCAAATCCAACTTCCCTGTATTGATTTTCCCTTTGCCAGTAGTTCTACCTTTGCTACCTCCAAAGGCTACTGGTCCTCCCCTGAATTCTTCAAATTCAGCAAGGAAATCTTTGTTCCCTGTCATGTGTCTTGAGCATCCACTATCTACTATACCTTTGTCTTTTAATTCATCAATTAGATGCCCCTGCACATAAACAAAACTTATTAGTTTTTAACATGGACCCAAGCCACATTTGGCTCGGATCTTATGGGACCTACACACTTAAGAGTCTGTTCAGAAGCATTCCCAGTAATGCTACTTTTACTCTTATACTTCATGGTTTCAGTTATGTAGTCAAAGACATAGGGTGACTCTATGTGCTTAGACTTCTTTGCCTTAAGTACTGCTTTAGCAGTACTTGCTTTAACACATGATTTTTCTCTTTTAGGAACCCACATTTGCACTGGTTTGTTATTAAACTTACTTCTAGATGTTTTGGATTTTTCAACAACATTCTTAGAAGTCTTAGAGAACTTTGGTTTGACAAACTTTGAACCAACAGTACTTAAGTTTGGTCTAGCGGTACTTGCAGGTCTAGACTTGCCGGTACATGGTTTACCAGACTTAAAAGGTACTAAACCTTGTTTCATAAGTACTGCTCTAGGAACAAAACTTTTGGTAGAGTTATTTTTAACCTGTTTAGCTACCCTTTTTGAGTGATCAAACTTAGGTTTGTCATTCTTAAGTTTCTGATTCCTATTAACCTGTGCATTTTTCCCATTACTGTTTTTCATGACCTTTCGTGCAGCCTTTTGTTTCATAATTTTATCTTCATGCAAAGTACAATCTTTGATAAAATGACTTAGACTACCACAAACATAACATCCTTTTCTTCTCAAAGAAGACCTAAAAGGTTGTTTTGACTTAACTTTCTCAAAACCTAACCCACCCCTCTTGGTTTTATTATGTTTTACATCATTTTCCAATATCTTGCTAGGAGTTTTTACCTGCTTGGGAGCAGAACTAGTCTTAGATTCTTCAGAAACAAATTTGTTCATTAAAGGTGGATAAAAAATGTTCTTGGTCACAACAGTCTTATCTTGGGACAAAGTACTAGAGTTTGAGGTATTTTTAACCTTTGGTTCTTCCAACTCTATACTTGTGTCATTACTAGGGGGTATGAAAATTCCTGATAGTGGTGGAGGAACTGCCTTTATTCCTTCAGCATATCTATCATTCTCAGGTGTACTATCTGACTCACTAGAACTATCAAAAATCCCCTTTATAAGTCCTTGTCAGTTAAAGTTATCCTAGGTTGGTCCTCAGTATATCCTAGGCCTGACTTATCATAATACCCCATTTGTGAATTAATCAGTTTTCCCAATCCTTTAGAGGACTTTTGCCAATGATTAATCACTCCCCTTTCATTATAAAGACTGGATTTTAAAGCTTCATTTTCTGCTAATACTTTTAAAAGTTGTATTTCAAAGACTTTAATTTCCACATCTTTTTCCCTCATTTGAAGAGTTAAAATTCTTATTTTCTCTTCATAGTTTTGTTGACCCTTTTTATACAAAACTATATTTTCTTCTAACTTAGCAACACCCTGTTTAAAAGCATTTAGTTCTACAATGCATGTGTTGACTTTTTGATACTGTTCCTTTAGTTCTACTTTTAAACTGTTAAATTTAAGAACACAGTCTTTAGAACAAGGATGTACCTCAATATCTTCATTTGAGAGAGCCATTAAACCAAGCTCTTCTTCTTATTCATCTTCAGCCCAGTTCACCACTCCATCTATAGTCACCAATGCTTTGGTTCCTTTAGGACTCCTGCTATATCATTTTGGGAAACTTTCAGTTATTCTTGGACTGGTTCTATAGCTGTTCTTGGACTTTGACTGCTACTCTCAGTTGTGTCTCTAGTGCATTCTCTTGCAAAGTGTCCATTCCTTCCACAGTTATAGCATTCAACTTTGGACTTGTCATATCATAATGGCTCATTAGGATCAACAATCATCTTTCTTCCAGTCTTCTTGAAGAACCTGTTAGATCTTACTGACACCATAGCAGCTTGCCATTTAAGATCCATCTCTTCAACATCAGCATCATCCATCTGAAACAAGTCATTGAGTGTTAATCTTGGCTTGTTGTCTTGTCCAGCAAAGAATGAGAAGGCATCATTGTCACTAAACAATGGTGAAGATCTTCCATGTGGATTTTGAGAGTGTAACACCCCCAAATTTATACAACTAAATACAGCGGAAGACTCGTTGGTGTTACGGGATAGCACATTACTCACATAATAGACAACGCTTTAAAAATCGCGTTGTTTGATAATAAAGCATTTCCATTCATAAATATCAAATTTACATAGGTCCCAAGTCATTGTATTTCATACAGGTTTTACAAAGCATTTGAATGGAAAATTATTGTTTAAGTGCGGGCCATGAATTATTGTTGTCTTCCCGAGAATTACCTTCAAGTACCTGAGATAAAACATGTTAAAAGAAAAGGTCAGCGATAACGCCGAGTGAATTCATAGAGTTTTAATTAAATCCATCAATATAACATCGGTATAAAATTATTACCGAAAATCATTTTGTACAAATCTTTGTAATAGGCCATAAAATAGCCAAAGTCATTTAATACAAATCTTTATCAAAAATCATAATATAGGCTTTCGCCTTTAAAACTATTATACGAAACATTGTCGTTAAAAACATCATACAATACGCTTTATAACGTTGTATAGATTAAATAAAAACCGTTATGTGAATATGGTTATATAAAACCAAAACACGAACATAATATCAATAGTATGACCCCGTATTGCTAGTCAGGCAATACATCGTAATTCGGGGCGTATAGCAGTATTTCGTTAATTGGATTATTATAAGCCGCATGACATTGTTACCTTACTACAACAAACAACGGGTAGCTAGCCGGAAACTCATTTTCCCATCTAAATTAGCATGTCGTCACAAAGGTCAGGCTATGTAAATCTTCTCTTACATAAATTCGCTTACCAATCAATGTGGCACGATGGGGATCAACCGTCAAGGCGCGAACTGGGGTGATCATCCCCAAATAGTACTATTATATGCATAAGCGTCTACCAAATCCCGGTAGTTTACAATTCATGCTAATGGGACTTTTAGTGACATAACCTAACTTTAATAATCCAGTTTATTTCATCTATATGGTCATTTAATCATTCATCGGGTCATACAATCATTCGGGTCCAAATCAATAAACAAACAATCGGGACAAATGGTGTCCTATTTCATAAAAACTAACATGTTATCTCCCTCGCGGGTTTATAAAACATTTATAAAAACATTTAAAAGAGTGCGAGGCTATGAACTCACGTTGATGTGGGAAGGCGGGTTATCGGCAATTCGGACGTACGGTACGTGCTTCAATCACGGAAACCTAGACAAATAATACTTGTCTTAGACTCTTGTCCAATGAATTTATAAAAATAACACTTATGTATACATATGATGATTTTATATATATGATGATCAAGTGGGTTTACATATTCTCATTTGCTCATTTTAGTGTTATGTGTTGATAGTTTTTATACTAGTTTACTAGTTTTACCTATTTACATGTTTTAGATCCAATAAGCCTATTATAAGTCCATTAACTTGTATTAATCCATTTCATACTTGTATTATCAGTATTTATACTTTACATGTTGGGCCCAAATGGGTTAAGCCCAATAAATAAGTTTATAAGTGTTTTAGCCCATTTTGTTGTATTATTAGTCCAATAACGTTAACTTAGCCCGTTAATGTCCGTATGCTATATAGTTAGGGTTTTATCGGTTTTTACTTGTTATATATGCTTATATATCAGTATATGAGTTTTATAAAGTTCACATTAGACGGGTCCAACCGTCTAAGTTTTATTTAGCAAAAACGTTAATTTTACGGTAATAGCCGAAAAAGTCGTAAAAATCATGTTTATAGTTTTATAACTTATAAAACTTATCAAACTACCATATTTATAAAATGTACATTTATTTATCCTTATACATATTTATATAAATGTATTATATGAGTTAGTGGGTTTTAATTCACATTTTATACTATTTTTATTTGAGTGCTTATATAATACTATTATACTTTAATTTCCCAAAATCTGATTTTTATTTTCATGTTCACCAAAACTGCCATATCTAGAGTTCTATATGGTGATAGAAGCTCAAATTTTTATGACATAAACTACATGATATGTGCTCCATTTAACTCTTTTATAGCTACTGTTGAGTCAGCCTCTAAGTATTTTCTAAAAATCGTCCAAAACAGTGAACTCAGATTTGTACTCTAAACTTGTTTTGATCATATCTCACTCATCCTAATGATTCCATTGCATGGCCAACTCTCACATTTGTACAAGACATATTACTTACTATATATTGATTCTACTTTGCCATTTTATCAGTCTAACATTTGGTTCTTTACTGTTTTATACATCCATCATTTTAAGCATGATTTTAACCATTTTTACATGTAGTTTGTCATCTTTTTACCCATGATTATCAACACCAAATCCCCACACAATATTTTTATCATCATATATCATCATACATATATACATTTAAGAATAAAATACATGATTACATAACCAAAATTAACATGAGGATGGGAAGAACTATCTTTATACCACCATGATGATGTAGGTTGTGATCAAAACATGGATTTTGATGGAGAAACTTGTGATAAACCAAGACCATCTTCAAGACCACCATTCTTCAAGAACTCCTTGTGGAAAATCAGCCCCAAGACACCAACAAAACTTCTCCTTGGATGTTAAAACTTGCACCAATCTTCATCTCTTTGAATGGAGGTTAACATATGTTAATTATAACAAATGTTTATGGTTAAATTTGATCAAAGTGAGGTGTTTATGGGGAGTATGGGACGTCATCTAGAGAGAAGGGAGGAGAGAGTTGTGAGTTTTGCATGTTGTGAATGAAGCTAGTTGTTTAGGATAGATGGTTTTGTGTAAGCTTTGCTTATTTTGTAAGCTTTAAGACAACAAGTGGAAGCTTGTTGCTACAAGCTTGACACATCACAAGTGTGGTGTCACTTGTGTAACCGTCCCATATAGTGGGGTGGGACAAGTGTATACTTGTCTCATCCCACTAATTTACGGGTATTCCTCGATTCTAGTTTCCTCGATTTGCGTGCCCTCGGGTCGTTTTACGAAAAACGTTTTTATAAATTATGAATCAATGGCACAAAACGAATCTAATAAAAATTGTCTCATCAAAAACGGAGTTCGAAAACGTAAATACGTAATCCTAAGGTTTCCGGTTTAGTCGTAAAGGACGTTAAATTAAAATCGTAAGTCCTAATCTTTTCTCGTAAATTTGTGAGTTTATTAACCAACACAAATTTAAAACTCCAAAATAATATTCACGGATAAATTTATTTTCTGAAATGTCGGACTGTCACCAAAGACGGTGTATGTAAACGTGAGCACGTAACGTAGAATCCTCCGGTTTAGACGTAGTCGATGCTACTTCAAGACGTAAATCCAAATTTCTTCCCAAAAATAAGTGAGTTCATAATGTAACATTAAAATAATGTTTTCAAATAAATATTGAGAATAAAATATCAACCATAAATTGACGGATTGTCACAGCATTTACCCCTAAACAGGATCTTTGTCCTCAAAGATCATCTTACCTTACTACTCGCTTCTTATAGAGTTAAAGCCATGTGGGTATTTCCTCCACATTCGGTCTTTTTTTTTCACAAGTGTAATTCATTATAATACGCGAGTTTCATCAAACATAACTACGGTGTTGGAAACTCACTTTATGTGACGACATTTAAGAATTCCCATTAGTTATCATAGTCACAAACGTTTAGACTAGACTAGGTTCATGTATAGTTAAGCGTATTGTGTGTGACTATATATACCCCTCCTTAGCTTTCAAGGAGGGGTGTTGCTGGTGTCACTTTCCTAGTTTAATACATTTTCTTATTTTCACACACACATTCAACCTCTCTTCTCTCTCTCTAAACCAACAATGGCTTCCACCACCATCTACCACCACATTAGACCACCGGATCCGATTTAGCATTTCTACATTTGGCATCAGAGCCTCGGTTCATTCCTTGGATCATGTTTTTTGCTTCGATTTTGGTGGTCTTAAAATTTTTTTATGGTCCGAATCTGATATAACTGTATGTCACAGTATGTTTTTTGGTCATGGTTTTATCATTTTTGTCTCATCTCGTTTCATATCTGGTATTCAAATTCACACTCAAAAGCATATTAAATTACATATCTGGTCTCATTTTGTCATATATCGGGTTTATATCATGTTTTATATGTCCACTGTTTCATATCATGATTAATCTGGTTTTCATTTGTACACCCAGTCACTTGATTATTTATGCTCAAAAAATCAAAACAATTATCATATCTGTTCATACTTCTGGTCATCAAATCTGGTCATTTTTCTGGGTTTTATGGTAATTTTTATTTGAAGATAAATGGATAAGATTTTTGCACAAAACCAGATCCATAAAAACTAGGAGGTACATTTGGATAAGGTTTCTGTTATTGCGATCTGACTCTGCGATGGAACATTCCGATGGATATGATTAAATGCATTTCGATGGCATCATCGCATTGACTGCGATGGTACCATTGCGATGGGTTTCATCGTATTGGGTCAAAGTCTTTGACTGCGATGGACCCTCATTGCGATGGGACTTCTTAGACTGCGATGGACTACAAACTTTTGACTGCGATGGGTCTAGTCTTTGACTGCGATGGACTGCGATGGAAAAAATTTTTTTTTGTTTAAGATTGCGATGGACTGCGATGATGATTTAAACAGCCTTCGATGGATTTTTTTTATGACTGCGATGGTTGAAAATTTTTGACTACGTTGTTTAGACTTAACATTGACCGAACCCATCTCAACCGAGTCAACTCGGTCATTACCGAGTTGACTCAGTTAAACTCACTGAGTTGACTCGACTTCCAACCTTTTATCACCACAAAACCAAATCCAAATACAATCTAATTACCCCATCGTCTCCTATCTCCTCTAAAACATCTTGACTCGATAATTTAACAAATCTTAATCTCAGAAATTTAAACTTGTTCAAAAAACCTCAAAAGATCCACAAGTCTAAACAATCATCATCGATCTGTGTTGGGAATTACCCATTTTATTAATACGAAAATTATTGAAGATTCATAACATTTATTGTTACAATCTTTCTCTTTTTTCGTGTATAAAAACAACATGCAATGAACACCTACCCGAGACCATATGAAATGATCTTCGTGTCTTCTCATGGGTTTCTGGTCAACATAGAAGCTTCGTGAGATTGTTTTGTTTAAGATTGGGGATATCAGATGGTTTGAAGTTGTGAGATGGTGTTAACAAAAGGGATATGGTGATGGCGTCTCATATGGAGATGGGATCTATTTTTGGTCAATTGGAGATCAGATTGATTTTGGGAGAAGATGGGAGTTTGGTTTGGTGGCGGATGAAACGAGGTGTGAGGATTTGGAGTTAAGTGCGTTTGAGATTATAGGATTAAGTTATCTGTGAGTGGAATTAGGGTTGTGGAGATATTTATCTCAAAAGCTTGGACCGGGTATAGTTATGTGATTTGGGCCATGAACTCAAGGGCTGAAAAGATGTGATGGACTCACATTATTTTTCAAAACAATGCATTAAACCGTGTGTTTTAGTAATTTATACACATAATTTTTTTAATACAAATTTTTTAAATAAATTTGTTGTGTATTAAGTTTACTACGGTCATCATCGGAACGAGACAAAAAGTGACGAGACAATTGTGACGAGAATTTATTTGAGACGAGACCAATGAAAAAATGGGCGATTTTTGAGTGACTACAGATTTTTTTTGGATCGGGTATTAATTATTTGAAGACGGAGACGAATTTCTTCGAAGGCGTGTACTTATTTTATCCTTGAACAGATAACTTGCTCGTGCTTAATCTCAGAATGAAGACTTGTTTATCTGGTTTCCGGGTTCGGGGTGGATGGTTGATGACTCGGATAACTATCACTCAAAGGGGTTACTTTGTTGTACTTAGTGTCACGCGCATAGTCGACGTGGATAATTTCAAGAGGGGTTGTGCTTATAGACATCTTTAGTGATGCATTGGGTACTTAAAATTTTATCCACCGTTCTTCATTCAACAATAGTGCAAGCTTAAGTCACAAGATCGAAGGATTCTTATTTAGTTTCATGTTTGATGTATCTGATTCATTCCATTAGTGGTCACTCCAAATTGCCTTCAAGTGGGTTGGTAAACATGGCCATGGAGAGTTTATGAGAAGAGATCTTCAATCAACAGCAGATTCTCACCGAATATAATTAAGCTTATTTATTATTCTCTCGAGATTTTCAGGTTTATGTGCTTACGATTTATTGATGGTTCCGAGTTTCGTAACCATCAAGGGGGAAGAAGAAGACACATCGAACGCACAACGAGTACACGTGATGAACTTCATACCTTCTTTTGATTTGAAGACATTCCGGGATGACATTTGTCATAGCCGTAGAGAAAATCAGTGTTTTAACCCGTGGCGTTATCAATCTCTAAATGGTACACTACTGATTCGATGATTAATTGTTTGGTTGTTGCAATTATTCATCATCATTATCCTATATGCATTCCCGGGACTTAATTGACTCTGGTGCATCTCCGGAAGAAGATATGTGCATTTCCGGGACTTAATTGACTCTGGTGTTACGATGTCAACTCCATGAATGGGATAAAGTTTCCACTTCAGTATTTGAGCTTCATAATGGGGATTGATTTACTTTCTTCAACCATGTGGGGGAAGAAATGTCTTGATTCTTTCTGGTATGCATAACTTGAACTCTCAGGGGGAAGAAAAAATTCAGAAGAATTATTCAAGCGTGGGAAGAGAAGTTTTTGATCTACTTGGTGTGCCCCAAACTTTCAATCCCTCTTAACAACGTTATCATGTTATATGATGGGATTTGCTAGTTAGATTCCGCTGCGCGCTTAATCATTCTAAGTTTTATTGAAAGTTTTGAAGTTGCTTACGAGGATTGTCGATTTAGGGGGAAGCTATTTAAAAAGATTCTACATCAAGTTTATGTGGCATGAATTAGGGGGAAGCTAATTCAGAAGCTTCTCCTTAACCAGAAGTGTATGGGTTACTTAGCTCGTGTCGTTACAGTATTTCTACTACAAGTTAAAGATGAGTCGTTTTGAAGTCAAAGGCCTCAGAAGACATCATCAGCATTGGACGCTTCATGAAAGCTCTTGTTCTTATCATTATGTACTTGTTAGGAAAAAATACTGTAAGGAATTCTACACGTCGTCCCATGGGGGAAGATTGTTGGAAACTCACTTTATGTGACGACATTTAAGAATTCCCATTAGTTATCATAGTCACACACGTTTAGACTAGACTAGGTTCATGTATAGTTAAGCGTATCGTGTGTGACTATATATACCCCTCCTTATCTTCCAAGGAGGGGTGTTGCTGGTGTCACTTTCCTAGTTTAATACATTTTCTTATTTTCACACTCACATTCAACCTCTCTTCTCTCTCTCTAAACCAACAATGGCTTCCACCACCATCTACCACCACATTAGACCACCGGATCCGATTTAGCATTTCTACATACGGGAATAAGATCAGGCTTAATGTTGACTTACTTTCTCTATCCATGATGTTCATGGGTTCTTGATGAATGCAACTTTTCGCCGATCTAAACATTACTAAGAAACAATCAGATTCTCACTTGATAGACATTTCATCAAGTTCGATATACGAAACATAATTCACGCAGATCTTGAAGTCCTAGGGTAGATCCAGCTTATATGCCTTTCAAACCAACTTTTACATCATCTCAATGGTCCCATACAACGGGGACTTATATCCCATGATCTTCCAGATCATCAATTCATTTTCCATGGTTAAAATTTTGGCATAACTTCGCTACCCATCTGGAACTTCAAGATCTACATTTCATATTCACATAACCTCCTGCCCACTACCGGCAGTCAATAATTAGATCCTAATTTCAATAATCATTTCAAGTCTCGCGGGTCAAGTATTTTGTAAGGTTAGGTTCGCCATCATAGGAAACCTTAAACCTAAAAGACATGTCCAACTCACAGTGGGTGTATGTCGGGTGTCTTCATCCCAACTCCTGCTTACAGATGCTCTAATATATATCCTCACAAGATTCGATCTCGATCCTAACACGATAATTATCAATGATAATCTCTCCAAAGGAAAACGATTTACGGTTTATTACCAAAGGTCAATCATTCAAACATAAAACAGCACTTATAGTATTTTGTATCGCTACTTTACCTCGTCCCTTCGATCGGGATGGTACATAGTACTCTCATCAAGGTTCATTCTCAATGACTTCTGAGCAAATCTCTAGATATTCGATGCGAAGCGAGGATCTTGATAGATATGATCGATACAGGCACACCATGCTTAAATAACTCCTTTAAATACAAAAAGAGTCAATTTCTTCATCGAGAATCTATCATTAACAGGAATGATATTATCATATTTGGTCAGTTTGTCGACGATGACCCAAATCGAATCAAATTCAGATGATGACCTTTGCAATAGCTAGACGTTTACTAATGTATGAGGCGATCTCTGCCTTCATAATTTGCCATTAGTTCAACTTCTTCTGATAATGATACATTAAATCAGAAATGACAAGAATAGTATACTTATACTTACAAGATTCTAACATAACTATATCTCACAATCCTCCTTATTTAGACAATCACAAGTGGTCTTTAAAACATTTAGCGCCATCGGCTTCTCAATTCTAATGGTTCACATTAGCCGCGAACCCCCTTTTTATTATTTATATTATACTTTTTACAAACATCGTTTATATTTAAATTGTTCGACAATTTATTTTGCACCTTCATTATTAAGGAACACGTCCTAATTTATTCTTTATCCTTTCTATATAATGCGTCAGTATTAACATTCATCTTTCCTAGATGGAATAAATATCATGACCGTATTTATTCAAAAATTTCTTTCTTCATATTTTCTAGGTTTTAGGTTCTTCTCAACTATCATTTTTATCCGTTTTACTCAATCCGACGTCTAAAGCGTCGATACTTATTACAACTAACTAAATATTAAATATTCATTTTTTATGAAACGTAAACGTAAAGATTTTAAATTTCTTAGTTCGTCCAATTATATGAAAATGTTCAAAATAATTTTAAATTTAATTAACACGATTTTTGTTGATTTATCAAAAATAATTAATAGGATTCGTAAATGTTTGAAAAAAATTTGGTTATACTTTGATCAAAATTTTCTTAGTTAAAAAGAAGAATGTGTCGTTTCAAATGTCAAGTCATAAATTATATAGTTTCCTAAATTCTTCTTAAGTTGTCTAAAAGCACACCAAACATTTACCCCTAAACATGAGTTTAGTTAAATGTTCTGGGTATAAGGGAATAATCCCTCAAAAATTCTTTTGATAAAACATTTGTCAAAACATTTTTGCACTTTTTCTTTTTTTTGGTATAATCCCAAAGTCTTAATAGCTCTAATCTTTAAAGAGTCAATATATATATATATATATATATATATATATATATATATATATATATATATATATATATATATATATATATATATATATATATATATATATATATATATATATATATATATATATATATATATATATATATATATATATATATATATATATATATATATATATATATATATATATATATCTTACCATCATTAATCAAACAGTCATTTTATGTAAAGGATCAAGCCTTAAATCTTATGTTAAATATTCAAGGTACAAGTTTTCATTGTTCGGCCAACTTAGGGCAGTCTATAACTAATTATTAACTCATTATTATTTTTATATACAAACAAATGGTCCTTAATGATCTCAAGCATGAATTTATCAATTTACAGCCTACACACGTGATTCACCAAATTTATGAATGCTACATATGTATTAGTCAATCCAAACGACATAACATGAAACTCATAATCTTCATTACGAGTTCTGAATGTAATGATTGGAATAGATAATCTTTTTCGCGGATGCGAAGTTGATGATAACCATGCCGTGAATCAAATTTTCGAATATACGTTAGAACCTTGTAAATGATCGAACAAATCTCCCATTTTGAGTTATGGATATCGTTTTCGATTGTTAATTTACTCAGTTCACAGTAATCTATAAATATAAGGAATGATAACACCATAGCTCTTCATGATGACGAGCTTGGTAGAAAAATCTTTCTCCGACAACTCTCTCAGTTGTACGGTAATTCCTTTAATTCAGATGGTGCTGACGTACAGTGCACACGCCACAGGTGCAGCACCGGGAATATAATCAATACCAAATTCAACTTGCCTTAATGGCAAAAGTCTAGGTAATTCACCAATAAATACCTCCTAAAGTTTCAGATAACATAAACATCTTTTAATAAATTCATATTAGGTTCTTCTAGATTACAATATCTATAACTAGTTCACAATCATTCATGGTAAAATTTTAAGTCTAAATACAGGATATCGTCATCCACCAAGAATTATTTAGATCACTTTTGATAATCAACATCTTATCATTTAGGGGAATTCTATTTCAGTTCCCATCAATTAAGACAATGTCGTCATGTCATAATCAATAAATCCATTCTACTGGCATTACCAACTTTTCAGTTTTATTGTCGTGGATAAGATGTGAACTTCTCAAAAGTCTAATAATAACTCATAATCCTTCACAAATTCAAGGATATCTGGAGACGTAACTAACCTTAAAAGAGTAAGGTCAACGCATAATCTACGCGAAAGAATTTCAAATCAGACACAGACGAAAACATTTAACGAATATGAATATATCCCACGTTTTCATAATTTGAGTACGCATTCGAAAGCTCCTCGGATCGTTACCCAGGTCATTAAAATGAAATCTAATCAAAAGACATGATACGAACGTCGATACATCCAGTCTGGTATCAACACTCGGTAATCAAATACTTTTTCAAAGAATCTCATCACGGGAGAAATGGGACAAGAAAGAATTGTCAATTGTCAAATAAGACAATTTCCATAGATGAGTAAATTTGACTCAGAATAATAGATGCTACAGGAACATATGTAGGTGTCCCTATCAATATGTCCCTATTTTTCACTTCTTGCAGATCTCATAAAATTTAATCTTTCTCAATCTTCAAAGAAAATGTAGTGTTTATTAATCAGTTTTATGGTGACTACTAATCAGCCTTGCATGGTCCATTCCAAATTGTATGTAGGCGCGCAACTATATACAATTTCAAGATTAACGATGCAATACTCAGTTCGTCAAAATTTTATCATCATGTTTATAATAAAAACATTTTCATGCTTAATTCTTAAATAAGAATCAAAAATAAATTTACAAGGATTTTCTTTGTTATGAAAACAATTAAGTTTTCCAAGGTGTTTTATAAACAACTTCATTTCGATAGCAATCACTTATAAATCTCACTTTGAATAATCCTTATAGTGATGAAAATTCAATTTCCTCAAATGATATTGTTTTATCTTATAAAAACAATGAGTAATCTGCAAAAGAGTGATGAAAAGTTGTTTACTAAGAACTAAACACAATATAATAGGAAATGAGCTTAGCCAATTAATCATGAGGTGCATGACCTCGATGGCACTCAAAAAGAATAATCCACAATGTAACCCAATTCGAGATGAGTACTTGTTCAATGGTTGCATCGCTAATGCGAACATTAGGATGAAGCAATAAAAGATAGATAACATCGATACATGTAGAATTTAGCAATCAAAGGTAGTCTTTTCATTAATCACAAACAAGTCAAAATTTTACCGTAACACATTACGTGTCACTATGTCATACAATTCCAAAACCTCATCCTACCAACTGATATCTCAGTTAAGTTAGGGATTTTTAAAATATACCACAATGAATACTAATCTACAAGAGTCATTAGGTGTTCCACATGTCAAAGATCCATCGGTCTCAATTCAGAAGAAGATTTCTTCAATTTATTTATTGGACACTGGGCATCCTTGTTAGTGGACAATGGCTTAGGAACAACCCTTAACAGAAACAAACAATCATTTAAAACATTATAATTCAATCACAGGACTTAACGACTTCCTCTTAACAATATCATATTCCATACGGGTTAAATTTTACTTTATTCAAGTTTCAATCAACTTATACTCAATTCGATATCCTACCTCATTTTCCATTACTTTCAACCTTATTTTTAAACCTTAAAAGGGCAATAAAGCTTGACATAAGCAACACTTAATTTTCAATCCTATAGCTCTTACAACAATAGTTATCAGATGCGTCACTAGTATGAAATGACTTGATCATTCAACTAGACTTCTCGGAAAGGTACTAGTGGCATGAGGCTTTTGGGTAATGGTTCCAATGACAGCCTCAAGTGCAACATTCACCCTTTCGATTTCAATTTAAGAATTGGATAACAACGAATCATATGACATCTTTCTAGGTGGTAATGTTTTGTCAAACTCCACTCTATAAGGAAAGATCGTCATGACATCGATATCAGATTTAATCTCGCCAATTCTTCTTCAGTATCACAATCAACTAATATCTACATTTCTACGAATATCAACCATTTGTTGGGATCAGAAATATCCACAACTTGGTTTAGATCTAGGATAGCTAGAATTCTTACGAGAATAGCTTCGATTAATTTACTAGGGATTTAGGGTTCCTTGTGACAGTCTACGTCGTATAAATACCTCGTATAAATATCAAAATAATCATCAACAATCATGTAATCAAATTACATCATATATATATAATCCAAGTTATATATATATTAAAATAACACTTCTCAGTTTGGCCTTGTCGGTAACTCGGGAATTCTTCGGCACCGTTATAGTCAAAATATTTTTAGACATTTTTAGAAAAATGTTTTTAGTTAAAAGATTTTGAAATGTTTTATTCAAAACCTTGGTTTTAAAAATCTTTCGTTCTCTATAACGAGATCTCTGATACCAAACTGTAACACCCCCAAATTTATACAACTCAATACAGCGGAAGACTCGTTGGTGTTACGGGATAGCACATTACTCACATAATAGACAACGCTTTAAAAATCGCGTCGTTTGATAATAAAGCATTTCCATTCATAAATATCAAATTTACATAGGTCTCAAGTCATTGTATTTCATACAGGTTTTACAAAGCATTTGAATGGAAAATTATTGTTTAAGTGCGGGCCATGAATTCTTGTTGTCTTCCCGAGAATTACCTTCAAGTACCTGAGATAAAACATGTTAAAAGAAAAGGTCAACGATAACGCCGAGTGAATTCATAGAGTTTTAATTAAATCCATCAATATAACATCGGTATAAATTTATTACCAAAAATCATTTTGTACAAATCTTTGTAATAGGCCATAAAATAGCCAAAGTCATTTAATACAAATCTTTATCAAAAATCATAATATAGGCTTTTGCCTTTAAAATTATTATACGAACCATTGTCGTTAAAAACATCATACAATACATTTTATAACGTTGTATAGATTAAATAAAAACCGTTATGTGAATATGGTTATATAAAACCAAAACACGAACATAATATCAATAGTATGACCCCGTATTGCTAGTCAGGTAATACATCGTAATTCGGTGTGTATAGCAGTATTTCGTTAATTGGATTATTATAAGTCGCATGACATTGTTACCTTACTACAACAAACAATGGGTAGCTAGCCCGAAACTCATTTGCCCATCTAAATTAGCGTGTCGTCACAAAGGTCACGCTATGTAAATCTGCTCATACATAAATTCGCTTACCAATCAATGTGGCACGACGGGGATCAACCGTCAAGGCGCGAACTGGGGTGATCGTCCCCAAATAGTACTATTATATGCATAAGCGTCTACCAAATCCCGGTAGTTCACAATTCATGCTAATGGGACTTTTATTGACATAACCTAACTTTAATAATTCCAGTTTATTTCATCTATCGGGTCATTTAATCATTCATCGGGTCATACAATCATTCGGGTCCAAATCAATAAACAAACAATCGGGACAAATGGTGTCTTATTTCATAAAAACTAACATGTTATCTCCCTCGCGGGTTTATAAAACATTTATAAAAACATTTAAAAGAGTGCCAGGCTATGAACTCACGTTGATGTGGGAAGGCGGGTTATCGGCAATTCGGACGTACGGTACGTGCTTCAATCACGGAAACCTGGACAAATAATACTTGTCTTAGACTCTTGTCCAATGACTTTATAAAAATAACAATTATGTATACATATGATGTTTATATATATGATGATCAAGTGGGTTTACATATTCTCATTTGCTCATTTTAGTGTTATGTGTTGATAGCTTTTATACTAGTTTACTAGTTTTACCTATTTACATGTTTTAGGTCCAATAAGCCTATTATAAGTCCATTAATTTGTATTAATCCATTTCATACTTGTATTATCAGTATTTATACTTTACATGTTAGGCCCAAATGGGTTAAGCCCAATAAATAAGTTTATAAGTGTTTTAGCCGATTTTGTTGTATTATTAGTCCAATAACGTTAACTTAGCCCGTTAACGTCCGTATGCTATATAGTTCGGGCTTTATCAGTTTTTACTTGTTATATATGTTTATATATCAGTATATGAGTTTTATAAAGTTCACATTAGACGGGTCCAACCGTCTAAGTTTTATTTAGCAAAAACGTTAATTTTACGGTAATAGCCGAAAAAGTCGTAAAAATCATGTTTATAGTTTTATAACTTATAAAACTTATCAAACTACCATTTTTATAAAATGTACATTTATTTATCCTTATAGATATTTATATAAATGTATTATATAAGTTAGTGGGTTTTAATTCACATTTTATACTATTTTTATTTGAGTGCTTATATAATACTATTTTACTTTAATTTCCTAAAATCTGATTTTTATTTTCATGTTCACTAAAACTGCCATATCTAGAGTTCTATATGGATATAGAAGCTCAAATTTTTATGACATAAACTACATGATATGTGCTCCATTTAACTCTTCTATAGCTACAGTTGAATCAGCCTCTATGTATTTTCTAAAAATCGTCCAAAACAGTGAACTCAGATTTGTACTCTAAACTTGTTTTGATCATATCTCACTCATCCTAATGATTCCATTGCATGGCCAACTCTCACATGTGTACAAGACATATTAATTACTTTATATTGATTCTAATTTGCCATTTTATCAGTCTAACATTTGGTTCTTTACTGTTTTATACAGCCATCATTTTAAGCATGATTTTAACCATTTTTACATGTAGTTTGTCATCTTTTTACCCATGATTATCAACACCAAATCCCCACACAATATTTTTATCATCATACATATATACATTTAAGAATAAAATACATGATTACATAATCAAAATTAACAAGAGGATGGGAAGAACTATCTTTATACCACCATGATGATGTAGGTTGTGATCAAAACATGGATTTTGATGGAGAAACTTGTGATAAACCAAGACCATCTTCAAGACCACCATTCTTCAAGAACTCCTTGTGGAAAATCAGCCCCAAGACACCAACAAAACTTCTCCTTGGATGTTAAAACTTACACCAATCTTCATCTCTTTGAATGGAGGTTAACATATGTTAATTATAACAAATGTTTATGGTTAAATTTGATCAAAGTGAGGTGTTTATAGGGAGTATGGGACGTCATCTAGAGAGAAGGGAGGAGAGAGTTGTGAGTTTTGCATGTTGTGAATGAAGCTAGTTGTTTAGGATAGATGGTTTTGTGTAAGCTTTGCTTATTTTGTAAGCTTTAAGACAACAAGTGGAAGCTTGTTGCTACAAGCTTGACACATCACAAGTGTGGTGTCACTTGTGTAACCGTCCCATATAGTGGGGTGGGACAAGTGTATACTTGTCTCATCCCACTAATTTACGGGTATTCCTCGATTCTAGTTTCCTCGATTTGCGTGCCCTCGGGTCGTTTTACGAAAAACGTTTTTTATAAATTATGAATCAATGGCACAAAACGAATCTAATAAAAATTGTCTCATCAAAAACGGAGTTCGAAAACATAAATACGTAATCCTAAGGTTTTCGGTTTAGTCGTAAAGGACGTTAAATTAAAATCGTAAGTCCTAATCTTTTCTCGTAAATTTGTGAGTTTATGAACCAACACAAATTTAAAACTCCAAAATAATATTCACGGATAAATTTATTTTCTGAAATGTCGGACTGTCACCAAAGACGGTGTATGTAAACGTGAGCACGTAACGTAGAATCCTCCGGTTTAGACGTAGTCGATGCTACTTCAAGACGTAAATCCAAATTTCTTCCCAAAAATAAGTGAGTTCATAATGTAACATTAAAATAATGTTTTCAAATAAATATTGAGAATAAAATATCAACCATAAATTGACGGATTGTCACAGAGAGACTATGGGGCTGCCTTCAGTACTTTATGGGTAAGTACCGCTTGTAAGTCCCCCAGCGGTATTCGTGAAGTATGTACCACTGCTTGATCCACTAGCGGTATTATGAAAATAAGTACCGTTTTTCCTTCTGACACAAAAGCCAAGTTAGACTTTGTTGTAGTTGTTGCCTTGGTCACCTCAATGCCTTTCACATCCATCTCGTATGCTCTAAGATTGTTGTATAGATGATCAAAAGGAATTGTTTCCAGATCATCTCTTGTGATGAAGTGCATAGCCATTGCTTTCTACTCTTGTGGAACACTCCTTAAGAATTGTAGATTAGCTTCTTCATTAGGAATTACTTGTCCATAAACTACCAATTGAATAAGCAGCTTACTGAATCTTCCATAGCCACCATGTATTCCCTCCATATTGGAAATTGAGAAGTTATCAAATTCTTGCTTAAGAACAATCTTCTTCATCTTCTTAGATCTGTCATTACCTCCAAATCTAAGTTTTATGGCATCCCACATAGCCTTGGCATCCTTATAATGATGAAAGCTGGGTAAGATGTCTTCTGAAAGAGCCATAGCCAAAGCAGTTCTGGCTTTTCTCTCTCTGATCTCTGCTTGTACCTCCTCAGCAGTCACAACAGGTAGAGCATAGCATGTACCATCAGGCAACCAGTGTAGCTTCTTATGTGTATTCCCATTCTTGATAACTTGCCACATAGTGTGATCTGTGTGATTCAAGTAATGTTCCATCTGCATAGCCCATGTCTCATAATTGTCACCTTTGAGCACTAGGAGTTTGACAGCAGAAAGAGTATGAGAAGGTATTGTAGTTGTAGAGGTAGCTACAACATTCACGGCTTGAACACCTTGTGCTGGTGCAGGATGCACAACTTGTGGTTGTCCCTGTGGTATTGGATCGGGATTTTGAACATCATCCAAGTGAGCGTCATCACTATGTTGAGACACTGAGTTTTTTTGTGTGAGTGGAGTGTATAGGGTTGTGTTCTTCTTTTTCAGAGTTTCTCAACAACCTCTGATACCACTTGTTGATCCCTTTGATTGGATCTATATTCTGTTAAGAACTAGTATAGTAGTTTGTAATCAAACTAAAACACTTTGAGAACTCTTACTCAAACTACATAAGTTATGCGGAATCTAACTCATAAAGCACAGAAGAACATAATTACTTTTAACTATTTGATTCTCTTATTAATCGACTTGAATGAGGTACATGAATGACATTGTACCTATGTTCCTTTTATAGAGTAAGTAACCCTAGAAACCTTAGAATATTCTATAAAGATAACTATATCACATATGATATATTATCAATATTCTAACTATTTAAGTATATCACATAAGATATACTCTAACTATAACTATGACATATCTTATACAAAGATATATTCGTCCTAATCAATATAGCAGTACTTACTTTATAAGTAGCAGTACTTACTATGTACCGCGTTAACACTAACGGTACTTGAAAGATAACTAACAGTACTTGAATAACACTAACGGTACTTGACACTTAACAAATAATTCCCAACACGAAGGTACCGTAACCATGACACTAGAGGCACCGGTGTCATGACTCCTCTGCGAGGGAGTGATTTCTCGCAGCGTCCCATTTATTTCAGCTTGGCCAATCAGTATTATCAACGGGGCGTATGGATGCATCCTAGGCTATTTGTTTACAACTTATCAGGTGAATGTGGTGTGTGCTCTACATCCTTCACATTGGAGTTGATCCCTTCACCCAGCACACATTATTTAAAGGTCACCCCTCTATAGCATGACGAGATCACCCCTCTATGTATTTATGCAGACGTTGTTATAGCACATGACCTATATAAGCTCGTGGCACTTAAAATACAGTAAATGCATATTTTCAGATTTAACAGATAATAATTTAGCTTTACCAGTCATAAACCATATTTTTTTTTTCAGAACTTACACAGTTCTCCGCTGCATTTTATATATATCAGTCTTTACAGCTTTAATGTTTGTCACATGTTTCATTCCAGTATTACTTATCATGCTCTTATATCCGTTCACAGAGCGTTATGCTCAGCCGTAGTTCCTTTCATGTTCTAACGGCAGGTACACCAGGACGCTCTTAGGATTCTGAGAGTACGTACATTTGTGGAAGCTGTCCAGACTTATTTACTTTATGCACTTCATATATTTATTTTCTTGTTTGGACATTGTTCAGTCCTTTCATTCAGTATTTTACTTTTCATGTTTTGAGCTTATGTTTGGATTACTGATGTTTGAATCTGGTATTTCCTTTATGGTCAGTTAATGTTTTAGGACATTTACCTTATACTTTGATGACACGTCAAAAACACACACGTAACGGTCGACTTATCCAAGTGGGGTGTTACAGTTATGAACTATATAAACCTTCAGTGGCATCGAGAGTCGTTTCATGTTTCTCATGCATTTAACAGTCATTCTTCTTCATTTATCAGTCAGTTTTCTTAAAAAAGGTTGGTACAGGACTGGCCATATTTAGTCGCATGTGCTTTTCTACGAATTTTCGTTTTGGTGAACCGACCCATAGGCGTTCATCCTTACTCATGTTAGATTCATGTTTGCATTCAGATATTAATTGGTGAACCGACCATAGGCGTGCACCATTGCTCATGTAAAATTTCATGTTTTCAGTCGATAGTTGTTTTGTGAACCGACCCAAAAGCGTTCACCCCATCATGTCTTTTTATAAAATTTTGACAAGTATGGATTGGACTACAGCCAACAATATTTAGTTCCAATATAAATTTCTATACATGACAGTTCTCACAAAAAAAATTGACACGTATGGATCGAACCAGAATCGCCCATACTTAGTCACATGTTCTCTACTTTGAATTTTGTGGATTGAACCATAGCCATCCACACCAGCTGATATTAAACCTCAGTTTTTATGTTCCTTGTAACAAGCAAGTTTTATTACTCTAACGTGGATGTCATTTTCATGCTGATAAAGATTTCATGTCTCCTTACGAGGGTTTTATTTTCGGCAGAGTGATAATGTTTTCATGCTAAGACACAAAAGGATTTCAGTAAAATCATGTTCTCATGATAAATCATGTTTGGTTTTCATCAATCATACCTTCATGCTGGATATTGATGATACTCCGTTTAATCATATTTTGAGCTCTCTATACAACCAGCATTAAGTCTACGTAGGAATTGTCAGGCTATTATGTAACTCGTTTTAGTTCGATTTGCTATTGTTTAAATCAATTTATTGTGTTGATTCATGCCAGACAATTGACACCAGTACCAGCTATCCTATAAAATTTGCCATCAGTACCATATGTTCAGTATTCCAGGTATACTCCAAGTACCTTACTCCATGGGTATTGTAATTAACCCTCAATCATCTTAGGCGTTTCCACTTGTCGATACTCTACCAGATGCTGATACTGCTCGAGTGTTGAAGATTTTACAAGATGTCGTTGTTGCTAATATTTTGGAGACCTCGCGAATGCTGATTATGCTTATACCTTGGAGATTTCTCTAGATGCTGATGTTGTTTATACTATGAAGACTCTTCAGAACAAGGACGAAAAGTATAAATTTGAAATTTCTGACAAGAATAAACTTCAACCATCAGACACTACTATCCCATTCCATGCTTTTATTTTCTCAGCTAGATGTCAAACTTCACTCAGCTAACCTTTCATTAAGAAGAGTGAGAACCGGTACCCAGCCGGCCACTCAGCAGAATAGTTACAGGAATCACGGTCGTAATAATGACCGTCGTGAAACTGACAGACAAAGCAGTAATTACAACCACCATGCTTAAAATTAATCAGTCAGCAACCATCGGAATTCCGGAATGGACGTGACCAGAAATACAGAATTCAACAGTCTAACCGGTCCGCCAATGTTAGCAATTACAAAATTTTCAAACTTAGGGGTACCTACCTACCAAACACATGTCAAAACACCAGTCAAGCTATCAGTCAAGACACAGACCTCGGGTATCATTTTTAAGATACTGCTAGGACACCAGTCACGGTACATCTCATAAGAGTGTCGTCTCTAGGTATGAGTCAATACTCATAACACCAGTATACCTTCTAAACCAGGTCCTCAATAATTCAGGGCACCCTCCAAAGGTATACCCGTTTTGTCATGCCACACATAAATCAGACCATTAAAAATTCAGTTACCACCACTGGAGTAGTATCCAGCTTAGACACGCAGTGTTCGTTCTGTAGGGTTATAGACGAACACATTCAATGAAAAGTTGCCACGTTTACTTCACGTATTCCTATGTCAGCTTTATCTTAAATCATGTATTACTTACCTCCCAGCCAGAAAATACTCCATAGTATCACCTATATTTATTAAGGTTTACTTTTCAGTTAACGACGAGATCCGTCTTACTAAATTCTAAATATATTCATTAGATTTTCTGCCAAAAAAATCAGTAAAAAAATGTTTTTGATTTATAAGCCCGTGACTTATTACTCCATAGATACGAAGACTTTCTAGCTATTAGTCATGAGCCGATTCCTGAAGTTCCTTAAACCCGTAGTCAGTAGATTTTTTTCTGAACTTCCAAACTCAATACCAGAAGGTTTCTAGAAAATTCTCCTAACCACAAGACAAAGTTTAACATCGGGTTTGGTTTCAAAGACAGAACCTATTTCTAAAGCTCTTTATCACAGGGCTTCAACTGAGTTAAAAGAGTTGCAGCATTAGCTGCAAGAATTACCGACACGAGGCTTTAATCGCCCTAGCGTACAACCTGGAAGTGCACCGTTTCCGTCTATCAGGAAGAAGGCCGGTAACATGAGATCATGTATCGACCACCAAAAATCTGACAAGATCACCATTCATAAACGACATTCATTCCATGAATAGAAAGGTTTACCTGATCTGCTACGATGTCTTAAATATTTCCCAGAACAATTCACGATCATGCCACCAGCAGTGGTGAGAGAAAGAACATGATGTTTTCCGAACTGCTGTTGCACATATTATTGTCTCTCTAAAATTTGATTTATACCTTTGAGCTCCCTAATGCTCCAGCTATAGTATGAAATTTATGAATAAATTTTTTTTTCATGACTTCTCGGGCAAAATCGTCAGTATATTCATTGATAACATTCTTATCTGCTAAATTTTAGAGAAGTACAAGAGAAACATCTTCTCACAGTTGTATAGAATCTTTGATAGGAGAAAATTATATAAGCAGCTTCCCAGATGTGAATTCTAGTGTAAGAAGGTGGCATTTCTAAGCCACCCTATTTCAGCAGAAAGAAATTTCAGAAATACTACGAAGGTGAAGGTCACCACCAGATGGTCAAGACCGACATCTATGACTATAGTACAAAATTTTCTAGAACTCAGTTGACTGCTACTGTAGAAATTGCTGACAGTTATCGCGATTAGCTTTCCATGGCTAAGCTTACGCATAAAATAGAGGACATACACTAAAAATTTTGTATTCCAGAAGATCCTACGCTAGGAGAAATCTAACTTACCGAGACTCATAATCTTCCATGACTATTCATCCAGAGTTCATAAGAATGTACCATAATCCCAGGAAAAATTTTAATAGAAGCAGTATGACACGTTGAGGCAGCTATGTTTATATCTAAATGCCTTCCATTCCAGTAGGTTCAAGATAGAACGCCGTCATGCTAGTGAGTTATTACAACTCGCAGAAATTATGAACAGAAATGAGACAAGATTCCATGAAGATTATTATCAGTTTACCACAAAACTAAGGAAAGTATGATGCTATCTAAGTCATTGTAGACCAATTAAACCAGCCTACATATTTTCTTTCATCCGAAAGGATTACGCAGTAGCATATCTACAAGAAATTCAGCAGTAAATCGTACGATTTCAAGGTATTCCATCAACTATCATATCAGATAGAAAATTTCACTTTCACGAATCACGCTCACGTTCATGTTCACGATCACGTTTACGTTCACATTCACGTTCACGTTTACGTTACCTTCACGTCTCATGTTCACATTATGATGTTGTTTCAGTCCATATCTTGTGCTATCTCATGATTTAAGTTCACGTCTGCATTCATGACATTGTTCACGTTCAGGTTCGTCGCGATACACATTTCATAGCGTGTTACTGAATACGGTCACGGAGAGCTTAAGAAACCAGACTCAAGTTTAGCACAGTTTTTCCATACCCAGGAAAACGTTTCACGTCTCAGACCGTATTGTTTGGCATTCTTTCCTCGGTCAGCATACATCCATGTTATCTTTCAGGATATTTATACGTACCACTTCATGTATCTTACATGCTATGGCTTTTTATTCTATCAGATTCAGAAAATCCATCTTAAATATGGAACCAGAAACTATTCAGCATCGTCAGGACAAGGTCATCAGGACCAAGATTTTTCATTAGGTTTAGACCCTTGAAGGAATCGTTTCGAGCGGGAAGCTACTCGAAACGGAGGAGTCCATCCGGACTTCTCATCCTTTTCTTCAATAATTGAGTTAAGTTCTTTCAGCCATGTCACGTTCAATGTTCACTTCAGTCATGTCACGTGTATACCTTCAGCAACATTATGTATAATTCGAGGACGAATTATCTGTCAGCTTATATGTCCTTTTAGTTTTCATATTCTTTCAGCCTATGTGTCTTTCCCAGCTTTTATAACTTCATCAGCTTATTACCTTTAATTCGGGGACGAATTTCTCCATTTTAGAGGGGAAGAATTGTAATACCACAACATTTTCGTGTCTCTAATTCGAGGACGAATTATTTTTTTTAGAGGGGAAGAGTTGTAAACCCACATTTAAAAACCCAAGAACATTAATTATACACAGTCTGAGTCTTAATTAAAACGTTACGTAATTAATTATTCAGAAAAACAATTAATATTTAGCTATTCAAATATTACCATTTTAATAATCCATGAACGTAACTATACGCGGCCTCAGTTTTATTTATAGCGTCACGAAACTAATTATTCAGAGAAATAATTAATTTTAACTATTCAGGTATTACATTTACTGTTATTATTTTTTTAGTAAAATAAATATTACACGTTTTGAGTAAACACAAAAATTTAAATCGAAGGTCGCGTCAAAAGTATAAACACGAAAACATATATCATAAAGGGTGTGTTGGCCGGTTTTAAAAGAGACCCGGCCCATTACTAAGTTACCAACAACATGACCCTTATTTTTCATTTCATTTCAAGTTATAAAATAAAATAAAAAGAAAAGAAATTGTTGTAATAGATAAAATGGATCGTCTTTTAACCTAGAAAAGGAAAACGTAATGTTTTGTATCATTTCTTAATTAGTCTTTGCTCAAATTAAAGGAGCCTCACTAATAAGAAAAAAAAAATGCTAAGCACATTTAAAAGCATTTATCTGCTTTCCTTTTTGATCCACACGTTTTACGAAAGGTTCTGTTGATCACCTTCTTATTTACATAGATCTCAATATATATGCAACTCAATAACAGTGTTGATGTAAAAGTTGGGGTAGACCGAGCTTAACCCAAATTAGGCTTAATTTGGGGTCTTGTGGACTCCGGCTCTCGCACCAAGTGAAACTTGCTTTAGGACCCTGCGCACTAAAGAAACACTGTTAGGCTTACCGTGGGTTTGTTACCCATGATTAGACTCCGTCGTGAGAGTAACTAATCGGTTTGAGTATATTAGTGTTTAGGGTATTGTGTATATCGTACCTTTGTGGAACCGGAGGGGTTCCTTTTATACTCGAGAGAGTCCAGGCTGGGCTCCCTGTTCTTGCGGCCTAAGGAAGAAATAATGACTCAAAATAACTTGATCTTCATTATTTAACTAAGGCAAGTGTATATCCCTTTTCCTTAGGCGAATATAACTATAATATAAGTTATATTCGGTTTGATCATGTCGCACTGCGACGAGGACTTGGCTAAGTAATTAACCCCTTGTGCGCTAGCGGCTTACCAGGCCTTATAGGCTATGTGCGCACACCGCACAAGTATCCAATCTATTCCTGATGGATGCGGGTAGTACCCGTAAGTCGGACTATCCAGCCCGACTAGGGACTATACGTCATCATGTCCCCCCAGTCTAGTGGTCGCAGGTCCAATCCATGGCTATTAACTATAATCAAACCAAAACAGTCGCATAGTCGCAACATAAACACAGATTTTAAACATTCCCGCTAAGAAAACAAACATCCCCCCTTTCACCAAACCTCCTTGGAACTCGAGAAAAGTTCTTGCCACGTCATAGTTACCCCTTCATATTCTACCGTTAGATCCAGCAAGTGGGGGACACGTGGCACACATCTGACCATGAACAGTAAAACTTAGGAAGCCTATAAAAACCCAACACGCCTCCTTTTGACTGTTTACCATCTACAAACCTTCAAACTACCATCAACGCCTCTATCATTCATCATCACCAGATCTTTTATTAAGGTAATCCGCGCGACCACTATTTTGTATATACAGCACCATGATGAAACAGCTAATCGACGCTACGTCCATCTTGACCATGGAGCAGCTAGATGAATTTACCTCTGAGTTCTACATACCCGATTATCTGCACCTAGAAGTTCCTAACCCACAACATAGTATAAGTTAGTTCCCCGCATAGAAGATAGGGTTGTACACCCGTTACTTTGATTACGCAAACCAACGTATACCTATGTCGCGCTTTCTTCTGAGCGTATTAATACACTACGAGACCCACGTCTCCCAACTACATTGCATAGGGGCAGCGAAAATTTAAAATTTCGAAATAAACTGCCGCACCCTAGACATAGAACCCATAGTAGATCTCTTCCGCGTATTCTACCAACGGAATTTAGCCAATGGTTGGGTGTCTTTTGCTAAGCGAAAGGGTGGTATGCAATGTTTTGATGGAAAGATAGATTCCTTAAGGAATTGTACCGACATATTCTTCTGGGTCGACGACGCTGCCTTCCCCTTCCACTTTCCATTCTTTCCCCTAACACCGTGAGGAAGGACCCCCTACCTGGCCCCGACTCCTACAACGCTGCAGATGCGGAGACTCTGAACAACAACCGCATTCCCGTGCAACCCTACCCAGAGAGTGTGTTAGTCACTCTTGGCTTAAGCCGCGCAGTCATCTGTGGCGAGCACATGGTTATAGCGTTTCCCAGAGAGAGTGGCCAGGGTTAGTGGTCCTTCCCGACTTCATCATAACCTTCTGTAAGTACCATCGCATATTAGGATACTAAAATATGTTTCCCTGCTCTTTGTTTGCTTCCTTGTGCAGTTATGGATGTTCTTGACCTTGTCCGTGGTGCGTTTCCCGAAAATTTGTTGGTGTAGTCTCGCCCTCAACAGGAAAATGAAGAATCACTTCGTGATCGTGCGTAGAGGAACACCATGGACTTAGAGATTGAGGAGCCATCTATCGCCCAAGGGAGAGAAGGCACTGGCGCTGACAAACCACCGTCATCTCCACCAGGTCAACAGTTGGAACATCAGCCACCCGTACAACAACAACCCCCACCCTTTCTCAGTTCCTCACTATCTTCAGATGAGTATACCAGGGACGCCGAAAAAACCACGGCTGAGCTTGAGGAAGAGAACATTGTCTCTCTAGGAAAAAGACGCAGAAGCCCCACATTATCGCCACACAAAGTTGCATGTACCGGGGCTGGTCCCTCCTGGACAAGGGTGCGCACCACAGTGGAAGAGTTTGAAGAGAACCTTGCAAAGACCCCTCCACACACTCCCCCGCAACCATCAATCTGAGGTAACCATGTTCTTCTATATGGTAGCGTAAACTATACATTCTTCACTGCATTCCTACGTGATCATACTTTAAACGTCCGTCTAACTATTACTTTTATACAGCAACGATGAACAGGAAAGATCTTCTACAAAAGTCAAGACAACACCCTCCCCCCACAAAGAGGCTTCATCAGCAGGAGGGGATGCATTCGCCCAGGATCCTACCTTCGCCCCTGACTGGGAGCTCCCTGCATCATCCGATCTCACAAGTGCATTTGACTGCGCAAGCTTCCTAGACAACATCGTGCCCCCTGGCCGAAAGGTAGTACTTGAAGGGATGAGTGACTCTGTCTTGGCCGATGAGGCAAACTATCTAGCAGCGCAGCAAGTGACGCTGACATCGCACCTCAAGAAGAGATTCCTTGAATTGGCTGCCCAACTCCATACGACAGAGGAAAAGTTGAGGCATGTTACTGAAGAAAAATCCTCCGCTCTCGGCGACATGTAAGAAAAGATAGACCAAGAAGCCGAGAGAGGAAGAAAATATGTCGCCCTCCTCCATTCCTTAACTCAAGAAAGGAACAGGTTATCTGCTGCCCTGGATGAAGAGCGCGCCCATCTTCGCCAGATAAAGGCCTCCAACGTTGATGCTATGGGGGCCTTTGAGGAGGGGAAGGATAGGTTTGTTGCTGATGTTGATGCTCTGGGTGCGAGGGTAAAGGAGGATGTGAGCGATCTCAGCTGCCAGTTAAAGAGACTGAGTATCGAACTGGATGAGGAGTTGTACCCTCGCTTAATGAAGGAGATAGCCGAGAAGCGGTGGTTAGTGCGCCTAGCTGCAATGGTTGCACTGGAAGACCCCATCTTGCGAGCCTCATTCTCCTAGTCTGTCATAGCCGCCATCAATGAGGGTACTTCAAGAGGCTTGGCGACTGCACATAAGGAGAAGCTATTGAATCGAGAGCTATCAGGGGTGCCCTTTTACGACCCGAAGGCCGCCTCCAAGCTCACCACAACCATAAAAGAAATGAGTTTATGTCCACTGCCTTCTTTTGGTTTGGAGGATAAGGATCATGAAGTGCCTATTGAAGTGGTAATGGAGAGCCTCACCTTGGCGCGCCATAAGACAGAGGGCGCAGAATCATTGGCAGACTTTCACCTAAAACCATCTATGGAGCAATTGGCCGTGCCAGTATTCGCGCATCCCAAGGATATCCTTGATCCTTTCAAGATTGAGAAGGAAGTGCCACTATCTGAGGTCCTTGCGGCGCACGAGAGTCGTGTTGCTGCCAAGAAAGCCCTGCTAAACATAGAAGCAGCGCCTTCCGCTGGTGCGGCCCACCTCGCTCCTACCATCCCTGTGTTGCCATTGCCATTGTTGGGAGGGATTCGCACCTGTTGGATCAGATGGAAAATGGCCTGAAGGACCACGGCACCACTGCTTACTGCCCTCCTTTGCTAAAACTAAAAAGATCCTCCTTTGAGACCCATCTGCTCTCCAATCACCTTAAAGACTTGTAGACATATGTTCATGTTTTGTATCTTCAAATGTTCGCTTTGTAATAAACACTATCCTTCTTTTGTTATAGAATGTATATTTTAATGTTTATAGCGCAGTTTCACATAATAAGCTAATGTAAACTTATAAATGGCCCATATGGGTTTGAGAAGCTTATTACGTGCGGTATACCGCTACTACCATAAGGACGGTCAGGTGAGGCTGACCCATTGTTAGGTGTGCACAAGTGTGTCTTAACAGTCTCAGAGTTTACTGGCTGCATAACTTTCTACGACGTCATTAATAGCAAGGGGGCCTAACAAGGATACACGATCCATGGTCGAAGGGGGTGCATCCCACTTACTCGACGAGTCTAATTAGTAGGGTAGGCTCATTCCTCTTATTTCTCCTGGAAACATTGTACACGCGTGCGCCAATAGGCAATATATAATAAGAAAAAAGTATGTATAACATACAAGAAAAAGAGTTTTGAGAATGTCGTGGAACTAGCTAGGGACCACGACTGTTTTTTCATACTTGCAAGATTTTTGAACACAAATAATAAGAAGAAAAAACAATACATTCACTTGGGAAGTTTCGCCTTTAAAGGTAGCACTTCTTTAGATGGCATATGTTCCAAGGTCTTTGTAGGTCACGACCATCCATGTCGCGCAGCCGGTACGCACCATTTCCAAGTGCGTCTGTCACTATGTAGGGTCCTTCCCATTTTGGTCCAAGCTTTCCTGTACTGTCAGCGCGACTTGCAGCGTTTGAGCGATACACAAAATCACCTGGTCTGAATGAGGTCTTGCGTACCCTAGAATCATAGTAACCTTTCATCTTTGCTTTTGACTTAGCTTCGTTGATTGCTGCTAACTCTCGTCGCTCCTAAATTATGTCTAGGTTTAATCGCAGCTCATCATCGTTAGTGATAGTAGTAAAAACACGTGTTTAGGAAAACAACGTATTATGGGCAAGTATTAAACTTGGCGATTTAGGAAAACCGACAAGTCGAATAAATGCGGGTTCGTTCTCGAAGGAGGCGTGTGAATTAAGTGCCAAATATATAAAATCAAAGTTTGGATTAGTGACGTTTTTAGGTGAGGAAAAGACAAAATTAAAGACGATAAATGCTAAAAATTACACTACGACGTAAAATGATCGAAATCGTAAAACTCGACGAAAAACGAAAGTGTCCTAAAAATTACCAAAAAATTCCCATAAATCAAGAAAAATATAAATAAAACAAAATTGAAAACCAAATTATCCAAAAACTTTTTAATAATCTTATAATAATTTTTAAAGTTAATAAAAAACTCCAAAATTACATAAAATCAAAAATTGGTTAAAATGGAAACTTTAATAGATGTAAACCTAAAACTAGTTAATGAAAACCTAAAAATAATTTTTGAAAATTTTTAAAACTAATTTAACTATTTTTAATCTATTTATTAAAAACCGGGACTAAAAATAATGATAAAAAAATAATTAAGTAATGTGAAAAATACAAACTTAGAACCAAAAAGTCTTAAAAAGAAAAACTAACAAGAGAAAAATAATAAACACGCAATAAGCCTCACCAATAAGCTGGGATCAGCTTATAAACACTCGAATTGCATTTAATAAGCCCCGTAAAAAACGTCTTAAATAGCATTGGAATGAAAACCTATCAATAAAAGTCCCAAAGGCGCAGATGGCTAAGGCTTAGGTGTGTGAGAGGAGTGGCGCAGGTTCGAGTCCTGGCCACGTCCTTTTTGAACAAATCTTTTTTTATTTTTCTTTTTATAAAACTCAAACCTGGTGATTTATACTACTTACAAACAAAACTAAAACTAAAGTTTAGACAAGATTAAAGCTAAATAAAGCAAAATGTGACCAGATTTGGGAATGATACTTGAACTAAGAAAAATTGCAAGGAAGCAATATGCTATTTCAAGAGCCTGATTTGGCTTGAAATCGATTCGTTTGTTGGTATCCTTGGCTAGTTAAGACACCCCACAACCATTTGGGTTGTGGGGAGTCAAGAGAACAAGAAAAACACACAAACCCTACACAAATATCACACCAAATTGGGCAATTACAGCCACTGATATGCACAAATAGATTCTAGGGGCGTTTACTGATCTAGAGTGCAATTGGGTGAGGTTTGGCTATCCAAATCCCACTCCCTAACTTAACAAGTCATAAGTGATAGTACCCAAACCCTATGTGACCACTAATCTAACAGACTAAAGCAAATCAAGCCACAAAAGTTTATAACACACCCTATGCAACCCACTGATACAAAGGGCAAGTCTGGTGGGATCTTTTCCTGATCTAGTGGGCACAAAAATAGATTACAAACCTAGAAAACTTGCTCAAACATTAACCAAACTGCCATAAACAAGTTTCAAAAGCTAACTTGACCTACTCTCTAACAAAATCCAAAATCTGGATGTCTAAAAGGCTAAAACCAACCAGAAACACCCTATAGATTTTTAATAACACTTTGATCTAAAAATAAAACTTGTAGAACTTGTATTCTCCTATCAAGACTTATACTAAACACCAAAATCACTTAACATAAACATAAAGAGATGATCTAAACTGGTCTTAAGCCAAAAGCAGTCACTTACCTTGTCTTAAAAACCAAATCCAAACACCTCTTTATTTTCATAAATCCAGTTTTAACAAACCAAATGCATCCAAAATCAAACTTAATTAATTGGTTAATCTATCTAAACATGCATATAAAGCATAAATGAGCATAATCAAACAGAAAAACTAACACAAGAACATGTAATACTCAAGATCACATAAATCACATAAACAAGACTCAAAAACTTTAAAATAGGGTCCAAGCCTCAAACTTTGGCTGATGCCTTCTATTTTGAGTTGTGTGAGCTTATATGGGCTTATGCAATAGTAGAGAGGTCTATTGGAGGAATCCAAAGAAGGAACCTAGGCTTAAATGTCTTCAATTTAAAAATGAAATGGATGGAATAGGGCTTGCTAATCTTGTTTTCTTGTTTCCTGCACACAACCACAAGACCAGGAACAAACTACAAGTTTGAATAAGCTTAATACCAAAAAGCTTGTCAGGCTTATTAGCAAAGGCTTAATCAAACAGTAAGGACAAAAGATTTTGTAAAAACCTTTAAAAATAATTTTGAAACCAAATGACTTTGAAACCACTAACTTTCTTGAAACACAAACCTGAAAACTCAAATCTGAAAACTACAGTTGAAACCAACAAGTTTTAATCTCAAAATTTTGAACTTAAAATATAAACTCCACTTTCACTTCATTTATATCTTAAATTCGGATTTTAGATAAAAACTTTTGAAACAGAAAGATATTAGATAAATTTGAAACCCAATTGCATAAAATAAACTTACACTACAAAAACAGTAAAATGGAACACAGATTTTTTGCATAAATTTAATCTTTCATTTTCATTAATAAACTAAAAGATTTACAAAAAAACTGGAACAAAGAAAATAGAGGTACAAACCACCTCTATTTATACTGGATGAAAGAATAATCTAGAATCATAAACCCTAGCAAAGTAGAAATCTAAAAATGCCCTTGAAGTCTTGTTGAATTTTCAGTCAAGGGGTCTTCACGTGATTGATGTCCTTGTTGACAGCTGTGGGAGGCATCTTGAGCGTTTAATAAGTCCTTTGGGGCCAAGGAATTCGTTTATGCCGTTTGATCACTGAAAGATTCCATTGTTGCTTAAAATGGTGAAGCAGGGGAGGGTCGGCGGGACCATTTGGGTCACGAGGTAAAAAGGTTTAAGGTGGGGTTGTGCTTAAGATGGTATGAATTACTAATCTGCACATAATCAAGGGAAAACCCTTTGATTTGTGTAGATTAGCAAATTATGGTTTATGGATAACTGGGTTTGGGAGGTGGTGTTTTGATTGGGTTTATGTGTTAATCAAGTTTAAAAAATAAGTTTCCCACGTATTAACTTTGATTAGTTAAAATCAGTTAAGACAGATTTAGTGGAAGGTTGACGTGGAGATATGGGTGAATGTGATTGGGTGGTTGACCAGTCTTCGTGACGTGTCAGCTTGGGAGTGGAGGTTAGAAGTTTGAATGTCTGCCCCATTTAACCCCCTATCTTTCTTTCACTTGCCTTTTAACTTATAAACAGCCAATGTCAATTTCCCTTTACAAACCAAGTTTTTATTTTCATACATTTGCCACAATAAGTTTCCATAACTTATACTAAGGGCTTTTTATGCAATAATTGCATTCTTCAAGGACCAATCTTGTACATTCTTGTTATTTTAGGGACCCTGTAGTAATTTTTGAGTTTTACAAGGGTTTAAAATGACAAGTCTTCCAAAGTTGAGGGACCAATCTTGCCAATTCTTCAAACTTCAAGGACTTCAAAAGAAATTCATTTCTCGGGCCCGGTTCTTTGTGTGGCTTCGTTTCCCGTGTTAGTTTTTGCTTCATTCTTGTGATCTTTTGTTGATTTCACGATATTCGTACCTAAAATACACAATAAACAAACACAAGCAAATATTTGGGTAATTTGATGATATTTTAAGCATTTTAAGCCCGATTTGGACGATGAGACTATGTATAATTGCAGTCTCATCACTCCCCCATACTAAACCATTGTCGTGCCCTCACGCAATGCTAGAATTAAGTATCATAGCACTTCCAAAATACATTTTATGATGACTTTTATTGAAGACATAAACTTAAATAAACTACTACACGTGTTTTAGACATAATGTATTGTTTTCATCACGATTAAGTGACTTTTAGGGTCAAAGAATAAGAACACGTGAATGCTTCGTTAGAAATAATTTCGTCGTCCTCGATTTTCACCCAATTCCATGCTAAGCGTGTAACGAGATCATTGTTATTATAAGTTAGCAACACGATCATATCTCATGAGTGTTAATTACAAACCTAAACTCCCTTATTCCTACTTGGTATCTCTTATATTTTATTTTGTCTTAATGATCACGAGGATACATCATTGACTTATGTGTGAATAGAGATTAAGTCTAAAAATAGAGTCTTAACGGTGTAACCAAAATCATTAAATTAATAATTCACCCTAATAGACAACGATGTCAAAAAATTAAGTCAACATGAAGGATTGATAAACACGGTTTTATAACGGTTTTGAACATGAGACTTATTACCAAGACTTTTATACGCCCCCTAACGGAAGGGCCTTATTATCATAGGTTTACCTCCATCTTTTATTTAACTTCGCCATGAAGCTTTTATTATGACTTCGGTCTTGCCTTGCCTTTTATTATCCGCCATCATCGGTGGTTTTATTATGGCCAAAGATGTATATCCTCACGCTAAAGCAAATTTTGGATCTTTAAAGCTTCAAAGATTAAGGATTGATTCACTTTTAATTTGGGCATAGATTTTTCGGCCTTGTGAGCTTCAAATTTTTGCTTAATTTAGGTAAGCACTTGAAATCTTATTATTAGGTGAAGCTTTCGATTATTCGGGTGCCAATACTTCAAAACCGTGACGCTGGCGATACCTTAATGTTTTCCCAATTTAATTACATGGAAGCTACTAATACAAATTAGAAACCAACAATAGTGACTAAACCGCTAAATCAATATTTATTAACAATTTATTATACAAAACCGTGGGGAGAATAAGCTAATAATTACTACACATGAGATCGTGACGACTACGAGACTTATAAATAACTCTATCATTTCTCGTCCTCATTTAAGAGACTTAGCCTAGAAAGTTAAGGAATCGAAGCTAAGTGCTCAGCACGCACGGTCGAGTCAAAAATTACTCTTATTCTCACCAACGGAAAACCTATATTCGTGTCTTAAACACTTATGAAAAATAAGAAAAATTTTAAAATTTGGCCATTTTTAGCCTTATTTTGCAACAAAATGATAACAAAAACGATGAAATTTGGATTGCGTGGTGACGTAAGCAAGGTGAAGTATCTACTCACTCCCCATACTAAAACTAAACATTGTCCTCAATGTTTCGAGTCTAGGGGTGAAAACACCCCCATACTAGAGACGAAGTCGAATGCTTAATCTCGAGCATGGAAAGGGTAAAACAAATAACCTAAAAGCCGTTTATGAATTATGCTAATAAGATAAACGTTAGAACATAAAAGGATATCATCGGATATCGTAATCTCCAAAGGCAACGACCGAAGCTCGAGTGATCCGTAAAACGGACACGAGAGGCTTCAATGATGACAATGAACCTAATAAATCACAATCACAAACAACCACGAAACAAAGGTTGGAAGAGCAAAAGTCCCCTCGTTACGTTAGCTACGAAAGCGATAATATGTACAAGGATAAGCATGAGAATCCCCCACGAGGCACCTTGTTTTTGATAACTGAGTCAAAAGCTCGACTCGAATCCCCATAAATGTGATCATTTAGGGATAATATTGGTTTGGTAATTTTTGGTGGGGCTTACATGATAAACAATGCCCAAAAGCAACCAGTACTAAGGACTAAGTCCTTTGATGATGCAAAATATCGGGATCGAAGATGGCGTCCTCGTTCTTATGGGATAAACGAACCAACGCCACTTCAACACGTGCTAGAACCCCAAAGGGGTAGAAGAAAATAGATAAGAAGTAGAAGGGTGGGGCAATGGGTAAGGCAAACTTATGAGCTACTCGAGGTAGACTCACACCAAGCAAATAAATATGATTTTCATCATCGGTGGAAGACTGAGATTTCCCTTTACAAGCAATTCTGGGATCGTAAATCTCGTCCTCGGTGGAGAAATGTGAGGGAACATAAGGGGCTTCCCCCACACTAGATTCACACCAACCATCGTCAAAAGGAGTAGACGAGGTGGTAGCACTCATAAAATGCGGTGATGATGGAGTTAAACTTGTAGAAAAATCTTTTAAAACATTTTTAAAATGCTTTCCTTTTTCATCGTTTAAAAACTCTCTATGAAAACCCGATTTAATAATGTCTAAAATATTTGGCGTGTCAAATTCAAAATTAGTCGCGCTTAAAATCCTCACATTTAAGTCTTTGGTAGGAGGAGTGGTGGATTATATAAGTTCTCAAAACGTCGATCAATAAAAAACACCGCTCCCTCGGGGTCTACATACTCGTCATCCTCATGAACGTCGATCTCATCGATTTCTTCATCAAAGATAGGTTTTTCAAACCAAGGTTTGTCATTCCCGTCCTTGAGTATCTTAGAAACTCTCTCGAAAAGATCACGATCAAGCACGAAACCATCATTCATTTGTAGGGATTGTTGATAAGTTAAATCCTCACGAATGTGGTAAACGTAATTCTCATTTGAGGAGTGTTGATTAGGTAACTCCTCGAGAATTGGATTTTTGGTCACATGAGTTGGTTCGTCATCGAAAATAAGACGTTCCAACTCATTTAGTTCATCCTCGATTTTGGAAAGATCGACCTCACTTGTAGGTGGAAGTGGAGGCAAAAGAGCTAGCTCTCGTTCAATGATTTCCTCAATCTCGGGATCAAACTCATAATCATCGTACTTCACACATTTCTTTTTAGGAGAATCAAAAATTGCATGTGGATTTTGAAGTACGTGATCAATCTTGGCAAAATCGCCATCATCATCATCAAAGAAAGAGTCGATGTGAGCACTCACAACCATGATCTTACAAGTCGAATGACTATGCTTAGGTGACTTTTCTAAGACGAGAGGATTGATGTCAATAAAACCTTTGGCCTCAACGGGTGTTGGGATAGGCAAAGGAGTCACTTCGATGGAGTTAGAAGTTGAAGCCTCAAATACCTGGTCCTTCGAAGGTGGTGAAGACGAGTCTATTTTGGTCATTGTCGTGATGACACTAACGTCGCCCTTCGGAATTGGTATTTCACTTGTTTCATCGAATACATCCCAAAGTGATTTTTCATTCATAAATTTACACATACCCTTTTGAATTAGGTACACGTATTCTTTATCATTAAAATCATCATCTTTAAAACCGTTCTTCTTAATTTTTTCAAAATATGCATTAAGCCTCATTCTTTCCGCTAAAGTGAACATTTTGAAATCATTAGGTTTAGAAACATTAGGTTTTGAAACCTCGGTTTTTTCACTATCATAAGAAACTTGGGATTTACTCGTGAAAAAGTCCATTTTATCCTCCCCATATCTCATAGTAAGTCTAACCTCGTGAACGTCGATTACGGTTTGAGCCGTCGTTAAAAATGGTCGGCCTAAAATAATGGGACATTTAGGGTCACACTCGTAATCGGATATAACGAAATCCGCGGGAAAAACGAACTTTCCAACTTAGACATAGACACCTCGGCTATTCCAATTGGTATAATTGGTATACAATTTGCAAGCTCGATTGTCATGTTTGTGTGGGTAAGATTAGGCAATCTCATCAATTTCTAAAGAGAATGAGGCATAATATTGATGCTAGCACCTAAATCGGCAAGGGCTAAACATCCCTCAATCCCGGAAAAATCACAAGGTAATAGAAATTGGCCCGGATCCTCTTCCTTTCTCGGCATATGCCTTTTAGGTTTTTTAAGAAGGATCGATGCACAAGTTTCTTCAAGGGTTACTTTGGTTAGGTCGGTAAAGCTCTCTTTTTGAACCGTGGATGGAATTTGAGGTATACGACGGTGTGCACTCTTTGCCTTGGTCGCCACGTTCACCCCATCGACTTTAGAACAATAAGACGTCTTAGAAGTCGAGGGTTGAGAAGAAGGAACAACTCAAAATCCATCAAGGGTAGGGGTAATCACACGATCTTTCTCACGAGACGAGGCGGCTTTACATTGTTCCTTCGGATTTGCAACGGTGTCACTAGGTAACGAACTCGACGAAGCACCCGAGGACTTGTTCATAATGGCCAAAAACATCTTTTTTATATCAATTTGTCCTTGCTCAATCTTCGTGTTTTGAATTTTCAAAGTATTGGAAAAGTCGTTTTTCAAAGTACCAATTTCTCCCTCTAATCGTCTCATATTAGCCTCATTTGTTTTCATGTAATTTTGAAAATCGTTTGACGAACTATTTTGATTTGGATTAAAGTTCCCTTGGTTTTGATTGTTTCTTTGAAAATTGTTTTGATTCCCACTTGAAAAATTGTGCCCTTGATTGTTGTTGTTTGAAAAATTAGAGTTTTGATTTTTGTCTCGATTTTGCCAATTCAAATTCCGATCTGGATTATAAACTTGATTTTTTATTCGAAAAAATTCCTTGTTGATTATTTCCTTGAAAATTGTTTCAGTTTTGATTAAAATTGTTGCCTTGGTTATAATTGCCTTGTTGTGATGGACCGGCGTTATTTTGATTTTGATTAGAAAAATTGTTGTTTAACGCACTCACATTCGACGTTTAGCCATCCGTAGCCGCACACTCGTAATAATTATGAGGTCCACCACAAAACGTACACGAAACCTCAACCGCTTTCACCGTAGCGGGAGCGTCTTTCTTTTGCATTTCGACGAGAAAAGACGTAAACACATTCGTTAGCTTGTCGACTTTCGCATCAACTCTCTCAATGTCGCGATTAGAACTACTAACATTGGCGACATTGGCAACACTCGGTGCATTGCGGAGTTGGTAAACCTTGGATCGATTTTCGATAATCATTAATGCATATTTCGGAGTTTTACACAAAAAGTTGCCACCGGCGGCGGAATTCAACGAATCTTGTTCTTGAAAACTAAGACCGTTGTAAAACGTATCGATTTGGTGCAACTCGGAAAAACCATGGTGAGGACATTGCCTAAGCAATTCCTTAAAACGATCACACGCGTCTCTAAAAGATTCATTCGGTTTTTGCTCAAATTTCGTAATTTCATTTTTAAAAAACGTCGTCTTAGACGGTGGGAAAAAATAATTAACGAAATTGGAGACGAGATCCTTCCACGTAGTTATCGAATTAGGTGGCTCTTTCTCGTACCAATCCTTCGCGGCACCATCGAGCGAGTACGGAAAAAGCATAAGCTTGACGACATCGGTGTCGACGTTCTTAAACTTGCTCGTGGCTAAAAGTCGATCAAAATTCTGAATATGGTCCTGAGGATTATCGGCTTCACGACCTCGAAACTTCGTAGTGGATTAACGAAAGCATTCCGCTCTTAATCTCAAAATTCTCCGCTTCGATAGCAGGAATTACGATCGCGTCTCCATAACCCTCGGTGGGTGCTTGGAGCAATTCCATCATTGAACGATTGTCGGCCATCTCGTCTAAGGTTTCTTCAACAACGATATTAGGAACGTCGGTTTCTAATTCTCGTCTACGTCGTTGATTCCTTCGATTACGATTGCGTCGATTCGAAGCGTCGCTAGAATTAGAATAATCCTTCGATCGAGTGCGCATGCACTAAGCGTAGAATGGGTGGTAGCAAAGAAGATTCTTTTTGGGGGTTTTCGATTTTTCAATTTTTTTTATTGTTTTTTTAATTTTTTGGATTTTTGTTGTATTACGTAGACACAAATCTACAAATCTCTCCTCAAATCGATTTCTCGATTATAGGAGCCTCAAAGAATGAAAACGATCACGTGGAGTGAACGCCTTCGATGACTTTAGAACGTTGGTGGAACACCAAAACGTTCAAGAGGGTTTAATCTTGAAAAAAAGCAAATATATATTATACGTAGATAATACTTGGGCGGCAAACCCTCGATTAACCCTCTTTCTCAAAACACGCACAAGAAAGCGGGGGAAACGAGCCGGCGCTAAGCACTTAAGAGCCTTTTTCCCTTAGGTCGTGAAATACAACCGCCTTATACCCACCTTATAGTTTGTCTTAATCGAAATTAAGCCTCACGAAAGTATTTATCTATTTTTCCTTTGAACTTTTGCTTTAAATTCGAATACAATGATCGAGTGATGAAATCCCAAATCAAGGTTGCGTTTCACGCTTTTGGAGTACTTGTATATTTATTGTTCTACGTAAGTACAATATAGTAATATATTCACAAGAAAAACGAAAACGATAATGGGATATCTACAATATAGTAAAATGATTGATTTGTGTTCAGTTTAGGAAAACTAAACACGATTTATTTGGATATTATAATATAATTAGGAAAAATAACAAAAATGAGTATGTACGATATTTACGCTTTCCAAAAATTGAAAAGCAAAAACGCACTACTCACACAAACACGATAGTAATAATGGCACACTAAAAACACCTCCCTGGCAGCGGCGCCAAAATGATAGTAGTAAAAACACGTGTTTAGGAAAACAACGTATTATGGGCAAGTATTAAACTCGACGATTTAGCAAAACCGACAAGTCGAATAAATGCGGGTTCGTTCTCGAAGGAGGTGTGTGAATTAAGTGCCAATTATATAAAATCAAAGTTTGGATTAGTGACGTTTTTAGGTGAGGAAAGACAAAATTAAAGACGATAAATGCTAAAAATTACACTACGACGTAAAACGATCGAAATCGTAAAACTCGACGAAAAACGAAAGTGTCCTAAAAATTACCAAAAAATTCCCATAAATCAAAAAAATATAAGTAAAACAAAATTGAAAACCAAATTATCCAAAAACTTTTTAATAATTTTATAATAAATTTTAAAGTTAATAAAAACTCCAAAATTACATAAAATCAAAAATTGGTTAAAATGGAAACTTTAATAGATGTAAACCCAAAACTAGTTAATGAAAACCTAAAAATAATTTTTTGAAAATTTTAAAAACTAATTTAACTATTTTTAATCTATTTATTAAAAACCGGGACTAAAAATAATGATAAAAAAAATAATTAAGTAATGTGAAAAATACAAATTTAGAACCAAAAAGTCTTAAAAAAAAAACTAACAAGAGAAAAATAATAAACACGTAATAAGCCTCACCAATAAGCTGGGATCAACTTATAAACACTCGAATTGCATTTAATAAGCCCAGTAAAAAAACGTCTTAAATAGCACTGGAATGAAAACCTATCAATAAAAGTCCCAAGGGCGCAGATGGTTAAGGCTTAGGTGTGTGAGAGGAGTGGCGCAGGTTCGAGTCCTGGCCACATCCTTTTTGAACAAAACTTTTTTTTTCTTTTTATAAAACTCAAACCTGGTGATTTATACTACTTACAAACAAAATTAAAACTAAAGTTTAGACAATATTAAAGCTAAAATAAAGCAAAACGTGACCAGATTTGGGAATGATACTTGAACTAAGAAAAACTGCAAGGAAGCAATATGCTATTTCAAGAGCCTGATTTGGCTTGAAATCGATTCTTTTGTTGGTATCCTTGGCAAGTTAAGGCACCCCCACAACCAGTTGGGTTGTGGGGAGTCAAGAGAATAAGAATAACACACAAACCTACACAAATATCACACCAAATTGGGCAATTACAGCCACTGATATGCACAAATAGATTCTAGGGGCGTTTACTGATCTAGAGTGCAATTGGGTGAGATTTGGCTATCCAAATCACACTCCCTAACTTAACAAGTCACAAGTGATAGTACCCAAACCCTATGTGACCACTAATCTAACAGACTAAAGCAAATCAAGCCACAAAAGTTTATAACACACCCTATGCAACCCACTGATACAAAGGGCAAGTCTGGTGGGATCTTTTCCTGATCTAGTGGGCACAAAAATAGATTACAAACCTAGAAAACTTGCTCAAACATTAACCAAACTGCCATAAACAAGTTTCAAAAGCTAACTTGACCTACTCTCTAACAAAATCCAAAATCTGGATGTCTAAAAGACTAAAACCAACCAGAAACACCCTACTGATTTTTAATAACACTTTTATCTAAAAATAAAACTTGTAGAACTTGTATTCTACTATCAAGACTTACACTAAACACCAAAATCACTTAACATAAACATAAAGAGATGATCTAAATTGGACTTAAGCCAAGTCACTTACCTTGTCTTAAAAACCAAATCCAAACACCCCCTTATTTTCAGAAATCCAGTTTTAACAAACCAAATGCATCCAAAATCAAACTAAATTAATTGTAATCTATCTAAACATGCATATAAAGCATAAATGAGCATAATCAAACAGAAAAATTAACACAAGAACATGCAATACTCAATATCACATAAATCACATAAACAAGACTCAAAAACTTTAAAATAGGGTTCAAGCCTCAAACCTTGGTTGATGCCTTCTATTTTGAGTTGTGTGAGCTTATATGGGCTTATGCAACAGTAGAGAGGCCTATTGGAGGAATCCAAAGAAGGACTCTAGGCTTAAATGTCTTCAATTCAAAAATGAAATGGATGGAATGGGGCTTGTTAATCTTGTTTTCTTGTTTCCTGCACACAACCACAAGACCAGGAACAAACTACAAGTTTGAATAAGCTTAATACCAAAAAGCTTGTCAAGCTTATTAGCAAAGGCTTAATCAAACAGTAAGAACAAAAGCTTTTATAAAAACCATTAAAAAATAATTTTGAAACCAAATAACTTTGAAACCACTAACTTTCTTGAAACACAAACCTGAAAACTCAAATCTGAAAACTACAGTTGAAACCAACAAGTTTTAATCTCAAAATTTTAAACTTAAAATATAAACTCCACTTTCACTTCATTTATATCTTAAATTCGGATTTTAGATAAAAACTTTTGAAACAGAAAGATATTAGATAAATTTGAAACCCAATTGCATAAAATAAACTTACACTAAAAAAACAGTAAAATTGAACACAAATTTTTTTGCATAAATTTAATCTTTCATTTTCGTTAATAAACTAAAAGTTTTACAAAAAAAACTGGAACAAAGAAAATAGAGGTACAAACCACCTCTATTTATACTGGATGAAAGAATAATCTAGAATCATAAACTCTAGCAAAGTACAAATCCAAAAATTTCCTTGAAGTCTTGTTGAATTTTTAGTCAAGGGGTCTTCACGTAATTGATGTCCTTGTTGACAGCTGTGGGAGGCATCTTGAGCATTTAATAAGTCCTTTGGGGCCAAGGAATTCGTTTGTGCCGTTTGATCACTGAAAGATGCCATTGTTTCTTAAAATGGTGAAGCAGGGGAGGGTCGTGGGGACCATTTGGGTCACGGGCTAAAAAGGTTTAAGGTGGGGTTGTGTTTAAGATGGCATGAATTACTAATCTGCACATAATCAAGGGAAAACCCTTTGATTTGTGCAGATTAGCAAATTAGGGTTATGGATAAATGGGTTTGGGAGGTGGTGTTTTGATTGGGTTTATGTGTTAATCAAGTTTAAAAAAGAAGTTTCCCACGTATTAACTTTGATTAGTTAAAATCAGTTAAGAAAGATTTAGTGGAAGGTTGACGTGGAGATATGGGCGAATGTGATTGGGTGGTTAACCAGTCTTCGTGACGTGTCAGCTTGGGAGTGGAGGTTGGAAGTTTGAATGTCTGTCCCATTTAACCCCCTATCTTTCTTTCACTTGCCTTTTAACTTATAAACAGCCAATGTCAATTTCCCTTTACAAACCAAGTTTTTATTTTCATACATTTGCCACAATAAGTTTCCATAACTTGTACTAAGGGATTTTTATGCAATAATTGCATTCTTCAAGGACCAATCTTGTACATTCTTATTATTTTAGAGACCCTTTAGTAATGTTTGAGTTTTACAAGGGTTTAAAATGACAAGTTTTCCCAAGTTTAGGGACCAATCTTGCCAATTCTTCAAACTTCAAGGACTTCAAAGGAAATTCATTTCTCGGGCCCGGTTCTTTGTGCGTCTTCGTTTCCTGTGTTTATTTTTTCTTCATTCTTGTGATCTTTTGTTGATTTCACGATATACGTACCTAAAATACACAATGAACAAACACAAGCACATTTTTGGGTATTTTTGATGATATTTTAAGCATTTTAAGCCCGATTTGGACGATGAGACTATGTATAATTGCAGTCTCATCACTTAGTAACCATGTCTACCTCTGCTGTGCGGAGTGTTTGCAGTCCTATCTTAGCTGGAATGACTGATTTTGTCCCTTATGTAAGGGCGAAGGGGTATCATTTGTGGCCGTCTTGATCATCGTGCGATGTGCCCACAAAACATACGACAACTCATCGACCTACTATTTATTATGTTCTCCCAACCGTGCTTTTATGTCATCCCCCAAACTCGTGTTTGCTCTCTCCACAAGTCCATTTGTTTGTGGGTGGGCGACCGATGCGAAACGTTGATTTATCCCATTATTCGCGCACCAATCCTTGAATGGGTTCTCTACGAACTGCTTCCCATTATCCGAAATTATTTCACCGGGTAGTCCGAAACGGCATACTATGTTGTCCCGTACGAACCTTTTCACCTGATTCCTAGTTATCGTTGCGACTGCCTTTGCCTCAATCCACCTTGTGAAGTAATCCATCGCAACTATAAGAAACTTAACTCCTCCCGCAGCTACAGGGAAGGGCCCCGCTATATCGATTCCCCATTTAAAGAATGGCCAAGGGGAGGTAATTGGTGTGAGTTCCTCCTGAGGCTGCCTCGGTACTGGTCTGTGCACCTGGCAGTCATTGCATTTGTTAAGAGTGTTTGCGCATCTGTATGCATAGTTGGCCATTAGTACCCGCTACGCAATACTGTCGCCATCACGAACCTTGGTCCTGCGTGCATTCCTCATGATCCCTCATTGATTTCGCTAATGATATATTGCACCTGTCGTGGTCCTACACATCTTAACCATGGTTGGAGAAATGACCGCTTGTAAAGGATCCCATCTCTGACTTCGAATTGCCTCGAACGCCTTCGCACTCGCCGTGACTCATTTTCATCATGCGGGAGTGAGTCACTCGTTAAATAATCTATAATCGGTGTCATCCATGTAGGGCCTTCTTCCTCTGTGACCGACACGACTTCTTGCTCTTTGATTGACTTGTCCTTCAGGATTTCCACTAGGACTTGTTTCGATAGGTGCGCAAAACTAGTGGAAGCTATTTTGCTAAGTGCATCTGCTTTCTTGTTCTCCCCCCTGGGTACTTGGCGTATCTGGAACCTATGAAACCCTTCAATCAATGATTTGGCTTTTTGTAAGTATTGCACCATATTGTCCTCTTTTTCTTCATAATCACCAAGTATATGGTTTGCTACCAGCCGAGAATCTACATTTGCTTCGAGATTGCGCACGCCCATTCTCGCTGCGATTCTTAGCCCTGCTATCAGCGCTTCATACTCTGCCTCATTATTTGTGGTTGTGAATTCAAAATGTAATGCATATGTGAACTCCATTCCTTCTGGATTGGTGAGTATGAGTCCCACGCCTGATCCATCTGTGCAGGATGACCCATCCGTGAACAAGATCCACGGGGCTTGGTCTTCTTCCTTTTGATCTAGCCCCTGAACACCCTCTTATGGCTTTTCAATGATAAAGTCCGCCAGGATTTGTCCTTTCACGGCATTGCGAGGTCTGTAGGTAATATTGTGTTCCCCCAGTAGAACACTTCATTTTTGGAACCTGCCTGCGACATCAGGTTTTGAGATTACCTGCTTTATAGGTTGTTCCGTTATCACCACTATCAGGTGTGCTTAGAAATACATGCGTAACCTTTTTACTGCGAACACTAGTGCGAGAACTAATTTCTCCATCCGGGTGTAATTTAGCTCCGAGCTCTGTAGCGCTCTACTTATTAAGTACACTGGTGTTTGCACATTGTCCCTGACTGTCATTAGCATCGCATTGATCGCTCCATGCATTGCGGATAAATATATTATCAACTCTTCCTTAGGCCGTGGTGTGACTAACATGGGGAGCGAAGCTAAATGCGCCTTTAATTCCTCGAAGGCCCTTTCTGATTCCTTCCTCCAATTAAAGTCTCCTTTCTTAATGCACTTTTTAAGTGTTTTAAATAAGGGGGGCGACTTCTCTGCTGACTTGGACAGGAACCTGTTCAATCCTGCAAGCTTCCCATTTAGCGACTGCACCTCCTTCTTCGTCTTTAGGCTCTGGAGTTGAATAACCGCGTCTGTTCTTTTCGGACAGGATTTAATTCTAGGGGGTCAATCATATATCCTAGGAACATGCCTTCTGTCGCTCCAAAGGTGCACTTTTTTGGATTTAACTTCATGTTTATCCTTCTGAGGGTAGAGAACGTCTCTTCTATGTCCCGAATAAGCTAGCTCTCCGTATGACTCTTTATTACCAAGTCATCGACATACACCTCCAAATTTTGCCCTATTTGGCTTTCAAATGCCTTATCAACCAGTCGTTGATACGTGGCCCCTGCGTTCTTTAGTCCAAGCGGCATTTTCGTGTAACAATACACACCCTGGCTGGTATGGAATGTTGTCTTTTCCTCATCTTCTTCTGCCATTTGTATCTGATGTTATCCCTTGTATGCGTCCAGGAAGCATTTGAAGGGGTATCCGCATAATGATTCTACCTTCCAATCTATTTTCGGCAGTGGGTAGCAATCTTGGGGACAAGCTTTATTGAGGTCTGTGAAATCAACGCACATGCGCCAGCTGCCATCATGTTTCTTTACCATTACCGGATTAGCGAACCAGTCGTGGTAGTAAACTTCCCTCATGATTCCTGCGTCCACCAGCTTTTTTTACCTCGTCCAGTATTAGTGTGTTGCACTCTGGGGCTTGTCCTCTTTTCTTTTGCCTAACTGGAGGGTATCCTTCGTGGATCTGAAGCTTGTGTTCAGCTATCGACCTTGGCACCCCCGTCATATCTTTGGGTTCCTATGCGAAGACATCCAGGTTATCCTTCAAAAGGCGACACATGTCTGTCTTTCCTTTGTCAGATAATTTCCCTCCGATCGTTATCTCCTGATCCGGGTACTGTGGATGTATTGCTACCTTCAAGTTTGGTGGTGAGTCCACCTTTGGTTCCATCGTGACCCTAGGCGGTTCTGTGATCGCGTTGCATTCTGGGGATGTAACTGCCGTGTTGAATATTGTTACGACCGCTCCATCGACTGGGAATTTCATCATACCATGAGCCGTAGAAGGTACCGCTCGCATTGCTAGTATAGATGGTCGCCCTATGATCCCATTATACTGTGATCACTACAAGAAAAATGGGTATTTAGGACGGTGGAAAACCGTGCCAAATACTCAAAAAACCGTGCCAAATACTATTTGGCACGGCTTTGGGACGCTTTTTGCTTCGTCCTAAATAAAAGGGTGCCAAATACATTTGGGTCAGGTTGAAACCGTGCTAAATAGTATTTGGCACGATCCTTGGGACGGTTTCACTTTGGGGTGCCTCGAGTAATGTATTTGGCACGGTTAATAACTTTCCGTTCCAAACGGGAATTTGTCACACTTCATATCCCGTGCTAAATACGTATTTGGTACCAATTCATTTCCTGTTCCAAATATGTATTTGGTTATGTTTTTAATTATCGTGCCAAATTTAGATGGGATGGTTTTATCTACCGTGAAAAATGTATTTGGTATAGTTTCCTTTTTTTGGTTCCAACCGTATTTGGCACCTTTTTATCCGCCTTGCCAAAAAACATTTGGCACCCTTTTGCTTTCGTTATAAATATCATTTGGCACTATTTTGCATTCAATTAATCATCATATCAAAATCTTAAATTTTCACAAATATACATCAATTGAAGCCAAAAATAAAATTAACTTGTTTTTTTATTAATCATCAATAGAATAAATTCAAGATCCTCACTTGAATAAAGTAAAAAATAATATGTCCAACATTTATGTAAACCATGGTCTATAAAATTACAAAGTTGAAAGTATAACTCAATATAAATCTCTACGATTATTTATTACTAACGAAAACGGATAAAGCTCACTAGAACACGCCCTTCATTGTTAACCCTGCATAATAAAATATTTTAACATTAAAAATATGTATGAAATCAGTAGAAAGTTAGATAAGCTAATCCAAACACCCTACTGACAGTATCCATTATGTTTGATCAGTTTCATTTCATATAAGCAATAGGTTCACAGTAGGTCTGAAACATCACACATAGTAGATAAATAAAAATATACAACAAGGTCAAAGAAATATTCTTGTTATGTGCTACACTGATGATACTTAACATGATTTTGAGAGACTATTATTCATGCTATGATCAGAAAATACCAAAAAGAAAAAACGCTACTAAAGTGACCATACTTGAGCTTAATTTTCATGGATCTAAACACACTCATCAATATCGATGTGTTTTCTTTTTATTAACTTTTGGTAATACTTAGCGTCTCTACTAGACATGATTTTGGATTTTTAATCAAACTATAATAGTCAATGCGTTATGTCTTTATTGAAGACAAAAAAAAACAAAGCTAAGGTATGGAATTAATACTTACATTAAAAAGATACCTAAGCCAAAATGTGTGCACACATCTATCAATTTTCATTTGAAGGAGTTCGGACCTACAAAATTTCATTGATCATTTACTAGTTTGATTTGAATGCAATAATGGCCATAATAGATTAACAATAACTAGTTATAGATATACCTGATTAGTGCTTGATCCTGACATATGTGTGTGATAACCCGGAGGAGGTGGCAACTCCCTTCCTAGATGTAATTCCAATTTCTTAAACCACTCCATTTGATCTTTTTCATGATTAGAAATATGCGCTCTTACTTTGGCCTCTATATGCGCTTCTTGATTTGCTACTACATTTGCTACTCGCTCAACTACCTTATCCTCTAACAGTGCAGCTACTTGTGCTTGAACCATCTTTTCTATTGCATCAGAAGAGGTGGTATTTCTTAATGATGAGCGAGGCCCAAAAATTCTACGACTAGATACTCCTCCACCAAAAGTCTTGACACTTCCATGTCCATCAGGGCCCAACATATCAATGAAAACTTGCTCTTTAAATGAATCAATTTGCTTTGATTGTGGTACCTCATTTAACTTCTCCTTCATTCGGTCCTGTAAACATAAATATACATATGTTAATAATATAAATAAATAGGTTAGTTGTTAATACATCAACGGGTGATCCTAAATTATCAAGTAATATAACTTGGGGTGAAATATATGTAAATAAATACTTACAACCACTATCCTTGTATCTTCATCTGGTATGGTACCATTTTTTCAGTACGTGTTTTAATAAAAACATTAGCGCGACACAAATCCTCGTTGTTAGCTTTCATCTGAAGTTATAAAATATTTATTTAGTTTCATGTAAGCTATAAAAAGTATGTAATATATAATTGAATGTCCTTTAGCACAAAATGTCATGCATTCTTCTATTAAAGCTCCTTTAGCAATACACCCTTCTAGGCGGGCTCGGTTACGAACATACATCTTTAATGTTAATAAGTACCTGAGTAATAAAAATATATAGTTACATAAAAGAAAATAAACTTATATTGAGATGAATTAACAAACAAATGTACCTCTCTATTGGGTACATCTACCGATATTGGACAGGTCCAGCAAGTAACGCCTCTTCAGTCAAGTGTATAGGCAAGTGCTCCATAATGTCGAAGAAAAATGGCGGGAAAATCTTTTCAAGGTTGCAAAGTGCAAGTGAAATACGATCTTGAAGTTTCTGTAGATCATATTTTGAGTTAACATTCGAGCATAAAATTCTGAAAAAGTTTGATAGCTCGATCAAGGCTTCAACAACATGCTTCGATAGAAGTCTTCAAACAGCAAGTGGTAGTAATTGTTGCAAGATAATATGGTTGTCATGGCTCTTTAAACCCCAAATGCTAAGCTCTTTCAGATGGACACATCGTGAAATATTAGACGCATATCCATCGGGTACCTTAAGATCCTTCAATAACTTCAAAAATTGATATTTTTCATTTTTCCCAATGTAAAACAAGTTGGTGGAAGTAAAATTCTACTAGAATTAGTTTCATGATGGTGTAATGAAGGTCTGATGTTTAATTCTTTGAGATCAAGCCGAGCATTCAAGTGATCTTTTGTTTTTCCAACAATGCCTAAAAGTGTAAACAATACCTTATCACACACATTTTTTTCTATATGCATGACATCAAGATTGTGATGAATAAGTAAAAACTCCCAGTAAACCAACTCAAAGAAAATACTCTTTTTCTTCCAGTTATATTGTCTCTCGTGTACATTACCTTCGGTTTTGTTCGAGTTGGTTGTTTTTTGTTTAACCTTTACATTCATTTTCCGCTTTCCTTTCATTTTATCTTTCATCTTTCTTTTCTCACTTCTTAATACAACTTTTCTCTCCCTCTCGTTCTCTTTTTCTAATTCTTCTGTTTTCCTCTTTCTGAATACATCTTCCTTTTTATATATTGTCTCTACATCTTTCAATTGGTCAAGTAATTCAGATCCTGATAATACTTTTGGTCGTGGATCCCATTCAGGCTCTTCATTAAAAGTCGCCTTATCTCTCCTTAACTTGTGATTTTCTTTTAGCCATCTTTGGTGTCCCAAAAAACAGAATTTGAGACTATGCTTTAGTTCAAAAGATCGGGTTTTTATGTTACATGTTGTACATGCAAGTCTTCCATGTGTGCTCCAACCCGATAATTTTGCATAAGCTGGAAAATCGCTAATTGTCCATAATAGTGCAGCATGTAATTGAAACATACTTTTACTTGATGCATCATATGTATAAACACCATCACACCATAGATCCTTTAGCTCATCTATGAAAAGCTGCAAATATACATCAATCTTATCACCGAAACTTTAGGACCATCAATTAGAATAGAAAGAATATACGAAGGTTGTTTCATGCATAACCATGGCGGTAGGTTGTATGGAACTAAAACAAAGGCCATGTACTGTGTGAAATAGTCATGGTCCTAAATGGATTAAATCCATCAGATGATAACCCAAGTCTGACATTACGACTTTCACACCTAAATTCTGGAAATTTTTTATCAAACGTTTTCCATGCTGGACTGTCCGCAGGATGCCTCATTAAACCATCATCCATCCGTTCCTTTGAATGCCATGTCATTTGAGATGCGGTGTGAGGAGACATAAACAACCGCTTTAATCTTGGTGTTAATGGAAAATAACGTACTTGTTTAGCAGGAATTTTCCTTTGGGAAGTAACGTTTTCGTCTTCATCTTGCTTGTCACTGTCACACCCCCACCATGGCGGAATATAGGGCGCGACGTATGGATATCATCACAACAACAGCGTGTCTATAGAGAGAACTATATGAATTAAAAATATCATAAAAGGTGACACAAATGTCATGACAATATCTCATCAATGCAGGAGTCTAGGTAAGTAGGTAACAGTCCTACCTCTTACCCAAGACAAACAAATAACACAAACAAAGCAACATATAGGTTCATAGTATCACTTATTGAAACAAACAGAAAAATAAACTAAGAAGGAATAGGGATATCCTTCTAAATGCATTCCTACGCGACTCCAATCCTAGCCACATATGTTCTCACGCTTAACCACTTTATCACCTGAAAGACACACTAAAACACGTCAACATAATGTTGGTCAGAGTCATAGGTTTAGACTCCAACCTAAAACAGATTAAAATAAGCTGTGAACCACCATAAACCACTAAACATATGGACAATGTGCTACAAATACACATTAACAACTAACATTCAAGATCAATCATTCCAAACAAAATCCAAAGCTCCCAGCCTTACCAAACACCATGGTACCATAGGCGCCCATACACCTATGTACCAATCCCAAGGCCCCGCCTTGTCATTATCCATTGGTCCCATAGATGCTCACACATCTATGTACCTCCCCAAGGCCCCGCCTTGTCAACATCCCCTTGGTACCAAGTCAAACCACAATAACTGAGACGGTACGTGTCCCCCGATCCAAATCATAAACACAATCAAGAATCACATAGCAATTAATCACATAAGTGTACACACAAGTCCATTACCAATCATAAAACATTCACAGCATAAGTTATAAAACCAAACAGTGTCTCTTCCATCCCATCTGGAAGTCAAAATCATTAAAAGACATGGGACTATGAAACTCACCTAATTGAGCTTCTCCAAAAGTCTGCGCACTAGCAAAAAGCTAACAAACAAAAGCACACAATCAAAACATGAACCAAACACTATGATGGCTCATCAACCTATGATGGACATCTAACCTTCTCCCATATATATACCTCATTTATATGCTCTAAGCATCTCATTACACCCCTCTATAAAGCCCTTAACTTATTTTACTTCATAACCCGTCCCGTTAACATTTTACCCAAAACAGTCCCGGTTTTTAGGTCTCCAAACTATAAGCCAAACGCCCACCTAAACATACCCATGATCTCTGTAAATGAAAACCTATGCCCTTACATATGTTAGCTAACTCCTCCCTTTTGCCCCAACCTTAAAGATACTGTTAAGGCCCCGATATATATATACTTCTGCCTATCCGCATTTTACCGATTTTGAACATACAAAAAGTTTGTTATGATTAGGGGATCTTAACCTAACCCATTTGCTTAGCCACCCTTCAAGTCTCTTATTTAATATATAAACCAACACCAATGCTCATTATAGGGCTCAAGTGTACTCCTAAGTACCCCAATCACATTAAAACGTTAAATTAAACCCGACTGATTTCAAAACTGTTTTGACCTTCGACTGTTGTAACCTGTTTTTGACCCACCTCCCGACCTCCAATTTAGTTCTTGTTTCTTGCATTTGAAAGACACTTCAATTACCTATTCAGGGATGCTTGGATCGCAAAATAAGAGTTTGTAGAACTCTAGATATGATCAAAACAAGTGACTCAAAAATCTGCCCAGTTTTTAAAATCGAATTTAAACATGATTAAACCCTAATTAACATCACTAATAATCACCAATCATTATCCTAATCATGTTAATTGTTATAAAACCCCTAATTACAGATCTATTAAGAACTCTAATCCATCATATAAATTGATTACATAAAACTTGAAGCCTTAATGCCATAAAACAAGAAAACTATAAGAATTAAATCAAGATTTTTACCTCAAATCATCAAGAAAATTATTTTTGATGAATCCCTAAATTAGGGCTTTTAAAATTCGGCCAAAAGGGGAGAAAATTAATGAAAAACTGATTTTTGTGATATAAACATGGTATTTATATGTTTTATTAAAAAGGTTTTTCAAAATTGGGCTCAAGTTGGGTCTTTTGGCCCATTATCCTTTCTTTTTCTTTTCTAGTCGGTTTTTAACCCGATTCATATATTTTTTATTTTTTTTTTCTTTTTAAGACTTATTAATATATTATTAATAATACCTTAAGTTACCTTAATTTATTTCAGCTCCTAAAACCTCAAAACCGTAAAACTAGTCAATTTACGCGTATACCGTACAAAACGTAAAATATATAGTTTTTAAAACTCTTGAATTTTGAAATAAACTTTTAAACTAAGTCCTAAATGACTTAAAACCATCCCGAAAATTACTCCCATGACTAAACACCTTACCCGAGACCTCTAAATATTAAACCCCAAATCGTAAAAAAAAAACGATTTACTATAATACTTATACGTATACGTAAACACCAAAATAACACCATTTCATTTCATAGTCACCAATTTGTGACCTCATGAACATGAAATAACCGTTCCTCGATTTACTTATGAGTACCATATACCCATAAACGATGTCCACACCAACTTCGTTCACGCAAAATAAACATGTAAACACACAAAACACATAGTCACACATAAAATAACCTAAAAATAAGACCGAGTGACGAACCTCAAAACCACGTTTGTCACATCACTCCCTCCTAATAGAAATCTTGTCCCGAGATTTACTCCTTAGGATCGTCATTATCAAATAGCTGAGGATACTTGTTCCTCATAAATCCTTCCCGTTCCTACGTGAACTCTAGTCCACGTTCCAAATTCCATCTTACCATAACTACGGTATATTACCCTTTTTTCCAACGTCTTAGCTTCACGACCCAAAATCTCTACCGGCTCTTCGATGAAATGAAGACTCGTATCGATACTAATATCATCTAACGGTACTTGCAAGTCTGTTCTTGCTAAGCATTTCCTCAAGTTTGATACATGAAATACATCATGCACACTACTCAATTCCTCCGGTAATCTCAACCTATACGCCACTAGCTCAATCCTTTCAAGGATTTTAAATGGACCCACAAATATAGGTGCTAACTTCCCTTTCTTTCCAAACCACATCACTCCTTTCCATGGTGAAACCTCTAGCATAACCTTACCTCCAATCTTAAATCCAAACGGATTATGCCTCTCGTCCGCACAGCTCTCTTGTCGGTTCTTTGCCATTTTCAACCTCTACTTAAGCACTGCCACCACCTCCATAGTTTTCCGATCCACCTCCGGTCCAATACGTTGGCCGCTTCTAACTTCATCCCACTATAACGGTGATCCACCTCATCTCCTATGAATTAACTCCAACGGTTTCTACTACAATTCCTATCACCAGACCTAACGGCTTCTATCCTCTATGGATTTTCCATAATTCAGAAGTTCTCCCAACCTTTATCACATCCAATGGTATATGCAGGATTGCATAACCAAAAGCTTCCCATAACATTCATATGAAACATTTCATAACCACCACCTCATCCTTGCTTTCCCATGCTCGGAACCAAGTAACTAACAATCCTTCATACTAACAGGTGCTACACCTTTTCTCTAGGTGAACGTTCCATTGTTCGTGACTACTAACCTCTTGCTATAACGGTTTTCCCTTCAATATCACCCCACCATCTTGACAACCTCTTGCTCCCTCTAATCATTCTTCCTCCATACTACATTTCGCTTGTATTTCCACAATCTTAATTTCCATACCATCTTATATCCCGTCTTCAGCCTATAATTTAGGTGTTTCCTCCTTTATTCCCTACATCCTCATGAATGGGGAACATGTCCCTATCACCGGTGACTCTCTCTTTGTAGGAGAATTCTTCCTAATATAACGCGTTCTCCAACTATCTCCAAATCTCACGCCAATGCTCTAGGCGTCTTTCTCAATTACCTCTATAGTATGCTCATACCAACCATTAGTCTATCAACGATATACTACGCTTGCTTCGCATCGTTTCTTCCCTTGCCATAATCCTTCATAAGGCATTCCATACCTATTAGGTTAACTTTTACACAAAACCTCCTATTCCATCGCATTTGTGCGCAATCCTTCCAACTTCTCAACTATGTGACTTCTCATTCCTCTTGAAATATGGGATGAATTAGTCCGTCTATCGACTATCACCCAACTCTCATCGTACTTATTCCTCCACCGCATTATGTATCCCTTCCACCAAATTCGTCCTTACATTGCCCTTTCTAAGCCACTCCTATCTATGTAGGAAGTATAGTCTACGTCCCTTTTCTCCATATGATTGTCCAAGCCACGCAACATAAATGTTGGCGCGTTCTCTGCTTTAGACAACTCAACTCGTGCAACCTACATCCTGCATCCAAACCACCCTAATACGTCATCCATATAGTTCAAGTTCGTCTTAGCTTCACTTCATTCTTTTTATTCCATGTATCATCAACCATGCTTGCCTTTCCCAGATGGTACTTAGCCTTACAATTGTCTTTCATCACTTAACTCCACCCATCACCTTTGCCAAATGTTCTATCAAAATGATTGAATATGTGTTAGAGACATTCATGATCCGTATAGATCATTCTCTACGTCTAGTACCCCAAATGCCTCTAGCATTCTAGGCAGATATAACAGTCCAACTCCAGTGACTAAGTCTTATATAGTTCTTCCAAATCTTCAGTTCCTACATCGTATAAGCAATCGTCTTTCTTTGTCGTTCTCGTACACCTCCAAATCCTTGCTCCACGTATCGTCATGCTTCGCGAATTCATCCAGTCCTTCCGACAATGCCAAGACCGGATCATTATCCAATCACCTCTTCAGCCTCCAAAATGCTTCCTCATCCCTCTTTACTTCACCCCTTGCTGGTTCCATGATATACCATCATCTCTAACTACTCATCCTGGTCAACTTAATCCTAAAACTCACACTTGAAAATCTCACGTATAATTCCCTTTCCTAACAACTCCAAAACCAACTCATAATTCGCCTCACTCTCCTTTTTAGACTTTGAGTAGATCAAGATGTCGTTGATACTCCCGATGACAACTCGTTTATATACGTTCATGCACACTCGGTTCATTGACTCCATGAAAACCGCTAGTGCTCTGGCGAAGCTAAATGCATAACCGTAACCTAAAGCATTCATACAACATCCTTAGCAGTTTTCAACTACGTCCTACTTGCACCCTCTATTAGTGGCAATACGAATAAATTCCTACCTCGTTCTACTCGCAAAATTCTACACGCATTCTAAAAGACCAATACTTCCTCTTGTCAAACTATTCAACCGCTTTCCACATCCAATCTACTACTAAGCAACTCAACTTTTATCTTGCATTCCTTGCAATTACTAACAACTCCTGTTTTTAAATCATTGCATCAACAATCGCCTTGGAAAGGCACTAACTACAACTCCTCTCACTTCTCCTACTTGCTCTATTCATGGTTCTTCCTTAAAGTAATAGGCAAACCTACTAAATCTCAGGAAATTTTTAGAAAACTTACATGCCTTACGAACAATCATAAATACCTTTGAGGTATTATATCCCCTTCCAACACTCTCTATGGCGCGTTACTTGTGCCAATATCCATACATTATACAAATCTCTATTCATCTCCCTTGGCACTCCTAATAGACCTCATGACCACATTAGTTTGTCTACGAACTTCTAACTCTTTCCTCCCCACTAAGGGCATTCCGACCATTCTCTCATGGTCCCCTACTTAATCGTGTAGGCGCGACCAAGTCTTTCATATGACTACCTCAACGCTCCCAATCAATACGCATCCAAAACTACATCCTGAATCCACTAGATACGATCGACGAATCAAAACCACGGATAACTAACGACATTTCACGTGCACGAGTTAAAACAGACCAAAACCACGAAAACTCAAAAGTAAAACTCAAACAGGTACCAATTCAAATGACTCATGACAAAGAAAAATGATCCAAGAAACACTTAATGGCAACCAAAACATCTTACGCCCCGCGACATATTATTTAAACCGTGCACAAGATCGACTTTTCCAAAAGAATTTTTTTTTCTTTACCTCCCCACATCTATGTGACTCAAGCAATCTACAAACAACCCTCTTGACGAACTCAAAACTCAACTCAAAGACTAGGTATCCCGTGCATCCCAAATCATAAAAATAAACTACTATTCAAAACTCAACCTTTAACCCGACACTTGTACAATAATTTCGACCAGGATACTGACCTCCCATGACTATACATTTTGAATATTTGAAAAGTACGTTCCGAGTACATAATTTTAGGCTTTTGAATCACCCAAAAAGTTTTAAAAACGAACAAGTTACGACCAAAACAATTTTATACTAGTTGTTTTAAAAACTAAAGAATAAACTTAGTGATTAATGCAATCCTTTTAAATGAAAGAAATAATTGTAATATGAAATTTTCATGAACTCAATTTAACCTTGTATAAATAATTATAAATGACGTAAATCGGTTAAACTCAATTATATAAACTATGTAAGTAGAAAGAAATTTTATTTCGCTTTTTTAAAAAAAAAAGTCTTTTAGAATTTTGAAATAAATAATTGTTGATTAAGAATTCTTATGTTACATCTTGTTTCAAACACGATTCCAACACCTTACCCTTATGTTACCGTATACAACCAACTATCCAACCCTATAGTAGATTTTCAAGTCTATTCAATATATACCGACAAAAAGGAATGTAAGACTCAACACAAAAGATTTCATTATCCCAAAAGAAATCTCAATTTATTTCATAATACTTAACACCAAGGACACCATTTTAAAACGGACACGTGAAATAGGAAACTCGAAGAATACGCCACAACGGTGGTTGAATATCTAAAAAGAAGCGAGCTAACCACCCTTCTAAGGATACAATCGATAATTATAGGGGATCATACATATATAGGCATATCGGGATACATATACTTAAATCCGTCTGACATCTACTATACAAGCATGTATTAACCCTCTTTCATGCAATCATACTTAGGAATCCATTGGAGTTATGGTACTTGTATAACTATGTTGGCCACCATACTTATACAATTACCCTTTCCCCAATGCACTCCCTCCTATGATGACACTTATAAGAATTAATACAACACATAACACATATATCCATCTACTCACATAAGCTCATAACCACATAAACAATAAAGTTCAAAACTCTATCCATTAAAAAAATTATAATCAAACTATTGGAATACATAAATCCATAGTCTAGCTAAAACAGCATGGACTAAATCCAAAACGAAAACATAATCAATTATAAGTCATGTCGCCCATAAGAGTGAAAACAGCTTAAAATCCTTCATATCCACCTACTCCTAATAACTCGAACCACCACATGATTCTTAGGGACATGACTTAAACATCAAAAGAAAAATACTATACCTCAGGTACATAAAAAGATTCAACAAAAGACAGAAACTACCATGTACCAAATTATGTACTATAATATACAATTTAAGCAAAATACAACAATGACTAGCGTGGATGATTATGGTTCAACCTTCACTAGTCACAACCCGAAAAGAAAATAACATGTGGCTAAGTATGAACTACTATGGTTCAACCCATACTAGTCAAAACTTAACAAACATCGCAAGTAAAAACAAATAACATCCAGAAAACTTTAATTAATATAAAATGCACACATACTCCTATGACGCCTATATGCAGGGACCCTTAAGTTATAGACTAGGCTGCTAGACTAGGCAACCTAATTTTCTATAACCATTGGCTTTGATACCATTCTGTCACACCCCACCATGGCGGAATATGGGGCGCGACGTATGGATATCATCACAACAATAGCGTGTCTATAGAGAGAACTATATGAATTAAAAATATCATAAAAGGTGACACAAATGTCATGACAATATCTCATCAATGCAGGAGTCTAGGTAAGTAGGTAACAGTCCTACCTCTTACCCAAGACAAACAAATAACACAAACAAAGCAACATATAGGTTCATAGTATCACTTATTGAAACAAACAGAAAAATAAACTAAGAAGGAACAGGGATCTCCTTCTAAATGCATTCCTACGCGACTCTAATCCTAGCCACATATGTTCTCACGCTTAACCACTTTATCACCTGAAAGACACACTAAAACACGTCAACATAATGTTGGTGAGAGTCATAGGTTTAGACTCCAACCGAAAACAGATTAAAATAAGCTGTGAAACACCATAAACCACTAAACATATGGACAATGTGCTACAAATATGCATTAACAACTAAAATTCAAGATCAATCATTCCAAACAAAATCCAAGGCTCCCAACCTTACCAAACACCATGGTACCATAGGCGCCCATACACCTATGTACCAATCCCAAGGCCCCGCCTTGTCATTATCCATTGGTCCCATAGATGCTCACACATCTATGTACCTCCCCAAGGCCCCGCCTTGTCAACATCCCCTTGGTACCAAGTCAAACCACAATAACTGAGACGGTACTTGTCCCCCGATCCAAATCATAAACACAATCAAGAATCACATAGCAATTAATCACATAAGTGTACACACAAGTCCATTACCAATCATAAAACGTTCACGGCATAAGTTATAAAACCAAACAGTGTCTCTTCCATCCCATCTGGAAGTCAAAATCATTAAAAGACATGGGACTATGAAACTCACCTGATTGAGCTTCTCCAAAAGTTCGCGCACTAGCAAAAAGCTAACAAACAAAAGCACACAATCAAAACATGAACCAAACACTATGATGGCTCATCAACCTATGATGGACATCTAACCTTCTCCCATATATATACCTCATTTATATGCTCTAAGCTTCTCATTACACCCCTCTATAAAGCCCTTAACTTAATTTACTTCATAACCCGTCCCGTTAACATTTTACCCAAAACAGTCCCGGTTTTTAGGTCTCCAAACTATAAGCCAAACGCCCACCTAAACATACCCATGATCTCTGTAAAGGAAACCCTATGCCCTTACATATGTTAGCTAACTCCTCCCTTTTGCCCCAACCTTAAAGCTACTGTTAAGGCCCCAATATATATATATGTATATATATATATATATATATATATATATATATATATATATATATATATATATATATATATACTTCTGCCTATCCGCATTTTATCGATTTTGAACATACAAAAAGTTTGTTATGATTAGGGGGTCTTACCCTAACCCATTTGCTTAGCCACCCTTCAGGTATCTTATTTAATATATAAACCAACATCCATGCTCATTAGAGGGCTCAAGTGTACTCCTAAGTACCCCAATTACCTTAAAACATTAAATTAAACCCGACTGATTTCAAAACTGTTTTGACCTCCGACTGTTGTAACCTATTTTTGACCTACCTCCCGACCTCCAATTTAGTTCTCGTTTCTTGCAATTAAAAGCCACTTCAATTACCTATTCAGGGATGCTTGGATCGCAAATAAGAGTTTGTAGATATCTAGATATGATCAAAACAAGTGACTCAAAAATCTGCCTAGTTTTTAACGACGAATTTAAACATGATTAAACCCTAATTACATCACTAATGATCACCAATCATTATACTAATCATGTTAATTGTTTAACCCCTAATTACAGATCTGTTAAGAACTCTAATCCATCATATAAATTGATTACATAAAACTTGAAGCCTTAATGCTATAAAACAAGAAAACTATAAGAATTAAATCAAGATTTTTACCTCAAATCTTCAAGAAAATTATTTTTGACCTAAATTAGGGCTTGTAAAAATTCGGCCAAAAGGGGAGAAAATTAATGAAAAACTGATTTTTGTGATATAAACATGGTATTTATATGTTTTATTAAAAAGGCTTTTCCAAATTGGGCTCAAGTTGGGTCTTTTGGCCCATTATCCTTTCTTTTTCTTTTCTAGTCGGTTTAAAACCCGATTCATATATATCTTTTTTATTTTTTTTTATTTTTAAGACCTATTAATATATTACTAATAATACCTTAAGTTACCTTAATTTATTTCAGCTCCTAAAACCTCAAAACCGTAAAACTAGTCAATTTACGCGTATACCGTAAAAAAACGTAAAATATACAGTTTTAAAAAAACTCTTGAATTTTGAAATAAACTTTTAAACTAAGTCCTAAATGACTTAAAACCATCCCGAAAAATACTCCCATGACTAAACACCTTACCCGAGACCTCTAAATGCTAAACCCCAAATCGTAAAAAAAACGATTTACTATAATACTTATACCTATACGTAAACACCAAAATAACACCATTTCATTTTATAGTCACCAATTTGTGACCTCATGAACATGAAATAACCGTTCCTCGATTTACTTATGAGTACCATATACCCATAAACGATGTCCACACCAACTTCGTTCACGCAAAATAAACATGTAAACACACAAAACACATAGTCACACATAAAATAGCCTAAAAATAAGACCGAGTGACGAACCTCAAAACCACGTTTGTCAAAGTCACTATTAAGCTTTTTGTACCTAGAAGCCTCACAAATACTACAGCTATCAAGAGATTTATCTTCACCACGAAACCGCATACAATCGTTTGGGCATGCATCCCATGTTTCATAAGAAAAACCCAACTCAGAAACTATTTTATTGGCTTCATAATAAGACTTTGGCATTATAACATCTCCTATTTCTTCTAGTGCGACAAAAAACAACTCAAGCACCATCGTGCATGACTTGTTTGACCACCCACCAAGTACATTTATATGTAGAAGTCGAGTAACAAAAGAAAGTGTTGTGAATCTTTTACTCCCCTTAAACAAAGGTCGTTGTCCATCCTTTAACATCTTATACACTTTTTTGGTATCATCATCCATAATTCCTTTATCTACATCAGCCGATTCCATCACGTTCTGAATTCCCATTGCATCTTGTACCATGCCAAAAATATCATCCCTTTCAATATTTGTGATCACTTCTTCATCGTGTACCATGCCAACTGGTATCCATCCCTAAGGACGACAATAACTTTGACTGTTTACGTTTTGATATGTTGGTGCAACAAAGACAAGGTAAAAAAACTAGCACGACTCTCTAGCAAAAATATTGTTTAATAACTAGGTAATACCAAGCACAACTCACTAGCAATCCTACAATAGTACCTAGATAAGCATATCATGTCTTAAAACACCAAAATAGATGCACAATCAGCAACAAATTACTTATGTTATGAACTTTTTATAGTATTTTGTTATAACATATCAGAAATAAACAACCCTTTACTACTTTATTTGTTTTTTTAACGGCGACTACTTTATTTTAGTATCTAAACTGCATACCAAAAAGGATGATTAAAAAGTCAAGTAAATCTTCTGTTTATAAGTTGAGTAATATTTTTACCGATATGCTTCATTGTGCGTTTCATTTAGTTAACAATGTAATCCTATGCGAGATCCACAACATAGCTACTAATCTACCATCATTTTGTGATTAACATAAAATGATTACACGCTTATCAGATAATGCTTCATTGAAGTTTTTTTAGACTATATATGCACATTAACCTATTAAGATACAAAAAACCCATTAAGAACTACTTATAATTGTTGAGTTCGTTGCTCTTATCTTACACGAACTTTTCTTCTTGTTTTTTAATCTTACCACACAACATGATGACTACTATCGATGCTTTGCTTCTAGTGTCTCCATAAGGAGTTGTTTTTCTTATTTATTAAATTTTCTTGCTATATGTAGCTATTTCCACTTCATGATCAGAATTGTTTAACAATTATAATTAGTGGCTTACTGCCATATTAATATCAAAGCCTACATGAAATGTAGTTTGTTAACAGTTACTTATTGTTTCTTTTGTTATATATTGTGCCAAAAAAAGTATGCATCCATGTTGGTCCATTTTGATGTTCATATCGTATTTAAACAAAAAAAAGCAAATTATGAGAAGTTTAACATGTAACCCAATAACCTGTAACCCAATAACCTGATAGACCCCTACCCAATAACCCGAACCCGATAGACCCGATTCCTTATACACTCGGGTTGCGGGTCAATTTTTATTTTATCAAAACCCGACCCGATAATCCGATTGACACCCCTAATTATTCGCAAGTAACAACAGGCAACAAAAATGATCATCACTTCTAGGACACAATTCCAAACATACACATGGTTAACCTAACTGATCAATGTACCGAATACTAACTCCAAAATAAATCAACCCACTAGCCACAAGGAACAATAACTATAACAAATACTCCTTAATAATTTCTAGCAATTAAACAAATATATCACTCAATTGATTAACTATGATATACAAAGTTGGGCATAAATCATACAATCAATTAATTCATCATTGAAGATTACTGAATTCATACCTAAGAACAATTAAACCCTAGGTAGTAGCCGTACTTTTTTTGGGTATGGTGTTTGATAATTTTAGGGGAAATCACAGAGTTAATCCTAATCATAGCATATATAAGGGAGACTTTTAATTTCGAATCACAGTTACGATTTGTGGGGACTGAAAGTCGGATTGGAGGAAAAATTTGGAGGGATTGAAAAAAATGGAGCCAAAATCGTTTTCAGTGATCTGTGTTAAGAACTTTAGGAATATAACAGAATAGGATTAAAAGGATCATATATATATATATATATATATATATATATATATATATATATATATATATATATATATATATATATATATATATATATATATATATATATATATATATATATATATATATATATATATATATATATATATATATATATATATATATATATATATATATATATATATATATATATATATATATATATATATATAGAGAGAGAGAGAGAGAAAGAGAGAGAGAGAGAGACTTTGGGGATCGAGTAACACTTACACTACACAAACACACATATAAAGTTACTCCGTATATACGTAACACGTATATCATCCAAAGGACAATAAATATATTATTGGTTTTTTTATTTTAATTACAAAATAACTAAATAACATTAATAAATCAAACGTGTGATAGGGTGGTACGAGTAAATAAATCAAATGTGTAAGGTGGGAATCGAGTCGGGTTAGTCAGGTTTGGATCAAACAAGTCTGGTTAATTCGGGTCGATAATATATATATTTGTACTCGACATTATTTTTACTAGATTACTCGGGTTTGGGTTAAATGAGGCGAGCTAATTTAGGTTCAGGTTAACCCGAATATAACTAAAATATTAAAAAAAATATTTTTTTTAAAAAGTATATAATTTTATATTAAAAATAAAAAAAACTTATTTTGATCAATTGGATTAACCTAAGCTAGACAAAAATTTCACCTGATATTCGATCCGATTTTGAATTCGAGTTTGTCAGGTTAACCTGATTGACATGTGTTGGAATTTGAAGCCGAGTAATCTGACCCACATATACTCAAGTCGGGTCGAGATCATTGACATCCTTATGTGTCGCTGCATATTATGTATGAAGATGCGTCTTCTATATTAAAAATAGTTTTTTCTTCAAAGACATGTAATTTTACTGAATTAAGTTTTTTATTTAAAAAAAATTGCATAGCATGTACAAACATATAGAACCTTAAAACGAACGAAGTTGTGGAAAAGATAAAAAAAATTATGAAAACGGACGATATTAATGGAAACGTAAAAGAGGTACGGAACAGACAAAAAAATTATGACAAAGGAGGAAAACATATGAAAACTGAGTAAACCGTACAAAAAGCATGGTGATGGACAAAATGTACGAAAAGGTACGTAAGCGAACAAAAACTTACGACAAAGAAGGAAAAAGTATGAAAATGAAGAAAAATGTACAAAATGGTATGGAAAGGAACAAAAATACGAAAAAGGTACAAAATGGACAAGACACTTGCTAGCAGTCGGTAACATATACGTGAACGACCTCATTTGTTTACATGTTTTCTAAACTGATTATAGAAATGATTCTAAATATATTATTATTTTCACACTCTAAAAAATTGTTCCATATACACGTTATTTGGAACAAGCTCGATAAACAGTCCTAAATACATATACGTATTTGGCACATCATGTACCAAATGTCTCAAATACACAAGTATTTGGCACCGTTAATTGGAACCGTTCCAAATACACATGTAATTGGCACCATTTTTACAAAATGTTCCAAATGCATGAGTATTTGGAACGATTTTATAACAGCCGTCCCAAATACATTACTTTTTTGCACGGTTATCTAAACAGTGCCAAATACAATTTTTTACCGTTCCAACAAAATTTGTCCTAAAAAGGCCTTTTTCTTGTAGTGGATGGCAACTGTATGATTAAAAATATCATTGGGACTTCCACCGAGTGCTCATCATCTCTCACTCTTACTGCTAACTCTAGCTGGCCCAAGGGCCATACCGATTCTCCGCTGAATCCGATGAGCGGGGAAGTCGCAGGCATCATTTGGCTCTTTATTTCTGCACTAAGTTTTAGAAAGCAGTGTTCGTACATTATTTCTACCGATGAACCTCCATCCACATACATACGTTGTATGTTGTGCTGACCAATGCTTATTTCTATAACTAGCGGGCCGTCTGCGACGTTCCTTGCATTGAGTGGGGGGAAAGAAATGTCTTTTCCCTTCGAGAATTTTTGGCTCACCCTCTGCCTTGTCCTTCATTGCCATGATTCCACCATGTATATGTTCGCGCTGGCGATTGTTTGTCTATCATCCTTCGTGTTTTCCTTGACAAGGTGTTTTAGCTCGCCTTTCTTCACTCTATTCTCGATATATTTCTGTAGCTGAATACATTCATTCTAGCGTACCCTCTCTCATTATGGTATTCACATTACCTATTACTGGCGCGTTTTTCGACCAGGGTAGTCATTGGCGTTGGCCTTGTGAAACTCGCACCTTCCATTACTGGGATTTCTCTCGGGGTTAACTTAAAGGGAGTAAACCTTGAGTTATAAGCTCGCCCCTGCCTTCTCCTTCCTACGTAGTCAAGGCTTGGGGATTTTCCTTGATTGTTGGGTCCTTCAATGGGCATGAGAATAGATTTGTTATCATAAGTTCCTCGTGTTATTTCCGAAGCAGCCGATTCTCCTTGTATGAAAGACCTTACCCGCCTTAGCACTCCATCGAAGGTTTCGAGTGTTCTTTCATTAAGCTTCTTTATTAAGTCGTTGTTCCTTATCCCCGTCATGAAGCAGAATACTTTCAATATTTCTGGGCAGTCCTTTACTTGAAGACACTCGCTTTTGAAACGTTCCAGAAAGTCTTCCAAGTATTCGCCTTGGCGCTGCTTTACCCTGGCAAGCGATACAGCACTCCTATCATGCCTTTTTTGTTGCACATAATTTCTTTTAAATGCTTTTCGTAGCACTTCGTACCCGTTGACTGTTCGCGACGGAAGCCTATCAAACCACGTCCGCACGTTCCCTATGAGTGTGGAGTTGAACATATTACACCATACGGGCTCTGGCCATTGTTCGATGCCTGCCTGAGATTCAAAGACTTTTAAGTGGTCTTCTGGATCTGTCTTGCCATTATAAGTTTTCACGTTCGATGACATGCGGCGCTTTCTGGTGTCTCCATAATGTTGTATGCGCCTCGTAAAGGCGTTTTTCCCGGCTCTCCTCCAAGGTTGCGAGAAGATTTGGTCGTCCGAGGAATAACTTGTGTGCGTACATTTTTTGGACGGACTATCACTTGATCCTGACAAATTGCCCTCTGAGGATGAGGCATGCTTAGCGCGCTTTGATTCCTCTACCATCTTTTTATGTTTTTCTACCAAAGGGATGAGCGCTTGTAAGTTATGAGCTACATACTTGTAATACCCAGAAACCAAGTTCACTTATCTTACCCTAAATTACGAATACTTTTGAAATTTTTAAGAAATTTTGTTTATTATATATTTAATCGTTTTAGTTGAAACCGAGGTTTGAGGTTGTAATCTTGACGATTGACGATTTAAGAAGAACGATGACGACTACGATCCCGACGGATGCCCAATTTTTAGGTTTTATTGTCGCTTTATCGATATTATAATTTTTCGAGAATTTTATTTTTGGTTCGTGTTAAGTCGAGTCAGGTGCGTTTTATTTCTTTCTGGGTACGTTTAAATTGTTCTAAAAGTACTTTGGAGTGTTCGGGACGACCCCCGACTCCTGCAAAATTTTCAAAGTCAACTAATAAGTCATTTCCCGCAAAATATTGAGGTCGTTTAAATATGAGGCCAAAAGAATACCTAAATTGCACAAAACGCCCTTAAAATTTTACAAAAGGAAAAATGAACACACACAACACAAAAACACTCAAAAAATTTCACCCTCCTTCTCTCTCTTCTCCTTTGGCCGTCGGCCATACCACCACCACCACCACAAATCATTTTTTTTATTGTTTTGATCAAAACTAATTAAATACCACCTTTTTAAATCAATTGGTAAGTGTTTTTCCAAGGTTTAATCCAACATGCATAAACATGATTTTCCAAAAATTAAAAGATTTTTCAAAAGTTTGATTTTGTGTAATTAAACTTAATGCATGTTTGATTGATGTTTAGATTATGTTAATTTACCATTTGAATTAATCAAAACAAGTTTGGTTTGGGTGTTTTGATCACCAACACCCCACGGCCAAGTGGGGGTGTTTGGTGGATCATGGTGTTTGATGATTTTGTTTGTGGGTTTGTGTTTAGATTGATGTTTTAGGTGTGTTTGAATGGGTTAAACACATTGCATGCTTGATTTGGTAAATGGGTTTTAGGGAGGATTTGATGTTCTAGGTGTTAGGGACTGATTAAGGTGTTTAGGAATGGTCATGAGTGGTTAATTTAGGGCTAGGTGTCGTTAAAATGGTTTGGAAACAAGTGCTAAGGTGATTTTGAAGTAGTAATTTTTAGGCAGATTGTTTAAGGGTATTTTTGAAAATCTTAAGTCTAAATACAGGTCATAAACATAGGATGTCGTTGTAGAGCTTTGTTTTAGCTTCGATTTGGTATAAGAAAGAGCTTACGACTCCTAACGAGTCAAAAGTTATGATATTTGGAAAGTTCGTGTACCGGGAGATGAGAACCTACATAATCCGAAATTATGTTTGGTTTGGGTCAAATCCCGGGGACCATAGATAGAGTTTGGTAAATGATTGAAAGTTGGTTTTTGGTTTCAAACCTGCATTTGTGAGTCTATTTTTGTACTTAGGAGTCAAAGTAGTCAATGGTGTATTTTAAATGGGTCAAACAAGTCCAACATGGTCAATGTGCAAAATCAGTCCAAAATATGTACGTCTAGTAATGTGTTAAGTAGCGAGTCATAGAAGTAAAAACTTTCCATGGGATTAAAAATGGGTCTTATACAGTTCATGAGGTATTTTTGTAAATTTTCTTAAATTTTATAAAAGTTCTTAAGTTATAGAAAACAGCCCGTACTTTTGGTGAGTACCAGCAAAAATGTAAAATGGGAATCAACTTGAATAACATAGATAAATGGTAATAGTCTTGTAATGATTACTTGATTGGGTTTTTGGCGTGAGTTAGTAATTATGAAAATTGACTAATATGTATGTATTATACAGTACTTAAAGTTATATAAATGAGATTGACTCATTACGCGTTTTTGTTAGGTACGTGATTGAATTTTCTGGGCATCCTCGTCGTTGGTGATTGTCATTCGTTACGTCGACTACTTCTAACTAAGGTGTGAATTTATAGCCTCGCTCTATATTGTTTTTAAATGGTTTTTACCCGCGAGGGGAATGCATGTTATTTCAAATGAAACGAACATATGTCATGAATGATTGTTGGACCCGAAGTTGCCTAAATTGTGTTGAGTACCTAGTTGCATAAGACCCTATATTCATGAACTATTAACTATTGTTTAATCCTCGTGTGGATTGAAAATAGCCGCTTATACAATTGATAGTACTATGGGGTTGACGACCCTATCTGAGACGAGGGCTAGTACGTTGAGTACCCCCTGTGGACGGATAACTTGTGATAAGAAATAAGGTATAATTGCAACTAATGCCTTTAGAAGGGGCACAGGTTTCATCTTAATCATGCCAGTAATTATACGCGGGTGATTGAGTTAACGGATTAGTGTCATGAGCTTAAACACAATTGTAATAACCTTGATAATAGATTGTTTGATCGACAATTCTATAAATGATCGTGATTGATTTTTATAACACTTATGTTCAAAATGAGATTGTAAAACCTATGAATTCCACTCAACATTATTTGTTGACCCAATTTAGCATGTGTTTCAGGTAATCGATGATGTATAGCATGGAGCATGCAAAGGATGGGAGTTGTGTGTGGCTTGGTGGTCTACTTGTTTTGCCACCCTTATTTAACTTGAAACTCTTTTATTTTCTGTCATGAGAACAAAAATGTATCTTTTGGGGTTGAGATTCAGTGGGGACCAAACGCAAACTCTGTTTTGTATCATCTTGGGATTTGGAAAACTGTAGACTTGTATGTTTTAACAATGTGTAAATTATGTTTAAACTTTTACGTCTCTTTGAGTCGTTTGATATAGCTTGTGTATGATGATAACTGCCTAGCACCCAAATGTTGTAGTTCCGCTGCGCATAGCATTTGTGGGGGTGTTAGAGATTGGTAATCAGAGCCATGAGTTATAGAGAACTAGGTCGTTTTGAAAAATCCTAAACTATAACTTTTGGTGTCGTAAGAAATGGTCCAAGCACACAACTGTCCTGCATGGCTCCGGTAAGAATTACTTTTAGTACTGATGGTATAGATGTATCCCTTTTATATTGGAATGAATGTATGAGTATTTATTACGTAAATACTTAACTACTATATGTAAACGTTGAAATTTTACGTGGAGTACTCGATACCGTAATTATTATATTGCATATGCATGAGCATCATATTATCGCATTTTGGGCATGTGTACCACCTTTGCATTGCATTTGCATGCATATATTTATAAATATTGAATAATAATCTTACGTACCCTCCAAAATTTTCTGTTATTGCAGAGATGGCCGAGGTACCGCCTAACAGAAATGGAGACGAATTTGTCGTGGGATACGAAGGGGGACCGTTTCCTTCGAACCCGCCAAATGGTGACAATGGATGGATAGCTCAAGAAGAAGCTATAGAGCCGGCAAATGACAGTGATGAAAGTGATGTAGACAATTTCAGCGTTAGATACGATGGTGGAGAGGATTCTGCGGAGGAGGATCCGGTGGACGACGAAATTCCAGCAAAAGCCGTCGGTCAAACCGAGCCCGATTTGGTTCAATCTCCAAATTCACCCAAAGGATACGAAGTGCCTCCAACATGCCGTTATGATCAGCAACCTGTTCGTCCCCCAATGGATATTTGTATGGATTATCTGAGGACTGTGCCAGGTCTTGTTCGGGTAAATAATGAGTTTGGTGCGGAATCCAGTGCTGCAGTTCGATCGCGTTCTCTTCATGAAAATGTTGCGAAGGTTTATTTTCCAAGGCCAAGGAATTATTGGGAATCTGAAAATCATTTGAGAAGGATGGATAGACTAATGTACGAACGTTATGTGGTGGAAACTAGAGTAATTAAAAGGTTTGACGAAAATGAAAGAGCACATCAGAAGTTATTGGCAAGGACTGCAAGGGTTGAGTTCGATGGAGCAGTGAATAAGAGTGATATTAACAGTTTGAGATCGATGATAGCGAATTTGAGTGCAAGTCTTGAGCGGGTTAAGGAAGACCAGGCTAGGTTGGTTAGGATACAGAGTTGGGAGCACCGTGTTAGATCATCCCTGCCGCAAGATTGGAGATTTGTAGATGACTCTGAGCTGGAGGCTAATGATTTCATGGTTCAGCCACCCGCCAGGGGTGAGTGTGTCACTTTAGGGAATCAGGTAGCATCGGAGTTGGGATCTACTTCTGGAACGAAGAGGGTGACTGAGTGTGAGCCGAGTGATAAGGGGAAGAGGAAGATGGACGAGGAAGAAGAAGACAGTGACGAAGAGCCCGAAGAGGATGAAGAAGAACCACCATCCAAGAGGTCATGTGGATCACCATGTGGCTAGTTACTTGTATTTTATTTTATCTTTTGATCGTTGTAATCGAACTATTTTAGACTCTTGTATGATGGTATTGTGATGAAAACTTGATAACTTTAAGTTTGTTGGTGTATGATTGTAGTGGCATTACTTGTCACAGATTTTGGTTGATCTATCAATGCAATCTATGTTTACCTTTCATAATCTATGATAAGTCTTAAATTTGCTCTTTTGTGATGTGATTGATGAATATTAGTAACCTTGTCGTTGATGTGTTATTGTACTTATATTATGTCTTGAAAGAGAAATCCTTCTTAATCATGATGTGTATACTTACCTTGTTTTCTATTTTCCCTGTCTTTGCAGAGAGGTGTAATTGAGACTTCACCATGCCTCCAAAGTTGACAGCTAACCGTGTGAACACTATGATTCAAGAGGCAATCGCCAATGCTCTTGAGGCAGATCGTGCAAACCGAAACCAAGGTCAAGGTGGACATGGGGAAAGACAACAAGCCCCTAGGGAGTGTTCTTATGCCAGTTTTGTGAAATGTGGTCCCACACAGTTTCGTGGAACTGGTGGAGCTTTGGAACTCCGTAGATGGTTGGAGAAGATTGAAAGCACTTTTGAAATCAGTGGGTGCTCTGAGGCAAACAAAGTTAAATTTACAGCTGCTACTTTTCTCGATGATGCCTTAAGTTGGTGGAACAACCAGGTGGCTACTGTCGGATTAGCGGTAGCAAATGGAAGAACTTGGGATGCAACCAAGGCACTTTTGACTAAGAAGTTTTGTTCCGAGGAAGAGCTGGGTCAGTTAGAGGACGAGTTGAGGCACTTGTCTTTGAAGAACAATGACATCACTGCATATACAAGGAGGTTTAATGAGTTAAGCCTATTGTGTCCTGATGCTTTCACCGATGATCGCAAGAAGATGAAACAGTACATCAAGGGTTTGTCGAGCAACATTAAGGGTGAGACAACTTCATCAAAGCCTGGATCATTTGATGAAGCCGTTCAAGTGGCTCACGCACTGATGGATGTTAAGCTGCAAGACAAGAAATATTATATTGCTGAGGGAAACAAAAGGAAATGGGAAGCTGCTCAGGGGAATCAATCGCAAGGTCAGAATCGTGGGGGTAATCGCAACAACAACCAAGGACATAATCGTAACCAGCAGTTCAACCAAAGAAGGAATGATGGGATGAGAGCTGCTACTGTCCCTAGAGGAGTTAAGGTCAATCCTCATTGTGGTCGTTGTAACTTGTACCATGTTGGGAATTGTCCTCCTGCATGTAGAAAGTATGGAAAGGCGGGTCATAAAGTTGCAGATTGTCGATCTAGAGGTGTGGCTACAGGGGCAAATACCACGAGGGTAATGGTTTGTTTTGGATGTGGAGAAAAGGGGCACAAGCAAGGAAACTGCCCGAAAGCTAGGAATAGGCGGGGAGGAAATAATGATGATGTTGTATATCGAGTAGGTACCGCTGATAAACCACAAGGCCCGAATGTGGTGACCGGTACGTTTCTACTTGACGCTCGTTATGCTAGTGTTATATTTAATTCTGGATCCGAAAAAATCTTTGTAGATGTAAAATTTAGTCGTCTTATCAATAGAGAATCGGTGATGCTAACAACTAACTATAATGTGGAATTAGTCGATGGAAAGATTGTTAGTACTAATTCTATACTAAGAGGGTGTACCTTGAAGTTAGGGAATTATGCCTTTGATATCGACTTAATGCCTATAGAGTTAGGATCTTTCGACATGATTATTGGGATGGATTGGTTAATGACGCATAGTGCGGTGATTGTTTGTGGAGAAAGGTTAGTCCAAATCCCGTTGAGGAATAGGGTTTTGACCGTGAAGGGTAATGAATGTACTTCTCGTCTAAAAGTGATATCTTGCTTGAAGATGATGAGGTATGTGGAAGAAGGATGCGATGTGTTTCTGGCACGGATTTCTAGTGATGGTGATGTAGAGACAAAGTTGGAAGAGGTGCCTGTGATTAGAGAATATCCGGAAGTTTTTCCTGATGAGTTTCCGAGTTTACCGCCCTCTCGTGAAGTAGAATTTCGGATCGATTTGATGCCAAGAGCTGCACCAGTTGGTCGTGCACCTTATCGATTGGCACCGTCAGAATTGAATGATTTATCTGATCAATTGAAAGAATTGATGGATAAGGGGTTTATTCGACCGAGTTCATCGCCATGGGGAGCGCCTGTGTTGTTTGTAAAGAAGAAGGATAGGTCGTTTAGAATGTGTATCGACTATCGAGAGCTTAACAAACTGACGGTTAAGAATCGGTATCCATTACCGAGGATTGACGATTTATTTGATCAGTTGCAAGGTTCTTGTGTGTACTCAAAGATTGACTTGAGATCAGGGTATCATCAACTGCGAGTTAGAGAGGAGGATATTCCTATAACTGCTTTTCTTACGCGATATGGACATTTTGAATTCCAAGTGATGCCTTTTGGGTTAACGAATGCGCTTGTAGTGTTCATGGATCTTATGAATCGAGTGTGCAAGTCGTATTTGGATAAGTTTGTCATTGTATTCATTGATGATATTCTTATTTACTCCAAGAGCAAAGAAGAACATGAGAAGCACTTGAGGACGATATTGGAGCTGCTGAAGAAAGAGAAGTTGTACGCGAAATTCTCCAAGTGTGAATTTTGGTTGGAATTTGTACAATTTCTTGGGTATGTGATTGATAGCGAAGGAGTTCGTGTGGATCCTGCCAAGGTAGAGGCAATTAAGGAATGGTCGGCACTGACAACGCCGACTGAAGTTCGACAATTTCTTGGTTTAGCTGGTTATTATTGGAGATTCATCGAAGGGTTTTCGTTGATTGCAAAGCCGTTGACCAAGCTTACTGAGAAGAATCGGGTGTTTGAATGGGGAAATGATGAAGAAATCGCTTTCAAAACACTTAAGGAAAAATTGTATTCTGCTCTGATTTTGTCATTGCCAGAAGGAATCGAAGACTTCATGGTTTATTGTGACGCGTCTCATAAAGGTTATGGAGCTGTTTTGATGCAGCGTGAGAAGGTGATCGCTTACGCGTCGAGACAATTGAGGAAGCATGGGGAAAACTACACTACGCATGATTTGGAATTAGGAGCTGTAGTTTTTGCGCTAAAGTTGTGGAGACACTATTTGTATGGGACTAAGTGTGTTGTATTCACTGACCACAAGAGTTTGCAACACATATTGGACCAGAAGGAGTTGAATATGAGACAAAGACGATGGGTGGAACTACTGAGTGACTATGACTACGAGATTCGCTACCATCCTGGCAAGGCGGACGTTGTGGCGGATGCACTTAGTAGGAAGGATAGAGAGAAACCTTTGAGAGTCAGAGAATTAGTGATGACTGAGGGTGTTGATTTGACCGGAACAATATTGAAGGCTCAAAAGAAGGGATTAATGAAAGAAAATGTTGGTGCTGAGAATCTGGGAAGACTGCAGAAACTTCTTTTTATGGTTAAGTCAGACGGGCTGAGATATTTCGAGAATCGGATTTGGTTACCGCTATGTCCATCCGAGGAAGGAATGCCTGGAGTACGAGATTTGATTATGAATGAGTCTTATAAGTCGAAGTACTCGATACATCCTGGAGCGGATAAGATGTATCATGATCTGAAGAAATTCTACTGGTGGCCGAATATGAAGGCGGAGATTGCTCGTTACGTCAGTAAGTGTTTGACTTGCGCGAAGGTTAAAGCTGAACATAAGAGATCGTCTGGGTTGTTGGTACAACCTGAGATCCCAGAATGGAAATGGGAGAAGATTGCTATGGATTTCGTGACGGGTTTACCGAGAACTCCTAGTGGTTGTGATATGATTTGGGTAATAGTGGATAGATTGACGAAATCTGCTCACTTTTTACCTATGAATAAGACGGATAGCATGGAGAAACTAGCCAGTGTGTACGTGAAGGAGATTGTTTGTCGACATGGTGTACCTTTATCGATCATTTTGGATCGCGATAGCAGATTTACTTCGGAATTTTGGAAATCTCTTCAACGTGCGATGGGCACCGAATTGAGTTTGAGCACGGCCTATCACCCTGAAACTGATGGCCAAAGCGAACGAACTATTCAGACGTTGGAGGACATGCTCCGAGCATGCGTGATTGATTTCGGAGGAAGTTGGGAACGCCACTTGCCTTTAGTGGAGTTTTCGTATAATAACAGTTATCATGCGAGCATTAAGGCTGCACCATTTGAAGCGTTGTATGGAAGGAAGTGTAGATCTCTTGTGTGTTGGAGCGAAGTGGGAGAGAGTCAGTTGATTGGGCCCAAGATGATTTTGGAGACGACAGAGAAGATTGTGCAAATTAAGAACCGTTTACTTGCTGCAAGAAGCCGACAGAAGAGTTATGCTGATAATAGGAGGAAACCGTTGGAATTTGAGGTCGGAGACATGGTCATGCTTAAGGTTTCGCCATGGAAGGGTGTGATTCGTTTTAGGAAGAAAGTAAAGTTGAGCCCAAGGTATATTGGACCATTCAAGATCGTTAAACGAATTGGACCGGTAGATTATAAGTTAGAATTGCCTAATGAGCTTAGTGCTATTCACGACACGTTTCACGTATCGAATTTGAAGAAAAGCTTGGCGGATAAGAAATTGGTGATTCCTTTGGACGAGATTCAGCTTGACGATAAAATGCATTGAGGAACCAGTGGAGATTATGGATCGAGAGGTTAAGAGGTTGAAGCACAGTAGAATTCCTATTGTGAAGGTACGATGGAATTCTAGGCGTGGACCAGAATATACTTAGGAACGTGAGGACTTCTTCAAGGAGAGATATCCTCATCTGTTCCAGCGGCACATAATGTGAGTATAAGAAGAGACGAGCGCCGGGACGTCGCTCTCTTTAAGGAGGGGTGGATGTAATACCCAGAAACCGAGGTCACTTATCTTACCCTAAATGACGAATATTTTTGAAATTTTTAAGAAATTTCGTTTATTATATATTTAATCGTTTTATTTGAAACCGAGGTTTGAGGTCGTAATCTTGACGATTGACGATTTAAGAAGAACGATGACGACTACGAGCCCGGCGGATGCCCAATTTTTAGGTTTTATTGTCGCTTTATCGATATTATAATTTTTCGAGAATTTTATTTTTGGTTCATGTTAAGTCGAGTAGGGTGCGTTTTATTTCTTTCCGGGTGCGTTTAAAATGTTCTAAAAGTATTTTGGAGTGTTCGGGAAGACTCCCGCAAAATTTTCAAAGTCGACTAATAAGTCATTTCCCGCAAAATATTGAGGTCGTTTAAATATGAGGCCAAAAGAATGCCTAAATTGCACAAAAGGCCCTTAAAAATTTACAAAAGGAAAAATGAACACACACAACACAAAAACACTCAAAATCTTTCACCCTCCTTCTCTCTCTTCTCCTTTGGCCGTCGGCCATACCACCACCACCACCACAATTCATTTTTTTTTCTTGTTTTGATCAAAACTAATTAAAGACCGCCTTTTTAAATCAATTGGTAAGTGTTTTTCTAAGGTTTATTCCAACATGCATAAACATGATTTTCTAAAAATTAAAAGATTTTTCAAAAGTTTGATTTTGTGTAATTAAACTTAATGCATGTTTGATTGATGTTTAGATTATGTTAATTAACCATTTGAATTGACCAAAACAAGTTTGGTTTGGGTGTTTTGATCACCAACACCCCACGGCCAAATGGGGGTGTTTGGTGGGTCATGGTGTTTGATGATTTTGTTTGTGAGTTTGTGTTTAGATTGATGTTTTAGGTATGTTTGAATGGGTTAAACACATTGCATGCTTGATTTGGTAAATGGGTTTTAGGGAGGATTTGATGTTCTAGGTGTTAGGGACTGATTAAGGTGTTTAGGAATGGTAATGAGTGGTTAAGTTAGGGCTAGGTGTCGTTAAAATGGTTTGGAAACAAGTGCTAAGGTGATTTTGAAGTAGTAATTTTTAGGCAGATTGTTTAAGGGTATTTTTGAAAATCTTAAGTCTAAATACAGGTTATAAACATGGTATTTAGTTGTAGAGCTTTGTTTTAGCTTCTATTTGGTATAAGAAAGAGCTTACGACTCCTAACGAGTCAAAAGTTATGATATTTTGAAAGTTCGTGTACCGGGAGATGAGAACCTACATAATCCGAAATTATGTTTGGTTTGGGTCAAATCCCGGGGACCATAGATAGAGTTTGGTAAATGATTTAAAGTTGGTAATTGGTTTCAAACCTGCATTTGTGAGTCTATTTTTGGACTTAGGAGTCAAAGTAGTCAATAGTGTATTTTAAATGGGTCAAACAAGTCCAACATGGTCAATGTGCAAAATTAGTCCAAAATATGTACGTCTAGTAATGTGTTAAGTAACGAGTCATAGAAGTAAAAACTTTTCATGGGATTAAAAATGGGTCTTATACAGGTCATGAGGTATTTTTGTAAATTTTCTTAAATTTTATAAAAGTGCTTAAGTTATAGAAAACATCCCGTACTTTTCGTGAGTACCGACAAAAATATAAAATGGGAATCAACTTGAATAACATAGATGAATGGTAATAGTCTTGTAATGATTACTTGATTGGGTTTTTGGCGTGAATTAGTAATTATGAAAATTGACTAATATGTATGTATTATACCGTACTTAAAGTTATATAAATGAGATTGACTCATTACGCGTTGTTGTTAGGTACGTGATTGAATTTTCCGGGCATCCTCGTCGTTGGTGATTGTCATTCGTTACGTCGACTACTTCTAACTAAGGTGTGAATTTATAGCCTCGCTTTATATTGTTTTTAAATGGTTTTTACCCGTGAGGGGAATGCATGATATTTCAAATGAAACGAACATATGTCATGAATGATTGTTGGACCCGGAGTTGCCTAAATTGTGTTGAGTACCTAGTTTCATAAGACCCTATATTCATGAACTATTAACTATTGTTTAATCCTCGTGTGGATTGAAAATAGCCGCTTATACAATTGATAGTACTATGGGGTTGACGACCCTATCCGAGACGAGGGCTAGTACGTTGAGTACCCCCTGCGGACGGATAACTTGTGATAAGAAATAAGGTACAATTGCAACTAATGCCTTTAGAAGGGGCACTGGTTTTATCTTAATCATGCCGGTAATTATACGCGGGTGATTGAGTTAACGGATTAGTGTCATGAGCTTAAACACAATTGTAATAACCTTGATAATAGATTGTTTGATCGATAATTCTATAAATGATCGTGATTGATTTTTATAACACTTATGTTCAAAATGAGATTGTAAAACCTATGAATTCCACTCAACATTATTTGTTAACCCAATTTAGCATGTGTTTCAGGTAATAGATGATGTATAGCATGGAGCATGAAAAGGATGGGAGTTGTGTGTGGCTTGGCGGTCTACTTGTTTTTCCACCCTTATTTAACTTGAAACTCTTTTATTTTCTGTCATGTGAACAAAAATGTATCTTTTGGGGTTGAGATTCAGTGGGGACCAAACGCAAACTCTGTTTTGTATCATCTTGGGATTTGGAAAACTGTAGACTTGTATGTTTTAACAATGTGTAAATTATGTTTAAACTTTTACGTCTCTTTGAGTCGTTTGATATAGCTTGTGTGTGATGATAACTGCCTAGCACCCAAATGTTATAGTTCCGCTGCGCATAGCATTTGTGGGGGTGTTAGAATACTCCTCCATCATGCGTGCCTTTGTAGCTATGAATTCCCCTCTCTCCTCTTGGGGCGTCTTTCTTTTTTGTTTATTGGGAGGAGGCTGAGTTGACTCCCATTCGGTGTCTTGTTCCCCGGCGGCGAGTGGGAGTTGAGAACAGTCCTCCCGTTCTTACGACTGGGGGATTGTTCACGTCTTGAGTGTTTGCCTCGCTGGCAGATCCAGGGGTAACATTTACTGATGTGATACGGCCATCCACCGTCGAGGATCCTTGACGGCCTTCATTCTTACCGCTTTTTGTCATTTGTTAGAGCTTAGTAAAGGTCCCACGGATGGCGCCAAATTGTTGATGCAAAAGTTGGGGTAGACCAAGCTTAACCTAAATTAGGCTTAATTTGGGGTCTTGTGGACTCCGGCTCTCGCACCAAGTGAAACTTGCTTTAGGACCCTGCGCACTAAATAGACACCGTTAGGCTTACCGTGGGTTTGTTACCCACGATTAGACTCCGGCTTGAGAGTAAGTCATCGGTTTGAGTATATTAGTTTTTAGGGTATTGTGTATCTCGTACCTTTGTGGAACCGGAGGGGTTTCTTTTATACTCGAGAGAGTCCAGGCTGGCCTCCCTGTTCTTGTGGCCTAAGGAAGAGATAATGACTCAAAATAGCTTGATCTTCATTATATAACTAAGGCAAGTGTATATCCCTTTTCCTTAGCCGAATATAACTATAATATAAGTTATATCCGGTTTGATGCTGTCGCACTGCGACGAGGACTTGGCTAAGTAATTAACCCCTTGTGCGCCAGCGGCTTACCAGGTCTTATAGGTGATGTACGCACACCACACAAGTATCGAATCTATTCCTGATGGATGCGGGTAGTACCCGTAAGTCGGACTATCCAGCCCGACAAGGGACTATACGTCATCAAACAGCATTTCCAAACCAAATATTGTCGACCCTATGCAATAAACCTAGTGGTAAAAGGTGTTCATTAAAATCGGAGTACGGTTACGATTCACCTCAAGATGACTTGTGATTGGGGTGTGTTCGATTTTTGATCAGTTGGCTCGCGGTTATGTTCTGGGTTTAATAACCGCTCGCTATAAACTTCTGTGCTCGTGTTTTTGTTTCGGTTTCGACCATCCTTGTCTAGCTCGAAGGTATGTTTCGAACCGTAGTCTTCATATGATACTATGAGCTTTATGTATTTAAATGACGTGCTAAACATTGTTAGAGGGTACCAATGATAGCATGATCTTTTTAAAATACATTAACGACATGATCATGCATGTTTACTAACGTTAAGAACACATGGACCTTAGATATTCTATTGGCTAAAGAAAATACAATGTTTAAGTCATTAACAAAGATTGATCGATATTTGAGGGATATGCCTTAACTTGAAAGTTGTGTCCTTGGCAGTTTCTTTACTACAAAGCATGAATTTTCGAGACTACTAAACATCATTGATTTATTAGTATGACATATTTTTAAAACTTGACTCTATTTTATTTTGGAACGGCATCAAGTCATTGTTTTAAGTTATGCGGCTATAATGCTCTCCAACTATATATGAGTAAAGTTAACCGTTTTTTTTATTGTGGGACAGAGAACCAATAAGAAGAACTAATCAATTTAATAAGACACTTATAACACAGTAGCAATCAAATAAGTTGTGAATTAATGTGTTTCAATTATGAAATTCTTGTAGATAAACCGATGGAGTAAGTTGTGTTTTTGGATATACGTTGAAATAATTTCAAGGTACGGATTTCCCGTCCTTCAATAAGGACTTCCTTCTATGCATGATTAGGATTTCCCGTTTGCAGCCAAATATTTTCCCCAGTATATATTCTAAGCTTATCAATAATCATTTTAATAACTAAATAAATTTGCTTGAGCTTTATATACAAGCATGACCAGTTATGTACTAGTTACGGAGGTACCGTAACCATGACACTAGAGGCACCGGTGTCATGATTCATCTGCAAGGGAGTGATTTCTCGCAGCGTCCCATTTATTTCATCTTGGCCATTTTATCAGTATTATTAGCGGGGCTTATGGATGCATCCTAGGCTATCAGTTTACAGCTTATCAGGGGAATGTGGTGTGTGCTCTACATCCTTCACATTGGAGTTGATCCCTCCACCCAACACATTATTTAAAGGTCACCCCTCTATAGCATGACGAGGTTACCCCTCTATGTATTCATGCAGGCGTTGTTATAGCACATGACCTATATAAGTTCTTGGCACTTAAAATACAGTAAATGCATGTTTTCATATTTAACAGATAATAATTCAGCTTTACTCGTCATAAACCAGATTTTTTTTAGAACTTACACAGTTCTCCGCTGCATTTTATATATATCAGTCTTTACAGCTTTAATGTTTGTCACCTGTTTCATTCCAGTGTTACTTATCATGCTCTTATATTCGTTTACTGAGCGTTATGCTCAGCCGTAGTTCCTTTCATGTTCTAACGATAGGTACACCAGGACGCTCTTAGGATTCTGAGAGTACGTGCATTGGTGGAAGCTATCCAGACTTATTTACTTTATGCACTTCATGTATTTATTTGCCTGTTTGGACATTGTTCAGTCCTTTCATTCAGTATTTTACTTTTCATGTTTTGAGCTTATGTTTGGATTACCGATGTTTGATGCCGGTATTTCCTTTATGGTCAGTTAATGTTTTAGGACATTTACCTTATACTTTGATGACACGTCATAAACACACACGTAACGGTCCACTTATCCAAGTGGGGTGTTACAGTTATGAACTATATAAACCTTCAGTGACATCGAGAGTTGTTTTAACATGTTATAATTATCGAAAATCTAAAGTTTTTTAACTAATAATTGTTTTGAATTAAAACTACATGTTTTTAGGTTTTATTAAAAAAGTGTTCTGTTTTTTAAAATTAGGGTTTGGCCGAATTTTATAAAAAAAAGAATTGTTTTTGACACCCTAAATTACATGTTGGATTATTTTAGAATAAATTGCATGATTAATTTTTATTTCATGTAAATTAAAGGTTACGATCTGAAGAGATTTAATTGTTAAGATTTGAGGGTGGATCCATGATGAACGTGCATGTTTTCATGGATCGTAAAATCGTATGTTTATATGATTTTATGTGCTACTTGCTTTTTTTGATTTAATAAATCTTGAATTAGGGAAGACTTTTATATGAATATAAAAACCTAGATTTAAAGTTTATTGAATAAATCGTTTGCATGAGGCGATCTGATTTATTTATCACACATATAAATTGTTATTATGTGTTTATGATTTAGTTTTTTTTCTTGTCTATGTTGAAAAATTGTTTGAATTGTTGTAAACAAGGTTTTTTTTAAGAAAAACAAATATGGACTAAATCATATTAAAATTAAGATTTGTTTGAGATCTAAATTACATAGAATTACGTTGATTGGTGATTTGCAATAAATATTTTAACGGTCTACTCCTTTTGACAAACTATAAAGTGGGTATAACGCACCGCTGGTCATGTATTCGGTTAAGGAAGGAGGTGTTAAGCCATTAGTCGCTGACCAAATTCCCGGCTTGCGTGTGCGTCAAATTGAAATTACCTATGATTATTATTTGAATTATACCTTAAGGTGGATTTATCACAAATTCACATCCGAAATCAAAATGAATAAGGTTATTGCTTTGTACTTTAGCCATAAGTACGTTGTGAATAGTTGTGGGTAAATTTTTTGATTGGTTAAACCAATACCTCAACATAATTTATGTAGAAATCTAGTCTCGTGTAAAAGTTTACTAAATGTTTTATTAAACTTATGCTATAGAGTTGTATGCATGCTTCTCCATACATTGATTTTGACATCAAATTTATACCCTTAAAAATTAAGTCGAATGCTCCTAATTGACGAACACTTGAAATTGCTACGTCATCAAATGAGATTTTTGGACGATGTTGTAATAGAGAGAAAACTTTCATAGAATGATAATTTGTATGACGGTTTTACGTTATTCAGATTAGATGACTTAATTAATTTACTCAGTGAGATCTAGAAACTTAAGGCATTCAGAAGGGATGAAACATGTTTACAATGCAAAATGTTTTTTTGACAATGTAAATCCCTTAAATATCTAAAAATTGAAAATTGTTTGTCAATTGAATTGTTCGACAAGTCGTTATGTTGAGTACATTCATTACTAGCAGATCAACTGATGTAATGGGTATATGTCAATATAGTTCTAGGATTCAAGGAAAATACTATGGTTTATATACCGGGGTAATTTTATTTTCTTGAAAGTATTTTATTATCGAAAATACTAATATTTGAACTTATTTATGTAGAAATGGCTCAACCCGACAATAACACTATAAGTTATGTGTTCAAAACGTTTTTTGATCGTCCTAAACTTGCTGACCCAAACTTCAATGATTGGTACCACTCACTAAGAATTGTCTTGTAGCGGATACTATTGATATCTTGACTACTCCTTATCTGGAGGATCTTGCTGAAGGAGCTTCTGAAGCGTAAAGGCTTGAACACGCTGTTAATGTTAAGAAGCACTCGAAGGTGGCTTGCTTAATGTTAGGTAAAATGTCCCCTCCGCTTCAAAAGAAGTATGAGTTATTTTCATCTAAGCGTATGCTTGATGAGCTCAAGGCTATGTTTGAAAAGTCGCAAGTTGTGGAGATATATGACTTAGTAGATGCTTTGCATAGATGCAAGCAGACTCCTGGAAAGTCTGTTAGTGCCCATTAAATGGGGATGAGGGGTTATATGGAACAGCTCATTGCACTAGGACAACCCTATGATCATAAAGGCTATCAACTTGATCAATATGTCCTTTAACAAGGACTTCAATGATTTTGTTCGAAACTATAATATGCATTGTACGGGGAAGACAATTAATGATTTGCATGCAATGCTCATTGACTATGAAAAGGGGTTAAAGGACAAGGCATCTAACTCTACTCCTCTATTACTAGCAATACAAAAGGGTAGAGTGAGTAAGCCAAAACCGCAAGCGAACAAGAAGAAAGGCAAAGGCAAGGGTGATAAGGGCAAGCAAGTTGTGACTTATTCGAAACCTAAGCATAACTTTGTCAAGAAGAATCAATTTCAGAAGGATGAGACTTGTCACCATTGCAAGGCAAGTGGTCACTGGAAGAGGAATTGTCCTCTTTACCTCGAAGAGTTGCGAGAAATAAAGAAAAAGTCTGAGCATAGCGTTGCAGCTTCAGGTACTTTATTTATGATCGAATTATTTAATTTGACATACAAATTAAATTCCTGGAATATGATACGGGATGTGGTATTAACATTTGTAATATGCTTCAGGGATTTAATCTGGAAAGGAAGTTATCCCATGGAGAACAATTTATGCAAGTGGGCAATGGCGCACAACCAGTGGTTGAAGTTATAGGAACATTTAATTTAGTTGTACCTTCGCGTTTAGTACTGATTTTAAATGATTGTCATTATGCACCTACAATTGTTAGGGGTGTTATTTCTATTTCTTGTTTGTTAAATAATGGATTCGTTCACACTATTGATTATAATGGAATTTCTGTTTGGAAAGATAGTATTTTCTATTTTAATGCAATTTATGTGAATGGTGTGTTTGAAATAGACATGCATAAAAATGAATCCAAGTATAATAATAATTCTGTTTTTAGCATGAGAAAGAAGAGAAAGTTTGACAAGAACTCTTCTTATCTTTGGCATTGTAGACTTGCCCATATTGAGAAGACTCGTATACAAAAGCTTCACCGCTAAGGTCTTTTGGAAAATATTAATGATGAATAATTTGATAAACGTGAGTCTTGTATCTCTGGGAAGATGTGACAACCGTGGTTTTGAGGTTCGTCACTTGGTCCTATTTTTAGGTTAATGTATGTGTGACTATATGATTAGCGTGTTTACGTGTTTATTTTGAGTGAACGAGGTTGGTGTGGATGTCGTATATGGGTATAAAGTACTCATAAGTAAATCGAGGAACGGTTATTTTCATGTTCATGAGCTCACAATGTTGTGACTATGAAATGAGATGGTGTTATTTAGTGGTTTTACGTATACATATATGTATTATAGAAAATCGTATTTTCACGGTTTAGGGTTTAGCATTTAGAGGTCTCGGGTAAGGTGTTTAGTCATGTGAGTATTTTTCAGGATGGTTTTAAGTCATTTAGGACTTATTTATAAAGTTTATTTCAAAATTTAAGATTTTTTTAAAAACCGTATATTTTACGTCTTTTACGGTATTCGCGTAAAAACTGACTAGTTTTACGGTTTTGAGGTTTTGGAGGCTTTAGGAGCTGAAATAAATTAAGGAAAATTAAGGTAATATTAATAAGATATTAATTAATAATAAAATTAAAAAAAACGAAAATTAAGGGGGTGATGGTCGGTTTTGGACGCAAGAAAAGGAGAAGAAAAAGGAAAAAAAATAAAAAAGGAAACAAGGCTTTTATAATTAGGTTAGGATTCTTTTGTTTAACCATAAAATGTTTTAATTAAACCAAAACACATCATAATCCCTGGAGAAAACAAAAAAACACGATGGTTCATCAATGGAGTTTAGGATTTTCATAAAATCTTAGTTTCCATTAATCTTAAGGTAAAACTTTCAAATCCCTTTTCAGTTTAATTGTTTTTGATGTTTTTATAATCAATGTATGATGGATTTAGGGTTTATTCTAAATTAAAAACCTGAGTTTTATGATTAACAATGATTAGAATAATTAGGGCTTATGATTAGACATGATGAGGGTAATTAATTTGGTTAATTATGTTAAACCCGTTTTTAAAAACTAGGCAGAATGTTTGGGTCATTGTTTTGATCATATCTAGAGTTCTAGGAACATTCATGATGCGATCCAGGTACCACTGGAAAGGTAATTGAGTTGGATTTCTAAATCGAGATACGAGAACTAAATTGGAGGTCAGGAAGTGGGTCAAAAACAGGTTACAACAGTCGGAGGTCAAAACAGTTTCTGGATTAGTGGGTTTTCAATTAATGTTTTAAGATGGTTAGGGCACTTAGGAGTATAATTGGACCTTCAAACGAACGTGAGGGTTATTTTATATATTATAAAAGATATATGGAAGAGGGATAATCAATTAAGATAGTAGAAGACCCTCTGGTCATAACCAACTTTTCATACGTTCAAAATCAGTAAAATCTGGATAGGCGAAAGTATATATACATATATCGGGGCCTTAACAGTAGCTTTAAGGTTGGGGCAAAAGGGAGGAGTTAGCTAACATATGTAAGGGAATAAGTATTCCCTTTACAGAGATCATGGGTATGTTTAGGTGGGCGTTTGGCTTATAGTTTGGAGACCTAAAAACTGGGACTGTTTTGGGTAAAATGTTAACGAGACGGGTTATGGAGTAAACTAAGTTAAGGGCTTTATAGAGGGGTGTAATGAGATGTTAGAGCATAATAATGAGGTATATTTATGGGAGAAGGTTAGATGTCCATCATAGGTTGATGAGCCATCTTAGTGTTTGGTTCATGTTTTGATTGTGTGCTTTTGTTTGTAAGCTTTTTGCTAGTGCGCGGATTTTTGGAGAAGCTCAATCAGGTGAGTTTCATAGTCCCATGTCTACTAATGATTTTGACTTCCAGATGGGATGGAAGAGACACTGTCTTGTTTTATAAATTATGCTGTGAATATTTTGTGGTTGGTGATGGACTTGTGCATACTTATGTGATTAACTGCTAATTGATTCATGATTGTTTTATGTTTTGACTTGGTACCAAGGGGATGTTGACAAGGCGGGGCCTTGGGAAGGTACATAGATGTGTGAGCATCTATGGTACCAATGGATAATGACAAGGCGGGGCCTTGGGATTGGTACATAGGTGTATGGGCGCCTATGGGACCATGGTGTTTGGTAAGGCTGGAAGCATTGGATTTGGTTTGGTTTTTTAATCTTGAATAATAGTTGTTAATGCATGTTTATATCACATTGTCCATATGTTCGTAAATTTGGTTATTGTTCACAGCTTATGGTTTGTTTTGGCGTTAGAGTCTAAACCTATGACTCTCACCAACTTTATGTTGACGTGTTTTAGTGTCTCTTTCAGGTGATAAGGTGGTTAAGCGTGAGAACATATGTGGCTAGGATTGGAGTCGCGTAGGAATGCATTTAGAAGGAGATCCCCGTTCCTTCTTAGTTTATTTTTCTGTTTGTTTCAATAAGTGATGCTATGAACCTATATGTTGTTTTGTTGGTGTTATTTGTTTGTCTTGGGTAAGAGGTAGGATTGTTACCTACTTACCTAGACTCTTGCATTGTTGAGATATTGTCATGACATTTGTGTCACCATTTTATGACATTTTTTATTTCATTTATTTATCTCTATAGACACGCCATGTTGTGATGATATCCATACGTCGCGCCCCATATTCCGCCATGGTGGGGTGTGACAGAATGGTATCAGAGACAATGATTATAGAGAATTAGGTTGCCTAGTCTAGTAGCCTAGTCTATAGCTTAAGGGTCCCTGCATATAGGCGTCATAGGAGTATCTGTGCATTTTATATTAATTAAAGTTTTCTGGATGTTATTGGTTTTTACTTGCGATGTGTGTTAAGTTTTGGCTAGTATGGGTTGAACCATAGTAGTTCATACTTAGCCACATGTTATTTTCTTTTCGGGTTGTGACTAGTGAAGGTTGAACCATAATCATCCACGCTAGTCATTGTTGTATTTTTGCTTAAATTGTACATTATAGTACATAATTTGGTACATGGTAGTTTCTATCTTTTGTTGGGTTATTGAATGTACCTGAGGTATAGTATTTTCTTTTGATGTTTAAGTCATGTTCCCTAAGAATCATGTGGTGGTTCGAGTTACTAGGAGTAGGTGGATAGGAAGGATGTTAAGTTGTTACCACTCTTATGGGCGACATGACTTATAACTGATTATGTCTTCGTTTTGGATTTAGTCTATGCTGTTTTAGCTAGACTATGGATATATGTATTTCAAGAGTTTGACTATGTTATTTTAATGTATGGAGTTTTGGACCTTATTGGTTATGTGGTTATGAGCTTATGTGAGTAGATGGATTTATGTGTTATATGTTGTATTGATTCTTATAAGTGTCATCATAGGAGGGAGTGCATTGGGGAAAGGGTAATTGTATAAGTATAGTGGCCAACATAGTTATACAAGTACCACAACTTCAATGGGTTCCTAAGTATGATTTCATGAAAGAGGGTTAGTACATGCTTGTATATGATGAGATGTGGATTTTGAGTATAGGTATAATATATGGGTTTATGTAACGGCTGCTTACGATATGGCTATTTTTTAGTGTGTTACATGTTTTGGGTTATACTCATGTTGTGCGATTATGGGGTCACACGATATGGACTGGTTTTTAGTGATGGGTTTTATGCCTTGTGGTAAGATGGTGATTACTCGTATGAAAAAAAACGAGTGTATGACGCGATTGATTGATCTGATACGTATGGTAACGAGTATGTTTTGGGTGATTTAATAGGTATATATATGCGGATGTATATATACTAGTGTGTGTTAAGTTATGATGTATGGTCGTTCAGTAGTTATTATAACTTGAACGTACCTTGTGTTTGCTCGTGTTTTATGGCGCTAGAGTTTGATGGAGTTCCAACGACGTTTTGAGTCTTTTGATGTGTGTCTTCATTCGGGTATGTATTTTAATTAATGAGAACTACTAAATTTTCTTGCAAATAAGTCTGGTTAATTATAGGGTTGGAAAGTTGGTTGTATACGGTAACATAAGGGTAAGGTGTTGGAATCGTGTTTGAAACAAGATGTAACATAAGAATTCTTAATCAACAATCATTTATCTCAAAATTCTAAAAGACTTTTTTTAAATAAAGCGAAATAAAATTCTTTCTACTTACATAGTTTATATAACTGAGTTTAACCGATTACGTCATTTATAATTATTTATACAAGGTTAAATTGAGTTCATGAAAACTTCACATACAATTATTTCTTTCATTTAAAAGGATTGCATTAATCACTAAGTTTATTCTTTAGTTTTTAAAACAACTAGTATAAAATTGTGTTGGTCGTAACTTGTTCGTTTTTAAAGCTTTTTGGGTGATTCAAAAGCCTAAAATTATGTACTCGGAACGTACTTTTCAAATATTTAGAATGTGTAGTCATGGGAGGTCAGTAGACTGGTCGAAATTGTTGTACAAGTGTCGGGTTCAAGGTTGAGTTTTGAATGGTAGTTTTTTTATGATTTGGGATGCACGGGATACCTAGTCTTTGAGTTGAGTTTTGAGTTCGTCAAGAGGGTTGTTTGTAGATTGTTTGAGTCACATAGATGTGGGGAGGTAGAAAAAAAAACTTTTGGAAAAGTCGATCTTGTGCACGGTTTAAATAATATGTCGTGGGGCGCAAGATGTTTTGGTTGCCATTAAGTGTTTCTTGGATCATTTTTCGTTGTCATGAGTCATTTGAATTGGTACATGTTTGAGTTTTCCTTTTGAGTTTCCGTGGTTTTGGTCTGTTTTAACTCGTGCACGTGAAATGTCGTTAGTTATCCGTGGGTTTGATTCATTGATCGTATCTAGTGGATTCAGGATGTAGTTTTGTGTTCGTATTAATTTGGGAGCGTTGAGGTAGACATATGAAAGACTTAGTCGCGCCTACACGATTAAGTAGGTGGCCATGAAAGAACGGTCGGAATGCCCTTAGTGGGGAGGAAAGAAGTTCGTAGACGAACTAATGTGGTCATGAGGTCTCTTAGGAGTGCCAAGGGAGATGAATAGATATATGTGTAATGTATGGATATTGGCATAAGTAACGTGCCATAGAGAGTGTTGGAAGGGGATATAATACCTCAAAGGTATTTATGATTGTTCGTAAGGCATGTAAGTTTTCCGAAAATTTCCTGAGATTTGGTAGGTTTGCCTATTACTGTGAGGTAGAACCATAAATAGAGCAAGTAGGAGGAGTGAGAGGAGTTGTAGTTGGTGCCCTTCCAAGGCAAATTGTTGATGAAATGATTTAAAAACAAGAGTTGTTAGAAATTGCAAGAAATGCAAGATAAAAGTTGAGTTGCTTAGTAGTAGATTGGATATGGAAAGCGGTTGAGTGGTCTGATGAGAGGAAGTATTGGTCTTTAAAAATGCGTGTAGAATTTTGCAAGTAGAACGAGGTAGGAATTTATTCGTATTGCCGCTAAGAGAGGGTGCAAGGAGGACGTAGTTGAAACTGCTAAGGATGTTGTATGAACGCTTTGGGTTTACGGTTATGCATTTGGCTTCGCCAAAGCACTAGCGGTTTTCATGGAGTCAATGAACCGAGTGTGCATGAACGTGTATAAACGAGTTGTCATTGGGAGCATCGACGACATCTTGATTTACTCAAATCTAAGAAGGAGAGTGAGGCGAATTATGAGTTGGTTTTGGAGTTGTTAGGAAAGGGATTTATACGTGAGATTTTCTAGTGTGAGTTTTAGGATTAAGTTAGCCAGGATGAGTAGTCAGAGATGATGGCATATCGTGGAACCAGCAAGGGGCAAAGTGAAGAAGGGTGAGGAAGCGTTTTGGAGGCTGAAGAGGTGGATTGGATAATGAGCAGATCTTAGAATTATCGGAAGGACTAGATGAATTCGCGAAGCATGACGATACGTGGAGCAAGGATTTGGATGTAGCAAAGAAAGACGGTTGATTATACGTTGTGGGAACTGAAGATTTGGAAGAACTAGATAGACTTAGCTAGTGGAGCTGGATTGTTATATCTGCCTAGAATGCTAGAGGCATTTGGGGTACGAGACGTAGAGAATGATATATACATATCATGAACGTATCCAACACATATTTAATCATCTTGATTGAACATTTGGAAAAGGTGATGGGTGGAGTTAAGTGACGAAAGAAAATTGCAAGCCCAAGTACCATCTGGGAAATGCAAGCATGGTTGATGAGACATGGAATAAGAAGAAGGAAGTGAAGCTGAGACGAACTTGAACTATATGGATGACGTATTAGGGTGGTTTGGATGAAGGATGTAGGTTGCACGAGTTGAGTTTTCTAAAGCAGAGAACGCGTCAACATGTATGTTGCGTGGCTTGGACAATCATATGGAGAAAAGGGACGTAGACTATACTTCCTACATAGATAGGAGTAGCTTAGAAAGGGCGATGTAAGGACGAAGTTGGTGAAAGGGATACATAATGGGGTGGAGGAATAAGTACGATGAGAGTTGGTGATAGTCGATAGACTGACTAATTCATCTCATATTTCAAGAGGAATGAGAAGTCACGTAGTTGAGAAGTTGGAAGGATTGCGTATGGATGTGATGGAATAGAGGGTTTTGTGTAAAAGTTAACCTAATAGGTATGGAATGCCTTATGAAGGATTATGGCAAGGGAAGAAACGATGGGAAGCAAGCGTAGTATACCGTTGATAGACTAATGTTTGGTATGAGCATACTATAGGGGTAATTGAGAAAGACGCCTAGAGCATTGGCGTGGGATTTGGAGATAGTTGGAGAACGTATTATATTAGGAAGAATTCTCCTATAAAGAGAGAGTCACCGGTGAGAGGGGAATATTCCCCATTGATGAGGATGTAAGGAATGAAGGAGGAAACACCTAAATTATAGGCTGAAGACGGGATATAAGATGGTATGGAAATTAAGATTGTGGAGAGACAAGCGAAAAGTAGTATGGAGGAAGAATGATTCGAGGGAGCAAGAGGTTGTGAAGATAGTAGGGTGATATTGAAGGAAAACCGTTATAGCAAGAGGTTAGTAGTCACGAACAATGGAACGTTCACCTAGAGAAAAGGTGTAGCACCTGTTAGTATGAAGGATTGTTAGTTACTTGGTTCCGAGCATGGGAAAGCAAGGATGAGGTGGTGGTTATGACATGTTTCATGTGAATGTTATGGGAAGCTTTTGGTTATGCAATCCTGCATATACCATTGGATGTGATAAAGGTTGGGAGAACTTCTGAATGATGGAAAATCCGTAGAGGATAGAAGCCGTTAGGTCTGGTGATAGGAATTGTAGTAGAAACTGCTGGAGTTAATTCATAGGAGATGAGGTGGATCACCGTTACAGTGGGATGAAGTTAGAGGCGGCCAACGTATTGGACCGGAGGTGGATCGGAAAACTATGGAGGTGGTAGCAGTGCTTAAGTAGAGGTTGAAAATAGCAAAGAACCGACAAGAGAGCTATGCGGACAAGAGGCGTAAGCCGTTGAGATTTGAGATACAGTTATGCTAAAGGTTTCACCATGGAAAAGGGTGATGCGGTTTGGGAAGAAAAAGGAAGTTAGCACCTATATTTGTGGGTCCATTTGAAATCCTTGAAAGGATTGGGGTAGTGGCGTATAGGTTGAGATTACCGGAGGAATTGAGTAGTGTGCATGACGTATTTCATGTATCAAACTTGAGGAAAGGCTTAGCAATAACTGACTTGCAAGTACCGTTAGATGATATTAGTATCGATACGATTCTTCGTTTCATCGAAGAGCCGGTAGAGATTTTGGGTCGTGAAGCTAAGACGTTGGAAAGGGTAATATACCATTAGTTAAGGTTAGGTGGAATTCAAAACGTGGACCGGAGTTTACGTGGGAACGGGAAGAGTTTATGAGGAATAAGTATCCTCAGCTGTTTGATAATGACGATCCTAAGGAGTAAATCTCGGGACGAGATTTCTATTAGGAGGGAGTGATGTGACAACCGTGGTTTTGAGGTTCGTCACTTGGTCCTATTTTTAGGTTAATGTATGTGTGACTATATGATTAGCGTGTTTACATGTTTATTTTGAGTGAACGAGGTTGGTGTGGATATCGTATATGGGTATAAAGTACTCATAAGTAAATCGAGAAACGGTTATTTCATGTTCATGAGCTCACAATGTTGTGACTATGAAATGGGATGGTGTTATTTAGTGGTTTTACGTATACATATATGTATTATAGAAAATCGTATTTTTACGGTTTAGGGTTTAGCATTTAGAGGTCTCGGGTAAGGTGTTTAGTCATGTGAGTATTTTTCGGGATGGTTTTAAGTCATTTAGGACTTAGTTATAAAGTTTATTTCAAAATTTAAGATTTTTTTAAAACTGTATATTTTACGTCTTTTACGGTATTAGCGTAAAAACTGACTAGTTTTACGGTTTTGAGGTTTTGGAGGCTTTAGGAGCTGAAATAAATTAAGGAAAATTAAGGTAATATTAATAAGATATTAATTAATAATAAAATATCAAAAAAAACGAAAATTAAGGGGGTGATGGTCGGTTTTGGACGCAAGAAAAGGAGAAGAAAAAGGAAAAAAATAAAAAAAGGAAACAAGGCTTTTATAATTGGGTTAGGATTCTTTTGTTTAACCATATAATGTTTTAATTAAACCAAAACACATCATAATCCCTAGAGAAAACAAAAAAAAACACGATGGTTCATCAATGGAGTTTAGGATTTTCATAAAAATCTTGGTTTCCATTAATCTTAAGGTAAAACCTTCAAATCCCTTTTCAATTTAATTGTTTTTGATGTTTTTATAATCAATGTATGATGGATTTAGGGTTTATTTTAAATTAAAAACCTGAGTTTTTATGATTAACAATGATTAGAATAATTAGGGCTTATGATTAGACATGATGAGGGTAATTAATTTGGTTAATTATGTTAAACCCGTTTTTAAAAACTGGGCAAAACTTTTGGGTCATTGTTTTGATCATATCTAGAGTTCTAGGAACATTCATGATGCGATCCAGGTACCACTGGAAAGGTAATTGAGTTGGAATTCTAAATCAAGATACGAGAACTAAATTGGAGGTCAGGAAGTGGGTCAAAAACAGGTTACAACAGTCGGAGGTCAAAACAGTTTCTGGATCAGTGGGTTTTCAATTAATGTTTTAAGATGGTTAGGGCACTTAGGAGTACAATTGGACCTTCAAACGAACGTGAGGGTTAGTTTATATATTATATAAGATATATGGAAGAGGGCTAATCAATTAAGATAGTAGAAGACCCTCTGGTCATAACCAACTTTTCATACGTTCAAAATCGGTAAAATCTGGATAGGCGAAAGTATATATACATATATCGGGGCCTTAACAGTAGCTTTAAAGGTTGGGAAAAAAGGAAGGAGTTAGATAACATATGTAGAAGAATAAGTATTCCTTTTACAGAGATCATGCGTATGTTTAGGTGGGCGTTTGTCTTATAGTTTGGAGACCTAAAAACTGGGACTGTTTTGGGTAAAATGTTAACGAAACGGGTTATGGAGTAAACTAAGTTAAGGGCTTTATAGAGGGGTGTAATGAGATGTTAGAGCATATTAATGAGGTATATTTATGGGAGAAGGTTAGATGTCTATCATAGGTTGATGAGCCATCTTAGTGTTTGGTTTATGTTTTGATTGTGTGCTTTTGTTTGTTAGCTTTTTGCTAGTGCGCGGATTTTTGAAGAGGCTCAATCAGGTGAGTTTCATAGTCCCATGTCTACTAATGATTTTGACTTTCAGATGGGATGGAAGAGACACTGTCTTGTTTTATAAATTATGTTGTGAATGTTTTGTGGTTGGTGATGGACTTGTGCATACTTATGTGATTAAATGCTAATTGATTCATGATTGTTTTATGTTTTGACTTGGTACCAAGGGGATGTTGACAAGGCGGGGCCTTGGGGAGGTACATAGATGTGTAAGCATCTATGGGACCAATGGATAATGACAAGGCGGTGCCTTGGGATTGGTACATAGGTGTATGGGCACCTATGGGACCATGGTGTTTGGTAAGGCTGGGAGCCTTGGATTTGGTTTGGTTTGTTTAATCTTGAATAATAGTTGTTAATGCATGTTTATATCACATTGTCCATATGTTCGTAAATTTGGTTATTGTTCACAGCTTATGGTTTGTTTTGGCGTTGGAGTCTAAACCTATGACTCTTACCAACTTTATGTTGACGTGTTTTAGTGTCTCTTTCAGGTGATAAGGTGGTTAAGCGTGAGAACATATGTGGCTAGGATTGGAGTCGCGTAGGAATGCATTTAGAAGGAGATCCTCGTTCCTTCTTAGTTTATTTTTCTGTTTGTTTCAATAAGTGATGCTATGAACCTATATGTTGTTTTGCTGGTGTTATTTGTTTGTCTTGGGTAAGAGGTAGGACTGTTACCTACTTACCTAGACTCCTGCATTGTTGAGATATTGCCATGACATTTATGTCACCATTTTATGACATTTCTTATTTCATTTATTTATCTCTATAGACAGGCCATGTCGTGATGATATCCATACGTCGCGCCTCATATTCCGCCATGGTGGGGTGTGACAAAAGATGACCAAGAAACCTTTTAATAGTAATATTGAAATAGCTACTGATCTACTTGGTTTAATACATGCTGATGTGTGCGGACCACTTAGACATTTGTCAAGGAAATGAGCTAGCTACTTCTTAACATTTACGGATGATTATAGCCGTTATGGTTATGTTTTTTTACTTAAGCATAAACATGAGGTATTTGAAATAATCAAGATGTTTAAAGAATAAGTAGAATTGCAACTAGGAAATAAGATTAAAACTCTTCGTTCTGATAGAGGTAGTGAATATTTAAGTCAAGAGTTTATAGATTATCCAAGTGAGAATGGAATTGTTCAGCATCTTACTTCTCCCTATACTCCACAACAAAATGGTGTATCTGAAAGGAGAAATCGTACATTACTACATATGGTGCGATCTATGTTTAATCTTACAACTTTACCATTATCCTTTTGGGATTATGCTTTAGAATCTGTTGTTCGCATTTTAAATATGGTTCCCACGAAGAAGGTGAATAAGACACCATATGAACTATGACATGGCAAGAAGCCATATTTGTCTTATTTAAAGGTATGGGTTGTGAGGCGTATGTGAAACGTGACTTGGGTGACAAACTCCAACAACCATATGTGAAATGTATCTTTGTAGGATACTCTAAGGAAACTATGGGTTACTACTTTTATCATCCATCCGAGAACAAAGTGATTGTAGCTAGATATGGAGACTTCCTTGAATGTGATCTTGTAAATCAAGAATTCAGTAGGAGAAATTATGATCTTGAAGAGAGTCATATGAATACATTACCTTTTGAAAACACTAGCGAAGTAATTCTTGTAGAACCAGAAAGTCTGGCGGTTCCGCCGGATTAGTTCCTCTACGTAGATCTGAAAGGATTAGAAACATAAATAGCAATATATGTCTTAACAAAGAGGATGATGATGAAGTATGGGATCTTGGAGAACCTGCTAATTATAAATCCGCCAATGCTTGATCCTGAGAAGGATAAGTAGATGGTTGCTATGGATGAGGAAATGAAATCCATGAAAGTTAATGATGTTTGGATTCTTGTAGATCCACCACTGAATGCTATAGTAATGAGACATAAGTGGATATACAAGAAGAAAACTGGCATGAACGGAAAAGTATAATCTTATAAATCTTGATTAGTAGCTAAAGGTTTTACTTAAACTTTTGGCGTAGACTACGAGGAGACATTTTCTCCTGTAACAGACTTAAGAGCTATTAGGATTCTCATAGATATAGCAGCATACTATGACTATGAGATATAGCAATTTGATGTTAAAACTGCCTTCTTGAACGGTCACTTAGATGAAGACATCTATATGCAACAACCGGAAGCGTATGTTGATCCTAAGAATCCAAAATACGTGTGCAAGCTTCAAATATCTGTTTATGGTTTAAAGAAAGCATCACGTCAATGGAATAAACGATTTTATGAATAAATCAAAAAGTTTGGATTTATTCAAAATCGTGATGAGCCATGTGTATATCGCAAAGCTAGTTGGAGTGATGTGGTATTTCTAGTCCTATATGTTGATGACATATTAATCATGGGAAGTAATATTACAAGACTTAAAGTTGTTAAGGATTATCTTGGTAAATGTTTTTATATGAAGGATTTAGGAGAAGCTGCATACATTCTGGGAATTAAGATCTATCGGGATAGGAAAAGACGGTTAATTGGTTTAAGTCAATATGCTTATATAGATAAGATATTGAAGAAGAATAATATGCTTCCAAGAAAGGTTTTCAACCTATGGAAGTTAACCATAATCTGAGTCATGAGATGGATGCATCAACTCCTGAAGAGAAGACATACATGCAGAAGGTGCCTTGCGCTTCGACCGTAGAATCTATTATGTATGTTGTAAGATGCACACGGCCTGATGTGGCATTTGCTCAGAACTTGGTCAGTTGATACCAGCAGAATCCAGGGAAGCTCCACTATGTTGCTGTTTAAACATATTCTAATGTATTAGAGGGTTACGAAATAAATGTTTTGGTATTCGGAAGGAAGCCATATACATAATTAAATGTGAGTTCGATTAGGAATTTTATTGGAGATCTTGGGATGATGCTTGTAATAAAAGAACCTAATAAATATGTATTGGGACAATTATGCTGCAATCATGAAGGGCGCTAGACACTTTAAACATAGATATCACTACGTCCGAGAACAAATTAAAGATCATGAAATCAAATTAATAAAAGTTCACACAGATGATAACGTAGCTGATCCTTTTACTAAGGCTTTGCCTAGACCAAAGGTAGTTAAGCATGCCAAGGCTATTGGGCTGCAAGTAGCTAGCGAACTCATGCAATAAATCTGTGATTAGTATTTGGATAAAGGATGTTAAGACATTATTATTTAATAAAATAAAGATTGGGTTTCGTTTATTCTTATTAATTAATTTTGTATCCTATTTTACATGTTTTAATCCATGAATAAATTGTTATGCTAAATGTTCGTTGTCGATTAATAACATGGAATATTATATAAATTAAGACAAATCAAAATTGTGATAGAGTATACTTGAAAGTATATTGATCGATTTTGGATGATATTCGATAAATCGAATATTGGACTTATCCCAACTATATGATTTTACTTTATGGACCTTTGTCATCAAGTAAATCATATATAGTTATCCTTAGACTTGAGATACCAGGGAACTGTTATGAATCTAGTGCATCTCTGTGGAATAATCTAACGCTAAACGTAACTGGTAGCTATAAGGGTTATTTTTAGAAGTGTTGCAAAATTCATAAGTTTTGCTTGTAGTCAATATGGAATTTATTTCCTCCATTTTTGTTTTGGAGTTTAATACAGCTAGGCCCCTCGTGGGATTAGTAAGATGTTTGTGCGGCCGCACCCAAATTTGTTTTGGTAATCTTGTTGAATCTGAACGAGAAACATAATGGTTAATGAAAGGAATGACTGAGATCCATATCCTTATTAACGTTGTATTAGAAATAAAAGGATAATAATAATGATGAATCATTAAAAGGTTTTATCTAGGAGACCTTACTCGAGTTGTACTAGAGACATTGCTAGTGTAACTAGACGCTAGTCAATGTAATCACGATATTTGAAATATGTCCAAGTGGGAGTTGAAAGTTTATGGAGTTATATTTAATAGTCGTGTGATAGGATCGAACTCGAGATTACGGGATTGCACACAATACGTAAAGAGTTAATTTATTTAATAAATATATTTATTATATTTATTATATTTATTAAATTAAACCGAACTATGACTTTAACGATCGTTAAATAATTAAGAGTTAAGTATTAACGAGCGTTTTGGAATAAATGGAAAGAAGAACGAAAGGTTACGGAACACCCCAAAAGGGTGTTTGGGCCGTCAGCTGTGGAGGACAGACGGGAAGGAGAAAACTTTCCTTATGTTTTTAGGTCTATATAAACAAAACCCCACCCTCATAATTCAACACACCTAATCTCTCCCTCTCTTTTCACTTGCGATCGCAACACAAACCCACAAAGGGTTTCGGTTGGTTTTTGTGTTCTTTCGATTTTACTTATAATCTAGTCCTAGCCCCTCTCTAGGGTTGTTGGGTAGATTTTTCCACTAACGTAGAAGCTCGGTTTATACGTGCTAGAATCACGGTTAGCTCGTTGTATTACGTGTGTACAAGAACGTAATATAGTCTTACTTTAGACTATATCTTGGTGAAGTATGTTATAACCCGAATTAGTGATTCGTTCTTTATCTTGTGGATTTGCTTTAGCGTAAAGGTATGTAACACTAATTCGATTAATTATAATTGTGTTATTATTATGATCTTGTTAAATCGCTCCCACTATGCGTGCTTTTATCTCGTCTAGGGTTTTGTGTAATTATTATGAACTATATAAACCTTCACAACTTTCGCCTATTCTCAGCAACTTCACTCTCAAACAAAGACACCAAACGATCTTTAGTCAACACCATATAAAGACCTTCTAACATTGGTACTTGAACCTATTGTGCCATTTCTAGACAATATGAATAAGTAAAAAGGTGATAAAATAAGAAAAACAATATGCATGCCATTATTTTGATATCCGCTACGGATGTATGCGTCTTAGTGTTTTGTGTATCGTTCTTCTCATTATACAATTCCATTCATAAGTTATGCAACAACTTGTACTATAAATGATTTACATACACTCTATGTATCAAATTTTTTAAAAAGCAATAAAAATCCAACAAACAAAAATAACATATTGTACGTATAATTTTAACTAACCATGCCCCATGACATCACATAAAGTAAAATTTACAACCATATAGAAGAAAAACAAAATCAGTAAGATCATGGGGCATTATTTGGAATTGTCATGGCTCAAGTAAAAAATACCATGAACAACCTCTACGGTGTGACACTCTCTAAACTACCAAAAACTATAAGAATTGTCCAACCTCTAACAACTAAAAAACGACGCCTACAAACACAAACTTTACAGCTTTGCTTATAAAGGAACACATTAGGACTTTTAGGATTTTTCTCATTCCATACCTAAATTCTCACGGACAACCAAATACACAAATTGGCAAATCTAGCTACTATAAGGAACCTGGGAATCAATGAAGAAACTTAAAGAATGAAAAAAACTTTTCTTTTAACTTCTCATACAGTAGCACCGACGTATTGTATTCATAAGCCAAATATTGAGACTTTGAAGGTTTTCATTCCATACTAAAACATACAACAAGATATACAAGATGCAAATACATAATATTCATTCCTAGATAATTTACAAACATACAAAGATACATATTACAACCAAAATACACACTGCTTCACTAACATAGCTACACCCACATAATGAAACACACCACTAGTGCTTCTAAAATACAGTACTTACTACTAGCACAAAAAAAACTTTCACGTAGCCAAGGCCGACATCAGCGACTGAAGTCCGCAGTTTCCTAGGCTTAGCTGGTTATTACCGTAGGTTCGTGGAGAAATTTTCCCGCTTAGCACTACCATTGACCAAACTGATGTGGAAAGGGGAGAAATTCGTCTAGACTAAGGAACGAGAGAAGAGCTTTGAAGACCTGAAGCAGAAGTTAGTATCTGCACCGATTCTTACTCTCCCATCTGGTACAGGTGGATTTCAGATCTACAGTGATGCATTGGGGAAGGGACTTGGTTGTGTTCTCATGCAACATGGGAAAGTGATCGCGTACGCTTCACGGCAGCTTAAGCCTTATGAGGAAAATTACCCCACGCATGACTTGGAAATTGCAGCAGTCGTGTTTGCATTGAAGATATGGAGGCACTACTAGTATGGAGAATCATGTGACATTTTCACGGACCACAAGAGCTTGAAGTATATCTTCACTCAGCGTGAACTGAACATGAGACAGAGGAGATGGTTAGAGCTGTTGAAGGATTATGACATTAATCTGTAGTATCATCCCGGCAAGGCGAATGTAGTGGCAGATGCACTTAGCAGAAAGTCAGGAATGATAAACAGCATTAAAATTGAAGAGGAAATTATAAGAGACTTGGAGCGACTAGACATAGAGATCATGGTACGTGGACAACACGGTTATTAGGCTAATCTTAGAGTGGAACCCGAGTTACTCTCTAAGATTAAGGAAGCTCAGAAGGACGATGGTGAAATCTGGGCGATAATTCAGAATTTAGAGAAGCAGACAGAATTTCGAGTAGACGCAGATGGTATCTTATGGCAGGGCACGAGACTTTGTGTTCCTGATGATCAAGAACTCCGGGAAGCATTGTTAGCTACGGCTCATAGCTCCCCATTCTCTATTCATCCTAGTTCGACCAAGATGTACCATGACATCAAGCAGTACTTTTGGTGGAGTGGTATGAAACAGGATGTAATGTCTTACCTGCCAATAGGTTAAGATCGAGCATCAGCGATCTAGCGGTCTTCTTCAACCGTTAGATATTCCAGAGTGGAAGTGGGACAAAATCACCATGGAATTGGTTACTGGTCTTCCGTCAACGAAGAAGAAGCATGACGCAATTTGGGTTATCGTTGATTGACTTACCAAATCAGCTCATTTCTTACCGATCCACAAGGAAGATTCGGTCAGTAAACTCGTTGATACTTATAGGAGGGAGATCATGAGACATGAGACTTCACGGTTCTCCATCCAGCATCGTCTCAGATAGAGATCCTCGGTTCACTTCGCGATTTTGGCAAAGCCTGCAGAAAGCTTGGGGGACAAAACTTAAGCTTAGCACGGCTTTTCATCCTCAAACAGACGGGCAGTCAGAGCGAATGATTCAGACATTAGAAGACATATTGAGGTCATGTGCGTTGGAATGGACGGGTGATTGGGACGATTATATTTGTTTGGTGGAGTTTGCATACAACAACAGTTGGCACGCAAGTATCAAGTGTGCTCCTTTTGAGATGTTGTATGGCAGAAAGTGTCGCGCCCCAATCTGCTGGGATCAGGTTGGTGAGAGAACACTTGAAGGACCAGAAATGATAGAGCTGACTAATGAGAAGGTCGCAGTAGCTAAGCAAAAACTACAAGAAGCACGGTCACGTCAGAAGAGTTATGCAGACAAGCATCGTAGAGACTTACATTTTAACGTAGGAGATCACGTTTTCCTTAAGGTTTCGCCGGCACGTGGTATTAGATGTTTTGGAATCAAAGGGAAGCTCAGTCCTCGGTTCATCGGACTGTTTGATGTCATTGAACGAGTCGGTGAAGTATCTTACCGTTTAGCGTGACATCCGCAGCTTTCTCATGTTTACGATGTTTTCCATGTGTCCTTACTCCGAGGGTACAAGTATCATCCCTTTCACATGGTTCAGAATCCACTAGAACAGATTCGTGAAGATCTCACTTTCATAGAAGAACCCGAACGAGTTCTTGACAGACAAGAACGAGTCATGAGAAAGAAGACGATTCCATTTGTCAAAATCCTTTGGAGGGATCATACCGATCGGGAAGCCACTTGGGAAACAGAGGAGTCTATCCGGGCTTCTTACCCTCATTTCATATTTTGAATTCGGGTATGTTCTTCTTTTCCAGTTTACTTTATCTATAATTCGGGGACAAATTATTCTTTTTAGGGGGAAGAGTTGTAAAACCCGCATGCTTTTACCATGAATAGTACCCTTATGATCGTACGTACATGATTAGAACTTTCCTTTTATAGCACGTTTATGGTTCACGAACAAGATTTACAAGTATTACGTACGTGTTATAACACGATAAGTAATTAATACGTATTAAGACACGATAATTATTTCAATAATAATTATAATCACGAACATACGAACATGAACGTTAATAATCACGAGCTTAGTATTACGTATTTAAGTATATTTATTACGATCATGAATAAATATAATAAGACACGAACGATAACTATTTAAATCACGTAAAACACGAACATGAGAACAAGTATAATATTAGACATGGAAAAACATTGGGTTACCCCATGTGGGCCCCCTTACCCGCGGCTAGACACAAGGAAAAGGGCCAAGCCCATTTTAATTTTACTAAATAAGGAAAAAGGGAAAAACTTATTTTCATAATTACAAGAATTAGAAAATAATCAAAAACCCTAATCTCTCTTTTTCCTCTCTTTGGCCGTCGGGTACAAGCACACACCAAGGGTGTGTTGGTTGATTTTTGGTGATCGAATTATTACAAGGGTGTTAGTGTGTTCGTTCTCCTTTGATTAACGTAATCGGTAAACCCTAAACCTTTTTCTTTTTATGTTTTATTTAAATCAAGAACACATGAATCATGGTGTATTTAAAACAAGTTAATAATCATGTAATTAAACATGGGGGGTAAAATAATTAAGGTTTAAGGGGTTTTTGTTTTTGGCCGACGCAAGGAACCGAGACCCAAGGGGGTCTCGGCTTGTTTTGTTTCGCACCAACCGAGACCTCAAGGTCTCGGTGTCGTGTTGTGTGTCTCGGCAGCAGGAGAAAAAAGAGGAACCCCGACCTTGGTCGGGGTATGTTTGGTGCTCGGGTGGGTCTCGGCTAAGAACAAGAACCACCACCGGCTTATGCCGGTGGCTAAATAAGGAAAGCAGGGGGAACCCCAAGCCGCGGCAGCAAGGGGAACCACCGGCTAGCCGGTGGAAACTTTTGCTAGCCGGCGGCTAGGGGTGCGTTTGGTTGCTGGTTCACGGGTTAAAACCGGTCCGGTTCACAACATGTTTAGATTAAAACACGGGTTTGGTTCATGGGTTATTTTTGCAAGTTATATATTTTACAAGGTTAATTATATTTACAAGTTTATTTTTACAAGATTAAATTAAATTAATTAAAACATGTACATGATTAATTTAATTTATATATGACTTAGGTTATTCATATTATTATTAATACATGAATTTTAACCTAAGTAATTACCATTTTATTTAGATTATATAATTAATTAATTATTAAAATCATGACTTATAATTAATTAATTTACATGACTTAGGTTATATTATTAAAAGATAATAATACATGTTTTAACCTAAGTACTTTACCTTTATTTAATTAAATCATGTTATATTTAATTAAATACTTTAACTTATAGTTTATTTAATTTACATGAAATAATTAATAAACTATACTATTTAATTACATGACTTAGAATATTAATCAGTAAACACTTAAGCTTATATAATTAGCTTAATAATCCAGCTTATTTCTATTTATGGAAACTTTCTATTTTTAGAAACTTATTTAATTAAGACAGCTAATCTATTTATGAAAACTTTCTATTTGTAGAAACTTATCTATTTTAAGCAGTAAATCTATTTTTGGAAACTTTCTATTTTTGGAAACTTTATATTTTTGGAAACTTTCTATTTAGGAAACTTTCATTTTAGGAAACATGCTATTTTTAGAAAGTTACTTATTATTACACAACAAGTATAACAAAACATGAAATGCAAGTAATACTTAATCAGAATAGACAGAATACATGATAAACATAGTATTAAGCTTTAATCAGTAAAACATGACATGAACATATAAAGCAAGCTAAGACATGATATAAAACCAGTTACGTACTCAGTAATCAGATACTTATACACGTATGTATTTATGTAGCATTAGTGTTACCGAAGTAGGACTCTCTTCCGTTCGTCTTCTTCGTTCACTGGACACAAGGTACGGATTCTCCGTCCTTTCAGTATGGACATTCTTCCTTATTAGGATTTCCCCGTATGCAGCCAAATGTTTTCCCCAGTATATGTTTTATATGTTTTTGAATTGCTTATGTTTAATTAGATACCTAAAGCCATATACATGCATGACCAGTTTCACCTAGTTATGGAGGTACCATAACCATAACACTAGAGGCACCAGTGTTACGACTCCACCACGACGGAGTGATAGCTCGTGGTGTCCCTTCAGCTTTTGGCCATGTTATTATTATCAGGTGGGGCGTATGGGTGCATCCTAGTTTACATGTTTTCAGCAGATTATTCAGGTGAATGTGGTGTGTGCCTTGCATCCTTCACAAGGAGTTGATCCCTCTTACCCAAACCAGTATATTAAATTAGAGGCAGCCCCTCTAATTTGCATGACGAGGTCACCCCTCCAAGTATTCATGCCCGTTGATAATTCATGACCTATATTGGCTAATGGTAAACATGTTAAACAGTTTTTATAATAAACATAAGGCTTTTCAAACTATAAAACTAGTTTTACTAAGATATAACCAGGTTATTCAGGACTTAGTCTTTTCCGCTGCTCTATGCTTATATGCTTATATTATTCATGCTTTATTTGTATATTCGTGCACTGAACGTTATGCTCAGTCGTTTTCTTTTTCATGTTCCTAAAACAGCAGGTACTCAGGGACGCTCGTAGACTTTAAGCGTACGTGCATATGGATTGGAAGCTTTCTAACCTTCTTTACTTTATGCATTTCTTTATACTTTGATACTCTATTCCATGGACATTGTTTAGTCATTTTCATTTACAGTACTTATGTTTGTGTGTGATGAGTTCTACTTTTGGGGTAACGATGTTTAATTTCGGTATTTCCTTTATGGTCATGTGATGTTTTATACATTTATCCTTGTATGCTTTGATGACACGTCATAATCACGCGTGACATTCTATTTATCAAAATCGGGTGTTACAATAGGACTAAGAAGAAAAGTGATAAAACAAGAAAAACAAGATGCATGCCATTATTTTGATATTCGCTACGAATGTATGCGCCTTAGTGTTTTGTGTATCGTTCTTCTCATTATAAAATTTCCATTCATAAGTTATGCAACAACATGGACTATAAATGATTTACATACACTGTATGAATCAACATTTTCAAAAAGCAATAAAAACCCAACAAATAAAATAACATATTGTATGCATAATTTTAACTAACCATGCCCCCTATGGCATCACATAAAGTAAATTTTACAACCATGTAGAAGAAAAAAAATAAGTAAGATCATGGGCCATTATTTGGAATGTGTCATGGCTCAAGTAAATATACCATGAACAACCTCTACGGTTTGACACTCTCTAAACTACCAAAAACTATAAGAATTGTCCAATATCTAACAACTAAGAAATGACGCCTCCAAGCATAAGCTTTACACCTTTGCTTATAAAGGAACACATTAGGACTTTTAGGATTTTATCACTCCATACCCAGTTTCTCACGGACAACCAAATACACAAATTGGCAAATTCAGCTACTATAAGGAACATAAGAATCAATAAAGAAACTTAAAGAATGGAAAAAAACTTTTTTTTTAACTTCTCATATAGTAGCACCAACATATTGTATTCATAAGCCAAATATTAAGGCTTTGAAGGTTCTCATTCCATACTAAAACATACAACAAGATATACAAGATGCAAATACATAATATTCATTCATAGATAATTTACAAACATACAAAGATACATATTACAACCAAAATACACATTGCTTCACTAGCATAGCTACACCCACATAATCAAACACACCACTAGTGTTTCTAAAATACAGTACTTACTACTAGCACAAAAAAATCAAACTTCTACTAGAAACCTACACTACTAGATGACCGATATTCTTTAGCTGGCAAAACAAAAACCATAGAAAATCATTTTCAAAACAAACCCTAGGCAATTGCATGACCCCTTATATTCATCATGAGATTGGTCTTCTGCTCTATCTTCACCTCCATCTCTTTTCCATTCAACACCAACCGAATAGCCTTATCCATATCGTCTATCTGCATATGCTCCAACATCTTTACAACCCAAATAACATCTTCATCCCCCACTAGCCTTTTCAACTTAGCAATGTAACCATGTTTCTTCCTAACATCATATCTTAATTCACGTGACAAAAGCCTAAACTACAACAACTTTCGTCTATTCTCAGCAACTTCATTCTCAAACAAAGACACCAAACGATCTTTTGTCAACGCCATTAAAAGACCTTATAAAATTGGTACTTGAACCTATTGTGTCATTTTTAGACAATAGGACTAAGAAAAAAAGTGATAAAACAAGAAAAACAAGAAAAACAAGATGCATGCAATAAAATTATACAACATGGATTTATATAAGCACGCAAATAGTGGGAGACAACCCTTGACCGATTGCTATGAACGGTTTGTAATCGAGCCTCTAAAACTACGTGCAACCACATGAAGCATTAAAACACCACTGCTGTTGAATGCTAACAACAACCCGTAGTGTTAACTAACCACTATGTCTAACAATCTCAATTGACTATAGCGTATAAACCAACTATCAAATAGTCCAGTCTAAAAGAGAGCCCAATATCTATGTAGTTAAATTCATTAACTTCTAATAAATCTAAAAATAGATTTAAAAACACCAAAAATGAACCATAAACATACATAGTTACGTACCTACATCTATACTACTATATAAAAGATGCATATTCCTTTCCTAACTCCGATCTTAAAACCAATGATACTTGATTTTCTATGATGAAAGTTCGTTTTCTCGGAATCCTCTCGAATTGATCTCAGCTTAAAGTGGAATGATTGTTCTTGGTGACAAAAAGGAGTTTGATATCCTAATCTACCAAACAGGGAAATGAGTAAAGTAATAATGATATAAATTCAAAACAATCAACCATTAAAAAGCATAACACTAGAATTAAAACTGGAAAATACCCTTACTGAAAAATATCCTACTCGGAAAAATACCTCTATGCGGAAAAATGGCTCTAATCGGAAAACAGACCCTATTCGGAATATAAGTTGCTATTCGGAAAACAATCCTATGCGGAATAAAAGTGAAATGCTGAAAATTGCTATTCGGAAAACAAACTATTCGGAAAGAAATCCTATTCGGAAAATAGCCTTATGCGGAAAAGAAGGTTCTATTCGGAATAAATGAAAAGTTCTGAATAAGAGAAAAACAAATCGGCCTATTCGGAAAGTGGTCAATTCGGAATATGTGAATTATTCCGAGTAAGAAAATGGAAAATCTTGCTATGCGGAATATTCGAAAAATTCCGAGTAAGGGGAAAGTAAATACCCCTATTCGGAATATCCAAAATTCCGAATAAGGGAAACAGAAATTTGTCTATTCGGAAAGTCTGGAAGAAGAACAGTAGCAGTTACAGGAAAAACGATTTTTTAATCAAATCAACCCAAATACTCAAAAAGGTTTTACCAAACCAACCAATAATCATTTAAATATCATAAGTAACAAATCCCAACAATAAAAACACTAAATCAACAACTTTCAAAAGCTTAAAATTAATCAAACAAGAACTTGAAAACTTTGAATAGAAAAGGAGATGAACAAGATGAATAAAAAGATGGAATTGAAGGATTAATGTAAAAGTAAACAAGAGTAATGATCAAACACTTACAAGATTGAAAGAAAATTAAAAATCACCAAACACCCTAATGGTGTTGGTGAAGCTACGAACCAAAAACCTGGGAAAGAAGAAAACAAAACTAACTCCCTAAAATGTGAAGGAAAAATCCTTTTATAGTCCTAGTGGTTGGTTGGTGAGTGGGCTTTATCCCTTTCTTCTTGTCTTCTCGTCTTTTCAGAAAAGTTGACGTTTTTTATTCTGATTCGGGATTTGTCGACGATTAAATCCAACTCGTCTTTTAATTTCTTCGTTAAATAGACTTGAGTTTCTTCGACATATGTAAATCTTTCATCTTTGGTCCCTTTCTTCGATAAATCTTCAAATAGGCCCATTGACTTCAAATCTTTTGCATCTCTTGGACAATAGGCTTCGTCTTTAGTCTTTTTCCTTGATAAAACCCGTGCAATCCCATGTTTTCTTTAATATTCATCCGGTTAGCTCTGAAAACACAATAAACACAAAAACCACGCATAATTCCAAACAAATGATATTAAATACGTGTTTTGGTCTCGTTTTAGCCAGAATTAAGTGGTAAAAGGATGGGTGTTTACACACCTATCAAATCCCCTACACTTTACCATTGCCATGCCCTCATGCAATGCTTAGTGATAAAGCAAATTTACACTTTTCTCATAATCAATCAACCTTGGCCTTATTCAAATACTACTAAATAAAAATCAAAATACTAAGAGAGATTAAAACTTTAAAATAAACAAAAGGATGGAAATAACTTGCAAAGAAATCAAGGACTTACATTAGGGCTTTGGTGTTGCGAAGATTTATCACCCTCAAGTTTCACGTTCCCCAAACTAAGCTTAAAAAACGAGATCATTGTTATTATAAGTTGGCAAATCAAGCACTTACACACATGGCTTAATTAAATGCTTAAACTCCCTTATTCCTAGGTGTATCTCTTATATTTTATTTTTGTCTTAGAATGATCATGAAGATACATTTTTGGACTTATTTCGATAGTTTATTTAGGCTGAAAGCAAAGTGGGACGATTTGATCAATAGTTAGCTAAAGGACAAAATCTCTTAAAACTGCTTCTCGGGATATCAAAAAGTTCATATCTTGGCATAACTTGGTTCACGATTTGAGACCTTTCTCGGGCCGATATTTGGCATGTACTTCATACTTTATATCTTCGAGAGACGTTCTTGAGATAATGGTCTTCTCATCATAATAGAGTTTCTTCACTTGGAGACTTTTGAGGGGTACTCCAACTTTGTTGACCACGACTTCATGATTATTTCTTCAATCTCTATTTGGGATTTTGAGATACAACGATCCGCCTCCTTTTCGGACTTGGATCTATTTATCCTCATACCTTGTTAGGGTCTTTTCGGATAGACTTCTCCATGATCTTTATGGGAGTAGATTGCCTTTCGTCGTGAGTCTTGATCCTTCATATTGACTTTTGAAATAATGCTTTTCACATCACTTTGGATCTTTAGCAATAAAATGGAATCCTCATGCCTTGTTAGGGCCTTTTTGGACTCGCCAATCTTCGCGCCCCGCTTCATAAGTTATGCCTTGGCTATGAACTCTTATCATTACCGAGCAACTTTTAAACGATCTTGGGCTAGAAGCTAAGTAACTTTTCAAATCGTACGACCTTACTTATTGCAGATAAATTATTAGCAAGTGATGGGAGAATAGGCAAATAATTACACCAAGTGAGTTTGTACAAGAATACCGACTTACAATTGACTCTATCATTTCTCGTCCTCCACAATTTAAAATCTCAAGTAATGAGACTCGTGGATACTTAGCCTAATAAACCAATTAAGGTCTACATGGTTAAGGATACTAGCTAGAATAAACTTGGATAAGTCTATTTGGGTTGAGTCAAAATAACCGCAACGGGCCTAATATGTCAAAGACTTCTAAACTAGCTACACCACTTTATTAATATTTTTGACTTTATTGCGGGATATATACATATGAAAGCAAAGAGAAAAATTTAAAAATTACGACTAAATGGCCAAAGTTAATAAAAAATTTGAAAAATGTTGAAAAAGATGATTTTCCGGTTAAATGAAGGCATTTTCATAAAAAAGTCCACTTAAAACTTCGATAGAAGTCCCCCCTACACTTAAGATAAACATTGTCCTCAATGTTTAAGCATGTGGGAAAAGTCTCCCCTACACTTATGACATTGTGCACGTTGGTTAACTCGAGTTAAGGAAGAGACGACTAAAGTGGTCAATTTCAAATGTGAGTATAAAGAAAATTGAATCACGATAGTTGAGAGGTAGAACCGGATTTCGGATAACACGGGAGCACGGTTCTTCAAAGTTTCCCAGAGTGCACTTATCCCTGTAATCACATCACCACACAAATACAAAGAACCGATAGAAGTCCCCCTACACTTAGGAGGTTAAAACATAAAAGGATAGATACTCGGGCTGCCTCCCGAGGAGCGCTTGTTTTTTATAACCGAGTCACGAGCCTGACTCGCCCCAAAATTAGTTCATGGGGAACGTGGTGAGGGATGGAATCACCTCCTGAGAGGTGTCCTCACCAAAGTACAACTTCACTCGTTGGCCATTCACCTTAAAATTAGGTCCATTAGGTTGAGCGAGCTCGAGAGTACCATATGGAAAAATTTGGGCAATGGTGAATGGGCCGGACCAACGAGATTTCAGCTTGCCCGAAAAGATTTTCAACCGAGAGTTAAAAAGTAAGACTTTGTCTCCAATATGGAACTCTCGGTTTTTGATCTTGGAGTCGTGAATGAGCTTAGTCCTCTCCTTATAGATCAAAGAGTTTTCATAAGCCTCATTACGGAGTTCATTCAGCTCATTGAGTTGGATCTTGCGTAGGTCACCGGCTTTGTTGATATCAAAATTGGCCCACTTCAAGGCCCAGTAAGCTTTATGCTCCAACTCAATGGGGAGGTGGCATGCTTTCCCGTACACAAGACGATAAGGCGTACAGCCGATCGGGGTCTTGTAAGCAGTACGGAAAGTCCACAAAGCATCATCAAGTTTATCAGCCCATGAGGCACGATGCTCTCCCACGGTTCGTTCAAGGATTCGCTTTAGTCCTCGGTTGGATATTTCAGCCTGGCCATTAGTTTGTGGGTGGTAGGCTGTGGAAAGACGATGATTTACACCGTACTTAGCCATGACTCTAGCAAATTGGTTGTGACAACCGTGGTTTTGAGGTTCGTCACTTGGTCTTACTTTTAGGTTATTTTATATGTGACTACTTGATTTTTGTGCTTACGTGTTTATGTTGTGTGAATGAGGTTGGTGTGGTTATTGCTTATGAGTATAGAGTACTCATAAGTAAATTGAGGAACGGTTATTTCATGTTCATGAGCTCACAAGTGGTGACTATGAAATGAAAATGGTGATATTGTGGTGTTTACGTATACGTATAAGTATTATAGTAATAGTGTTTTTTTTTAGGATTTACGGTTTAGCATTTAGAGGTCTCGAATGAGGTAATTAGTCATATGAATATTTTTCGGGATGGTTTTAGGTCATTTAGGACTTAATTATAAAGTTTATTTCAAAATTTGAGATTTTTTTTAAAAGTGTATATTTTACGTCTTTTACGGTAAAACGCGTAAATTTGACTAGTTTTACGGTTTTGAGGTTTTGGGAGTTTTAGGAGCTGAAATAAATTAAGGTAAATTAAGGTAATATTAATAAGATATTAATTAACAATAAAAAGAAAAAAAAATAAAGAAAAAAACGAAATTTAGGTGTTTGGGTCAGTTTAGAAGAAAAAAAAAAGGAAAAAGGAATTTAAGGTGAGTAGTGTTTGGGTTGGGCTAGGACTTTTGGTTATATAAGGAACCCTTACACCAAAACAAATCATATTTTTTTTTCTCCTGGAACATTCAGTCGACGGCATAAGAGAGTTTTTAGGGTTTTCTGTATTTTTTTTTAATTCTCCATTTAATTAAAGGTAAACCTTCTTAAACCTTTTTGATTTAATTGTTTTTATGATTAAATTAATCATTCTTATGATGGATTAGGGTTAGGGTTTATATAAAATCTGTAATTAATGATGTTATAATCATATTATGATGATCATATAATCTAGGGCTTGTATTAGATGGGGTTATGGGTAATTAATTAGTTCAATTTGTTTAAAACCCGTTTTTAAAAACTGGGCAGATTTTGAGTCAATTGTTTTGATCATATCGGGAGTTCTATAAACTCTTATTAAACGATCCAAGTACCCCTGGAAAGCTATTTGAAGTGGCTTTCCAATGCAAGAAACGAGAACTAAATTGGAGGTCGGGAAGTGGGTCAAAAACAGGTTACAACAGTCGGAGGTCAAAACAGTTTTGAATTCAGCCTGTTTTCTTTTTAAGTTTTGGGTTGTTTGGGGCACTTAGGGTTGCATTGGGATCTTCTCACGAACGTGAAAGATGGTTTATATATTGTAGTTAATATCTGCACTTGGTCTAAGGTGGTGGTTTAGGGTAAGACCCCTTAATGGTAACAAACTTTTAGTACGTTTAAAATCATAAAATCTGGAATGACAAAAGTAGATATATATATATCGGGGCCTTAACAGTAGCTTTAAGGTTAGGGCAAGTGGGAGGTGTTAGCCAACATATGTAAGGGTATGAATATTCCCTTTACAGAAACCATGGGTAGGTTTAAGTGGGCGTTTGACCTAAAGTTTTGAGACCTAAAACTGGGACTGTTTTGGGTAAAATACGAACGGGTTAGTTATTAAACTTAACCAAGTTAAGGACTTGTTAAGGAAGGGTATTGGGGTAATTAGAGCTTATTAATGAGGTATATATGTGAGAATATGCTAGATGTCCATCATAGGTTAATGAGCCATCTTAGTGATTGGTTCGTTTATTGATTTCGTATTTTTGGTTTGTTAGCTTGTTGCTAGTGCAAGGACGTGTGAAGGAGCTATCAGGTGAGTGTTCATAGTCCCATATTTATTTTTGTTTTTGACTTCCAGATGGGATGGAAGAGACACTGTGTTGAGTTGTTTCTAAATTGTTGCTGTGAATGTTTTATGGTTGTGATGGACTTGTGTGTACACTTATGTGATTAACTGCTATGCGATTTTTGATATGTTATTGTGGTTTGACAAGGTAGTGGCCTTGTGGTTTGCCAAGGTAGTGGCCTTGGGATAGGTACATCGGGTGATCATCTAAGGTACCATGATGTTGTTTGGCAAGGTAGGAGCCTTGGATTGGTTTGGTATGATTGGTCTTGATTGATAGTTGTTAATACATAATTGTAACACATTGTCCATATGTTCTTTTGTTGATGATTGTTATTCACAGCTTGTAACTGATTTTAGCGTTGGAGTCTAAACCTATGACTCTCACCAACTTTATGTTGACGTGTTTTAGTGTCTCTTTCAGGTGATACTATGGTTAAGCATGAGAAAATAAGTGGCTAGGATGGGAGAAGCATAGGATTGCATATAGAAGGAGAATCCCCGTTTCCTTCTTAGTTTTATTTGATTGTTCTTTTAATAAGTGATACTGTGGCACACATTTGTTTGTTGGTATGTTCTTTGTTGTCTTGGGTAAGAAGTAGGATTGTTACTTACTTACCTAGACCCCTTGCATTTTGTTGAGATATTGTCATGACCTTCGTGTCACCATTTTTATGACATTTCTTATTTCATATAGTTGTCTCTATAGACACGCCATGTTGTGATGATATCCTTACGTCGCGCCCCATGTTCCGCCATGGTGGGGTGTGACAGAATGGTATCAGAGACAATGGTTATAGAGAATTAGGTTTCCTAGTCGTGTAGCCTAGTCTATAGCTTAAGGGTCCCTGCATATAGGCGTCATAGGAGTATGTGTGCATTTTATAATAATTGATGTGGTTGGATGTTATTTTGCGATGTTGTTAAGTTAGGAACTAATATGGTTCATACTTGACCACATAATATTTTCCTTTCGGGTTTTGACTAGTGCGGGTTTAACTACCATCGTCCACGCTAGTCATCTTTGTAATTGCTAGAAAATGTATAATTATTTGTTTTAAATTTTCCGACTCTTATGGATGGCATGCCTTAAAATTATTTATGTTTTCGTTTGGATTATGTCTACACTAGTTTAGCTAGACTATGGATTTGTGATGTTTCAAGTTTTGACTATGTTATTTTAATAAATGGAGTTTTGGATTTTATTTTGTGTGTTTATGTGCTTGTGAGTTGATGGATTATGTGTTATGTGTAGTATTAATTTCTTATAAGTGTCATCATAGGAGGGAGTACATTGGTGAAAGGGAACATGTATAATTATGGAGGCCTACATAATTATATATGTGCCACAACACCACTAGACTTTCAAGTATGATTGCATGAAAGAGAATTGATACATGCTTGTATAGCATATGTTGGTAGTATGTATGATTATGATTAGGCGTATGTATAGTGGTAAGTATACTATATGGAGTATTCTGGTAGTTGTTAACGGGTGTCATGTTTTTACTATCAGCATGGTGAACACGCGAAATGGTGCTAGTGGAAGTGGTGATGGAAATCCTGACTTGGCTACTTTGATTGCTGCTCAAATGGCCAACATAATACCAACCATTGTTCAGCAGGTGACTAACAACCTGAACAACAATAATAACAACAATGGTCAAGGAGGAGGTGGAAACAATGGTTGTAGCTATAAGGCATTCACTTCTTGTGGTGCAAGAGAGTATGATGGGAAGGGCGGCGCGGTAGTACTTACCCAATGGATTGAGAAGATGGAGAATGTAATTCAGATGAGTGGATGCTTACCAAATCAAATGGTCATGTACGTAACTGGTTCACTGGTAGGGAAGGCTTTAACTTGGTGGAACACTCAAGTTCAAGCAAGGGGAAGAGTTGCTGCAAATGCTATGGCTTGGGCCGATTTTAAAGCTCTTATGACTACGGAGTTTTGTCCAAGCAATGAGATGGAGAAGCTGGAAAATGAGTTTTGGGGACATGCTATGGTTGGAGCGGCTCATGCAGAATACACAAATCGCTTCCATGAATTGGCAAAGTTGGTTCCCCATTTGGTTACCCCTGAGGCGAACAAGATTAAGCGGTACATTGCTGGATTACCTCCTCAGATCAGGGGAATGATTAAGGCTACTCAGCCTAACACAATACAACAGGCCATACTAACGGCAGGAATACTTACTGAGGAGGCGGTATCTAGTGGAATCTTGGTCAAGGCGGGAGATAAAAGAAAGGAGCCAGAAGCCGCGAAGTCGCTTGACACCAACTGGAAGAATGCTAAGAAGGCGAATGATGGAAGAAATTTTGCCATGAGGGTACCTCAAGGTTCTGGACATCCGAACAACAACAATGCTGCCTGCCGAACCTGCTCTAGGTTCCATCCAAGAGGTACGCCATGCCAGACATGCTACAATTGCCAGAAACCGGGACACTTTGCCAGAAAATGTGACGCACCTAACAGAAACGCAACACCAATCCAGTCTGTAAGGACGAATGTCACTGGGGGAAATTGTTTTGAGTGTGGATAACCCGGGCATTTCCAGAGGGAGTGCCCTAGATTGGTTGGAGCAACCAACCAGGGCAGAGGCCAGTTAGCTTTGGAGGGAAGTCGAGGAAACCAAGGCGGTGGAAACCGGAACAATGCTAACCGCAACAATGGGAACAATGGGAATCGGAACTGGAACAGGAACGAGGGAAATCAGAATAGGGAAAATCGGAATGGAGGCAGGGTTTACCTTGCAAATGCAGTAGAAGCGGTTCAGGACCCGAATGTAGTCACGGGTACGTTTTCTGTTAACAATCACCTCGCTACGATTCTTTTTGACTCTGGGGCAGATTTTAGTTTTGTGTCGTCTCAATTCGTGCCTTTGTTAGATATGAACCCTAGTGTAGCGAAACCAGGATATGTGATTGAAATAGCTAGTGGTAAGCAAGAAGAAGTAGATGAGATATTTTTGAACTGCAAATTAGAGTTGGGAGAATTTAAGTTCACCATAGATTTAATCCCTCTAGGACATGGGAGCTTCGATGTAATCATTGGGATGGATTGGTTATCGAAGCATAGGGCTGAGCTAATGTGTCATGAAAAGATTGTTAAGATACCCATAGGTGATATGAAGGTGTTATACGTGTACGGAGAAAGAAATGAGAAGAAGACCAGGTCCCTTATGAATGCCAAGGATGATGAGCCACAAATCAATAAGATTCGAGTAGTAAGAGAGTTCGTCGATGTATTCCCGGATGACTTGATGGGGTTACCACCGGTGAGACAAGTAGAGTTTAAGATTGACTTAGTACCCGGGGCAACACCCGTAGCGAAGTCACCATATCATCTAGCACCGTCAGAGATGCAAGAATTAGCCGAGCAACTTAAGGAATTACAGGATAAGGGTTTCATTCGACCAAGTTCTTCTCCATGGGGAGCGCCGGTGCTATTTGTCAAGAAGAAGGATGGATCTTTCCGAATGTGTATTGATTATCGGGAGTTGAACAAGCTGACCATTAAGAACCGTTATCCTCTCCCAAGGATTGACGATTTATTTGATCAGCTGCAAGGAGCAAGGTACTTCTCAAAAATTGACCTTAGGTCCGGTTATCACCAACTAAGGGTCTGTGAGGAGGACATACAAAAGACCGCGTTCAGAACAAGGTACGGACATTTTGAATTCACCGTTATGCCATTTGGATTGACGAACGCGCCAGCAGTGTTCATGGATCTAATGAACCGAGTGTGCAAGCCATATCTAGACAAATTTGTCATAGTCTTCATTGATGACATACTTATCTACTCTAAGACGGAGGAGGAGCATAACCAACATTTGAGATCGGTATTGGAGCTGCTTAGGAAGGAGAAACTTTATGGGAAGTTCTCCAAGTGTGAATTTTGGCTGCAAGAGGTACAATTTCTGGGGCATGTAATCGATAATGATGGCATACATGTAGACCCAAAGAAGATTGAGGCAGTAAAGGATTGGAAGGCACCTACTACACCGTCAGAAATAAGGTCATTCTTAGGCTTGGCAGGATATTACAGGAGATTTATAGAGAATTTCTCTAGAGTATCAAAGCCTTTGACACTATTGACCCAAAAGAATCAGAAGTATGAATGGGGCGAAGAGCAAGAACATGCGTTTCAGACACTAAAGGATAGGTTGTGTAATGCACCTATCTTGTCTTTACCAGAAGGGGTGGAAGATTTTGTGGTTTACTGTGATGCGTCCAACCAGGGTTTGGGATGTGTTCTTATGCAGCGAGACAAGGTCATAGCTTATGCATCACGACAATTGAAAAACCATGAGAAGAATTACACCACACATGACTTGGAACTAGGAGCTGTAGTCTTTGCTCTCAAGATATGGAGACATTACTTGTATGGGACGAAAAGTGTGATCTTTACGGACCACAAAAGTTTGCAGCACATCTTTGATCAGAAAGATTTGAACATGAGGCAGAGACGATGGTTGGAGTTATTTTGTGATTATGACTGTGAGATTAAGTATCACCCTGGGAAGGCCAATGTGGTGGCAGATGCGCTAAGTAGGAAGGAGAGGCTAAAACCAAAGAGAGTAAGGGCAATGAGCATAACAATTCAGACAACTCTTAAGGATAGAATTCGGGTAGCACAAATAGAGGCTGTAAAGGAAGAAAGGCTGGTTGAAGAAAATCTACATACTATGGATCAGTACATGGAAGAAAGAGGAGATGGTTGCAAGTATTACTTGGATAGAATCTGGGTTCCGTTGTTTGGCGATACAAGGAAGGTGATATTGGATGAAGCTCATACGTCGAGGTATTAGATACACCCAGGAGCTGATAAGATGTATCAAGACATGAGAGATATGTATTGGTGGCCAGGAATGAAGAAGGATGTAGCTTTGTACGTTAGTGAATGTTTGACTTGCTCCAAGGTGAAGGCTGAACATCAAAGACCGTCAGGATTACTGCAACAACCAGAGGTTCCTAAATGGAAGTGGGAGAATATTGCCATGGACTTCATTACAAAACTGCCAAGGTCTAACAGTGGAAATGATATGATTTGGGTAATAGTGGACAGACTGACTAAGTCTGCCCATTTTGTGGCAATGAAGGAGGATGATAAGATGGAAAGGTTTGCCAAGAAATACTTGGAACATGTGGTGGCAAAACATGGAGTACCGGTGTCGATCATATCAGATAGAGATAGCAGGTTTACGTCTAGATTTTGGGGACTATTGCAGAAGGCTTTGGGTACGAGGTTGGATATGAGCACAGCTTATCATCCGCAGACGGATGGACAGAGTGAGAGGACTATACAAACACTGGAGGACATGTTAAGAGCATGTGTGATAGATTTTGGAGGAAGTTGGGAGAATCATCTGGCGTTGGCAGAATTCTCGTACAATAATAGCTACCATGCTAGTATAGAGTGTGCACCGTTTGAGGCACTCTATGGTAGGAAGTGTAGGTCACCGCTGTTATGGGCTGAAGTAGGAAGTAGCCAACTAATTGGACCGGAGATGGTACAGGAGACTACGGACGCAATTACCATGCTTAAGGAAAAATTAAAGGCGGCTAGAGATCGACAAAAGATCTATGCGGACAAGAGGCGTAAGCCGTTGGAATTTGGGGTTGGGGACAAGGTGATGCTAAAGGTTTCACCATGGAAAGGGGTGATGCGGTTCGGGAAGAAAGGGAAGTTAGCACCTAGATTTGTGGGGCCATTTGAAATCCTTGAAAGGATTGGGCTAGTGGCATACAGGTTGAGATTACCGAAAGAGTTAAGTAGTGTACATGACGTGTTTCATTGATGTAGTGTTTTTACTACCCTTTAGGAAAAGAGCAATAAAATAGGGTAAGCGTGCACGACGATTTAGGAAAACCGTGTGTGAATGACCCTAAAAGTGAGTTCGTTCTCTCGAGGAGGCACGTGTGTTGTGTAATGAATGATTGATTATGTTTTTGATTATTAATGAGAAGAAAAGAAGAGAAAATGACGAAGACGAAAAAATAGAAAAAATAAGGCGAAAACACTACTAGAAAGTTACGACGTAGAACGTAAAAAGTGCAAAAATTAAAATTTTAACCTAAAAATTCCTAAAAATTACTAAAAATCCACAATAAAATTCTAAGAGTTTACAAAAAATCCAAACTTGCTAAAACCTTTTAATTAATTTAATAATGACTTTTTAATGCTAATTAAAGCCCTAAAAATCACTTTTAAATATTAAAAAGCCCTAAACTAGATTTTATAATTTGTAAACCTCAAAAATGACCTAATTAAACTAAAAACTATTTTTAAAAATTTTAAAACCAAATTAAACTATTTTTAAACTCCTAAAAACTATTAAAATCTATTAAATCTTAAATTAATTCTAAAAATTAATTGAAAAGCCTAAAAATTATTTGGAAAGTGAAAAAGTTCCTATTTTAATGTCTAGAATCTAGGAAAAATGAAAAAAAGTTAAAAATAAAACTTTTAATTTTTATGAATAAAATAATAATAAAATAATCCAAAAAATAAAAAGTTCTCAAATAAATTCTAAAAAATTCTCAAAAATCCTAAATATTCTAACTAAGAAGAAAATGTAAATTAAAGTTCCTAAAACCTTTTAGTTAATTTTATATTAATTTTCAAAGTTGTCTAAAAACCCTAAAATTAAATAAAATTAAAAATTAAAGTTTTTGAAAACTTTTTTAAATGTAAACCTCAAAAATAAGAATTAAATCCTAAAAACTATTTTTCCCTAATTAAAAACTACTTTTAACTATTTTTTAATCAATTAATAAAAAACGTCTAATAAATAAATTGTAAAAAATAAATAAGGAAAAGGAAAAATTAAACTAATAGCCAGGAAAATCCTAATAACTATTACTAGCCTAGGAAAAATGAAAAGAAGCTAAAAAGCTAAACCAATAAGCTCAAATGAGCTTATTTGCTCACGGCTTTATTTAAATAAGCTGAAAGCAAAAGTGGTTAAGTACGTATTGTTTTCAAACCATAACATGAAAACACATCTAGATCAACGGTAGTACCCTTTACTCCTCCTTCGAGAGGTCGAGGGTTCGAGCCCGTTGCGGGTGATGTTTTGCTAAAATTTTCTTTTTTTTTCTTTTTTCACACTTGAATCCAGTAACTTTTCAACACACAAAAACACAATTACAAACCTAAAGTGACCAAGATTGGATCAATGAGAAGCTCAAATATGCCCAGGTCTGCTTATGTTTCTGATGAACAAGTATGTGTTATACTTGTGCAGATATGAACCAAGAGGAGCTTGGCTTTGCTTTTCTTGTGGGTATTTTTGGATAAACAGGGCACCCCTACACTCTTTCTGAGTGTAGGGAGTCACAACAAGTAGCAAACAATCACTTAACTCACAAAAGTTGGACAATCAAATCAAAACAAAGCATATGAAAGTAAAATGAAGTTGCTGTGACAGTATTTAGGTCTGGTGGTACGTTTTAAGCTAGCAAATGCACACAAATGAATTTCCAAGGCCTAAATCTTGCATACACACTCACAAACCAGCATAAAAACAAACTGCAAACCTATATATCCCTAACACTTAACAGCTTTCAAGATTCAAGCACATGTTTTCATGAAAATTAAGCAGAAAAATGGATATGCAGATTATGCTATACTTTTTCTCTTTTAAACACACAACTATGCTCAAACTTGATCCAATATAGACTAAAACTAGCAAACAACCTATCTCAATCCTATTTATCCTATCTAACAACTTTTTAAAACACAAATTAAGATTCTTACCCTGCTAAAACATTAATCCAAACACCCCTTTAAATTTCAGTTTCACACTTTTTCAAATCAAAACCTTTTCAAACACACTCAAAATGATTTCAACAGCTTAAAACATGTATGTCATAACATTTAAACACAATCCAAACCAATTTCAAACACTTAGCATGCAATCAAACCAATCACTCAAATCACTTTTTTTTTCTGAAAATTCCAAAAGGGAAAAGAAACTTACCAATGAACCTTACATCCAAGGTTCATTGTGGTTGCATAACCACCTCCCATATGCCCGGGCATATGCTGACAATGATCAACAAAAAATTACCAAAACCTGCTAAGAAGAAAAAGAAAAGAATAACAAGCACAAAAATATGTAATCTGTTTTCTTTTTTTCTTTCTTAAAAAACTTACACAAACTTTCAATCCCTTTCAAACACGTTTTAAAACACTCTAACTTCAAAAATCAACAATCCCTCAGTCCACTTTCACTTTCTAAAAGATTGGATCTTTGAAAGTTGAAACACTTTTTCAAAACCTTTTTGAAATTGAAACCTCAAACAAATCTTTCATACTTTAAAATGGAACTCAGAATTTAGCATAAACACAACACACAACTTTTCAAAAACATAAAAGGAATTACACTTTAACTTAAAAATACCAACTTTATTTCTTAAAAAAGGAATTACAAGTGATTAGCTAAAAATTCTGGAACAAAAGGGGTATGAACAGGCTCATCCCCTATTTATACAAGAAGTAGAACATTCTAGGAGCTAATTAAAATAATACAAAAGCTAAACCCTAAAATCTGGAATCTCAAAATTGCCCTTGAAGGTTTGACTGATTTTTGGGTCAAAAATCGTCCCATGTGACTTGACAGCTTTGGAATCTTGATCTTGAGCGTTGGATGAACCTTGGGGACAAAGGAGACGCATCCAATCGTTTATCTGGTCGGGGTATTGGGTTTTGTGTGAAAACGATGGAGCAGGGGAGTGCTTGGGTGAGGACCACAGGACACGTGGAGAGGTTTGGTGAGGTGGGAAAGGTTGAGGGGAATCTTAATCAAAGATCTGCACCTTCTTAGGGAATAACCCTTTGGGTTGGTGTTGATTGAGTCTGGGGAATGATTAGGGTTTATCAGGATAAAAGGGTGGGTTTAATCTTAATTTGGGTTAATTTGTTTTTAAATTCTTGTTTAGGAGGGAATGGGGGGGGTAAGTGGGATTTGAATTTTGACCAGGTTTAATATTAAAACCGGTTTGGGCTTGGGTATGGACGGGTAGGGTCGGTTTTGTGGGTGGGTGGTGGGTAAATGGGTGGGTAGGGCTGAGGTGGCATTGTCTGGTTGGTGGAAGGAGTTTGGTGGTTTGGCAGGTTGAGTCCCCAAGCTTCTCACTTCTTTGCACTTTGTAATAAATCCCATCAGTGCTCATTTTGCCTTTGTCAACTTTTGACAACTTGTCAAATTTGGCACACAAAGTTTATAAACTTTTTCCAAGGGCCTTATATGTATATTCTTCAAACTTGATGGACTGATCTTGTAATATCTTCAAGTATTAAGGTCCATACTTGTACAATTGACATTTGGAGGGTCAATTATGACAAGTTCTTCAAAGATGAGGGGCCATTTTTGCCAATCTTCAATTCTTCAAGGGTCTTTTTGCAAAATTCCAAACTTGGGCCCGGTTCATTGTGCGACTTCGTTTCCCGTGTTCGTTTTTGATTGATTCTTGTGATCTTTTGCCAATTCCTCAATATCCGTACCTAAAAATACACAAGTAACAAACACGAGCATATATTTGGTCTATTTTATGTTATTTTATGCATTTTAAGGCCGTTTTGGACGATGAGACCATGTATAAAAGCAGTCTCATCACTCCCCCATACTAAACCATTGCCGTGCCCTCACGCAATGCTAGAATAAAGTATCAAAGCATCTCCAAAATTCAATTTTATTCACTTTTATTCAAATGATAACTAGCTACATTACTACTATTGCTACTACTTGTGTTTTAGACATAATGTATGATTCTCATCGCAAAATGGGACGTTTAGGTTCATAGAATAAGAACACGTGAATGCTTCGTTAGAAATAATTTCATCGTCCTCGATTTTTACCTTAATTCCATGCCAAGCGTGCAACGAGATCATTGTCATTATAAGTTAGTAATGCTAACACTACTCATATGCCCTAATCACGTACTTATTCTCCCATTATTCCTAAGTTGTATCTCTTATATTTTATTTTGTCTTAATGATCACGAGGATACATTGTTGACTTATGCGATAATAGAGATTTAGGTCTAAAAATAGAGTCCTAACGGTGTAACTAAGACCATCAAATCAATAACCCCTCCTAATAGACAACGATGTTAAAAAATTAAGTTGACAAGAAGAATCGATAAACACGGTTTTATAACGGTTTTGAACATGAGACTTATTACCAAGACTTTTATACGCCCCCTAACGGAAGGGCCTTATTATCTTTGGTTTACCTCCATCTTTTATTCAACTTCGCCATGAAGCTTTTATTATGACTTTGGTCTTGCCTTGCCTTTTATTATCCGCCATCATCGGTGGTTTTATTAGCCAAAGACGTATATCCTCACGCTAAAGCGAATTTTGGATCTTTAAAGCTTCGAAGATTAAGGCTTGATTCACTTTCAATTTTGCATAGATTTTAGCCCTTGTGGGGCTTCAAATTGTTTGCTAGATTTAGGTGAGCACTTGAAATCTTATTATTAGGTGAAGCTTTCGATTATTGGGGTGCCAATACTTCAAAACCGTGACGCTGGCGATACCTTAATGTCTTCCCAATTTAATTACACGAAAGCTACTAGAAAAGACTAGAAACCCAACAATCAAAACTAAACCGCTAAGTCAATATTTATTAAGCAAAAAATATTTACATGCGAAGGGAGAATAAGCAAACAACGAGAACACATGAGTTTTTGAAAGAATACGAGTACTCTACGTTTAGCATAGTAACTTATAATTAACTCTATCATTTCTCGTCCTCATTTAAGAGACTTAGCCTAATGTATAGTTAAGGAATCAAAGCTAAGTGCTCAACACGCACGGTCGAGTCAAAAATTACTCTTATTCTCGCCATCGGAAAATCTACATTCGTGTCTTCAAACACTTATGAAACATGAGAAAAATTTTAAAATTTGGCCATTTTTAGCCTTATTTTGCAAGAAAACGATAAACAAAACAATAAACTTTGGAAAGCGTGAAGGTTTGGCAAGGCAAGTATCTATTCACCCCCCCATACTAAAGTTAAACATTGTCCTCAATGTTTCGAGTCTAGGGGTGCAAACACCCCCATACTAGAGACGTAGTCGAATGCCTAATCTAGCATGGAAAGGGTGTAACCAATAAGTAATAGCCGTTTATGAAGTGTGCTAAAAACCTAAGGTTAGAACATAAAAGGATATATCATATGGATATTGGGAATGGCCTCCAAAGCAAACGATCGAGTGCTCCCATGAACGAACACGAGAGGCTCTAATCGTGAAGATGATAATCTAAAAGACACAATTCACAAACAACCACGGAACAAAGGTTGGAAGGGCACAAATCCCCTCACATTAAACTAATTAGAAAGCAATAATATGTACATGGATAAGCATGGGTCTCCCCCACGAGGCACCTTGTTTTTGATAACCGAGTCAAAAGCTCGACTCGAATCCCCATAAATGTGATCATTTATGGATAATCATGGTTTGGTCAATTTTTGGTGGGGCTTACATGATAAACAAGGCCCAAAAGTACGTGGAGTACTTTAAAAATCCGATAAACGTATACCGGGGTCAAAGATAGCGTCCTCGTTTTCGGATGAAAGACGAGACAACACAACTCCAACACAAATCCCAATGGGATAGAAGAAAATAGGAGAGAAGAAATAGAAGGGTGGGACAATGGGTAAGGCAAAACATTGAGCTACTCGAGGTAGACTCGCACCAATCAAATGAAAAGATTTTCCATTTATTGCATCGGTGGAAGACCGAGATTTCCCTATATAAGCAATTCCAGGATCAAATATCTCGTCCTCGGTGGAGAAAGGGAAGGAAACATAAGGGGCTTCCCCCACACTAAATCCACACAAAGCATCGTCAAAAGGAGAAGACGAGCTTGTAGTACTCAATAAACGCGGTGATGACGGAGTTAGAATTGTAGAAAAATCTTTTAAATTAAATTCAAAATCTTTTCCTTTTTCATCTTTTAAACTCTCCTTGTGAAAACCCGATTTAATTATGTCAAAAATATTTGGTGTATCTAAAACAATGTTAGTCACACCAAAAATTCTCACATTTTGAAAGCGTTTTGGTTTAGGTGGTGGCAAGTTTTCAAATCTTTTGTCAACAAAGAAAACCTCCCCATCGGGATCAACGTATTCATCATCCGAAGAATCACTCGAGATTGGAATCATAGGCTTAACACTCTTAACCTCCATCGGCGGAGGGGACGGAACTTCATTTTTATCAACAACTCCTAAAACTCTATTTGAAATCTTTTTGCAAATGTTTTTGATGGGATTAACATTGTACAAAGATGTGATCGAATAAACATGAGAAAGAGTGGAGTTTTGGGTTGCATTAATGACGAGTTCTTCCTCATTGAAACGAAGAGTGATTTTTCTTGCATGCACATCGATAAGTGCTCTCGAGGTATCCAAAAAAGATCGACCTAAAATTAACGGAACTTTAGGATCGATGGGAATGTCAACAACAATGAAGTCCACGGGATAATAGAATTTCCCAACTTTCACGAAGACGTCCTCGGCAACTCCACAAGCTAGAATCGTAGAATGATCGGCCATTTCGATTGACATTCTTGAAGGAGTGAGATTTGGAAGATTGAGCGATTTAAAAATCTCAAGAGGCATCAAATTAATACTAGCACCAAGATCGGCCAAGGCGTAGCATTCTTCCATGTCTTGGATAGCACATGGGATTAAAAACTTTCCAGGATCACCGACTTTTTGAGGTATGCGGCTTAGAAAAACCGAAGAACAACTAGACGACTTTTGCAATTTTTCTTTGTTATTCAACATACTTTTGAAGTTCGCGGCAAATCGAGGCATCATGACTAAGGCGTCGGCAAAACTTATATTGAAATGCAAGTCACGAAACATTTTCATAAAGAGTTCAAATTGATAATTATTTCGTTCTTGTGCCTTTTCCTTGTCTCGTCTTGAAGGGTAGGGTAAAGGTGGTGTGGGTTGGGGCAAATTAGGCATAGGCATCGGCCTTGGAATCTCGGGTTCCATTATGGGTATTGGTTCAACCGTAGGTGTGGTTTGAGCGGTACTTCGTGGGCTTGAGATGTGCTCCTTTTCAACCACAACCTCGGGTTCTTTCTCTTTTTCCTTCTCCATAGAAGTACTTGGACGAGAAATGGGTTCTTTGAAAGTTTTACCACTACGAGTGGCAACAACCTTCAACTCTCCTTTCGGGTTCACGATGGTATCACTAGGAAGACCACCCAAAGAAGAGGGCTTACACATGATAGCTTCAAACATTTTAGCCATACGGTCTTCAAACTTAGATTGCCTAGCATCCGCTTTTAACAACTCTTGCTTAATCTCATGTTGTCCTTGCTCCATTTTTTGTTGATTTTGTTGGAGTCGTGTGACATTTCCTTCCATTTTATTAGCATGAGTTTTAAGTTCATTAGCAAGTTCGGTTTTAAGCTCGTTTTTCAACTCGGATCTTAAGCTAATCATCTCACGTTGCATGTTGTCAAACTTAGCATCATTAGCCTTAGCATAATCTAAAAATTCTCCTTGCAAATTTTTAGTGTGAGCATTTTGAAAACCTTGAGTAGGAGTTTGAAAATCACGGTTTTGGTTTTGGTTAGAAATTTGCCCATTACCACTTTGATAATTACCCTTGTTATAATTCCTTTGATTTCCTTGGTAATTTCCACCTTGATTGTTGTTTCGATAGTTATTAGCATTTTGATTTTGTGGAGCTTGATTTTGGCGGGAACCTTGACCGATTTGGTTATAAGTTCCCGTGGCTACATAAGCATTCGAAGTGTTACCATCCGCGGTAATGCACTCGGAAAAATCATGAGCTCCACCACATGAAATACAACTCTTAGCAACCGCTTTAACCGAAGCGGTGTTTGAAGCTTCTTGAGCTTTCCAATGAGACATAAGAGTCGAAAACCTATCGAAAAACCGATTCTCCTCATTTGCTTCATCTTGCAAGGCATTAATGGAACGAGATGATGACGAGCCCAAATTGGCAACACTCGGTGTGTTACGAGGGCTATAGACCTTAGACCTATTTTCTATGATTTTCAAAGCCTCATTGGTCGTTTTGCACAAAAAATTACCACCCGCGGCGGCATTTAAATAATCTCGTTCATGTTCATTAAGCCCATTATAAAAAGTGTCAATTTGATGCAATTCGGAAAAATCATGGTGTGGACATTCATGTAACATTTCTTTAAATCTTTCCCAAGCCATTGAAAAACTTTCATTTGGTCTTTGTGTAAAACGTGAAATCTCGTTTTTCAAATGTGTTGTCTTAGATGGTGGAAAAAATTGATTCACAAATTTAGACACGAGATCGGCCCATGTCAAAATCGAATTCGGTGGTTCTTTCTCAAGCCATATCTTGGCGGGTCCATCTAACGAGTAAGGAAACAACATCATCTTAATGGCATCGTGTGGTACATCCTTAAACTTGCTTGTCGCGGTGAGACGATTAAATTGCCTAATGTGATAATGTGGGTTGTCTTTTTCGTGACCGCGAAACTTGTTTGCTTGAAGCATAGACATTAAACCCGTTTTGATCTCAAAGTTCTCCGCAAGGATGGCGGGAATCACAATGGCCTCTCCAAAACCCTCGGTGGGTGCTTGAAGCAACTCCATCATAGTACGATTAGCCATGATAGCTTCTTGTTCTACAATAGGTTCCTCACTTGGAGACTCCTCACTAGAATGAGTGAGTGATTTGTTTCTTCGTTTACGAGCACGTCTAGCTTTAGAGCGAGTTTGCATAAACGTCACGTACAACGAGAAGGCGAGCAAAGAAGATTCTTTTTGGTATTTTGTTTTTTTTCAATTTTTTTTTTTGGTTTTTGATTGTATTAACTTTTTTAGAAATTGGTGAATGTATTAAGTAGACAATGAGTCCACAAATCTCCTCACTAATCAAATCTCTTGATTAAAAAGGCCTCAAGGAATGAAAACGATCACGTGGAGTGAACGCCTTCGATGACTTTAGAACGATGGTGGAACACCAAATCGTTCAAGAGGGTTTAATCAAATGGAAACCAAGAAAATATATAAGATATGTAATAATACTTTGGGCGGCAAAACCCTCGATTCACTCTCAAAATCAAATACGCACAAGCAAGCGGAGGAAACGAGGCGGCGCGAAGCACTTAAGAGCCTTTTTCCTTTAGGTCGTGAAATACAACCGCCTTATACCCACCTTATAGTTTGTATTATCAAGATTAAGCTTCACGAAAGTATTTATCTATTTTTGCCTTTTTCTTTGGTTTGAGATTCGAATACAATGATTGGGTAATGACCTCCCAAGTCAAGGTTGTGATTTCTCACGTATTTGGAGTACTTGTGTATTTATTGTTCTACGTATACAATATAGTAATAATATTCACACAAAAACCGAAAAACGATAATACGTATTAATAGAGTGCTATTAATACAAATACTATTATGGCTAGTATAGAAAACAACAATGTTCAATCAAAACACAACACGCCTCCCCGGCGGCGGCGCCAAAAAATGATGTAGTGTTTTTACTACCCTTTAGGAAAAGAGCAATAAAATAGGGTAAGCGTGCACGACGATTTAGGAAAACCGTGTGTGAATGACCCTAAAAGTGAGTTCGTTCTCTCGAGGAGGCACGTGTGTTGTGTAATGAATGATTGATTATGTTTTTGATTATTAATGAGAAGAAAATAAGAGAAAATGACGAAGACGAAAAAATAGAAAAAATAAGGCGAAAACACTACTAGAAAGTTACGACGTAGAACGTAAAAAGTGCAAAAATTAAAATTTTAACCTAAAAATTCCTAAAAATTACTAAAAATCCACAAAAAAATTCTAAGAGTTTACAAAAAATCCAAACTTGCTAAAACCTTTTAATTAATTTAATAATGACTTTTTAATGCTAATTAAAGCCCTAAAAATCACTTTTAAATATTAAAAAGCCCTAAACTAGATTTTATAATTTGTAAACCTCAAAAATGACCTAATTAAACTAAAAACTATTTTTAAAAATTTTAAAACCAAATTAAACTATTTTTAAACTCCTAAAAACTATTAAAATCTATTAAATCTTAAATTAATTCTAAAAATTAATTGAAAAGCCTAAAAATTATTTGGAAAGTGAAAAAGTTCCTATTTTAATGTCTAGAATCTAGGAAAAATGAAAAAAAGTTAAAAATAAAACTTTTAATTTTTATGAATAAAATAATAATAAAATAATCCAAAAAATAAAAAGTTCTCAAATAAATTCTAAAAAATTCTCAAAAATCCTAAATATTCTAACTAAGAAGAAAATGTAAATTAAAGTTCCTAAAACCTTTTAGTTAATTTTATATTAATTTTCAAAGTTGTCTAAAAACCCTAAAATTAAATAAAATTAAAAATTAAAGTTTTTGAAAACTTTTTTAAATGTAAACCTCAAAAATAAGAATTAAATCCTAAAAACTATTTTTCCCTAATTAAAAACTACTTTTAACTATTTTTTAATCAATTAATAAAAAACGTCTAATAAATAAATTGTAAAAAATAAATAAGGAAAAGGAAAAATTAAACTAATAGCCAGGAAAATCCTAATAACTATTACTAGCCTAGGAAAAATGAAAAGAAGCTAAAAAGCTAAACCAATAAGCTCAAATGAGCTTATTTGCTCACGGCTTTATTTAAATAAGCTGAAAGCAAAAGTGGTTAAGTACGTATTGTTTTCAAACCATAACATGAAAACACATCTAGATCAACGGTAGTACCCTTTACTCCTCCTTCGAGAGGTCGAGGGTTCGAGCCCGTTGCGGGTGATGTTTTGCTAAAATTTTCTTTTTTTTTTCTTTTTTCACACTTGAATCCAGTAACTTTTCAACACACAAAAACACAATTACAAACCTAAAGTGACCAAGATTGGATCAATGAGAAGCTCAAATATGCCCAGGTCTGCTTATGTTTCTGATGAACAAGTATGTGTTATACTTGTGCAGATATGAACCAAGAGGAGCTTGGCTTTGCTTTTCTTGTGGGTATTTTTGGATAAACAGGGCACCCCTACACTCTTTCTGAGTGTAGGGAGTCACAACAAGTAGCAAACAATCACTTAACTCACAAAAGTTGGACAATCAAATCAAAACAAAGCATATGAAAGTAAAATGAAGTTGCTGTGACAGTATTTAGGTCTGGTGGTACGTTTTAAGCTAGCAAATGCACACAAATGAATTTCCAAGGCCTAAATCTTGCATACACACTCACAAACCAGCATAAAAACAAACTGCAAACCTATATATCCCTAACACTTAACAGCTTTCAAGATTCAATCACATGTTTTCATGAAAATTAAGCAGAAAAATGGATATGCAGATTATGCTATACTTTTTCTCTTTTAAACACACAACTATGCTCAAACTTGATCCAATATAGACTAAAACTAGCAAACAACCTATCTCAATCCTATTTATTCTATCTAACAACTTTTTAAAACACAAATTAAGATTCTTACCCTGCTAAAACATTAATCCAAACACCCCTTTAAATTTCAGTTTCACACTTTTTCAAATCAAAACCTTTTCAAACACACTCAAAATGATTTCAACAGCTTAAAACATGTATGTCATAACATTTAAACACAATCCAAACCAATTTCAAACACTTAGCATGCAATCAAACCAATCACTCAAATCACTTTTTTTTTCTGAAAATTCCAAAAGGGAAAAGAAACTTACCAATGAACCTTACATCCAAGGTTCATTGTGGTTGCATAACCACCTCCCATATGCCCGGGCATATGCTGACAATGATCAACAAAAAATTACCAAAACCTGCTAAGAAGAAAAAGAAAAGAATAACAAGCACAAAAATATGTAATCTGTTTTCTTTTTTTCTTTCTTAAAAACCTTACACAAACTTTCAATCCCTTTCAAACACGTTTTAAAACACTCTAACTTCAAAAATCAACAATCCCTCAGTCCACTTTCACTTTCTAAAAGATTGGATCTTTGAAAGTTGAAACACTTTTTCAAAACCTTTTTGAAATTGAAACCTCAAACAAATCTTTCACACTTTAAAATGGAACTCAGAATTTAGCATAAACACAACACACAACTTTTCAAAAACATAAAAGGAATTACACTTTAACTTAAAAATACCAACTTTATTTCTTAAAAAAGGAATTACAAGTGATTAGCTAAAAATTCTGGAACAAAAGGGGTATGAACAGGCTCATCCCCTATTTATACAAGAAGTAGAACATTCTAGGAGCTAATTAAAATAATACAAAAGCTAAACCCTAAAATCTGGAATCTCAAAATTGCCCTTGAAGGTTTGACTGATTTTTGGGTCAAAAATCGTCCCATGTGACTTGACAGCTTTGGAATCTTGATCTTGAGCGTTGGATGAACCTTGGGGACAAAGGAGACGCATCCAATCGTTTATCTGGTCGGGGTATTGGGTTTTGTGTGAAAACGATGGAGCAGGGGAGTGCTTGGGTGAGGACCACAGGACACGTGGAGAGGTTTGGTGAGGTGGGAAAGGTTGAGGGGAATCTTAATCAAAGATCTGCACCTTCTTAGGGAATAACCCTTTGGGTTGGTGTTGATTGAGTCTGGGGAATGATTAGGGTTTATCAGGATAAAAGGGTGGGTTTAATCTTAATTTGGGTTAATTTGTTTTTAAATTCTTGTTTAGGAGGGAATGGGGGGGGGGGTAAGTGGGATTTGACTTTTGACCAGGTTTAATATTAAAACCGGTTTGGGCTTGGGTATGGACGGGTAGGGTCGGTTTTGTGGGTGGGTGGTGGGTAAATGGGTGGGTAGGGCTGAGGTGGCATTGTCTGGTTGGTGGAAGGAGTTTGGTGGTTTGGCAGGTTGAGTCCCCAAGCTTCTCACTTCTTTGCACTTTGTAATAAATCCCATCAGTGCTCATTTTGCCTTTGTCAACTTTTGACAACTTGTCAAATTTGGCACACAAAGTTTATAAACTTTTTCCAAGGGCCTTATATGTATATTCTTCAAACTTGATGGACTGATCTTGTAATATCTTCAAATATTAAGGTCCATACTTGTACAATTGACATTTGGAGGGTCAATTGTGACAAGTTCTTCAAAGATGAGGGGCCATTTTTGCCAATCTTCAATTCTTCAAGGGTCTTTTTGCAAAATTCCAAACTTGGGCCCGGTTCATTGTGCGACTTCGTTTCCCGTGTTCGTTTTTGATTGATTCTTGTGATCTTTTGCCAATTCCTCAATATCCGTACCTAAAAATACACAAGTAACAAACACGAGCATATATTTGGTCTATTTTATGATATTTTATGCATTTTAAGGCCGTTTTGGACGATTAGACCATGTATAAAAGCAGTCTCATCATTCATGTCTCAAACTTGAGGAAATGCTTAGCAAGAACTGACTTGCAAGTGTTGGTGGACGATATTAGTATAGATGCGAGCCTTCGTTTTATTGAAGAGCCGATAGAGATTATGGACCGTGAAGTTAAAACCTTGAAAAGAAGTAAGATACCGTTAGTTAAGGTTAGGTGGAATTCTAAACGTGGACCGGAGTTCACGTGGGAACGGGAAGAGTTTATGAGGAGTAAGTATCCTCAGCTGTTCGTTAATGACGATCCTAAGGAGTAAATCTCGGGACGAGATTTCTATTAGGAGGGAGTGATGTGACAACCGTGGTTTTGAGGTTCGTCACTTGGTCTTACTTTTAGGTTATTTTATATGTGACTACTTGATTTTTGTGCTTACGTGTTTATGTTGTGTGAATGAGGTTGGTGTGGTTATTGCTTATGAGTATAGAGTACTCATAAGTAAATTGAGGAACGGTTATTTCATGTTCATGAGCTCACAAGTGGTGACTATGAAATGAAAATGGTGATATTGTGGTGTTTACGTATACGTATAAGTATTATAGTAATAGTGTTTTTTTTTAGGATTTACGGTTTAGCATTTAGAGGTCTCGAATGAGGTAATTAGTCATATGAATATTTTTCGGGATGGTTTTAGGTCATTTAGGACTTAATTATAAAGTTTATTTCAAAATTTGAGATTTTTTTTAAAAGGGTATATTTTACGTCTTTTACGGTAAAACGCGTAAATTTGACTAGTTTTACGGTTTTGAGGTTTTGGGAGTTTTAGGAGCTGAAATAAATTAAGGTAAATTAAGATAATATTAATAAGATATTAATTAACAATAAAAAGAAAAAAAAAATAAAGAAAAAAACGAAATTTAGGTGTTTGGGTCGGTTTAGAAGAAAAAAAAAGAAAAAAGGAATTTAAGGTGAGTAGTGTTTGGGTTGGGCTAGGACTTTTGGTTATATAAGGAACCCTTACACCAAAACAAATCATATTTTTTTTTCTCCTGGAACATTCAGTCGACGGCATAAGAGAGTTTTAGGGTTTTCTGTATTTTTTTTTCATTCTCCATTTAATTAAAGGTAAACCTTCTTAAACCTTTTTGATTTAATTGTTTTTATGATTAAATTAATCATTCTTATGATGGATTAGGGTTAGGATTTATATAAAATCTGTAATTAATGATGTTATAATCATATTATGATGATCATATAATCTAGGGCTTGTATTAGATGGGGTTATGGGTAATTAATTAGTTCAATTTGTTTAAAACCCGTTTTTAAAAACTGGGCAGATTTTGAGTCAATTGTTTTGATCATATCGGGAGTTCTATAAACTCTTATTGAACGATCCAAGTACCCCTGGAAAGCTATTTGAAGTGGCTTTCCAATGCAAGAAACGAGAACTAAATTGGAGGTCGGGAAGTGGGTCAAAAACAGGTTACAACAGTCGGAGGTCAAAACAGTTTTGAATTCAGCCTGTTTTCTTTTTAAGTTTTGGGTTGTTTGGGGCACTTAGGGTTGCATTGGGATCTTCTCACGAACGTGAAAGATGGTTTATATATTGTAGTTAATATCTGCACTTGGGCTAAGGTGGTGGTTTAGGGTAAGACCCCTTAATGGTAACAAACTTTTAGTACGTTTAAAATCATAAAATCTGGAATGACAAAAGTAGATATATATATATATATCGGGGCCTTAACAGTAGCTTTAAGGTTAGGGCAAGTGGGAGGTGTTAGCCAACATATGTAAGGGTATGAATATTCCCTTTACAGAAACCATGGGTAGGTTTAAGTGGGCGTTTGACCTAAAGTTTTGAGACCTAAAACTGGGACTGTTTTGGGTAAAATACGAACGGGTTAGTTATTAAACTTAACCAAGTTAAGGACTTGTTAAGGAAGGGTATTGGGGTAATTAGAGCTTATTAATGAGGTATATATGTGAGAATATGCTAGATGTCCATCATAGGTTAATGAGCCATCTTAGTGATTGGTTCGTTTATTGATTTCGTATTTTTGGTTTGTTAGCTTGTTGCTAGTGCAAGGACGTGTGAAGGAGCTATCAGGTGAGTGTTCATAGTCCCATATTTATTTTTGTTTTTGACTTCCAGATGGGATGGAAGAGACACTGTGTTGAGTTGTTTCTAAATTGTTGCTGTGAATGTTTTATGGTTGTGATGGACTTGTGTGTACACTTATGTGATTAACTGCTATGCGATTTTTGATATGTTATTGTGGTTTGACAAGGTAGTGGCCTTGTGGTTTGCCAAGGTAGTGGCCTTGGGATAGGTACATAGGGTGATCATCTAAGGTACCATGATGTTGTTTGGCAAGGTAGGAGCCTTGGATTGGTTTGGTATGATTGGTCTTGATTGATAGTTGTTAATACATAATTGTAACACATTGTCCATATGTTCTTTTGTTGATGATTGTTATTCACAGCTTGTAACTGATTTTAGCGTTGGAGTCTAAACCTATGACTCTCACCAACTTTATGTTGACGTGTTTTAGTGTCTCTTTCAGGTGATACTATGGTTAAGCATGAGAAAATAAGTGGCTAGGATGGGAGAAGCATAGGATTGCATATAGAAGGAGAATCCCCGTTTCCTTCTTAGTTTTATTTGATTGTTCTTTTAATAAGTGATACTGTGGCACACATTTGTTTGTTGGTATGTTATTTGTTGTCTTGGGTAAGAAGTAGGACTGTTACTTACTTACCTAGACCCCTTGCATTTTGTTGAGATATTGTCATGACCTTCGTGTCACCATTTTTATGACATTTCTTATTTCATATAGTTGTCTCTATAGACACACCATGTTGTGATGATATCCTTACGTCGCGCCCCATGTTCCGCCATGGTGGGGTGTGACATTGGTCATTGCAAAAATGAGTCCCACGATCACTAATAATGGCACGAGGCACACCGAATCTAGCGAATAGAGCTTTTAAAAAGTTACAAACCACCCTTGCGTCATTAGTAGGTAAAGCTTTGGCTTCAACCCACTTTGAAACGTAGTCAACGACTACAAGGATGTATTTGTTTCCTTTAGAAGAAGGGAATGGCCCCATAAAGTCGATACCCCAAACATCAAAGATTTCACACTCTTGAATGAAATTCTGAGGCATCTCGTCTTTATGTGTGATCTTGCCTTGTTTTTGGCAAACATCACATCGTTTAACCATATTGTGAGCATCACGATATATGGAGGGCCAATAGAATCCCGAATCAAACACTTTTTTGGCGGTGTAGTTGGGACCAAAGTGACCACCGGTGGGTCCTTTGTGGCAAGCATCAAGGATTTCCGAAGCTGCCGGTCCATCAACACATCAGCGAATAATCAGGTCGGCACATTGTTTGAATAGGTAAGGGTCGTCCCAAAAGTAAGTCTTAATGTCGGTGAAGAACTTTTTCTTTTGTTGGGACGTCAACCCTTCCTTAAGAATTCCACCCGCCAAGTAGTTTGCAAAGTCCGCAAACCATGGGGTTTCATTCGACTTCGAGTTTATAGACATTAAGGTCTCCAAGGGAAAAGAATCATTGATTTCTTTGTTCGGATGATCCCCTTGGTAAGGAGCCTCAAGTCTGCTGAGATGGTCCGCGGCTAGGTTTTCAGCTCCTTTTTTATCGCGAATTTCGATTTTAAATTCCTGGAGCAACAAAACCCAACGAAGAAGTCTTGGTTTACTATCTTGCTTTGTCAACAAGTACTTCAACGCGGAATGATCGGTGTAAACAATTGTTGTAGAAAGGACAAGATAGGGGCGAAATTTTTCAAAAGCATAGATAACCGCTAAAAGCTCTTTTTCGGTTGTCGTATAATGCAATAGTGCCCCAGTCATTGTCTTGCTAGCGTAATAGATTGGTTGGAAGTGTTGATTCACTCTTTGTCCCAAAACCGCTCCAATAGCAAAATCACTAGCATCGCACATCAACTCAAAGGGAAGCTCCCAATTAGGGGTAACCAAGACGGGTGCCTTAGTTAGCTTATCCTTAAGCGAGTTGAAGGCTTCAAGGCACTCTTTGGAAAAGAGAAAAGGAGTATCTTTTTCCAAGAGGTGGGTCATCGGGCGAGCGATTTGAGAAAAATCTTTGATGAATCGACGGTAGAAGCCCGCATGACCTAGAAAACTTCTCACACCCTTCACGGTTGAGGGTGGAGGCAACTTGGCGATAACATCGACTTTAGCACGGTCTACTTCAAGACCGGCTTTGGAAATTTTGTGTCCCAGCACGATGCCTTCTTTTACCATAAAATGGCATTTTTCCCAATTCAGAACAAGGCGAGTGTCTTCGCACCGCTTAAGCATACGTTCCAAATTGGCAAGGCAAGAAGAGAAGGAATCCCCGAAGATCGAGAAATCATCCATGAAGACTTCCATGGTTTGTTCAACCATGTCATGGAAGATAGCTAACATGCACCTTTGGAAAGTCCCGGGGGCATTGCATAAGCCAAAAGGCATTCTTTTGTAAGCAAAAGTGCCATAGGGACAAGTGAATGTTGTCTTCTCTTGATCTTGGGGATCGATGGGTATTTGAAAATAACCCGAGTAACCATCCAGAAAGCAGTAATATTCATTACCCGCTAAACGTTCAAGCATTTGGTCCATAAAAGGTAGAGGGAAATGATCCTTTCTCATGGCATCATTGAGTTTGCGGTAGTCTATACAAACTCTCCACCCAGTAACAAGACGAGTGGAAATTAACTCGTTGTGTTCATTGGGAACAACGGTTATTCCGCCCTTCTTGGGCACACAATGGATTGGACTAACCCATGGTGAATCCGAAATAGGGTAAATCATACCCGCATCAAGAAGTTTGATAACCTCTGTTTTGACGACGTCATGTATTTTTGGATTCACCCTTAGTTGGCTTTGAATAGTGGGCTTAAAGTCGTCCTCCATGAGAATTTTGTGTGTGCAGAAGTGAGGATCAATTCCACGAATATCAGAAATCTTCCAAGCAATAGCCTTCTTATGATCTTTCAACACGGTGATAAGTCGGGCTTTTTCTTCTTCCTTTAGGTTCTTAGCAATGATGACTGGCGATTTCTTCTCTTCGTCAAGGAATACATACTCGATATGGGGCGGCAACTCTTTAAGTTCTAAATCCGGAGGATTTTCGACGGGAGGTGTATTCGAAGTCGGAGTATCGATAGCAATGACCGTGGGAGATGGAGGAGAAGGATTGTCATCTTTGAGAAGGTTTTCAATGAGGCGGAGATCTTCATCCCAATTGGTAGTAGAATCGTCTTTGTCTAAATTCACATCTCCCATGGTGGCTTCCAAATCTTTCCAAAGGAAATCACTTTCTCCAAATAGAGATAGTGATGAGTCTATAGAGGAAACGGTCTCAACATTAGGAAGAGAGGTAGGAATACTTTTACAAGCATCTTTGAAGTGTTCTTCACAAGCCTCATCAAGAACGTCAATACAATTAACACTCTCGTATGAATAAGGCTGTTTAGAAAGCTTTCCCATGTTGAAGACTACTTTATCGTCACCCACTCTCATGATGAGCTCACCGGCTTCAACATCAATGAGAGTGCGACCGGTCCTCAAGAATGGACGACCAACAATCAGTGGCACACGAGGGTCCATCTCGTAGTCGACGACAACAAAATCAGCAGGAAAGGTGAATTTGTCGACTCCTACAATGACGTCTTCGGCTATCCCCACTGGATAAGCAACCGTACGGTTAGCTAATTCCAAAGTCATTTTGGTGGGGACTAGCTTAGGGAGAGATAATTGCTTCCAAACACTTAGAGGCATGAGATTAATACTGGCACCTAGATCGGCTAGGGCCATGCAATTCTCTACTCCCGGGAAATTGCAAGGAATTAAGAAACGACCCGGATCACCAAGCTTGGTTGGCAATTTCCTTAAGAGCACTGCAGAGCAATTCTCATTAAGTTGGGTGTTGGAAATATCGAGGAGCTTTTCCTTGTCGCTCAGAAGATCTTTAAACATTTTTGCATATTTAGGCATGTGAGCGAGAGACTCAACAAAGGAGATATTGAAATTCAGTTGTTTGAACATTTTAAGGAAGTTCGAAACCTGAATATCGTCCTTGCTTTTGAGCTTCTCTTTCCTCAACCTAGATGGATAAGGTATATTGGAAGAAGAGGAAGGCTTTGGAAGAATAGGATCACTCACATCCTTGGGTGGAGGAGGGGTAGAAAGAAGAGGTGGTGAAATTGGGGAAGGAGAAGGAGGAGGAATAGGAGCAGGAGCAGGTAACTCGTTCTCCTTAGTCATAATCACCGGTGGAGGTATAGGAAGCTCAGGTTCCTTGGTACCTTTGCCACTTCGAGTAGTGATTGCTTTCATCTCCCCTCTTGGATTCGCAACGGTGTTACTCGGAAGAGTACCCGAAGAAGAGGGTTGATTACCTTGGAAGAAACTAGCCATCATGTTCCTCAAGTCATTAGTTTGGGTATCCAACGTATTTCTCATGTCGGCTCTCAAATCGTTTCCTTGCTTGACCAAGTCTGCTTTCAGGTTGAGCACCTCTCTCTGAAAATTTCCCACAATCACATCGTTAGTCCTCATATAAGTTTCCACTTCTTGGTGAAGAGCGGTGGGTTGGTTGGGAGGAGCATTGTATGCGGGTGGTTGATAAGCAGGTTGTTGGTAAACTTGGTTGTTACGTTGAGGTGGTTGTTGCTGCTTGTGAGGTGGGATGTATGGTTGTCGAGGTTGTTGTTGTTGTTGAGGAGGGCGGTTTAGGTTTTGTTGTTGGTTTGGGTTGTTTGGAGGAAAACCAGGTGGTGAAAGATAGTTGTTGCTACGGTAGCTAAGCAAATTACGGTCACCTTGAGGTCTAACTGGATAAGCAGGTTGAGGATAGGTGCCATATGCCGCATTCACATTTTCTGCAGGGTAATCTTGGGTAGCGGTACAAGTGGTGTAAGAGTGAGGAGCACCGCATATCTCACAAGGTTGGCTGACAGCGTTAACTTGAGCGTTTTTAGCGTTGCTGCTGTTGTTGTTGTTAACGGTGTGGGTGACAAGCGATTCAAGAAGCGTAGTGATTTTGTCCAGTCGCTTGTCGCTGTCATTAGTGCTAGCACTAGCGACATTGGTCCGAACACTCTTGGTTTGCACACGAGATTTATTCTCAATGATGTCCCAAGCAGCATTGGAAGTCTTAGCCAATAGATTACCCCCCGAAGCACTGTTCAGTGAATCTTGGTCACTCATGTTTAAACCATTGTAAAAAGTATTAATTTGATGTACTTTGGTAAAACCATGTTGTGGGCATTTTCTTAAAAGATCTTTGAAACGATCCCAAGACTCACTGAATGACTCATCGTACTTTTGTTCAAAATTTATGATCTCATTCCGCAAAGCGGTAGTACGAGAGGGTGGGAAAAAGTAATTGATAAACTTTGTTTCCAAATCCGTCCACGAGAGAATACTCTGTGGCAGTTCCTTAGCAAGCCAATGTCGGGCTTGTCCCTCTAAAGAAAAGGGAAAAAGTTGTAACCTTATAACCTCTTGTGGAACACCATTGAACTTGACCGTGTTGGTGAGTTGCAAGAATCTCTTGATATGGTCATGTGGGTCATCAATGGTACGTCCCAAGAATGGTTGAGCGGAGACCATCTGGATAAAGCCTGATTTTAGCTCGAAATTGTTGGCGGCAATTGGAGGTATGACAATTGGATCCGTGTTGCCATCTACATGAGCTTGCAGCAATTCAATCATCGGGCGATTATCCGGAAGGGGCTCATTGTTGTTGTTATTGTTCATGTTGTTGAAAGGCGGGTTGTTGTTGTTATTATTGTTGTTTGGAGGTGGTATGTTGTTGTTGTTTTGTACACCGGCCATGTCTAGGTTATCGAGAGGCTCGGGCTCTTGATAAGACGTGGATCGAGTGCGCATACACCTGCAAAAGAACGAACAAAGAAAAGCAAAGCAAAAATATTTTTGGTTTTTATGTTTTTTTAATTTTTTTGTATTTTTGAAAATTTTATATTTTTTAGGATTTTTTTGAAAATTTCTATGAAAAAGTAACGTTCACGGGGAACGGATCCCAAAATCCAAGTTCTCACAAAAAACTTTTGATCTTAACGAGAAGAGCCGGCAGCGGCGCCATTTGATACTTGATTTTCTATGATGAAAGTTCGTTTTCTCGGAATCCTATCGAATTGATCTCAGCTTAAAGTGGAATGATTGTTCTTGGTGACAAAAAGGAGTTTGATATCCTAATCTACCAAACAGGGAAATGAGTAAAGTAATAATGATATAAATTCAAAACAATCAACCATTAAAAAGCATAACACTAGAATTAAAACTGGAAAATACCCTTACTGAAAAATATCCTACTCGGAAAAATACCTCTATGCGGAAAAATGGCTCTAATCGGAAAGCAGACCCTATTCGGAATATAAGTTGCTATTCGGAAAACAATCCTATGCGGAATAAAAGTGAAATGCTAAAAATTGTTATTCGGAAAACAAACTATTCGGAAAGAAATCCTATTCGGAAAATAGCCTTATGCGGAAAAGAAGGTTCTATTCGGAATAAATGAAAAGTTCCGAATAAGAGAAAAACAAATCGGCCTATTCGGAAAGTGGTCAATTCAGAATATGTGAATTATTCCGAGTAAGAAAATGGAAAATCTTGCTATGCGGAATATTCGAAAAATTCCGAGTAAGGGGAAAGTAAATACCCCTATTCGGAATATCCAAAATTCCGAATAAGGGAAACGGAAATTTGTCTATTCGGAAAGTCTGGAAGAAGAACAGTAGCAGTTATAGGAAAAACGATTTTTTAATCAAATCAACCCAAATACTCAAAAAGGTTTTACCAAACCAACCAATAATCATTTAAATATCATAAGTAACAAATCCCAACAATAAAAACACTAAATCAACAACTTTCAAAAGCTTAAAATTAATCAAACAAGAACTTGAAAACTTTGAATAGAAAAGGAGATGAACAAGATGAATAAAAAGATGGAATTGAAGGATTAATGTAAAAGTAAACAAGAGTAATGATCAAACACTTACAAGATTGAAAGAAAATTAAAAATCACCAAACACCCTAATGGTGTTGGTGAAGCTACGAACCAAAAACCTGGGAAAGAAGAAAACAAAACTAACTCCCTAAAATGTGAAGGAAAAATCCTTTTATAGTCCTAGTGGTTGGTTGGTGAGTGGGCTTTATCCCTTTCTTCTTGTCTTCTCGTCTTTTCAGAAAAGTTGACGTTTTTTATTCTGATTCGGGATTTGTCGACGATTAAATCCAACTCGTCTTTTAATTTCTTCGTTAAATAGACTTGAGTTTCTTCGACATATGTAAATCTTTCATCTTTGGTCCCTTTCTTCGATAAATCTTCAAATAGGCCCATTGACTTCAAATCTTTTGCATCTCTTGGACAATAGGCTTCGTCTTTAGTCTTTTTCCTTGATAAAACCCGTGCAATCCCATGTTTTCTTTAATATTCATCCGGTTAGCTCTGAAAACACAATAAACACAAAAACCACGCATAATTCCAAACAAATGATATTAAATACGTGTTTTGGTCTCGTTTTAGCCAGAATTAAGTGGTAAAAGGATGGGTGTTTACACACCTATCAACCAAACTAAATTTATACTTCATTTGTTATCTCCAAACCCAACTCCAAACCAAAAATTAACATAAACATATGGGATTTGAACCATTAGATCACTTTTTATTCAAATTGATCTCATCCCTTCATTTCTTTTTGTAACAAAATCTAATTTCAATATATATATATATATATATATATATATATATATATATATATATATATATATATATATATATATATATATATATATATATATATATATATATATATATATATATATATATATATATATATATATATATATATATATATATATATATATATATATATATATATATATATATATATATATATATATATATATATATATATATATATATATATATATATATATATATATATATATATATATATATATATATATAGTGTGAGGTTATTTTCAGAACCAAAAAAATGTACAGAACTGCGAGAACCAATCTAAGCCACTGGATGAATTGATCGACGGTTGAAATTGCAAGTGGCACAAAAGTAATAAAATGAAACTATATATATCATCTTATAAAGACTAGAGGGTTAATATGGTAATTATGTTTTATTATTTTCACAAAACCGTCCCACTTTAATAGGAATATCAAATGCAAATTAGTTTTTTTATATCACAATATTAAAAAATATACACACCAATTCATCATCTCGGTCTCTCTCGAAATCTGAGATTCAACCGACTCTCAAGTTTTTGAGGTGCTTGTTTGTTGGATTTTATATCTATTATACAAATTTCACGAACTTACATGCATCTTGATCACTATGTTTGATCGCTTCTTTCAGACAATCAAAATGTTTTGCGACCTTCTTCCAGATCTAACAATCAAAATGTTTTGATCGCTTTCATCACTGACACACACGCAAATCAAAGGTAAGATTTTATATGAAAAAAATCGATTACATATGGGACCTGCTTCCAAACTAAGGGTGTCGCGGGGTTGTTTAGAACCGATTCATATTTGTTCTTTTATGGAAATGTACTAATCTGAGTGGAGATATAAGTGAGTTTGTATTTTGTAGTTCAATGCTACCTAAAAGACATAAGGTATTGTACTCACATATGTTGCTTCATCAATTTCAATGTGAAACTTAATCTTGTTTAATTGCTGATGAATGTTTGGGGTTTTTTTAGGTTTTTTTCGACTGTTGTGAACGTACCGAGATACATGTGCATCCAATGTGTGCTTTACAGTATCTTATTAATCCCGTGGCTTTGTGCTTTGTGTGTGTACACTTATTTATATGAATGCTCCGTTATAAGATACGCATGTAAGCGAGCCTATGTATCTTAAATCCGTAGTTATTTCATCAAGTTTAAGAAAATACATGTGCACATTTGTAAAATACACGTGCAAGAGGAACTGATCATTTCTCGTAAGAAAGTGTCCATGTTCAGGAACTATATAGTAGTCATTCTATATAGTAGTCATTCTCTTTTTGCTGAAGCATTCATAGAAGTAATACTTGTATCTTTTGTTTGTGTATATTTATATATCTGATGTTCCTTTTACTTGCACATCTTTATTTTTGGTTTGTAGTTTCATTTGTGTGCCTCATGGACTGTTTGGTTTAGTTTTACATTAGCTACCTGGTTTAGTTTTCCATTTCATATATCTGATGTGCCTCTTATTTGTAGATCTTTTATAATTGGTTTCTTGTTTCTTTTCAAAAGGGTATGTTTGGTTTCTTTTTTATGTCAAAGCATAGTTTTTTTTCTACTGATCTTTTCTTTCAAACATCGTTGCAAGGTTGGTATTTTTGTTGATAATAATACTTGTGCATGTTTGTTCCAATACTTGTGCATGATTTATAGGTTTTTCAAGAAAAGTATTGCAATAGATTTTCTTTTTTGTTTTCAAGAGTTGTGCCTAAACCTCTTTACAAAGTTCTAATTGAGTGTATGGAAACTTCAGGTGCTTACAAGAAAAATAAACTTTGGAGTGAACGGTTTATTAGGTTTAGAACGTGAACATATTATCTAGATGTAAACCATGAGGAATGCCAAGAGTGAACATGCGTTTCGAATAAGTGCATGCATGATATTCAAGTACACATCAACACGGTTGGATACATATATACAAGTGCAGCCATATGAATGCACAACGAGAACTCAATATCGTACACTCAGGCATAACTAAAGTCGCACATGGTGTTGTCAAGACATTCAAACAAGGTTGGATACATATATACAAGTGCATCCATATGAATTCACAACAAGAACTGACCATACATTCTGAAGTCACACTTGCTCAAGACATTTAAACATGTATTTGACTTGCAAATTTAATGTAGATCATATTCCAAACATTTGTATATTTATCAAAGCATTTCCACGTTATGTATATGTATTCTCTTTTATTGTGTTTGTAAATAATGTGATTTTAAACATATTGTACGTACTGTATTTTGCCTAGTGCATAGGTGCACATAATTTATTTGTGAACATTTGAAATTCATAAAAAAAAGCATAATAACAGGTTAAAAATAACAAAAACCGTTTTCAACTAAAAAATTAAAAAATATATATAAAATGTCATTTTACTCTTATACCCTTTTGAATTAAATATTTAAAACATGTATTTAAAAAAAATTTGATTGGTTGATGTTGGTTCTCGCAGTTCTGTACATTTTTTTGGTTCTGAAAATAACCTCACCCTATATATATATATATATATATATATATATATATATATATATATATATATATATATATATATATATATATATATATATATATATATATATATATATATATATATATATATATATATATACTAGTGGCAAAACTCGTCCGATGGACGGGTATGATTTCTGATTGTAGTTTATCTTTTTTTTATTTGATAAATATTTGTTTATAAATTTATTTTTTAGCATAGTTGTCTTTTACTGCACTATTAATTGCCATGGCATGTATTGTTATTTACGTTTTTATTTCTGTGAAGATACAACTTAATTAGAACAATCACGTGTTACTTAAACATTCAAATAGTTGTCACTAAAATTTTATATTTCGGGTAAATAAAATTTTTATTCAAAGATTCGTCGATATAGTATAAGTAAATTTTATTTTTCTCGTTTATATGATTAAAAACCGAATTTTTTATTTTAATTTCTTAAATGCTTTAAATTTTCTACTTATATGAGTAAAAATCGAATTTATCACATTTTATATAAATTTCATAAAAAACTTTTTATATAAAGTTTATATATTTTTTGTAAATAAATTTTATTTTTGCTATTTAAAAGAGTAAAACCATAAAAATAATTTTTATATAAATTCTTTAAATTTTATAATTTTTTATATAAACATAAAAACTCGAATAAAAGCGATTAGAAAAAAGTTTACTAAATATAACTTTCAAATAATTAAAATTCCTCACTTTTTGGAGTAATTCTAATGTCTATTATTTTGGGAATTCGAGGAATTTCAAAATTCGTTGGTCATACCAAATATAATATTTGGAGGAAATTAAAATCTAAATATTTTGAGTATCATCTAATATCCGCCAACCAAACGACCTCTACCAACTACCATAAATGGATATTGTTTATATAGGTTTCGTTTGTATTCTGAGTACGCTTCCAAAACATAAGTGTAAATAATATTTTGGTTCGTATTGAGCTTACATACCAACACAACATGGTCCTCTGCTAGTGCAACCCTGTTACAATATTTTCTTCCAATAATAACCTATTCTTCAATTGTGCAAGTAATTACAGTGGAGGAATTGACAAACCATAATCAAAGATGATAAATAGAAATTAGAGTTAAACACCATCTGAAGCTTATCAAAGTTATAATTCAGCGACTGCATGTCCTTGTTATTAACATGTAAGTTGCCAATATGTAAATCTGAAGCCCCCTATGTTGTATATCATCACTCATTCAACGCCATTTTTGACACCAAATAGAAATAGGTCTGATATCTCCCAAAAAGCTTAGTTGATGTGAAAATAGTGCTCAAGTTCATGAGCAGAAGCCCATGTAAAAAAAACCCTGGTCTTTAGTCATTGTAGTGGTCTTCAAAAATTGTGTTGCGATTTTTGGCGGCTCCCTATTCTTCCTAACTGATCGATCAATCCTTCTCTTCCATTGATTCTTATGCCTTATAATGCCTTCTGGTCTTCAAAAATTGTAGTGATCCTATTAGCTGCAAGAAGTTTCTTATAACTGATACTAAAGACGCCACTTCTACTGTGAATTTTTGTAAGAGCTGCAACACTGTCTGCTGCATTAATTTTGATAATAAAATTGCTATTTGTATGATCAACGCCTTATTCATACGAACAATTGTACACATTCTGAATCTAAAAACAAAAAAAAAACCTATGGATCATGTTTATAAAAAATAAATTTAGAATTTTCATCTAGCGTATAAACTTCGCACCATGTTCCGCATAGAAGAGGAACACAAATATACCTTTGAATTCTATTTCTTAAAACCATTTTGCTTAGTTCATCAAGTCTGCAAATCTCGTGGCCAGATTTTGTTTTGCTGGTGGGAGTGCGAGAGATCTCCAAAGCTTTGTTTACCTTAGTTCTCAACTACCAAATTCATACAAATCAGATTACCATAATCTCATAGCTAATAATACTTTGGTAAGAAAGTCATATTACCTGATACCTACACATATGCTTTAGACTGGTTTCACATGATACTCCCTGCACATTTTCCATATTTCAAGCAGGATTTGCTTCTCTTGGATTACGTGCAGACGGGATGGATCTTTCAACAGTATATGAAGTTTTGAACGTAGCTATCTGTCTCGACGGGGTATTAGAGTCGGTGAACGGAGGCTGATCGAAAACGACATGTCAATCTCTGAAAGTTGTGGGGGTTTCATATCCGTAAGAACAAATTCCGCCAATGCATCCACTCGATATTCAGACTGGTCATACTGTTGTATCACATCAATTAGAAGCTCAATTGGGTTTTCCCAATTAGGAGTTTCTGACCTATACATACCAGATGGAGACCCACATTTTTTAGGGATCCTTGGTACATGAATTGTCCTTGGGCCAATATAATGAGGTGGTCAAGTAGAAGCTGTATTTTTATCTGAAGGCTGGTGAATTGTCAGAACCACGGTACTTTCGGTTCGGCTATATCGGTAACCTTCTTGATCACATTCTGAGCACTGGTTGAGTCCAAACCAGAATTCGGTTCGTTGAGAAAAAGCAAAGATGGTCCATGTATGATGTCTACACTGATCGATACCCTACGACGTTCAACCCCTGAAACCATGTGCAAACCTTCATCACCGATGTACGTGTTCCTTGACGTCACAGTTAAACAAATAGTTTATACACATATTTTCCAGTATATAAGGTTAGATATTTACAGATAACTCGAGTTGATCTATCAAAGTCTTTACACGTTGCCTCTTTTCTGCTATGGAGATTATTGGCCCTAATCGAAAACAGAGAGACGAACTGTAGTGACTTTTGCATCTTGTCCAGCTAGCCGCTCATACAGTGTAAAAAATCGTCAGTTTTGTGAGTAGTTCTCTATATTTTCTGTCGATGAGGGTTCCAAAAGTAATTTTGGTGGTTGCTTTTTTCATCCGGAGTAGACTCGTAAATGGCCATTACTGTCAAGAATAGACAGAGACGGATCAGAATCATTAGCACAAAAAATTTATTCAAGCTTTTTCACTAAAATGAAAAACCAAGTAACAAACAACTTATGAAAGAAATTTACCTTGATTGTGCGCAGAGCTTGATTCGGGAGCCTCATTGTTCACAGGTTATAGATTTATACGGTGGTTGAACCCCAAGACGGTTGAGCCATCTATCGTTAACCGCCTTCTGACATTTCTATTTGGATGTATGTATTGCGTATTCGGTTTTGGCAAAGTGTTAAGTTGACATTCGGTTTCTCTTGCCAGTGTCAGGAGAATAAGGGCCAGAGGCTGATAGCGCTGTAACCACAACAACACATGTTTAGAACAGATAATTCATAAATAAGAGCGCAAATAAAAGATAGTGAGTTTGACAGCACATCATGTGTGTTCCACACCCATGCTGCTCATGTCTTTGCTAGGCGTGCGACCATTCTTAGAATTCATGTTCTAAGGCTTTGGTATGACATTTGTTTGTGTTATGACATTTGTTTGTGCTATGCCAGATATCTGGTCGCGGTAATAACGCTAGCTAGTTTTGATTCCATGGGTTGCCGATGTCTGAAACAATTACAAATAACTCTAGGTTGAATATGATGTATGATTGGACTGTGGGCTCCTTTTTTCAAAGAAATGAACATCAAAATCAAGCACTGCAGCTAGAATAAAGCTATAGTGAATCTGCTTTTGCATAAATTTATATCCTCATTTGTTACAGCTTATAATTAATCTACATATTATCTATGTAACTTAGAGCTATAGTGAATCTGCTTTTGCATAAAGTAGCAAGGCTCCTTTTGCATAAATTTATAACCGCCATTTGTTTACATCTTATAATTAATCCAGACTACATATTCTCTTTGAAGTTAGGGGGCGTTTGTAATTGGTCATGTCTCGTGGTACTACAATCGGCTTACTGAACGAACATATTATGTTCTACACGTGTTGTACTACTAATAAACAGTGGAAAATAATTTAATAAACAGACCACCAAAACAACTTAAACAGTTTTCATTATAGATATTATGTTCTACACATGTACTACTACTAATAAACAGTGGAAAATAATTTAATAAGGAGACCAACAAAAAAACGTAAACAGTTATCATTATCCTATATGACGAGGGGATACCTGTTAAGAACAGAAAACGCAAAGCGCTGATTATGAATAAGTACGAAACTTGACCTAGAAGTAGGTTATCTCGTTTCTTGGAACAAAGAAAGTAGTCGGTGCAGAAATTGTTAAATTCAATATAAAAGATTCTAGAAATAAAAGTTTGATTAAAGTACAATAAGCGTAAAAATAATGTGGTTTGAGTTCGATACAGGTTCTGGTCAAAATGGATCAACCCAATGTGTTAACCCTTTTTTATGGTTATATATACGATTAAAACTATATAAAACCTTAAAGTCTTAAAGGCAATTGCTTTTAGGTTCATAGTTTTCTGATGTTGTGTTGCCATATTTGCTAGGAAACTTGTATACGAAGACACCCAACCCCCCCGTTTTGCTAACTTCAATCAGGAGGCGGTATCAATATACACGAAATAATAAGAAGAAATATATTTACCTATTTTGGGAGGTCTGCTTCACTTGAAAATGGGACCCGTGAGATTTTCTTCAAGTTTCGACCACCTCTTTCGTAATCAACCTTTATCATTGCAATCAACATAAACATTGAGTGAGATGAGTGAGTAACAAAAATTAATCATGTACGATGCAACTATGTAGAATCTAAACACCCATTATAGTAAACTTCATATTGATATGGCTAGAAATTAGATTATTAGAGTCTGATATATAGAAATGGACATGTATATATACAGATATACAAGGCTTTACCTGTGACCAACAACTTACACATATTTATAGTAGTTTGAATCCTTATGCAGCAAAGTAGAGGTGGCAGAACATGCAAGTTGGGTGACACGTAAAATGGGTAAACCCCCAACAACTTGGTCATAAGTAAAAAAAGTTCTAAATTGCACCCTCTACATAAAAAAGCAAAGGACGGCAAACATACATATTGTAGTGAGGATAGGAGTGCATGCAAATTCCATACTTCCCCTACAGTACTCCAACGCTTAACTTGATCATCTAAAGTTTCACCAATCCTTTAGAATGATCACAAAAGTAAGAAGAAAATAAAATGACATGAATGATATGATATTGACCAGATTGGAGTAGCATCATATAATATGGGCAAACCCCACAAAAAATAAAAGTATTCCAATGCTGACTATATGCTCCATCTTTACATTTATATTCTTGATATATGAAATATTGATAAAGATAAACGAAAGACTAAAAAGATGGCTGTATACTTACATTTCAGACTTCCCGTTCCTTCGAGATTGCAGATCGTGCTGATTCTTTTCATCCAGTGATAGAAAACTTTCTTAAGAACCAATACAAACAAAAAACAAAATTTTCTTACATCACAATTGTGGGACGAGGGTACGATATCTTTAAGCATTTTCCCATTGAAGATGTCAATTTTAACAAAGTGACACTTAGCATGACCATGTTCTAGTCGTGGAGACCATGTTTGTAGTAAATTTACTTGAAATAAGTTTGTCATAAGAAAGTCAGAGGATGATATATCATAGGTAAGTTAGATGGTGCATGCTTGCTAGATTATTTTCACTCTAATAATCTAATTAATCAAAGCCTTTTAAAGTTGTAAACGATCAAAAACATTAGAAATGAACCTGTAGCAACATCTACATCACAAGTGACACGTGCAAGATCAGGCTTTTGTCCTAAGGCTCAAAGACGGATCGAAAATGGTTATTTCAACACCATGATAATTAATACGTGTTTAGGATTTCTTTTTTGCTTTGACTTGAAACAGCTAATAATTCTTGATCCTCCATGCTAGCACTCGACTCTAATCCTTAAATAAATCAAAAAACAACAAATCCAGCCACTGCCTGGTTGAAGCCATGAGATCCTTTGACAAAAATAAGCAACAACTCCTGCAATAAAACTTTGATTCTTGAGTAAGCCAAACTATTTCTAGAACTAAGAAAGGTGAAATATTTCTTGCTAACGTTAACACACAACCAAAGAGGTGAAACATTACCACTAATTTCAAAGTGGACACCTACTCCGACGTTTGAAATTTGTAATTTTTGAATATATATTGTTCTTTGTATGATTTTCTAGGGCCTTGTTATAGTAGTATACTGGAAGTTCAAAGTCCACATGGTGCTATACTGGATTTTGGGCAAAGCCCATAAAAAGGCTTGTTTCTGCAAGTTCAAGATATATAAGTTAGGCTTTGTCAGTCAGTTCATATTGGCTTATGTCTCAAACGCTTGACGACTCCTCTCGGTCCTGACATTTTCTTGTAAAGTAAATAAGCGATTGTTTTTCGAGGATATCATATATGCAGCATATATATTGTGTGGAGCAAAGTCAAAGTCAAAATTAAACCAAACATTTTCACCTCTTTCAGTCTCATCCTTTTCACCACTTTCATCCACCACCGTGGCTGGTTCAACTTCTAGTTTGTACATTACAATGATCAGTTATCTTTTATGTTAACACAAAACTTGTTATTTAAGGTGGTCCACAATTTACAAATAATGAAAATAGCTTAAATTTTCAATGTACATTAGCTATACCAAGATCGCTATACCAAGATCAGTTATCTTTTATGTTAATAGCTAGACGACTTGTGATTCTGTGGAATACCAAGATCGCTCTACAATTTAGAATCAATGTCGTAATTTAAACTCCATAAAATAAAGAGATAACCCACTTCTGAAGTGTCACGACATACTGAACGTCAAAATCAACATAATACCTGAATAACTTGGCGCTCGGCAACGAAGACGGATTCACAAGCGGCTTGGGGCCCGTGTGTCTCAGCTTCAGCAACCATCTTTTTTAGTTACTGTATCCAACACCAACACAAATTTTAGCACAATAACATAACTAACTTTATAACGATATCAGTATGATCAACCTCAGTTCACTTACCCTAATTAATTTCATATACTTAATTTTATAACACTTTCATAGCATATCATTTGCATCAGAATTTCATATTGATGTGAATAATTCTGCAATCATTAAATGTGAGCAGATACTTACCGATCAGAATCGTGTCATAGTCGTTTACCTGATGATATATCAAGTATATTTATTAATAATTTTTAAAATATTTTATTTTTGGATATTAACAGATAAAACTTCTATTTATGTATGTACATGATTTGAAGTTTTTTTGGTGGTGTGTTTCTACGATGTTTGGATTCAGATAATAGTAAGTAGCCGGTGAGGCTGTAATTTGCATTCTACCTGGAATTGTTATTCATAGAAGCTAATGTGAAGGGTTTGCGAGACATTTTAATTTTGAATAACTATCGTACCTTATTTAGATCATGCAGTTACACGGCATGAGCTTATTGCTATCGTTGACAACAAACTTCATTGCCATGTTGCCCCATAGGCCCATATGATAGCTTCGATAGTAAGCCACTGTGGAGAGCGCATGATTAAGAATCGAGATCTTCTATTCATGTAGAAATTGTTAAATATCTGGATGTACTTTCACCAATCTTTGAATGTCGATTCTTCTCCTCCCTATTGTACGGCTTGTAGTATCTCCTGTGATACTTTTGTTACTGACTCTTTGGATTCATCCGATGTAATCTGTTGATATTTGAAAAAATCAGTTATGTATGTATGTTATGTGCAAGTGTAATGGTGATTGTGGATACCTGTAAGTATGGCATAATTCACATTGGGCCTTGAGTGGAGCGCTCTCAAATCAGCAGACTCTTGTATGTCTCGATCATCTCACTTTTTCATTTTTATTTTCTGTTATTGATATGGTTCTCGTCCCCAACCTTGTAAGATTCATCCAGATTCTGAATGTTTACCGGGGTCATTTTGACCCCATTAGAACCCATAACGCAACACCTCTAAAACTGGGTACCAAGATGAAAGGCCTCATGTTATTGATCAGAACTTCGTTCAACAATACAGTTAGTGGTGGCCCTCACATTTATCCAATGTTGCAATAATTTTGAAAGCTTGAGCAGCTACTATAACAATCGATATAGACAAAGTAATATACTTACATCAATAGTTAAGACTTATGAGGATGAGTGGCGCAAGCAGTAACACATACAGACATGGGGGACTGCTGTTTGGCTAAAAATCTAAAAAGTGTAGCTCATGGCTTGAAGTTGAACCAGCTGCATATATCTGTAAATTAACTCATGTTAATTCAAACATACATCCATGAAAAGGTAAAAAAAATAACACTCCCGCTAACAGTCAAATAATTAGTGAATCCCGGAGAGATATTTAGGATACAGAGAGACCATGTCTTCATCCATAGGCTCCCAAGTACCCGAATCAATAAAAAGTTTGATACCTCTGTTGTTTCACTATTAATGACAATCAATATGGTCATGCGTTCACAAAAGATAGCGTCAACCAAGAGCATTGTTACCTCTGCTTCAAAAGCAAAAAAACAAAACCCAACATCAGAAGTTTAAATGCTCAACGGTTGATGGAAATTATCTTCGGCTTATCATATTGCTACCTCTGATGCACATCTTCATGCTTCAGCAGGTTGGTATCTCAAAGCCTATTTAAAAGCATGAATCAAGATTTTAGCTATATGATGCTGTTCAGGTGTCCCTGAAATCACAGCCACACGATCACCATGGGATGATTTGGTATCAGATATCTCTATAGAAGCTCTTGATAACTATTGTTAAAGAAATGCCAAATTAGAACTGTGTAAAAGATGCTTAACCCTTACATCTTATCAAACAAAAGCATACGCCATAAGAAAATGTAAGATATGATACTCACCTTACGGGTATTATCTACATTGGCTCCACCTCTATCCATCATTTAACCGACCGTATTCCCAGGAACCAATATCACCGAGGCAGAAGGTGACAACCTAAGAAATAACTGAAGAATGCTTGGTGGAATCTGAACAATATGCATAAAGGTAAGCGCATTATGGTTACAACTTGATTTAAAGAGGTCAATTAATCTATCAGACATATCAGAACCCACCATTTAATAAATTTCTCACTGTCGTTAAATTGACTGAAAAAGCGACCAACATTTATTAAAGAGATATATACATACTTTGATCATGACAACAAACTATGGTCCAATTTCCAGATCGTGTGTCTTCTAAAACCTCGCTCAATTATTTTGTGTCCCTAAAAATACAATGCATATAACAGCCATTAGAACATGTATGAAAATAATTAAAACCAACAAAGCAAAGTTATCCGCTAGTAACTCAAATTCCACAATGAGGAAGTACCGTTGATATTTTATGAAAAAGGTACTCACCAGCTCCCTAATGCTGCTTTGAAGAATAAGAAGATCCATATACATTCTTACCCGCCTATAATCAAAAACCATATCCATATTAGCATTCGAGACAAAATCCATCAAAACATAGATTTATAAATAATGCTGATACAACCATTAGGGCATAAAGTAATGATATTTACAAAACTTGGTCTCTTACCCGCACCCATCCTTTCTACTCCCCCACGTTTTTTGATGTTGATTGAGGTAATGACTTGATTTTCCTTGTCTTTGATGACTTATTGTTTTCGTCAAAAATGTCATTGTCGAAACATTGATGAGTAGAGAATGAAAAAACATGGAAAAGACCGTGATTGTAGTTCTTTACAAACCAAAAGTTAGAACCAAAACTAAACATCAAATTTTAGGACTAACATTGCTCTTAGGGTTGCCTGATTTTCGAGTAGAAACATCGTCAAAACTATGTAAATCTAAATGTGCAGATTGTAAGCTAAAAGTATTTTTGAAAAATAATAGATAAAAACATGACGAAAGCATCAAAAAATTTTTACAAACCTAATTAAGTTTTGTGAGGCATCCAACACGATCATGTTCCTAAGTGAGCCTCAACTTCCAATTCAACAAAACTGGCTGCTAGCAAAAGATATTATTAAAATTAGACGTGCAACAACGTTTTGCTCCTCTTTAGGTCATCCTCGTCCAAAAGCCGCCATGCAATTTTTCTGGAGAAAAAACAGATGATGTTTAGGGTTTTCGGGGAAAAAAGATATTATTATAGCGAATAAAATTAGGCAGGTACTGCTATGATGAGTACATTAATCAGATTCGGCAGAGGGATGTTGCAATTATTGGATTGGTCCAGTGGTTAAGACTTCTGGTTGTGGGTTGCATGACCCAGGTTCAAATCTGGTAACGTTAAATTTTTAAAATTTCAAACTAATTAAAAAACAGTATTAATAAAATAATTTTAAAAAATAAACTTCCAAAAAATGTGGAAAAAATGATGACGTGGATTAATGGGATGTTTATGTGGCATATCCCTCCTCTTATATATAATGTAAAGATATATATATATATATATATATATATATATATATATATATATATATATATATATATATATATATATATATATATATATATATATATATATATATATATATATATATATATATATATATATATATATATAATTTCACCATATTTTTTTAAAATTTTATTCTCTTTTCTTTAACATTGATTGTTATATATTTTTATCAAATTTTAGTTTTTTTTTCAACTTTGTATAAATGTAACTTAAATATAAACTTGGTGGGATAGAGTGTAACATTCAGTGAAAAAATATAATCACCGTTCCGTCAACGATTGTGTGGGTAACATGCTAGTATATATAAAATCTAACCAACAAAAAAAAAATCCAATATCTTGTTTGTGAAAAAAGATGATAATAGGCGATATTTGTTATAGATATGAACTATACTATAGACCCGCGGGTTTCGCGGGTGGCAATAACAAATGACTTTAATCATAGGAAAGCGCAAAGAGAGACAAGTGAACTCCTTACACAAAGAGTAGTTCCTCGAATTGTATGAAAGAAAGTGCAAAATTACACATGAATGGACTATAACCCACAAAGCTAATCCCCGCGTCTAACAATATGTTTGATGCGTTTAAGTCTATAAATGACACTTTTATGTTAAGTGTACTGCCCTCGAATTGAAAATGTGCAATGGGAACTTGCATATATAAAAAATAACACATTGTACACGGTATGAATTACACGCCACTCTTCGACTCCTTTCATACAATCTGAACTGCTTGATAGCAATAACCAAACCGCTTCCAAGAAACTTAGAACCAAACTTTTCTTCTAGCCAACCTTTGTAAACCTTTCCGAAACCACCTTCACATAATATAGTGTCATTTCTAAAGTTTATTGTAGCGGACTTGAGTTTAGGAAAACTTGATTGAGGTCAAATCTAGCCACGATCACAACAGCTGTCTATGGATTGAAAATTGGCTTTTATAGGATGCATTTCTATTAATACCTGATATAGATAATGAAGAGCTTGTAATAATACTGGTTGTAGTTGTTGCTTGTAAACTTCCAGCTACTAAAACACCAGAATATTAATTATATTAAAACCTTAAATACCAAAACTTATAAAAATCAGAAATTGGTTTGTTCATCAAGAAAACACACATATGTTTGTAATCACTAGATCTAAAAAGACCGGTTTTCTTTAGGGTTAATATACAAAGAAGTTACTAAACTTTCCAAGAAATTTGTCCTAAGATAACGAACGTTCATTTTGTGTTTCTAAGTTACTAAACTTTACTAAACTATACATCACTTTAATTTAGTGTTAATTTGAGTAACCTGAATGCATGTTTTTTTATAAGTTAAGTAATATAAATGTCTTGTTTTTTCATGTTAAGTAACATAAATATCACGTTTTTGACAAGTGAGTAACTTAATCAACCGGTCATATGAACATTAGTAACTTAGAAACACAAAATGAACGTTCGTTACCTTAGGACAAATTTCTTGGAAAGTTTAGTAACTTCTTTGTATATTAACCCTTTCTTATATAACTTTTGTTTGTTACATTAGAAATTGTTTAGTACTAATTATCTATATAGAATGAGGTCTTTAACACTAATCCAGAATACACAAGCATATACCAAATGAAATTAGCAGTATATATTTTTTACCATGAACCACAAATTAGACCTATACGTCGATATCGAATTCTGTTTATTCAGATAAACGAACAAGCCCCAAATTATCCGATAATATATACATATGAGGTTTCTTCACCTTCTCAATATCTAAAAAGCTAAATTATGTTAGTACAACGTATAACATTACACACATATTATTAAATTTAGAATTATAAACACAAAACCCGAGCTCTTCTAAAAAGCAACGCCGTTGATGAAATAGAATCACATAGCGTTAGTTGACGAGTGTATACCCGTGGAAGCACCGGAAACAAAGTCGTAAACGATATCTTTAATACGGTGATCACCTACTGTCATATCTTATGGAAGCGTGAAAATAGCATCCTGAAGATTAGGTTGGCCCTTTCGAGATGCATCTTTAAATGTCACGTCGTAGCACACGACATAATTATCACCTTATAAGTAGCAAATGCATCGCAATGAAATAAAACTTGTAGTATGATGTAGACTTCTCACCTTTACAGTAGCAAATGTCAAGTTGTAGTTGTTTTTCGAGTATTTCATTGTGCATCTGCAAGAAAATATATAGCATCATGGGGCTGATATATACGTATTTCACGTATTTATTATAAGACTTATTTAGCTTTTCAGGACTGTTTGGGATTAAAAGTTGATTATAAAAGTGTTGTCAGGGGTTGGTAGAATGGTAGCAGATCATTTCACTTGAAAAAGGGTGATCAACTATATATCAATTACATTTATCTTGAAACAATATCTCAGGCCTACAATATTCAAATGTTTGTTACCTCAAGTACTATAAACTTTACCAGTATTTCTCAAAACAGCTACCCCAAATTTACATCACTATTTAGGTATTCATAAACATACTTCCACTAATATATACAAAGATCAGATTATCACATAACTCCTTGAATATATAAATACCAGCATAAACTTGGTTTACATGCTCCTAGTTGCAACTTTTGTTGACTAGTGACCCCCGCTAAATTACATACATCACCTCTATCTTAAGAGAAAGGCTATTAATATCAGAAAATAATGTTATCGATTTTCTTTAAAAAGGCTATAAACATCTAACACTAATGCATTATGGATTGACAATATGGCATGCATTAATACTAAAGTTCACCGACAATAAGCACCAACTTGTTACGGACCAAATAATCGGCACCCAAACATAAAATAGAAATCGGTAAAACATGACAATATGGTCAAATGGGTGGAAGTCTCCCATGTTAGTTTTTAAGTGGTAGAACTCATCAAATTGATCAATGAAGACATGAGATGATACCTTATGTAAAGAGTTAGCATGCTTATTATACATGAAAGTGGAATACCATGCACTCCAAACACGACCAATGATTATCAATACTAAATATGCGAGATCACCCAACGAAACGTGGCCCAAACTTGTAAGACTGGCACCAATGTAATTTCGCTTCTATGATGGTGTATCCACTATTCCATGAAAGAATTTATACCCAGATTACTATTCTTTAACTTATAGATAATGTCCTTGGAAGTTGGAACCTATTCAAAAGATATTGCTCATTAGCTTCTCCAAAATGATCAGCGTTGGTTAAGTATTTTAAAATCATAATCTAACTATTACAACGTTAAGAAACAATTATGACTACACATATTTCCTTTAGCACTTCTAATATAAACTAATTATCCACAACATTGCCTAGGATTTAGGGGAAACATACTTTAAATTCACTTTATACCATATTAAGCATCATTGGTAAGCAATCACAAACACCCTATCTAAATAAATTTCATATTTGTATAAGCAAAACAAGGCAAAAAAACATTGCCAAACAAAATTGTTAATCATAAATTTAGAAACCCAACCCCACTCTTTAAAAAACACACACCTTCTTCATAGTTTCAAATTTTATAAAAAAAGTTCATAACAACCCAAATATGAATAGTCACAATAAAAACCCCTGAAACAACATATTAAAATGAAATACAATAAACATACCTGAAACGATAAACCCTAATTTTAAAATCATGTTACAATCGATTGAAATTAATAGATGATTATTATTTTGTTTTGAATCAGATTCGGTTACGGTGGAGTAAAATTAAGAGTAATGGTGGCATTGGTATAGAGATTTAGTTCTTTAATTGAACATTGAAGAATTTTGTTTGATGGTGTTGCTATGATAAACAAATTGAATGATGTGAACTCTGTGTGAATTATTAGTAGAAAATTACGGTGAAAACTGAAAGTTAATCTTGATGATAGAAAATTACGGATCTAAAGTGACAGCTGGTAATATGACGTTATATTATGACGTATGAATAGGGGCTAATGTCATTCAAAAAGATTTTCATTTATTATATATAAAGATAAAGATGGGCATTGAAGCTTTATTTTAAGCGAAAACAACATACCCTCCATCGTTTTCCTATAGTCTTGATCATCAAAAATCGTATCCATAGCATCAATTATAAAACTTTTACCACTAACAGTATAAATACCGAGTAGTTGATTTATGCTTAACTGTTAGGGGCGATTTTTACCAGGATACTAAATTTACATATCAATAATATACCTAATTTGCACTATATGAACAAACTATAATCCAAAATGACCCATTTGCACTCCCACTCGAGACCTAAAAAGGGACAATACTTGCTCTTTGTACGTATGTTTCTTAAATGTTCTTTCAAATGCGCCTGTATATGCAAATCATAATCATAAACAGGTAAACCTAACAATTGCAGTATAAACTTGTTTCTACATGTATATGAAGTATAAATAGACACTAAAAACAATATACTTTTGCTGCCACGCCAAACAATTTTTTATATAATTCTATTACGGGATCCTACTGAAAACACAAATGATCCACATAACTGTATTCGAATCCGAAACATTATCAACAAGTAATAAGATAACGCTAAAAATGAAGTTAGTAGTAATTAACTTGCCTCCTTAATTGTTTTCTGAAAGTACATATAAGCCGAATCGAAATTACCTTTAGCCTAATCTTTATCAGAGGTAAAAAAGACGAGTGAAGTTTGAGCATTAGCCATGCACCACAATGTGCCATGTTTCTTCGGGTCAATGGTCGATCCTGCATCTAGTTTCGATATAACATATCTATAGATAAAATAAAGTTAATAAACTCTACAAAATGGACATACTTCAGTAAGGAAACACTTCACAAAATGGACATACTTTAGTAAGGAAAAAATCGAGCATGAAGAGTTGAATATGAACTAAAAATGAAGACTTAAACCAACAAAAAATCAAGAGTTACATAAACAAAAAAGAAGAGCATGATCACCAATTGTTTTTAAGGAAACATTGAGCATAAAGAGTTGAATATGAACCAAAAAGAAGAGCATGATTTTTGTAGCATGGTCTAAGCTAGAAGAGCTAAATCATCAAGAGGGCGTTTTTTAGACTCTTTGAGAACAGATGCCCAAGAGACCTTGAGCCAACTGAATCCTGGATTGGTATATTACATAATATTACAAGAAACATGATAAAAGACACATGCCCAACCCCACTTCCGACATCATATCAGAAGCAAATAATGTATATGGGGTATTGGGCTATTTGGGATTACATTAGTTATTGCCTTATTGACTCATTAAGATTATTCCTTTGTGGCTTTATATAACACAATAAGACAATAACTAATGCAATCCCAAACAGCCTAATACACCATATACATAAGCGTTATACACAATAAAAACAACGATTTTTATTATATTAGAGAGTTAAATACTTCTATAAAAATTATGTATGATAGAATTACAGAATTAGGAACAACAAAAAGGTTATTCAAATTGAAATTAGTAAAAGCATAATTAAAGGTTAAATTCATACAACAAATATCAAAAACTGGAAATAGAGCTTCTATTTATTGAATACAAACACTTGGTGTACACCAAAATAAATCAAAAATTAAAAACACTAATATAATGCATTATGATGCAAACAACAAAATCAGATTGAAAAAATAACCTACCTTCAATCTTTGGATGTGTCGACATAAAACACTCCACATCAGTTACTATAGTTTTTTTACTCCAACAATGTGATGCGTAATAATGTCGACTTCGTTTTCCTACCAAGGACCCCGAGTGTGCAAACACCTTTAAAGAATAAACCAAGAGTTCGAGGTCAGGAAATCTTCTTGGATGGAAGACATACCTCTTCATCTATCAGAACCATGTCAATGGAGTAAGTTACGAGCGGGTTTTTGAAATCAGGGAGTTTCCACAATCGGATTACCCGAATCTTGATCTTCCAATCATCTCTGAAAGGAGTAAGATCAGAAACCTTGGTTAATTTGGAATCCGTATTTGGAGTGTGATTGAAATTACAAATTAGTTGAATCTTATATAGGGGATTTGAGATTAGGGTTCGTTAGACTTTAGTTGGTGATTCAAAATTTGAAATATCAACAGAACTAAATAAACTAAAAGATTATCCAAAGATTTAAATCCAACAAATTAATAAAAAGATTATATATAGATAATCAAATAATCAGATTTAGAAGATGAGAGCAAGTTACAAGCATATTTCGAAGATTAATTAGCAGTAATAATGGAATCAGTTGACTGTGAGCATATGAAAGGCGGAGGTTTTGGTAGCGCTGAAAGACGGAGGAGAAGTTTTTATTTTAAACAAAGAGAAGAAGTTGAGTAGATAAGAAACGTGTGAGATTTGATTTATGACGTAAGAATATGAAGTCAGAAAAGGGAGTTTTGTCATTCAAAAACATTTTCTTTTATTAGTGATAAAAATTGACCGAAAAAGATAGAATTAAGTATAATACTACCTTTATATCTTCATGTGCACAACACATGAAGTGTTAGTGAAAACCGTTAAAAAAATATACACGACAGATAACGTTTTACAGTTAAAACAAACGATGTATTTTTTTGCTTGGAGGACGAACCACTACCATCAACTCTAACCACAAGGACTAACGGTGTATTTTACTCCATATTTTTTCTTTTTAGTTACTTTTATTTATTTGGACACACCTTCTTCTCTCACACTCAATTTCACACACATAAAAACACACAACACACTAATGGTTGTTCTTCACTAACAACAGCAATGAACAATAAGATGCCGATGAATTACGTTCGTGAAAACGTACCTTTATCTCGATTCGGAGTATTAGTCGCTCAATTGGAATCAATAGTCGCATCCGCATCTCACAAGCTTCCTGATCCCCTTTTATGCTTCGATCTTCTTTCCGATCTCATTTCCTCCATTCACGAAGAACCTAAGGTACGCGCTTAATTTAATCGTTTCGCTGCGAAAATGCGACGATTAGTTACACGAGATTAAATAGTTTTTTGCTTAGTTTAATAGTTAATTAGTGCTTTAATTTGTAATGTTAAGTGTGTGTCACCTGTTTATTTAATCGCTTTACGTCACTTAAACCCGATGATTACAAAATGTGAGGTGTATTTTTACGAATTTAATGTTCTTTACTTCTTTCGCTTAGTTTAGTAAATGATTGTTTATATACGAGCAGTATAGTGTGCCACATCAGCAGAGTCAGTTAGGAGTTTGTTAGAGTATGCTAGAGTTACTCGAACAATCAGTTAGTTTGATGACCGACATGCATACACATTCACTTTGTATATCATGAATTTAATTGTTTTCCGTTACTTAAATCTGATCATTACGAAACGTGATGATTAATGTGTGACCTAATTTTAGTTAGAGTGGAAATAACTGAGAAAACGAGCTTAGTACGACGTTACGGTAATTCAGTGATGGTTCTGGATACAATTTTTGATGTGTATAAAGGTTATATGCCTCGGACGAGCGGTATATCATTATGCGGATTTTAAGTTTCTATATAGTTAAAACGTAAATTGTTAAATCTGATGTTAGCAATAATTGAAACGTGGCTATTGATTACACACTGTAACTGCCTCTAGAGAAAAACCGAGTATAACAGAAAACGAGCTCGTTCTGACTTAACAACATAATGGCGAGTACTGGTGTTACAGTTCTTATACAATTGAAATATGTATACGAGGTTATTTATGAATATGTGATAGACGGTATATACTTATTCAGCTGAGTCGTAGAATTTGCTAGCGGTGCTACATATCATTTAGAGATATCCACCACATCACCATAGTCAGTTAGGAGGTTGTTAGAGTATGCTAGAGTTACTCGAACAAATACTTAGATAGATGACGCTCGTATACACGTAGCGATTTACACACACTATCTATTTCTCTATAATCATGTATACCAGTACTATCTATTATCTAACAACGCTAACATGTATGTAGAATTGGCATTGCTTTGTTATCATGTTGAGCTACAAGAGCATGTATCTGTTTTTTTGGTGTTGTTGATTATGGTGACGTATACACCGTTTTGGATGAAATAATTCACACTTGATGCTATCGAGATGAATCAACTAATTTACAATGATAAAGTTGACATAGGTTTGAATAGTTAATAACACGGCGCGTTTAATAAGCCACATCAATAGGTGTGTAAATAATCGCCTTTCAAAAAAATAATAAATAAGCGGTATCAAACTCTGGATAATTATGGTTATAGAATAGCTAATGGTAAATCAGTTAAAAATGGAGCGAGTTCCCATGATTTCTGCATCTAATTAATAAATTTGGAATTTTCAGGAGTCTGTACTTTTATGGCAAAGGAAATGCGAGGATGCACTATTTTCTCTGCTGATTCTTGGTGCGAGACGCCCTGTGCGTCATCTGGCGTCTGCTGCAATGGGTAAAATCATTTATAAGGGGGATAATATCTCAATCTACTCAAGAGTGAGCAGTCTACAGGGTTTTCTCTCTGATGGAAAGAAAAGCGAGCCTTTGCGAATAGCTGGTCTGTCAACTTGTTTCAACTTTAATGTGATATTAATGTCTGTTTTGATATGAACTTTAGTTATCTTGATATGACCACTTACTTAGGATTATCAAATATGCAATCTATAGATATTGTCAATTTTATAGGCAACCGACTTATTATTGAACTGGAGCTGCATATAGGGTAGAGTATATAAAGAACAGAGCATGCCATCACTATTTTAGTTTATATATTTAAGTATTTTCTCGTGTTTGCTGATGGTGGTGTCATTGTGAAGTTGTAGATGGCTGATTCTGTATGTTAGTTACATTTATGTTTTTTAAACAATCTAAACAGTCTCAGTCATCAACTTTTTATGTTACGTTCCATGTATTTACGCAATGTAAATTGGGAGTTCCCCAATGTATTTCTGCAATCTAAGCTGCTCTCTAGTCGGACAGCCTTGTTATTCTCCATGTATCTCCGCAATGTAAAGCGGGAGTTCTAATTCTCTTGCAATGAATATAGGTGCTGCACAATGCTTGGGGGAGCTATATCGATTATTTGGGAAGAAAATCACGTCTGGTCTGCTTGGAACTACTAGTATTGTAGCAAAGCTAATGAAGTTTTCTGAGGTAACCTTAGAGATCATCTGTTTTAGTGTACTGCATTAATTATCTGAAGCACTCTTACAACAGGTGCTGCAAATTACCTAACCAAGATGCTTTTTAGAAATAAAGATATCCGTGGAGCCTAAGTTCTACATAGCCTTTCAAACTATATGAAAGATGTATCTGATTTTCCCATACAATATCTTGGTGTTGCAATAGCTATTAGCTAATCAGAAATGAATTATGGCAGTCAGAGGCTTTAGACTTCTGATGATGTGGCTTTACTGACATTTAGTTTAAACTGAATATTGGTATTAAAATTTTTTAGAGTTGCATGATCACCCTGTAATGTTACAAAATATTAGACTGATGGAAGGATGGGAGAGAATATTTAAATATATTTGGTATTAGAACTGGCTTTCAGAATTTATATGGTTTATTTGTTTGCTTTCGTAATAGCTTGCTTCTGTTGTATTTAAATCAAATTAATATGGGACAAAAAGTGTACCATAGATATACTTAGTTAACATTACAACTTCACCCTTTCTGTGTTTCTATTCATTCCATGATCTCAATCTTTGTTGATCTGATTCTCCAATCCTTTTTCTGCTCAATTATTAGGATTTTGTGAGACGAGAGGCATTGCAGATGCTTAGAAATGCTCTTGAGGGTTCCGGCGGCAATGGCTCTATTCCTGCATATGCAGAAGCATTTCGTATAATTATGCGGCTTGGTGTTGTAGATAAATCATTTATTGTCAGAAAAGCTGCTGCGAGATGTTTGAAAGCTTTTGCAAATATTGGAGGTCCTGGTATAGGGGCTGGGGAGATTGACAATTCTGCCTCTCACTGTGTCAAGGTACCATTTTGTGTTCTTGGTAGTTACTGTTTGTACTCTCTAGTAGCGGTGGCTAGGGCGGTGGGTTGGCATGATTAGAAATTAGTCCCTTTTTTTCTTTTATCTAGTGAGTTTCTAAACAGTTATTTTGTTAATAATTTGTAGAATGATATTTAAGTTGCTATTTAAATTATCGATTTACGAGATTTTATACAGTTTGCAAATACTTTGGGTGACTTTCCATCTGTTCGACTGTTTTCGTTTATATCTAGCTTTCTAAGTTACTTATTTACCCCTTTAGAGGGAAAATATAACTAAATTGACCTTAAATGGGCCGAAACTGCCACCTCTACTCTAGCACTAAATCTCTATATCTGACATTCATATCTTACAAGGCTCTTGAAGATCCTGAATCGTCGGTTCGTGATGCCTTTGCAGAAGCTTTGGGAGCACTGCTTGCTCTTGCAACGAACCCTCAAGCACAGGTATATCATCTGGCTATCAGATCTGTACCTTTTTCTTCTCTTTCTGTCATATAGCCATTTGACATTTTATTATACTTTCAGGTTCAACCAAAGGGGAAAGGCCAATCTAATCCAAAAAAACTCGAGGGAAGCTTGCAAAAGCATCTTATATTGCCTTTCACTAAAGGTAAAGTATAACACAAAGAATAAACTTAAATAAAAGTATAAATAGAATATAAAACTACAATAATGACACCTCAGTAACTTTGGCAGAAGTAGCTTTACTTGTAGAAGGACCAGTTAGAATATGAACTCCAAAGCTTTTTGTTTCTTTCATGTACACAGTAATTTGATATCATATTAATGTTGCAGCAAGTGGACCTCGATCTAAGAATTTGCGAATTGGTCTGACCTTATCATGGGTCTTTTTCTTGCAGGTAAATTAGTTTTTATTGCTAGTGTTCAAAATTTTATGTGCAACATTTATTCTTTTGTCTTTCCTTTTTCTGTTATATTATCCTAAGGTGTGAGATTATCCATCTATGTTGCGGTTCTGTCCTTTACTTTCTAGTTTCTGTTTTCTTTTTTTATTCTTGTTTTTTTTTTTAAAATATAATCACTAATAAAAAAATATGAGCAGTAATAGAACAATTGGCAAGCTGCTAAATGATTTATTTTTAATGCTATTATCTATTTTGAACTCCAGGTCTTACTTATCTTGCTCCTGTGAGGTTTTTTAGTTTTATTTCTATATGATATCTGGATAGAATAAGGATCAACAACCATAGCTTTGAGCTTTCTTCAAACTTTTAGGCAACTCTTCAGGCAGATTGATTAAAGAGAACTCATATAGTCATACTTATCAAATACAAAAAAGAGGCCCAAATTTTGATGTAAAGCTTTGCCTATGGTGAATTGCTGTTACATACACGTACACGTGTCACTATCTAGGATTGGACAATTACATGCTCTGAAGTGACAATGTTTTTGGAATTAATCTGTCCTTTTATGGATAGCGTTAACACGTTTTCTTTACAATACATTTCAGGCTATGCATCTTAAGTATATGCATCCAGATACCGAGCTCCAAAATTTTCTTGAGCAGATTATGGATATGCTTCGTGCAGATTCTTCTGTAGATGCACAATCATTGGTATTTCTTTATTATTTTGTACCTTTAGATTTGTTTTCTTGATGTTATGAAATGGTTTAGATTTACTTGATGGAACAATTGAGCAAGAAACTAAAATTCGTTCTTGTTGATTAGGTCTGATATTAAATTCACAATTAGTGCTTTAATTTCCTATTAACACAGTATTACATTCTTCATGTGATACTGTGCAAGGTTAAACAAAAACGCTTAATTGAAAAATGATTTGCAATGCTTTTACATGTATCGAGTTCTGTACCATCAAGTATGCAGATTTTGCATTTTTCCTGCAGGTTCAACATCTTATACGTAATAGTAGTGGATAGTTAATCAATTTGAGCTTGTATTATGTTTATAAGGCAAAGAGCTACATCATTATGTCGTTTCTTGTCATATGCTAGATACTTTATTCTTTCATTCTCTAACGGTTGTATCAAAGTTAGTTGTTATTGTTGTTTTTGCTACACAAAAGGGTTTAACGAAGTACTAATAAACTTACTGATGTATGATTTGCATTTTCTTGAAGGCATGCGTTTATTATATCCTACGGGTTGGTGTGATTGATCAAATGACTGAACCCACACAAAGGGTATTCTTAGTTAATCTAGGGAAACAGGTATACCACTCATATCTGATACGGTATTATATGGCTTGGTCTTCCTTAACTCAGTTTTTCCATTGACATGTACAATTCTTTGTTACAGCTTCAGTCTCCTGATGCAAGCCCATCAATGAAAATTGCCGCTTTACGCACTTTATCATATGCCCTAAAAACATTAGGAGAGGTAAGATGTATTATAAAGCTGTGTTTTCTTCTTCACTTATCTTTAGTAATTTGTTATGCACTTATGATACACGATCAAGGGGTAGTACTCTGATCTTCTCAAATGATGATACTTGATGAATGGATGTTGCGTGCTTCTTTGTCCAGCTGGAACAGGACCGTTCACATATAATTCTTGTTTAGGACCTATTTCATTGTTTATTGCTTGTTATTTGAAAGGCTGTCTATAGGCAATGAGGCATTCTGAAACTGATTGCCAAATTCGTTTGACATTACATTTTGTATGCTATATCGCATTCTTGTACTCTATGACAATACATCACTACTGGTTCTTCTCTTAATGAGTTCCCTATCAATATGACAGTAAATTACTGACAGCTATTCTGTTTATCTTCAGGTTCCACTTGAATTCAAGGAGGTTCTTGATGACACAGCTGTGGCAGCATTATCTAATTCGTCACCACTTGTACGTTACTGATTTTTAATCTTGTATGGAGAGACTGATATTGATAAAAACAGAAGGAAATTACACTGATGTTATCCAACAAATGCAAAACCTAAGTTCTTTTGTTTTAAACATTGGAATTCTTATTCAGAATAAAAACGATACGGAGGAGCTAGATATATAAAGAATACACGAAAAAGACACCAAAGACCAAACATGCAAACCAGAATGAAAAGAACTCAATGTTAATCTAAGTTGTATTTGACACAGTAATAAACACCCTATCACATGTAGTTTCTTTCCACTTAGGTTCCTTTGTATACTTCTGTTTGGTCTTGATCCAAGAGCCAGCAATTTCTTTTTTTGGTGTGTGTTTGAAAAGATTATAGCTTTACAGTCTACATATATTCTATCTGTATTGTTAATTTAATCGTTATATACATTGAATTTAATCCAACATGAATGCTAGGTACGTGCTGAATCTGCCTTGACGTTGCGCACACTGGCAGAGATTGATCCGACATGTGTTGGTGGTTTGGTTAATTATGGGGTCACTACACTGAAGGCACTTAGAGAAAATGTGTCTTTTGAGAAGGTAATTTTAAACTTTTCTTTCATGGAAATTGGAATTTAATGAGTAAAAATTGAACATAGTTGCTCTGATTTTTTGGTTGGTTCCATTTGTTTTTCTTATTTGATTGAGCAGAATGTTTGCCTTGTAACTTGGCCGATCTAAGATTTCTGTAATTCCTTTGTAATGCCATTTTACTATCACATGTTGCCTTCAGGTCTCTTGGATTAATTATATAAATTGCAGGAAAGAGTGTCTAAAACACTCTTTCCTGCCTATTCTATATATTGTTAATCTTTTGGTCCATTTTGAGACCTTGATTCTGTTTGAACTTAACATGATTTCACATGATCTATCTGTAGACACTACACTTAGCACCGCTGCAGTGTATGTGTATTAGTTATTCTCTTAAGCGTGTCTATGTGAAGCTCTTCTCTACAAATTCTTTGTTGATTGTTCTTTAATACTAGTATTTACATATAGGGAAACAATCTGATGCTTGAGCTTGATTCTTTAAGTGGACAAGCTACAGTTTTGGCTGCGCTTGCTTCAGTTTCCCCAAAGCTACCTCTTGGTTATCCAGCAAGGTAACATCGACTTTGCAACTTGGCTGAGTCAATTCTTTGTACTCTTAGGACTTATTTTGGTTTGTTTACTTACTTGATTGACATTTCATTGTACTGAAAGTAGTAAGGAGTTATTTTCTTTATTTTTGTGCATAGATTGCCTAGAACAATGCTTGATGTTGCTAGGAAAATGCTTACAGAAGCTAGTCGTAACCCTGTGGTTGCAACAGTTGAAAAAGAAGCTGGATGGTTACTACTATCATCCTTGTTGTCCTCCATGCCAAAGGAGGCAAGTGTTTTGGTTCTTTCAGTTGCGTTATAATAGTTCTTGATTCTTAACCGCTGCATAAATTTTACAGGAAATGGAAGATCAGGTGTTCGATATTCTTTCTTTATGGAGTGATGTCTTCAGTCGTGCCCAAGATCAAGTTAACTCAGCAGAGGATTTGTCTTCTAAAATAAGGTGAGCCTGCTTTATTCGGAGTACTAACTTTCATGGTTCTGTAAAACAGTTTTGAGTGTAGACTTACATCTTGTGGAGATGCATATAGAAGCCTCCAAATGTCATTTTGTTTAGATCGACTTTATAAGAGAATTTTATTTAGTCAAGCTAAGGTTTGCTCATGCTTTTTTCTAGAGTGTGGTCTGCTGCAGTTGATGCTCTGATTGCATTTATAAGATGTTTCGTTTCTCAAGATGCCGTGAACAAGGGGATCTTGCTCCAACCAGTGCTATTATACCTTAACCGGTATGATTAGAATCTAATAGTGTTGATACTGTGTCTATTTTAAACTCAGAAATGCTTATTATTTTGCTGATTCTTCATACACAAATGTATGATGGTAAACAGGGCATTATCCTATATTTCCTCTTTATCAACCAAGGACAGTGATGTGAAGGCGTCTATGGACATATTGATCAGCAGAACATTGATTGCTTACCAGTCACTATATGATCCGATGACATACAAGAGTGATCACCCTCAACTAATTCAAATATGCACAAGTCCCTTCAGGTAATCAAGGTTTATTTCTATGTACAATTCTATGAGTTATACTTTTATGCCATGCTGGATTTCTCTGCAATAGTTGTGAAGTATACGCCTTTGGCTTTTTTTGATGATGGATTTGTGAAACAGAGAAGCATCTAAGTATGAAGAAAGTTCCTACTTGAGGATACTTCTGGACAGCAGAGATGCTTGGTTAGGTCCCTGGGTTCCTGGAAGGTATTTAATTCTTCCAAAGTTACAATCTAAACCATCAATCCATCCTTTTGAATGATTCTTTAAAGTTTGTGCAAACTCTTTTGTCATTGAAAATTTGTAAATGTTGTTTATTCTTGTTGGCTAATAGGGATTGGTTTGAAGACGAACTTCGGGCATTCCAAGGTGGAAAAGATGGTGATTTGCCTTGTGTATGGGAGACTGAGATCCCTAGTTTTCCTCAGGTAGAATGGATTGTTCTCTGGTAATCTGGTATATATATGGTTGATATTAAGAGTAAAAAAATCAAGTGAGTTAACAACTCATTTCATTTGCTGGCTAAACATTATGTTGAACGCGCCGTAAATGTTTAGTTATATTTGTATTGCAACTATACTGTTCACTTTTTTATAAGCGTAGCATACACACTATTTATAATTTATCGATGTGAGCTCTGTAAGCTAGACAACTGCTTCTCATTTGGTCTTCTTGAACCTCTAGTCTTTTCATAATACTTAATGTGTACACCTGACTCAGTTTTTTTGATATAGATGAAAATAAATATCAAGTACATATTGAACCTTTTGGGTGACGGCAACATTCTTGAATCTGTCTGTTAAACTTAATATTTTATGTTAGTAAACATATCCATTGACGAACATCTTTGTTACATGTTGGCTTAATTGCAGCCAGAGACTATTAGCAAGATGTTGGTGAACCAGATGCTCCTTTGCTTTGGAATCATGTTTGCTACCCAGGTAGCGTTTTATTTCCGTGCATTTATTCCCTACACAATGAAATTTAATGATTCCTGGATTTATTTTTAATTAAGTGGTTAAAATGTTACCCCAGGATAGTAGTGGGATGTTATCACTTCTCAGCACACTCGAACAGTGTCTAAAATCTGGAAAGAAACATGCTCTTCATGCAACCAGTGTCACAAATGTATGTGTGGGATTGCTTTCTGGATTAAAGGTGCTAATTCTCTCTTTGGTTTCTTAACACTATATATAGCTGAATCAGTTTAAACATATCTAATATGGGTTCATTATTCTACATTTTTAGGCCACTCTTACAATACGATCACAACCATTAGAAATGGAGATATTAAATGCGGTGCAGGGGATCTTTCAGGTTTATTATGCTGTTCATATTACATCCTACTTTATTTTTTATCTCATGATAGTTCCTGAATGGTCAGTTTTATAATGTATCGATGACAGAGTATTCTTGCGGAGGGTGGTATTTGTGAATCACAACGCAGAGCGTCATCCGAAGGGCTTGGGCTACTAGCTCGCCTTGGAAATGACATGTTTACCGCCAGGCTGGCAAGTATTTTACACTTTTATTAGTTTTATGCTGTAAAATTTTAAAATGTTATTTAATTTTTTTTTACAATAGTTCAAAAATCTGAGTGTTGTGTTTATAAAAACTCCCAACTTATGATGCTGACTCCGGTTTCTCCATGCTGTGTGTGCGTGAGAGGGTTTCATGTTTTCTGATCTGTGCATTCTTTTATTCTGACCAGACTAGATCACTGCTTGGTGATTTAACTGGGGCTACGGATTCTCACTATGCAGGATCAATTGCTCTCGCTCTAGGTTGCATCCACCGCAGGTATGTTGCTTTTCTAATAATGCATTTGCATAACAATAATACTTTGCCAGTATTTCCTACCTTTTTTTACCTTGTTGCTCATAGAGCTTATACTAAATCTCTGTAAGACTGAAACCATGGCTCAGGGTTTCTCAACGTGGTAGACATTTTTGATTATTTAATTCACTTGGTTACTTTGGTACGGCTCTCTATTATATATAAGTTCTGACATCATAAATATAGAAATATTTTGGTTGTGAGCACAAAATTGAAATTAATTTAATAAAAATCCAATTTTAGTTTCGTGGAGCGAGTTTGACATTATGATCTACACATGTACCTTGAGGAGGTAATGTATGTGTTAGTTGCATGGAAGTCTAGTATTTTACATTTTTGTTCGCTAGATCACTGTCAAAGACATTTTTAGATGTATGTCCAAATGTGTTTGTAGCAGATTATCAATTTTGTTGCACGGTTTAGGCACATTTCCCTAAATGCACTCATTTGTATAATTGTATGTTCTCATGTCACATCTGATTCCAGAGAATGTTTCCATCTTATTGTTTAAGAGAACTAACTGGTTTTCTTAGTTTAGTCATTCGTTTTTTTAGGAAAGCAAGGTTAAAAGTTCACCTTAATGATTGGTAGATTACTGATACTTCATAGCATGATCATGATCAATAATATAAGTATCATATAGAATGTATGCTCATGGCTTTTCCTGAAAGCAAAAGATTTTATCATCGTCATATTGCCTGCAGTGCAGGAGGAATGGCATTATCAAGTTTAGTACCATCTACCGTGAACTCCATCTCTTCGCTAGCTAAGAGTTCAAAAGCTAGCTTGCAAGTTTGGGTTCTGCATGGACTTCTTTTAACTATAGAAGCTGCTGGCTTGTCCTATGTATCACAAGTTCAGGTACTTGCTCTTTTTAATTCTGCATTACCACCATTCCCTCTTATTTTTAAATCAAATAAGAGCGATAAATTTGCTTGGATTTATAATGTCCCTCCTGCTTTTTTTTATTTTAAATATCATCATCTAAAATGTGCATAGTGTTTGATAGGTTTTTTTTACTCGTAAAAAGCCTGTTTTCCGATCTCTTTCTTACTTTTAAAAACTAACCATTTACATATCACAATGTCGAGTCGGAAACCCAGGTTACCCATAAAACCATTTACATATCACAGAAGGACTTGCAGCTTTGTTGTGTCTCTAGCTATATATGTACTTATCTTGCAGAACAACTGCTTGGATGTCTTGTTTCTCTACTATAGACTGCACATGGTCATTTTTTATAATCTCTTTGCAGGCAACACTTGGCCTTGCTATGGAAATACTTTTGTCTGAGGAAAATGGATGGGTCGTTCTTCAGCAAGGAGTATGCCGCCTCATCAATGCTATCGTTGCTGTTCTTGGTCCTGAACTTCACCCTGGAAGTATATTCTTTTCTCGTTGCAAGGTTTGTACTAAAAGCTTTTCATAATATCAAATTATAATATCTCAATTGCTACTACTATTTTGTTTTAATTTCTGTTGGTTTTGGGACAAATAAATGTAATCCTTCACTATTTGCAGCAATTAATTGTTCGATTTTGTACAGTCTGTCATTGCAGAGATAAGCTCACAGCAAGAAACAGCAACACTTCTCGAGTAAGGAACCTTACTCTTCATATATGGGCAGTGTCTATTAAGAAATGTGATTTTGGACACATTACACACAACAACCTTGTTCTTTCTAGATTTCATTTTCTTTAATCTACAAGGAATACTTGTTTTGGACCATTTATTAATATATAATTCTGTTACCTTTGAAGGAGTGTTCGCTTTAGCCAACAACTTGTACTCTTTGCTCCCCAAGCTGTTACAGTGCATTCGCATGTGAAAGTCCTCCTCTCAACTCTTTCATCAAGACAGGTATATATTTCATGCAAGTGTTGCAAGTACGTTTAAAATATATTTCTTTGCTATGAAACAGTTTCTCTTTTGGAACAGCCAACTTTAAGACATCTTGCCGTGTCTACTCTACGACATCTCATAGAAAAGGATCCGGTACGTAACACATTCATACTCTATATTGTTGCTTTTTCAGTCTATGCTGTCATCTCTTTGTTCATCTCCGTTTTAAAATATGCAAGCTTGTTTGCATAATCATCGTTTTCACAATGGCATAGCTGAATTATAACAAACGTATGTTACATGCTTACCTAACTGGGAATGATGATGTGTAATTTCCATAAATGGAGTAATGTCCTATAATCTGTTTTTAATCCACTGGGTCTACAATGCTCAGTATATTGAGCATGTAAATTCTTATCACTAATTTTTGATACTGTCTGTTTTAGAATCATTAACTTGTTCATAATTGCTTATTATGTCCATCTACTGACTTATTGAGGGACTACTTGCAGGAGCCCATTATCCAAGAGTTGATAGAAGAAAATTTGTTCCACATGCTAGACGAAGAAACTGATACTGAGTATGTATTTCATCATTTGTATATGGTCTTTTAGTTATTAGCAGGTCTTATAGAAACATAGATCTGTAGATTGCATTTATGTTAATGATTTCGTTTGTTAGTGGTTAAAACATGACTTGTTTGCATGGTTCTAAATAGCGCGCTATAGCGCGCCATATAGCGGGCTATAGCGTGAAGCGTTGCCTTCACGTTACGAAACAAACTAAAGCGTCGTCTCTAGGCGTAGCGTGCTAAAAAGCGGCATAAAGCGTGATATAGTGCGCTATAGCGCGTAGCGTGGCGCTTTTTTTTGAATCTTTTTGCATATTTACAGTAATTGGACTTGTTTACTAGTTTTGGGCTATTTAGTAGACTTGGGCTTAGTAATTTAACTATGGGGATAAATCCATGAGTAACTACTAGCCGATTTTGTTTTAAATTTGAATTAAAGTATTGTTTCATTTTGTAAACTCGCAATATAAATATTAATTTATAAATATTTTGTGCCGCTATATATCACGCTTCAAAAAAACGTTGTAGCTTCGTTAAAGCTTGTAGCTTGGCAATACCGCTACAGTACGCTTCACTCTATTTACTACCTTGCTTGTTTGTTGGTCTCAGACTCTGCTTTATTTGCTTTAGATGTTTTGCTAGTTCTTAGCAATTTTTATAAGTGTAGGACACTATCTCTAGGTGGTTTAAAAAAATGTTAAAAAGGTGATTATAGATATGTTTGGAAGTTGAACTGAAACACTCTTCTCATATGGATACGTGATCGGTGAAACGCGCAGCTAGCTTTCTTGGAATCAACGAAAAAAGTAAAATACAACTGTTATGGCTTATAAAAAGGGGATTTAGTGCACACATTACCAACAGCAGAACCATCGATATTCGGTTTGGAATCATCTTCCTCTAGAAGTTTTTAAACCTTGGGCAATGTTGCACTTCAGTCAATATCAAAGATTACTAAAGCCTCATGATTTTTAGAGCCTGACATAGGTATGATACCTTTTTAACAATATCACAACTTTATTGCCTACTAAGAATGTGAAAATTTATATTAACTGATGCTTTAGTATCACTAATTTTAGATTATAAGCTACTTACCCCACTTTGGTAATTGCACGTGTGAGTAGGCAACACCCCCTGGCCCTTGTAGGCAATAGGAGGAAGCGTCCAGCTAGACTGTACTGCTATTGCTTCTCTATATAGTAGTAACTAGTTATGTTCTACAAGGTTCATTCCATCAATCAATGTTGCGTCCTAAAGTATGTATAAACAGTCTGCGTTTTTTTCTCTTAGACGTAGTAGAATTCCAATTATTCTTGTAGAATTCCAATTGTTCTTGTAGATATGCAGTACATATCTTTTTAGTGTAACACTAAAAATTTCTTCTTATTATTGTAGGATCGGGAAATTGGTGAAAACCACAATTATGCGGCTACTGTATGCATCATGTCCATCATTTCCATCTAGGTGGCTATCAATATGCCGTAACTTGGTATGCTAATTCTTTCTTTATGTATGCTTATGATATGAAGGCTTGGATAATGTGCTTTATGTAACATTTGTTTACAATTCGGAGTAGTATTTAATGCTTTTATTTGATCATTATGTATTACTTTGTATCTACATTTCCACATACCTTATCAAAAAAGTATAAACAAAAAATGTAGCTCAAAATTCCAAACTCTATTGAAATCAATTGGAAAATTTGGCTCATGAATATTGAATTGTTCATCTAGGTTCTTGCTACATCAAGTGGGATTACTAGAACCAACAAAGAATTGGATGATGATCCTGTTAGTGGCCCTGATGGGGACATATCTTATGGAGAAGATGACGAGAATATGGTTTCTGGCTCTCGAGGACTACCGGGTGCCAATGCTGCTAGAGATAAGCACCTCAGATATCGGACCAGAGTGTTTGCTGCAGAGTATGTCAGTCTGCTCTTAGTTATTGATAATAATATGTGTTTAAGGCTTCATATTATGCTTTCTTTTCATGCATTGTGTGTTCATTAGGTCTATGGAAGGCTAATTAACTTGTTCACTGTCCTAATATAACAAATATACGATATAAATGTAGTATGTCTGTCACCTTGATCGACCGGTTTAGTCAATAATTCATCACGCTAGTAATTAGTCACAACTTCCAGTTTAGCGTGACTTCCTGATGGCCTTTTTAGTAATATTCCTGAAATTTCCACCTTTATCATTCATCAATTCATCTCTTTTCGCCTCACATCGTATTTTGGTTTCTGGATCTCTGTTTTCTATATTGATGCTACCATTGGCAATTGGGATAACGTGTATCATGGCCTACTTGGAAACGCCAAACACCATTAGATTAGGCCAAGTTTTATTTAGGAGGATTTAAAAGATATAACATTACTGTTTGGATTATTTATATCGAGTCTCCTGCACCATCCGGTACTTTCACAGTTGACTTCTGTTGTATTCGTTAACTTATTGGCCTATGGTACGATTTTGATCATCAGTGTGGATCTACTGGTTCGACTTTGATCTATTGGTGATAAAAAGTCTAATCAATGAATCATTTTGGAATAGGTGTTTGAGTCATGTACCAGATGCTGTTGGACAGAATCCTGCTCACTTTGACCTATCATTAGCAAGAAGCCAGTCGACCAATTTGGTGGCATCTCGTGACTGGTTAGTCCTCCAGGTTCAAGAGCTTATATCTCTTGCTTATCAGGTATAATTGTATTCATTTTAGTTATAATCAACTTGATCCGTTCACAACGCCTCGTGTAATTTTTAAATGTTTTCAATGGTACTTATAGATAAGCACGATTCAGTTTGAAAACATGCGCCCGATTGGCGTGGGACTTCTAAGTACTATTCTGGACAAGGTATTGTGCACAAACTAATGTTTTTATGCGTGTTGCCATTATATGATTAATGTTTTTATGTCATCCCCGAATTAGTAAGATGTTATGGTCTTGGGTGTGCGATCGAGTTGCAGGGCGGTTCACCACAGAATCAGTCAAAAGATGTTGTTGTGTCTTCCTTCCATGACAGCCTATCTTGATATTATAAGTCAAGGGCTCGTTAGAGAGAACCCAACAATCTCTGAAAACTCAGTTGAAACTGAATTTCTTTTATTGACTTCAGTTTTCTGATCTTCATTAAATGAAGCACATGTTACACTAAAGCAATGAAAACACTTGTACTTATCCTAAATAAAACATTCAAACATAAGAGTTACAATGTTTGAAACAAGTCAACTAAGTCCAAGGACCAGTTATGCAAGTCTTCCAAACCAGAGGGACTAGAAGTGTCACTTTTCAAACATAGTTTGCTACTTCCCGCCCAAAGCTGTTATCCCTCCCCTACACGTATATAAGGCTCTGCCCTGTTCATTTCTCGTTTTATCTGTGTGTTTGTAATTGTTTCTCTAAGAACTCTCTAGAATCGTTCCATTGGAACAAACCTTCGTCTATCTGATACGAACCTATCCCATACTAGGCTCGTAATCGGTTTATAAGTCCCAAGTGTAGAACTCACTCAAAAAGCTAGCTTGTTTGAGGAGGGGACACCTGGGCATTATAAACCATCAACCATTCCCATACTTGGCCGATGTGGGATCATAACATTACCCCACCCTTTGAAGAACCAACGTCCTCGTTGGTCACGGCTATGTTGGTCACGGTTGGCACCCCCTTTGGGTCCAAGCCACCACTCCATAGGCCACCACTCCGAGCTCGTTGGTCACGGCTATGTTGGTCACGGTTGGCACCCCCTTTGGGTCCAAGCCACCACTCCATAGGCCACCACTCCGAGTGTTGGAACCTCGTAAGGTAGGGCTAGCTCTGATACCAATTGATACGAACCTATCCCATACTAGGCTCGTAATCGGTTTATAAGTCCCAAGTGTAGAACTCACTCAAAAAGCTAGCTTGTTTGAGGAGGGGACACCTGGACATTATAAACCATCAACCATTCCCATACTTGGCCGATGTGGGATCATAACACTATCCTAATAACAAGTCATTTTTCGAATCGTGTTTCTTCTCATTGATTCCTAATTGAACTTGTTGGTGTTGTACAAGTGTTTTCAGGTCACACTGACTTCTAAACACGTGTTACAGTATTGCATATATATATTCCCAAGTGTATAAGTGCTTAACTATGCAATTCAATGTATATAATTTGCAGTTCGGTAAGGTGCCAGATCCTGAGCTTCCTGGACACCTATTATTAGAACAGAACCAGGTATTGTGCTGGACAAGTGATTTTATAATCTATCAAGTGACCAATTTACTTTAGTAATTGCCATTTATGTTATCAAATGGTTATTAATCTTGTACTGCTCAGTAATGCCACTTAAATTTAAAATTCCAGGCCCAGCTTGTTTCTGCTGTCCGTACAGCATTGGATACATCATCTGGACCTATTCTCTTGGAAGCAGGTCTACTGCTGGCTTCTAAGGTTCACATCACAAACATTTATCTATTTCATTATGTGATAAGAGGCGGACATGGGTGTAAAACGATAGATAATTTTGCAGATATTGACGAGTGGTTTGATCAGTGGAGATCAATTGGCAGTCAAACGAATATTTGCACTGATTTCACAACCTCTGGAGGACTTTAAAGACCTTTATTATCCATCATTTGCTGAATGGGTTTCATGTAAGGTAGGCCGTTTCCTCCTGTTATAAATTCTTCTTATAGTATTCTTTTCTGCAATATACTTTCTTGTTTAGTGACTTAGTTCTAATGCCTCTACTAATTATCTCTCTCTCTCTCTGTATCGGTTCATAGATCAAGATAAGACTTCTAACTGCACATGCATCTTTAAAATGCTATACATATGCGTTCTTGAGGAGACAGCAAAGTATCCCAGAGGAGTATCTTGGACTGTTACCCTTATTCTCAAAAAATTCAAGTACATTGGGAATTTACTGGCTCTCTCTGTTAAAGGATTACAGTTATGTATGCCTCCGCACTCGTCCTCATATACATGTGAGCCAAATTTTACGTATATACTTTTTTGTTTCTTGAACCAACTATACATGTACACACATCACATTATGATGTATATAATATTTCTCTGTTCTTTCTGCAGTGGAAACCATTTCTTGACGGAATTCAATCCTCTTTGGTTGCTAAAAAGTTAAAGCAGTGCTTAGAAGAATCCTGGCCCTTTATCTTGCAAGCAGTTTCTCTTGATGCTGTTCCAGTGGATGCGGATGTGAGTGAATCTTCTGAAACATCCGAAAACACATCCACAAGTGCTTTTTTCTCGGGATACAATATGGTGGAATTGAAGCAGCAAGATTATCAGTTTCTGTGGAGCTTTTCTCTACTTGTTCTTTTCCAGGGACAACACGCCACTCCTGATAAAACCATTATCCCATTGGATAATTTAAAATCCAGCTTTGGCAGTGATTCACCAGTTGCGGACAAACACTCAAAAGCAATGAAGTTCTACGAAATGATTTTACCAGTTTTTGGGTTTCTTTCTGCAGAGAAGTTCTTTAGGGCCGGATTTCTTACAATTGATCTATGCAGGGAGCTGCTACAGGTGATTACATTTATTTGTTATTAATTTTTTGCTGTTGTATATGTGGCTTTATTTAGCCTCATGTTATCTGAATGTCAATATTGATGCTAACAGCTGTTATCCTATGCATATCTTTTTGGTACGCTACTAATGATATTAATGTGCATTGACATCCTTAGTAACTTGTGTCTTTTAATTCCTGCTCGTTCTCAAACACCAAGATTAAATTCATTTTCACACAATTTTCATCATTTTATGGATGTAGGTTTTTTCATACTACATTTTCCTGGAAGATATGTTGGATAGTCATGCAATCTCAGTTCTATCACAGGTACATACCGACAAAAGCTCTGGAATCCGGTTATTTTTGTCAAATTTTATTCTTTTTGAAGTGGTTCTGTGGATACCATATGTTACATTTGCTACTAGCTTTAGCATCCTGTTTTTATTCTGTTTATATAAGGTCATATTTAATAATCTTGTGTAACTCCTATGCTTCTTGTCCTATAATTTATATTTGGTGCTGAAACATCTGAACGTTTAGCTTTCTTCTATGCTACTGTTGAGATATCCAGAATTAGTAATATTCAATTTCGACATTGTTAATAACTTGTATAGTTTTACTGAAGAAAGTTTCTTTCATGCTGCTCCTTTTACACAGATTGTCAAGAACTGCCCTAAAAATTTCTTCGAAACTGGAGAATTTGCATATCAAGCAGCTGAACTTTGTTTATCCTTCATGTTCAAGTTTTTACAAAGGTAATTCTAAATAAATTATCTTTTGCTCTTCACTTATCTTAAGGAATATCTATCTTATTGTATATTAACTGGAGTTACCAATTTCTTTGATCTATTAGTGCCCATGTAAATGCATCCAGTCATGCAAACTGGGAGGATAAAATATCTCTGTCTTTCACTTCAGCAAAGTATCTTTTGATGCGTCTAGAACCCAAGGTAACTTGCTCGGTCTGTTGTAGGTTTTATATTCAATATATTATCGTACAGTTTCTGTTATGTACAACTCTTTAATAGTTCAATTATCTACGGTATCTTTGCGTCCTATTAAAGTTTACTTTTTCATTGTCTGCACAGAAGCAACTACAGTTAGCATTGGCGTTTCTTCTTGTTGGATATAAGTGTGTTGGAGAAGCCTCAAATGAGGCGTGGCTGCTGAATCCTGTTGACTATGTACAATCTGTGGTCGTTATGTTGAAAAATCTTGTTGACGGTGAGTTTTAAGCATTTTGTTTGATAACACATAAAAGTATGCATTTCCGATAATTTATAGAGTATCATTTGTGTTAGAATGAAAATAGTTGATAGCTGACATAGTATTTTCTGGCAGGAAAACCTAAGTTGGATGATGACGCTCTTTGCTATTTGAGGACTATAACCAGGACTAGTCTGAATATGAATATTAATATGACCAATGATTGTATGAAGAACATTCATCAGTTGGAGGATAAGATGACAAACTCATCTAAATTGCCACAAAAGAAGCTAGCTTTCTCTCTTGAACAAATTATCACCTTCGCTAAATTAGCATATGAAATTGAACTTATTAGTGACAATCAAGAGAGTCAACCCGTATTTTACAGCATGCTATGCCAATGCAGAAATTCTTTCCACGAGGTTCTTAAAGATCAACACATACATGTAAGAGTTGCAAAACCTGAAACCAGAAGTGACAAAATGGGCGGGTCGGGCGGTTTGAATTGGATTCAACCCGAATACTTGTTTTCTATTTTTTTTCAGCATAACTTAAACAATTTGGTATATATAGTTTTTGAAAGAACAGTTAAGAAAGATTTTATGCATTAAAAATACACTTTAGGTGACTTTCAGTTTCAATCCTGTTTGACCCATTATTTTTATTTTAGCTTTTTTATTATTTTACCAGTGCGACATGTTAACCATAACCGCAGTTGACCTATTTATATATAAATGGGTCAAAATTTCTACCTTGACCTGAAACCTGTCCTTTGTATTAGTAATAACCAATAGAAAAGACTTCTGGTATTGATTCATTACGTGCAGGTTCAGGCGACTGCCTTGCAAACACTAACTGGCGTGATACGAGACTCTTATGCTGAAAGTAACACATTTGTTACATTCTTTATTGGGGAGCTTCTTAACGATATTTTTTGGATCATCAAGCAAGCATTGAAGGTATCATATATGCTCATAGGTCATAGCCTCGTAATTTGAATTTCATTTATCAAAATCCTGAAAATGGTGATTTATGACAGAAACCCGTTAAAAGGGAAGCAATAACAGTTGCTGGAGATTGTTTGAAAATCTTGATGCTTTTGCATACATCATCTAAAGTTGCTGAATCTCAGACAAGCTTAATGAGCCTGCTTCTTGAAGCAATTGTCATGGTTCTATTAGCTTCAGAGAATGATTCCTCTCAGGTGAAAGCAATTCTCAATATTAAACATTCTAGCCCAAGATTTGTATCTTGTTTTCGTCTTTCTTGCCATCGATTTTCTGCATAATCCACCTGATCATATAGTTATATTAATAACAGGAAGTCAAAGAACTGAAAACTGCGTCCATGAGGCTTGTTTCTCAACTTGCTCAAAGTCAAACCTCTGCGGGCTACTTCAAGGATGCGTTATTATCGATGCCCTCTACACGGAGGCAGAAACTTCAGGTGGTCATCTTTTTGTATCATCCTACTTCTCTGTTGACTTAATACGTTGACTGTCCACTTTGCTTTTATCCTCTGTGCTTGTACTATCACTCGTGTAACTGTCCTTTTCTGAAAGTCTTTACTAAAAAGTTATCTTAGATGTTAGGTCGCAAAATGAGTAGGTCGGGTAATAGGTCAAAACGGGTATATTTGGTTGTCTTCGAAATGGTTCGGGTCGGCCTGAAACACTTTATATCACGAAAAGTACATCTTTTTAATGAGTAATTAGTGTTTAACATGGTTACAGAAGTTAATGCTATTTCAATAATGGAGTAGTATGTTTTCTTTTTGGAAAAATACCCAGTTTGCGTTTACGTGTTTGATGCATAGATAAACAGAATTATACTGAATCAATCTATAAGTAAGTGGGTCTAAATTGCCACCCTTGCTGACAAGCAGTTCTGTACATTCAGGAAATAATCCGTGCTTCTGTAACACAAGATCAGATTTCAACCCCAACTAAATCTGAATTGCCACCTTTAGTCATTAAGATGCCATCACAAACAGAAGAAACCAAACGCCAAATTTCGCCGCCGGTAGCCGCCACCAAAGTCAGTGATGATTCTAACGACGACAACAAAGAAGATGAAGAGGAAGACGACTGGGACACATTTCAATCATTTCCTGCCTCAACAAGCGAACCCCAGGCTACCGAAAATATTAGCTCAGATAAGAATGTTTTACAAGAAAACACAACTTCTTTGACCAAAAGCTCGAGCACAAGCACAAGCACAAGTACAAGCACATCCACGAGTGAAGACGGCGATGAAGGGGAAAAGTATTCTGCCTTCACAGAAGGTTTCAAATTTCAATATAATGAAGACCATGTTTCTGAAAATAATGAAGACCGTGTTTCTGAAAATAATGAAGATGAAGATGAAAGTGACTCTGAAGATGATGATGATGAAGCCTCTGGAGAAAGCGATAGTATTAGAAATCGTGAGGGTGTGGATTTAAGTGAATATTCTAGAGAGAATAATTTATCAGGTGATGGAGATGAAGAGGAAGAGGAAGAGGTGACCAATGAAAATATATTAGACCAGTTGAGTAAAGTTCTAACTAGTATGGGCGAGGAAAGTTCGAAATCCTCCTCATCAACCTCTGAATCTGATAGTGATGAAAAAGGGTCAACTCATAGTAACGTTGCATCAGAGAAGGATGAACTTGAACAAGACGACTCTCAATCTGGGAATGAAGAAAAAGCTTCAACTCATAGTAGTGCTGATGATGACTTTTCTGGTCAACACTCTACTTCTCATAATTTAGATGAAGAGAGAAAGTCAACTCATAGTAATGCATCTGAGAAAGATGAACATGAGCAAGTTGAGGACTTTTTGGGTCAACCCTCTATTTCCCCATCTGTTAGCGAAGAGAAAAAGTCAACTCAAAGTAGTGCTGATGAGGACGTCCCTAGTGCTGATGAGGACTTATCTGGTCAAGACTCTACTTCTCAGTTTGTGAATGATGAAATAGAATCAAATCATAGTAATGTTGCATCAGAGGAGGATGAACGAGAAAAAGAAGAGGATATTTCTGGTGTACACCCTAGTGCTCCATCTGTGAATGAAGAAAAAGTTTCCACCCATGCTAGTGCTGACGAGGAATTTTCTGTTGCTTCTCATGAGAAAGATGGGCGTGAACAAGATGACGACTTTTCTGGTCAACACTCTACTTCTTTAAATGAAGAAGAGTCGACTCATGGTAATGTTGCACCAGAGAAGGATGAACGGTTAGAAGAAGAGGATTTTTCTGGTCAAGACGCTGCTTCTCAATCCGTGAATGGAGAACAAGGCGATGCATCTTTGAAAGATGAACCTGAACACAATGCAAACTTTTCTAGCCAACACACAGATTCCAAATCTGGGAATGAAGAAAAAGGGTCAGCTGAAGATTGATCCGTAATATAGGAGTATAGTGGTGCCATATATAAATCAGATTCAGTTATCTGTAACATCATTTGAGATACAGACCAAAAGAAAACAAGTGTATTAGTTCATACAATGAGAAGTTTATTGTTTTTAATTCTTTGATCTTCACATATTTGTACCAACGAATTAAACTGTGGTTTGTTTCCTATGGGTTTCAATGTTTTTGTTTGCCATCGTGGACATGTTTTGTCATGAGTTTTTGTAATATCGGTCACACACTACACTAGCATTATCCGTTACCTTGTTATGGAGTATTGTTTTGGCAACATATAACGCTCGGACTTTCATATAACTTTTACTATGAAGTATATTGTTTTGGCAACGCATATAGTGTTGAATTTTGCTTATGTTGTAAGAACATTATAATCAAGCCAGAACTGCCATCGACTGGACTACCATAATTGGGGTTCGAAAGTCGATTTGGATTTATAATCTGAAGGTTACTCGTCTTGTATAATTCGAGCTTGATCGAAGGTATGTTTGGGAGAAATAAGTTGTTAAGTATATAATTTTTTTAAAGTATTTGGTAAAATTGACTGTAATTATAAGAATAAGATGTAAAATGACATATGGACATGTCTAAATTGTAAATAGAAAAATTATTTTGGATATTATATTTATTTTGATCAACATAAACATTATCAACCAATCACAACCACCTATTTTTATCATGTAAAAAAAAACTCATTTTTTAAAAATTAAATATCTCATAAACCATTCATCGGTACGTAAAACCAAACATATCATCGCGACGAGAATTATATCATCTATCTATCGAGAGGCACATGTATATACTTTCGACAAACTTTTTTTCGATTTTTTTTTCTTAAATCACGTCTGAGAAGAATCATGTATGATTCGTCACGAAACATATATGATTTTCAGAAAATCATATATGATTCATATCACGAATCATATATGATTTTCTGAAAATCATATATGATTCGTGACGAATCATACATGATTCCTCTCAGACGTGACTTAAAAAAAAGTCGAAAAAAGTTCGCCGAGAGTATATATATGTGCCCCTCGATAGATATAGATGATTTAATTCTCGTTGCAATGATGTATTTTTTTTTTCATTTGACGATTTACCGTTTGTGAGATATTTAATTTTTAAAAAAGTGGTGAGAAGTGGGTTTTTTTTAAAAAAATTGGTGACTATGATTGGTTGAATGGGTGTATGCTAATTTAAGGGTTTAAATAGATCTTAACTCAAGGGACTCATTCTCAACATCCATCTATATCCAATTTAATGGATAAGATTAAAAGTATTTAATTAATTTATCGATTTTTATAATTTAAATAGATTTAAGTTCATTTGGATACCATACTTTTCATTGGATATGAGGGGACTCATCCCCACCATTCATCTCATTTTAATCCAATGGATAAGATTAACACAAAATATATTTTCACCATCTTTTTTCAAACATTAATATCTCCTAAACCGTTAATCATTATGCGAAAAAAAACATACCGTTACGAAGAGCATTCAATTATCTTTCTACAGATATGTTATATGATACACTTTCGACAAACTTTTTTTTTCGTTTTTTTTTCACGTTTTCGAAAATTATCATATATGATACTAATATCATATATGATAAACATCGGTATCATATATGATATAACCTATCGTATATGATATAAATAAATATCATATATGATTTAACACTGTATCATATATAATGATACAGTATTATCATATATGATATTTTACGAAAATTTTAGCAAGAAGAAAAAAAGTCGAATTTTTTTTTTCTTCGAAAGTATATCATATTGCATATTGGTAGAAAGATAATTAAACGTTCGTCGCGGTGCTATAATTATTTTCGTTTAACACTTAACGGTTTAGAAGATATTTAAATTATAAAAAAAAGTGAAAAATAAAATATAATTAATCTTATCCATTAGATGAAAATGAGATGGATGGTGGGGATAAGTCCCTTCATATCCAAGGAAAATTATGTATCCAAAATAACTCTTCTCCTTTTAAGTTCATTTGCATACCAAACTTTATTTGGATACTAAGGGACTAATCTCCACCACTCATCTCCATCTTAATCTAATAGATAATATTAAACATAAAACCAATTTCCTCTTTTTTTTCAAACATTAATATCTTTTAAACCGTCAATCGTTATACGAAAAAAAATATACCATTACGACGGGCATTTAATTATCTTTCTACAGATATGCTATATGATATACTTTCGACAAATTATTTTTTTTTGTTTTTTCCGTTATTTATCATATATGATACTAAATATCATATATGATAGTAACACTGGTATCATATATGATATAACTTATCATATATGATATAAACTAATATCATATGATATAAACCAATATCATATGATATAAACCAATATCATATATGATTCTGTAATAATTTGTAACATAACACTAATATCATATATGATAAAACACTATTATCATATATGATATTTTACGCAAATTTAAAAAAAAAGCGATTTTTTTTTCTTCAAAAGTATATCATATTGCATATCTGTAGAAAGCTAATTAAATGCTCGTCGCGATGATATATTTTTTCCGTTTAACACTTAACGGTTTAAAAGATATTTAAGTTTTAAAAATAAGTGAAATAATTAAATACTTTTAATCTCAACCATTAGATATGATGAAGATGGATGGTGGGGATGAGTCCCTTAGTATCCATGATAGATATGGTATCCAAAATAACTTGACTCCTTTTAAGTTCATTTGCATACCAAACTTTATTTGGATACTAAGGGACTAATCTCCACCACTCATCTCCATTTTAATCTAATAGATAATATTAAACATAAAACCAATTTCCTCTTTTTTTTCAAACATTAATATCTTTTAAACCGTCAATCGTTATACGAAAAAAAATATACCATTACGACGGGCATTTAATTATCTTTCTACAGATATGCTATATGATATACTTTCGACAAATTATTTTTTTTTGTTTTTTCCGTTATTTATCATATATGATACTAAATATCATATATGATAGTAACACTGATATCATATATGATATAACTTATCATATATGATATAAACTAATATCATATGATATAAACCAATATCATATGATATAAACCAATATCATATATGATTCTGTAATAATTTGTAACATAACACTAATATCATATATGATAAAACACTATTATCATATATGATATTTTACGCAAATTTAAAAAAAAAGCGATTTTTTTTTTCTTCAAAAGTATATCATATTGCATATCTGTAGAAAGCTAATTAAATGCTCGTCGCGATGATATATTTTTTCCGTTTAACACTTAACGGTTTAAAAGATATTTAAGTTTTAAAAATAAGTGAAATAATTAAATACTTTTAATCTCAACCATTAGATATGATGAAGATGGATGGTGGGGATGAGTCCCTTAGTATCCATGATAGATATGGTATCCAAAATAACTTGACTCATTTAAATATCAAGAGACTCATCCCCACCATCCTGTACCCCAATCTAATGGATAAGATTAAAAATATTTAATTAATTAACCGATTTTTATAATTTAAATATCTCTTAAGCTGTTAAGTACTACGCGAAAAATAATGTATATTATCGCGACGAGCATTTAATTGTCTTTCTACCAATATGCACTATGATATACTTTTTAAGAAAAAAAAATTTCGTTTTTTTCTTGTTGTTAAAATTTATATAAAATGTCATATATTTCATCATATATGATAACAGTGTTAAATTATAAATTATTGTTAAATCATATATGATATTGGTTTATATCATACATGATAAGTTATAGATTTAAGTTCATTTTGATACTAAACTTTATTTGGATACCAAATGACTAATCTCTACCTTTCATATCCATTTTAATTAAATGGATGAGATTAAACACAAAATCTATTTTCACTTTTTTTTCAAGCATTAATCTCTTAAACCATTAATCGTTATGCGAAAAAAATACCGTTACGAATAACATTTAATTATCTTTCTATAGATATTTTATATGATACACTTTCGACAATTTTTTTCCTTCATTTTTTTACGTTTTTTTTTCATTATCGAAAATTATCATATATGATACTAATATCATATACGATGTGATATAAACCAATATCATATATGATTTAACAATAATTTGTGATTTAACACTTGTATCATATATATGATGAAACACTATTATCATATATGATATGTCACGTAAATTTTAACAACAAGAAAAAAAATGTTTTTTTTTCTTTAAAAGTATATCATAATGCATATTGGTAGAAATATAATTAAATGTTCATCACGATGATATATATTTTCTCGTTTAACACTTAACGGTTTAGGAGATATTTAAATTATAAAAAATAGTTGAAAAATAAAATATATTTAATCTTATCAATTAAATGAAAAAGAGATGGACGGTGAGCATGAGTCATCTCATACTAAGAAAAGTATAGTATCCAAAATAACTCTCCTCTATGAGTTTATGACTATTTTTTTGGTACAAAGTTCCCAAAAGTTCATCAAAATTTCACTTTTTATCATAGATCCAATGAGCTCATCTCACACATCCATCTAAATATCATCCAACCATTAATATTATTTTAATTTTTATTATTAAAAAAAAACAATATACCGTTACCCACCCCAGCCTACATCACTTTCTCACACACACAAACTCTACCCTCCGTTTTTCTCTTTAACAACCACCCTCTCTCAATCGCCACCACCAAGTTTCCGATCAACACACACTCCGCCACCGCCAACCAGTTTTCGATCAACACACACACTATCACACATCTAATTTTCGATCAACACACACTATCACACACTTCCGATCAAAACTCCATTTCTGATAAAAAAAACCTCCAATCTTCGCTTTTTGATCAAACCATATCCATTAATGGATATCCGAGATGAAGTAGCATCTTTGAAGTCTAAAGAGGGTTTGGTTCAAGGTAATTTTTTATTCTCCTTTTTAATCCTTTTTATGTTTTTATGCCTATTTTTGAATTTATATTGTTTGATCTGTTTTTATTTTTGTTCGAGGTACTTTTTTAGATTTTATGTTTATTTGTTTTTGTTTGTGCTTTTTGTAAAATCATACATGATTTCTATGCTATTTTAGTTTACTGGTTGCTTAATTTCTTTTTAGTTATTATGCTTTTTATAAAATCATGTATCATTTGTATTCTTATTTAGTTTATTGGTTGGAGAATTATTTAGTTTAAACGTTTATAGGAATAAGATATAAATGTTATTAGGAAGATTAGGTTCAAGCTCAGAGAAGTTAATCAATGAAGATTTAGCTGCGTTATTTTGATAGAACTAGCTATTAAAACTACTAGTTTCATAGTGCTGCTTATGCTATTAAATTTTTTTTGAACATACTTATAATATTTAGAGGAATCATGCATGATTTTAGAAGAATCATGCATGATTCTAGAAGAATAATGCATGATTCATTTTGAGACACACATGATTTATATATGTTTTTAAATCATATATATTTTTTGTATTTGTAAGTTTTAGTAATTGACTGATTGTTTTCTTATATTTTGCAGTTCATCGAAATAAAGCAAGGCGACATAATCTCTTGGTCATAAACGTTCTCCTCATTCACCTTCTCCTGCTCCCAAACCTGAAACAAAAACTAAACCAAAACGTAATCCAAAAGCTTCTCCAATAAAATCCAAAAGCTGCTATTAAAAAAGAACCTTATGTTAAATCTAAAGCTACTGGTAAATTAGTTGAGAAGAGGAAGAGATGTGATGAATTTGTCGATGAAGTAGTGTCTAAGGTTGTAGAAGACTATAATGAGGAGTTGGATGCTGATTCTGATGCAGATGGAAATGATGATGCAGGAGACGATGATGTAAATCATGAAGAAGATGTTGAGGAAAAGGATGTTGGTAGTGGGGACTCTAGTGAAGAGGATAGTGGGAAGGATGTGAAAGCAAAGGTCGTTAAGGGACGAACGAGGTTTAGGGATGAGCCTGTTTATGAAGTAAAAAAACATCACCAGAAAATTAAGGTTGAAAAGCATGACGAGGAGTCTGATGATGAATTTGTAGAAGAGGAAAATGAAAGGGGGAGTGAAGAGGAAGTTGATGTTCCTAAGAAACATAGGAGAAAGAGGAAGACGAATGTTTCAAAGATGTAAAGCCTATTAAGAAGAAAACTAAGTAGAGCCTTGACGATGAAAAGAAATAGAAAGAGATGCATTTGCTTAAGTTTCCGACTCTACTATGTAGGACAATACATTCTTCTTTGTTTTCAGCAATCCGAGATGCCAAAGTAGATATGGATCGGTTTTTGTCGGATATTAGGTTTTCTGCATTGCGTTTTATTAAAATAGACACACTACCTGTTCGTTTGGCGAGGTTTGTTGTTAGAGCATTTGATAAATCCAACTACTGTCTTAAGCTTGAAAAAGGTTCTGTTCTTGTAACTCCTCAAAAGGTTCATGAGATTTTAAGGATTCCCATTGGTGGAACTTCTATCTATGATTTACCCGAGAGACCTCTGGATGATCCGTTTGTGAAGTTGTGGCTTGATCAGTTTGCTCCGAAACCTTGGAAAGATCCCCGTTCTAATGATATTTCGAAGAAGCTTGTTCTAGCAAAGAATGTAGACTTTATGTTTAAAGTCAACTTTCTTATGCTATTTTTAGTTGGGATGTGTAAAGATGACACGATGAAAGCAATACCCAATCTAAATTTTGTTCGGCGTATTCGTGAGGATACAAATGTTGCTGGAATTGATTGATGTGACTTAATATTCAAGTCTCTTGAATCTAGTGTCGAACCAAACACTTTGAGTGGGTTTTACATTAGGCCGTTGTGTTTTTTAATTGTAAGTGCGGACATATTTTTTTACCTTCCTTTTTTATGTTTTTTTAGTATTTATGTTTCTATTGTTTATATTTTTTAATAAGAATGAACTTTTATTTCCCAACTACTGTATTTGGATTCTACAAAGTATGATCGATTACATTTTGTTCGCTCAAGACCTGCTATACGTGACTGGAATTCAACTAACATGAATCGCATACAGGATTTGGAAATAAAGGAACAAGTCACTAGGAAATTGGATTTGCAACTAGAATGGAACGTGTCTGAAGCACATCAAACCGAAGGTTTTTATGACGTCGGTGCTTCAGTTTTTCCTCCTTTTGATAAGATAAACATGTATGTTCTAGTATCTTTTACGGCTTTTATTGTACTTTCAATCATTTGTGTTATCTGTTTAAAGTACTTTCAATCCACTTTTGAATTTTGAGTATTTATTTGTTAACTTTGACCTTAAATAACTTTGTTCGTGTTATATAATACTTAATAAAAATTACATCAATGAAAAATACACTTAAAATACAATCCATGATATATTATGCATCAAATACTAAATGGTATAAACAAAAATATATAAAGTCAAAATTGATTAAGAAAGACCCAGAAAGTCAAACATAGACAATAATTATGCGACAGAGGTAGTATGATTCTTGGAGAATCATGCATGATTTACATGAATGCATGATTTACATGAATCATGAATGATTTATGTAAATCATTCATGATTCTTCAAGAATCATACATGAATCATTCATGATTCATGTAAATCGTGCATTATTTTATGGGTCTTATTCTCATTTTTGTTCAACTTCTTATTTGTAGAGCTTTTGCACAAAGATTGAGGAAAAACTATCAAGCATATCCAAAGAGAAGGCTGAACTTGAATGCATTTTGAGAAATGCTAACAGAGAGTTTCCGAATGATGAAAACATCTATGAGTTGTTTGAGAAATATGAAGGAATTTCAAGGATACTATTTTTCTTGAAGATGAATCTACTCATATTGATGATTCAATGTTTCCCCTAATGAGAATGTTGTTTCTGAAAAGGCAAATGAGTCAGTTTCAAAGGAGTCATCTACGAAGGACAAGGAGTCCGTTAATACATTTGATCAAGAAGCAGTCATGAACGAAGAAGATGATCAACTAGATGAAGAAACTTTCAAACAATAGATTAAAAGAAATATTCATTTGGTTGGAGAGGTGATTGATATGATTGTAGATGCATATTTTTGTTTTTTTGTTTTTTGTAACCGTGATTTCCGACTCATTGGCCGACTAATCCACGAGATTTGAGCCCACTGCCATACAGACTCAAACTAGGTAAAGCCCTACCTTTTCAGGAGGTTGGCGTAGCCACTTCAAGGTTGTTTGCACATAGTGAGAACTGAACTTGAGACCTCACACACTTTAGAGTGATAGCCACAAATCTTTTTGCCACTAGGCCACCCTTGAGTGGTTTTGTAGATGCATATTATGATATACTTTGTTAACTTTTTCCTTCAAATTTAATCTTTTTTGCTAATATGCATGTTTATAATTATTTTTTTTGAAATTTTACAGGATGATTTATTTGTCTGGCCTGGGGCATTAAATCAACCTAGTGTTACACCTACCAAGACTCCTCAACGAGATCTACTCGTTCATCTCCCCATAAAAAAGTTGTGAAGCCATATTCTTTCTTGTCCTCTTCTTATATGAATAAGAAAAATCGAGTTATTCCTAATCTAGATAGGGTTGAGTTAGTTCGCTATGCAAGGCGACAAGTAGTAAGTTTTCTATCATTTTTTTTCTTCCGATTGTAGTTTAAACTATGGTGTAGAATGACGTATTATAATTTTTTTTCTTTCCAGTTGTAGTGAAAAAGTCTTTTCAAACTCATTCGGGTTATGAGCTATCATCTATACGTGTGGATATGGAGACATTGGCACATGGATTATGAATAGATGTCAATGTTATAGATTATCGGGTTGCATTGTTGAACAATGAGGAGGTGTGTAAAGTTGATCAGAAAATAAGAAGGCATTATTTTCCAACTGGTTGTGTTGCAAGTTTCCATTCATCTCTAGCAATGTTTTATTTGTCTTAGATTTCTATTTATGAGTATTTTTTGGAGAATCACGCATGACTCAGACTAATCATTCATGATTTTCCAAGAATCATGCATGATTCTCCAAGAATCATGTATGATTTTCCAAGAATCATGCATGATTCATGGTAAATCATATATGTTTTTTTTGTCTAATACTGTTTTTTTGCTTATAAACAAACATAAGGTATGATTAAAAATAGTATCAAGGTAGAAGAACAGTGGAAAACCTTTTCAGATGCAATTTCAGCTCAGTTCAAACATGAAAATGCTTCACTTTTTCTCTCGCATGTTGATTTGGTAAATTTTCATTCCTTAACGAATAATTATGCATAACTTTGTTTTTGTTATTTATGTTTTTTTGTTGAAATAGGCGCTTTTCCTGTTTGTGATTCCCAACATTTTTATGTTGTTGTTTTCAACGTTAAGAACCTGGCAATGTTCATTCTTGATAATATTCGTTCTAGACCAAATTCCTATGGGTCAAGATACAAGGCAGCTTGTGATCCTCTGGTAATTTTTTTTTAAAATACATATGATTTTGTTTATTGATATATTTTGATGTACGGAGTCTTTTTACGTTGTTTTTCTTTTTTTATTTTTTTGTAGAAAAAATCCTTTTGGAGGCATCTAAAAGTAAATAATCATCCAAAACTCTGTTATTACTAAAGGGAGAGCACACTCTACATTTGAAATGGAGTACAAAGAATAACACTAAAGATTATGGAATATTCACCATGATCTATATAGAGTCTTACAATGGTAGACCTGTTGCAGATTAGGATGTTGGGTTGGATGTAGAGGTGGAAACGAGCCGAGCTGCTTGTGAAAAGCTTGAGACCGAATCAATAAAAGGTCAAACGACCCGATCCTAAATGAGCTCGAGCCCGAGTTCGAGCCTAAGTTGTAGCTCGTTTATTAAACGAGCTAAAGCCCAAGCTTTACGTACAAAACTCGTTTGGGCTAACGAGCCTAAATGAACCTAATGTTTTATATACGAGATTCTTAACGAGCTCAATAACAAGCCTAATTTAGATATATTACGAGCCGAGCTCGAGCCAAGTTTTATTTTTACATTGCCAAATCGTATAAACGAGCTGAGCACAAGCTTGTCTACCATACCGCGAGCCGAGCTGAGCCCAAGCCCAAATAATAAGGCTCGAAATAAGCCGAGCTCGAACTCAAGCTTTGGAAAACTTAAAACGATCCGAGCTCGGGCTCGGGTCGGCTCATTTTCACCCCTCGTTGGGTGTAGAATCAAAGGAGAATCGCTCAAAATTGTTACGCATGAGGTACAAGATTGCTACCAAGCTTCCGTTGCACGATTTTAACATTCATAAACAGAAGATGATTGAGTCGGCTTACAAGTTTGAGACTGAGAATGAAGAGAAGAAGAGGATTTCAATTGTTCTTAATGCCATCAAAAAGAGGGATGAGCGTGATCCACCCAAGAATGTTCCTAATAAAGAAGAGGCTGAGAAACAAGTGGCTGAGAAAGAAGATCATGTAAAAGAAAATGCTTGTAAAAACGAGGCTATTAAGGATGTGAAACAAGAGGCTGGTAAGGCTGTGAAACAAGAGGCTATTTAGGCTGTGCAACATGAGGCCGTGAAATCGAAATATTTTCGTAAAACATATGATGGTAAATCGAAAAAATGATGATGTTGAATGTTTAAGAACTAATGTTTTTGTAAAACTGATGTAGTTGGGTTGTTAAAACTGATGTAGTTGGTTGGTAAACTGATGTTTCTGAATTGTAGTTGTTTTGATGTTTGATGTTTTGGTGTTAAAACAAATGGTAGTTTATAGAATATCGGATGTTTTCTTTTATGATACGAAATGGTGTTTTATATGTTTATGTTGATTTAAGTATTTAAAAATTTGTTTTATGTATTCTTTTTACTATTATGTATTTTTTTTACTTATGAGAGTGACGAATCATTTAGAATCATGCATGATTCATTTAGAATCATTTTCGAATCATGCATGATTCACTGGGAACCACTGATGCTTTTTAGAATCATGGATGATTGTTTTGGAATCATACATGGTTCTTGTAATGTGTCAAGTATGATACAGAGACCATATAAATTCATTACAATATCTTCAAGAATCATACATGATCTACATGGATCATACATGATTCTAGATGAATCATGCATGATTCTTATATGATTATCCAAAAATTTTCTATCAGTTCAACTACATTCAGCTAGAACACTAAACAAAGTACTTCAATCTCAGATTTTTAGCATAATTTTCCAACAGTTCAACGAAATTAAAGAACAAATCTTAAAAATCTTAAAAATCTGAACAATCACAAACTGAACAAACTATTCAAGGAGCTGTGGCTTGTCTTGTGGCATCAATGTTTGTTGTTTGTAGTGCATCAACAGTAGTAGTATTCCTTGTTTCTTTTTCAGCAGCAACATCAATCTTTGCAAGTTTAACAATGTATTTTGGATTTTTCGAACACGTTGTTTTTGTATGTTTGCTAGGCTTCACTCCACAGTATCCACACTTTCGACTCTGCTTATTTTTAGCTTTAAGAGCTATTTCTCTTGCACTTTTCCTACGTTCTCCTCTTCGAGCACCTTTTTTGAAGCAATATGAGGATTTTTTACAAGATTATTCTTTGGTTTTTAAACTGCATAAATATCTTCAATCATGCCAGCCGTTTTCTGTGAAGGAGGTCTTGGCACTAGAATCTGAAATTCTTTCTTTATAGTTTTGAGCTTTCCACAAGTTGCGAAAACGTTTTTGCATCTTTACTAAACAAAAACAAACACCCGTCTACTACAAAATTAGCCCCATTTGTTAATCTTTCTATTTCTTTGTTTTTCTCTCCATATATATTTGTGTTTCTTCTTAATGAAAGTGGTATCAAATCCCTTCTCCAACGCCTTAAAACGTACTTCTCCAAATCATTTCAATATTACGGTTCTTCAAAACACAAAATATTTGTCTACATTAATATCCGTAACACATGAAATGCCTACAGGTACGTTCAACTGACGCGTCTTCAAGAGAATGCAAAACCTTGTTTCGAAACATAAAAATGAAACGTATTAATACCTGTGCATGAATCATATATGATTTGTGATGGAATCATACATGATTCTTACTAAATCATGTTCGATTTGTACTAGAGTAATACATGAATCTTACTGAATCATGTATGATTGTACAAGAAACATACACGAATCTTAATGAATCATGAATGATTCTTATACCAGAAGCTTAGTTACTAAGCGATTCACTAAGCTTGTAGTCTGCTACTTTTTCTTTTTCCTTCACAACCATCTCTTTTCCTTCTTTTGTGTAGATTGTCCTATAAGCACCTACCCTTGTATCTCTAACTTTAACCATCTCAACTCCTTTTTCCGTTTTAAACTCTTGTATATGACAAGACAAATCGATTCTAACATTTCTATCTTTCGATTTCTAACTTTGTAAGAAGTTTTGGAGCCGAATCAAAAGTTTTAAAATCTAACACTTCTTGCCTACGCCTACGCCTTTGCCTTTCTATTGCTGATTCATAGCACATCATGAAATTGATTAATGTTGACTCGTGATTTGTGAAACCTTTAAAAGTTGTGCTTTCACTCTCTTATCTTGAAGTAGTTCTCATTAAGTCAAACACAGGTGATTTAATAAAATAAGCCGGTAACCACATTTCTCGAAGGTCATACATTTTCCAACCAAAAGTCTTTAATAAGTTTTGATCATTTTTCTTCAAACTTTGTTGGCTCTAGAAACATATTCTACACCAATTTGTTGAAACGTTATTTGAAATCAGTTTGATCATAATTTCTTCACATATACGTAAAATAATAAGGGTAAAGGCTAAATTTATGTAACATATTTGTTCAAATTAACTAATGTACGCAAGTTACCTTTTTTATTCCGGATTTACGCAACATACTTTCAAATACTTACTAATCTACGTAATATTGACCAAAATGTGACTTGTTTGACCGGTTACCACTTAGAAAAGTTTAAGTTTGGTCCTTTGGTTTGCTTGGATTTCCACCGTTAGTCCTTTGACATTTTTTCATTAGAAAACTTAATAATGATACATTGACTTTAATACACACGTTTTTATACAAACTTTACGTGCTATTACATACACGTTTTTATACACGAGAAAGTCTGAACTTTGACAGACGGTTTCAGCGTCAAAACTTATCCCGTAAACTCCGAAAATCTCACGTAAGTCAATGTATACGTTCTCTACAACTTTCATTTTTTATGTTTTTCATGAAAAAAACATTTAGATGGTCGAAACCCCGATTTAAAACTGTGATAGCAATACTAGTATTTTCGGTACTTAAGTAAATCCGAATTTTGACGGTCTCGTTTAATGCTAAAAAGTTACTTTTAAGTCTCTAAACCTATCAGTGACTAAATATAGACATTCTATGCGTAAAAGATTATAAAACAAAGTGTAAAACTTATAAAAATAGTACTACGATAAAAATGAAAAATTTAGTATGCGCAGATCGATTTTATTACGTATCTGAAAAAACAATGAAAAGAAATTGCTCGAAAACCTTCCCGTTTAATATTAAACTCAAACACAAAACATGCGTCTAAAAATGTGTATCGAAGTGTGTATACAAACGTGTATAAAAGTTGTATAAAAACGTGTATAAAAAGTGTATAAAACTGTGTGTATAAAAAAGCGTAAAAAATATTTATATAATTGCGTTCAAACACACTAAACGAGACCTTCGAAATTGGGATTTACTTAATTACCGAAAATACTAGTATTGCTGTCATAGTTTTAAATCGGGATTTCGACCATCGAAATGTCTTTTTCAAGAAAAACATAAAACACGAAAGTTGTAGAGAACGTACACATTGACTTACCGCGAAATTTTCGGAGTTTACGGGATCCGTTTTGATCCTGAAATCGTCTGTCAAAGTTTAGACTTTCTCGCGTATAAAAATGTGTATATAATAGGACATATAAATAAGTGTGTATAAAAACGTGTATAAAAGTGTGTGTATCAAAGTCAATGTATCATTACTAAGTTTTCTAATGAAAAAAATGTCAAAGGACTAACGGTGGAAGTCCATACAGACCAAACTGTAACTTTTCTAAGTGGTAACCGATCAAACAAGTCACATTTTGGTTAATATTGCGTAGATTAATAAGTATTTGAAAGTATGTTGCGTAAATTAGGAATAAAAAAAGTAAGTTGCGTACATTAGTTAATTTGAACATATATGCTACATAAATTCAGTCTTTACCCAAATAATAACAAGTAAATCATAACAGATTAATTTTGATTTTAAAAGAATCATGTATGATTCTATAAGAATCGTGCATGATTTTCTAAAAATCATGTATGATTTTATAGGAATGATGTATGATTTATATGAGTCACAAATCACACTAAATCATACACCTTTTCACAGTGAATCATACATGATTTAAAAAAATACAATTTTTTTCAAGTAGGTTATGAAAATGACAATACCTTTGATGGAATTTTTTGGGTGATATGGCACGTGCATAATCTTTGCTTAGATTCTTTCAGAACTACTTCAATTGCTCTTTTCATTGCCCTATCTTGATCCGTTACATTTTTTGTCGGTTGTTTTTTGTGAGCAGTCATGAATGACGTTAGAAGCCATGTATAAGCTTCTGTGTCCTCTATTAAAAGAAATCTTGACCCAACATTCACGCACTTTTTTTGATTATCTATCCCAGTGTAAGGAATAAAAGCCATATCATACATGAAAATCATGTATGATTATAAAGTAAATAACATACTATACAAGAGTCATACATGATTCTACTATAATCATGCAATTTGAATCATTCATGATTCTAATCATGTATGATTCTAGTAGATCATTCATGATGAAAGTATAATCATGCATGATTCAAGTATAATCATGTATGATTCAACTAGAATCATACATGATTCTTGTAGAATCATACATGATTCTTGTAGAATCATAGAACATATTATGCCAAAAGAAAGGATATATTTTTATAAAACAACTTAACTATTAGTTCGGAAAGTAGCATCAAAAGATATAATATCTCCAAAATCCTCATAGTTGCATTTATCAACTTCATCATCCGAAAACATTTCAACTAATTCGTTGTTTAAACTTTATACTGCTACGTAAAGTTTGGCACAACTTCTTCCTGTTTTCCATCTTGTTTATAAGCATCTGTGCATCGCTTTCTTCTATATATGCATTAACATCCCTTATCTAATTCTTAAAATCATCACTAGTTTCATGAACATACTCAGCACCCATTTGATCATAGTTAACAAGTTATGTGCCTTGATTGCTCCAAGTTTCGATGTTGAAGCTTTGCAACACACACTCTTTCTACTTGAGTCATTGTTAATCCCTTTGATCGTTTGAGTCTAGCTTGAAGACTTAGACTAAACGGAATAACTTCTATATAGTCTTAGTAGAAACTTTGAGATGATATCAAAGAGTATGCAAAATCCACTCTTTGATATTATGAATACTATTTGTATGATGTAATATGAAACTAAACAAAGAATATAAACCAAAAACTTCAATACTATTAATAATAATACGAATACTCTAATATAGAGTATTAGGGTTACAACCTTGAAGTATATAAAACGTAGATGAAATTGTGTATCCTACCTATAAACCTAGGACCTCCTTATAACACAAGGAGTTCTTTACAAGATAAAGATCAAATAGAATAATTTAAACTAAAAGGATATACACACAATATCTCCTAAAGATAGATTCACACGTCTTCAATCAACACTAATAATACAAGCAACATCAATCTTTACTGCCAGTATTAAAATATAACTACCAACATTAATAGAATTAATACTGGTAATGCAAATTATAATCTGCACTTAAATTATTCCCACCAATCCCCCCTAAACTTGTGATTTATCTCTTAAATCCACAAGTTTCTTAACAAAATAATAATCAAAACTGCATAAACGTGCTCCTAGTAGTATCCTATCTTAATTTCTCAGCAGCCCTCTCTTACTGCTCAGAGATCCTTTTCATAACATTCAAGGCTAAATTGGAAACTTAATGTGAGACTGATAGCCTTTTAAAAGTCATACTCATCAACACACCAACATACAAAGGATATTCTTTATCTACCAGCATGTAGATAAGAGTCCCTCTATCGAACATATATGATGAACTCCACATGATTCAAACGATACCTATTTAAGTATGTGAAAGCCTCTTCTTTGCTCATTCCACAGTTCATCATTTTGATTTAGTTCAAACAACCTCTTTAGCTCTACCCACAGCTCTTTATCCTTGTCATGAGCAGGTTCTTCATTTGAAAATTTTGTTTTAACCATACTCCAAAAACTTACCAAATCAATACTATCAAAACCTAAAAGCAAGTCATCAAAATGAATGTACCTTTCATTATCTTCAAAAATACCTGCTCGAAGAATCTTCTAATATGATTTGGTGAATGCATCAGTTTCTTCAGTAACAAATTCCCACCCATAAATTGGATGTTTAACCAATAGTGGTTCTGCAATCACTTCATCCGAAACCACTATCTTCATCAGACTCTCCAAGTCTTCCTCTGACATGTCTTCCCTTCTTTCAACAGCTTTTAATTTATCAACCACTTTCCTAATCTTTTCTTTAGCAGCCTCTACATTTCTTAATTCTACTGCTTTTTCTTCATTCTCAATTTGGTAATCCTTGAAGTCATTCATTGTCCTATTAATGATTATTAATGATCATCAACCATTTATAAAGTTCCTCATATGAATAGCCTTGCAAGGTTTTTTTTGGTGTAAATCTTTTGTCATGAATAAAGGACATCATGAACTCGCTTTTCTGATTGGTAGACAAATCATCATTCCTTTGCCTAACATAATTTCCATAAACATCCTTAACCTCTTTTCACAATTTATCTAACCAGAAACCTGAGCTACCTCTATATTAGCTCTCCATTCACACCATTTATTCACATCATCTTCATTTTCTTGTATCATTTTTCTTTTGGCTTCAGCATCCATGTCAACTTTAAATTCTCTGATAGACTCCCAAATCGTAGCTTGTGTTGCTAGATTCGAATCTTTAAGACATGTCTTTCTCTTCTTTTGTTTTGGTTCCTCAACAATAATAGACTTTCCCTTGTCCTTAGTATCTTTGTTTGGACCTGTTGAAGATGATGCTTGCACCTCTGAACTTCTAATCTCTAATCCTGATAAGATCACTCTTGTGCTTTGAGTACTAATTAGACTGATTATATACTGAGACCCATCATCCTGTGTCTCATCTGTGCTTTTTCCTTCAACATTCTCTTCTTGTGGCTTACCAGTACTAGCCAGACCACTACCAACAGTAGCAAATACATTACCAACATTAATCTATGCACCATCACTAATGTTTTCCTCCCTCGAAACTCTAACAGATCTCAAACCTAACACAATATCAACAACATCCCGATATTCCAAATTAAACTCCTCATGAATTCCTTTCTTAATCTCATCCCCTAAGTAGATAGGGGCTTCAGTTGGAGCAAGGGAATTCTCCTGAAGAAGAGGAAACCATGAATTTTCTTGAAGAAGATGGTTGCTGCTATTGAAACTTTTGAAGCAACCCCTTCAGACTTGAAATTTCATGTGAGTCACAATCACTTGAGCTTGCTTATCCTTATCCTGCTCAAGAGATACCACCTTTATACCTAGAGTTTGAACCATCAATTCCAATTGTGAGAGTCTGTCCTCACCACTTACAAAAGAAGTAACCCCTATAGGTGGATCACTAGACCTGGTTGGGGATCTTATTTAGGTAACTCCTCCCTTGTGCTACATCATCCACATTAGGAGTAGCCCCACCAACACTAATAGTCTCATCTGCATCTAGGTTAAAATTAGATGCCCCCAGCTGAGATCGTTGAGATACCTATTTGTCTCTTCTCCTATATGTTTGGGAAATCGGTGGAGAGATTGTGAAAATGACTGCTGCTCTGGATACAGATTGGCTTGTTGCTCCTTCATAATGTCCAGCTTCAGTCACGGACAACATGGTAACTGTTAGAGGTACCACCACATCATTACACCTCTTATTACTTCTCTTCATTTGTCTAAACACCTTATGTGTAAGAACGAGAGTCTTGTACTCCCTCTTTTGATTTCCTAAGGAATGACCCATGCTAATGAGAATGGTCATTAAGAACCTTGGGAACATCAAGAATTTACGCTGGCTTGTAACATTTTTGACCATAATGATAAAAATCATATGGCTAAAATTATAAAGTCTATTAGAATAAGGCAAACCATGGCTATAGCTATATTGCTACCAAATTGATCCCATGAAGCACTGTTGAGACTTATACAGTGAAAGAGAATATGCACCAATAATCTCCATTGGGGAGAGAAAGCTACTTTGTAGAAAGTAAAGGAACCATCACCTATGTACCCAATAGCATTCATCCCATCTATAATCTATGTGTTCATCATAGTAAAGATACCATTAGCATCTCCCAGTCTAAAATGTTCTCTCACATGCTCCTTTGAGAGTAGCAACTCTTCACCATTAACCACGTCTTTGAGCACTTTTCTTCCATCAACAGAGTCTTCTATAGTAGCAGTGCCCTAAAATTGATGAATAATTGTTTTAAGGATTGTAGGATTAATAGTAAGTGCCTAGTGAATATGGCTTCTTGTGAGAAAGGCAATAATCTCATGAAATGCTTGCTGATCATCATCTTTCACAAGGTAAGCAACTTAGTTATGTGTTTAATAGAAAGCGAGGTTTGCCATTGTTAGTATTACAGATATAGGTGATTAAGAAAGATGTAACTATTTGGCTTAAAGGTACGAAAGTAAAAGCAAGCTTATGGTAAAAGGAATTGGATTCTTATAGTAGAATTGAAGGGATTTGATTGGGTTGTTGATATCAATTTGTCAAGAATAGGGTAAGTCTAGGTAATGATTGAGTCTTTGAAAAGAATAAGTAAATATCTTTGTAAAAGATTACCTAGGAGTGAAGTCATTAGCATAAAAATATCAACGGTAATACTATAAAACTCCCTCCATACTAGAATTAATGGATAACCAACATAATTAATTTACACTAGCAGAATTAATTCTAGTGCGACCAGTATTAAATCCAAAACAATAGTAATCATTTTATCCTGAAAATAAAACCCAACCATTTGTCTCTCATCACCAAAATGTACATAAATGAGTATAAAAAAGATACAACCTTTTTTTAAACACACACATTAGTAAGAAACCACACACATTAAGACTTTTGATAAACTTCAAGACCTAAAAAAGTCATCAAAGTTTCCAAAACACACTCATGTACATGCGATAGACATTGAGGCCTTTATGGTTCCTTGCTCAGAAAAATCCATTACGCCTAGGTCTAAAAATATGTTCATACCGAAAATACTACACACATACACTTAGGTTGCATTAACCTCTAGCTTATGAAAACCATTAATCAGTACTAAGCACTCCCTATAATTAGATAGACTTATTACAAAAGCCTTATTGATAGGATTTCCAGCACAAAGCTGCTGCTAAGACACATCATGAATGAAAATGCCAGAGAGTGAGCAATCTAGTAAAAACTAGACGACTAAGTAGTACAGCAACCCAAACATAGCATGCATCATGAAAATCCTTTGATGACTCTTTGCTTTTCTTGTAAATGTTAGTCCAACACTAAGAGAATATACGCCCAAAACGTTTTCCTTAAAGATTTTGAAAAACATGACTAACAACATTAATAATTTCTACTACCAGAATTAAAATTTATACTAACCCAAAATTAATTATTACACAAAATTTTACAACATAGAAAAAGACACCTTAAAAAGGTATTCGAGTCAAGTTTTATTAAACTATGATAATTACAATTCTTGAAAGAAACCAACCCATTTATATTTTTTGATTTGTAGGCAACATTTCCATTCACAAAATCCCAAGTAAAGTTCTTCCTTTCATACCCTAAGGCTTTGACAGATTGCTCTATCATAACATTCTTGTCATGAATAAATTTTGGCCTCCATGCCATGTTGATGGAACCTTTTTGTATCGAAAGTTGTCAAAATTTGGCTTAAACTTGGCCTTATCATCAGTAAACCCATGCCCAACATCTTTGTTTTGGTGATAACCATTTTGATTGTCTGAATCAGTTTTCCCTTTAAAAGATGCCCTTACATGTGGTTGTGTGATATGAGCTAATACTCATATCAATTTATCAACAAATAACCCTAAAACATGAAGCAAAATACCAATTTATCTTGTAAAAATAGTGTTATGTGGTATGTTTGTGTTTGTGTACACTTGTGTAGGTAAAAGGATGCATTTTCAAGCAAACAAGGAATAATCAAGCTTAATTTGATGAAAAAGACAAAGAAGGATCAAAAGTGACAAGACTTCGAAGTGCAAGGACCTATCTTGACAATCTGCCAAAGATGAAGGACCAAAGTGTAAATATGTAAAAGTCAAGATCTTAGTCAAATTTGGTCAACTCTCAAGTCAACTCAGTCAAAGGACCAATTTTGTTCAAGAATGAAGTTTGAAGGACCAAATATGCCAAAGAAATGAAGTTACAAGCTCAAATATACAATTTGCCAAAGTCTAGGGACTAATTCTGCCAATTTTGGAAAGTTAATACAAGTGTGATTCGTGTTCTACACTTTGGACCAATGAGAAGCCAGGAATAGAAAGACATGGATTGCCACATCATGGCATTAATTACCCACTAGCGCCGTTTTCATTTAATGAGCAAATCTTAACAGTTCAATCCGTGTGCATTCATTTCAGCCAGTTATAACTTGACACGTGTCATCTTCAAACTATCAAAGATTTCCAGGATCGATTTGGAGCTAGAGGCAATTTCATAGAATGTTATAAACATCAAAATTGCTCAAAATCACAAGACGAGTTCATTGGTCATAATCAATTAACTTGAAAACAACTCCACAAAGAATCCCCAATTTGAGTTCATACCTGCAAAATCAATTAAGCAGAATTTGGACACGTGGAGACCTGGGATTGGTTCCAACACGTCACCAACCCCAACTGATCTTCTTCCCAAGTCTATAAATAGCCTGTTTAGTCTTCATTTCTTGTAGTGTAGTTGTAAGTGTGAAAACACACACATTTACTTTTTCTTTCACCATTTTCAGTTTTTAGCTAAACTACTCAAGAGTTTGACACACTCTTGAGTTAGTTAGTTAGTTAGTAACCTTTTAATAGCTTTGTAACCAATTCTCCATTAATAAAATTCAAATCCTTACTTTCCCGCCAAATCTTCTTATCATCTTTACTGTTCATCTCCAACTCCCATTGTTACTCTTGTTGCTGAATTGAGTTTGTTATGATCATTCCTTGATCATAACTGACTTTGAGTGAAGATAGTAGCTGTTTGATTGATTTCAGTCCAAGTTCATAGCATATGTGATGAATTCAGGCCATTTTGATGATTCTTGTTGATGTGTAGCTGTTTTGTTGATTGTAGATAGTTGACTCTAGTGCTAAGGTGGTGGTTAGCACTAGACTAGAGAGTTCAGCACTCCTCTACTGCTCAAAGGATACTTCATAAGGTGCAAAAGAGTCTTGTTTTGGTTCCACTTAATGGTCAATATGCATGCTTCATTCCTAGCTTAAATCTTTGTTGAATGCATGATAAAACCTGTTTAGTCTGATCTTAACTTGAATCTAGTCAGTTTGTAGCTTAAGTGTAGCCTTTCTGCTTATTGATCTAATTTTTGTTCTAGTTGATAGCTTATTTCAGTCATTTTTAGCCTTGCTTCCTTATTTGAGTTCTAGTTGCTTTCAATACTTGCATCTAGCTCTCATACATCTCATTTTGGTTACTAAATTTGGTCTGCTATAGCTTTTTACTCAACTTTGACTTGTGCTTTAAAAGGTTTCACAAAAGTCTTCAAAAGTTCAGTAATGAGTGTTTGGCATTAGATGATATCTGATTTTCAAGTGTTGATTTTTGGCAAACTAATGTTCATTTCCAGTTAAGTGGTCATTACAAAAGGTTTTAAGTCTTTTTCAAGTCAATTTTAAGGTCAAAAAGGCAATTGGCATTATAAAAGGTTTGGGTCAATTTTCAGTCAGTTTAGTCATAAAGAGTTGTCAAATTCATTTGCTTGGCATTTACTTGATTCTTGATGAAATTCTACCAAACCAGTTCTCATTTGTAGGTCATAATATGAAGTTTCATTGCCCATAAGCATTTGATACAGTTTTCAGTAAGCAAGTAGAAATAAGCAAAATTCTAGACTGGTAAGCAAATGGAAGTTTCTGTAAATTGAAAACTGCTTTTTCATATCTCTTAATTCTTTTCATAAACTTGGCAATTTTCTTTCACAAAATCACTTAGTTAGTTCTTGTGGTTGATTTTTGAGATTTTGAGCTTTTTGAAAAAAAGCTTGGTCAATGCTGGTCAACATAAGCCAATTTCAGCTTAATTCAATTTTCAAGCTTATTACTGGATGATTTTTGATAAGACTTGATTTCCCATTCATGTTTTGAGTTCATTAATCAATTTCAGTACAAAAATCCAGTTGTGCATGTCTAGATTCTTGTAGAGCTTATTTTGTGCTTATTGGAAAGTGCTTATCAGCTTATTAGTCATTTTTAGCAAATTTCCTCTTACAGGTCTAGCTTATTTAAGATTTTAAGCATTTTGCAATTGGTTTGAATAATTTTGGTTGAGAAATAAGCTCAAACGAGCTTATTTGAATGTGTAACCCGTTTTTGCTTAAAAACTTTTCAAAATTGCACTTAAGTCCTTCTTGTATTAAAATGGTTTTAAACTTGGCTAAACTTGATACTTTTTAGGGTTTTCAATAAACAGGTCCTTTTACTTTCAAATTTTGTTAAAATTCAGTTAAGTAGTTTTGGAATTTGTTAAAAAATTGGTTAGTTTGTTGCATAGTTTACATTTTTGATCCTCATAGTTAACTGTTTTACCATTTCAGTCCTTGTACTTGTTAGATTTACACTTTGAGCATTTATTTTTCATAGAATTTACAATTTCAGTCCTTTTAGTTGTAAAATTTACATTTTGAATTTTACTTGAATAAAAACTTGGTATTTGCACGATGTTTTACATATAAGTAGATAATATTTTTCAGTTTTGCAAGGCATTGTTTGAATTAGCAAATAGAATATCCAAAAAAATATTAACAACCAAAAACAGTTAAAAACCCGATATTGTTAGGACTTTCAATTAGTAAGAACTGAGAAAAACGAACTGCATTATACACAATTTCAAATGGCGCCGCTGCCGGTTCTTTGACTTTACGAGAGACTATCGATTGACGGTTTTTATTGGCTTTTGGGATCCGTTCACCTTGTGAACGTTATTTTTACGTATCATAAATCAAAAACAAATAAAAAAATCAAAAATATAAAAATATATAAAAACTAAAAAATTAACAAAACAGTTCTTTTCCTAAAGAATTGACCAAGCAAATTAAAAAGTCCAAAAAGCAATCTTTTTCCTAAGAGATTGCACCCAAAAATATATATTATTGGATTCTGTCGGTTTTTATGTACATATAGTATTTTCTCTTACAAACTCATAAATACAAAAATATTTTCCATATATTATTATAAGTAAATACGTATACGTATAAGAACAACCAATCTACATATTCTCCATAAGTATTGCCGAGGAAATACACCGTGTTGAGGGGCGTTCCGGTCCTTGACACGTGTATCGATCAAACAAAATAAAGCAAGAATAGATAAATACTCTCAATAAGCAACAATTCGAAGAATACGAACATTTAAGTGAATAGAAAGGCGATGTGCTATAAAATGCCATCTAAGGGTCAATAGGTACTTAAGTACTTCGCGCCACCTAACCCCCCGTTCACTTGTGAGTATTCCAAGAAGGAAGGCTTCATTGAGGGTCTTGCACCCAAGTAGTACATACATATATATTATTTTCTTGTGGATATTTCATATTGAAACTCGAAGAGGATAATCCTTTTCTCTTCAAAGTCACACGAGAGCTTCTCTCTCATTCCTCGTATTGAGTTGCATGCTCACTCGCGGGCGTACACAAATACCGATTGGTGTACAACCTCTTCCTCCGAAAAGGAAGAAAAAGAGAAAGAGTAAGACCACCACCGTCCATCAAGCCGATCACAAGAATCGTGCTTTGACTCCTCCACCACAAGAAGCCATGGCTGTTGATAATCGTTCTTTGATGGAACGTATGCAAACCAATGTTCATGGATATGCTAGTGCTATTAGGATTCCCGACATTCCCGCAAATACATTTGAGCTAAAAACGTCTATGATTACTATGGTTTCACAATCACCTTTCTATGGTAACAAGAATGATGATCCTCATGATCACCTTAAGAGATTCCTTTCTCTTTGCAATACTATTAAGCACAATGGAGTTCCACATGATGCTATTAAGTTGATGTTAGTGCCATTTTCACTTGAGGGACAAGCTAAGCATTGGTTAGACACCCAACCACCCGATAGTATCACCACATGGGATGGTTTCACCACTAAGTTTTTGAACAAGTTCTTTCCTCCATCTAAGACCATGGCCTTGAGGACCTTAAATATAGGCTTTCAACAAAAACCTAGTCAATCCTTTAGTGATGCTTGGGAAGAGTATAGAGAGTTATTGAGGCGATGCCCTAACCATGGATTGGATGACGTTCACCAAATCAATACCTTCTATGATGGCCTTAAACCTCATCACCAAGATTCACTCAATGCTTCCGCGGGAGGGAATATTCTTCTTAAATCCATGCAAGAGGCCTTGGACATCATTGAGACTAAAGCAATGGTTCAAACAAACAATCAATTTGAAGAAAGGGTTCATGTTATCCAAAACACTTCTCAAACACCTTGTGATAACCAATTCCTTAAATATCACCAAGAGATCCTTCAACAAGTCAAACAAGGACAACAAGAAATGACTCAAGAGATAGTTCAAGCCCTTAAGACCGTTTCATTGAACAATTCTTCAAATAATGTGAATGCCATTACTCTTTCTTGTGTAACTTGTGGAGGTCCCCATTCTTATGAACAATGTGATAAGGTGCAAGTTTATCAAGGGGAATGCTATGCTTACCAAGAGGAACATCGTGAACACTTCAAGCCAAATATCAATCAAAATAACCTTTCTTACAAGTCCCAAAACTACCTTACTCCACCGGGATTTCCACCCCACCCAACCACCCAAATTCAACAAAATCCTCCTCAAATTTTACCAAGGAATCAAGGGTAAAGACCACCTTACCAAGGGAATAACTATAAGGCACCCAATCATTTTCAACCTCAAGGAAATACCTTTTATCCACCAAATCAAGGATTTAATGCTCAACCTCCACTTTTCCAACCTCAAGGTTTTCAAGGAAATGTGTCACAAGATTATAACACAATGGATTTCTTGCACAAAATGAATCAAGAGAATGAAAGGAGGTTCCAAGCTATTGAGAAGAAAATGAATGACCAAATGAAACGTATAGCGGATGAACAAACCAATAGGCTTTTAATGGCATTAAATCAAAGACCACAAGGGGCTTTACCATCCAACACACAAACAAATCCAAGGGCAAATGTCAATGCTATTACAACAAGGAGTGGAAAAACAACAAAGGATCCTTCACCTCCTAAACCTACTCTTGTTCAACCCACTTGTGCTCCTACTTGTGACAAGCCTTCTACCTCTACTTCACCACCTCAAAATGCTCCCATTAACTCAAACACACCTTCTCAACCCATTCATACTTCTCCTCTACCTTCCACACTTCCCAATGAAGAAGCTAACAAAGACAAATCTTCCACTACAACACCTATTCCACCTACACTAAAACCTACTCTTCCATATCCTTCAAGGTTGAAAAAGGACAAGTTAAAGAACAAAGATGACATCCAAGTCTTGAATTTCTTAAGGATGTTCAAGCAACTCAACATCAATATATCCTTTGCGGAAGCTCTTGCTTATATGCCAAAGTTTGCTAAGATGTTCAAGGATTTACTCTCAAACAAATAAAAATTGGTTGATTTGCCCAACACATCCCTTAATGAAAATTGTTCCGCCGTGTTACTTAAAACCTTACCTACAAAACTTGGAGATCCGGGGCGCTTCTTGATACCTTGTAATTTTCCCGGTGTTGAAAATTGCATGGTTTTGGCGGATCTAGGGGCAAGCATTAACCTCATGCCTTTATCGGTTTGTAAAAAACTCTCTCTTCCCGAGCTCACTCCCACTAGGATGACTCTTGAATTAGCCAACCGAACCATAGCTTACCCCGTAGGTATAGCGGAGGATGTGTTTGTAGGTGTGGATAAGTTTACGTTTCTGGCCGACTTTGTAGTGGTTGATTATGACATGGATCCTAGAGTGCCTTTGATTGTTGGTAGACCGTTTTTGAGAACGGGTCGTACTTTGATAGATGTGGCGGAAGGAGAACTAATTATGAGAGCCGAAGATGAGAGAGTGGTGTTTAAGTTAGGGAAAGTTTGTGATAGGAAGGAGGTTAAGGAGTCTAGACCGTGTGAGACTATTAACATTGTTGATGTGTTTGATGAGGTGTGTGATGAACACTTTCATGATGCTTGTAAGAGTACTAGTGATGAGATGTCCCATGTTGAAACCGTGGCCTCAATTGCTCCCTCTTTAACACCTTTTGGAGAGAGTGATTTCCTCTTGGAGGAATTTGAGTCAAACTTTCTTGGTGATGATGATTCTCCCATTAATTGGGAAGAAGATATCCTTACGATCCAAAAGTTGCTCAATGAGGACCCTATTCCTTCTCCTATTCCACAAGAAGTTACCATTGAGGAACCTTCCATAGTAAAACCTTCCATAGAGAGTCCACCTCCTATTGAACTTAAGGACCTTCCATCCCACTTAGAGTATGCTTTCTTAGAGGGCAAAGATCAATTACCTGTGATCATTGCTAAAGAGTTGAAAGAGGATGAGAAGGAGCAACTTATTGAAGTCCTTAAGAAACACAAGAAAGCCTTAGCATGGAAAATATCCGACATAAGGGGAATTGATCCACATTTTGTACACACAAAATCCTTATGGAGGATGATTATAAACCCGCCATTCAAAATCAAAGGAGAGTTAACCCAAAAATCCATGAGGTTATTAAGAAGGAAGTGATTAAACTCTTAGATGCGGGTATGATTTACCCCATTTCCGACTCTCCATGGGTTAGCCCGGTTCATTGTGTGCCAAAGAAGGGTGGAATCACCGTGGTACCTAATGAGAACAATGAGCTTATTCCCACGAGACTTATGACCGGTTGGAGAGTTTGTATTGATTATAGAAAACTCAATGAGGCGACTAGGAAATACCATTTCCCACTACCTTTTATGGATCAAATGCTTGAACGCTTAGCGGGAAATGAGTAATATTGCTTTCTTGATGGCTTTTCGGGTTATTTCCAAATACCAATTGACCCTAAGGATCAAGAAAAGACCACATTCACTTGTCCCTACGGTACATTTGCTTACAAGAGGATGCCTTTTGGCTTATGTAATGCACCGGGGACGTTTCAAAGGTGCATGATGGCGATTTTCCATGACATGATAGAACAAACTATGGAGGTTTTTATGGATGATTTTTCCGTCTTTGGAAATTCATTTACCTCATGTCTCACCAATCTTGAGAGAATGCTTAAGCGTTGTGAGGAAACACGTTTAGTGCTCAATTGGGAGAAATGTCACTTTATGGTGAAAGAGGGGATTGTTTTAGGACACAAAATATCTAACAAGGGATTAGAAGTGGATCGAGCTAAAATTGATGTGATTGCTAAGCTTCCCCCACCCACCTCGGTTAAAGGTGTGAGGAGTTTCTTAGGTCATGCGGGATTTTATAGGCGCTTTATACAAGATTTTTCTAAGATAGCTAGACCGATGACTCACCTCTTGGAGAAAGAGGCTCCTTTCATTTTTAACCAAGATTGTTTGGACTCTTTTGAGACTCTTAAGGAGAAATTGACTAAGGCTCCCGTTTTGGTTTCTACAAATTGGGAATTACCTTTTGAGCTTATGTGTGACGCTAGTGATTATGCGGTGGGGGCCGTCTTAGGACAAAGAGTTAATAAGCATTTTCAACCTATACACTATGCGAGTAAAACCATGACCGGTGCACAACTTCATTACACTACCACGGAAAAAGTGTTGCTTGCTATAGTATATGCTTTTGAGAAGTTTAGACCATACCTTGTGCTCTCCAAAACCATAGTGTATACGGATCATTCCGCTCTCAAGTATCTTATGACAAAACAAGATGCTAAGCCTAGGCTTTTGAGATGGGTTTTGTTGCTTCAAGAGTTTAAGATAGAAATTCGTGATAAGAAAGGGGCCGAGAATTTAGCGGCGGATCACTTGAGTAGACTTGAGCATCCTTTTCAAGGAGATTTGCCACATCAAGAAATCAATGAATCCTTTCCATTAGAGGAGCTCATGTCTATCTCCTCCCAAGAGGATGCCACTCCTTGGTTTGCGGATATCGCAAACTATCTTGTGGGCAATGTGCTTATTGAGGGTCTTACTTATCAACAAAAGAAGAAATTTCTTAAGGAAGTTAAGTACTACTTTTGGGATGATCCTTATCTTTTTAGGCAATGTGCGGACCAAATCATTAGACGGTGTGTAGATGGGCCCGAGGCATTTAAGATCTTAGAAGCGTGTCATAAAGTACCTACGGGTGGACATTTTGGGCCCAACTATACCGCCAAGAAATTCTTTGATTCGGGTTACTATTGGCCTTCCATTTACAAAGATGCCCATGAAATGGTGAAATTTTGTGATTTGTGTCAAAGACAAGGAAAAATTACGCAACGTGATGAGATGCCACAAAATTTTATTCAAGAGTGTGAGATATTTGATGTGTGGGGCATTGATTTCATGGGACCTTTTCCATCCTCTAAGGGAAACAAGTATATACTTGCGGCAGTTGATTATGTGTCAAAATGGGTGGAGGCTAAAGCCTTACCTACCAATGATGCTAGAGTTGGTGTGAAGTTTTTGAAACAATTATTTGCTAGATTTGGTGTACCTCGGGCCATCATAAGTGATCGTGGTACGCACTTTTGTAATGATCAATTCACGAGAGTTATGAAGAAATATGGAGTTAATCATAGACTTTCTACCGCGTATCACCCTCAAACAAATGGTCAAACCGAGGTCACAAATCGTGGTTTAAATAGAATTTTAGAGAGAACGGTGGGAGAGCATCGAGCTTCTTGGTCGGATAAGCTTGATGATGCTTTGTGGGCGTTTAGGACGGCTTTTAAAACACCAATTGGTTGTACTCCTTATAGGCTTGTCTATGGAAAAGCGTGCCACCTCCCATTTGAGTTAGAACACAAGGCATCGTGGGCTCTCAAGTGGGCTAATTTTGATTTAAACCAAGCCGGTTCACATAGGAAAGATCAACTCAATGAGATGGATGAGTTAAGTGCCAATGCCTATGAAAATTCTTTGCTTTACAAGGAAAAGACTAAGAATCTGCATGATGCTAAGATCAAGAATCGTGAGTTCAAAGTTGGAGAGCCGGTTCTCCTCTTTAACTCAAGGTTGAAACTTTTTGCGGGCAAGCTTAAGTCGAGATGGTCCGGTCCATTCACTATTGCTCAACTGTTTCCATATGGAACTATTGAGTTGTCACAACCCGATGGTCCAAATTTTTAAAGTGAATGGTCACCGTGTTAAGCATTACTTTGGGGAGGACATTTCCGTTGAAATGGTCCGAGAGATCCCCATTTTCCCCATGAATTGATTCATTGAGGGACGAGTCGAGCTAGAGACTCATTAAATCAAGCATCGTATTACTAGGTTTAGAGTGTTGTAGGTTAGAAATAAAGGTATAGACTTGGAGATAAGTGTAGGGGAGACCTTCTTTTGTCTTCATGATTGTTTGTAGGGTTGCTCACTCATTTCATGCTTTGGAGCTTATGGAGGAGGCCCTTGTATCCGGTTCACTTCGTTACTATAGTGATTTTTCATTGACACCTTGTGCTTAAACATGATTTCACTAATAGTTGTCCTTTCCTTAACTTGGGTTAAGCAAAGTCTATTCGTTGTCATAAGTGTAGGGGAAGTTTTTATACTTCCATGATCTTAAACATTGAGGACAATGTTTAGCTTAAGTGTAGGGGGGTCTTCTATCGAAGTGACCTTACCTAGAACTTGTCATTGTCTTTCATGATAACATGGAAAATTGGATTTTCAAACATTTTTCAAATTTTTGATCTACTTTGGCCACCAAAAATATGCATTCATAATTTTTGCATCAATCATTTTTCATTTGCATAACACATTTGCATTGTATATATTTCTTCTTTATGTTTCATCAAAAATATATAAAAAGGAAAAAAATAAAATAAAACATGGTTTAACAAGTTTAGACTTCTTTGACATATTAGGCCCGCCATGGATATTTTGACTCAACCCGAGTTTGCTTATCTAAGCACTCTCTAGCTAGTATCCTTAACCATGTAGTCCTTCATTGGTCTATTAGGCTAAGCATCCACCACTCTCATTATTTGAGATTTTAAATTTGTGGAGAATGGGAAATGATAGAGTTGAAGCAAGTGTAAAAGGGCTAGATAAACTTCATGATAATTACTTGTGGCTAAACCCTTCTCTTCTTAACCTCTATTTTCTTCGCATGTATATAATTGTTAATAAATAATCAAAAACGGTTTTAATTGATTTGTAATCTCTTATGCATTTTTGTCTAATCATTCATGGTTGATATAAGTACGTTTTAAGATTCTAAGTTAGAACGTTTTATGTGTACTAGACTTATGTCATGCTTAATACTTAGCGGGTGTTTTTCCTTTTATTCTTTTAAACTTTCTTAGTGAGGAATAAAGAAAAATAAGAGCGGCTTATGAAAAAAAATGAGTGGCTAGAAAAAAAAGAAAAGAAAATATATATATATATATATATATATATATATATATATATATATATATATATATATATATATATATATATATATATATATATATATATATATATATATATATATATATATATATATATATATATATATATATATATATATATATATATATATATATATATATATATATATATATATATACAAGACTCCCAAGAGGGGCAGTGTGGTCTTAATTATAGTGACTATTGAGTTCCAATATTACCTTGACGGGTTGCGGGGATTCAATAGATTGCTCCAATCCAATATTACCTTGACGGGTTGCGGGGTTGAAGATCCAAAGTCTCAAAAAGATGGCGGATGTAAATTATTGCGTGAGTTTTATTTTTCTTTCCTTAGCGAGTGTGTAGCTACTTATGAAAGCATGACATGATGATTTTACACATAAGGCGAATGACTTATTATTCTTGAAATGGACTTGTATTAATTGTGAGCGGTTTTTCAAGTAATGGATGAGAGGATTACTTAGGATTAAAACCGTGCTTCCTTATTTTTGGATTTTGCACTTCATATACTTCACACTTGAATAAATGACAAATTTGCCCACAAGCAATTTGCTCAAATAATAACCGGTTCCACATTTAATTGTCATGAATAAGTTGATGCACTTTTTACTTGTGAATGCAATGATCCCCATTTTAAGCTTGGTATAGGGAAAGTGAAACTTGAGGGTGATAAATGTCCATGATACCCAAGCCCTAATCAAAGTCATTGAATTCTTTATGAGTTATTTCCATCAAAACCATTTCAAGGAAAACCAAAAAAATATATATAGAATTGTATTTTGTTCATTGCATTGTTAAAAGTCAAAATCATGCATCATGTAGTTTAGAGTAGTGTAGATGCATTCCATATGGCCAAGGTGGATTAATTATGAGGAGAATGTAATTTTGTGCTTTAAAATATATAGAATTGCATGAGGACATGAAAATGTTCAAGTGTAGGGGATTTGATATGAGCTAAAACTCATATCAATTTATCAACAAATAACCCTAAAACATGAAGCAAAATACCAATTTATCTTGTAAAAACAGTGTTATGTGGTATGTTTGTGTTTGTGTACACTTGTGTAGGTAAAAGGATGCATTTTCAAGCAAACAAGGAATAATCAAGCTTAATTTGATGAAAAAGACAAAGAAGGATCAAAAGTGACAAGACTCTGAAGTGCAAGGACTTATCTTGACAATCTGCCAAAGATGAAGGACCAAAGTGTAAATATGTAAAAGTCAAGATCATAGTCAAATTTGGTCAACTCTCAAGTCAACTCAGTCAAAGGACCAATTTTGTTCAAGAATGAAGTTTGAAGGACCAAATATGACAAAGAAATGAAGTTACAAGCTCAAATATACAATCTGCCAAAGTCTAGGGACTAATTCTACCAATTTTGGAAAGTTAATACAAGTGTGATCCGTGTGCTACACTTTGGACCAATGAGAAGCCAGGAATAGAAAGACATGGATTGCCACATCATGGCATTAATTACCCACTAGCGCCGTTTTCATTTAATGAGCAAATCTTAACAGTTCAATCCGTGTGCATTCATTTCAGCCAGTTATAACTTGACACGTGTCATCTTCAAACTATCAAAGATTTCCAGGATCGATTTGGAGCTAGAGGCAATTTCATGGAATGTTATAAACATCAAAATTGCTCAAAATCACAAGACGAGTTCATTGGTCATAATCAATTAACTTGAAAACAACTCCACAAAGAATCCCCAATTTGAGTTCATACCTGCAAAATCAATTAAGCAGAATTTGGACACGTGGAGACCTGGGATTGGTTCCAACACGTCACCAACCCCAACTGATCTTCTTCCCAAGTCTATAAGTAGCCTGTTTAGTCTTCATTTCTTGTAGTGTAGTTGTAAGTGTGAAAACACACACATTTACTTTTTCTTTCACCATTTTCAGTTTTTAGTTAAACTACTCAAGAGTTTGACACACTCTTGAGTTAGTTAGTTAGTTAGTAACCTTTTAATAGCTTTGTAACCAATTCTCCATTAATAAAATTCAAATCCTTACTTTCCCGCCAAATCTTCTCATCATCTTTACTGTTCATCTCCAACTCCTATTGTTACTCTTGTTGCTGAATTGAGTTTGTTATGATCATTCCTTGATCATAACTGACTTTGAGTGAAGATAGTAGCTGTCTGATTGATTTCAGTCCAAGTTCATAGCATATGTGATGAATTCAGGCCATTTTGATGATTCTTGTTGATGTGTAGCTGTTTTGTTGATTGTAGATAGTTGAATCTAGTGCTAAGGTGGTGGTTAGCACTAGACTAGAGAGTTCAGCACTCCTCTACTGCTCAAAGGATACTTCACAAGGTGCAAAAGCTTCTTGTTTTGGTTCCACTTAATGGTCAATATGCATGCTTCATTCCTAGCTTAAATCTTTGTTGAATGCATGATAAAACCTGTTTAGTCTGATCTTAACTTGAATCTAGTCAGTTTGTAGCTTAAGTGTAGCCTTTCTGCTTATTGATCTGATTTTTGTTCTAGTTGATAGCTTATTTCAGTCATTTTTAGCCTTGCTTCCTTATTTGAGTTCTAGTTGCTTTCAATACTTGCATTAAGCTCTCATACATCTCATTTTGGTTACTAAATTTGGTATGCTATAGCTTTTTACTCAGCTTTGACTTGTGCTTTAAAAGGTTTCACAAAAGTCTTCAAAAGTTCAGTAATGAGTGTTTGGCATTAGATGATATCTGATTTTCAAGTGTTGATTTTTGGCAAACTAATGTTCATTTCCAGTTAAGTGGTCATTACAAAAGGTTTTAAGTCTTTTTCAAGTCAATTTTAAGGTCAAAAAGGCAATTGGCATTGTAAAAGGTTTGGGTCAATTTTCAGTCAGTTTAGTCATAAAGAGTTGTCAAATTCATTTGCTTGGCATTTACTTGATTCTTGATGAAATTCTACCAAACAAGTTCTCATTTGTAGGCCATAATATAAAGTTTCATTGTCCATAAGCATTTGATACAGTTTTCAGTAAGCAAGTAGAAATAAGCAAAATTCTAGACTGGTAAGCAAATGGAAGTTTCTGTAAATTGAAAACTACTTTTTCATATCTCTTAATTCTTTTCATAAACTTGGCAATTTTCTTTCACAAAATCACTTAGTTAGTTCTTGTGGTTGATTTTTGAGATTTTGAGCTTTTTGAAAAAAAGCTTGGTCAACGCTGGTCAACATAAGCCAATTTCAGCTTAATTCAATTTTCAAGCTTATTACTGGATGATTTTTGATAAGACTTGATTTCCCGTTCATGTTTTGAGGTCATTAATCAATTTCAGTACAAAAATCCAGTTGTGCATGTCTAGATTCTTGTAGAGCTTATTTTGTGCTTATTGGAAAGTGCTTATCAGCTTATTAGTCATTTTTAGCAAATTTCCTCTTACAGGTCTAGCTTATTTGAGATTTTAAGCATTTTGCAATTGGTTTGAATAATTTTGGTTGAGAAATAAGCTCAAACGAGCTTATTTGAATGTGTAACCCGTTTTTGCTTAAAAACTTTTCAAAATTGCACTTAAGTCCTTCTTGTATTAAAATGGTTTTAAACTTGGCTAAACTTGATACTTTTTAGGGTTTTCAATAAACAGGTCCTTTTACTTTCAAATTTTGTTAAAATTCAGTTAAGTAGTTTTGGAATTTGTTAAAAATTGGTTAGTTTGTTGCATAGTTTACATTTTTGATCCTCATAGTTAACTGTTTTACCATTTCAGTCCTTGTACTTGTTAGATTTACACTTTGAGCATTTATTTTTCATATAATTTACAATTTCAGTCCTTTTAGTTGTAAAATTTACATTTTGAATTTTACTTGAAAAAAACTTGGTATTTGCACGATGTTTTACATATAAGTAGATAATAATTTTCAGTTTTGCAAGGCATTGTTTGAATTAGCAAATAGAATATCCAAAAAAATATTAACAACCAAAAACAGTTAAAAACCCGATATTGTTAGGACTTTCATTTAGCAAGAACTGAGAAAAACGAACTGCATTATACACAATTTCATTGTGCTACATAGGGTCTTGATCTAGCACTACCATAATGTGGTCTTGGGTTGACTGTGGTCCTTGGCCTTCCAATTTTAACATTTTATTGTGGTTCAAAAGGGATTGATCTGGTATTTCGAAGGTAGGGTATTGACTTAGATGAATTATTAGTCCAATCAAAATCACCTAATCTAGGACTATAAATGCTAGAGTATGGAATTGGGTGAACATAATTAAACGTTCTACCAACATTATTAGGCCTACAAGAATTAACTATTTTTAATCTACCAGAACTATAATGACTAGCATTGTTAACTAGTCTTAGCCTATTTTTAAGTAATACTGATCTGGGAATTATCCTAGTGTTAGGACTTGGGTTGGTCTTATTGTCATAGAAGCTGTCATTGTCCCAGTTAAAGTTATTCCTATATCCCATCCCTTTTCTCTTATTCTTCCTACGATGTGTCTGCAAGTGATCAAAACTACCACATACATAACAAGCTTTATTCCACCTTGTTTCCTTCTGATGGAACTTTTGATTGTTCCTAATCCCTTGGTTGTCAGTTCTATACATTTAAGCATATTTTGAAAACCTATTTAGGGGCTTTTGGGTTTAACTTTCGTTGCCTTCTCAAATATTGTTTTCTCTTCTAATTTAGTAGTAGTTTGACAATTTGTGCTCTCTGAACTACTAAGCTCAGAAATCAAATCCTCAGTCTGAACACCAACACTATTACTAACATTGGGTGTATCTTGTGGAATGTCAACACAATATTTACTAGAGGAGGCAACATCATTACTTTCCTGTTTGTGCTCAACCTTGATTAGCACAAATTCAGGCTCCTTCTTTTGGTATTCTGGAAAACCAGTGTATGATAAATCTGTCATAGAATGAAAATACACAATAGGGGGCTTAACAGTGTGGTAATCACCATTGTATCATAAAGCTCACTTACATTTGTTAGGAACTTGACTATCAATCATCTTCTCTAGGATTTAAGTGACACTATCAAAAATTTTAAACTTAACCTCATTTACATTTTTACTAGATTCACTAGTTTCTAGTTTTGATGTTAGTTTACTGATTTCCAAAGCCTGTGCTACAATTTCTCTTTTTAAAAGAATGATTGAATCTTTAAAAGCTATTTCCTGTTCCTTATAGGATTCTATCTATTCTTCTAACATTTGACACCTCTTTTATAACTAGAGATATAGCCTTCAGAGGTATCATAGTTCCTTGTAATACCATTACAATATTTTTAAAGTTCCTCGTAGTTTTTCGGACATTCTTTAGTGAAATTTTTATTAAGAACTACCTCAGAGTCTGAAACTGCCATGAGATCCATGTTGACAACAGGCTCTTCATTATCCATGAATCTTCAATCAGTGCTAACTCCATCAATGCTTTTGTGTAGGGTTGTTCTTTAGTCACCTTTATGTCTTGTGTCTTACTCCTTGGACTTCCGTACTCCCTTGCAAAGTGTCCTTTGTTGTAACAATTGTAGCACTCTACTTTTGACTTGTCAAAACTAACCTTATCACCAACATTAAGAGTGATTTGCTTTCTAGTTCTTTTAAGGAATCTTCTTGCTCTCATGATTAGAAATGCTAGCTCATTCTTGATTTTAAGCTCCCCTAGATTATCATCACTAAGATGCTGAAGATCATCATCAACAATCTCTGCTACATTCTCATAGTTGGATAAGAATGCATAGATTGTGTCATCACTCAAACCAACAATACTGGTAGGAACGTTATTAGAACTAGAAAGTGTATTACCAAAAATAAAGGATGTACTACCAGCATTAAGAATGCTACTAGTATTTACCTCATCACCATGAATTAGGCTTGATACAAACGCTAAGTTTGTATTATTGGAGGATGACCCAACCTTCTTATTGATTTGTTGTTTAACCGCAGGGAAGTGATTGTACAAATCATCAATGTTGACTTTGTCAATACCATCCTTGTTTTCCTAGATGGATAGCTTTGTAGCCATTTTTGTAGGCATGCTTCTAAGGAACTTTGCATTAACATCCTCCTGCTCAACCTTTCCTCCTAGAGTAATAAGTTTGCTCACAGCACTTTGAATTCTATTATAAATAGAGCCAAGAGATTCAGATCCAATAACATTAAAGTTTTCAAACATTGATTTTAATAATGCCTTCTTAGCTTTCTTGGTGGATTCATTACCACCAAACCTTAAAATAAATGCATCAAACATGGACTTTTCATCTTCATGTTATTGAAAAGCAAGAATATTCTCATTTGGTATTACTAGCATAACAATACTTCGGGACTTCGTATCATTGGTTCTTTTCTTCTTTTCTTCAAGTGTAACTTCTGATGGCTTACCATTAGATGTAGATGTAGAGGAATAAGTTTGCTCACAACACCTTGAAGTATATTATAAATAGAGTCAAGAGATTCAGATCTGACATCATTAAAGTTTTCAAACATTAATTTTAATAATGCCTTCTTAGCTTTCTTTGTGGATTCATTACCACCAAACCTTATAACAAAGGTATTAAACATGGAATTTGCATCTTCATGTTGTTGGAAAGCAAGAATATGCTCATTTGGTATTACTAGCATAACAATACTTCTGGCCTTCATATCATTGGTTCATTTCTTGTTTTCTTCTAGTCCAACTTCTGGTGGCTTACCATTAGATGTAGATGTAATAGGCTTGGTATGAGTGTTTCCATGGGCAATGACTCCCCACAGATCCTAGTTATACATCTACAAAAACTGAGTGAATTTGAACTTTCATTCTTCAAACTCTCCTTGTTTGAAGACTGGAACCTTGTTTCTTGCGTTTGGTTGTGCAGCTTCTAAATCTATCTCTTTTGCTAAAAAGCGTTATTTAGTAATCTTCAAGATCAAAGCTTCCCTATAAGCTCTAATACCACTTGTTGATCCCTTTGATCGTTTAATTCTAGCTTGTAGACTTGGACTAAACCGAATAACTTGTATATAGTCTTAGTAGAAACTTTGAGATGATATCTAAGAGTATGTAGAATCTACTCTTTGATATTATGAAGATTATTTGTATGATGTAATATGAAACTAAACAAAGAATATAAACCAAACACTTTAATATTATTAAGAATAATACAAATACTCTAATGCATAGTATTAGGGTTACAACCTTGAAGTATATAAAACGTGGATGAAATTGTGTATCCTACATCTAACCTAGGACCTCCTTTTGTAACACAAGGAGTCCTTTACAAGATAAAAATCAAAAATAATAATTTAAACTAAAGAGATATACACACACAATATATCCTAAAGATAGCTTCACATGTCTTTAATCTTTATCTTCAATCAACAATAATCATACAATATTAATCTTCACTGCCAGCATTAAAATATAACTACCAACATTAATAGAATTAATACTAGTAGTGCAAAATATAATATGCACTTAAATTATTCTCAACAATCATCCTTCTTTGTTTCTTTGTTAGATGCTTACACTCTTTCGCAAGCATTTGATGGTTGTGTTTAGCAAAAAATTTAGTTACTACATAATGTCTATGAACATAATCCAAATTGACCATTATTTGTGCCTTACAACCTGTTATGCGATGTCTTGTATTCCTAGTTTTCTTTTAACTGTTTTCCGTGTCCAACTTGTTAACATTTATGTCTTTTATAATCCCTTTCTAGTTACACATGATGTACTTTGATTTAACATTACCACTTCTATTTATTTTGTGTGTGGACTTTTTAACTTCAAACCCTGATTTTCAGCATAGACGCTATAAAACTCAATACATTCCTCTATTCTATTAAAATGTTTTCCCTCCAAAGGTAAGAGCTCTTCCGAAACATTTTGTTCCCAATATAACGATCCTCCAAGCGTCTCACTATGAATGCATAAAATTGGTCTTGGTGTGTTATTAGGAGTCGTTACAAAATAAGAATTGATTAAGTGTCAAGTATTTTTACTAATGATGATTATTATTTATCCTGAATCATGCATGATTCTATGTGAATCATGCATGATTCTACAAGAATCATGTAGAATTATGCATGATTCACGTTGAATCATGCATGATTCATGTAGAATCATGCATGATTCATGTAGAATCATGCATGATTCATGTAGTATCATACATGATTTGTTATATACCATACATGATTACACAAGAATCATGTATGATTACTAAAGAATCATGTATGATTCCTAAAGAATAGTGTATGATTTCATAGGAATCAAATATGATTTCTATTATACCATATATGATTCTACAAGAATGATATATATTGCTTTTTATACCAATCATGTATGATTCTGTTTAACACAGAGCATATTCATTATCAACAATAAAACTTATCATATTCAACAAAAGAATCATGTATGATTCTTCATTACCTAGATTTTGGACGAGATTTTTCTAGATCTGCATCTTCATAACTTCATGAACTTCTCGATTTCAGATTTCATAACAAGAACAACAACAACAACTTTTTCGTTTAAATATTAAAAAAAATAGTTCTTCGATTTGATTTTCCATGTTTTTGATATTTAGGGTTTGACTTGAGGTTTTAATCACGTGTAGGTCGACGAAAAGGTGGGATGGTTGTGGAGGTTGACATAAAAAGGAAGTTGGTCGGGAGGTCTCCAGAAAAAGGTAGTTGTTTGGGAAGGTCGCTGGAAAAAGGTAGGTTGTTGGGGTGGTTAGCGGTGGAAGGTTGGTTTTGGTTGGGGAAGGTCGTCATAGTCATCGAAAAAGGTGGGTTTATTGGTGACGTCGCCAGAAGAAGGTAGGTTGTTGGGGTGATTGACGGTGGAAGGTAGGTGGTTGGGGGAGGTCGGCCTAATTCTTTTCTGTTAAAAAGTGACGTGTGTGTAAACGTTTTGTATATTTAGGGGGACGTTTTTGCCCTTGCATTGTGGAAGGAGGGTTTAATCTTGGCCATTAGATCAAAACAAGATGTATGGTTGTGATGGATCCATTGATTCTTTGCTACATAAAGGGACTTTAGGGATCTCAAGTCGTACAAAGTTATAGAAAAAAAAGTATACAATTGTTAACTGATTAATGATACAAATGTGCATTGACCATATATATTCAATAAACATGTGCTCTAGCATTGCATGGTCTTAACCATGCATTTTAAATTAAAGAAAACAACCATTCTTCTTTGACTAGTGAAAGACTTTCGTGGCTTGTAAAAAGATAAAGGGTATATAGGTAAATTTAGGTTTTAATAACTTTATAAGATGTAAAATGCTTTCATCATCGGCTGCTAGTTTTAGAGCTATTTATGTAAATTAAAAGCTTTAAAAATGGATTTCCAAATAGACTTACGTTTTAACAAGAGTTTTTTTTTCAAAACAAAACACTTAAAGCTCTAAAAAACTCTTAAACACGTAATACCAAATAGGTCTCAAGCCTTAAATTCAAACTACAGCTTAATGGAAGTTTGACATTTTATTTTTTGTAATCTGAATCTCGAATCATCTTGTATAATTCGAGCTTGATCAAGGCTTAAATTAAAACTACAACTCAATAGAAGTTTGGCATTTTAGTTTCTCTAAACTTACTTCTTATATATTTATTTATCTAAAAATGTTTGTTGGTTAACTATATCGCGGGTAAAATCTTGGAATGAGGTTGTCCAAAAGGTTACAAATAAGCGTCCTACCTGGAAAGCTAAGAATCTATTTGTGGGTACGAGGCATCGTCTTATTCTTATTAAATCTGTTTTAGGCGCCATCCCGGCCTATTGTATGTCGTTGTTTAAAGTTCTTTGTTTAAGGTTCTTGAAAGCGTTTTATCTCATCTGAAAAACCTTCATAATTCCTTTTTCTCGGTAGTAGATGTGGAGGAGTGCAAGATCACATTAGTTTGTTGGCGTAAGCTGATGACCAACAAGAATCTTAGCGGGCTTTGGGTAAGTAGTTTGTTCACCCTTAGTCTTGCCTTGTTGTTCAAATGGATAGGGCGTTTTCGATCTTGTCAAACTAGTCTTTGGATTAATGTTATTAAAGCTATTCATGACAATAAAGGAGCTATAGATCACACCACTTCATCTTGTTATGACTACTGGGCATGGAAAGAAGTTCTTAAAGCTACCACTCGTCTCTAAGGGTGTTGACTTGATGGCTTACTGCAAAAATGTTATCAATAATGATAACACCTTTAGATTTTGGCATGATATTTGGTATGGAGATTTTCGCTTCAAAGACACGTTTAACAAGTGCTTTAATTTGGATCGTGGCCTTGCTTTCTCCTTTAGAAGGCAACCTCGTTCAGGTATTGAACAATCTCAAATTCTTGAGATTTCTTAGTTGCTCTCTTCAGTTATCTTGTCCTCTGCTAATGATTGTCAGTTTTGGTGTCTAAATGAGAATGGTGAGTTTTTAGTAAAGTCTGGTAGAGAAGTAATCAATATTTGCGCGTTACCTCATCCTCCCCTACTAGATGGCCCAAGGTTCTTCACATCAAGATTAATGTTTTTCTTTGGCGTATGTTCCTTGATAAGCTCCTACTAGGACTAACCTTTCTAACAAAGGCATCAACATTCTATGTATCTTGTGCCTGAATTGTGGAAATGGAGTTGAATCCCACAACCATATCTTTTTCGAATGCTCGATGGCTGTGGATTGTTTCAACTTCTTGGTCGTTGGTGGAGCATCATACTCATAATATCTCTAACCTTTCTTCTTGTTATAACTACTGGGTATGGAAAGAAGTTCTTAAAGCTACCAATCGTCTCTAAGGGTGTTGACTTGATGGCTTACTGCAAAAATGTTATCAATAATGGTAACACCTTTAGATTTTGGCATGATATTTGGTATGGAGATTTTTGCTTCAAAGACACGTTTAACAAGTGCTTTAATTTGGATCGTGGCCTTGCTTTCTCCTTTAGAAGGCAACCTCGTTCATGTATTGAACAATCTCAAATTCTTGAGATTTCTTAGTTGCTCTCTTCAGTTATCTTGTCCTCTGCTAATGATTTTCGGTTTTGGTGTCTAAATGAGAATGGTGAGTTTTCAGTAAAGTCTGGTAGAGAAGTAATCAATATTTGCGCGTTACCTCATCCTCCCCTACTAGATGGTCCAAGGTTCTTCACATTAAGATTAATGTTTTTCTTTAGCGTATGTTCCTTGATAAGCTCCTACTAGGACTAACCTTTCTAACAAAGGCATCAACATTCCATGTATCTTGTGCCCGAATTGTGGAAATGGAGTTGAATCCCACAACCATATCTTTTTCGAATGCTCGATGGCTGTGGATTGTTTCAACTTCTTGGTCGTTGGTGGAGCATCATACTCCTAATATCTCTAACATTTATTCTTGTTATGACTACTGGGTATGGAAAGAAGTTCTTAAAGCTACCACTCGTCTCTAAGGGTGTTGACTTGATGGCTTACTGCAAAAATGTTATCAATAATGGTAACACCTTTAGATTTTGGCATGATATTTGGTATGGAGATTTTCGCTTCAAAGACACGTTTAACAAGTGCTTTAATTTGGATCGTGGCCTTGCTTTCTCCTTTAGAAGGCAACCTCGTTCAGGTATTGAACAATCTCAAATTCTTGAGATTTCTTAGTTTCTCTCTTCAGTTATCTTGTCCTCTGCTAATGATTGTCGGTTTTGGTGTCTAAATGGGAATGGTGAGTTTTCAGTAAAGTATGGTAGAGAAGTAATCAATATTTGCGCGTTACCTCATCCTCCCCTACTAGATGGTCCAAGGTTCTTCACATCAAGATTAATGTTTTTCTTTGGCGTATGTTCCTTGATAAGCTCCTACTAAGTCTAACCTTTCTAACAAAGGCATCAACATTCCATGTATCTTGTGCCTGAATTGTGGAAATGGAGTTGAATCCCACAACCATCTCTTTTTTGAATGCTCGATGGCTGTGGATTGTTTCAACTTCTTGGTCGTTGGTGGAGCATCATACTCCTAATATCTCTAACCTTTCTTCCTGGGTGACGTAGTTTGTCGGTTTTAGGTTTAGTAGTCTTCAAAAGATTGCGTTGGAACCATTTTTTATCCTTGTGGTGGCATATTGGACGTTCAGGAATGTGTCTTTATTTTTTTTAAAGAAGCCTCTTAAAGATATGATTTTTTACAACTTTGTTTCTCAAACTTTCATTTGGGTTAATAAAGGTGTAGGAGTTTTAAAATTAACTAGATAGTGTGATTAAATGACCCACTAAACACGATCTCTATGTAATTGTTTTTTTAGTCTAGCTTCTTACTAGTTCTTTAATAATATTTTGTCGTTAAAAATAAATACTATATAATTACCTTTACGAGAAAACGACCTCTCTTCGAAACGTAAAATGTGACTGATGTGTTTTATAGTAAATAATAATACTATGTTTTCTTCTGAGCAAATAACACCATCTTGAGTTGATAATATGAAGACACAATTTTCTTTAATGCACAAAATTAGGCTTTAATGTTTATATTAGTGTTTGAGGCATGCACAAGGATTACATATAAAACAAATTTATGTTAATATAACATATTTATGAAAATCTTTTTGTGTTGAATATAACTAATAATTATTCATGTACTTATACAAAGAAATTCATTATATATTAATATCAGTATTGAAATAGATTTTATATATTATGTATGTTTAAGTTATAAAGTCTATATATAGGGTAGAAAGTGTAAATGGTATTTGTTTATTTTCTAAAATTATTGAAAATATATGAAAAATTATAAGTTTCACTTAATTTCATCTAATTTATTTAAAACTTAATCACTAAAGTCTATTAATTACTTAATAATTTTTTTCACAAATTTGACACTTATATTTTCATGTCTTTTTTTTCTATCAAATTTTTACTAATAACAAAAATAAAATAATAAAAAAAATTGGCTTAGTATTTTTTTAAAATTGTTTCTAAAAACAATTAAAAATAAAAAAGATTATTAAATGTGAGTGATGTGTTCACTAATCTTTTTTTTAAAACAAAATTTAATGTAGAGACTTTTTAAAAGAATATTTTCTTAATATAAAATATTCTCTTAATTTATTCTTTTTGTTGTTAGTTTTTTTAATTAAATATTAATTATTCCTTATTTTAGTACATAAATTTTCATGTTCATTTAAATGAACTGGAAAAACCAGGCACAAAGATATACGTGTCAAAAACCAAAAACAAAAAAAACTTTGAAAAATGGATATAATCTTTTACAAGTTAAAGGTCTATTGGAAGAGAAAAAGGCAATATAAAAAAACAAAATAATTGAGGGTTAAAACGAAAAGTGAAAGAAATAAAAACACTCCCTTTGGAGCATATGCAATGCAAAAACAAAAAATGACTATATACTATTTTAAAAAGCTTTTGGACATAGTTTTTTTTGCATTAAATCAAAGACTTTATGAAAAGCTTTTTAGAAAAACTTGACGAAAGTCTTTCATACAAGTTTTAGCTATTAAATGAGTTTGACATTTAAGACACTAAATGTAAAAAGCTATTCGAAGTTTTTTGCACAAAAGATGCTCTTATACACAAAACACCCCTCACTCTACCCTTAGACACAAGATACCCCTCACTCATCATCCACGCTCCACACCATCATCCCCACCGATCGACCACCAGATGTAAACACCAACACTAAATTCTCTTCACCCATATAGTCACTCTTATAAATTGGAGTCAACCCACTCTTTGGTTATTTAATCATCTTCAACAGTGGTTGTTTAAATCTAAATAAACGAATATGAACAACAATTTTGGTATGATTACGCGTTCACATTCGTTTATTTATTCGACTAAAATTAAATAAACGAACACGAACATACATTCGTCCACGTTTGTCTAGTTTGTTTACAACCTATGACGGGTCATTCCGAACTATTCAGCGGTGGCACGAGAGAACGTCTACCCGATAAAACCTGAAAAGCCGGACACCACGTTGACATTCACGGGAAATCGTTCTCAAGATTTATAAGAATTTTTACAATAGGAGTTTAGACTAGACGCAAGACATACAAATGTGAAGAAGAAAAAGACGAGCATGGTTTCTCACGCTTGAGTAAACACTTATTTCATTTTATAAAATAAGTTTTTTTATTATTAATTAAGAGAATAAAGGGCACATTTGATTTGTGATGTTTAAAGATAGAATATGTTTTTGAGCTTGAAGTCATTGTTTGGTTACAGTTAAAAATTAAAAAAGTTAGCTACACACTCGATCAAATGCATTGTTTTATATCTCACCAAAAATATGAGTATAGCAATTTAAGTGAGTCTCACTAGGTCATCATATATATATATATATATATAGGGGGACTTTATTTACAAAACCCATCTTAGTGACAAAACTTGCAGAACTCTTGTTTTTATAAGGCAAACATGTATGTCTGAAGGACTAAATGTATGTTTTTGAGAGCGGACATGTATGTTTTTGGATCGGTGCACATACATGCATGCGCGCTTTCAAAAATGTATGTTTTTGAATGCGTGCACATACATGCATGCACGCCCTCAAACATGTATGTTTTTTGATATCTTTTTTTAATTTAATTTAATTTTGACAAAAATAATTCAAATATGCTTCGCGAATACAAATATTCTTTAAAAACATACATGTACTCCTTCAGACATACATGTTTTCCTTCAAAAACAAGAGTTCTGCAAGTTCTGTCACTAAGATAGGTTCTGTAAATAAAGTTACACTATATATATATATATATATATATATATATATATATATATATATATATATATATATATATATATATATATATATATATATATATATATATATATATATATATATATATATATATATATATATATATATATATATATATATATATATATATATATATACATATATATATATATATACATATATATATATATTTATATATATATATATATATATATATATATATATATATATATATATATATATATATATATATATATATATATATATATATATATATATATATATATATATATATATATATATATATATACATATATATGTATATATGTATATATATATATATATATAGGGTTGGGGTAAAATAAAAAAGATTTTATAATAAGATAGGTGAGGTGGAACCACAAGCAGCCATGTGTCCCACTAGTCCCCCTCATTTTTTCTAAAACGTCAGGGGTATTTCAGTCATTTATATCAAACTTCAAGGGTATTTATGTAAATATATCCCTAAACCATAATTTGTTTTTATTTTTCACAAAATTCATAATTCGATCATCCATCTCCTTCAACCTCTCGATCCTTTTCCTCACAGTTAACCACATCCTCCCCCACCTCCTCACTGTTAACCACCACATCCCTGTCGTTAACCGTCACCTTCCCTTCGTTAACCACCACCTTCCCCACCATCGGTAACAACCATTGTTGAATATCATACGGTAAATCGCTAATCACAGTTCATCATCATCATCATCATCATCGTCGTTGTTGAAGATCTATCGTTAACCACCATCATTGAAGATCGTTTTCTCGTAAGTGTAAGTAACTAATTCAAAGGCTGTAGTTAATTTAATTTATGTTGAATATTATATTATAATGAGTTAATATGTCTTTTGTTGATATAGCGTATATAGTAGTTTTGAAACATTCTACTAGTGCGTTTGAGAAAAAAAACACTATTAACAACGTGATTATGAAACCTGCACAACAAGTGTTTGTTAAAATGTATACAAGATATTGTATAGGTGTGATGCGTTAGTTTTGTAATATGATGCACTTGTTGTTCATGCACCATGAGATTGACTTGTTGCTAAAATGGTAAATTCATTGATATAGGATACATTTTTGTGTTATATATAGAGTGCTTAAAATTAAAAAAACGAATACAACGTGTTTACAATAAATGCAAACAAGATGTATGATAGAAAGTCTTGATGCAATTTTCCACATCTGACGCATTAAATTTATATTGTGATGCATCAAATTTAAATCTTTAATTAATCTGGTCATTTTTAGTAAAAATAAGGCTTTTATGTATAGTTCTATCCGTGTGTCGAAATATACTGCATCATAGTGTCTTTATCCTGCGCATCATAGTATATTTTGTAACATGTATCTTTTTAATGACTAGATTTAAGAGTGTGATGCATTAGATAAAAGTATACGATGCAGTAGTCGTAAGGCTTCTAGTTTTTTTAGATAATACATTATTGCTGTTGATTTTAATTATGTTTGAGTTCGTAAATCACAATAATGATTTTCAAGATTCGATGCACTAGATATAAGACTACGAGGTACTAGCACAAATCTTTTTATTTTGATTTTTATAAACGGTTATGCATCTACTTTATATGCTTTGCAATTAATTTTTATGCTTTGATGTGACTACTTTTCTAACAGATGGTTTCTAAAATGTACTTAATATCTTTTTATTCATTTTAAATAACTTTTTGCTTATATGTTCACTGAAAGTGCCACCATTGAAGAAAAGCAAACAACTAATCGAGTTGACAAGAGACAGGCTTAGAGGATGTACCCGCAAAGTTTACAAGCATTATTTCAATATTTTGTTTTTAATCGCAATAAGTATTGTATAGATATTAAAGCATTATTTCCACGACAACTTTTTTGTTCTATGATGTATAAAATTTATTACCGAATATCAATGCAATAAAATCTCTGTGTTTATGAATTTAATTGCTATCTTTCTATTTTATGAACAATAGTTACTGCATTATTTTAGTTGTTTAGTGTTTATGATGCAGTAAATGTACATTTTAATGCAGTAACATTTACATTGTGATGCATTAAGTTATACCTTGTGATGCGGGTAAATAATAGATTGATGTAGCGAAGTATTATATTAATGTAGTAGTATGATATCATTGAGAAGAATAAAATGTATAACATAGTGATGTAGTGAATTAACATTGTCATGCATTAGAGTAACACGGTAATGTAGTAAAATAACATTGTGATTTAGTAGTATGATAATACTGTAATGTAGTATGATGACCTTCTGATGTAGATGCACTAGAGCAACATTGTGATGCAATAGGATTTTAAAAACATAATATACAGGAAAAGTTGAGAACAAGCAGGCTTTTTAGAATAATACAATTATAAATGTCACTAATCCAACAAACTTTACACTATGATGCATACATTAGTTTTAGGTACATCATATATTCAAAGTAAACCAGTAATGAAACATTTTCCATTGCTTCTCGTTTTCAGCTTATGATTATGTATCAACATCGAACATCACATCCTCTATATCTCTTTGGTTTCTCTCATTCATATTTCCACGATCTTTATCCCCATAACCTCTTTCATTCTCGTATCCTCATCCTTCATAAATATTTCTAGAATCGTCTTCATTTCCATCATCATTTTTGTCCATCGTCTTTCCACCATTGTCATTCATAACTTTAATGCAATAGAAAGTTAAATGCGATGCAATAGAAGATTAATTATAATGCAATAGAATATTCTTAATAAAATATGCCCTTCTTTTTTACTTATATTCCATATCTATTCAATAACTTTATTTTCTTCTTTAGATAAGGTTTTGTTTAAAATCACTTTTCTTTGTATTTTCTTTTCGCCTTTACCAGTTTTCATTTTACCTTCTTTAGTTGTTTTCTTTTTAGACTATGCTTTTTTTCTGCTACCTTTTTCACATCAGCTTTTTTAAAATGGTTTTGTTTACATGTTGCCTTTGTCCCATGTATTTTTACATATGTAATACAATTTAGGTAATATTCATAAAAATATAAAATATACTCTATGGTGTGATAGAATTTACACTGGCATATAATAGAGTATAACTGTAATGTAGTAGATATAAAATTGCAATGCAATAAAAAAACTATAAATATATTACAGTTTATATTCTATCACATGTATACTGTTCGACGGTAAAACACCCTATGCGTGAGCTAACCTAACTTTATGTACCAGATACAAGAAATTACTACAAAACTGAATTACATTAGGTGCATCATGGATACAAAGACACACACATATACTTATCGACATGTAAAACACCCTACTACATTACAGAAATAACCAAACATACCATTACCTACTGCATTGCACCTACTACATGATAGTACAAAGTCAAGTGCATTACCCAAATAAACAAACATTCAAACAGAATAACCTATTGCATTACAATTCATTTTTTACCACATTAAAGGCATAAGAAAGCAAACACAATCAATTTTGTTATAAATGGCAAGCCATATTCACACTAAATCATGCCTATGAACCACCAAGTAACCTACTACATTATGATTCATTTTCTACCACATCAAAGGCATAAACAACAAACACAATCATTTTCGTAAAAATGACTGGTCACATTTACACTAAATCGACTCTATGAACAACAAGTTATAAGCTACTGCGTTAGTCTTAAAAAATAACCACATCACACACATAATAAGCCACATTCACTCATTTTTGGAAAACCAACAAACCAAATTCATACTAAATCATCTCTATGAACAAAAACAATAACTTACTACATTAAAATTTTATTTCTAGTGTATAACACACATACTAAGCCTAAATCGTCTGTAGGAACAACAAGTTACAATCTACCGCATTATAGTTCAAATTTAACCACATCACAGGTACAATGCATTACACATGTATGAACACCAAGATTCTAACGCATCATAGTGCATTTTCTAGAAAATCATACACATAATCAAGCACACTCAAGCAGATTCAAGAAAAATCAGAAGAAAAACACATCGTACTGCATTAAAGTTCACGTATCCATTACCACATCGTTGTTTTATATATACTGCATCAAAATGAAAGAACTACTAAACTTAACAGTAAAACAACCAACTAACTTAATACCGCATCACTGTTTTATATCTAGCGCATTGCATTTATAAAATATTATGTAGGAATTCTATCAAACACCTGGTGTGCAGGTTTTATATACATGCTTTTCATCGTGTTTTTTGTAACACATACTAAATGAATGTTCATAATCTTAGTGCAGTAGAATAATTATTATTTTATAATTATTATTTTATAATTAATATTAATATAACATATATATATAATAATTATATAATATAATAATTAAAATGAATCAATTTTTATTTTATTTAATATATTTTTATTCAGATTTTGGTGGTGGGGAGTCCTCTTTTCCCCATCGACCTTTACAAGTACAAGAATAAATAATGAAAAAATCGTTGATTAATCTAACAAATGGACTCCGTTCTTTGTTCGTCAATAATGAAATACATCATTAGGGTTTTGGTTGATGATGACTAAATTAGTAGCGTCTTCGATTATATATGGAGGATTTTGATAAGATGTGTGAGATTTTAGAAAGAGAAAGTATGAATTTTAGAGAGAGAAATTGAGATCGTAGAATGGCAGGAATGAAAACGGTTTAGATGTATTTCTTTCGAAATTGCCCCTCAAGTTTTGCTTAATTACATAAATAGTACCTCCGTTGTTAGCCTTTTTTTTAATCTAAGTTGATTTGATCCAAGGGCTAGGATTTCACCCTACCCTTTTTATTATAAATATTCTTTTATAATAACCCCACCTTATATATATATATATATATATATATATATATATATATATATATATATATATATATATATATATATATATATATATATATATATATATATATATATATATATATATATATATATATATATATATATATATATATATATATATATATATATATATATATATATATATATATATATATATATATATATAGAGAGAGAGAGAGAGAGAGAGAGAGAGAGAGAGAGAGATATAGGATCATTAGAAAACCTTCCCTTGGTAGAAAACCTAGAAAACAATACAAATCCTCCTCATTTTTTTCGCACCAAAACAATAGGGGGTCAAAATGTAATTATCACTTCTTATGGGTAAATCTGACACTTTTCAAACTTTCATATCATTTTTTTACCACTTTTCATTTTTCTGTTTTCTTTGTTAACGTGTTTCTTTCCCACAAACATCATATCCACCACTGTTCACCACGATGACACATAGTTTTATGCGCATCCAACGATGGTGATGGAGATCATCTCCGATGACATAACCACAATGGATATCATATCTGGTGTCATAAACGCCAATGGAGATAATTTTCGGTAATCATGTTTGGTGTGTCGATTTTATAAGTTTTTTGATATAGTGAACTAATTGATTAGTTATTTTATATTAATTTGAGAAAACATGGCCTAGAAGTTGTGTTTTCAAAAACTACACTCAATGTGTTTGATAAAATGTCTAAATGATATTTTATAATTATTATCCATTAATTCTGAACTATGATGCACTAATTTTATAATTGTGAGTTTATTAAATGGCATGTGATGACACATACCGGGTTGAATGTCATGAGCTGAAGAATAAATGTAAGTTGTTGCCTTTGAGCTAATTAGTGGTCAAGTTTAATATGTGGTTGAACTGGTTTATTTTTAGAAACTATGTATATATTATGTTATTGTTTTAAGCCTGCTGATTTTGCACTACTTATCCAACAAGTAGATTATGTACGATTTGTGTTTGATTCTAAAGATCGCATAATGATTTTAGATGATAGCAAGTTTGGGCATTATATGCTCAAAAATGCCTGACACTGACAACAACGGTGTTAAAAGTTAGGTCTAAAGACGGGATTCGTAATTGCTTTTGGTCCGATAATGCATATTTTAAGCTATATCATCAATTAGAATAGTATCAGATGCTTCAAGTCCCCCTGGCCCTGTATAGCTATACTAGTAATTGCACCAAAATGTGTAAATAAATCAAGAAAACATATTTGCAACATAGTTAGTTCGATAATGCTTTATGGTCAAATGTACATAGGACAAGGTAATATTCTATCAGACATCCCATCCCCCCTTCTTTTTTATCATTTGAAACAGACTCATATACATACTAGCATGTCACACCCCATCATGGTGGAATATGGGGCGCGACGTAAGGATATCATCACAATATGGCGTGTCTATAGAGATAACTATATGAAATAAGAAATGTCATAAAATGGAGACACAAAGTCATGACAATATCTCATCAAACTTAGGAGTCTAGGTAAGTAGGTAACAGTCCTACCTCTTACCCAAGACAAACGGATAACATAACCAAACAAATATATGAGCGCCACAGTATCACTTATTAAATAAACAAATAAAAACTAAGAAGGAAACGGGGAAATCCTTCTATATGCATTCCTACGCTCTCCAAATCCTAGCCACTTAAGTTCCCACACCTACCCAAAGCATCACCTGAAAGAGACACTAAAACACGTCAACATAAAGTTGGTGAGAGTCATAGGTTTAGACTCCAATGCTAAATCAGTTCCAAGCTGTGAATAACAACCATCAACACAATAACATATGGACAATGTGTTACAAGTATGCATTAACAACTAGCATTCAAGATAAATCAATCATCACAATTCCAAGGCATCACGCCTTACCAACAACCACAATTTCCAAGGCATCACGCCTTACCAACAACCATAATTTCCAAAGCATCACGCCTTACGAACAACCATAATTTCCAAGGCATCACGCCTTACCAACACCCATGATCCCATAGGCGCCCATAAACCTATGTACCTATCCCAAGGCCCCGCCTTGTCATTAAGTATTGGTCCCATAGATGATCAAACTATGTACCTTTCTGATCCAAATCATACACAAACAAAAATCACATAGCAGTTAATCACATAATGTACACACAAGTCCATCTCAAACCTTAAAAACATTCCTCGCACTAGCAACAAGCTAACAAACCAAAAACACGCAATCAATACATGAACCAATCACTAAGATGGCTCATCAACCTATGATGAACATCTAGCCTATTCCCATATAAATAACTCATTGATAAGCTCTAATCACCCCATTACCCTTCCCTAACAAGTCCTTAACTTGGTTAAATTTAATAACTATCCCGTTCATATTTTACAGAAAACAGACCCAGTTTTTAGGTCTCAAAACTTTAAGTCAAACGTCCACTTAAACATACTCATGGTTTCTGTAAAAGGAATATTCATACCCTTACATATGTTAGCTAACACCTTCCACTTGCCCCAACCTTAAAGCTACTGTTAAGGCCCCGATATATATATATATATATATATATATATATATATATATATATATATATATATATATATATATATATATATATATATATATATATATATATATATATATATATATATATATATATATATATATATATATATATATATATATATATATATATATATATATATATATATATATATATATATATATATATATATATATATATATATACATTTGTCATTCCAGATTTCCTGATTTTAAACATACTAAAAGTTTGTTACAATTAAGAGGTCTTACCCTAAACCACAACCTTAGCCCAAGTGCAGATACTTAATACAATATATAAGCCATCTCTCATGTTCTTTAGAAGTTCCCAATGCAACCCTAAGTACCCAAAACAACCCAAAACTTAAAAAGAAAACAGACTGACTTCAAAACTGATTTGACCTCCGACTGTTGTAACCTGTTTTTGACCCACTTCCCGACCTCCAATTTAGTTCTCGTTTCTTGAATTGGAAAGTCACTTCAATTAAATTTTCAGGGATACTTGGATCGCAAAATAAGAGTTTGTAGAACTCCCAATATGATCAAAACAATTGACTCAAAATTCTGCCCAGTTTTTAAAAACGGGTTTAACTAAATTAACCTCATTGATTAACCCTAATCCCACTAATTACAAGCCCTAATTTATATAATCATTATAACACTACTAATACAACATTAATTTACTGTTTCTAAATTAAACCCTAACCTAAATTCATCATAATATGATTATAAAAATATTAAAAACAATTAAATTAAAAAGAGATTTGAATATTTACCTTTGATTTATGAAAACCCCAAAATTTTATGAAGAACCCTAATATTTCTCCATTAAATTCGACCTCAGCTTGATCTCCAGGGAATTATGATGTGTTTTTAGTTAATAAAAGTCTTTATATAATTACCATACTAATCCTAGCCCAATACAATGTTTCCTTTTTCTCATTTTTTCCCTTTTTCCTTTTTTTTTTCTTTTCCAACCGTCTATACCCTTTCCATATCCATTAAATTTCGTTTTTTTTTTCTTTTTATTGTTTAATATTATGTTATTAGCAATAACTTAATTTACCTTAATTTATTTCTGCTCCTAAAGCTCTCAAAACCGTAAAACTAGTCAAATTTACGCGTTTTACCGTAAAAGACGTAAAATATACACTTTTATAAAAAATCTCAAATTTAGAAATAAACTTGATAACTAAGTCCTAAATGACTTAAAACCATCCCGAAAAATACTCACATGACTAATTACCTCATCCGAGACCTCTAAATGATAAACCGTAAATCGTAAAAATACGATTTTCTATAATACATATACGTATACGTAAAACCACTAAATAACACCATTTCACTTCATAGTCACTACCATGTGAGCTCATGAACATGAAATCATCTCACATCGTTTCACTCACAAGGTACCCCGTACCGGAAACGATATCCAAACCACAATCTATACACACCAATTAGCACATAAACACGTAAAGACACGTAACTAGCACAAAATAAAACTAAGTGACGAACCTCAAAACCAGGGTTGTCACATCACTCCCTCCTAATAGAAATCTCGTCCCGAGATTTACTCCTTAGGATCAGCCACACAAACAACACATCACACGAGGATACTTGTTCTAAATGAACTCCTCTCATTCCTACGTGAACTTTAGTTCAAGTTTCAAAATACCACATGTACAAACCAAAAAAATAATAATTAAACTCATTGCCAAACTCTTGACCTCACAGTCAATAAATCTCACCAATGACTCTTTGATAAAACAAAGACTCTTATTTACACAAGTCACAAATAACCGTACATGCAAGATGCATTCTCAAACAACCTTTACGAATCTCAATACATGAAATGTATCATGTATATGATGTAGTGTTTTTGCAACCCTTTAGGAAAAGAGAGGCAAAGTAGTGGTAAGCGTTAAGTGTCGGTTTAGGAAAACCGAGCACTAATGACCAAACAAGTTCGTTTCCCAAGGAGGCTAGTGTGTTGTGTAATGAAATGATTTTGATTGATGATTTTATTAAGAAGAAAAGAGAAGAGAAAATGACGAAGACGTAAAAATAAAAATTAACGAAAAAATCACTACTAGAAAGTTAAGACGTAGAACCTTAAAAACCACAAAAATTAAAATTTTAACCTAAAAATTCCTAAAAATTACTAAAAATCCACAATAAAACTCTAAGAGTTTACAAAAAATCAAAACTTGCTAAAACCTTCTAATTAATTAAATAATGACTTTTTAATGCTAATTAAAGCCCTAAAAATCACAATTAATTATTAAAAAGCCCTAAACAAGATCTAATAGTTTGTAAACCTCAAAAATAACCTAATTAAGCTAAAAAATATTTTTTAAAATTTTAAAACCAAATTAAACTATTTTTGATTACTTAAAAACTATTAAAATCTATTAAAACTTAAATTAATTCTAGAAAATAAATGAAAAGCAAAAAAAATATTTGAGAAGTGACAAAACTCCTAATTATATGTCTATACTCTAGGAAAACTGAAAAAAGTAGAAAAAACAAACTTTCAATTTTTAGTAATAAAATAATATTAAAATATTCTAAAAAATTAAAAGTTTATAAATTAATTCTAAAAAATTACCAAAAATCCTAAATAATATAACTAAAACAAAAATGCAATCAAAAGTTCCTAAAACCTTTTTATTAATTTTATATTAAATTTTAAAGTTGATAAAAAACCCTAAAATCCTATAAAATTAAAAATTAGACTTTTTGAAAACTTTTTTTGAATGTAAACCTCAAAATAACTTAAATAAAAACTAAAAACTATTTTTTTGGATTTTTAAAATACTATTTGCTATTTTTAAATGACTTTCTAAAAATTTAAACTAAAAATTATCCTAATAAATAAATTAAGAACGGGAAAATTAAACTTTTAAAACAGAAAAGTCAAAAACCTTAATAAAGTCCTAGGAAAAATGCTAACTGGCTAAAATGCTTAATGAATAAGCTGGAAAAGCACAAATAAGCTACGACTTATTTTACAAAAGCCAAAACAAAACTACCTTAAGTATTTATCAAATGCAACCCTAGCAGTCAAAGACCCTAGGGCGCAATGGTAACTTGTGTGTGTTGTGAGAGGAGTGGCGCAGGTTCAAGTCCTGGCCACGTCCTTTTTGGTGTTTTATTTTTTTTTCTTTTTAAACTTTAAAACACAATCCAGTAACCTTTTAAGCACAAAAACACAATCACAATCCCAATGTAACAAAGATTAACTCAATCCCAAGCCAAAACGTATTCAGGAACCTTTTTTAAGAACACAAGAAGAACAGATATCTTCACTTGTGAAATTTAGACAAGAGGAGCTTGTATTGTGAATTTTGGTGATGTATTTGGTGGATAACAGGCACCCTTATACTCCTTTTGAGTATAAGGAGTCAAGATAACACAAATCCAGCAAGAATCAAGCAGCAAATACCAACCAAAGTTTCTGAATAAGGCAAATATTATGACTGATGAACAAATGATAAACTACTTGCATTCAAATGAGATTCAAGCCTTCATAACCAACATACAAATCAACCAAGAGACAAATAGGTTATAGCACACCCTTACACAACCTATTATCTAGCAGGTTTACAAATTTGGGGCACAAATGCACACAAAATCAGATACAAAAGGGAGTTTCTGAAATATCCAATGTTTTCAATATTTTTCACATGCAAATGCTTATCAACCTTCCCAAACTTGAGCCTAAGTACATATATCACTTAACAAGCACCCAAGTAGTCTTTTAAACCAGGCCTTAACACAATAATCTTATCAAGTTCTTGGTTAATTCCTTAATCCCAACACCCCTTAAAGTGACTGAAATTGATTTTTACAAAGCAAATCTATGCAAAACCTTACCCAATTGGTTCTAATTACTCTAAACATGCATACTAATCATAATCCAGCATAACTAAACCATTTAACAATCATCTAACAACTTTTTCATGCAAAATCACTCAAATCACATAAAATGACCAAAAACTGAAAATTAAAATGGAAAAGAGGATTCTACCTTGAGGGACTTACATCCAAGTCCCTCAGTGACAGCCAAGTCACCTCCTATAGGCTGGGGCCTATGCTGGACCTTGGACAGCAACAAGCTCAAAAACCTGCTAAGAAAATGGAAAACACAAGCACAAATAATACTTTCTGATTTTTATGAAACCTTTTTAATCCTTGTTAAAATCTTTCCAAAACTTTTTCAAACGTTTTTCTTTCAAATAACCTTAACCAAATAACTTAAAATCCAGGAATCCAAACCATGAAACAATTTCCACTAAAAATTTCCTAAATTCAGAAACCTTGTTTCTGAATTTTTCAAAACACACAAGTGTTTCACAAATAACAATGGAACTCAGTCAAGCAATCAAACACACACCAACTTTTTAAAATCAATAAAAGGAATTACAATTTTTATTAAAAATACCAACTTTATAATTTATAAAAAAGGAATTACAAATGTGATTGCTAAAAACTGGAACAAAGGAGATGTACATGCCACATTCTCCTTTTATACTAAGCTATAGAATAATCTAGATATCTAAAACCCTAGTTGCTGAATTGCCAATAAAGCCCTTGGTCTTCAAATTCGAAATTGGTCAATATAGCCCCATGTGATGATGCAGATGGAATCTTGTAATCTTGGACGTTGAGCAACTCTTTGGGAGCAAGAAAAGTGTTCTGGCCGTTGATCTGGTCTTCTAGTCAACAAAGGGTGTTTGAACCCGTGACTTGTGATAACTGGGGAGGGGAAAAGAGTGTGAGAGGTCACTTTCTGGGTGTGGGGTTATGTTGGGGGGAGGGTAAATAGTGATTCTGGAAATTATTGGGGTAAAACCCTTTGATTTAGATTAGTTGGGGATTAGGGTTTATAGGAAGGATTAGAGGGTGATTATGGGTGGAGGAAGAACAGTGGGTGTTTCCCACCCTTTTTAAATTTAATAAACCCGTTTAAAAATCTGATTTAAATAAATTAAAAGGGTTAGTGGTGGGAGTCTGATGTGGAGGGTAGGGGTAATCTGATTGGTGGATTTGGAGTGGGGGGGTGACGTGGTGAGTTATGAGTGGGTGAGGGAAGTTTTGTTGTCTGCCCAGTTTGCCTCCTCTATTCCTCTCTTTTGTTCACTTTGTATAAAATACCATCAACGCCTATTTTACATGTGACAACTTTTGGCAAATTGTCAAAATTGGCACAAAATGTTCCAAAACTTTTCCAAGGGCTTCTTTTGTACTTCTTGGATTCTTCAAGGGCTGTTCTTGTATAGTCTTCATTCCTTAAGGACCATTCTTGTACAATTGACATTTGGAGGGTCATTTGTGACAAGTTCTTCAAAGATGAGGGACTAAAGTTGCCAATCTTCAATTCTTCAAGGGTCTTTTTGTAAAATCCAAACTTGGGCCCGGTTTATTATGCGGCTTCGTTTCCCGTGTTCGTTTTTGAATGATTCTTGTGATCTTTTGCCATTTCCTCAATATCCGTACCTAAAAATACACAAGTAACAAACACGAGCATATATTTGGTATATTTAATGATATTTTATGCATTTTAAGCCCGATTTGGACGATGAGACCATGTATAAAAGCAGTCTCATCACCCCCATACTAAACCATTGCCGTGCCCTCACGCAATGCTAGAATAAAGTATCATAGCACCTCCAAAATTCATTTTATTTACTTTATTGAAATGATAAACTAGCTACACTACTACTATTACTACTATTTGTTTTTTTAGACATAATGTATGATTTTCATCGCAAAATGGGACGTTTAGGTTCATAGAATAAGAACACGTGAATGTTTCGTTAGAAATAATTTCGTCGTCCTCGATTTTCACCTTAATTCCATGCCAAGCGTGCAAGGAGATCATTGTCATTATAAGTTAGTAATGCTAACACTACTCATATGCCCTAATCACGTACTTATTCTCCCATTATTCCTAAGTTGTATCTCTTATATTTTATTTTGTCTTAATGATCACGAGGATACATTGTTTGATTTATGCGATAATAGAGATTTAGGTCTAAAAATAGAGTCCTAACGGTGTAGCTAAGACCATCAAATCAATAACCCCTCCTAATAGACAACGATGTTAAAAAATTAAGTAGACAAGAAGAATCGATAAACACGGTTTTATAACGGTTTTGAACATGAGACTTATTACCAAGACTTTTATACGCCCCCTAACGGAAGGGCCTTATTATCTTTGGTTTACCTCCATCTTTTATTCAACTTCGCCATGAAGCTTTTATTATGACTTCGGTCTTGCCTTGCCTTTTATTATCCGCCTCATCGGTGGTTTTATTAGCCAAAGACGTATATCCTCACGCTAAAGCGAATTTTGGATCTTTAAAGCTTCGAAGATTAAGGCTTGATTCACTTTCAATTTTGCATAGATTTTAGGCCTTGTGGGGCTTCAAATTGTTTGCTAGATTTAGGTGAGCACTTGAAATCTTATTATTAGGTGAAGCTTTCGATTATTCGGGTGCCAATACTTCAAAACCGTGACGCTGGCAATACCTTAATGTCTTCCCAATTTAATTACACGGAAACTACTAGAAAAGACTAGAAACCCAACAATCCTAACTAAACCGCTAAGTCAATATTTATTAAGCAAAAAATATTTACAAGCGAAGGGAGAATAAGCAAACAACGAGAACACATGAGTTTTTGAAAGAATACGAGTACTCTACGTTTAGCATAGTAACTTATAATTAACTCTATCATTTCTCGTCCTCATTTAAGAGACTTAGCCTAATGTATAGTTAAGGAATCAAAGCTAAGTGCTCAACACGCACGGTCGAGTCAAAAATTACTCTTATTCTCGCCATCGGAAAATCTACATTCGTGTCTTCAAACACTTATGAAAACATGAGAAAATTTTTAAAATTTGGCCATTTTTAGCCTTATTTTGCAACAAAAACGATAACAAAAAGATAAACTTTGGAAAGCGTGAAGGTTTGGCAAGGCAAGTATCTATTCACCCCCCATACTAAAGTTAAACATTGTCCTCAATGTTTCGAGTCTAGGGGTGCAAACACCCCCATACTAGAGACGCAGTTGAATGCCTAATCTAGCATGGAAAGGGTGTAACCAATAAATTAATAGCCGTTTATGAAGTGTGCTAAAAACCTAAGGTTAGAACATCAAAGGATATATCATTAGGATATTGAGAAATGTCTCCAAAGCAACGATCGAGTGCTCCCATAAAAGGAACACGAGAGGCTCCAATCGTGAAGATCATGATCTAAAAACCACAATTCACAAACAACCACGGAACAAAGGTTGGAAGGGCACAAATCCCCTCATTAAACTACATTATAAATCAATAATATGTACATGGATAAGCATGGGTCTCCCCCACGAGGCACCTTGTTTTTGATAACCGAGTCAAAAGCTCGACTCGAATCCCCATAAATGTGATCATTTAGGGATATCATGGTGTGGTCAATTTTTGGTGGGGCTTACATGATAAACAAGGCCCAAAAACAACCGGTATTAAGGACTAAGTCCTTTGATGGTGCAAAATACCGGGATCGAAGATGGCGTTCTCGTTTTCATTGGAAAAACAAATCAACGCCACTTCAAGGTGTGCCAACAAAAACCCAAAGGGTTTCAAGAAAATAGGAGAGAAGAAATAGAAGGGTGGGACAATGGGTAAGTCATAAAAACATTGAGTTACTCGAGGTAGACTCGCACCAATCAAATGAAAAGATTTTCTATTTATTGCATCGGTGGAAGACCGAGATTTCCCTTTATAAGCAATTCCAGGATCAAATATCTCGTCCTCGGTGGAGAAAGGGGAGGGAACATAAGGGGATTCCCCCACACTATGTCCACACAAAGCATCGTCAAAAGGATAAGACGAGCTTGTAGTACTCAATAAACGCGGTGATGACGGAGTTAGAGTTGTAGAAAAATCTTTTAAATTCAATTCAAAATCTTTTCCTTTTTCATCTTTTACACTCTCCTTGTGAAAACCCGATTTAATTATGTCAAAAGTATTTGGTGTATCTAAAGCAATGTTAGTCACACTAAAAATTCTCACATTTTGAAATCTTTTTGGCTTAGGTGGTGGTAAGTTTTCAAAACGTTTGTCAACAAAGAAAACCTCCCCATCGGGATCAACGTATTCATCATTTGAAGATTCACTCGAGATTGGAATCGTAGGCTTAACACTCTTAACCTCCACCGGCGGAGGGGGCGGAACTTCATTTTTATCAACAACTCCTAAAACTCTATTGTAAATCTTTTTGCAAATGTTTTTGGTGGAATTGATATTGTACAAAGATGTGATGGAATACACATGAGAAAGAGTGGAGTTTTGGGTCGTATTAATGACGAGTTCTTCCTCATTGAAACGAAGAGTGATTTTTCTTGCATGCACATCGATAAGTGCTCTCGAGGTATCCAAAAAAGACCGACCTAAAATTAACGGAACTTTAGGATCGATGGGAATATCAACAACAATAAAGTCTACAGGATAGTAGAACTTTCCAACTTTCACAAAGACGTCCTCGGCAACTCCACAAGCTAGAATCGTAGAATGATCGGCCATCTCGATTGACATTCTTGAAGGAGTGAGATTTGGAAGAGTGAGCGATTTAAAAATCTCAAGAGGCATCAAATTAATACTAGCACCAAGATCGGCCAAGGCGTAGCATTCTTCCATGTCTTGTATAGCACATGGGATTAAAAACTTTCCAGGATCACCGACTTTTTGAGGTATGCGGCTTAGAAAAACCGAAGAACAACTAGACTATTTTTGCTATTTCTCTTTGTTATTCAGCATACTTTTGAAGTTCGTGGCAAATCGAGGCATCATGACTAAGGCGTCGGCAAAACTTATATTGAAATGCAAGTCACGAAACATTTTCATAAAGAGTTCAAATTGATAATTATTTCGTTCTTGTGCCTTTTCCTTGTCTCGTCTTGAAGGGTAGGGTAAAGGTGGTGTGGGTTGGGGCAAAGTAGGCATAGGCATAGGCCTTGGAATCTCGGGTTCCATGATTGGTGCAGGTTCAACCGTAGGTGTGGTTTGAGCGGTACTTCGTGGGCTTGTAATGTGCTCCTTTTCAACCACAACCTCGGGTTCTTTCTCTTTTTCCTTCTCTATAGAAGTACTTGGACGAGAAATGGGTTCTTTGAAAGTTTTACCACTATGAGTAGTAATAACCTTCAATTCTCCTTTCGGGTTCACGATGGTATCACTAGGAAGACCACCCGAAGAAGAGGGCTTACACATGATAGCTTCAAACATTTTAGCCATACGGTCTTCAAACTTTGATTGCCTAGCATCCGCTTTTAACAACTCTTGCTTAATCTCATGTTGACCTTGCTCCATTTTTTGTTGATTTTGTTGGAGACGTGTGACATTTCCTTCCATTTTATTAGCATGAGTTTTAAGTTCATTAGCAAGCTCGTTTTTAAGCTCGTTTTTCAACTCGGATCTTAAACTAACCATTTCACGTTGCATATTATCAAACTTAGCATCATTAGCCTTTGCATAATTCAAAAATTCTCCTTGAAGATTTTTGGTGTGATCATTTTGAAAACCTTGGGCATTGTTTTGAAAATCACGGTTTTGGTTTTGATTTGAAATTTGCCCATTTCCACTTTGATAATTACCTTTGTTATAATTCCTTTGATTTCCTTGGTAATTTCCACCTTGGTTGTTGTTGCGATAATTATTAGCATTTTGATTTGGTGGAGCTTGATTTTGGCGGGAACCTTGGCCGATTTGGTTATAAGTTCCCGTGGCTACATAAGCACTCGAAGTGTTACCATCCGCGGTAATGCACTCGGAAAGATCATGAGCTCCACCACACGACAAACAACTCTTAGAAACCGCTTTAACCGAAGCGGAGTTTGAAGCTTCTTGAGCTTTCCAATGGGACATAAGGCTAGCAAATCTATCAAAAAATCGATTTTCTTCATTTGCCTCATCATGTAAAGCATTAATGCTACGAGACGATGACGAGCCCATTTTGGCAACACTCGGTGTGTTACGAGGGCTATAAACCTTAGACCTATTCTCAATTATGACCAAAGCTTCTTCAACCGTTTTACACAAAAAATTACCACCCGCGGCGGCATTTAGATAATCTCTTTCATGATCGTTAAGTCCATTGTAAAACGTGTCGATTTGATGTAAGTCGGAAAAACCGTGATGAGGACATTCATGTAACATCTCCTTAAACCTATTCCAAGCCGTAGAAAAACTTTCATTTGATTCTTGTGAAAATTTAAAAATCTCATTTTTCAAATGCGTAGTCTTAGAGGGCGGAAAAAATTGGTTCACAAATTTTGAAACGAGATCCTTCCACGTCAATACAGAATTGGGTGGCTCTTTCTCCAACCAAATTTTTGCGGGCCCCGCTAAGGAATACGGAAAAAGCATCATCTTAATCGAGTCATTCGAGACATCCTTAAACTTGCACGTGGCGGTAAGACGATTGAATTGGCGGATATGGTTGTGAGGATTGTCCTTCTCATCACCACGGAATTTGTTGTTTTGGATCATCGACAACAAACCCGTTTTCACCTCAAAATTCTCCGCAAGGATAGCGGGAATCACAATAGCTTCTCCATAACCCTCGGTGGGTGCTTGAAGTAACTCCATCATAGTTCGATTCGCCATGGTAGGTGCTTCTCGTACAATGGGTTCGTCAATATGAGACTCCTCACTAGAATGAGTTGGAGTGGGAGTTTTGTTCTTTCGTCTACGTGCACGTTTTGCTTGATTACGAGTGAGCATAAACGTCACGTACAACGTGGAGACGAGCAAGGAAGATTCTTTTTGGTATTTTGTGTTTTTCAAATTTTTTTTGTGGTTTTTGATGGTATTAACTTTTTTGGAAATTGGTGAAATGTATTAAGTAGACAATAATCTACAAATCTCCTCCTTAATCAAATCTCTCGATTAAAGAAGCCTCAAGGAATGAAAACGATCACATGGAGTGAACGCCTTCGATGACTTTAGAACGATGGTGGAACACCAAATCGTTCAAGAGGGTTTAATCAATAGAAACCAAGAAAATATATATGATATGTAATAATACTTTGGGCGGCAAAACCCTCGATTCACTCTCAAAATCAAATACGCACAAGCAAGCGGAGGAAACGAGGCGGCGCGAAGCACTTAAGAGCCTTTTTCCTTTAGGTCGTGAAATACAACCGCCTTATACCCACCTTATAGTTTGTATTATCAAGATTAAGCTTCACGAAAGTATTTATCTATTTTTGCCTTTTTCTTTGGTTTGAGATTCGAATACAATGATTGGGTAATGACCTCCCAAGTCAAGGTTGTGATTGCTCACGTATTTGGAGTACTTGTGAATTTATTGTTCTACGTATACAATATAGTAATATTCCACACAAAAACCAAAAAACGATAATACGTATTAGTAGAGTGCTACTAATACAAATACTATTTATGGCTATATAAAAAACAACAATGTTCAATCAAAACACAACACGCCTCCCCGGCAGCGGCGCCAAAATTGATGTAGTGTTTTTGCAACCCTTTAGGAAAAGAGAGGCAAAGTAGTGGTAAGCGTTAAGTGTCGGTTTAGGAAAACCGAGCACTAATGACCAAACAAGTTCGTTTCCCAAGGAGGCTAGTGTGTTGTGTAATGAAATGATTTTGATTGATGATTTTATTAAGAAGAAAAGAGAAGAGAAAATGACGAAGACGTAAAAATAAAAATTAACGAAAAAATCACTACTAGAAAGTTAAGACGTAGAACCTTAAAAACCACAAAAATTAAAATTTTAACCTAAAAATTCCTAAAAATTACTAAAAATCCACAATAAAATTCTAAGAGTTTACAAAAAATCAAAACTTGCTAAAACCTTCTAATTAATTAAATAATGACTTTTTAATGCTAATTAAAGCCCTAAAAATCACAATTAATTAATAAAAAGCCCTAAACAAGATCTAATAGTTTGTAAACCTCAAAAATAACCTAATTAAGCTAAAAATTATTTTTTAAAATTTTAAAACCAAATTAAACTATTTTTGATTACTTAAAAACTATTAAAATCTATTAAAACTTAAATTAATTCTAGAAAATAAATGAAAAGCAAAAAAAAATATTTGGGAAGTGACAAAACTCCTAATTATATGTCTATAATCTAGGAAAAATGAAAAAAGTAGAAAAAACAAACTTTCAATTTTTAGTAATAAAATAATATTAAAATATTCTAAAAAATTAAAAGTTTATAAATTAATTCTAAAAAATTACCAAAAATCCTAAATAATATAACTAAAACAAAAATGCATCTAAAAGTTCCTAAAACCTTTTTATTAATTTTATATTAAATTTTAAAGTTGATAAAAAACCCTAAAATCCTATAAAATTAAAAATTAGACTTTTTGAAAACTTTTTTTGAATGTAAACCTCAAATAACTTAAATAAAAACTAAAAACTATTTTTTTGGATTTTTAAAATACTATTTGCTATTTTTAAATGACTTTCTAAAAATTTAAACTAAAAATAATCCTAATAAATAAATTAAGAACGGGAAAATTAAACTTTTAAAACAGAAAAGTCAAAAACCTTAATAAAGTCCTAGGAAAAATGCTAACTGGCTAAAATGCTTAATGAATAAGCTGGAAAAGCACAAATAAGCTACGGCTTATTTTACAAAAGCCAAAACAAAACTACCTTAAGTATTTATCAAATGCAACCCTAGCAGTCAAAGACCCTAGGGCGCAATGGTAACTTGTGTGTGTTGTGAGAGGAGTGGCGCAGGTTCGAGTCCTGGCCACGTCCTTTTTGGTGTTTTTTTTTTCTTTTTAAACTTTAAAACACAATCCAGTAACCTTTTAAGCACAAAAACACAATCACAATCCCAATGTAACAAAGATTAACTCAATCCCAAGCCAAAACGTATTCAGGAACCTTTTTTAAGAACACAAGAAGAACAGATATCTTCACTTGTGAAATTTAGACAAGAGGAGCTTGTCTTGTGAATTTTGGTGATGTATTTGGTGGATAACAGGCACCCTTATACTCCTTTTGAGTATAAGGAGTCAAGATAACACAAATCCAGCAAGAATCAAGCAGCAAATACCAACCAAAGTTTCTGAATAAGGCAAATATTATGACTGATGAACAAATGACAAACTACTTGCATTCAAATGAGATTCAAGCCTTCATAACCAACATAAAAATCAACCAAGAGACAAATAGGTTATAGCACACCCTTACACAACCTATTATCTAGCAGGTTTACAAATTTGGGGCACAAATGCACACAAAATCAGATACAAAAGGGAGTTTCTGAAATATCCAATGTTTTCAATATTTTTCACATGCAAATGCTTATCAACCTTCCCAAACTTGAGCCTAAGTACATATATCACTTAACAAGCACCCAAGTAGTCTTTTAAACCAGGCCTTAACACAATAATCTTATCAAGTTCTTGGTTAATTCCTTAATCCAAACACCCCTTAAAGTGACTGAAATTGATTTTTACAAAGCAAATCTATGCAAAACCTTACCCAATTGGTTCTAATTACTCTAAACATGCATACTAATCATAATCCAACATAACTAAACCATTTAACAATCATCTAACAACTTTTTCATGCAAAATCACTCAAATCACATAAAATGACCAAAAACTGAAAATTAAAATGGAAAAGAGGATTCTACCTTGAGGGACTTACATCCAAGTCCCTCAGTGACAGCCAAGTCACCTCCTATAGGCTGGGGCCTATGCTGGACCTTGGACAGCAACAAGCTCAAAAACCTGCTAAGAAAATGGAAAACACAAGCACAAATAATACTTTCTGATTTTTATGAAACCTTTTTAATCCTTGTTAAAATCTTTCCAAAACTTTTTCAAACGTTTTTCTTTCAAATAACCTTAACCAAATAACTTAAAATCCAGGAATCCAAACCATGAAACAATTTCCACTAAAAATTTCCCAAATTCAGAAACCTTGTTTCTGAATTTTTCAAAACACACAAGTGTTTCACAAATAACAATGGAACTCAGTCAAGCAATCAAACACACACCAACTTTTTAAAATCAATAAAAGGAATTACAATTTTTTTTAAAAAATACCAACTTTATAATTTATAAAAAAGGAATTACAAATGTGATTGCTAAAAACTGGAACAAAGGAGATGTACATGCCACATTCTCCTTTTATACTAAGCTATAGAATAATCTAGATATCTAAAACCCTAGTTGCTGAATTGCCAATAAAGCCCTTGGTCTTCAAATTCGAAATTGGTCAATATAGCCCCATGTGATGATGCAGATGGAATCTTGTAATCTTGGACGTTGAGCAACTCTTTGGGAGCAAGAAAAGTCTTCTGGCCGTTGATCTGGTCTTCTAGTCAACAAAGGGTGTTTGAACCCGTGACTTGTGATAACTGGAGAGGGGACAAGAGTGTGAGAGGTCACTTTCTGGGTGTGGGGTTATGTTGGGGGGAGGGTAAATAGTGATTCTGGAAATTATTGGGGTAAAACCCTTTGATTTAGATTAGTTGGGGATTAGGGTTTATAGGAAGGATTAGAGGGTGATTAGGGGTGGAGGATGAACAGTGGGTGTTTCCCACCCTTTTTAAATTTAATAAACCCGTTTAAAAATCTGATTTAAATAAATTAAAAGGGTTAGTGGTGGGAGTCTGATGTGGAGGGTAGGGGTAATCTGATTGGTGGATTTGGAGTGGGGGGTGACGTGGTGAGTTATGAGTGGGTGAGGGAAGTTTTGTTGTCTGCCCAGTTTGCCCCCTCTATTCCTCTCTTTTGTTCACTTTGTTTAAAATACCATCAACGCCTATTTTACATGTGACAACTTTTGGCAAGTTGTCAAAATTGGCACAAAATGTTCCAAAACTTTTCCAAGGGCTTCTTTTTTACTTCTTGGATTCTCCAAGGGCTGTTCTTGTATAGTCTTCATTCCTTAAGGACTATTCTTGTACAATTGACATTTGGAGGGTCATTTGTGACAAGTTCTTCAAAGATGAGGGACTAAAGTTGCCAATCTTCAATTCTTCAAGGGTCTTTTTGTAAAATCCAAACTTGGGCCCGGTTCATTATGCGGCTTCGTTTCCCGTGTTCATTTTTGAATGATTCTTGTGATCTTTTGCAATTTCCTCAATATCCGTACCTAAAAATACACAAGTAACAAACACGAGCATATATTTGGTATATTTAATGATATTTTATGCATTTTAAGCCCGATTTGGACGATGAGACCATGTATAAAAGCAGTCTCATCAGTATGCAACTCATTTCCCCCAGGTAATTCTATACTCATAAGCTACTGGTCCGATCTTTCCAAAGATCGTAAATGGACCTACAAAACTCTACATCAACTCTTCCATTTTACCAAAACATACCACCCGTTACTATGGGTGAAACTCCCTACATAACTTTGTCACTAAATCTATTTGTTTCCTCCTTTTCTACATAGCATCCCATGTTGCTCTCATCCTTTCCACAAACACCATTACCACATTAGTAGCCTCTTTTACCAATTCTAGTCCACAATGGGGACAACTCACCCTATCCTTTCATCTAGTGCCTCAAATGGCATTTATCGACTTCTAGTATGATAACTATCATTATATGAAAAACTCAGCCATCGCTAACGAGTTTCCGAACTACCTCTAAATCAATCACCCATATCCAATCATGTTCATCAACTCCCTTCAGTCCGTACCCCAAACTACTTAAAAATTCCAATTTCCTTACAAAGTGACCTATGACGGTCTTTCACATATCCATTAGTTCTTCCATTGCCATAATCCTTCATAAGGCACTCCATACATATTAGGCTAACCTTTACGCAAAACCCTCTATTCCATCACATCCGTACGCAATCCTTCCAACTTCTCAACCACGTGACTTCTCATTCCTCTTGAAATATGAGATGAATTAGTCAGTCTATCGACTATCACCCAATTCTCGTCATACTTATTCCTCCTCCCCATTATGTATCCCTTTCACCAACTTCGTCCTTACATCGCTCTTTCTAAGTTACTCCTATCTACGTAGAAAGTATAGTCTACGTCCCTTTTCTCCATACGATTGTCCAAGCCATGCAACATACACATTGACGCGTTCTCTGCTTTAGACAACTCAACTCGTGCAACCTACATCCTTCATCCAAACCACCCTAATACGTCATCCATATAGTTCAAATTCGTCTCAGCTTCACTTCATTCTTCTTATTCCATGTCTTGTCAACTATGCTTGCCTTTCCCAGATGGTACTTGGCCTTGCATATTTTTCTTTCATCACTTAACTCCACCCCTCACCTTTGCCAAATGTTCAATCAAGATGATTGAATATGTGTTGGAGACGTTCATGATCCGTATAGATCATTCTCCACGTCTCGTACACCAAATGCCTCTAGCATTCTAGGCAGATATAACAGTCCAGCTCCACTAACTAAGTCTATCCAGTTCTTCCAAATCTTCAGTTCCTGCAACGTATAAGCGATCGCCTTTCTTTGTCGTCCTCGTACATGTCCAAGTCCTTGCTCCACGTATCGTCATGCTTCGCGAATTCATCCAGTCCTTCCGATATTGCCAAGATCGGCTCACTATCCAATCCACCTCTTTAGCCTCCAAAATGCTTCCTCATCCTTCTTCACTTCGCCCCTTGCTGGTTCCATGATATGCCATCATCTCTAACTACTCATCATGGTAGACTTAATACTAAAACTCACACTTGAAAATCTCACGTATAATTCCACTCCAAAACCAACACATACTTCGCCTCACTCTCCTTCTTAGACTTTGAGTAGATCAAGATGTCGTCGATGCTCCCGATGACAACTCGTTTATACACGTTCATGCACAATCGGTTCATTGACTCCATGAAAACCGCTAGTTCTTTGGCGAAACCAAATGCATAACCGTAAACCCAAAGCGTTCATACAACATCCTTAGCAGTTTCAACTATGTCCTCCTTGCCCCCTCTCTCAGTGGCAAAACGAATAAATTTCTACCTCGTTCTACTCGCGAAAATTTACACGTATTCTATAAGACCAATAGTTCCTCTTATCAGACCACTCAACCGCTTTCCTCATTCAATCTACTACTAAGAAACTCGACTTTTACCTTGCATCCGTTGCAAATTTCCATCAACTCTTGTTCTTGAAATCATTCCATCAACAATTTCCTTGGAAAGGCACTAACTCCAACTCCTCTCACTTCTCCTGCTTGCTCTATTCATAGTTCTATCTCAAAATAATAGGCAAACCTACTAAATTTCAGGAAATTTTTTTTAGAAAACATACATGCCTTACGAACAATATCCCCTTCCAACACTCTCTATGGCACGTTACTTGTGCCAATATCCATACATTTCACAAATCTCTATTCATCTCCCTTGGCACTCCTAATAGACCTCATGCCCACATTAGTTCATCTACGAACCTCTTTCCTCCCCGCTAAGGGTATTCCGACCGTTCTCTCATGGCCACCTACTTAATCGTGTAGGCGCGACCAAGTCTTTCATAAGACTACCTCAACGTTCCCAATCAATACGTAACCAAAAATACATCCTGAATCCACTAGATACGATCGACGAATCAAACCCACGGATAACTAACGACATTTCACGTGCACCAATTAAAACCAGTAAAAAACCACGAGACTCAAGAGAAAACTCAAACCCAAAACGTGTATCAATTCAAGATGACCCATGACAACGAAAAATAATCCCAGAAACACCCAATAGCAACCCAAAACATATTACGCCCCGCGACATATCATTTAAACCGTGCAAAAGATCGACCTTTCCAAAAGAATATACTTTTATTTATTATTATTATTTTTTTTTTACCTCCCCACATCTATGTGACTCAAACCATCTACAAACAACCTTCTAGGCGATCTCAAAACTCAACCCAAAGACTAGGTATCCCGTGCACCCCAAATAAAAATAAACTACTATTCAAAACTCAACCTTGAACCTGACACTTGTACAAAAATTCCGACCAGTCCACTGACCTCCCATGACTATACTTTCTGAATATTTGAAAAGTACGTTCCGAGTACATAATTTTTGGCTTTTAAATCACTCAAAAAGCTCTAAAAATGAACACGTTATGACCAAAACAGTTTTATATTAATGAAAGATAAAATTGTATGTGAAATCTTCATAAACTCAATTTAACCTTGTATTAATAATTATAAATGACGTGAATCGGTTAAACCCAATTATATATACTATGTAAGTAGAAAGAAATTTTACTTCGCTTTATTTAAAAAAAAAAGTCTTTTAGAATTTGAAATATATAAGTGTTGATTAAAAAGAAATCTTATGTTACATCTTGTTTCAAACACGACTCCAGCACCTTACCCATATTTTACCGAATACAACCAACCATCTAACTCAATATACCGACCAAAAGAAATGCAAGACCTAACACAAAAGATTTCATTATCTCAAAAGAAATCCCAAGTTATTTCAATAGACTTGAAACCAAAAACACCATTTTAAAACGTACACGTGAAATACGAAACTCAAAGAATACGCTACCAGACACACTTCAAAAGATTCAAAACGTCGTTGGAACTCCATTAAACTCCAGCACCATAAAACACGAGCAAACACAAGGTACGTTCAAGTTATAATAACTAGTGAACGACCATATACCATAACTTAACACATAGTAGTATATATACATCCGCATATATATACCTATTAAATCACCCAAAACATACTCGTTACTATACATATCAGATCAACCAATCGCGTCATACACTCGTTTTTCCATACGAGTAATCCCTATCTCACCATCTCACCATGCCACAACAAGGCGCAACACCCATCACTAAAACCAGTCCATATCGTGTGATCCCATAATCACACAACATGACTATAACCCAAAACAATAACACACTCAAAAATATCCATATCGTAGGCAACCGTTACATAGACCCATATATTATAAATATTCCAATAATCCACATCTCATCATATACAAGCATGTACTAACCCTCTTTCATGCAATCATACTTGAGAACCCATTGAAGTTGTGGTACTTGTATAACTATGTTGGCCACCATACTTATACAGTTACCCTTTCCCCAATGCACTCCCTCCTATGATGACACTTATAAGAATCAATACAACATATAACACATAAATCCATCTACTCACATAAGCTCATAACCACATAACCAAATAGGTCCAAAACCCCATCTATTAAAATAACATAGTAAAACTCTTGGAATACCGATCCATAGTCTAGCTAAAACAACATAGACTAAATCCAAAATGAAAACATAATCAGATATAAGTCATGTCGCCCATAACAGTGGAAACAACTTATAATCCTTCCTACCCATGTACTCCTAGTAACTCGAACCACCACACGATTCTTAGGGAACATGACTTAAACATCAAAAGAAAAATTACATACCTCAGGTATGTAAAATAACTCGACAAAAGATAGAAACTACCATGTACCAAATTATGTACTATAATGGACAATTTAAGCAAAATACGACAATGACTAGCGTGGACGATTATGGTTCAACCCGCACTAGTCACAACCCAAAAAGAAAATAACATGTGGCTAAGTATGAACTTACTATGGTTCAATTCATACAAGTCAAAACATCGCAATAAATAACATCCCAACACATCAATTTATGTAAAATGAACACATACTCCTATGACGCCTATATGCAGGGACCCTTAAGCTATAGACTAGGCTACGCGACTAGGCAACCTAATTCTCTATAACCATTGTCTCTGATACCATTTTGTCACACCCCACCATGGTGTAGTATGGGGCGCGACGTAAGGATATCATCACAACATGGCGTGTCTATAGAGATAACTATATGAAATAAGAAATGTCATAAAATGGAGACACAAAGTCATGACAATATCTCATCAAACTTAGGAGTCTAGGTAAGTAGGTAACAGTCCTACCTCTTACCCAAGACAAACAAATAACATAACCAAACAAATATATGAGCGCCACAGTATCACTTATTAAATGAACAAATAAAAACTAAGAAGGAAACGGGGAAATCCTTCTATATGCATTTCTACGCTCTCCAAATCCTAGCCACTTAAGTTCCCACACCTACCCAAAGCATCACCTGAAAGAGACACTAAAACACGTCAACATAAAGTTGGTGAGAGTCATAGGTTTAGACTCCAACGCGAAATCAGTTCCAAGCTGTGAATAACAACCATCAACACAATAAAATATGGACAATGTGTTACAAGTATGCATTAACAACTAGCATTCAAGATAAATCAATCATCAAAATTCCAAGGCATCACGCCTTACCAACAACCACAATTTCCAAGGCATCACGCCTTACCAACAACCATAATTTCCAAGGCATCATGCCTTACCAACAACCACAATTTCCAAGGCATCACGCCTTACCAACACCCATGGTCCCATAGGCGCCCATACACCTATGTACCTATCCTAAGGCCCCACCTTGTCATTAACTATTGGTCCCATAGATGATCACACTATTTACCTTTCCGATCCAAATCATACACAAACAAAAATCACATAGCAGTTAATCACATAATGTACACACAAGTCCATCTCAAACCTTAAAAACATTCACAGCATCAATTTATAAATAACTCAACACAGTGTCTCTTCCATCCCATCTGGAAGTCAAAATCAATAGTAAACATGGGACTATGAAACTCACCTTATTGCTTCTTCACAAGTCCTCACACTAGCAACAAGCTAACAAACCAAAAACACGCAATCAATACATGAACCAATCACTAAGATGGCTCATCAACCTATGATGGACATCTAGCCTATTCCCATATAAATACCTCATTGATAAGCTCTAATCACCCCATTACCCTTCCCTAACAAGTCCTTAACTTGGTTAAATTTAATAACTATCCCGTTCATATTTTACACAAAACAGACCCAGTTTTTAGGTCTCAAACTTTAAGTCAAACGTCCACTTAAACATACCCATGGTTTCTGTAAAAGGAATATTCATACCCTTACATATGTTAGCTAACACCTCCCACTTGCCCCAACCTTAAAGCTACTGTTAAGGCCCCAATATATATATATATATATATATATATATATATATATATATATATATATATATATATATATATATATATATATATATATATATATATATATATATATATATATATATATATATATATATATATATATATATATATATATATATATATATATATATATATATATATATATACTTTTGTCATTCCAGATTTCCCGATTTTAAACATACTAAAAGTTTGTTACAATTAAGGGGTCTTACCCTAAACCACAACCTTAGCCCAAGTGCAGATACTTAATAAAATATATAATCCATCTCTCATGTTCGTTAGAAGATCCCAATGCAACCCTAAGTACCCCAAACAACCCAAAACTTAAAAAGAAAACAGGCTGACTTCAAAACTGTTTTGACCTCCGACTGTTGTAACCTGTTTTTGACCCACTTCCCAACCTCCAATTTAGTTCTCATTTCTTGCATTGGAAAGCCACTTAAATTACCTTTTTCAGGGATACTTGGATCGCAAAATAAGAGTTTTTAGAACTCCCAATATGATCAAAACAATTGACTCAAAATTTTGCCCAGTTTTTAAAAACGGGTTTAATTAAATTAACCTCATTAATTAACCCTAATCCCACTAATTACAAGCCCTAATTTATATAATCATTATAACACCATTAATACAACATTAATTTACTGTTTCTAAATTAAACCCTAACCTAAATCCATCATAAGATGATTATAAAAACATTAAAAACAATTAAATTGAAAAAGGATTTGAATATTTACCTTTGATTTATGAAAACCCCAAAATTTTATGAAGAACCCTAATATTTCTCCATTAAATTCGACCTAAGCTTGATCTCCAGGGAATTATGATGTGTTTTTAGTTAATAAAAGTCTTTATATAATTACCATACTAATCCAAGCCCAATACAATGTTTCCTTTTTCTCCTTTTTCCCTTTTTCCTTTTTTTTTCTTTTCCAACCGTCTATACCCTTTCCATATCCATTAAATTTCGTTTTTTTTCTTTTTATTGTTTAATTTTATGTTATTAACAATACCTTAATTTACCTTAATTTATTTCAGCTCCTAAAGCTCCCAAAACCTCAAAACTGTAAAACTAGTCAAATTTAAGCGTTTTACCGTAAAAGACGTAAAATATACACTTTTATAAACATCTCAAATTTTGAAATAAACTTTATAACTAAGTCCTAAATGACTTAAAACCATCCCGAAAAATACTCACATGACTAATTACCTCATCCGAGACCTCTAAATGATAAACCGTAAATCATAAAAATACGATTTTCTATAATACATATACGTATACGTAAAACCACTAAATAACACCATTTCACTTCATAGTCACTACCATGTGAGCTCATGAACATGAAATCATCTCACATCTTTCACTCACAAGGTACCCCGTACAGGAAACGATATCCAAACCACAATCTATACACACCAATTAGCACATAAACACGTAAAGACACGTAACTAGCACAAAATAAAACTAAGTGACGAACCTCAAAACCAGGGTTGTCACATCGCATTACGATACACAAGAAACCTTAACCTCTACCCTTTGAATTAGTAATTTTATATGTTGATACTTTTATAACTCTTACACTTTGACCTTGTGGGCATATTGTTAATACATATTCGGTGAATTTGGCGAGGATGGTGGATCAGCAGCCAAAGCCAATGCTCTTAAGTTTAACGTCTTCTAAACGTGTCTAACAGTTTATAGTTGCAGCCATTCCTGCTACATCTTGAAGTTCATCCTTAATAACGTTTCATGGTGCAGTTTGAGTATCTATTATGGGCAATGCAGTAGACGTAAGTTGAACATGACTGCCACAAAATAGGTATCAAGCCAATAATATTGCATAACAAATATTAAGAATTTGAATATTTACAAACCTTAGCAAAATACCATCTTTTGCAGCTTCTTTCAGTTAAACAAGCATTGCTATTCTTGTTTTACAACTCTCTGCTACATTTTGTTCCTTTGGAACTACTTCAAGAACCGTCACATAGACATCACCTAAGCCTTGTAACAAGCTTTGTTGGTCTCGATATCGGTGATATCTTTGTTGCAAATTTTACTATGTGCTGCTGAATATAGTGTATACGTTGACATCTGGAGTATCATTTTGGCTGGGTTATTGGCCAATAAATCTATACTAGATGGTTACACAGTCGTAGCTTGTCAAAATGTAAACGATTCTAAATATGTAAATTGAACATAATTATTGTCAAATATATTTTTGAGAGCCAGTAAAACATAGTTATTTTGTATTCCACCCAATACTAAATTTTAGAGTTTGCAATATGTCTGAGTGATGGTTGCATATAGAATTGTTTCATATGTTTTGTGACGGATAATATGATTCTTGGTACATAGGCGAAGCACCTTTAGAATATTTATGCATGTCCAAAATGCCCTAATGTCTATAATAAGATGCCCTAATATGTGATGGAGTCATTTTACTTTTAATATAATGTGATGTCAAAAATATGCAGGAGTCATTTGATTAACTAAAAACAGATGCAACGGAGAGACCTACTTGAAATAAAAATTGACATTAGAAGAAGTGCTACTAAATGATATCATATTTCGTTAACTGAATTCTAAACTCTGTTCTCAGAAACAGAAGAATATATTGTTTTGCACTACTCTAAAACTACTAAGCTGCCAACTTTTCTTTAGCTGGTAGTTATAACGCAATTTGTACAATCCTTTTCAGTTTTTCTGACGTGACAACCTCGCCTTCATTTCTTAATGTGCTTGAGTCTGGTGCATTTCTCTCTAAAAACCAGTTCATTCACATCAGCAGTTGACACTGAAGAATCAGATTCAACAATGGTTTGCGTTAAATCTTTTGAAGATCCAGAGCCACACCAGGTGTAGATGAGCATGATTCAGATGAAAGAAAGAAGTATTTCCAGAAGCGTTATTCAGGTGTAGAAATAGAACAAGGTTGACTGCTAGCTTCCTTAGGTTAGAGTTGAGTTGTCTAGGGAATCAAAGATGGCAAGTTACACCAGCTATCGTAACCGATATTACATGCGTTCACGATGCTCCCAATAGCTCCAGGAGCGGGAATGAGTACTGAAGGCGAAGGATGCCTGAAAAATAGATATATTTCTCAAAGTCTGAAACATTTCAATTTCGAACATAACAATAACATTTAAGTTGAACTCACATGAGCAGCTCCACAAGACGTAGGCAAACACCAACCTCAATTACAGGCTGTAATTTGTCATTAAGGGCATGAAGTGGTGGTTTTGTTTGTAAATACAGAATTTTAACAAATCATAGGATAACTGAAAAAAGATAATTATGAGAACTTAATAGCTTTTTATAACTGTTTATCATAGAGACTAGAAAATGACCAGCTTAAATGGAGGTTGTGGTTTACCTCGACATAATTTTTATAAGGTCCATGTCACATTCCTCAGCCTGGAAAAATAGCATGCTCGTTTAGCTGAGCCAGCAAATGAATCTAGGCACCCTAGCCAAGGGCGAGATCATGGCATCTGGGTGAATATCTAACAACATTTCTTAATGCCCAAACAGCCTATAACAACAAAAGATAAAGAAAAAAAAGTAGCCAGACGTGAGACTTGAGTCATAGGCATTTGGAGTCAAAACTGATTCATACAATAAAAATCAGTAAGTAAGTTCACATATTACCTACACTCGCACATCATCACTCGTGGAAGCAAGAAGCTTGACAAATATTAGGACTGCAACATGACAAATCCAGCTCTGATCTTACATGTCAGATACATCTATAGTTGTTGCGTTGATGAAATAAGTACTGATCCTAGTTCCAACTGACTTAAGACGTCAGCTTTATGTAATGTGACAAAAAATTCAGTAAATTAATTGCAATTGGAGATTGGTTGCAATTATCACGTAAAAATGGTGACATATTTATTTTATATAAATATCCTAAACTACATCCCCAATATCAACAACCAAAATGAGCAACCTTCTAAAAACATGCTCATTTACGGGTTAGACATTTTGAGTACACCTCTTGTGCAACCTGTTCTCTGTTCACCTGCACCAGCAACCTTGGCTCTTGAATTGGCCATTGACGGGAGACGCGAGCCCAAGGCAGTAGCAAAACGAAATACAACATTCAAAACTCTAGTTTGCTAAACTTGATCATGCAAATCTTTTAACCAATAGGAAGCTGTAACCTACAAATAAATAAATTCATTCAAGAAAATGATATGTAATTATATATGACTCATATTTGATATAAGTTACACTCATATTCCAGTACTTTCATCACATAATCCTATTAAGAATCTTAGTTAATTATTTATGAAAACTTTTTTTCCCATAAAAATCTAGTACTTTATTGGTGGGTATACAAGTAAAATCACTAGGCTAAAAATCTTTATAAGATTAAACATGGAAATGTTCCTTAGTTTATAGAGCAGGATAGGGGGTATTTTCAGGAAAATCAAATGCTAGGGAAGTTTTAGTACCTCAGTGCGAAGATCATCTATAGAGGCAGTTGAGAATGTTGGCACCAGATCTGAGCCATTGATTATTGTAATAATGAAGTGTTTGCCAGACTCTACCAATTCCCATGTCATACAAGCAGCTGCAGAATGTGAAATTTCTAGATTATATGTATGGAGAACCTTGGTCTGAGGTACTTGCAGTAAAAAAAAATAAGCAGGCATGCTAATAGAGCTATCTTTACGTATAAAATAACATGCTCTCTGTCTGACCAGAAAAAATAACATATTTAGTTGTTTTGACATAGAATTTTTGCTCATATCCACTCATTAAATCAGTTTTGAGAAGAGAAGAAATTTATCGCACATAAACAAATTCTGAGTTTTCTAGGATCAATAATAGAGAAATGTGACTTGGGTCGAAATGGTTGTCGGAAGGGGGGCTTTGCACGTACTTCTACCGCTAAGAGCCTAAGACTTGATTCCCATCTTTCCAAACCACACATACAAAAACGTAAACATTTAGCTTGCCAAATAGATACTAAACTGTACCCTACCAAGGATTCCACATGCAAAATAATCATTGTTTTTGCATCGCCCTATTCTTCCATAAACAGAAACTCAAAAGAGCTACCAAACAAGACTTACATTGGCGAACAAAGCTTGTGCGTCTGACAGCAATATCATCCCTTGAACATACTTAGGCAAAAACTGAATTTCAAATTCCTGGCATATGTCCACTGACATTTGTATTCCTATAAACTTTGTTTTCTTTCAAGCACAATGAAACCTTCATCTCCACTAATTTATGTAACATCTTGATAGATTATGTTATTCTTACACGGAATAATTCAAACTATTTGTATCATCAATACAAGCTAGATCATGGAAAACCATACTTTATATCCCTTATTCAGTCAACGTCATCTAGCTCAACCCATGAACCTAAGCAGATACAGTTCGATTTCCCAACAAAGTTAATTTTCATTGGGGTTGGGACACATGTAATTAGGATAGCATAAATGTTGATGTTTTAACATAATCGCAAGGTGCAAAAATATGGGAACTCAAAGCTATGGTACATTGTGCTGATTACTATAGTGACATACAACAGTAACAGTTAAAACCTGAAGTTTTCATTTCCTCCATTAGAAGGTATAAACAATGCAATTTAACAAATGAAGATTTGTTGATTATATTCAAAACGCATATCCAAAAGAAGGAAAAAAACGATGGCATTATTATCATGTAGCTTGTTTTTCAGATTAAATAAAAACACTTAAAAAAATGTATTGATATGATCAGGTATCATGTATAAAATCATAGTAGTTGGGTAAACTGATGCCCTAATATAATATTAAGATAGATGCCTTAAACGAAGAAACATATTGATGCCTTAATACATTCTTGAAACATATGCTCTTTTTCACGATACCATAATTCAATAATCAAACAATTGAACAAACATATGACAAACAAATTCAGTATACTATTATATAACCAATAAATGCTAGTTTTCATGGAATTTTGATGCACTAATCAAACACACAAAAAAATTCTCTTTTTATGATACCCTGATGTCCTAATATAGTCTTAAATTGATGCCCTAATACATTTCTAAATTGATGCCTTGATACACTCTTAAACTAATGCCATAATACACTCTTAAAAGAGATGCCTTAAACAAGCAATTGACGCGCTTCATAATATGTTTACACAATGATGCCTTGACTATGATACAAACGGATGACCAAACTAATTCAACAATCTCACAATGATGCCATAACTAAATAATACATTGATGCTCTTTAAATCAGTTTTACCTAATTAGTTCAACAATATTACAATAAACAATAGTTAATGATCTAAAATGGCCAGTTCCAAACGAGATTGAAGACAAAAGGCAAGGCTTATTGTTAGTTTATAAAGTTTAAGAATAGCTTGACCATACATATTAGGATATACCGGTTGTATGATGCGGTAAGTATACAAGAAGTAAGAAATTGCACTGAGCCATCCATATAAACTTGGCTACATGTATATAAAATCGATTCCCTAATAAAATTTAAAACTGATTCCCTAATAAAATAATAAAACCGATTCCCTAATAAAATAATAAAACTGATTCCCTAATAAGATAATAAAACCGATTCCCTAATAAAATAATAAACTGATTCCCTAATAAATTAATAAAACCAATTCCCTAATAAAATATAAAACCAATTCCCTAATAGAATATAAAACCGATTCCTTAATATAACTTTCATATGTACGCACAAAAAACATAAATTGATGCGTTGATACATTATTTTGAATATTTAAAAGCATAAAATACAAACATATCGTATCAAACAAACAAATGATATTCGTTCATGTGACCTTCACTATGATTCATATTTGTGCTAACATACCAGAGAATGCACTAACGAAGTATTAAAATGTATGTGTTTAATGAACATACAATTCAATTCTCATATTCAAGTACATAACATATGCGTTAATCAATCAAGTGAAATGAGATAATACACGCTTAAAACATTGTTTCTTTATCATTATATCTTATGTCATATTGGATACGATGCCCCAATATGTTTGTGAAATGATTCCCAACTTCAAACATAGTTTTTTTAACACTGTCACAATCTAACTGGAAAGTCAAACACAACACTACGCAGATCCAGGTTTCTGATAAAAATAAAAATTACTTTCAGTTGTATTTACCATCTATCAAAACTTCATTAGGCAATAAGTTGCTAAGCCAAACATCCCCTTAAACTGAGATGCCTTAAGATGTCATAAAATTCCATATTAAACACATGATTCAAATTAGTGAATTACGGCATTTTAACAAACACCTAGGGAGCAATTATAACAAACACATTTTTGAATCATTTTTATTTCAGATTAGTTTCATATCGCTAACTTTTATCTATAAAACGTGCTAATTTTACACATATTTTCAAAAAAAAATCATACCCGTTGAATCCATGGAGAATAGTGACGGTCCTGAAGGATAGAAACGGGGGTGATGGTGGATTGGCCGACGATGGTGATGCTGCATAGCGACGATGATGATGGTGGATTTGCCGACGATGGTGATGGTGGATTGTCCAGTGGTGGTTGACTGTGGGAGAATATGATACGTCATGTGTGAGATAGACAGTGTTTGATGAAGTAAAAATGGGTGCTTGGCAGATCGAGCCATTCCCCTTATTGTTAATTTTATTTTCACCCCTACATTTTTATATGTTGCAAAACGTACCTTGTAATTTGTTTTCTAGGTTTTTTTATTGAGATGGGATTTTCTCTAGAACCCATTCCTATATATATATATATATATATATATATATATATATATATATATATATATATATATATATATATATATATATATATATATATATATATATATATATATATATGTATGTATATATATATATATATATATATATATATATATATATATATATATATATATATATATCCTAGCGTCATAACTCGCCCAACGGGAGGGGTCGTTTTGTAAATCTTTTCTAAAAGTAAGTTTATGTATCAGTTATATCCATTTGCAGCGTGACATGTTTTTGTTAAAAGAATACTAAAACGAAACTAATTTTTGATATTTTTAAGTTTCTTAAATGATGGTCATAACTAAATTTATGTTTATACGTGGCGCTTATATATTCTTGGGAGCTTGAAACAAAAGCTTTAAGAGGTGTATATTATTTGTTTAATTATTTTAGTATAAAAGAGATTTAAAAATTGGTTGACGAAAAGTCCACATCATGTTTTTTCTTTTTTCAGCAAGACATAAAATAATAAATTATGATTTCTAATATTTAAAAAAAAAGATATAACTAATACAATTATTACAAAAAAAAGAATGATATATAAGTATCCGTGTGAGAATAAATAATAAAAACAATAAAATAAAAATGCATATTGAAGTATCTTCATGTAAAAACGAACTATCATAGTGAGTCAAACACTTCGAACTTAAGAAACCATAACCTGTTTTTGTGGATCGTTACAAACTAATGTCAGCGTGTCGGTTTTTGTGTGTTATCATTAAACATCCGTACATTAAAAACGAATGAGTCACAATGTTCGGCTATTCGATTACTTTGGTGGTGTTTGTTTTCTAAGATGTTTTATATCCGAATATGAATATGAATTATGAATATTGAAAGTGCTGGATCAAAAGTCTGAATCTGAATTATTTTAGACTGTTTGTTTTCCAGAATGTCTAGAGAAACAAAAAATAATACCTCCGCTATAAAGCAAACGATGATCGATTCCTAACTCGAACGTCTAACACAATGATAATATTAGAAGCTACTTGATAAAAGAAAATCTAACCATTGGCTGACTGGAGAAAAGTTCAATGTAGACCCTCTTTTTAGCATATATCCAATCAACCAATCACAACCACCCTTTTTTCATGTAAAAAAAATTCATTTTTTAAAAACTAAATATCTCACAAACCGTTAATCTTTACGCAAAAAGAAACATACCAATCATATATGATCCGTGATACGAGTTATATATGATATTCTTAAGAGAAATTCGGCTAAAGTATATACATGTGCCACTCGATAGAAAGATAATTTAATTCTCGTTGTAATGGTGTATTTTTGTCACTTGACGATTTACCGTTTGTGAGATATTTAATTTTTTAGAAAAAGGTGGATATGTTAGTTTGAATAAATGTGATTAGTTGATGGGTTTATGCTACAATAGGGTTTACATTGATCTCAACTCTGGGTGATTGTTAGTATTTAAAACCAAAAAAAAAACCTTCCTTTGATTCGTTTAACATATCTCAAATTCTCAACTTGTTTGACCCATTAAAAACCAAAATACCTCCATCACCTATTCTTATTAAAAAAATCAAGACAAAAATTTAGGAGATAATGATACACGAAAATAAGGAGGGATAAATTTGATTTTTTGGGTTTCGTAGCTTTCTAAAGTAAGAAGATATGATATAACATCTATAAGAATAAGAGGCTCATCATTAGAGCTTTTCTCATCTGAAGTCTTATTAAAAGCAAACAAAAAAATTGAAAACATTATTAGTGATAATATGTGAATCAGATTTTTTAAAGGTAATCACACTACTCCTTGGTTAGAGTATTATGCATTTTTTTGTTCAAGTTCTTGACATGCTTTGAATACTTGTTTTCCTAATCTGCTGGTAGAAAACTTGTTAACCACTGGAAAAATCAGTGTTGCAAAAATCGTTCTAAGCGTCCGATTAATCCTCAGCTATGCGCTCTTTAACCGCCTTGATTTCACTAACCGTCCTTATTAATCGTTTTGGTTAAAAATCGGTAAATATAACGATTTATCAAGGTTGCAAAAATCGCTCGACGCTAGCTAGGCTGTTGGGTACTACCAAGCAATTAGTCGGTTTGGCGGGATTAATCGAGGATTAATCGGATTGAATTTCTATGTACAAAATTATAAAATTATTATATTTTAGAGTTATATGCCCGATTAGGCCGATTTATCATTTTTTTATCCAATTTATACGATTTTTTCAATTTGGCCGATTTATATTCGAAACCGAGTTGGCCGATTTATCCCTTTTCTGATTTGACCAATTTATCTGATTTATCCCCGATTTGTCCAATTTTTTACCGATTTTGATCAAACCCATTAATAAGGCCGATTAGTAATTTTTGCAACACTACGATTTATCAGATAAAAATTTATCAACATACCGATTTATCGGATAAAAATAAGCCAAATCGGACATAAATTGGTCAAACTTATAAAAATCGGTTAAATCTACCAACTCTGTTACAAATAATCTTGGGTAAATCAAGTATAATTCGATGAAATCAGACACCAATCGACTAAATCGGCCAAATTGGACATATAGTATCAAAATTTTAAAATTTTATATATAAAAATTCAATCTGATTAATCTCCTCCTAACCGATAAATTGCTAGACGCTAGTCGTCCGCCCAGCTAGCGCGTAGCGGTTTTTGCAACCTTAGGAAAAGGTAAAACAAATAAACATTATGAACATCAACGCTCTTTAGGAATCATCTATATTACTTGAACAAATTAACATTATAATTTGTGGTCAAACCCCTTATCTTTGTTAACATATATTCACATACGTATGTGATAGGTGTGAAAACACCCATCCTTTGACAACTTAATTATAATAATAACCAAGCGAAAACGTGTATTTTATGTCGTAAATGTCAGAATTATGCGTGGTTTGTGTTTTTGTTGTGATTTAGGATCAAAATGTGAAAATGGAAGAAAACACGGGCTTTCACGGGCTTTTATCAAAGAAAAAGACAAAAGACGAAGTCAAAAGATCAAAAGTGCAAAAAGAACGGTAGTCCAAGACCTATTCTGAAGATTTATCGAAGAACAAGTCTAAAGACGGAAGTTTAATAAAGCCGAGGAACTCAAGTCTAATAAATGAAGAAATTATAAGACGAGTTCAAATAATCCCGATACAAAGTCGAAAAAGTCGAAGAATTAAGAAGACGAGAAAGAAAGAAAGAAAGAAGGAAGCAACACATGCTTAACCTCCCTAATCACTATAAATAACACCCATTTCACCACATTTCATTTTGTTAGCTAATTTGACAAATTAGACTTTCCACCATTTTCATTACTTGCACAACTTTAATTTCATGTCATTTACTATGTTGTTCTTTAATTTCATGTCTTAAATTTCTTGCCTTTAATTCAAGTAAGTCTTTTAATTTTGTTGTTAATCTTTGTTTTTCTTTAATCAAGCTTTTCTTTATCATTCTCATCCTACTTTTCTTGTTTTGATTTATTACAAATTCGGATTAAGCAATCTTTTGCTTAATCTCATTGCTTATTTGATTTAAAAGTTTGTCTTTTCATTTCCATCTAAGCTTTTATACGGATTAAGCTATAAGTTTGACAATCTTATTGGCTTATTTTGTGTTTAGCTTATTTGCTTTTAAGTTTTCTTAAAAGTTTTGTCTTTATAAAATCCATTTTATAAAGTTTTCGTATTTTGTGTCTTGAAAGTTTCTAAATTTGTTGCTTGTTATCTCGTCTTATCATCATTTCAGTTAAGTTTTTGATTAGCTTATTAGTCATAGCTTATTTAATTTTTGCTTATTGCGAATTCATTTCCATCGGAAAGGGAGGTTTTAGACATTATGATGGTTCTTCTTCTCCACATTCCGATAGTGACAGTATCGGAACGAGGGTTATTACATTCCGACGGCATTGCGATCTAACATTCCGATCTAAGGCAATCCCCCTTATTCCGATCAAGATTCCGATCGCACATTGCGATCTGGATTGCGACAGCTCTTAAGGTTTCATTGAGAAGAAGTGCTGCCCAAATTTCCTTAGCAACATTCTGATCTGAGTAACATTCCGATAGAAGTTTATTCCGACAGCTTTTGTTTAGCATTTCAGATTATTCTGATAGGTAGGTTTAGACTCATTCTGATTCCTCTTTTGCGATCTGGACTCCGATGGGGTATGGTGACAGCTTTCCGATCTGGATTCCGATGGTTTTGGGTTTTGAATTATATTTTGCTTTGTTTTATTTTTATGTTTACATTATTTCAAGTTTACATTTTTATTACATTGTCAAATTAATTTCTCGTCAAACATTAAATTTTTGTCATTTAATTATTTACTTTTAAAGTTTTTAATATTGCACCATTTACTTTTTAATTAGTCTTAGATTTAATTAACCGTCATTTACTTTAACGTTTCACAATTTAATTATACTACAACGACCAATTTATTGTTTCCCACCAAAAGACGACTGAGTCGCACTTAAACCAATAATCAATTCGAAGAGACTGGTTCAACGATATTTTTAACTGAGTAAAAGCGAGTTTTTAAATGGCGCCGCTGCCGGTCCTTTTCGTAAAGATTAACGGTTTTCTGTGAGAGACGCGTTGAATATTGGGATCCGTTCACTCGTGAACGTTATTTTTCTTGCTTCAAAATTTCCAAAAATCCATAAAAATTAAAAAGTTTCAAAAATCCAAAAAGATTTTATTTTTATAGTGTATATATATTGTCTATTTCTTTGGTATCTTTTTCTTTTGCTTTTGCAGGTGTATGCGTACTAGATCTTCAACTTATCTAGAGCCCGAGACTCGTGAAGATTTAGCTATGGCAGGTGTGAACAACAACAATAACCCACCGTACCTCAACAATAACAACAACAATGTTCCCCCACCCGATCTTCGGACAATGGAGGAGCTTTGTCTACACACCATGAACGGACGCGGAGGACCGATTGCGCCGATGCAAATCACGGCTCCTGAATTTTCGTTGAAGCATCACATGATCCAGCAAGTTCAAAACGCTTGCCCATTTAGCGGATTACCGGATGATGATGCCAACAGACACCTCGACAAATTCATTACCGTTACTCAAAGCATGAAGTTGCCCGGGGTTACTATGGATTTTCTTCGCCTTCACCTATTTCCACACACCTTATCCCACCATGCCGAAAAATGGTTTGATCGTCTTCCGAAGAACTCAATTCATACTTGGGATGAGATGACTCAACTTTTTTTATCGCGCTACTTTCCACCATCCATGGTCATGAGCCTTCGGAATCAAATTAGTGGATTTATGCAAGAACCTGATGAATCACTTTTTGATGCTTGGGAACGATATAATGTTTTGATCGATCGATGCCCAAACTACAACATGCTCCCCGTTACTTTGATCGATACTTTCTACAACGGTTTAACTTTTCGTGATCGTGATACGATTAATGCAGCCGTCGGTGGCACATTTATGAAAAGGAGACCCGAGGAGTGTAGAGAGCTTATAGAGACCATGACTACTCATCACAAGAATTGGGATTCTTCTGCATCTTCAAGGAATAACCCGAGAGTCACTGTTTCTTCTACTTCTGCAAACCCTGATATCACCGAATTGACCCGCGCAATGGTCGAAATGAGCAAGAATATGCAACTTTTGGCTACAAATAATCAACAAGTTAAATCTGTGTCAATTTCTTGTGAGACTTGCGGCGGTCCTCATTCATACACTGATTGTCCTTCTACTCATGACAATCCGGAAAACATGTATGCGGCTTATGGTAACTACTCGACGGACAATTACCAAGCCCGGCCTCAAGGTGATCGTAACTTGCTAAGTTACCGTTCTAACAACTTTCTTTCACCCGGTTTTTCTCCTCAAAACCACAACCCCAACAATTACAATCGAAGCAACCAAATCCCACCTCGAGCTTCTAATCCTTATCACCCACCCGCTCAACAAGCCCCACCCATTAATCAAGATGTTGAAACCTTAATGAGAACCTAAGGAGAGCAAATTAAGAATCTGCAAGCCAAATTATCAATTTGAAAGGGGATATCACTAAGCAAGGTAATGACATTAGATCCGAGCTTCGACATGATATACAAACCTATTTTAGCACTCAAACAAATGATTTAAAGAATATGCTGGCTAGTTTCTTACCAAGTACTCAACCCTCTACTTCGGGCTCTCTACCTTCAAACACCATCACCAACCCGAGAGCAAATGTGAGTGCTATTACTACACGCAGTGGAGCAACCTTAGTAGGACCATCTATCCCTCCCCCAGTTACTCCATCTACACCTCCTCCACCACCATTTATCCCTCCTACTCCCACGCCTAGTATTAGTTCTCCATTACCGTCTCCACCTCTTAATGACGTACCTAAGAAGAACCCTTCACCAACCCCACCTTCCACCTTTAAACCTTCAACGTCTCAACCTTTACCTGCTACACCTACACCTTCCACTTATAAACCCAATATTCCTTATCCATCTCGCTTAGGCAAGGCCAAACTACAAACCAAGGATGACATTCAAGTGTCAAACTATTTGAAGAAGATTTAGGAAATGACCATCACTTTTAGCCTTGTTGAAGCTCTTGCACAAATGCCTAAATTTGTTAAGATGTTTAAGGAATTGCTTAGCAAAAAGGAGAAGATGGCCGAGTTTGTTAATACTCGATTGAATGAAAATTGTTCTGCCGTCCTTCTTATAGAACTTCCGGAGAAACTTGGAGATCCCGCTCATTTTGTGCTACCATGTACTTTTCACCAAACCGAAGAATTTACTGCCTTAGCCGATCTCGGGGCAAGTATAAATCTGATGCCTTTAAGTGTTTGGAAAAAGTTATCATTACCCGATCTTACACCAACAAAGATGACTCTTGAGGTTGCAAATCGCACTCTTGCTTACCCTCTTGGTATTTCCGAAGATGTGTTCATTAAAGTTGGCACCTTCACTTTTCCTGTAGACTTTGTTGTTGTTGACTATGAAATGGACCCTCGTATTCCTTTAATACTTGGTCGGCCATTCTTGAGAACCGGAAAAGCTTTAGTTGATGTTGCCGAAGGTGAGTTAATCTTAAGGGTCGGGAATGATGCACAAGTGTTCAAAATGGGGAAGATCACAACCAAATCTAATGGAAGAGAATCATCGAATATGATTAATGTGCTTGATGATTTTGTCATCTACAACAATCCTCTATTTGATTCTCGCTATGATAATCCACTGTTCCAAGAAGATGTGGATGATTCTCTATCCAATTATGATCCTCTACCAATTTATGATTCTCCACCGATCTTTGATGCTTATAATGACGATTCAAGTTCCAATGGAGATGATTATGATGATTTTACTTATGAGTATCCTGACATGCCCACTTATGATGATTTTGATGAGGTTGATACTCTCTCGAGTGATTCTTCACATGATGAAGATCCTCCGCCAACAACACTTGATCCTACTTTGGATGACTACTCATTTGAGGAATACTTTGCTACTTTTTTCAACACTTAGTTCCCAAATGAGAGTGATGCTCCTCCTTTGGATTTTGATGATTATGGTCTTTATCCTCCTTTAGATATGAAGAAACCCATTGCAAAGGAGAAGAAGCCGGACGACACCGATATCCGTAGCACTTATGTCTTAGCTCCTCTCTATCCTCCGTCTGAGGATGAGATTGCGAGATTTATGATCGGATCCTCTTCAAGGTCTACTGAGCCTGAGTGTTATTTTTCCCTAAAGGAAAAGGTGTTCGACCCCGGTATTGCATTTTCTAAGCCATCTCAGTATCCATCTGATGAAATAAAAGGAATAACCTTTGGAACTTATGGAGATATGCTTGCACTTCACCCTTGCTACCACCGTGCTCAATCATTGCTTAAGGGAACCTTGCCTACTATTCTTTGGCTTGCCTTGTTCGTCTTAAGCTTGTGCTATTTGACGGACGAAAACCATGTATTTGATCCCGGTGGATGTGTTTCAAGCTTCATCCTATGCTAATCAAGGTCGAGTCAGGCTCATGACTCGGTTAACAAAAACAAGCGCTTCTCAGGAGGCAACCCGCAGTATCTATCCTTTTCTTTGTTTTTATAATAAATGTAGGGGAGACCCTTGTATGCGTTTGTTGTTTTCTTTCTTATGATGTGCAGGGATTCGAGCTTTCAAAGATCCATTCTTGATGACTTTTGACGACCCGTGATTCCGTATACCCGTCTTCCCGGTTCTATCCTAAACTCTTTTGATTCTCTATTTTATAATCTTCAATATTAAAATAGGAATCACTTTAGTTGTCCTTTCCTTAGCAAGATTTAAACAACGTGCACAATGTCCTAAGCGTAGGGGAGTTTAATTCCACATGCTTAAACATTGAGGACAATGTTTATATTAAGTGTAGGGGGACTTCTATCGAAGTTAAGTGGCCTTTTCCTTGTATTTGTCCTTATTTTAACCGGAAAATCTAATTTTTCGACATTTTTCAAAATTTTAAATCTATTTTAGCCTATTAGTTTTTCCTTTGTTATAGTTTATTTCCTTCCTTGCTAGAATAAATTTTAATAAAGTGGTTTTGCTTTTCAAACGTTGTGAATCTTTTGACTCAACCCAAGTTTACTTATCTTAGTTTACTCTAGCTAGTATCCTTAACGTGTTTAAGTCAAGTTTTGCTAGGCTTTTATATAGGGAACTTTAAAACGCGAAAGTCTTAACTCTCACAGGTTAAGAACAAGAACTTTTCACAAGTTCCTATAATTGATCCTAGAGAGTCGTTTATCAAGGGAACTTTAAAATGTGATTTCTACTTGAAAAAAGTCTAAGAATTTGCAAGATCCTATAGATGACTCGAAAACCCAAAACTTTGATTTAATAGGCTAAGCATCCACGAGTCTCATTCCTTGAGATTTTAAATTATGGAGAACGAGAAATGATAGAGTCAATTATAAGTTTGGTATTCTTTCGTGAATTTATGTGAGTTGATTATAAGCCTATTCTCCCATCACTTGTTAATAAATATATCTGCAATAAATAAGGTTGTACGATTTGAAAAGTTACTTAGCTTCTAGCACAAGATCGTTTAAAAGTTGCTCGGTATTAATTAGAGTTTATAGCCAAGGGATAACTTATTGAAGCGGGATGCAAAGATTGGCGAGTCCGAAAAGGCCCTAACAAGGCATGAGGGCTACATTTTGTTGCTAAAGATCCAAAGTGATGTGAAGAATCATTAATCAAAAATCAATATGAAGGATCGAGACACACGACGAAAAGCAAATACTCCCGTAAAGATCATGGAGAAGTCTATTCAAAAAGGCCCTAACAAGGTATGAGGATAAATAGATCCAAGTCCTAAAAGGAGGCGGATCGTTGTATATCAAAATCCCAAATAAAGATTAGAGAAAAATGAAGAAGTCGTGGTCCAAATATAAAGAATCTCTCAAAAAGTTCAAGTGAAGAAATTCCTATTGTGAAGAGAAGACCATTATTTCATGAACGCCTCTCAAGATTTGAAGTATGAAGTCACTGCCAAATATTGGTCCGAGAAAGGTCTCAAATCGTGAAGCAAGTTATGCCAAGATATGAACTTTATGAGGTCCCGAGAAGCAGTTTTAAAATATTTTGTCCTTTAGCTAACTATTGATTAAATCGTCCTACTTTATTTTCAGCCTTAATAACTATCGAAATAAGTCAACAATGCATCCTCGTGATCATTCAAGACAATCATAAAATATAAGAGATACACCTAGGAATAAGGGAGTCTAAGTGAATAATTGGGCCACATGAGTTTGTGATAGTTTGCTAACTTATATAACAATGATCTCGTTTTTAAGCTTGGTATGGGCGTGAAACTTGAGGATGATAATCATTCATGACATTCCAAAACCCAAGGTAAGTTTTTGATTTCTTTACTTGTTTTCTTCCTTTAAATATTGTTGTTAATAAAGGCCAAGATGGATTAATTATGATGGAAAATTTAAAACTTGCTTTATAATTAATACATTGCATGAGGACATTGCAATGGTCAAGTGTAGGGTATTTGATAGGTGTGAAAACACCCATCCTTTGACCACTTAATTATAATAATAACCAAGCCAAAACGTGTATTTTATGTCATAAATGTCGGAATTATGCGTGGTTTGTGTTTTTGTTGTGATTTAGGATCAAAATGTGAAAAGGGAAGAAAACACGGGCTTTCACGGGCTTTTATCGAAGAAAAAGACAAAAGACGAAGTCAAAAGATCAAAAGTGCAAAAAGAACGGAAGTCCAAGACCTATTCTGAAGATTTATCGAAGAACAAGTCTAAAGACGGAAGTTTAATAAAGCCGAGGAACTCAAGTCTAATAAATGAAGAAATTATAAGACGAGTTCAAATAATCCCGAGACAAAGTCGAAAAAGTCGAAGAATTAAGAAGACGAAAAGACGAGAAAGAAAGAAAGAAGGAAGCAACACATGCTTAACCTCCCTAATCACTATAAATACCACCCATTTCACCACATTTCATTTTGTTAGCTAATTTGACAAATTAGACTTTCCACCATTTTCATTACTTGCACAACTTTAATTTCATGTCATTTACTATATTGTTCTTTAATTTCATGTCTTAAATTTCTTGCCTTTAATTCAAGTAAGTCTTTTAATTTTGTTGTTAATCTTTGTTTTTCTTTAATCAAGCTTTTCTTTATCATTCTCATCCTACTTTTCTTGTTTTGATTTATTAAAAATTCAGATTAAGCAATCTTTTGCTTAATCTCATTGCTTATTTGATTTAAAAGTTTGTCTTTTCATTTCCATCTAAGCTTTTATACGGATTAAGCTATAAGTTTGACAATCTTATTGGCTTATTTTGTGTTTAGCTTATTTGCTTTTAAGTTTTCTTAAAAGTTTTGTCTTTGTAAATCCATTTTATAAAGTTTTCGTATTTTGTGTCTTGAAAGTTTTTAAATTTGTTGCTTGTTATCTCGTCTTATCATCATTTCAGTTAAGTTTTTGATATTAGCTTATTAGTCATAGCTCATTTAATTTTTGCTTATTGCGAATTCATTTCCATCGAAAAGGGAGGTTTTAGACATTCCGACGGTTCTTCTTCTCCACATTCTGATAGTGACAGTATCGGAACGAGGGTTATTACATTCCGACGGCATTGCGATCTAACATTCCGATCTAAGGCAATCCCCCTTATTCAGATCAAGATTCCGATCGCACATTGCGATCTGGATTGTGACGGCTCTTAAGGTTTCATTGAGACGAAGTGCTGCCCAAATTTCCTTAGCAACATTCTGATGTGAGTAACATTCTGATAGAAGTTTATTCCGACAGCTTTTGTTTCCTTACATTCCGATAGATAGCATTTCAGATTATTCTGATAGGTAGGTTTAGACTCATTCCGATTCCTCTTTTGCAATCTGGATTCCGATGGGGTATGGTGACAGCTTTCCGATCTGGATTCCGATGGTTTTGGGTTTTGAATTATATTTTGCTTTGTTTTATTTTTAAGTTTATATTATTTCAAGTTTATATTTTTATTACATTGTCAAATTAATTTCTCGTCAAACATTAAATTTTGTCATTTAATTATTTACTTTTAAAGTTTTTAATATTGCATCATTTACTTTTTAATTAGTCTTAGATTTAGTTAACCGTCATTTACTTTAACGTTTCGCAATTTAATTATACTACAACGACCAATTTATTGTTTCCCACCAAAAGACGACTGAGTCGCACTTAAACCAATAATCAATTCGAAGAGACTGGTTCAACGATTTTTTTAACTGAGTAAAAGCGAGTTTTTAGCAATGAAATTACAATTATTCAACTGGAGTACTGGATACAATGAAATTACTATTAGTAGAATCCAATAAAATAACTACAATGATATTACAATCATCTAACATCAAGGGATGGTACATGACATTTGATTAGAATATCTGTTAGAGTCGGAATTATTAGTCATGTAAAGATTTCACAAGACCGTGGGCCAATGGATCTCACTGACACGACACTATGCAGACCAATAGATGGTGAGAAACACGGGTTTGTGACTGCTTCTCTAGGCTTCTTGACCAACTTTGAGGATGTTTATAAGTTATGGGCCTTTGACACAAGATTCCTTAATCCTTCTGATATTCACTTTCCACTGAAGATGAAAATGAAGAATAAAGTTAGATACCTATTTTATAACAAACCTTGGATACCTATTTTATAACAAACCAGATAGCTAGTGAATCAGAGAAATTTAGTCAAGCCTTCACTTGATCAATCTAAAAAGATGGATTTTCGGTCTCAGCAACCTTTCAGGCTCCCTTTCAATTTTTTTCCTAGAGCATTGTAAAGTCGTAACATCATACATGGGTTCACCATAGCCTTGACCATAACGTTGTGGTGCAGTCTGTGAAAAGGGAGCCGGTTGCTGCTTGTAATCTTGAGGTTGGCTAAACCATGTCGATATCTGCAATTTCATAACAATAGGATTCATACTACCAACTATAAGAGCCTAAATTACAGAAGCAACCAAGATCGAATTAAGACCTTTGTAAAAGCGAGCTTTTTTCTTGGAGCTTATCACACAAAACTAAGAAAGCCTCGATAAAAGGAAATAACCTCTGAGTTCCAAGAGGAACCAAAGGATCACGTACCTTCATGTAAATAACTGGAGACCAAGATCTGTGTATTTCTGAGTGTAATGAGTTCCAAGCTTATCACACAAAACCAAGAAAGCCTCGATGAGAGGCTGCCATTGATCCAATGCCAAGACCAAGCATCTTTTTATTTCTAAGTGTAATGAGTTCTCCGACATTCATTTTTTTATATTTGCATCCCAGTATACTTATAGATCTCTGCAATGTTTATGTCCTCTTACCTGCCAACTGCAATAAAGAAAAATTATAAGGAAAAATTATAGTTTATGAAACCTATACTAAACTCGTAGCAAGCTTATAAACTAAACCACAAAATAATGATATAATAAGGAATTATGGATTTACCTAGGCACCATTGTGCATCTCCCAACATATGAAGCAGACTTTCATCTATTGTTACCGTCCCTGATAGTTTACAAAAGTTGTTGGCCGCTTTTTTTAGCTTTGCTAGTGTTGGGTTATAAGAGATATTTTTGTTGAGTGGTCTGCAAGATGCAAGCTTTTCGGTAACCCGAAGCACACAATCCACATCTGCACTGACAAACAAACAAAACTCTTAGCTATGGAATATGGATAAGCAATCCCAAACACACAGCTAATATGGCCCCCACCACGTCAAAATCAATTTGAATATAAAATATAAAGATCATATGTAATACTATCATGTGAAACTGGTTGAGAGATGGTATTTACCTTGAGTACCATATGAAGCAATTGAAAAGCAGCACGCATTCCATATATTTGGTACGCCCTGGTCAAAATAGGACAAATTCATACACATTTGCTTTAAAACGGATAAAGGTCACTTCTACTTCAACAGAAATAATGAAAACAAATGGCTATAATACAGGAAAAAATAATTTTGATATTTAGTAGACAAAACTTTGTTTACCAAATGAACATTTCAAATTTTCCATCCTATAACATCATATTGCAAATTCCCAGGTTATATAGTTGCTCTCAATAGAGGAAAGTTGAGCCTGTTTTTACATTATGTTTTATAAAATAGATTTAGGCTATAAATTAAAATTCTTAAACGAATATAAAAGAATTATAGAACTATATCTTATCTGTGTTATATGTGCTACAAACTCAGGCAAGAGTTTTATAAGTACAAATACCCATCCAAAGGAACCATCTCAAAACTTGCAAGAACAAAGATGATTGCCTGCTTGAAAAAGCCAAAACTAATGATTTTAGATGCTATGAAGTAAAACCTCTATGATCTGGATCAATAAACATGAAACTGTTTGAATAAAATTTCTTATGGCCAAGACCATCTACGTTAAGAAATTGTATCAATAAACATGGTTTGTTTATTGATAAGTTATTAATAACAATGGTTCTTTTTATTGATACATTATCTTATAGCCAATACCATTTGCTTGTAACTTTGCACGATTAGTTCACTTGACTAAACACAATTCAACTGGATAATTTGGCGAGTCATCATCCCTGAATCAACTTTACCACTTGGTGTTATAATCATAGAAAGAGGCACACACCTAAAAACAGCAAGAGATGGATGTCCCATTGAATTTGGGGTACATGCATCTCTAAGCGACTATAACACTTAAAACTGTACACCAAAGCAGTTTGTTGGTGGACAATGGTAACTTAACGGAGCTTGTTTATTTTGTTAATTGTGGCATCCAACTGGCAACTGATAATGATGACCTTTTCTTACTTTAAATTTTATTTACAGTAAACCTGACATTGTAAAAAGAGAGACAAACCACAAAAGTGAACCTTTTTTACCTTGATTTAGCGCTCAAGTCAATGCAAATGCCACAATGCAATCCACATGGCTCATGTGCCCAGTACTATCAATTTGCAAAAACTTGTAGCTGCAACCATTAAGAGAATCCCAATAACAGACTAAAAACAAATACTATATAAGGAACACAAATATACCTCTACATATCTTTACATAATTACTGGTCCTGGTGGAAACAATCAAGACACGGTCCTCCCTTTATTCAAAATTGAAGTTGCCTTCAATATCTTTTCAGTATGTGAAAACCTCACTTTTTACAGCTGCTACCGCACTATTAGTATTCTTATCAATCCTCACTGCAAGTTTTTTCAAAAAAAGATTTTCTGGTGAGTACGATAATCTTGTTACACTTCAGACTTACAGCCAAAATACATACATCTAAAAGAAACGATGGAAGGTCGAGCGCCTAAAAAACACAGTAAGGTTTTGATTGAATGTTTACCTGGTCGTGGTGTTCCCAATTCACATTGAGCGCACCACTTCCTTCAACTTCCAACTTCACAACCTCCGTTGATTGCCACTAATCCTTAACACCGGTTAACCATTTATAATTAGTCAGACAATAAACTACTTTAGGTGAAGATAATCTCGATACTATTATCATAATGAGAAAACTGATAATTTTTCTTTTCATTAGTTATAATAACTCATTAAAATCTCAGGAATTTGTGCTTTTGTAAGATGAGAAAAGTAGAAACTATTTAAACAATACAAAAAATGTGTAATCTCGAAAGGAGATTATCTTAGTTTTCCACATCAGAACGCTCACATTCTTAAACACTTGAAATAGGGGCTAAACCACTGACTCCTAATGAAATTATTGGAGCTGCTAAACCTGTTGAACGTGTAAGAAAAAAAAGTATTAATCAAATGTCAACAATTAAAATTAAATTAGTATGATATTATTTACCCTTCATCACGGTAGGTGCTTTCTCAACAATAACTTACCTTCACCATAAGGAGGCTGAGAACCCCTCTCCCAATGTCGACAACTTATTTATTTATTGTCAAAACGTGATTCCCACTTATATCACAACTGAACCAATTACAAATTATCAGGATCATTACAATACACAATTCAGAAGTACCTTTCTTTGCGCACTTTGAACATGTTCATCACTATAATCTTCATTGTCTCATTGAACAAGGCTTCATTAACTGCTACCTATAATACAAACGTACAAAAGAACCTAGTGAATTACCTTGTCTTCATTCTCAGCTCGCTTGCGTTTAACATCTTCAATTCTCCCTTTCTAGTCTCCTATGCTTGGCCTGAATCCTCTCAATCTTAATTTCAGCCACTTCCTTTCTTATCATACTCTCTACTAACTATCTTAGACTCTCTTTTATACCCCATTGTCGTACTTTGCTTTTACCCAATCATAAAAGGATATACGTAATAAATTAATCATCTACATTATCGAACTGATGAAACACCACATTCAAGCCCTTATGTCGCAAGCTGATGTTAATTCTTCACCCCTTGTTGATTCTTGCAGAACCTTTTGTTAATTTTTCACTCCTCGATTTGCACCAGTCACCACAGCTATAGGTTTCTGCAGACCACCATTTAAATATTAATCAATTTACAAATTATCTCGATAAAAAGTTGGGGAAAAAAATAATCGTAAATCATTAAGAGGTTGAATTAATTTCTTTAATATCACCAATTAACAAACCAAGTTAACTGCTCAAATGGATAATTCGATCTTTCAAATATAAAATTCTAAATCAAATGAATACAACTACAAAAACTTACGAAATCAATTTGGCATATTCGGCCACCACTAAACCCCCCTCTTTTGAAATTGGGGTCATCCGAATCCACTGATTCGGACATCCCAAAACCCTCTTGTTCCTGTAGATATAAGACAGATTATGCAATAATATTTTTCAAATACGGCTATGTAAGCATTTTACAGATTCTACCTATTAAATTGACTAACTGCGAAAATGAGAAAGGTCGTGATAATAAGCAGCCAAATGAAGAGTTGTCCTTCCAAATTTATCACAAAAATTAAACGATAATCCCGACCATGAATACGGGAATTTTAATACAATTTTGCACACAAATGAATTACTCCTTGACCTTCGTCATCATGATAGAACAACTTACATCAACTCTGGCAACGACAACTTCTCCATTAGTCGTAATCACAACAGCCCCGTCCTAATACCTACAGCCACAAGATTTTCATAAAAATCATACATGAACATTATCTTCATCACAAAAAAAACCCAAACCAAAACCCTCAAAGATACATACGCGTGTCACAAAACACCTAATTTTCAATCGAAACCATAATTGGATTAAAATTAAAACTAAGGGTGTGATTCACCATGGTCTCCACCTGACCGCACCCAATCTCGTCCATAAATGTCATCCATGTTAGAACCAAGACCTGAACACAAATGACCAATCTATCAAAAGAACCCGATTTCAGTTTTTTAGCCTGAGAAACTAAACAAAAAAAACAGAAAACAATTAGGGTTATGAGAAAAAGAATTTAACTTTAAAAAACAAAGAAGACGATCATTAGGGTTCTTAGGGTTTTAGAAGAATGAGGATACTTGTGTTTTTTATTTTATTGATAAAAAAGATACATATTTTCTTTTAAAAGATACGTATTTTCTTTTAAACATGTATATCTAAATAATTATCTTAAACTTTATAGAATATATTAATAGAGTTTTTAATAAGAAAACACAAACAATTGGTTAGCTAGTTGGTAAAGCTGGTTGCATGTAAACGCGAAGACGAGGGTTCAAACCATGTCATCAACATTATTTTTAAATTAAACAAATTTTTATTAAAATCCAAAATTTAATAATAAACTCGAAAAAAACAATAAATACGAAATTTAATAATAAATTCGGCCAAGACTTGAACCGGACCAGTGCAGAGTTTCAAAACCCGATTCCGAAAACGCAGTATTAAAAACTGCGTTTACAGAACGCGATTTTCAAAAAACTACGATTTCAAATCAAAATTTCGTGAAATTTGGAGATTTTCTAGGAAATTTTGAAATACTATTGGCTAAAAGATGTGACTGGGATATGACTGGATTAAAAAGTGTGGTTTCAAATCATAATTATACCTATATATAATATAGAGATATATATATATGCACGAAAACGCGCGCCGTGCCCTAGGCGCGAGACACGAAAACGCCATGTGGGGTGTGGTGTTTCGCGTTTTCGGGTGACGTTTTGGCACAACGCGAGAGTATGCCTCCCGTACCTTGTGCTCTAAAAGTGAGATAGAAAGATATATATATATATATATATATATATATATATATATATATATATATATATATATATATATATATATATATATATATATATATATATATATATATATATATATATATATATATATATATATATATATATATATATATATATATATATATATATATATATATATATATATATATATATATATATATATATATATATATATATATATATATATATATATATATATATATATATATATATATAGTAAGGTGCTATATGCAGAACCACTTATTTGGTACAGAACTTACAGAACCAATTTAAACCAATCACAATTTAATAAATTAGTTTTTATTTATTTTATTCCTGTTATAATGAAAGTATATTTATGGTATTTTACATATGCCACAATTATAAAAATATAACTGTCAAAATCCTAAAATTGAGGGGCCAGTTTTTATACTACGTCTTATATTACATATCAAGATTCACTTTTCAATATCTTTCTTCCTCTCATCCTAAACCTAGCCGTAATCTTAATTGTTCATCATCATCATAATGATGTATTGTACAACCAGATCTAGCACTATAAAAACTTACCCACTGTTTGTATCACAACTCCATGTCGTTAATATAAATCGCCAAATAAAAGCGGGACAAAACGATTGTATCCAAGAAAGAACCGTGGGTTGATTCAATCATTGGAGGTGGTTTATCACGCCAGTAGTGGATCTAGTGGTTTAGTGAGTGGTGGCGACTGATGGCGTGGCTAGGTGGTGAAGGTGGGCTGGTGACGACTGGTGGTTCTGTTGGTGGAGTAGCGACGGGATGGTGGTGGAATGGTGGTATCATGGCGATGGCGGCTGGGGACATGGTAACTCTTTTGTCATTTATTGGTTTATGCATAAAAATATTTGTAAACAAATGTTTTGTATATTCTTTTTAAAACAAATACATGATTGTTACATAAATTGTTATGCAGACTTGTAGTTGGATTCTATTATGGTACACACATGTTGCTACACATCCCGTTAACAAATAATGACTTGTGTATCAAGACAAAAAAAGGTAAATTTTTTGAGATAATAATAATCAAAATAGGGACGAGTATTTCGATCAGAATCTCAAAATTGAACCGGTATCGTATCGAGTTTTGGTATTTGAATCTCGTTCGGTACGGTACCACGCTTAGAAAATAAGGTGAAAAAAAATCAAGACCACTAATTTGACACGGGACCGGTACGAAGTTAAAAAAATTCCAAAAAAAGAGAAACCCGATTTCACACCAATTCCTGTCCCAGTCTTCTTATAGTAAATCTTTTACATAAGACTCGTATGTTGTTTTGAAGGTTTAGTTTTTTTACTTAAACCTATTTAATCTTTTGATTGTATAATCTATTATATCAACTAATGCATGCATTGTTGCGTTCCTATTACATACTAATGTTTCGAAGAGCGGCATTACGTCATGACATCCATTATTAGATTGGTAAAGATACAAGCAGATGAGTAGTACACTTCTAGCTTATAGTAATTACTTCATTTTAACATAAAAATATTTTGATATAGGATAAAGTTGGCACAATGGCCATAACGACTATTGATTGGAGGCTTTCGTTTAGATGGCGCGCATATATGTTTTCGAAGCTGTACATATATGTTATCGGAACGTACATGCATGTTTTTTGAAGATTGCGGACATGTTTTTTGAAGATTGTAGACATGTTTTTGAAGATTCCAGACATGTTTTTAAATATGTATTTATAATTGAATTTTATTTCATTTGACATCAAATTATGAGTATTACATTAATATTTTTGTGTTGGTTATATATTTAAAGATAATGTGTATACGTACAAGTTTTTTGTTATGAATTTTAAAGATGATGTACACTAAAAAACTTATATGCGATTATCATTGTAAATTTAAAACAAGTTGGGACTAAAAAGTTGTACATAAAAAACATATATGAAATTATAGTATTTAAAGAAAACACATATGCACTTTGTTTTTTTTTCAAAAAGAATCTGCTATCTTGAAAAAAAATTAAAAAGTTAAGGCCTCTTAAAAACAGTTTTCTTATTTTAATTTTTCTATAATGTGACAAATCTGTTTTTCCTATTATACCCTTTTGGTAAAAAAATATATTTAATACAACTAAATAAGTTGTAAATAATTTCAAAAATGCCATTGTGCATTAATGTAGTGTACACCATGTATTATTAGAAGTAAAAAAAGTGGTTCTGTAGGTTCTATACCAAAAAAGAGGTTTTGCAAATAGCGCGCCCCTATATATATATATACATATATATATATATATATATATATATATATATATATATATATATATATATATATATATATATATATATATATATATATATATATATATATATATATATATATATATATATATATATATATATATATATATATATATATATATATATATATATATATATATATATATATATATATATATATATATATATATATATATATATATATATATATATATATATATATATATATATATATATATATATATATATATATATATATATATATATATATATATATATATATATATATATATATATATATATATATATATATATATATATATATATATATATATATATATATATATATAGGGATGGGTTCTAGAGAAAACCCCATCTCAATAAAAAAAACTAGAAAACAAATTACAAGGTACGTTTTGCAACATATAAAAATGTAGGGGTGAAAATAAAATTAACAATAAGGGGAAGGGCTCGATCTGCCAAGCACCTATTTTTACTTCGTCAAACACTGTCTATCTCACACATCACGTATCATATTCTCCCACAGTCCACCACCACTGGACAATCCACCATCACCATCGTCGGCAAATCCACCATCATCATCGTCGCTATGCAGCATCACCACCGTCGGCCAATCCACCATCACCCCCGTTTCTATCCTTCAGACCGTTACTATTCTCCATGGATTCAACGGGTATGATTTTTATTTTTTTTGAAAATATGTGTAAAATTAGCACGTTTTATAGATAAAAGTTAGCGATATGAAACTAATCTGAAATAAAAATGATTCAAAAATGTGTTTGTTATAATTGCTCCCTAGGTGTTTGTTATAATGCCGTGATTCACTAATTTGAATCATGTGTTTAATATGGAATTTTATGACATCTTAAGGCATCTCAGTTTAAGGGGATGTTTGGCTTAGCAACTTATTGCCTAATGAAGTTTTGATAGATGGTAAATACAACTGAAAGTAATTTTTATTTTTATCAGAAACCTGGATCTGCGTAGTGTTGTGTTTGACTTCCCAGTTAGATTGTGACAATGTTAAAAAAAACTATGTTTGAAGTTGGGCATCATTTCACAAACATATTGGGGCATCGTATCCAATATGACATAAGATATAATGATAAAGAAACAATGTTTTAAGCGTATATTATATCATTTCACTTGACTGATTAACGCATATGTTATGTACTTGAATATGGGAATCGAATTGTATGTTCATTAAACACATACATTTTAATACTTCGGTTAGGGCATTCTCTGGTATGTTAGCACAAATATGAATCATAGTGAAGGTCACATGAATGAATATCATTTGTTTGTTTGATACGATATGTTTGTATTATATGCTTTTAAATATTCAAAATAATGTATCAAGGCATTAATTTATGTGTTTTGTGCGTACATATAAAAGTTATATTAGGGAATCGGTTTTATATTCTATTAGGGAATCGGTTTTATATTTTATTAGGGAATCGGTTTTATTATTTTATTAGGGAATCAGTTTATTATTTTATTAGAGAATCGGTTTTATTATCTTATTAGGGAATCCGTTTCATTATTTTATTAGGGAATCGGTTTTATTATTTTATTAGGGAATCGGTTTTATATTTTATTAGGGAATCGATTTTATGTTTTATTAGGGAATCGATTTTATATACATGTAGCCAAGTTTATATGGATGGCTTAGTGCAATTTCTTACTTCTTGTATACTTACCGCATCATACAGCCGGTATATCCTAATATGTATGGTCAAGCTATTCTTGAAATTTATAAACTAACAATAAGCCTTGCCTTTGTCTTCAATCTCATTTGGAACTGGCCATTTTTAGATCATTAACTATTGTTTATTGTAATATTGTTGAACTAATTAGGTAAAACTGATTTAAAGAGCATCAATGTATTATTTAGTTATGGCATCATTGTGAGATTGTTGAATTAGTTTGGTCATCCGTTTGTATCATAGTCAAGGCATCATTTTGTAAACATATTATGAAGCGCATCAATTGCTTGTTAAGGCATCTCTTTAAAGAGTGTATTATGGCATTAGTTTAAGAGTGTATCAAGGCATCAATTTAGAAATTTATTAGGGCATCAATTTAAGACTATATTAGGACATCAGGGTATCATAAAAAGAGAATTTGTTTGTGTGTTTGATTAGTGCATCAAAATTCCATGAAACTAGCATTTATTGGTTATATAATAGTATACTGAATTTTTTTGTCATATGTTTGTTCAATTGTTTGATTATTGAATTATGGTATCGTGAAAAAGAGCATATGTTTCAAGAATGTATTAAGGCATCAATCTGTTTCTTCGTTTAAGGCATCTATCTTAATATTATATTAGGGCATCAGTTTACCCAACTACTATGATTTTATACATGATACCTGATCATATAAATACATTTTTCTAAGTGTTTTTATTTAATCTGAAAAACAAGCTACATGATAATAATGCCATTGTTTTTTTTTTCCTTCTTTTGGATATGCGTTTCAAATATAATCAACAAAGCTTCATTTGTTAAATTGCATTGTTTATACCTTCTAATGGAGGAAATGAAAACTTCAGGTTTTAACTGTTACTGTTGTATGTCACTATAGTAATCAGCACAATGTACCATAGCTTTGAGTTCCCATATTTTTGCACCTTGCGATTATGTTAAAACATCAACATTTATGCTATCCTAATTACATGTGTCCCGACCCCAATGAAAATTAACTTTGTTGGGAAATCAAACTGTATCTGCTTAGGTTCATGGGTTGAGCTTGATGACGTTGACTGAATAAGGGATATATAGTATGGTTTTCCATGATCTAGCTTGTATTGATGATACAAATAGTTTGAATTATTTTGTGTAAGAATAACATAATTTATCAAGATGTTACATAAATTAGTGGAGATGAAGGTTTCATTGTGCTTGAAAGAAAAGAAAGTTTATAGGAATACAAATGTCAGTGGACATATGCCAGGAATTTGAAATTCAGTTTTTGCCTCAGTATGTTCAAGGGATGATATTGTTGTCAGACGCACAAGCTTTGTTCGCCAATGTAAGTCTTGTTTGGTATCTCTTTTGAGTTTCTGTTTATGGAAGAATAGGGCGATGCAAAAACAATGACTATTTTGCATGTGGAATCCTTGGTAGGGGTACAGTTTGGTATCTATTTGGCAAGCTAAATGTTTGCGTTTTTGTATGTGTTGTTTGGAAAGATGGGACTCAAGTCTTAGGCTCTTAGCGGTAGAAGTACGTGCAAAGCCCCCCTTCCGACAACCATTTCGACCCAAGTCACATTTCTCTATTATTGATCCTAGAAAACTCAGAATTCGTTTATGTGAGATAAATTTCTTCTCTTCTCAAAAATGATTTAATGAGTGGATATGAGCAAAAATTCTATGTCAAAACAACTAAATATGTTATTTTTTTTAGTCAGACAGAGAGCATGTTATTTTATATGTAAACATAGCTCTATTAGCATGCCTGCTTATTTTTTTTACTACAAGTACCTTAGACCAAGGTTCTCCATACATATAATCTAGAAATTTCACATTCTGCAGCTGCTTGTATGACATGGGAATTGGCAGAGTTTGGTAAACACTTCATTACTACAATAATCAATAGCTCAGATCTGGTGCCAACATTCTCAACTGCCTCTATAGACGATCTTCGCACCGAGGTACTAAAACTTCCCTAGCATTTGATTTTCCTGAAAAATACCCCCTCTCCTGCTCTGTAAACTAAGGAACATTTCCATGTTTAATCTTATAAAGATTTTTAGCCTAGTGATTTTACTTGTATACCCACCAATAAAGTACTAGATTTTTGTGGGAAAAAAAGTTTTCATAAATAATTAACTAAGATTCTTAATATGATTATGTGATGAAAGTACTAGAATATGAGCATAATTTATATCAAATATGAGTCATATATAATTACATATCATTTTCTTGAATGAATTTATTTATTTGTAGGTTACAGCTTCCTATTGGTTAAAAGATTTACATGATCAAGTTTAGCAAACTAGAGTTTTGAATGTTGTATTTCGTTTTGCTACTGCCTTGGGCTTGCGTCTCCCGTCAATGGCCAATTCAAGAGCCAAGGTTGCTGGTGCAGGTGAACAGATAACAGGTTGCACAAGAGGTGTACTCAAAAGGTCTAACCCGTAAATGAGCATGTTTTTAGAAGGTTGCTCATTTTGGTTGTTGATATTGGGGATGTAGTTTAGGATATTTATATAAAATGAATATGTCACCATTTTTACGTGATAATTGCAACCAATCTCCAATTGCAATTAATTTACTGAATTTTTTGTCACATTACATAAAGCTGACGTCTTAAGTCAGTTGGAACTAGGATCAGTACTTATTTCATCAACGCAACAACTATTATCATTTTAATAAAAATGTTTTTTTTATCAAAGTGCACATCAAATCTTTGAAACGCCAAACATCTGTATATAGAGAATCTAGATTATATCATCAATATAAACTTTTATGACTTTTAATATATAATTTTGATATTGTTGCGGGGACAAAGCTTCTAAATCGTGTTATTGATCTAAGCGGTAAGCAGAACATCGGTGAGATTTAGCTGCATGTGCATACAAACATAGAAGGCGTTGTTACCTTTCCACAGGAATTCTGGGTTTAAATTACTGAAACAATAAAAAACTACACGGCTCAGCTAGACTGTGACGTCGTTACCAAATACATTGAGTAGTCTCAATTCAAGAAATAGATGTATCTGACATGTAAGATCAGAGTTGGATTTGTCATGTTGCAGTCCTAATATTTGTCAAGCTTCTTGCTTCCACGAGTGATGATGTGCGAGTGTAGGTAATATGTGAACTTACTTGCTGATTTTTATAGTATGAATCAGTTTTGACTCCAAATGCCTATGACTCAAGTCTCATGTCTGGCTAATTTTTTTTCTTTATCTTTTGTTGTTATAGGCTGTTTGGGCATTAAGAAATGTTGCTAGATATTCACCCAGATGTCATGATCTCGCCCTTGGCTAGGGTGCCTAGATTCATTTGCTGGCTCAGCTAAACGAGCATGCTAAGCTTTCCAAGCTGAGGAATGTGACATGGACCTTATCAAAATTATGTCGAGGTAAACCACAACCTCCATTTAAGCTGGTCATTTTCTAGTCTCTATGATAAACAGTTATAAAAAGCTATTAAGTTCTCATAATTATCTTTTTCCAATTATCCTATGATTTGTTAAAATTCTGTATTTACAAACAAAACCACCACTTCATGCCCTTAATGAAAAATTACAGCCTGTAATTGAGGTTGGTGTTTGCCTACGTCTTGTGGAGCTGCTCATGTGAGTTCAACTTAAATGTTATTGTTATGTTCGAAATTGAAATGTTTCAGACTTTGAGAAATATATCTATTTTTTCAGGCATCCTTCGCCTTCAGTACTCATACCTGCTCCTGGAGCTATTGGGAGCATCGTGGCTGCATGTAATATCGGCTACGATAGCTGGTGTAACTTGCCATCTTTGATTCCCTAGACAACTCAACTCTAACCTAAGGAAGCTAGCAGTCAACCTTGTTCTATTTCTACACCTGAATAACGCTTCTGGAAATACTTCTTTCTTTCATCTGAATCATGCTCATCTACACCTGGTGTGGCTCTGGATCTTCAAAAGATTTAACGCAAACCATTGTTGAATCTGATTCTTCAGTGTCAACTGCTGATGTGAATGAACTGATTTTTAGAGAGAAATTCACCAGAAACAAGCACATTAAGAAATGAAGGCGAGGCTGTCACATCAGAAAAACTGAAAGGGATTGTACTAATTGCGTTATAACTACCAGCTAAAGAAAAGTTGGCAGCTTAGTAGTTTTAGAGTAGTGCAAAACAATATATTCTTCTGTTTCTTAGAACAGAGTTTAGAATTCAATTAACGAAATATGATATCATTTAGTAGCACTTCTTCTAATGTCAATTTTTATTTCAAGTAGGTCTCTCTGTTGCATCTGTTTTTAGTTAATCAAATGACTCCTGCATATTTTTGACATCACATTATATTAAAAGTAAAATGACTCCATCACATATTAGGGCATCTTATTATAGACATTAGGGCATTTTGGACATGCATAAATATTCTAAAGGTGCTTCGCCTATGTACCAAGAATCATATTATCCGTCACAGAACATATGAAACAATTATATATGCAACCATCACTCAGACATATTGCAAACTCTAAAATTTAGTATTGGGTGGAATACAAAATAACTATGTTTTACTGGCTCTCAAAAATATATTTGACAATAATTATGTTCAATTGACATATTTAGAATCGTTTACATTTTGACAAGCTACGACTGTGTAACCATCTAGTATAGATTTATTGGCTAATAACCCAGCCAAAATGATACTCCAGATGTCAACGTATACACTATATTCAGCAGCACATAGTAAAATTTGCAACAAAGATATCACCGATATCGAGACCAACAAAGCTTGTTACAAGGCTCAGGTGATGTCTATGTGACGGTTCTTGAAGTAGTTCCAAAGAAACAAAATGCAGCAGAGAGTTGTAAAACAAGAATAGCAACGCTTGTTTAACTGAAAGAAGCTGCAAAAGATGGTATTTTGCTAAGGTTTGTAAATAATCAAATTCTTAATATTTGTTATGCAATATTATTGGCTTGATACTTGTTTTGTGGCAGTCAGGTTCAACTTGCGTCTACTGCATTGCCCATAATAGATACTCAAACTGCGCCATGAAACGTTATTAAGGATGAACTTCAAGACGTAGCAGGAATGGTTGCAACTATAAACTGTTAGACACGTTTAGAACACGTTAAACTTAAGAGCATTGGCTTTGGCTGCTGGTCCACCATCCTCGCCAAATTCACCGAATATGTATTAACAATATGCCCACAAGGTTAAAGTGTAAGAGTTATAAAAGTTTAAACACATAAAACTACTAATTCAAAGGGTAGAGGTTAATGTTTCTTGTGTATCGTAATGTTAGTATGTATCTGAGTCTGTTTCAAAAGATAAAAAAGAAGGGGGGATGGGATGTCTGATAGAATATTACCTTGTCCCATGTACATTTGACCATAAAGCATTATCGAACTAACTATGTTGCAAATATGTTTTCTTGATTCATTTACACATTTTGGTGCAATGAACTAGTATAGCTAAACAGGGCCAGTGGGACTTGAAGCATCTGATACTATTCTAATTGATGATATAGCTTAAAATATGCATTATCGGACCAAAAGCAATTACGAATCCCGTCTTTAGACCTAACTTTTAACACCGTTATTGTCAGTGTCAGGCATTTTGGAGCATATAATGCCCAAACTTGCTATCATCTAAAATCATTATGCGATCTTAAGAATCGAACACAAATCGTACATAATCTACTTGTTGGATAAGTAGTGCAAAATCAGCAGGCTTAAAACAATAACATAATATATACATAGTTTCTAAAAATAAACCAGTTCAACCACATATTAAACTTGACCACCAATTAGCTCAAAGGCAACAACTTACATTTATTCTTCAGCTCATGACATTCAACCCGGTATGTGTCATCACATGCCATTTAATAAACTCACAATTATAAAATTAGTGCATCATAGTTCAGAATTAATGGATAACAATTATAAAATATCATTTAGACATTTTATCTAACACATTGAGTGCAGTTTTTGAAAACACAACTTCTAGGCCATGTTTTCTCAAATTAATATAAAATAACTAATCAATTAATTCACTATATCAAAAAACTTATAAAATCGACACACCAAACATGATTACCGAAGATTATCTCCATTGGCGTTTATGACACAATATGATATCCATTGTGGTTATGTCGTCGGAGATGATCTCCATCGCCGTCGTTGGATGCGCATAAAACTATGTGTCATCGTGGTGAACGGTGGTGGATATGATGTTTGTGGGAAAGAAACACGTTAACTAAGAAAACAGAAAAATGAAAAGTGGTAAAAAAATGGTATGAAAGTTTGAAAAGTGTCAGATTTACCCATAAGAAGTGATAATTACATTTCGACCCCCTATTGTTTTGGTGCGAAAAAAAGGAGGAGGATTTGTATTGTATTCTAGGTTTTCTACCAAGGGAAGGTTTTCTAATGATCCCATATATATATATATATATATATATATATATATATATATATAGAGAGAGAGAGAGAGAGAGTGGAGTTATTATAAAACATATCTTATAATAAAATAAATGAGGTGAATTCTCAGCCCTTAGATCAAAATCACTAAATGTGATAAAAAAATGGTGTCTTTTTGTAAACTCTCAAACTTTAGGGGCAATTCTCGAAAATAATAAAATTTAAAACGTCCCAAATAGCCCGATAAAAAAACACACACTTACGTACTAAAAAACGATCAAAAAAACACACAGTACACACTGAATCCTCTCGAATCCACCAAATCTACCAAATCAAACCTACTGAATCCTCTCGAATCAAACAAATTAAACATCGCATCCTACTGGTAAACTTTTTTTTTAATTTTTTTTATTAATTTTTGAATGATTTGTGTTAGAATGTGTTAAAAATGCACTATAATGCTCTAGAATGCGATAGGATATCAAACATATATAAGGTTTTGTGCAACTGTGTATTTATGATTGATGTATAAAATGTGTTTGATATAATGTCTCAATGAGAATTATAAAGTTCTCTTTGATATAGAAGTGATTTGGTAAAATTACAACTGTGATAGAGTAGGATTGACACTCTGATTGAGTAGAATTAATATTATGATGGAGTAAAACTAATACTATGCATGTGATTTGGTAAAATTTTAATAATAATAAGCAAATTTTATTCTACTGCATTACAGTTAAATTTTAATGCACTGTAATGCAGTAGGTCACTTGCATTGTTCTTTCTACTACATTACTGTTTAATTTTAATGCAATGTAATATATTACGATACTTGCATTTTTATTTCTACTACATTACAGTTTAATTTTAATGCATTGTAATGAAGTAGGTTACGTACATTCTTCATATGCATGATTTAATGCATAAAACTTTATTTCTACTACATTAAGGTTTAAATTCTAATGCATTTAATGCAGTAGGTTACTCGTGTTGTTCATATGCATGATTTACTACATTGCACCTTTATTTCTACTACATTACAGTTTAATTTTAATGCATTGTAATGAAGTAGGTTACGTACATTCTTCATATGCATGATTTAATGCATTAAAACTTTATTTCTACTACATTAAGGTTTAAATTCTAATGCATTTAATGCAGTAGGTTACTCGTGTTGTTCATATGCATGATTTACTACATTACAGCTTTATTTCTACTACATTACAGTTTAATTTTAATGCATTGTAATGAAGTAGGTTACGTACATTCTTCATATGCATGATTTAATACATTAAAACTTTATTTCTACTACATTAAGGTTTAAATTCTAATGCATTTAATGCAGTAGGTTACTCGTGTTGTTCATATGCATGATTTACTACATCGCAACTTTATTTCTACTACATTACAGTTTAATTTAATGCATTATAATGAAGTAGGTTACGTACATTTTTCATATGCATGATTTAATGCATTAAAACTTTATTTCTACTACATTTGTATGAAAATGATTGTATGTGCGTGGTTTGTTTGTTATATACTAGAAAATGTGCCATAATGTAGTAGGATGTATGTTGTAGTTCACATAAATGATTTAGGATGAATGTGTCTTTTTTTTCAAAAATGATTATGTGCGCCAAATTGTGTGTTTGACGTGGTTGAAATTTAGCTATAATGCAATAGCTTGTAAATTATTTGTTCATATAAATCATTTAGGATAAATGTGCTTTCTCGTTTTTTCAAAAATGCTTGTGTAAGTATACCTGAAATAGATACTGTTCTTTTCTCACTGTAATCTATAATATTATATTCTACTTCATTACTATTATTTCTAACGCATTAAAGGAGAATATATAACTGTAATGCAATAGAATATGATTGTAATGCAGTAGAAAACAATGATGTACTAGAAAATATAAGACTTTTTTTCTATTGAATCATAGTGTTAATTTTACTACATTACTATTTTATTCTACTGCATTGAATTTTTATATTCTACATATAAATGAGATGCAAAATATTTAATTGTAATGTGGGAGAAATAAACAATCATGTAGTAGAATAAAATAAAATTATGATATAAATAACAGTGATGTAGTAGAATATATATCTAATGAAGTAGAAAATATTTGCAATGTATTTGTAATTTTTTACTACATTATAACTTTATTTCTACAGCATTATACTTATACTCTACTACATGCTAGTTTAAATTCTATTGCATCACATAATATATTTTGCTATTTTCATGAAAATGCTTGAACTATTATTACAGAGGTGAAAAGAACATGCAAAAAAACACAAGCGGCAAAGGCATATGCATTTAACAAGCTACAAGCAGTAGATTGCATCCTAAAATACCAATTGGTACACTAGAATTGAAGGGCGAAATGGTGCACAGATGCATTGAACGCGTAACAAAGATTCTTGGAAGATACTCGTGGATGGTGGATCATTTATAGACAACACTTAAATTATATTAGATGTAATACTTTGGAATACGGAACGTAAATACGATGTATTGAAATTTTAATGATGACAAATTTTGTATAATATTTACTACTTTTGATTACTATTGATATGTGAATGAACATAGATGCATTAAGTTATCAAGTATGTTGCAAGGAAAATAATATTGCATCTGGCGACTACAGCTAATGCATCACAATATTGTTTTACTTCGTCAGATTATTACCATACTACTGAATTGTAATATAACTTTACTCCATCAAAATAATACTTTAGTACATCATTGTATTATTTTACCACATCACAATGACTATTTTACTGCATCATAATGTGAATGCTATTGTATCAAAATATAATGTATATTTTAATGCGTTATAATACACCAAACAAATAAGATAATATACAGTATTAATTGTTATTCGTAAAACAAAAGGATACCGAGTATATTTAAAATACAATAAGATACTTTTGTATTCATGTTTGGTAACAAATACTATACATCTTAGAACCGAAAACATGGCTTGTAAGTAATAATTTGATATCTATACACTACTTATTTTGAATATAAAACGAATAATGAAACATTGCTTGTAAGCTTTACGGGTACATATTATGTGTCCAGATCTTGTCGCTCTTGTCGGCTCTTCTTGTTGCTTGCTGTTCTTTGATGGTGGCCACTTCAATGGGCATGCTTTTAAATTATGGCTCTTTTTCTACACAGCCACTACACTTCCTCGTTTTATTACTTTACTGCATCACTGTGTTATTTTCCTGTATTACAATGTAAACTTTACAACATCAAAATGTATATTCTACTCCATCACAATACAATAGACAATCTTACTGCATCACGCTTTTATACCTACTCCATCATAATGAAAAGCTACTTAACTTTAAGACCAGTAACAACCATTTAACTCTGAAAATCACAGTATTTATATCTAAACCTAATACGTGCCAAACATCAGCACAATATTACCAAATACTGTAACAACCATCTAAATTCATTTCAATACTTCATACAATAAAAAAATTCGATTAACTTCACTTGATCAATAAGAAATAACGTAAATGTTATGTACATTAGTGAATCTATAGAATCATTCATGTGAATTACAAACTAAAACATTATAATGCGGTAAAAAATTATAAGTACATTACAAATATTTTCTACTGAATTGTAGTTATGTTTTATTGCATTACCGTATATTCTACAACATTAGTGTATATCATACTGCATTATTTTATTCCCAACTGCATTACTATATATTCTACAACATTACCGCATATTCTACAACATTAATGTTTTACAACATTAGTGTTTTACAACAGTACCGTATATTTTACAACATTACCGTATATTCTACAACATTACCGTATATTCTACAACATTAGTGTTTTTTACAACAGTTATGTTTTATTGCATTACCGTATATTCTACAACCTTAGTGTTTTATTGTATTACCGTATATTCTACAACATTAGTGTATATCATACTACATTATTTTACTGCAGTACCGTATATTCTACAACATTACCGTATATTCTACAACATTACCGTATATTCTACAACATTAGTGTTTTACAACAGTTATGTTTTATTGCATTACCGTATATTCTACAACATTAGTGTTTTATTGCATTATTTTATTGCATTACCGTATATTCTACAACATTAGTGTATATCATACTGCATTATTTTATAGTAGTACCGTATATTCTACAACATTGCCGTATATTCTACAACATTAGTGTTTTACAATAGTTATGTTTTATTGCATTACCGTATACTCTACAACATTAGTGTTTTATTGCATTATTTTATTGCATTACCGTATATTCTACAACATTAGTGTATATCATACTGCATTATTTTATACCCAACTGTATTACTATATATTCTACAACATTACTGTATATTCTACAACATTAGTGTTTTACAACATTAGTGTTTTACAACAGTACCGTATATTCTACAACATTACCGTATATTCTACAACATTACCGTATATTCTACAACATTAGTGTTTTACAACAGTTATGTTTTATTGCATTACCGTATATTCTACAACATTAGTGTTTTATTTCATTCTTTAATTGCATTACCGTATATTATACAACATTAGTGTATATCATACTGCATATGAATATCGACAAAGATCAATGAGCATATGAATATCGACAAAAGGCAAATACTAATATATCATAACTCATGCATATGAATATCGACAAAGATCAATGAGCATCATGGTTCAACTTCTACCAAATCACATGCGGTAGAAAACTATAAAAACACTACAAATATAATGTAGTAGAAATAAAATTGTGATTCAGTAAAAACTATAATAACACTACAAATAGCTTTTACTGCATTACTGTTACGTTCTACTACATTACTTTATATCCTACTGCGTCACATGTATGTTTCTAACGCATTGCAGTTACGATCTACTCCATTACTGTATATCTTACTGCATCACATTGTGAATTAAGTGTTTCACAGTTATAAAGTCTAGTTTAGACATTTTATCAAACACTTCATATGCAACTTTCATATTTTCTATATTTTGTTACAGATCTAAGAACATGTATGTATTAAAAAAAACAAGATATAATGTGAATCAAACTTTTAAAATTTTATGTCAAATCTAACCACATACCAATTGGGGAACGCTTGTCAACAATGGCGCTAGTGGTGCGGTGGCGAAAGTACGGTGGTCAGAAGGTGGGGAAGGTGGTGGTTCAAGATGGAGAAGATGGTGGAGAAAATGATGGAGAAGACGGTGGTTGGTTACGGTTGATATGATACAGCCGATCAAAAATAGGGAATGATGTGTGTGTGAAAAAAAAACCAAATTATATAGGTTTAAGAATTTTTTTAAAAACGGCCCCTGAAGTTTCTAAAATTACAAACGTACACCTTTTTTTTTGGAAAAAGAGGAGGACACATGGCAGCTTGTGGTTCCACCTCATTTATTTTATTATAAGTTTTATTTTACTTTACCCTAACTCTATATATATATATATATATATATATCAAATATCAATCAAATCAAATCAAATCAAATCAAATCAAAAACCCTTATATAGGAAGGATGGTGAAACAATGCCTTAAATACAAAATTCTATAAAAATGACACATGTAATTCATTAGAGGATTTCCATAAAATGCTTCAAATAGAAAATAGGAATTACAAATGATGCTTTAAATACAAAATTCTATAAAAAAATATACAAAATTCTGTGAAACAATGCCTTAAATACAAAATTCTATAAAAATGACACATGTAATTCATTAAAGGATTTCCATAAAATGCTTCAAATAGAAAACATGAATTACAAATGATACCTTAAATACAAAATTCTATAAAAAAATGGTGAAACAATGCCTTAAATATAAAAAGAAAATAGGAATTACAAATGATGTCTTAAATATAAAATTTTATAAAAAGGATGGTGAAACAATGCCTTAAATACTAAAACTTGTAATTTATTAAAGAGTTTCCATAAAATGCTTCAAAAAGAAAATATGAATTACAAATGATGCCTTAAATACAAAATTCTATAAAAAGGATGGTGAAATAATACCCTAAATACAAAAAAAAATAAGAATTACAAATAATGCCTTAAATACAAAATTCTATAAAAAGGATGGTGAAACAATGCCTTAAATACAAAATTTTATAAAAATGACACATGTAATTTATTAAAGGGTTCCCATAAAATGCTTCAAAAAGAAAATAGGAATTACAAATGATGCCTTAAATACAAAATTCTATAAAAATGATGGTGAAACAATGCCTTAAAACAAAAAGAAAATAGGAATTACAAATGATGCCTTATAAATAAAATTTTATAAAAAGGATGATGAAACAATGCCTTAAATACAAATACAATACAAATACAAATACAAATACAAATACAAATACAATACAAATACAAATACAAATACAAATACAAATACAAATACAAATACAAATACAAATACAAATACAAATACAAATACAAATACAATACAAATACCTTATATAGGAAGGATGGTGAAACAATGCCTTAAATATAAAATTCTATAAAAATGACACATGTAATTCATTATAGGGTTTCCATAAAATGGTTCAAAAAGAAAATAGGAACTAAAAATGATGCCTTAAATATAAAATTCTATAAAAAGGATGGTGAACAATGCCTTAAGTACAAAAAGAAAATAGGAATTACAAATGATGCCTTAAATACAAAATTCTATAAAAAGGATGGTGAAACAATGTTTTAAATACAAAATTCTATAAAAATGACACATGTAATTCATTAAAGGGTTTCCATAAAATGTTTCAAAAAGAAAATAGGAATTACTAATGATGCCTTAAATACAAAATTCTATAAAAATGATGGTGAAACAATGCCTTAAATACAAAAAGAAAATAGGAATTACAAATGATGCCTTAAATACAAAATTCTATAAAAATGATGGTGAAACAATGCCTTAAATACAAAATTTTATAAAAATGACACATGTAATTCATTAAAGGGTTTCCAAAAAATGCTTCAAAAGAAAATAGGAATTACAAGTGATGTCTTAAATACAAAATTCTATAAAAAGATAGTGAAACAATGCAATAAATACAAAAAGAAAATAGGAATTACAAATGATGCCTTATAAATAAAATTCTATAAAAAGGATGGTGAAACAATGCCTTAAATACAAATTTCTATAAAATTGACACATGTAATTCATTAAAGGGTTTCTATAAAATGCTTCAAAAAGAAAATAGGAATTACAAATGATGACTTAAATAAAAAATTCAGTAAAAATGACACATATAATTCATTAAAAGGTTTTCATAAAATGCTTGAAAAATAGAATAGGAATTATAAATGATTCACAATAGTTTGACTTACTAAAATAAAAATATTTTTTAATATTCGGACTGTCATATTTTGGTCTCGGTTATATAACGTTGCTATATATTAGACATGTGACAAAAAATAATAACAATAATATTAATTTCAAAAAAAGTTAATGTAAAAGAGTTATTCAAAACATTAACATATACAAAATTTATTACCTCATAAAATTCAAAAATACATAAAATATTTTATATAATATTATTAAATTCCAAAAATTTTAATGTAACAAACTTATTCATAAATTTGACATATGCAAAATTAATTAACTCATAATATTCTTAAATAAATAAATTATCTTAAAATACATTATTTATTTTCCATTTTATGATACATTATTAAAATATTAATTTCATAACTAACACTGCATATACTAAACTTCTAATACAAACACACATAACTTCAATTTTTATTTAAAAATATATATACTTAAAGCTAGCCCGTCCACCGAAAGGGTCTAAAGGCTAGTATATATATATATATATATATATATATATATATATATATATATATATATTTATATATATATATATATATGTATATAGTGGAGTTATTCTAAAACATATCTTATAATAAAATAAATAAGGTGAAATCTCACCCCTTGGATCAAAATCACCTAATTTGATAAAAAATGGTGTCTTTTTTGTAAACTCTCAAACTTTAAGGGTAATTGTAGAAAATAATAAAAATTAAAACGTCCCAAATTAGCCCGATCAAAAAACACACACTTCACATACTAAAAAACGATCAAAAAACACACAGTACACTCTGAATCCTCTCGAATCCACCAAATCCACCAAATCAAACCTACTGAATCCTCTCGAATCAAACAAATTAAACAGCGCATCCTCTGGTAATTTTTTTTTTAATTTTTTGATTAATTTTTGAATGATTTGTGTTAGAATGTGTTAAAATGATCTATGATGCTCTAGAATGCGATAGGATATCAAACATATATAAGGTTTTGTGTAAGTGTGTGTTTATGATTGATGTATAAAATGTGTTTGATATAATGTCTCAATGAGAATTATAAAGTTCTCTTTCATATAGAAGTGATTTGGTAAAATCATAACTGTGATGGAGTAGGAAACACTATGATTGAGTAGAACTAATATTATGATGGAGTAAAACTAATACTATGCATGCGATTTGGTAAATTAGAACTGTAATGGAGTAAAATTATTTTTAATGTGAATACGCTTGAGTAGGATAAAGTTGTATTTTGAGTTTTTGTCGAAATTAAGTATTTGTATGTAATATATAAGTGATTTGGTAAAATTATAACTGTGATGGAGTAGGATTAACACTATGATTGAGTAGAGTTAATATTATGATGAAGTAAAACTAATACTATGCATGTGATTTGGTAAAATTTTAATAATAATAAGTAAATTTTAATCTACTGCATTACAGTTAAATTTTAATGCACTGTAATGCAGTAGGTCACTTGCATTGTTCTTTCTACTACATTACTGTTTAATTTTAATGCACTGTAATATATATTACGATACTTGCATTTTTATTTCTACTACATTACAGTTTAATTTTAATGCATTGTAATGAAGTAGGTTACGTACATTCTTCATATGCATGATTTAATGCATTAAAACTTTATTTCTACTACATTAAGGTTTAAATTCTAATGCATATAATGCAGTAGGTTACTCGTGTTGTTCATATGCATGATTTACTACATCGCAACTTTATTTCTACTACATTACAGTTTAATTTTAATGCATTGTAATGAAGTAGGTTACGTACATTCTTCATATGCATGATTTAATACATTAAAACTTTATTTCTACTACATTAAGGTTTAAATTCTAATGCATTTAATGCAGTAGGTTACTTGTGTTGTTCATATGCATATTTACTACATTGCAGCTTTATTTCTACTACATTACAGTTTAATTTTAATGCATTATAATGAAGTAGGTTACGTACATTCTTCATATGCATGATTTAATGCATTAAAACTTTATTTCTATTACATTAAGGTTTAAATTCTAATGCATTTAATGCAGTAAGTTACTCGTATTTTTCATATGCATGATTTACTACATCGCAACTTTATTTCTACTACATTAGTGTTATTTTATGTTCTATTACATTAAAGTTATTTGGTACTGCTATTTTATACTAGTAAATGAATATAGTGCACTAACAAAATAACTGTGTTAAATTATGATATAAATAACAGTGATGTAGTAGAATATAATTGTAATGAAGTAGAAAATATTTGTAATGTATTTGTAGTTTTTTACTACATTATAACTTTATTTCTACAACATTATACTTATACTCTACTACATGCTAGTTTTTTCTATTGCATCACATAATATATTTTGCTATTTTCATGAAAATGCTTGAACTGTTATTACACAGGTGAAAAGAACATGCAAAAAAACACAAACGACAAAGGCATATGCATTTACCAAGCTACAAGCAGTAGATTGCATCCTCAAATACCAATTGATACACACGAATTGAAGGGCGAAATGGTGCACAGATGCATTGAACGCGTAACAAAGATTCTTGGAAGATACTCTTGGATGGTGGATCATTTATAGACAACACTTAAATTATATTAGATGTAATACTTTGGAATACGGAACATAAATACGATGTATTGAAATTTTAATGATGACAAATTTTGTATAATATTTACTACTTTTGATTAATGTTGATATGTCAATGAACATAGATGCATTAAGTTATCAAGTATGTTGCAATGAAAATAATATTGCATCTGGCGACTACAGCTAATGCATCACAATATTGTTTTACTTCGTCAGATTGTTACCATACTACTGAATTGCAATATAACTTTACTCCATCAAAATAATACTTTAGTACATCATTGTATTATTTTACCACATCACAATGACTATTTTACTGCATCATAATGTAAATGCTATTGTATCAAAATATAATGTATATTTTAATGCGTTATAATACACCAAACAAATAAGATAATATACAATATTAATTATTATTCGTAAAACAAAAGGATACCGAGTATATTTAAAATACAGTAAGATACTTTTGTATTCATGTTTGGTAACAAATACTATACATCTTAGAACCAAAAACATGGCTTGTAAGTAATAATTTGATATCTATACACTACTTATTTTGAATATAAAACGAATAATGAAACATTGCTTGTAAGCTTTACGGGTACATATTCTGTGTCAAGATCTTGTCGCTCTTGTCGGCTCTTCTTGTTGCTTGTTGTTCTTTGATGGTGGCCACTTCAATGGGCATGCTTTTAAATTATGGCTCTTTTTCTACACAGCCACTACACTTCCTCGTTTTATTACTTTACTGCATCACTGTGTTATTTTCCTGCATTACAATGTAAACTTTACTACATCAAAATGTATATACAACTCCATCACAATACAATAGACAATCTTACTGCATCACGCTTTTATACCTACTCCATCATAATGAAAAGCTACTTAACTTTAAGACCAGTAACAACCATTTAACTCTGAAAATCACAGTATTTATATCTAAACCTAATACGTGCCAAACATTAGCACAATATTACCAAATACTGTAACAACCATCTAAATTCATTTCAATACTTCATACAATAACAAAATTCGATTAACTTTACTTGATCAATAAGAAATAACATAAATGTTATGTACATTAGTGAATCTATAGAATCATTAATGTGAATTACAAACTAAAACATTATAATGCGGTAAAAAATTATAAGTATATTACAAATAGTTTCTACTGAATTGCAGTTATGTTTTATTGCATTACCGTATATTCTACAACATTAGTGTATATCATACTGCATTATTTTATACCCAACTGCATTACTATATATTCTACAACATTACCGTATATTCTACAACATTAGTGTTTTACAACAGTTATGTTTTATTGCATTACCGTATATTCTACGACATTAGTGTTTTATTGCATTATTTTATTGCATTACCGTATATTCTACAACATTAGTGTATATCATACTGCATTATTTTATTGCAGTACCGTATATTCTACAACGTTACCGTATATTCTACAACATTACCGTATATTCTACAACATTAGTGTTTTACAACAGTACCGTATATTCTACAACATTACCGTATATTCTACAACATTACCGTATATTCTACAACATTAGTGTTTTACAACAGTTATGTTTTATTGCATTACCGTATATTCTACAACATCAGTGTTTTATTGCATTATTTTATTGCATTACCGTATATTCTACAACATTAGTGTATATCATACTGCATTATTTTATTGCAGTACCGTATATTCTACAACGTTACCGTATATTCTACAACATTACCGTATATTCTACAACATTAATGTTTTACAACAGTTATGTTTTATTGCATTACCGTATATTCTACAACATTAGTGTTTTATTGCATTATTTTATTGCATTACCGTATATTCTACAACATTAGTGTATATCATACTGCATTATTTTATACCCAACTGCATTACTATATATTCTACAACATTACCGTATATTCTACAACATTAGTGTTTTACAACATTATTGTTTTACAACAGTACCGTATATTCTACAACATTACCGTATATTCTACAACATTAGTGTTTTACAACAGTTATATTTTATTGCATTACCGTATATTTTACAACATCAGTGTTTTATTGCATTATTTTATTGCATTACCGTATATTCTACAACATTAGTGTATATCATACTGCATTATGTTTTACAATCGTTGATCAACTTTTTTCCGCCTTTTGAAACTAATATTTGTTCGTTACTTAAAACCAACTGCATCACGAAATAAATCAAGTGCATTACAACTCTAAAATCTCGCTGAAACATTTTATCAAACACCTTTAGTGCAACTTTTATAAACATATTTTTTTCTATCTGTTACTCAATCTTTTTCCAGATTTAGAACGAAAATCCAAATCTAACATATTTAGATAGATAAAAACATAAAAACTAAACAAAATATTCAGACATGACCATATAAATGAAAGCTTACATCATGAGTAGACTCGGAGGTGGTGAATAGTGGTAATAAAAAATCTAACTACATCGCGAGTGGAGACCGATTCCGGTGAACGGCGGTGGTTAATAATTGAAAGATGATGGTCGTCGGTGGTGCGATGGAAGGGCGGTGGAGAATCGATGGATACAGAAAATAGAGACCGAGAGAGAAAGTGAGATATGAAAAAAGTATCTATAGTTTTAGTAAAAATTATAAAAATGCCCCCTGAAGTTTCAAAAATTACAAAAGTACACCATTTTTTTTAAAAAGGGGGGGCACATGGCAACATGTGGTTCTACCTCATTTATTTTATTTTAAAATTTGTTTTATTTTACCTCAACTCTATATATATACATATATATATATATATATATATATATATATATATATATATATATATATATATATATATATATATATATATATATATATATATATATATATATATATATATAGGTAAGAGTTATATGCAGAACCCATTTATAATGTAGAACTATGTAGAACTATTTTAAGATAATCTTAACCCTTAATTTTTTTTATCTATGGTTATGATGAATTGTGCCATTTATGTAATTAAGCAAAAGATTAAACTATTGTTTGTAAATCTTAAAAGGGTACAATAGGCATTTTCGAATTTTTATTTACTACTCTTTTTAATCAACCGTAGCTATCCCTACACAATTGGATCTAAACTAACACATTGAATTAAAAAAATAACTCAATCCCTTTCACTCTCCCTGTGATCCAATCCGAGAATATTAGAATAGATCTATTTATTCCTATCTCACAAATCTCGTTCTTCACTTAAATAAATAAATATTTTGTTGTCCACGCAAATGACGAAGGTGATGAAGATTTTGATAGTGATTCTGGGTGTCGTGTTTTTTCTTATCGTGGTGCGTATGTAACGTAGGCGGCGCCGATTTAGTAGTTTTGGTCGGGGCGGCTGCTCATGATGGCCACCAAGTCACTTTTACGACCCTCTCTTGAAATCCACCCATGTTCGTCGTATATGAGCATAGGTGTCGTTCGTATTATCACCGAGCCACTTTTATTCTCGGAGTAGGACGTGAGCGACATAGATTCGAGGAGGATGAAGATGACGGCGACGATCGGGATGAAAAGGTTAGATTTAATGTGATATTTAGAATGATGGTTTGATAAATAATGCTTTTAATTATTACGGTATATACATTGATTGATGATTTGATTTTTTTATTTGATATTAATCAATCCTTTTGACTTAGATTATTTTTTTCTCAAGTTTGTTTTATAACCGTTTTTACTAGTGTTGATCTTTAATCATGTGATTTTTTATTCAAATTGTTTTTTATAATGACTTTTAGCAACACTTTGACACTTTTTTATATTGGTCACTGGATAACAATTTTCATCTATATGGTGTATCTTTTGGTGAATGAATCATGTGCCAGCCTTTTTTTTATTGATATTTGTTCTAAATATATTAATCTAGTCATGGATCTATTACAATGAGCGCATACATGTTCGGTGGCTTATTTAAAATACTATAGATCAACAATTCATATTAAGAGAACATTCATGTACTATTTGCAAAGTGAGTAGTCAAAGACATCACATTATTCTCTGGTAGTTTAAAGCATATGTTTTTGTTTAAATTTTGCATATGTCAACAGTTCATATTAAGAGAACATTCATGTACTATTTTGATATTTGAATAATTTGTATTCTTTTGTCTTTTTACAGGAATTGAGTTTTTGGTGGTTTGATTATGAAGTCATGAGGCACGACATATATACATGTTTCGCAAAGCGTGCAAGTATAATGTGACCAGTTTGATGAGAAAGCACAACGTGCATCAATGTTTTTTGCCGGGTGCATCAACGTTTTTGCCGGGTGCATCAACGTTTTTGCCGGGTGCATCTATGTTTTATGTCGAGTGCATACATGTTTTTGGCCGGGCGCGTCTATGTATTTGGTCTGGTGCATACATGCTTTTGAATGATGTGGATACTTATATTTTAGAAAATACATTTGTATTTAAATTGTATTTCATTTAATGTTAGATTTGTGTAATCAATCTATGTTTTTGGTTCGTTAAATATGTAGATGTTGCATGAATATGTCTTATGTGTTTGGTTATAAATTTCGAATAGAAAAGATCATAGACTAAAATCATACGGCAATTAGTAGTTCAAGCCAAACAAGTTTGGTATCAAAACAATTGCACACATATAACATATATAAGTTTAAAATGTTAAAAGAACATAAATGCACCAGATTAGTCTAAGAAGATTCTATGCTAAAAAAATTAATTTTTTTTACAAATTTTAAGCTATTGAAAAATGTTTTTAATATTGAAAATAAAAAACAAATTAAAACTCTTTTTACTATTATACCCTTTTGAATTAAATAAAAATATTTAATAATATTAATTTTTGATTGGTTAAAAAAAGTTTTGCAGAGTTCTACACCTAAAATGAGTTCTGCATATAACTCGCCCCTATATATATATATATATATATATATATATATATATATATAATATATATATATACATATATATATATATATATATATATATATATATATATATATATATATATATATATATATATATATATATATATATAATATATATATATATATACATATATATATATATATATATACATATATATATATATATATATATATATATAATATATATATATATATACATATATATATACATATATATATATATATATATATATATATATATATATATATATATATATATATATATATATATATATATATATATATATATATATATATATATATATATATATATATATATATATATATATATATATATATATATATATATATATATATATATATATATATATATATATATATATATATATATATATATATATATATATATATATATATATATATATTATATTATTTTTAAATTTTCAAAAAAAATTATGACCGTAGCATTTGATTTTTTTAACGTTGGAGGAGCGGTGGGAGGCCCGTTTTTTTAAAAAAAACCTATCTTTTTACTAAAACACCCCCAAATCATCCTATTTTTTATAAAACTAAAAACATACATTACAAAACACCAACACACTTGTTATGGATTCGAAAAATGCGAACAAATGGGTTTACGAGTACTTCAACACCAACAACGTCAGGTCTTCGTCTAACCCTACAACACCATCTTCCGTTAACTCTTCTTCTCCTACACTTTCACGTCCCAACATCCAAATCCCACCCTTAATGATTAACCCGTTTGTTAATTGTTCTCCGAAGCAATTTCAAATGTGGATGCAAACACAAGGTATATGTAATCCCTCACAATCCCAAGTACCTTCAACTTACCCAACACATTCATCTCAAACAAATGAACCACAAACCGAGCTTCGTGACGAAGATGACGATACCGTCGGAGACGACGAGGACGACGAGGCCGAACCACCCAAAAAAACCGGAAAAAATCCATCGCCAAAAAACAAGCAAGTGGAAAAAAACCACGTGAACCAAAAACCGACCGAACATATTGGACTTAAGAGGAGGAACGGATTTTGGCCGAGTGTTTTATCCAAATTTCCGATAATCCGGAAACGGGTGCGATCAATCGAAGGATACTTTTTGGTAAAAGATTATGGCCGAGTATAACAAGCGTGCATCGGAAAAGGATTACAAGAAGCGTAACAAAAACATGTTGACGGGTAAGTGGATACCGATGAACGGACTTGTTGGCAAGTTTAATGCGCTTTACGATGCTACCACGTTGGCAAGTGGTGAAAATGACGAGCTTTTGTACTTTCGGGTTTGCAAAATGTTTAAGGAAACATACAAGACCGAGTTTAGGCATCGTGAGGCGTGGATTTTTTTGAGAGACAAATACAAGTGGCAAAACCCCGAGTCAACACAAGCTCGTCGAACCCGCGGTCATGTTTCCGATGTCGACGAAGAGCCGGAAATTTTTGGGGACGACGCAATTCTGCGTCCTTCGGGGGCTCCACGAAAAACAAAAAGCCAACGATCTTCGAATAGCTCGTCCGCCACATCCTCTTCGTCCAAAGTCCGGGTTGCCGAAATGATGCAAGAACAAATCTTGATTGACCGAGAGGCGAAAAAAAGAATCAATGGATCGTGAGATAGCCGCAAGACTCGCGGTTTGCGATATTGCTAAACCGAGTGAGGATTTAAAAATCCTTACTTTCGACACTACTGAAATGTCCCCGGAAGACGCGGAGAGCATCGAAGAGTTGAAGAGGAAGACCCGAGATTATATTTCGGGAAAAAAATTAAGTTTAATTTATGTATTTTTTTTAATTTCTATTTTTTTCGTTTTTTTTTAATTTATGTATTTTTTTTAATGAAATGTTTTTGCTATTTTTTTTTAAGTAATGGTCCCAGATAGTCCTCACGGCTCAAGCCAACCAAAGAGCGTTAGTTTTGGTGTTGTAGGAATAATAACCATGACTCAACCATGTAGATTTTTTGATGTTGTGGGATGACTCAAGTCAACCACACCCTGTGCTCTTACATAAAAAAATATATATTATTTTAATCAACCACTAAATCAAAACCCAAAATTTAAAATTCAAATCCATGTCTAATCCTAATTCTAAAACCACCTCTAAACCAAACGGGCCCTAAGAGTCCAGTGAGTTGGATCTTTTCCTTGACTAGCTAATCGGAGTTTTCAAATCATCCCAATTCTCACTCACCCTGTCCTGTTTCCGGCGATGGAAACCTCAAGGGTAAAAAAGACATCGAAACAAAAGGTTAACGACAACACTACATCCTGGTGTTCGGGTATCTCAGCTCCATTCATTTGCGTTAGTCTATTCGCAGTTCTTGTTCGACTAGCTGTATCTCTGCACCCGTATTCTGGAGCAGGCGATCCACCAAAATATGGAGATTTCGAAGCACAGAGACATTGGATGGAGATTACTACCAGTCTTCCGGTTAACCAATGGTATCACAACAGTACTGACAATGATCTTAGGTATTGGGGACTTGACTACCCGCCACTCACTGCTTATCAGAGCTATCTTCATGGTCTTGTGTTAAGATTCTTCCATCCGGATTCGGTTCACCTTTATACTTCGCGAGGCCATGAATCCTATTTCGGGTGAGCTGTTTTTCCTATTTGCTAACTTTTTATAGCATTTTGACATGTTTTGGATTTACATTTTTGGGTTTAGTGTTTTAGGGGGTGTTTGGTTAAGCTTATGAATGGCTTATATATTATAAGCTTATAAGCCCATGTTTAGTGTTTGACAAAAAAAGACATGAATATTAAATGATATGGTTATTAAAATGTGGGCATTAATGTCTTTTTATATGTTATTGTTACATAAGCCCATCCTTTGTTATAGAAGCCACAAATTTTGAGCTTACCAAAGTCCCCATATATAAGCTTATAAGCCTACTTATATAAGCTTAACCAAACACTTAGTTTCAGCTTAAAAGCTTATATAAGCTTATAAGCCACTATATAAGCTAAAACAAACACCCCCTTAGGATGAACAATTGTTTTAGCGCTCTAAATAATCTTTTGTATACCAACTGCAACAATTTGGTTAGCCAAGGGTAAACATAATACGATAGTTTTTCTCTATTTAACGAAACCTCTGTTATATAGTATTACAGTAATGTTGTATTTGACTTTTATTAATTTGTAAATAACCCGAGCTCAAACATCTGGTTATATAGTTATAAGAGTTTTGAGCAGGGCCGTCTCGGAGATTTTGAGTGCCCTGGGCGGTAACTAAAAAAAGGCCCCTAAAAATTATGTTAGAAAATAAAATTATCGTTATCGATGCTAAATAAAGTTGCAAATATCCAAAATATACTAATCGATGCTAAAAAAATTATGAATATCCTAAATACTATTAATAGAATTTGACCTAGTGATTGCATGTTGCGTATAATTTAATTTTGTACCGAAACTTTAACTTAGACTTATGTGTATATATGAGTTGGCCTTTTAAAAAACATACAAATAAGTTGGGTTTATAAAAAAATTGCTGCCCCTCTAAAATATGGGGCCCTGTGCCATGGCCCATGTTGCCCTTGTCCATCTCCGACCCTGGTTTTGAGCACCCATAGCATAAGCACATAACCAAGTACTGTTTTCTACATCCTGTTGTATAACTGTATGTCGTATAATCACTTCCAAGCTGCACATCCTAAATATATATAGACATCTTAACTGAAACCATTGCACACAGATCTTCAACTTCTGCTATATTTTCTTCCTGCAGAAAACTGCTAATGAGGTGGACAGTTTTAACCTCTGATGTCCTCATATTCTTTCCTGCAGCTCTATGGTTTATTGTAGTCTATAGAGACCAATCAAAAGGGCATAAAAGTAACGTAGCATGGCATGTAGCAATGATTTTACTTAACCCATGCCTCATCCTCATTGATCATGGTCATTTTCAGGCACGTACAGAAGTTTGTATTACTAATTTTCTTTTACATTTTAAACAAAACCTCTTTTTATCAAGTAACTTTTTTTTAATTGCAGTATAATTGCATAAGCTTAGGACTTGCTCTTGGAGCTGTTGCTGCTGTATTGTGTGACAAAGATCTTGTTGCTTCGTTCTTGTTTAGTCTTGCCCTTAACCACAAACAGGTGCTCCTAATTTTATGTCAAAATATGTTTAGCGAGACAATTATTTTCTACTTTAAATCTGGACTTCATTTAATTATACTAATGTATCTTTATACAGATGAGTGCTTATTATGCGCCTGCATTTTTCAGTCATCTATTGGGTAAATGCCTAAAACGTCAAAATCCACTTCTTGAGGTGTCCAAGCTGGGCGTAGTTGTTATTGGAACATTTGGTCTTGTTTGGTTGCCGTATCTGCAATCCAAAGTTGCAGTTTTGGAGGTACACAAAGCTTCAAAAAAGCAAATCTTTCTGCATGTAGTAATTGAAACATCTTCTACATGAATGTTTGAGGCCAAAGTTACAACATTCAGGTGCTTTCTGCAGGTTCTATCCCGCCTAGCCCCTTTTGAGAGGGGAATATATGAAGACTATGTGGCTAATTTTTGGTGCACAACTTCAGTTCTTATAAAGTGGAAGCGATTATTCCCTACACCATCACTGAAGCTATTAAGTCTTACTATGACTGTTTCTTCATGTCTGCCTTCCATGTTTCTGCAAATACGTTCTCCAAGTAACCGAGGTTTCCTCTATGGACTGCTGAATAGTGCTTTCTCATTCTATTTGTTCTCGTTTCAAGGTGCGCCCAGTACTCTTTTCCGTTTTATTCGTGCTTAATCCTGCCAATTATATATATGCTATTTATTTCTACTAAAAGTTGATGCTACATTATATAACTGAAAATTACTATGACGGAAATGCTACTTGCTACGCATGTGTGTTAAATACTGAATTGGCTTGCTAGCAATAAAATATCTGTAATAATTATCTATTTCTTTTTTGCAATTACAGTACACGAGAAGTCTATTCTTCTGCCTCTCTTGCCAGCAACTATCTTAGCCTTAGAAGAACCATTTGTTTTTCAGTGGTTTACACAATTCGCTTTACTCTCTATGTTCCCCCTCTTAATTCGTGACAAATTACTTCTTCCATACATCGCACTTTATGGTATCTTCATCTTTATTTACTATGCCCCCAATGGAAAACCTGACACACCAAAGAGTCGTTTTTCGTCTCATTTGACCTCATCTCTGATTAGTTTTATTCTATTCGTATCTTTTATTCTCCACATTATTTACTTGACTGTAAAGCCTCCAAAAAAGTATCCTTACCTCTTGGAAGCTGTCATTATGCTGCTTTGCTTTTCCCAGTTTGTTTTGGTTGCGGTTTACTCAAACTGGAAGCAGTGGATTTTGTGGAAACAATTGACAGTTGCATTTGGAAAGAAGCAGAATTGATACTGGAAGTTGCATTAGGCTTTTTCTTTTCTTTTTTTCCTTTTATCCTATCAGAATTAAAGTGCAATTGAAGAGGGTTTATATATCATTAGCTTACATTGTCTGTTATAGGGTGTTTGTTTTTGTGAGTGTTTATGATCTGAGAACTGAGATCAAGTATTGAGGAACAGAACGGATAAATATACATTGGTGTTGTACTGTTATAGTTGACTCGCTCTGTCGAACTTAAGTTTCTAACAATTGAATCAGATCTCAATTTTGTGTATTCTGGTAGGTTGTCTCTTGATTTTGATTTCTGGCTTTTGGAATTCATTTTTAGTAGGAAGAATACAAATGCAAACCATAATAGAATTTACGTCCTGTATCATTGCCTTACTAAAGTAATCAACTTTGTGGCAGCTTTGTAGATAGAAATAGTAAGTAATTCATTTAAGCTATGAAAGCAAATATAAAGTAGCTCTAAAATGTTATAAACCGTTTACTGTATAACCTTCTAAAATCTTGTTCGAATGTCCTTCTGTAAGTTTGATATGTAGTCCTTTAAGTCTAACTTGCCGAAAACATGGACTATTATCATATGATCTTATATGTGTATCGTGTTATAATGCTAATAGAGTAATAGATATGTATCAACTTATATCATTAAGCTGTATCTGAGTAATGTCATTGACAGCGATCTGTTTTTAGAATGCTTCCGGAATTCTGATAAACCAATGCGTATCCATCAAGCTCTGAACCTAAATCATTTAAACCACCACTTGCATCTTTGTGACACCCTTTGCTTCGTATATTAGTAATTTACCTGTCATGTATAGATAGGAGTTCTAGTTCAACATCACAATATGACGTTCATATGCTACACATTGATAGTTTCAAGATTTGACATTATAACAATGTTAGACAACAAAAACAATTGTGTAGAACACTATTTGCATGTTTTAGATACGTGAGGAGCAAGGAGTTTATGGTTTGTAGACAAAACTAGGATTTCCATAACATGCCTACTTTTTTTTTCTTCATTAAATCGCATAGACACCAAAACCATTGTTTAAATGATGTTATCTATAACTTTGCCCGCCCTTGGGCTGAATCATGTCAAACTTGCCTACCGCTGCCTCATAGACCACATCCTTCCGGTCATCCTCATCCTTATTGTCGCCATCACTGCCGCTTGCCTCCTCCACCTCAGCCGCATTGAACTGTTATTATCCTTCCTCGCAATCATCTTCAGCTTCACCATTTACTTCATCTCAAAACCTAACACCATCTACCTCGTTGATCACATCTGCTACAATCCACCAAAAGCATTACGATCATCGTTCTCATTCTTCTTGGAATCGTCGAAAATATACCTAAAAGACAACCCAAAAAGTGTCGAATTCCAGATGCGGATTCTAGAACGTTCTGGATTAAGTGAGGAGACATGTTTGGCACCAGGTTTTCATTACATGCCACCTAAAAATACAATTGATGACTCTAGAGCCGAAACTGAACTTGTGATTTTCTCGATCGTTGATTCCTTATTTAAGAAAACAAATCTGAAACCTAAAGATGTTGACATATTGATAGTGAATTGCAGCGTGTTTTCACCGGTGCCATCGTTAGTATCAATGGTGATGAGTAAGTATAAGATGAGGAGTAATGTCAAGTGTTATAATTTGTCCGGTATGGGATGTAGTGCAGGAGTAATTGCGGTCGATTTAGCAAGAAGTTTACTTATTAATAACCCAAATTCTAACGCGGTTGTGATTAGTACCGAGATTATTACCCCGAATTACTACGAAGGAAATGATAGATCAATGCTACTTCCCAATTGCTTATTCAGGTTAGGCGGGGCTGCGATATTCTTATCGAACAAACGACATGAACATCATAACGCAAAGTACAAACTCGTTAACATCGTTCGAGTACACACTGGATCTCATGAAGAATCTTACAAATCCATACACCAAATCGAAGACCATGAAGGAAAATTAGGTGTTAGGTTATCCAAAAACCTATCCGTAATTGCAGGAAGAGCTTTGAAAACAAACATAATGAAAATTGGTCCATCGGTATTACCGGTTTCTGAACAGCTCCTATATGCATTAAACCAAATCGGTACCAAAATATTCAAACAAAAATGGAAACCATACATACCAGACTTTACACAAGCGTTTGAACATTTTTGCATACATGCGGGTGGCAGGGCTGTTATAAATGAGATGCAGAAGAATTTAGGGTTATCTGATGAGCATATTGAGCCGTCGAGAATGACTTTACATAGGTTTGGAAACACTTCTTCATCTTCGTTGTGGTACGAGTTAAGTTACTTAGAGTCGAAAGGAAGGATGAAGAAAGGGGACAGGGTTTGGCAAATAGCACTTGGAAGCGGGTTCAAGTGTAACAGCGCTGTGTGGAGGTGTAATAGGAGTGTCAAAACGCCGGTGGGTGGAGGACCGTGGGAGGATTGTATTGATCGCTACCCAGTAAATATACCTGAAGTGGTGAAGCTGTGAATTCTAGGAATATAATCCAATTCAAATTTCTCGCTCCCAAGTGATAATAGACATGGTTTATTCGATCGAACGAGTCCGGTTTAGATTTCAGTTAACTGTTTATAACTCAGTCTAAAACTAGATTATCTAATATCCTAAAAAGTAGAAAGCATTTACGTTGTTCATTTTTTGTTTGTGATGTATAAATTTGTTCATATAATATTCAGCTTTCTAAAATGTATATTTAATCATTGGTCAGCTTTTGATTGCCTACCTTTTATGTTTTCAGTTGAGTGTAGTCATATACTTTTGTCTAGAGAACCAAATTCCACCTGAATTTCAAATGTGTTTAGTGGTAATCTTTATAGAAAATTTGTTGATGTAAATCATGATGTGAAAATGTCTCTCATTTTACATACTGCACTGCAAAAATTGATATACTCTTCTGGTTCAGTCAAACCTGCAGAAAGTGATTTGGTTTGGCGTCGATTTGCTACAAGGTCACTGTAACATTGAAGGAATTGGTGATACTCTCCACAGACTTGAGCTTTCTACGGGATGAACCAAGTTTTCAGTTCAAAGTTGAAACGTTAACTGATTTGCAGCTTTCTTGTTTAGCTTTTTTATTACAGGTTTCTTCTTAGTGCAATGCTGTAAACAGCAACCTTTCGTCTCAACCAGTATAACACAGTCCGACCACTCTTTTGGTCACACTACGTCCTGGTTTGTTGCATAAACCCACTAAAGTTTGTTGCATCCTGCCTTTCGTTTCATCGGCAAATGGTTCTTGTTTTGTATGAATCACTCGTAATTTCTGAAAATAGCGTATTAATAGATCAAATACTTATATACGGGCCAAGACCCATACATCAAATACTTATATACCAAAACAACAAATATCTCACACTATTCAGATTTCAGAGCATCCACAATGGGAACCACCGCAATAGACTTGGGGAGTTCTGGTCAACGCCGTTGTGAGGTGATATGCAGTGGCCTCGATGACCAGTGTAGAGCTTTTGATGATACAACATGAGATGAAGAATTGAAGATGGAGCGTCATTATAGACCCCGACCATACCTCATTATTTTGCATGATTATAATGTATACATACATATCAATGATCATTTACAATATGTTCTAAAAGAAAATTCTCCTTTCCGTACAACAATTTACAACTATAGATACATGAATGACCATTTACATCCAAAATGTTTTAATACTTGTATAAAGTGCCAATAAGACATTCTACTACTACAATTAAACAAAATTATTGCCTCAATGATGTACAAGCAACAAACACAGATTTAACACAAGTTGTTAATAAATGAATCTAGAAAAAGAAAAATAAGTTAAGGCCGATGGGTGTGTACATGATATTAGCGGTAAGGCAAGGGCATTTGCCCATTTGCCAATGGCAACACCAAAACACGTATATGTGAGTGCATGGTCTGACCCGTTAAAAAGGCATGGTTACAAGTCAACTTGTTTAATTACCCTAGTCTTTAATGTGGCTCAAATTCAGTATACTGATCTCATTTGAGACCAAGTGCAGGTCAATTTAACATGTACTGTAGTTTATTTATGATTTTATTGGACAAGTCTTTAATTAATTATACGTAACCGAGCCAAGGTTCAAGAATCTGTAAGCACATAAAACAAACCTTATACATAACCAACCTTCAGACTTTCCAGGTGTTGATATAACACAAATCAAGACCTGGTCGACTATTTTTTTTTACAAAAGTAGAGCAAGCTTGAACCCTTGTGCTTATATAAGCCACAATTCCAACTTAGGGTTTGTTTGATATAAATTCTGAGCACAAATTAAGTCTATAAGTGTTGTGGACATTATTAAAGTAAGGTTGAAACTACAAGTCTCATACTGGTCCAACGACAGCAAAATAAGTCTAAAGTTCTAGGCAAGAAAAGGGTCAAGATTGTGCAAAATTTTACAATCATCTGGTCAACATTTAAAGAGTCGGTCAACAATAGTTATGAAGTTGGCATGTCTTGCAAAAGGTGTGGTGAATCATGGTACAAGAACAATGCCCCAACGTCTATTGTCCATACTGGTAGGAAGTCTCTGGGTAATGGCCTTGTTGAGGAGGGTAGGGCAGGTGTTGAGGGTCAGTGCTGGTCGTAGTGGTCGTGGCGCTATGATATGATGTGTGCAAAGAAGAGTTCATATCGGAAAAGGGACCTTGCTGAGTACCGTAGTTATGGTAAGCAGGCTGTAGAGTATGATTTTGACCAGCGTATCCCTGATAGACATCGGCGCCATGGGTGGCGTTAGAACCAGGCATTTCAGCAACAGGTTCTGCACCAGTAGCATATGGATCTTGGGCTTGTAGCCTTGCTCCTGGTACCTGTATTTCACAATAAATGTAATAAGTAACCCCTTCCAATATAGGCTTCCAACACTTTTGCTATAAAAGTTCATGATTTGCCCTTTTCTTTTTTGTGCCATCAGTCCTAATGTTTCAATTTACCCTAATAAGCAACACTAAATCAGTGATCGTTGAAAAAAAATCTGTCCAGGTATGTTATTGTTTTAATTAAAAAACGTAACCTCTGGATATAATCAAATTTCAAAATACAGTTGTAAATAAGAAAACATATAGAACGCCAAAGAACTTCACAAAAATGAAACAAACGCTGATCCGAAGAAATGCAGGACAGGTCCTATGTAAGCTCAAATGTATATGTGTGCGCACTTTCATGAGTTAAAAACTCCACCAGAAAATTGATAAATAAAAAATTGACTGTCCTGAGAAACTAGCATGATAACATCAGATGCATACAGCCACAAGGTCTAAGGGAAAACCTATCATTAATGATTACTAGCTCAACCAATTCCTAAATATACTTTCAAGTGCATACATTCTAACAGAATACACCAAGCTACATACCCAGCAAGGTCATGTATGTAATAAAAATAAAATTGGAAACTAATAGTTTAGGTTACGAATTTGGAAAAATAGAATTGCAATTTTAAGTAACTGACCTCACTCACATTCTGGGCTCCAGGTCCCATGCCAGAAACTCGTCCACTGTTTTGCATATTTAGATCCGCCGCACCTGGGTATCTGATATACAATGTGAAATAATGACGTAAGTTGCAAAAAAAGTAAAGGTGAGACTGGTAACTAGATAGTTAATCAGTACAGCGAGATGAATGAACTGTATATTACCCAGAGGCAGGTGGGGGAGCTGGGTAACCATAAGGATCGTAGTCCCTTGGAGGAGGAGGTGGAAAGCTACGAGGATCGTAGTCCCTTGGAGGAACTGGATAGCTATTAGGTCCGTAGTCTCTTCCACCATCCTTTATAAGAATACAAGCAACAATTAAGCCAAATAAACTGAGGAGACTTCTTATAAGAATCACATTATTAAAATAAAGAAACTACGTATCTTTTAGAAAATGAACAGCAATAACAAGGTTATACATAATAATCTGTATATACTAACAAGTTATTCGGTACATTTAGAAATCTCTGATTAGAAATCTCTTATATCGTTACAAAATGTTATTGTCAGACAATGAATATGATTTATATTTCTTGAATAAAGAAGTATATTAAACAAACCTTAGATGGACCATAGCCTCCTGAGTGACCACCTTGTACGGTGCCAAAAGGAGGTGGTCCTCCACTAGGAAAGTTCCCTCGTGGAAATCCTCGACCAGGACCAGAATCTGCTCCAGTATTTCCATCTCGGAGACACCTTGCTCTAAATCTTGATGCAATCTCACCCAAAACTTCTTTAGCAACCCCATAACTCCCAGACACCTAAAAATATCAAAACGGTAAACTGTAGGCCTCTTTCCTGAAAGAAAAAAAAGAAGGTAAAATCACCTGCACAAGCTCTTCATCTTCAGCCGCACATCTGGGCTTTTCTTCTTTAGAGTTCACACGAATGTCTGCTTTTGTTCTTCTCCTCATCTCATTGATGACCTGGCCTCCTTGTCCAATGATGCAACCGACCTTACTAGATGGAATAAGTATTCTTGTAGTAACAATCCCTTTTTCATTGTAGTCACTCGTTTTATCTTGAAGAAGAAGGATTGCATCAATTGTTCGTGACCTTGGGTTGGATAAAGGCTGAATGATGATCCATTTTCGGTGTTAGATTAACAAGAACTATTTACGGGGGTTTTGTTTAAGCTTATATATGGGCTTACAAGCTAATATCGTTTCGGCTTATATTTCATAAGCCATGTTATCTGGGCTTATTTTCCAATTTATGAACATATATTTCATCTTTAAATCATAATAAGTTCATAAACGAGAAAATCACATAGAAAACATGTGCTTATGAGATATAAGCCGCAATTATAAAAGCATAAGCCAAACACCCCCTTACTCGTAATATAGATGCAACATGATTAGATATCATAGGCTACTGACCTCAAATGAAGACACACAAATCACTCGCTCATCCGACTCTACAGATGCATCACCCACATGTATGTTGGTTCCAGTCTCTTGCTGCAATTGCCTCACATTAGATCCCGCCGTACCGATCACTGCTCCAATTTTCGCTGAAGAGCACAGAATTTTCATTGAAAAATCCATTGGGGGATCCTGACCCTGTGTAACAGGGGGAGGGCCGCTGTTGAACCCATTAAAACCATCATGTCCAAATCTGGGAGGCTCAGTAGCGTATTCACTCATCCACGGTGGTAGTGCACCATGGCCATTTGAGCCACGCCCTGGCCGCATTGAATTTGTTGGAAGATAATTATCAACAGGACGAACAACCATTGCTGGCGCCCCAACGGGTGGAACTTTGTCTTTGCGTGGATTCTGATGCAACAACGTAGATATTACATGCAGAGTATTTTTTGCAATAGCTGGTGTGGCTTGTATCTGCATAATGCTAATAGGTAAGAGATCTGTTTGCTATATAAACAATTATTCTATATAAGAAATTTAAAAAGATTATTAGCATGCAAACTTAGAGCATTACCTGCACCAGCTCATCAGTACTCATAGCACACGCAGGAAGCTGTTCTGTAGGCATAACACGTAGATTTGCACCAGTCTCGCGCCTTAATCTCGTAATAACATCACCCTTTTTCCCTATAATGCACCCAACCGTACTGTTTGGAACAAGCAGGCGTGTAACTACCTCAATTTCACTACCATCAGCGTTATGAGTTCCACCAATTAAGTCTTCCTTAATAATCCTATCCTGAACTCTTAATAAAGCATCTTGGGCGGCACAATGCAGCTCCAAATCACTACTTGTTGCCGGAGGCTTTGCAGAAGGACTAGATACCATTACCACCCGTTCCTCTGAGAGAGGAACCGACTCAGCTACTGTAATCTTAGCTTGGGTATCTTCCCGCAAGGATTTAATAATATCACCACCTTTTCCGATTACACTACCGATTTTCCTAGATGGGCATAGTATTCTGTACACGGTCTCTGGTTCACCCGTAGAGCTTGATAAAGATTCTTCACCAAACCTCCCTCTTTTATTACCACCGCCACCACCAGCACCACCACCACCCTTCTTAGATTGAGGATTGGGGCGTTTCTTGAAAGAGGGTCGCCTATCCATATTGCCACTAAATCTACAACTGAAGCATAAATGCAACAAACAAGACATTATAGGTCAATATAGTACTGGAAGACGTCCAAATTAATTACTAACATCCAGTAGAATTAAAATAAAATAATAACAGGACCGTACGGCGTAAACAAACATCAATACTAGAAGGGGTTTACAAATTGGCTAACATTAGATGGATAAAACATAGATTTAAATCGAATAATATATTTTATGAAATCCGATAATTAAAGACATAACGAGGTAGTATAAAAACACAAATAAAGAGCTGGAGTGAGCTCAAATTTGAAGATTAATGTAAATCTAAACCATGAATTTAGTAATTAAAACATGGATCAGTTTTGAACACAAACATTAATATTTTATATTATTATTATTGGAGGTATAAAGATCGGAAAATTAATTGAAATCGTACCGAATGAAGAATCGTGAGATGAATTGCACAGATCCGAGCAAAACTAAACTAAACAAAGAGGATGAGGATGATGTTTGATCGAGTTAGGAGGGCTTGTTTGGTCCTTTCGTTTTTTTATATAATGATTATTGGGTTGGGTTTGAGTTTATTCTTATTTTGTTATGTTATTGATGGGCCGTAGTAATGGACCTCTTCTACTTCTTCTTATGGATTTTGTTGGATCGGTTTACCTTATTTTGGACCGCTCAATACGCAGCTTACCATCTAACAATACCATCTAACAATGTCTTTCATTAAAGGAAAGTAAGAAAAATAAAAGTAACTAAAAATATGTTCGTGTTTTCAAGTTAGTTAATAAAGAAAAGAAGAAAAACAAGTGTATTTTCCTTGATTTTAGAAATAAAGTATCTCTTTCCAATATTAGGTTAAAAAACTTTACTTTTACTTTCTTTACTTTTCTTAAGAATACAGTGTAAGATTTTATTTACCACCTCTAGTTTTATTTTTTTTTAACAACAGTTTGGTGCAGCGGGGTATCTTGCGTGTCACCGAGGCACTAAGTCTTTCGACCCGAGTTCGAATCATCTCACGAAGAGAATATCAACTCCATGCTAGTCATCCAGTTTCCCATTAAGGGGCTTCAAGGCATTGCGATGAGATTCAAACCCGGCTGCCAATTGAAAAAATCCTCCACATGTGAAATGACAGGAGTCGAACCCCTGACCTCCCCACATGGAGACTATAACCAAATACATACATCCAACTAAGCTAGACTTCATTTGCTACCACCTCTATTTTTATTACCCAAGTGTTCATCAGTTCGGTTCTCAGGTTAATTGTATTATTTTATTCAAATTATTCGAGTAAATATCTTTTAATAAAATCAAAAACCAAATTAAGTTGAATTAAAATTCAACCAAAACTGGGTTTGAATTGATCGAGTTTTTAAGTTTACCTGAATTACATTATTTATAATTTTAAAATTTAATTATATAAATTTTTAACCGAAACAATTTATTACAACTGTAAATAAACTTATAGTTAATAAAATTTTAATTATATATAAATATATACAATAAAATAAATTATATATTTTTATGAATTCAGATTTTCGATCAGTTTGATTTTCGTGCTAAGCCCGTAACTGATTCATAAATTGATTATCATCTTTTGCTCAGTTCGCTTATGATTTAAAACCTGAGTTTTATGTTTGGTTTAATTCTAGTTCTAGTTCAATTTAATTTGATTTTCAGATATTGTGAGTTAGACTTATATTATATAAAGCCTTACGCACTCAGGAACTTTAAGTTAATTGCAATAATATAGTCTAGTTTTTATTAAAGAAAAACCATTATCCGAAAGGCTTTCTATCATTTCCTTAGCTTCAACAAATTTTGAAAAGCTCTCTCTGTCTAATAATTATTATTGATAAGGAAAAAGATTGAGATGCCTAAAATGTATGCTTAATTTTGTGTTTAACTTATGTGTTATAAGCTTATTGAATTGTGAAGATGTAGGTCCGATTGATACAACCAATAATTTTTCGCCACATATTTAGTCATAAAGTTAGGCATAATTTTTAGACATGTCAATCACTTATCGATTAATAATAAACCCCAAAATGTAAAAAAAAAAATTATTATAACTTTTAGGGTTAAGTCCATAAAATAGAAACAAACTTTCCAGAATTTACAATTATAGTAAACGAACTTATTTTATTACTAATATAACTATTTTAACTTTAAAAAATTAAACATTATAGTAAATCATCTTGGCTACTACCTGTTACAACCGGTTACTTTGTAAAATTGACCGACATGTCGTCATTTATTTAATTTAATTATTAATTTTTACTGAGTTGGAACCCTCAGAGTGTTTGTTTTCAACACATCATCTTTTGACCACCCTATACACCTTAACCAGTTTTTTATATTCATAACAAAAATCACAAAAAGTTGACTTTATATCTGCTCCATTTATGAACTCTTAAGCACATATCCATTAACCATAAAAAAACCAAATCCCGTCCATATTTTTCGACCACTAGACCGTTAACCACCCTCGTCGACAATGCCTAACTATACACCTCTGACTATCCTTTTCTACCGTCACCATCAGGATCTCAACGCGTCATCACTATCCCATCATCACCATCTCAATTGTAACAGCTCATGAGCTCTTGGATTCATCCTCTTTTACAGATCCCATGTAAGTGAAGTAATTAAAAATGGTTGAGAAAACAAAAGTCGGAGCTTGACACAAAGGCATCGATGATGAAGATGAGCAGGTTTGGTTTACATAAGGAATGTCAAAGTAAACCTGGACATTGATTTGTCATTTATGTCGTGGGGTGGGTTAAACATGAGATAAGTGTACTTAATGTAATAGATGATTATTATGATGGTGGAAGATTTTAATGATGGTGAGAATGGTGGAATTTATTTACAGAGAAAGAAAAGGGTGTGAGTTAAATTGGGATATGCTTTTTTGTAGTTGAATTATCCAAAGTGCAAAAAGTAATGCCAAATAAAATTACGTGTAAATTATTTAATGACGTGTACATTGAACCTGTCATATTAGTATAATTGTTCAAAAACAACAAGTTCAATGGCTAAATTAATAATAAATTAAGTTCGTTTATTATAATTGTAAATTTTAGAAAGTTCGTTTCTATTTTATAAACTTAACCCTAACTTTTATTCTTTTACTTTTTGGCAAAAACTATTTTACCATTAAATAAATTTTTATTTAGTAAAGTAAAGCAATAAGTGTAAAAAAAACTAACCCCGATAAAATATGTAGACTCTCAAAAAACTATAAATTGAAATAGAATATGACCAAAATATCACATTAACCTCAAGCAGAGTTTGAATAACCATTAAATCACACGACATGTCATGTGAAACTAACAACCAATAACAAAACTAATTACACCAATTGAAAAATACCATCTAATAATCATCATTTAAAAGTAGAATTATGGAGCTACCATAGTCGAACAAACATCCATTTTTCTGTAGATCTTTTGAACATACAGGAAAGAAGCTTGAGTTGGACAGAAACAGAAATGTAATCAACCACCTATTTCCCAAGTCTTTTCTTTTTCTTAAAGAGACATGGGTTTCTTTATTGCCAAATAAAGTAAGCACTTTATTAATAATTACAATATAAGTTACATACTAGGAGAAGACAAACGGGTAACAAACTGCGCCGTTAGTCCTTTTTTATAGCAAAATCAAGTCTATTAAATACAACGTTTGTAGATTTAGGAGTCAAAACATTACTATTCATAACACTTACTATTATGGTAAGTAGTTAGAAACCAAATATATCAAACGCGAAAGGAATAAACACGTGTTGATTTTCAACACATGTTTTCTCGTGTTTAGTACAAACCGCTACTACTTATTTGGAGATAACACTCCTCGAAGACATTCTATTAGCAAAAGGAAGTAACTATGCAACAATATGATTAAACACATGATTTGAAGCAATGTCAGCATCCGACCTCATATGATTCCAGACTTACTGCGAGAATGAGCATTCAAAAAATCAGTGTTCATATATATCCATTTGAGTTTCACATAAAGTACACGTAGAGGAGATTACGCGAGAGCTCCCATAAAATGTAAACTTCTGTGTTTCAAAAAAAAAGATTTCCTTAATAAGAAATAAAGTCTTTTTATTTTATTTATAATAAACTTTAAAAAAAATTTGGTAAGTTTTAAAAAAATTGTTAGAGAAACTTGATAATAGAAAAAAAGACTTAAAAATATATGTGTAAAATTTATAAAAACAAAAAACTTAAAAAAAGAAGTAATTAACAAAACTTTAGTGGTTAAATTTTAAACAAATAAATATTTTAAGTAAAATTTGTAATTTTTCATATTTTTTTAATAACTTTAGAAAATAAACAATACCCTATACACTCTAGACTTTTAAGATTTTATACAATAAAAATATGTATATAATTTATTTACGCACTCATATATGATACATAATGGATTTCTTTATATAAAAACAATTATTAATTGTATTAATATCACAATTACTCTTACAAAACATTAAGAACGAAATTTTCACGTATCCTATATTCTACTAAAATATTGAAATAAGTTTGATTTAATTGTAAGTCTCATACGTACATTCGATCTATAATTAGTTCATTCAATATTTTTTAAAGGTCGTAATTATCACCTCAAAGATAACACAATAAGTTTTATTTAAATCCCTTATATATATTTAGAGTGAAGAATTAATTAACTATATTTTAAAATATAAAGATGTACTATAATTATAAGACGGAAAATGTAACAAACATTCATTTAAATAATGGTCGACGTCGGGAAGATTTACGAATTCCTCTTCGAAACTCTCATTCGATAAATCAGGATTAAAGTTAAGCGTCACTGAAGAAAAAGAAAAATAACAATTAAAAACGTATGAAGAGTAAGATAAAAGTGAATGAAGAGTGAAATGTACATCATTAATTAATGACTATCAATGTAAATTATTTTATTTTATTATTTTAACTATAATATTAAAGAAATATACTTTTAACATTTATTTTATGCAATTGGTCATTTAGGTTAAAAACTAAATTTACAACAAAACGTCAATCTAGTAGTTATTTTTGTAAAAAGTTCAAAAACACATTACGAGAATAGTTTACAGAGTCAAGAGTTTGGGGTGTTTACTTTTATTGTTGTGTCTCTTAGTAAGAAGAGTTGTGAGTTTAAATTTCTTTCAACCTTTTGTTTTACATAAAAAAACTCTCTTTTTTCACTAATAGCCTAATTAAAACTAATAGCCTAATTAAAATGCTAATATGGTACCACTTAAAAAACTAAATGTTCGCGTATGTCTCCGGCATATGGCCGAAGGCATGTCACTAGCGCCGAGGCAATTGTCACGTACGAGAGAAAGAACAGACAAGATCCCCCATATCTTGGGAGACCTTGTTTTACCCAACAGGCAAGGCTTTACCCAACGGATCCAGCCATGATCCGTCGCCTGCTTTTACACTGTTTCTGACATCAGGGTACTGTTCATAGGCGCATGTCTCGATGACATGACTACACAGCCAGGTATGCCTTAAGCTTTGGGTATAAATACCCCAAGGCATTTACTACACACAACAACACACAGTACACCACATTTACTCCTACTTAATAATATATCTCCGGTATTCCGCACCGGATACCACTCTAGTGATAGTTACTTACTTTCACGCCGGAGCTTGGTCTCAGGTTCACACCTGGGGCGAGCTAACGTGCGTTCTATTATTGCAGGGTAGGCCAATCCTACAAGCACATCTTACACGAGACCGAAGCTGAATATCCTGGGGCCTTATGCCTGCGGAAATTTGTTTCAACATTTGGCGCCATCCGTGGGACCCTAAACTCGAATCTCCAACTAGCTAACAATGTCGGGGCCTTCGGGGAGCGGGTCTCCTTTAACCATTTCACCAGAGCGTGATAATACCACCGGTGGAGGAGAGACAGAAACACCTTCCACTTTGCAGCAAAAAATCCTTGATAGCGTGAGTGAGTTGCGGAGCTTGGTCGGACGATATAATGCCGTCGGGCAAGAACCTCTTATGCCTATGAAGTTGGTCTTCGACGACGAGCCGCGGGATTCTCATAGGGAGAGGCCTGTAACCGCACAAACTCACAAGCCTACAGAAATGTCAGCTGAAGAGCTACAAAAACCATTCAAGGATGTTGTCTCCTCACCGTTTATCAGGAAGATCATTCAATTTTCATCACCAAAGCACATCCTTCCGGCAACACTGAAGTTGTATACTGGAGCCACAGATCCTAACGATCATATCACACGTTTCGCCAGTGCGGCCAACTCGGGAGAATGGCCCATGCCGGTATGGTGCAGATTTTTCCAGCAGACATTGGACGGGGCAGCAGGAGGATGGTTCGAAAGGTTGCCACCGGGCAGCATAGGGCATTGGGACGACCTGAGGGATCAATTCCTAGAAAGGTTTGCCTTGAGGAGGAAAAGTCACAGGAGCCCCATGGAAATCACCAGCATCGTAAGGAGGGCTAATGAGTCGCTCCTGGTGTTCAAAGAAAGGTGGACTGATGAAGCCAGTTATATACAAGGCGTTCTGGAACTCATGAAAATCTCTTCCTTTACTGCTGGGGCTAAGTGTCCAGAGTTGTCTCGGCGTTTCTCCGATGACGAACCAAAGACGGTAGCTGAGATGTTCAGGAGGGTGGATGATTTTGCCAAGTCCGAAGAGGCTTATAGAAACACAGAGTTACCGCAGGGTGAAGGAAGTGATAGAGGAGGAAAGGGCATGAAGGATGACAAATACTTCTCAGGGAAGAATTTCAACCGCAACAAAAACAAAAATGACTACAGGCCAAAACCTGCATATTCACCATATCTTCCACCAACTAACCCGAAGAAGAATCAGTATCAACGGTCCGGTCTAGAGACGTTGACAAAATTTCCCAAGGAAATCTTAGCCACTGAATTACAACTTCGGTTACCTCAACCCCCACCCACAAAGGGCATGGTGCGCCCTGAAAATATGGATATGTATTGTGACTACCATAGGGAAAAGGGTCATCTTACAAATGATTGTCATCAGCTGAGAAAGCAGTTGGAGGCAGCACTCGAATCTGGAAAGCTGAACCATTTGATCAAAGATTTGAGGGGAAAGGTGAACATGGGTAATCAGGGAAGAGGAAATGGAGGAGGTGAATACAAAGATAAGACAATAAACATGATAAGCAGCAAATACTGTGGCACGAAGCGAAAAGAGGTATGCCAGGTCGAAGTTGATTGGATGAATGTCCCAATATACTTCCCTCCGCTAACCGAAGTTGAGGCTTCGGATGATCCCTTGATATTCGAAGCGGAAGTAGAGGGCTATTTGGTGAAGCACGTGTTTGTCGATGAAGGAGCAGCCATGGAAGTAATGTTTGAGCATTGCTTCATGAATTTAGATCCGGATATAAGGCGAAGGCTGACTCCTGACCCTGTCAAGGTTCTAAGTTTCTCGGGGGAGGAAACTCAACCATTAGGAAAAATCGAGTTGGAGGTGACGTTTGGATCGCATGGCATGGAAAGAAATACAACAATGACTTTTTGTGTGATTAAAGCACCATCCCATTACAACATTATCCTTGGCCGAACCGGGATCAAAAAGTTAAGAGTCGTGCCTTCAACAATACACTCTGCAATGAAGTTTCCCACTCCTGGTGGCATCGCCACGTTGAAAACTATAGCCATATCGATCTTTGAATGTAGAGTAATTGAAGATGGTCAAAAAATAGCAAAGGAAAAGGCCACGACCGTGGGCAAGGAGTTAGACAAATGGGTCGCCTTTGAAAAGTTCAACGAGCAGGAAAGAGTCGAAGGAGGGATGACAGAACAAGTCATCATTCATCCCGATTACCCGGAGCAATTGGTAACCATTGGGAGGCTCTTCACAAAGAAATGTAGGTTACAACTGATAGATCTGCTGAAGAATAGCACAGATGTGTTCGCTTGGGAGCCGTCGGATATGACGGGGGTCCCTAAAAGAATCATCAAACATTCGTTAAATGTGGATCCGGGCAGAACACCTGTGGCCCAAAAAAGGAGAACGTTGGGTGAAGAAAAAAGCCGAGCAGTCCAAAGAGATGTTGCGGATCTTTTAAAGGCTGGTATAGTGAGACCAGTCCGATATCCAACATGGATCTCTAACCTTGTCCTTGTAAAGAAGTCGGATGGTGATTGGCGAATGTGTATTGATTTCAAAAACCTTAACTCAGCCTGCCCTAAGGATTATTATCCACTACCCGACATCGACGTCAAGATTGGTTCGGTCATGGGCTTCAAGTTCAAGTGTTTTCTTGATGCATACAAGGGATACCATCAAGTGCTCATGGACAATGAAGACAAGGAAAAGACAGTCTTCTATACAGATGAAGGCACATTCTGTTATACCAAATGCCTTTTGGACTCAAGAATTCTGGAGCCACATACCAACGATTGGTAGACTCGACATTCCGATCACAAATAGGGACAAATCTAGAAGCCTATGTTGATGATCTGATGATCAAGAGCAAGACTGAAGAGAAGATGATTGAAGACATCAAGGAAACATTTGATAACTTAAGAAAAATCAACATGAAACTCAACCCGAAGAAGTGCTCTTTTGGGGTCGAAGAAGGAAAGTTCCTAGGATACATGGTGACTTCGGAAGGAATCCGGGCGAATCCTAAGAAGACGAAAGCCATCTCAGATATGCGGTCACCTAGGACATGGAAGGAAATGAAATCCCTTAGTGGAAAGCTGACAGCTTTGAATCTCTTTTTGTCCAGGTCGGCCGAACGTTCGCTTCCATTCTTTGAAACCCTAAAGAAAATAACAAAAGAAAATAAGGAAGAATACCAGTGGACGGAGCAGGCAGAAAAGGCTTTTCAGGAACTAAAAAAGTTGATCATTGAACTTCCTTCGTTGGCATCGCCATGGAAGAACGAGGTGTTGTATGTATACTTAGCCGCATCAAAAGAAGCAGTAAGTGGGGTTCTCCTGGTAGAGAGGGAAGGCGTCCAGAAACCGGTCCGGTACGTAAGCAGAACGCTACATGATGCCGAGACGAGATGCTCAACATTAGAGAAACTAGCTTTCGCCTTGCTGCACCTTTCAAGGAGGCTCCGTAGATACTTCGAGGCACATGACATCCATGTCATAACCAACCAGCCACTGAAACAAATATTAGGAAAATCTGAATCGTCCGGAAGGTTGGCGAAGTACTCTGTCGAGCTGGCAATGTATGAAATATTAGATGTGTCATGGAACTCAGTCAAGGGCCAAGTTTTGGCAGATTTCCTCAATGAAGCACCTCTAGGCCAGGAGGGAAAAATGTAAATATATGAAATTAATGAACAAGTAGAGCCAGAGGTAGCTTGGACGTTGTACACCGACGGGGCGTCCAGCTCAAAAGGGGCAGGAGTTGGTCTGGTGTTGACTAACCCAGAAGAGATGGAGTTCACATATGCTTCAAGATTCAATTTCAATTGCTCCAACAACTAAGCAGAATATGAGGCATTATTGGTTGGGCTGCGGCTAGCAAGGAAAATGGGAGTAAAGGTTCTAGAAGCCAAAGTAGATTCTAAGCTTGTGGCTTGCTAGTTAAGTGGGAAATTTTTTGCCAGTGATGATAGGATGATGAAGTACTTAACCAAGGCCAAATAAATCATCACATGTTTCACAAAGTTCAATATCACTCACGTGGCCAGAACAAAAAATCAAAAGGCGGATGTCCTTAGAAAGCTTGCATCAGTGGCGTTCAACCATCTCACTAAGGAAATCCTAGTGGAAATCCTAGAGTCCCGGTCAATAGACGCTCAAGAAGTGAATGACATAGTGCAAGAGGAGGGGGAAAACTGGATGACACCTATTCGGAAGTGCTTAGAAGAGGGCATATGGTCGCAAGACCCTAACGAAGTCAGGGCGATGAGAATGAAAATAAGCCAATATGCCATAGAAAATGATGTGTTGTTCAAAAAGTCCTATTTATCTCCCATGCTAAGGTGTGGGTCCAACTCAAGCCAACTACATCATTAGAGAAGTCCATGAGGGGTCATGTGGAATGCACTCCGGCACAAGGTCGGTGGTGGCAAAGATTATGAGACAAGGGTATTATTGGCCCACCATGCACCAAGATACATGGGAAGAAGTCTCCAAGTGCGATGCATGTCAGATACATGGACCGGTCCTAAGGCTTCCAAATACAAATTTGACCTCCATCATGTCGTCATGACCCTTCTATCAATGGGGAATGGATATCCTAGGACCAATCGAGGGATCTCCAAGAAATGTGAAGTTTGTAATCGTGGCAATTGATTACTTCACAAAATGGATAGAAGCAAAGCCTCTGGCACGCGTTACCGGGAAGGAGGTAAAAAAGTTCGCCTGGCAGAATATTGTGAGCAGATTTGGACTACCCAGAGTTATTGTGACAGATAATGGAAAGCAATTGGTGGAGGGAACGTTAAGGAAATGGTGTGAGAAATGGGGAATTAAGAAAATGAACACTGCCGTCGCTCATCCGCAAGCCAATGGTTTGGTTGAAAGGGCCAACAAGTCTCTAATGCACGGACTCAAAGCCCGGTTAGGGAGGAACCTAACAGGATGGGTCGATGAACTCCCTCATGTGCTATGGGCCCATAGGACAATGTTAAAAACAAGTAATGGAGAAACACCATTCAGTTTAACATATGGGAGCGAAGCAGTGATCCCGGCCGAGATGGGAGTCTCATCCGCAAGAACCCTCCTGTTCAAAGAAGACAACAACGAGGAAGAGCTCCGGCTAAATCTAGACTTGTTGCAGGAGCGGCGAGAGACCGCGGCCATTGAGGAAGCAAAGTACAAGAAAAAAGTTGAACAATATTACAACAAAATGGTAAAACTTTGCAACTTCAAAGTGGGTGATTTTGTCTACCGACGAAACAAGGCCAGCAGGGTTGAGAAGATTGGCAAGTTTGGTCCCAATTGGGAAGGCCCTTACAGGGTAAAAGAAGCATACCAAAATGGTTCGTACAAGCTCGAGACTATGGATGAACGCGAGGTACCAAGAACCTGGCATGCAATCAATCTCCAAAAATGTTTTATGTAAGGAAAGCAATGTAACGAAGAAAACAGTTGAATGAATGAAATTTTCATGTTGTTTAGGTAACACGATTGTCATTACGTTTGCAATCCTCGGAGTAGCTAACCGAAGGATTGCAAAATTGTAAAAAACTCTAAGTGTTGGATGCGCCCGAGAGGCAATCCGGAGGACAAATCAAAAGCGGCCATGTGCCGATGTCCTCCCATACATAAACTATAAAAGAAAAACACTCTAAGTGTTGGATGCACCCGAGAGGCAATCCGGAGGACAAATCAAAAGCGGCCATGTGCCGATGTCCTCCCATACATAAACTATAAAAGAAAAACACTCTAAGTGTTGGATGCGCCCGAAAGGCAATCCGGAGGACAAATCAAAAGCGGCCATGTGCCGATGTCCTCCCACGTGAATAATGAAAAACACTCATAAGTGTCTAAATGTTTCATAAAAGAGGTAAGCATTATCATATGACTTAACCTTTCGGTTTGATACCGAAGGATAGAGTACAAAAACTTGTCTAAGCACAAAAATAAACTGAACACATGAACATAAAGGAATACATGCAATATATTTAAAAGATAAGAAATTATAATTACGCATTGTTTGGTACATGTTCAGATCACCAAACACACACTACATGACACGAATAATGTTATGCAAAAGAGAAAAGTAAGGAAATTATTAAAAGACTTGGGAATAATTGTTTGGTTACAAGCCCATGCTGGCATACCGGAGGCAAAGAAACATTCAGAGGGCAGTTGCATCGACTTCGGAGTCCGCTTTCTTCTCTTCTTGATTCTGGGATGAGGGCTCGGATGGTTCAACGTCTTTTTCAGTAATGTTGGAAGCTGCGGCGGAAGGAAGCTCACTTACCATAGATGAGGATGGCCCACATTCTGGCTCCAGCTGCAGCAAATCTCCAACAGATAAAGAGTAAGAGGAAGATATCTTCTCAACAAAAGGATATGAGGCAACAAATAAGGCGTCACAAGCAGCGACCCAAGTCTTCAAAGCATCTCTCTTGATATTCTTGACCTTGGACAACACGTTCTTCACCTGCTCCGGAGTCCTTCCGAGACCGATAGATTTCATGAAACCAGCAGAGAAGGCCACGCTACATGCTGCGCCGAGAGCCTTGCGATACTCATAGCTCCCAATCAACTTCCTGAATAAGCATGGGATCCCATCCCAGATTAACATTTGCTTATCAACTTCAGCCTGGCTAAGAAGAACCGTAAGATGTTTGTTATTTGTTTCGATAGTAGAAAGCTTCCCCGAAACATCTATGAGTTCATGGTTCTTAAGAGAAAGTTGTTCAGTTGCTTCGGTTGCAGTCTTCTTGAGAACCTCATTCTCCTCTTCAAGCGCTTGAATACGAAGGTTCAACTCATCCTCTCTCTTAGCACAAGCAGAATGGGAATCTTTAAGCTTTTGGTGAGAAACCTTCAAGCGGCCCAACAGTTCTTGCCCTTGGGAGAAAGACTCCTTCTCGGAAAAATGGGAGTTAGCCATATCAACATATTCACTGTTTAGCTTCTCATAGCGCTTCATCAACTCTGCTGCGGCAATAGTGCTTTGGGCGACACTCCGACAGCTATGACGAAGGATGTCATAATTGGACATCGCTTTCAGATGTTGGTCATTAGCGGGAGTGGCAAGATTGTATAGGAACTCTTTAGCAGCATAGTTGGAGTTAACTCTAACGTCCTCATTCAACCTCCAGTTCGGAACATGTTTGGGGGGCTCAAATTCTTCCCCTGCTATATACGAAAGGATTAGTACACACAAGTATATATATATATATATATATATATATATATATATATATATATATATATATATATATATATATATATATATATATATATATATATATATATATATATATATATATATATATATATATATATAAAAAGATGAAGGCAAACAACAAAAAGAGATGAAAAGAAGGAAAGCAAAAAAACTAACCAGCAAGTTGTGAATCATGTTCGACATGAGGTGAGGAATGGTCACTCACATGTACAATAGAGGGCGACTTCTCTCTAAGACCAGAACCACCAGCCGAAGCTTGGGAGTTGGGTTTTGCAACACTTATGGGTTGAGTAGAGTGGGTTTTCTGGGAATCTGCCTCGGACTTAGAATGAACGGTTTGACGACCTTTCCTTTTTATCCTCTTGTTGGACGTGCTACCTTCAGCGACAGAAGAAGTTTTTTTCACCCTCGGATTCTTCTCCTGCTTCTGCTTGGCTTCCAAGATCCGAGCCGAAGGCTTCTCTACTGCTTGCTAGACGGGTGTCAATTTAGGAATATCCTGACCAATGGGTAAAGGATCAGTCACGCGAGGAGTTGGCTTCTCGTTTTCTCCATAAGGCTCTCCAATATCGACAAGGCCTTCGTCGAACGAGGGAAGATCCAAAAAATCCATGAAGCTCATTTCTGTAAAAGTGAGAAACAAAGGCAATGCAAGCATAAGCAAGCCCGCGTGAGTAATAATGAAGCAAGAACAAACAAAAACAAAAGCATACCTTTCTTGTCAGCGTCTAAAAGTAACCGGCGCAGCTACTATAGGGGAAAGAAAGACCAGCGAGAAAAAGTAAGACTTCAGGAGGAGGACGGCACAAAACGGGTTTCTTTCCAAGAGCTTTGGCATGTGCGACATTGTACGAAGCAGGGATCTCGTCAGTTATAACAGACTCACGATGTCTCCAAGGCAATAACAAAAGGTATCGCTCGACGGTATATTAAGAAGAACTCTGTTTTCCACTTCTTGAGGCTAGAAGTGGTCTCGGTCAAACACTTGCCATATTCTCCCTCTCCCCGACTCTCGAAGGAAAACCAATGGCCCTGTTTACTCGGCCTATAAAACACTCGAAATAACGTAACAGATACGGGAATCCTCGAACCGAAACAATGTAATTCGAACATCACTACCCTATTTACGCCTATGGGAACAAGCTGAGAAATATGTACTTTGAAATACTGGATCACGTTCAAAAAGAAGGTGGAAAAAGGAATCTGAAGGCCAGAATGGTCAAGGAACTGACGATAAATTCCAATCTTAGAGTCAGGTAAGCGATCCATGGTCAAGTCCGGATCCGGAAGGCAAGGCCTTAAAAGCGAAGGGATGTTATACTTACATATCACCACCTTCAAATCATCTTCGGTCATACCAGATAAACGTATACACATGTCACACTTGGGATCACGCTTCACAGGGGGATCCACTCTTGGCTTTCCGATCTCTTTCCCAGTCATCCGGAACAGGCAGATTTACAATTATAAAAGATAACGAAGGAATAAAAGATTTTACCTACGAATTGTGAGAAGGAAGCAAGAATGAAGAAAATGACAATTGCGAAAACGGTAGGAGATGGAAATGAATAGCATGTATATATATAGGGGGCATGGGCGAAGAAAACGAGGCAACACTATTCACTCACGAATCACGAGGATAAAGATCCACCATTGAATTCAAAATTGCGAGACACGTGTCATAATCCCATCCTCCACTAAAGGAAAAGGGGAGTCCAAAATAAGAAACAGACTCGGACCGGTTCAGAAGATGGAACGGTTCAAAAATCAGCTCCGGACGAAGCACAAAAACTAATTTGTTTAAAGTATCAGTCCACTATAAGTATAATGAACTAATACTTGGGGGGACATGTTCGCGTATGTCTCCGGCATATGGCCGAAGGCATGTCACTAGCGCCGAGGCAATTGCCACGTAGGAGAGAGAGAACAGACAAGATCCCTCATATCTTGGGAGACCTTGTTTTACCCAACAGGCAAGGCTTTACCCAACGGATCCAGCCATGATCCGCCGCCTGCTTTTACACTGTTTCTGACATCAGGGTACTGTTCATAGGCGCATGTCTCGATGACATGACTACACAGCCAGGTATGCCTTAAGCTTTGGGTATAAATACCCCAAGGCATTTACTACACACAACAACACACAGTACACCGCATTTACTCCTACTTAATAATATATCTCCGGTATTCCGCACCGGATACCACTCCAGTGATAGTTACTTACTTTCACGCCGAAGCTTGGTCTCAGGTTCACACCTGGGACGAGCTAACGTGCGTTCTATTATTGCAGGGTAAACCAATCCTACAAGCACATCTTACACGAGACCGAAGCTGAATATCCTGAGGCCTTATGCCTGCAGAAATTTGTTTCAACACTAAACAAGCAGTCTTTCGTACTACGTCGAGAAGCGCAAGTTACATACTGGTTTGGTGCAATCATTCAAACCACGACATGGGCCATTAATTAGAGATATCGGACCATGCATGATTGTTATATCAGTCCGTCAGGGACAACATCAGATCGATTGGATCAAAGATCCAATTTTTTATTTTTTTTTTATTTATTTTTTTTTAACCGTGATTTCCGACTTATTGGCCGACTAATCCACGGGATTTGAGCCCATCGCTACACAGACTCAAACCAGGTAAAATCCTACCTTTTCGCGTGGCCACTTCAAAGTTGTTTGCACCTAGTGGAAATTAAACTTGAGACCTCATACACTTTGGAGTGATAGCCACAAAGATCCAATTCTAGCTTCTAAATACGTACATAGTCCGTATATTAATACTCTTTGCCAAGCATCTTGCTCACTGGTTTTAATAAGAGGGTCGTTATAAGAATAAGCTAATGAAATTCAATTGAACTCCGCCTTGTTGACACAATGTCACTTGTTAGCTCTTCTAAAACTAAAAATAACCTAGCTTTGTTCTGAAAAAAGCAAAACAAAGTTGTACGTATGCACCCACACAACCACCAAGCGTGTACCTGAAGTTGCTCGATAGAGAAGATTACAGTATAAGATTTATCATTGTCAAGCATATGTCTAATATTGAACCTGGTTCATAATCAGAGTTTTAAGTCAATAAAATCAAACATTGCTTTTACTCCAATAATAATATCATAGATTGGTGCAAGCCTGCAAGTAAAAAATAATAATAACAAATACCCAAAAAGCCATCTACCATTTCATTCTCCATTCACAATTGTACATAACTTTCTCAACTCGGGCAAAAAACATAAAGCTAACCCAAAAAAAAAAACAAAAAAAAAAAAAACCTTAAAAAGGCTAAAAACTAAAAAAACTCAGAAAGAAAGAAAACAGTGATCAAAACTGAGTGATCATAAACCAAATTGAACCCCATCACACCGAATAATCGAGTCTAAGTTCAAAACCAACTCCTTCATCACACCCATCAAACACGACATCTTTAACCATTTCTTTCCCTTTATTACTATGAACCACTTCATGCCCCAGGGTCAGCTCCAGCTCCAGTTCAAGCTTCTCATCAACGCCTTCATTCGGCGTCTCAACCGACCCCAAACTCTCCTCCACATCATCACGACACTCACTTTCAACATGCACCACCTCGGACTGATGACTCATACCCGACTCATGACTCTCATGACCCGATTCATCTTCACTTGACCCTATACAAACCCTGCTAGGAGTGCTAGGCACTGGGACTGGCACTGACACTGGTACTTTTGTTTTTGAACCGGTCCTTTTGAACCTGCCCCGGGTTTTAATAACGCGGTGCAGGTCGTTGGACCTGGGTGAGTTTTCGTCTTTTGATATGTGACGAATGTCGTAGGCTTTGAAAGGTGGACCGTTGTTTGTTTCGGCTGTGTCGGAGGTTATTTGGGTGATTGGTGAACCTTGTAGGACTGCTTCGACTGCTGTTTGACATAACTGCCAACTGCCAGACCATAGTAACCCGACTGAACCGTAGATTGGGTTCACGATACGACCGCATGCCTCGTATAAAAGTGACCTGAATATTGCTGTTTTTACATAAAACATGAAAATAAAAATCAATAAACGTTAATTAATGTGTCCTAGTAGAAACATTTAGATTTAAAAAAAGCGTAGTTCTATTGATACAAAAAATTTAATAAAAATGGAATCAGAATAATAGTTTGGAATGTTTTTTAATAACTTTTTTTTCAAACATAGTATTAAAAATTAGTGGTATACTTTTTTTATAAAAATGTTTTGCAAAACCCTTGTATAGCTAAACCATTCACTAAAATCATGGAATAAATCACATGATAACAAATTAGTGATATTTAACCTTTCACTTTAAGTTGTTGCATGTAACAAATTAAAATATTTAAACTAGCAAAACAAAAAACTTAAAAAAAAAAAAATGAAGACATGCATACCAGGGCGAAGGTGTTCAGGACCAGCGTTAATAAGGTTCATAAGTCCAGCACGACCATAAAACTTGGCTAAAAAAACAGTAGCATTAGCTTGAGACTCAGGTGACTTGATCCATTGTAAACAAGGCCTAATACTACAATTCTCACTACACCCTTTTCGAAGCACACGACAACCATTGCAACTCATCCTCATTTTTTGTATTTTAGAGAGAAAAAAGAAGTTGTTGTTTTTAAAGAGAGAAAGTGTGTATTGTGGATATATTTATAGTGGGTTAGACGGTGAATGATGTAAGATACGTGGAGAACATGAGCTAGTTGGTTTAAAAGAAAGGCTGTGCAGCTGTTTTAGATATATGGATGTATTCCAAAAAGGATGGTAAATGGTTTTAGTGGTTTTTGTGCGTGTGTTTTTGTGTGTTTTTTCCAGATTCGTGGAAGTACGTAGGAGGGTTTAGGTGTCGGTGTTGTGATGCTTCTTGGATTCATAAAAACATGCGTCATGTATACTTTGGTCATTTGTTTCAAAGTTGATGGCACGGGAATAATACTTTCACGTTTGGCGCGTGGGTTTTACTTGTTCGTCAATTTTTATGACAAAATGTTTCTAGTTTCTACAAGAAATATGCGATCTTTGTCGAGTTTTTGATGAAGTTCCACTACAAAATTTGTGACATTTACTTACTCAAATATTTGCTTACTAAAACCTGTAAAAGTCACTATTAAAACTTTTACTTACTAAATATCTAAATTATTATATAAAAGTCACCAAAACTTTTACTTACTTATATTCAAAACTAATAAAAGTCAGCAAAACTTTTTACTTGCTTATATTCAAAATCAGATAAAAGTCAACAAATCTAATTCATTAAAAAATTAAAAAACTAAAAGAAACTCCATCCATTCCTCTAAAAGAAAACAATTTCTATCATCTCCGTCCATTCGCTCCTATCTATTCGTTCCAATCTATTCGCTCCGATCTCCTTCAATTAGCTCTGATGATATCTCCGTCGCATCTCCGCCGCATCTCTGGTCATCTAAACGAGTCACGAATCGGTTAGCTCTTATTACGTTTTTAATCGCAACTTATTACGTGAATGTATAAATTGATTATGTTAATTTTATAGTTTATTTGTTTATGATTTGTTACAGTAGAGATTGATTAGGAGTTTCGACACGTCTAGTATAGCCATAATTTGTCAATTTGCTGTATATTCTTTTTGTTCGTAGCAATATGTAATTAGTTAATAGCTCGTAATTTGCGGTGTCGGTTTTAGATTATTAGGTGTGTAAACTACTAGTTGTTTAGTGATGTCGTTTAGATGAAGCGAAATAGGGCGGCTGGTATGAATAACTAGTTTGAGCGAAAACATGAAAGGTAAATCGTGTTATATGCAGAGGCGGAGGTAGGACTGGGGCTAAATGAAATATATAGAGCCTTTTTTGTTTTTAAATGCAGCAATTAAGCTCTAAAACGGAAATAACATCATATTTTTGGTAATAAGCTGTTTTAAATGATTTTAAATTATTTTCGTGTTGAATAAAAGCTTTTTTATTAACCGTTAAATAAAGCTAAAAAAAGTTGTTTGAATAAAACATGAAACTATAACAGAAAAGATGCTGATTTGAACAAAATCGATGCAAATTAGAGATGATACCTTTACAAGAGATGAGAATGAGCTTTGAGTAGTGTGTGTTTTTGTGTGTGTATGTGTGTGATAAATAAGGCTCGTTTGACTGAAAGGTGATATGCTGTGTGGATGTGGGTTTTATTATCAGTGTGTGTGAGAATGTGGTTGAGTTGCACGTGATGGAGGTGATGTTTGGTCAAGAAGGATATTTTTGGAACAGATGGAAATATGGAATCGAATAGTAGTGTAGTAGGGGTTTGTTTGGTTGTAACGGTTTGGTTTTTGTTGGGTGTATAGGATTCATTTGCTTGGCTTAAGAATCTGTAAGTGTAAGGGTGTGTTTGGTATTCGAGTTTATCTAGCATCGGGTGTGTTTGTAACAACATAAATTATCCACTTAGGACCAAATGCAACAAAGGGGAACTGTGGTGCTGAGCAAACATCAGAATGACAGAACTTTCCTTTACAAGAAGTAGATGATAATGATCAAGTCTATTTTGTAACATGTCTAATGTCATCATATTTCTGTTTTTTGAACGTGTTTGTGTTTTGTATGCTTTTACCCCTTGCTAATGTAAACTTAAGTCTATCGGTAGCCATTTACCATAAGCACACGGTTCTTTTTGTTAATCTGAATTTTTTTGAAGCTCATTTATTTTCATTTTGGAAACAAGTTTTTGTAGCAGATACATGTTTTCTTTTTTTAAAGCAGTTACATGTTATTTTGATATGAATTCAGCATATTTAAAGTTTTTATGGTTATTATGCAACCACTGAATTATGTGTTGATGGCGACGCGAATGATTATTGATTAGTTACAGTAAGAACGGTAAGGAGAGGTAGGAAAAATCAACAGATTAAGCGTAGCAGCGCCGATAAAAAGAGTAATGTACTATCACATGTATATTATACTTCCAGCATTTACTTGTATTGGTACTTATTATAGGTTAAGGAATACTTCACATACACTCATTTACTTATAAGTGGTTATCTCGAGTTGAATTGCACGGTAGACTAATTCAATGTCGAATTCGTGAGTTGCAGGGTTGACTTATTGGAGGGAGTTTGCATGGTTGGATGATTCTCTCGAGTTATCTAAAGACTAACATGTGGTCTCTTTCGAACCCCGTCACTTCAAAGTTTATACGTGTCCCATGATTAATTCATAATACTGAATATCTTAATAAAGATTTCGAATGTTGTTGTCTCTCGGTCCCCTCCAGATGAACATGATTCAGTTCTTACCTCAAAAATCCAGGTAGGAAACCATAGAACATTGAAGATTTACTTCAAGTGTTTTTTTTTTTTGCTTTTTTACTATGCAGTTCGTCTATTTAAGTACTCAACAATGACTAGCAGCCAAGGATAGTTATTACCACCATTGCTTACATAAATACACAAATCTTTAACTTGCACTAGAAATACTACTCATATATTTTTCGGAGTTGTTATAATGTTTGTGTTTTTATGCTTTCAGGGCTGCCATGGTCACGTGTTGTCGAAGTGAGCTCGGAACCAAATGAGCAGACAAGTGGGAAGAGAAGTTTGTGGGCATGGACACTAGAACGTTTGTATCTTTCTTCTTCCTTTTTAGCCAACTTGACATTATAAGATGGTTTTAAATGTCTCTCAACTATTTTATGGTTTGATTGTATTTTAACTAAAAATCAGTGTTGAATTTCTGCAATTAAAACCTCCCCCTAAGGCTATGATAGAAGTATAGTTGTTGAGGATAAAAAATCATTCACGAATATTCTACTATTAGAGTTTACATTGGCATAAAGATAAACACAGATAACCACTTGAACCTTACTATCACACTATTAAAACTAATCCAAAAACGTTGTTTTAAAAAAGATTTACGAACCTAACCCGCCCGTTGGGCGGGTTACGTCACTAGTATATGATATATGTACCATCTGTTTTTCAGTGGTCACATGCTCATAGTTTTCTTTTTAACAACAAAGTATGAATTTCTTGTCAGCGATTTTTTTTTCATGTGCAGGGAATATGCCCCATCAATCAGATGTAGTCTATGTCAACTCAACCATGTAAATATTGTGTAAGTATAAAATAATCTTTGCACACTTCTTTTATACTCGCATGTTTTGATGGCTACAAATAGTGTTGATATTCAGAATCAAGCTCTTCTCAGGCCAGGAAGAATTGAGAGGAAGATTGATTTCCCAAATCCCAATGAAGACGTATGTATCACTATCTTCGACTCCTTCCTTCTTATCCTTCAGTGAAACTTGCAATTACATGATATTTCTTAAAGGTGGCCAATTGGGCGGGTCTGATAATGGGTCCAGACGGGTAATAGTTTAGTACGGGTGAAAAACGAGTTGGGTTTAGCAAAACACATTTTTATTAATCTCTTTTGGATTTTTTAAATAATTAATCTATTGATGTGATAAAAACATAGTCATTACAATAAAGACAGTTACAACGACTTTTGACCCATTTGACCTGTTAAAGATGACACATAATCTGGTCATTCTCTGTCTAATTGCTTCTACCAAAGAAAATGCTTAGTCGATTGTCTGATAAAGTTTGCATTAAGTTTCTTGTTTTAACTTGTGTAATCTGCTTGACAGTCGAGGGATGCGTGGCATTGATCTGAAAAAGATTGCTGAGAAGATTCACAGTGCTTCAGGTGCAGAACTTAAGGTCAGTTCCTGACATGATAACTTTTTTGCATGAGCTGTTTTGGTGTCCGCTAGCAACTTTAGGGTCACCAAGCTTCCCATCATTATTTGACCTCTATGGCTATACATTAATGCTTACCAATGGTTTTCACTTTTCTGATGTAACAAGAAGTTATTTTGCTTTTATTCTTGTGTATGTTAAGGAGTAAGACGAGGACACACGCCAGCTGAGTCATGATATTGAACCTGGAATTAGAAAGTATGAGAATTTTCAATTTTATTGTAAAATTTCTATTTTGAAGTCATATTCTATGTTTTTATCTGATGTAAACCATGAATATGGTGAGTAATGGGATCAATCTGATTTTGATATAATATATAATCTATTTTGAAAATATTTGTATCTTGATATTGAACCTGGAATTAGAAAGTATCAATCATTTTGTGATACAAAAAGTGTATAATTTATGAATAGCTTTGCATACCTTTGCTTACTCTTAGTCTTAGGTGTATAAAGAAAAGAGTAAGCAAAAGTTTCTAATTTATGAATAGCTTTGCCTACCTTTGCTTACTCTTAGGTGTATAAAGAAAAGAGTAAGCAAAAGTTTTTAGCCTTTTACTTACTTAATTATGAGTAAGTATAGACATTTAGCGCTCCCCCCTATTACTTACTCTTTTGTTATGAGTAGGAGTTTCCGAAATGGCTTTTGGTGACTCTTTTCTTACCTTTTCCTTACTCTTGCGTAAGTAAGGAATTGTCATAAATTTTGTAGTGTTCGGTGGTTTTTGGTGGCTGGTGTAGTTGTTTCTCGAACTATCTGCTAACCCTCTAAAGAAAAAAGAGTTAATAACCGATTAGTTTACTTGGTTATCAAACTTTTATTATATAGTTTTTTCAAAAAAGTAAAAAAAAATTTTCGAGTTCGAGTTCTATTAGGAACTTTTTTTTAGAAAAAGTGGATGAGGTAACCATGACTAAACGAAAGTTCGAGTAAAACATATTGTTCGCTTGAATATTACTGCGCGTCTCAACCCACAAGTCATTAACTCGTCGTTCTAAAAAAAAGTTACTAATGAGTCAGTGGCGGACCTAGGATGTTGACGGCGTGGGGGCAAAATTTTTTTTTGGACAAAAGTCGTTGTATACACTAAAATAAATATACAAATATAAGGTTTTTACATTGTTTTTTTTTGTTTTGGGAGGCAATTTAAAGGTTTTTACATTGTTTTGTTTTCGAGTGGGGGGCAATTCGAGTTTACAATAGGGGCAATTTAATAAAATGGTCATAAAATATTTTTTTACACTAAAATTTGATTTTTTTTTTTTGCGAGCCATGGGGGGCGCCGCCCCCCAAACATTACAAATAGTTCCGCCCCTGTAATGAGTATCGTGAAATTTAGAAGAGTGAAATAAAAACTTAATACACTTTCAAGTTAAGAGCACAGAGAAGGGTGGAGCCGTGAGTTTGGTGTCATAGCCAAAAAGTGATGTTACGTCAATGAAATGGGCTATGGCACCAGAGTTGCTATGTCGCTATGGCATCAGTTTTCAGGGGAATGGTGTGTCATATCTTTTCTGGTGCCATAAGATTTTTTCAACTTAAAATAAAATTTCATTAAAACTAATAAACATTACATTAAAATTAAAATAAAAGACATAAAAATTAAAAACATAAAATTAAAATACGTAATAGGGTGGCGCCGACTAGTTTCAAGGTTCATATGGTGCTCGAACTCGTGCCTTTTAGGCCTCGATGATAGCGGCGTCGACCGCACTCATCCGAGTTGTGTAAATTTGGGGAACACGCATGTCCTCTGAAATCCCTTGAGATTGGATCAACCACCTTCTGTCTTCGCTCTTTCTCTCTCAAGCACGGACAATTTGGCTTCTCGATCTAAGTTTTATTGTCCCGTCATGAATTCTTGGTACGCGGTCGGGTTAGAACCCGAGCTAGCGGTCGAGTTAGAGTTGGTGCTTTGACTTTTATTAAGTCGAAATAGACCGGGTGGTCGAGGTAACGCATCAGCTCCAAAGTGTTCCGGTTCGTCGTGGTTGCCCATAAGACGACATCTTCTTGCTTGAGTTGACGCGGGGTTTTTCCATTTGTGTTTGTCTTTCAAAAAAAGCCAAGCACTCCGGTGCTTAAACTCACTTTCAATGATCGTTTCGTACAACTTGTACACCCTCATCATCCAATCATTATCGTTCTCCCCACTATGAACCGTAGTTTCATTCACCAAATCATTAAACTTCATAACCGCGGTATTCATTGGAGTCCATTTGCCCGTCAACATGTTCTTTGTACGCTCACTGAAACCTTTTTTCTCCGCTTCCTTATTGTAGGCATTTTAAATTTTGTACCAAAAAGTCTTCTTTTTTTTATCGGCTCTGGTTTTCGGATCCTCATACACTTGAATAAAACATTTCACCAAAAGTTCCTCCTCCTCTTTGGTCCACACATTACGAATTTTTTTTTTCTCGTGGAACGACTTCTTTCTCTTTGTTTTTCTTCAACTCCGACTTCCTACGGCTAGGCTTCGACGTCGGGGTCGAAACTGTCTCTTCTTCATCTTCAAAATCTTATACATCATCAACATGGTGTGATTCATGCTCGGAGTGGGTTTGGGAAGTGGGGAATGGATACGGTTGGTGTTGTTGTGATTGTTGTTGCATTTTTTGTGTTTGTTGCATTTTAAATTGTTGAAACATCAACTATTCCTCTTGGCTTTGAAATTAAGGGGCGAAACTCGGATAGTAATTCATTTGAGGGTTCAGATTTGAAGACGACGCTGGCATTTGGGGGTTCGGATTTGAAGACAACCCGGCATTTGGTTGGTTGGGTCGGAAAGCATACCGGAAATCCAATTTTGGTTGCGGTTGGGATTTTTTTTATTGAAGAAATGGAGAAGATTAGAAAGTGTGTGAGAAGTATGAAATATTAAGGGGTTTTTATAGGATTTATAGAATGGTAAAATTAGGTTTTAGGTTTTTTTTTTGAAAATGCGCTCCCCCCTCCAACGGTAATATAGCCTTTGCATAAAAAAAGAAAAACCCACCGCGTGGGCTGGTAGCCACCTCGCGAGAGCCTTAGCGCCAACCCACGGAGTCTCGCGCGATCCATCATTTTCTCGCCAACGAACGACACGACCGCTCCAACTGCTCTAATATCCCATATTCACTTCTTGTGTATTTCTAAAAGAAGAAATGTAGATATGTATAACAACTATACAAGCATAATGCTTAATGCTTTTGATCAAACCCGAAAAACTGAAAACATGTGCATAAACTGAACCGTTTTTCCTAGTTAAGCATTGATCAATGTTATGTTCATAACTTTTTATAATAAAAACACATGCAACGCTAGCTTACATAAATCAACTAGCGGTTAACATACTCCCAAGTTAACTTTGTCAAAACACATATATAATGTTCTAGCAGATATTCCTATACACCTTTAGTTATTTGTGATCCAAGTTTGTAGCCCTAATTTGGAGTAGTCCTCTTTTAGTGCCTTTTTTCGCGTAACTTGGACTCGATTGAACAATAGAAACTCGCTATTTTCACGAAGAGGAAAAAACATGAGTACTTATCCGCATGTGTACTTCTTTTAATGTCATGAACTTGATCGGGTCGATCACAATGTCCCATAGACACAATTTGAACTGAATTTAATCTTGTAACTAGGCAATTTATTTTGTTGTAACCTCCAACCAAGCTATTGGTATTAGATGCTATATGATGTAGGAAACAATGTACACTTTTATTATATAAAATTATATTACAAGTATAAACTGACAGAAATTAGAAAACAAAAATTAAATAACAGTAATAAAGAAAGCAGTAAAGTTTAAGACAAGACACGTGTTTAACACGCTTCCCTTAAAACAGATTCACCGTCTGTTTCCCAGGGTACAACGTGTGAGAACTCGTATTTTTTTGGTATTATTTTAATCTTTTATTCGTGCTTCTTGAATTTTCCAATGTGTTACATTTTCTTGTATTCTTTATTCGTAAATCCTGAGATCTTGATATTTTTAATAAATTATACTTTTAAGTATTTTCTGATCATTGATAATACTTTAGGTGGAATTATAAAATTTCTTATTTTATTTTTTCATATTATTTAAATCAAAGTTTTTGATTTAAAAACACCCTCGTGCATTTTACAAAAGTTTACCCGTCAATGAATAACGAGGATTACTAGTGATCGCGATACCGACGGATGCCTAAAATTTTACATTTTTATTATCGATTGTTTCGATAACTAATATTTTTGACGATTTCGTTTTAATTACGTGTTAAGTCGTGTCGGAAGACTATATTATCATGTTTATGATGCGTTTTAACTTTTGAAAAAGTATTTTTACGAAACTCGAATCCCGTAAATATTTTTAAAATTGACTAATAGTCATTTTCTACCCTTTAAACTATCTAATTGCTTTTAAGTCCAAAAGATTACAAATTTGGCAAAATTAGCCCTCCACCCCACTATATAAAAACTTTCCACTAACTTCCCATCTCATTTTTCATTTGTAAGAACACACACACTCTTTTTTTTCTCTTGTTTTGCCGTCCCCCTCCCACACACAAAATCATCATCATCATTTGATCTAACTTGATTCAAAGAAAACTAATTCAAGCCCTATGTTAACAAAAAGGTGAATATTTTGGTACAAAAATTCCCCACATGCATGAAGTTTTAATTTTTGATATAAACAAGGGTTGGTGGAAGTGTTCTTAGATCAATGCATGTGATGATCTTACCATGATTATGTTGTTTTGATAATGAAAAGTTTGAATTTCTTATTTTGATTTTGTGATAAGTAACATTCAAGTGATATAGGTTGATAAGGATTGTTATAATGATGTTTGGTCAATATTAGGAGTGTGGGATTTGTTAAAATGGGTCAAAATGATGGTTTAATGTGATTTTTAAAGGTGTATTTTTGACCAGCAGGTTTAGGGCTGTTTTTTGTCGGTTCAAGTTTGAATATAGGTTGAGATGATAGGATATACTTGTAGTGGTTTCCGAGACGCTCGTTTTGGTATAAAGTAGGCCTTCTAACTCAAAATGAGGAAGAAGTTACACTAGTTTGAATATTCGTGTACCGGGAGGCGAGTATCGACGCAACATAAACTTGTTGTCGATGTTTGGTCAAATCTCGGGGATTATAAAACGAGTTTTAAAAGGATTGAAGGGCTGTTCTAAGTTTCTAAACCTAGGGTTGTGAGTCTATTTTCAAACCCAATGTCGGTTTTGTGAACAAAGTTGTTTAGAGAGGTCAAAATGGTTTCACGAGTCAAGTGTTCAAATCTGTCCGATTTTCAAGTTTAGAAATGTGTTGATCGGGTGGTTCTAAAATGTAAACCTTTGGATGAAATTTAAACTGAGTTTTATTCAGGTTATGATTGAGTTTTTCACCAACTTTCATAAAAATCCGAGTTGTCTAAGTAAGGGAAATGAGCTCGTACATTTGGTATGTGCCGACAAATTTTTATCGAGAAAGTAGTTTAATAAAGTGAACATATAGAAGGGTATTGTAGTACCCCTTGCATCGTTGTTCTTTCGGGTTGTCATGGTTTTTTAAAGTTGAGTTTTATGTTGTTAAGTATGGTTTATACTTGAGTCAATTATTAATAAAGTACGCGCCTTATTTGGTAGGTTGCGGCTTTCGTGTTTACCGGGCATCCATATCGTCGGCGATCGTCTTACCATTATTGTTTCTACTCAGCTTCTGAGTTCCGTGATTCACTTACCTCATGGCTAAAGTGAGTTCATAGCCCCTTTTTACTTGCACATTGTTTCTAAACGCGGGGTGAGATTTTACATGGTGGAACACATCCATTTAAAAACTCTATGCTATTCAGAATTTGTATGCTATCCAGAACTTGTACGCTTTCCAACAGTTTTCATTAATATTATTGCTTTTTGTCTATAGCCCTTAAGTTTCCTTTCTTGATCATGAATCGTTAATTTACTTGTGTTGCTAAGCGCGAATGTTGTGGGTGGATCTATCGGGATTGACTATCCCCGTCCCATGTTGCGATTGTTTAACCATTAACGCATTGCATTTGATTTATTACTTGATTATTTGGGCTGAATACTCCCTAGAGGAAATTACATTGATGTTAAGCTTCGGTTCATGAACTAAATAGCAATAATAATAGTTGCGTACTATGGTTATCGTACGTAACCATTTTCCCTATTTCTTGTTTTACAAATGAATGCTTGTGTTCCACACCTTTACTGCTAAACCAATGAATATCACTCAACTTTGTGTTGACGATTTTACATGTTTAATCTCAGGTATTAATACTTAGCTTTGCTTGGATGGGAGCCCGCAAGACATTATCGCAGCTTGGAGGTTTCTGTGTATATTTAAACTTTGGTTTTGGTAAAAACTGTCAGAAGTTTATCACATATTTTTTGTAACTATATGTTACAAAACCGTAATCAAATAACAGATTTTTCCGCTTATAAAACTCTGGGACCTTTGTTTAAAAACTCTGATGTTTATGATGTAATGTATATGTTTTGGTTACATCAACTTTGTGTCAATAGTATTTCATTGTTTCTTGTACCATGATGTGGCACCCCCTTACTGCCTACGTGTTTCCTTGCCTGATTTTGGGGGTCTCACACAACGTCCAAAGCTGTTGTACAGCGGGACTTGACTTACTTGCATGAAAGATCACGGAAGCAATGTGTGATTCTGACTGAAAAAGAATGTTGGAACTTTGTTGCAGAAAAGCTGCGTTTTAGATTATTTGAGTGAATGAAATTCGAGTTTAATTTATAGGCATTATATGTCTTGGTCACTAAAACAAAATATTTATTTCAGAATTAAACTGATATAAATATATGTTATATTCTGAACTTATTCTCTGCTAAAGTAAACCAACATGAAAATCTGTTATTTCTAAAACAGATTCGCAAAACTTTTAATACACAAAATTGATTTCTGTAAAATTAATCAATAAGTTTTTATCTATTCCCAAAATAGATTACAGAAATCTGGAAAGAAAAATTCGAATGAGCATAAAAAAAGATAGCCCGTTGACGAAGTTTCGGAGTTGTATTTGTGTCTGCAGGTCGCGCGGGCTCGCACAAGTTCAAAAGCTTCGAACTCATTTTGGCCCAGAAATTCTGAAATCTGCACCCCCCTGCGAGCGCATGTGGGTGTTGGCGTATAACCAACCAAAGAGAATTTGATTATCAATACCATGATTTCCTTGTAAACCCACTTTCTCTTTCTTTTCCAGTCTATGTGGGACATTCTCATTTCCAATATTTTGTGTTTCACATGCCTCACTTTGAGACATGATATCTCATTTCCATTAACTCCATTTTGGACTTACTTTAGCTCGTTGTTAAGCTCTCTTCGAAAATAACGCAAAGCTACTAACTACTATGAATATAAATAACATATACATATATTAAATTGTATCCAAACTTTGCAAAAATTCATTTTTCAAAATACATTTTCCAACAATCCCCGACATGAATGCTCGTTATGGTCATGAACACTAGCCTGGTTGTACAAGATCTCTTAGGAATTGCACCCCCACAATTCCCTTCGAAGCGACCCCACTTATCTCTCACATAGGTGGTTTCATCTTGAATTAGTAAAAACATATGTTTTATGATTTCATCTTGAATCATTATGCTTTATGATTTCATCCTGAATCATTAAGACATATGTTTAACCTCTGAGTTAGTCACATTGTTCTAGGAATGGACTAGGAAAATTATTGTATTAAGTAACTCCCTCACATTGACGCGACTTCCCCCACATTTCTATGATTAGGTTGTCATACTGAACCCAGATCTTGGGATCTCTAGTCAACTGGGTTAGGTTTTCCTTGATAGAAAATCGTTCCTTCATGGGCTTTAGTCCCATTCTTTTAGACGAATTACTAAGTAACTCTCTGCTTAATCCTTTCGTAAGCGGATCCGCGATGTTATCCTTTGACTTTACATAGTCAATTGAGATAACTCCTATTGAAAGTAGTTGTCGTACTGAATTATGTCGACGACGGAAATTGTCTGGACTTTCCATTATACATTGTGTTATAAGCTCTGCCAATTACCGATTTACTATCACAATGTATACCCGTTACCGGTTTAGGCCACCTAGGTATGTCCTCTACAAATTAACGTATCCATTCCGCTTCTTCTTCGCATTTATCTAACACAATAAATTCCGATTCCATCATGGACTTAGCTATTACTGTTTGTGTAAAACCCGCTTTAAAATCCATGAATATTAATTACACGCAGTCCTAGATTTAATTATAACGTTACGTAAATTATTGTTTATTCAGAATAATAATTAATATCATTTATTCAAGTATTACACGATAATTATTTATTTAGAAAATAAATATTATTACGTCATGAGTAAACACGAAACATTTAATCACGAACATCGCGTTAAATAGTTATAACACAAAAATGGAAAATATGCATGTGTTGGTACTTTGGGTCGCGAGTTTTAATTAAACAAAGAATAGAAATGGACTTTAGGCCTGGTCCATTTGAAAAGTAAATAACCAGGGAGTGTAGTAACTCATTTTTAGAAAACAAAAAAATAAAAATAGGGTGTGTGTTTGTAACCGCCGGTAGAAAAGACACAAAAGGGAGTCGGGTTTGATCTTTTCTATTGATTTGTTGTGTGTTCGTTGTTCACCTCAAAACACGTATAACGGTAATCATCTTCTCCTTTATTTATCAATCACGAATTTATTTATCATGACCATATGATCTTTACGAAAAGTAAACATGTAATATAAATCCGTTTGGTGATCGGGTTTGTTTGGTTTCACTGAAACCGAGACCTATAAGGTCTCGGTGTGTTTCTGTTTGTCCAGTCGTGACCCACAAAGGGACGGTGGTGGTCTTGATGTTGTCGGCAACAAACAGCAACCAAACGGGGGGTAACGAAAGAAATCAGGGGAGTGTTTGGTTAGCCGCAGGTGGGTTTTTGGTGTGCACAGCCGTGACCACCAGGGTCTCGGTGGTGTCTTTGTGTGGTCAGCCGCAAACCAAAATTCCAGTGGGAGCCATCGAGGGTGTTTGTTTGTATCAGTGGCAACCGAGACCCTTAAGGTCTCGGTGTGTCTTAGCATCGAAACAGGGGGAAATGACGCAGGTCAGTGGGAACTAGGTACATCGTAGTGGGTAGTATAGGCAGCGCAGGGGGAACCACATGAACAGCGGTGGCAGCCAACTTTAGCCGGTGGCTACTGTTTGGTGGCAGCAGCAAGGGCCGCAGCCATAGGTCTGTGGTGGTCGTTGGTTTTGTATCGGGAAGGTTTTGACTCGGGTTTCAGGTGTACGCTTGAAGGATAAAAACAATGGGTTTTATTTAATTAAGATTAAATCATTTTATCAAATAAGTTTTTATGGCATAAATTAACCAAGTTATAAATGCTTTATTAATTTAATTAGTAAATTAAATTAATGATGGTTTAATGAGTTTTATTAATTAAAATGTATGCTTTTATTTAAATGACTTAATTCTCATGGAAACTATTTTGGAAACTTTCTATTTTAGGAAAATTTCTATTTCAGGAAACTTTCTATTTTTAGCAGGTTAATTATAACAATATAATAATACGATAATACATGTTATACCCTAATCAGAAATACTTAAGAACAATCAGATTTAACAGATTATACACAAAACAGTAAAACAATACAAGAACGTATAAATCAAGTTAAGAATAGTAAGAATCAGTAAAAGTAAACAGTAATCAGTCAACTCATTCGTGTCCTTTATACATGTAGCTATTGTGAAGTCAGAGTAGGAGTTTACATCTGTTTTCTTTGCAGTCAGTTACTGGACACAAGGTACGGATTTCCCGTCCTTCAGTATGAACTTCCTTTCCTATGCATGATTAGGATTTCCCGTATGCAGCCAAATGTTTTTCCCAGTTATATGTTATGAACATTACATGAATTACCATGATAATTATGTTAAATTGCCTGAGCTTTATATACATACATGACCAGTTTCATCTAGTTACGGAGGTACCATAACCATGACACTTGAGGTACCGGTGTCATGACTCCTCTATGGGGGAGTGATTTCTCGCAGTGTCCCTTTTATTTCAGTTGGCCATTTATCAGTATATTATCAGCGGGACGAATGGGTGCATCCTAGTTTTTCAGTTTACATTTATCAGGTGAATGTGGTGTGTGCTCTACATCCTTCACATTGGAGTTGATCCCTCAACCTAGTTTATTTAGAGGTCACCCCTCTAACAGCATGACGAGGTCACCCCTCTAAGTATTCATGCCACATTGTTATATTACATGACCTATATAAGCTCTTGGCACTTAAAATACAGTACATATATGTTTTCAGATTTAACAGTTAATAGTTCAGTTTTACAAGTAAAACCAAGTTTTCCCGGACATACACAATTTCCGTTGCTTTTTGCTTATCACTCTTTTAGTTTCAGTATTTGCTACATGTTTGATTTCAGTACTTCTTATCATGCTTTTATATCCGTTCACTAGGCGTTATGCTCACCCGTAGTTTCTTTTCATGTTCCAAACGGCAGGTACACATGGACGCTCTTAGGATTTTGAGAGTATGTGCATTTGGGTGAGAGCTATCCAGACTTTCTTACTTTATTCCCTTCATACATTACTATGCTTGTTTGGACATTGTTTAGTCCTTCCTTTCAGTACTTAATTTTACATGGTTGAGCTTATGTTTGGACTATCGATGTTCGATTCCGGTTTTTCCTTTATGGTCATATAATATTTGTTTTTAGACATTTACCTTGCATGCTTTTATGACACGCCAATTATGGTATCAGAGCCTAAGTTTTCGACCTGTAGGCTCTAAAACTGACATGTGACTAGTGGGTAGTCACCCGAAACTTCCTATATTTTGGCATTGTTATCTTCATGTTTCTCATGCATTTCATCAGTCAGTTTTCTTAATTTTGACTAAGTAAAAGGTTGGTACAGGACTGGCCATATTTAGTCGCATGTGCTTTTTTGCGAATTTTTCGTTTGGGTGAACCGACCCATAGGCATTCACCTTTGCTATTTCAGATTATGTGTTGTGAACCGACCCATATGCGTTTATTTTGCTCATTCAGATTTTGTTTTGGTGAACCGACCCATAGGCGTTCACCCTTACTCATGTTAGATTCATGTTTTTAGTCGAATGTTATTTGGTGAACCAACCCATAGGCGTTCAGCATTGCTCAAGTCAAATTTCATGCTTTTCAGTCGAATGTTGTCTTGTGAACCGACCCATAGGCATTCACCTTTTATCATATCACGAGGTTTCATTGAAGTTTGACTATATTTTACAAAACCGTAATTAAATAATAGATTTTTCCGCTTGTAAAACTCTGGGGTCTCTGTATAAAAACTCTGATGTTTATGATGTAATGTATATGTTTTGGTTACATCATCTTTGTGTCAATAGTATTTCAGTGTTTCTTATACCAAGATGTGGCACCCCCTTACTGCCTACGTGTTTCCTTGCCCGATTTTGGGGGTCTCACACAACGTCCAAAGCTGTTGTACAGCGGGACTTGACTTACTTGCATGAAAGATCACGAAAGCAATGTGTGATTCTGACTGAAAAAGAATGCTGGAACTTTGATGCAGAAAAGCTGCGTTTTTGATTATTTGAATGATTGAAATTCGAGTTTAATTTATAGGAATTATATGTCTTGGTCACTAAGACAAAATATTTGTTTCAGAATTAAACTTTCTGAACTTATTTTCTGCTAAATTAAACCAACATGAAAATCTGTTATTTCTAAAACAGATTCGCAAAGCTGTGACAATCCGTCAATTTATGATCGATATTTTATTCTCGAGTATTATTTAAAATCATTACTTTAATGTTCTATTATGAACTCACTCATTTTTGAGAAGAAATTTGGATTTACATCATAAAGTAGCATCGACTACGTCTAAACCGGAGGACTCTACGTTACGTGTTTACGTTTACATACACCATTTTTGGTGACAGTCTGACATTTCAGAAAATAAATTTATCCTTGAATATTATTTTGGAATTTTAAATTTGCGTTGGTTCATAAACTCACAAATTTACGAAAACAGATTAGGACTTACGTGCATAATTTAACGTCCTTTACGACTAAACCGGAAACCCTAGGTTTACGCATTTACGCTTTTGAACTCTGTTTTTTATGAGACAATTTTTATTAGAATCGTTTTGTACCGTAGAATCATAATTTATAAAAACGTTTTTCGTAAAACGACCCGAGGGCACGCAAATCGAGGAAACTAGAATCGAGAAGTACCCGTAAATTAATAGGGGATGAAACAAGTTACACTTGTCCCACCCCCTCACTATGGGCGGCCAAACTAGCCACTTAAACCTACTTTTGTGTCAAGTGATGGACATTTGTCCACATGGTTTATCAAAAACCACTTAAGCTACAAAACTACTAACATAAACCATTTCTCTCATAACCCAACATGCAAACCACCTACATCTCTCTCTACTCTCTCCTTTGTATCGTCCACTATACCACCACCACCATTTCCATCAATTCAACCTCAAATCTTATGTAATGTTACATATGATGATAACCTATTGAAGACATGAAGATTGGAGGTGATCTTAACCTATGAAAAGGAGTTTTCATGAGGTTCAAGGGCTGATTTCATGGAGGTGTTCATCCATTTGAAGGACCCAAGAAGTTGTCTTAAAAGGTTGAAGATTTGGTGGCAAGATCAAGCCTTGATCATCCAACATCTCATCCTTTCCATCATATAGATTGGTATAGAGATCAATTTCTTTCTATCACCCTATTGTTTTGAATATGTATTTATGTATTTTCTTCAAAAATATATATGGATATGATGATGAATGATGATCAAAGTATTATGTGGGGATTTGATGTTGATAGATTTGGTTAAATGGACTAAAATCTATATGTAAAGATGTTAAAGTCTTGACTAAACTTTTAGGCTGTATAAAAAAGTAAAGAACCATATGATAACTTGATGGAATGACTTGGATTATTGAATATACAGTAAGGTATATGACTTTTACATATGTGAGAGTTGACCACTCAATGGAATCAATAAAATGAGCAAGATATGATCAAAACATTATTAAGGTTCAAATTTGTATAGTCTGTTTTGGACGAATTATTAGAGACACTTAGAAGATGATTGAGCAGTAGCTAAACAGGATTTAATTAGAGCACATATTATGTAGTTTGTGCTGCCCAAAATTGAGCTTCTATCTCCTTGTAGAACTCAAGATATAGTAAAAATGGTTAAAGTGAGTTTCATAATCAGATTTCAAAAATAAAAGTATATATTATAATATAAGCACTCAAGTAATACTAATATAAAATACATACCTAAAACCCACTAACTTATGATAATACTTATAAAAATAAGGTATATACTTTGATAAATAATTGTGACATTTTATAGAATTTCAAATTGATATGTTTTATAAGTTATAAAACTATACATATAAGTTTTACGTCTTTTCGGCTAAAACCGAAAGATTAACGTTTTCGTCAAATAAAACTTAGACGGTCGGACCCGTCTAATATAAACTTTTTATAACTCAACTACTGATATGTAAGTACATCTTACAAGTAAAAACCGATAAAACCCGAGCTTTATAACTTATGTACATTAACGGGCCAAAGTAGCCTTATTGGACTATTAGCCCAACTAGATTGGCTAAACTACTCATGGGATTAACCCACTTGGGTCTAACATATGAGTATAAGCCTGGTCTTAAAAAGATAAATTTACTAATAAAATGATATTGGACTTTAATGGGCTTATTGGGCCTTAATATATAAATAAGTGAAACTAGTGTAACTAGTCAAAAATTTGACTAACACATAACACTATAATGTGTATGAAGATATAGAATCCCACTTGATCATCATCATACTTATGATATCATCATATATACATAGCCATTTTTTTTATAAAGTCATTGGACAAGAGTCTAAGACGAGTATTATTTGTCTAGGTTTCCGTGATTGAAGCACGTACCGTACATCCAAATCGCCGATAACCCACCTTTCCCAATCAACGTAAGTTCATAGCCTCGCACTATTTTAAATGTTTTATGAAATGTTTTATAAACCCGGGAGGGAGATAACATTCTAGTTTTAATAAAATAGGACACTAGTTGTCCCAATTGTTTGCTAATTGATATGGACCCGAATGATTATATGACCCGATAAATGAAATGCAATAGATTATTATTAGTTAGGTTATGTCACTAAAAGTCCCATTAGCATGAATTGTGAACTACCGGGATTTGGTAGACGCTTATGCATATAATAGTACTATTTGGGGAAGATCACCCCAGTTCGCGCCTTGACGGTTGATCCCCGTCGTGCCACATTGATTGGTAAGCGAATTTATGTATGAGAAGATTTATATAAGCGTGATTATTGTGACGACACGCTGTTTTAGATGGGCAAATGAATTTCGGGTTAGCTACCCGTTGTTTGTTATAGTAGGTAGCAATGTCATGCGGCTTATAATAATCTAATATTAAAACTACTGATATACGAATTGTATAAGAACTCGTATTTTTCCCGGTAATTAAATTATTCTTTTATTAGTACTTTTCGATTTTACAATGTTTTACTTGTTCATCTTTACTTTTTCATATGTAAATCCTGGGATCTCCAGAATTTTAATTAAATAATATTTTAATTATTTTTTCTGATCATTAATAATATTTCGAATACGTGTTAATTACTATTTGTCGAACAAAGTATATGTCCGTCATTGACCGTGAATAATAGAAATGTTATCTGTTGTCGTCGTAATGATTTTTCGCTTTAAAGGCATTCTTCATAAATTTTTGATAAACTTTTAAGTGTCATTCACTTATATAACGCGTTAACATTTAGTAAATTATAAGTTCTCATTTTTATATCAAAAATGTCAACGTGCTGCGAATGTCAAAGTTTTTATTTTATATTGAGCGTTTATTTTTCGTGTCTAACATGTACTTTTTAAATCGCGTAACTTTTAAAGTATCAGGATTCAACAATACCCATTTTTACAAATTGTGGGCGAGTTTATAATAATAATCCCACCTTTTTATACAGTGCCACATTCCATTCATTCACCCAACCAATTTTTGAAGTGTCCAACTAATTAACAGGTGTAAGATATAGATTACATGTATTATGTAAAGGAGATAAAATAGATTTAGTCTTCCACTTTTAGCAAAACAAATTATCCGAACATTTCCTTGTGGTCTTTAACAGAACCGAAAGTCACATTTGATCACCTTCATCATACAAGTTGCACCATCAATATTTTTGACGTTAAGGGACTGAATAAAATAGATGCTTGTAAGAGATTAATATTTAGGCTGGAATTCTTTATGTATTCAAATGGTTTATGAGATTTACTCATCGAGTTCATATCAATATTGAATCGGCTTGATAGTCTTGGATTTATTGTTCTCGTTCTTCATCAATTCGATTGTAAGGATCATTTGAATTCTACCTCTTGTTCTTGTTTATTTTCTTTTATGATCTTACATATTATAATTTCTATAAATTATTATGTATTTAATAGTTTCATACATTGTTTTGAAATATTTGGACATCGTACTTGGTTGTGAAAAAAAAACTACTCAAAATAGTGCTTGTCATCATGGTTTTGATTTGGTAATATTGGTCAGTAGCTAAACACCAAATGGGTTCACCAAGAGACTTGGTAAGAACAACTAGGCTGTAGATGAATATTTTATCTTCGATTCGCCGGGTCGCACACCTCGTGACGATACCCGATGCATTAGTTATAGCCGTAGCGACGAAATATGTCTAATACGAGAAATCAAACGGTATCAACTTAAATCGCTTAAACTTTGGATGGTGACTGCTCATATTATTGAAAACAAATGATGTTTAAGATGCTTATTAAGTTTAAGATGAGTCATTGAAGTGTTTTATTTATCTTGGGTTGAGTTTTAGGTCATTTGGGGCAAGTACTCGTTTGGGACAGCAAGTATTTCAGAAATTGGGTCAACTTCAAAGGGTTGTATCTTGATGAAAATGGGTCTTTTGATATAATTTTTGAGCCTAACATCAAGTCCTCTGAATCTTCTTTTAAAAAATATACGTCGTTTGTAAATTTCCAGTCGTTTGGTCAGCGAGGTATGTAAAATGGCTTCAAGTATCAAAACTGCCAGATTTTAAAGAGTTGAACACTTGGATAAATTGGGCTATAAATCTTACACCATTGCAAATCACAACTTGAAACTAATATATGAGATGATCCTAAGTGTTATTTAGAGTCTCCATTCGACCTAAAGTATAAAACAATCATTTGTACACCTCCTAGTTTAATTACTTTGATGTGACCAGAATTCACTATTTATGGAATCGGATCTGTACAGTCGAGTTAAAATCCTTAATAAAATTTGTGAAAATTATATAAGACACATAAGACTTAGTATATTGAAACATTAAGAAAAATTTCTCGTTGAATAATTTGACCTTGGTGAAATTATCGCCGTAAAGATATTAAACACGGGAAAAAATTTAAGTTATCGAGTCTATATGGATATGGTGCTATATGATGACGGAATGAGTATTTTGTGAACGAGACAATTTTAAATGAACGTTAACTAGTAGGAAACACTTATATATATAATCCAAGACATGATAATTTTTGGATTATAAGATTCGAGCTTATATAAGTCGGGATAAAAGTAGAAAACCGACCGGTTATATTATAAGTATCGTAAACATTCAAAACTTATATATTTTTAATCAATGTTTCATACAATTTTATAAAACGCTAAGTACAATGTCCAATCTATTTAAAAGGTATTATAAAACTGGTATGCATGCATTCGCCTTGTTTTTATAAACCTAAGACGCCTAACTTTATTTTAGGACATTGTTTGAAGCTTGCGTTTTTTCGACATATCTTATTTGTCGTTCTACTTCTGCCACTATTAACTTGATTGTTATCATCAGTCGATATTGATTTCACTAAGGTGAGTTCATAGCCCCTTTTTACTACTTATACATTGTTTCTAAACGCGGGGTAAGATTTTACATGGTGGAACACATTAATTTAAAACTGTATGCTATCCAGAACTTGTATGCTATCCAGAACTTGTATGCTATCTAGAACTTGTATGCTTTCCAGAACTTGATGATTTCCAACAGATTTTCATTATTATTATTGCTTTTAGTTATAGCCCTTAAGTTTCCTCTCCTGATCATGAACCGTTAATTTACTTGTGTTTCTAAGCGCGAATGTTGTGGGTGGATCCATCGGGATTGACAATCCCCGTCCCATGTTGCGGTTGTTTAACCATGACGCATTTCATTTGTTTATACTTGAGTATTTAGGCTGAATACTCACTAGAGGAACTTACATTGAGTTAAGCTTCGGTTCATGAAATAAATAGCAATAATAATGGTTTCGGACTATGGTTATCGTACGTAACCATTTTCCCCATTACTTGTTTACAAATGAATGCTTGTGTTCCACACCTTTACTGCTAAACCTATGAATATCACTCAACTTTATGTTGACGATTTTACATGTTTAATCTCAGGTATTATTACTTAGCTTTGCTTGGATAGGAGCCCGTAGGATATTATCGCAGCTTGGAGATTTCTGTGTTACTTTTTAAAGTTTGGTTTTGGTAAAAGCTGTCAGAAGTTTAACCTATATTTTTGGTAACAACATGTTACAAAACCATGTTTAAATAATAGATTTTCCGCTTATAAAACTCTGAGACCTTTGTTTAAAAACTCTGATCTTTTTGTGATGTAATGTATAAGTTTTTATTACGTCAACTTTATGTCAACAGTATTTCATTGTTTCTTGTACCATGACGTGGAACCCCTTTGCCGCCTACGTGTTTCCTTGCCTGATTTTGGGGGTCTCATAGATTGGTATCAGAGCGATAGTTATAGGGAACTAAGTCGTTTTCAAAACTTAGTCTATAACCAAAAGTTCAAATATTTCATGTTATGAGTGTCAAACATAAAATCTGCCAATGTTGTTCGATATCTGAGCGGGTAACTCTCTAATCCTTATTATTTATTTTTAATTATCGTTGTAGTATTTCATCTCTTTATTACATTTTGAAAAATTACATTACCCTAATGACGATAATTACTATCTCTTTTCAAAGCATTGTGCTTCATGAATTATCATTGGATATTACTTGATTACATATGCCCTTACTGTATTCTTTGAATTTTTGTTCTTGAGAATTGTTCTTGTTACGATAATTTTATATTGTTATTACATTACATACTTGTATTCAGAGCGCGTGTGATGCCGACTTTTCATACTCTCTTTTCTGAGTACTATTGTTATTTCGGTTATGCATGATTCGACTAACCTCATATACTCGTTCGTTTTGAACCGCCTGTTTTTCTCGACTCATTCTGTTACATTTTGTGTATACTCTCGTAATACCATTGTTTGGTATTAAATAAGTGTTACTTTCAATGAAATTTCTGATTTTCATTTTACTACCGTGCGTGTTACCTTCATTGTTTAACTCTTTTAAGATATCTATTTAGATATCTATTTAGATATCCAAATTGTTTCCGACCATTTGTGATTGAATGTTTAGAAAAAAAATAGTCTATAGACCATTATGTTGCTCAATGTGTCTCCGAAAAAGACTAAAGGACATCGTGTGAGTCACACATCTCGAAGCATTTCTTGAATCCGTGTTGAATAATATTGTGGGTTTTCGTAACCTTGATTGACTTTTACGTCACCGTTTTACACGACACTTGTATATCGATCAAATATTATTTCATTGACCATTCTTCGTTTCGACTTCGAATTACAACTTCCGTTTGTACCTTGAAAACACCATCATCATCTTGTAATTCATCATATATTATGTAGCGATTGTTTAGAATACAAGTCTACTTCTACAAATTTGTATCCTCCCTTTTCATTAAACTTCCTCGCTCAAGGAGTGCGACTTTTTAATATTCCATTTCTTTATCGGTATGTCTTATGATTTTGGAAAATCACACCGCCAAAAGACCTTCCTGCATTGCATCTTGAAATCGTAGACACGAATGTCATGCGCCGTTTTTGATTTCTTTGTTTATTATTAGCATTCTTAAACCATTTCTATACTATGTTTTTCCTTATATGCTTAATTATACAATCTAATTTCGTCTTTATAGAATCCACAAGTAATGTATGTACATTAATTCTGGGTTATTATGAAGTTTGATTTAATTTCAAGGTGTGTCGAAAAATATACTTTGTGTAGAAGATTTACAGGTAATTTAACGGTGTCGAGAAAATATTTTTATAAGCTTTAGACTTAAAAAATATATTCCTACTAGTTGAGACGTTCATTTAGACATAAAATTCGACCCATAACTTAAAAACGAGCAAGTTACGCTCAGTTGAAATTTGTAAAATTTAAGAACTTATTTTCTGCGTATATGAAAATTTGTTGCTGATGCAAAATCTTACAAGGGTATTTTGGTCATTTTACATTAGGTTTCAGGTCTCGTTAAAACTAGAAAGTTGTCCAAAACATTGTTTTGAACCAAATTGATTTAGACTTTGAGTCTTAAAAATGTCATTTAGCAAAGTCAATTGGTCTGGTCAGACTCAAAAGTCAAACTTAAAAGTCAAAGCTTATAGAATTTAAAAATATGGATTCCTTTATTTCTTTCTTTCATACATGACTTATTTGTCATTCTATTTTATCTTTCTTCTACCTCTAACAAACTACTGATTTGGGTCGAGGTTTGAAGTTCTTGTTTTTACATCTTTCATTATCATTTTGACACGTGTCTCATGACGATTCCGGATAAACCTTTTGAAACCTTATCATCTTGTAACCATTTCTCAAAATTGTCTTATCAATTACTCTTTACTATTCTCGTGTAACCCACACGCTATTTTATAAGATGTTATATTGTCACCTTATAAACATAAGTTATTATTGTTTTACGAATAATTTTATAAAATGTTCTACATTGGTCATTGTTTTACGATGTATTTTCACAAATTGTTCAACATTGGTCTTATAAAGAAATCTTGTAACATTAAAGTTATTGTTTAAATATCTAGCGAATTTCTTACTCTCGAAAACGTTTCATAAATTACTTCGATTCCTATTCTACAAATGGCATTATATACATATTTTAAATCATATGATATGTAATACTGTTTTGACGAAGCTGAGCATCGCATTGCTAGTACTAAATTATGCATGGCCTGATCACCCATGCGTAATTTAGAAGGAGCCATGCGAGGCCAAATAGTAGTCACCTTAAATATTTGGCCAAGAACCAATTTTTTTACTTATGTTCTTTAAAAAGTTAGATAAAATAAAGTTATGAAAACTTTTATATCTTAAGCGAGTAGCACCAGTTCACGACATACACCTATGATCCCTTCCCTTTTCTCGAACAAAGTACATGCCTCAAGCACATATTTCCTTACTCAACGGTCTTTGTTTTACTTGTTACCTCATCTTCCTTCGTGACATAATTCTCGTTACCACTTGTCTAACTTCTTACCATTGATACCAGACTTGAAAGTTTTAATGTGTTTATGCTTATTCATTGATTAACCTTCTCTATCTATTTTGGTAGGCCTTCGAAACATCACTCGACGTGGATAATGATTTTCTTTATCCGTCATGATGTATATTAGACTATATCGTCTTGAAATTCATTCATGTGAACCATGTATTGATTTCGCCTCTCATTGCTAATATTTTTCATTTTGCTAGAATTACTTTCAAGTGACTTCTTAAAAATCTTCTTTGATTCGAAAATTTGTTGTGTGACTTTTCTCTTTCGATCGTGTATCAACCATCGAGAACCTAATAAGCCATTGTTGATGACACCAACCACACTCCAGATGATTACTTGCCAATCATTTGTTTCTTATTATCCTTACCATCGATGCATCTATTCTATCATGTTCATTAAGAGTTGATACGAATTACGTTTTATCACCTTGTGCTATTGCTCGCATATTAATTATTGATTATTATTCGTGTCATACTCGTTTTCTATCTTGTCACCTTTTGAAAATCCGAACATGTCACATGATTACCATTTGGTGCAATAAACGCCTTTTAGATTTCTAAAAATTATTCTAAATTTTTAAGAACGTTTTACACATTATATCAAGTGGTTAAATTACCAAAATAATTGTTTCAAGTTAAATATCAGATCTATACATCCTCCTTGGTAGATTTATAACTAGTGTTTAAAAGGATGTCAAGTTTTATCTTTTAAAGTATTTGATTGTATCATACTATATTTTCAATCTAATGAAATTATCGATTTAAATTATAATTTCTAACAATGATTCTAAATAATTTGGAAATTTTGACTTTTCTAATGGTAACGATAAACCTGAGTTTTTAACAATAATTTCATTCAGTCATCCAAAAGCTCTTAAGCTGACTGAGATAATTATTTGAACTGAGTTACTTTTATTTTGAAATTTTTATCAAGAAAATACTTAAGCTCAGTTTGAAAGTAATACTAAATCCTAGACAGGTAATTGTGACAACTTGTATTTTAAATGTTCATATGTAATTCATTATTCTCTTCTATTTTTACTTGTAATTAGATTGTTACGCTTTAAGATTGTCATGTTTTTCAGTTTGTGCGATTTGCGATTCCTTGTTGATGATCAATCTAACTCGTTTTAGCGCACCTTATCCGTGCAAGCCATCATTGTGTTCATTTTACCCTTAATATTTTCTAGCATTGAAAAGTTATTATTCTAATCCAAGTTTGAAAATTTATTCGAAAAGGAGTTAAGGAACTGGAGCATAATGAATTCTAATTGTTAAGGTACGTCGTGGTGCAGAAATTACCTGAGAAGAAATGAATCAGTTCTAAACTATGTATCTCCTTTTGTTTGCATCTTCTTCTGTCTCCAGTGGAACTCTGTGGGACCAGAGTTCTTTTAGGATGGTCGACTATAAGAACTCGTATTTTTCCTGGTAATTAAATTATTCTTTTATTAATACTTTTCGATTTTACAATGTTTTACTTGTTCATCTTTACTTTTTCATATGTAAATCCTGGGATCTCTAGAATTTTAATTAAATAATATTTTAATTATTTTTCTGATCATTAATAATATTTCGAATACGTGTCAATTACTATTTGTCGAACAAAGTATATGTCCGTCATTGACCGTGAATAATAGAAATGTTATCTGTTTTCGTCGTAATGATTTTTCGCTTTAAAGGCATTCTTCATAAATTTTTGATAAACTTTTAAGTGTCATTCGCTTATATAACGCGTTAACATTTAGTAAATTATAAGTTCTCATTTTTATATCAAAAATGTCAACGTGCTGCGAATGTCAAAGTTTTAATTTTATATTGAGCGTTTATTTTTCGTGTCTAACGTGTACTTTTTAAATCGCGTAACTTTTAAAATATCGGGATCAACAATACCTATTTTTACAAATTGTGGGCGAGTTTATAATAATCCCACCTTTTTATACAGTGCCACGTTCCATTCATTCACCCAACCAATTTTTGAAGTGTCCAACTAATTAACAGGTGTAAGATATAGATTACATGTATTATGTAAAGGAGATAAAATATATCTAGTCTTCCACTTTTAGCAAAACAAATTATCCGAACATTTCCTTGTGGTCTTTAACAGAACCGAAAGTCACATTTGATCACCTTCATCCTACAAGTTGCACCATCAATATTTTTGACGTTAAGGGACTGAATAAAATAGATGCTTGTAAGAGATTAATATTTAGGCTGGAATTCTTTATGTATTCAAATGGTTTATGAGATTTACTCATCGAGTTCATATCAATATTGAATCGGCTTGATAGTCTTGGATTTATTATTCTCGTTCTTCATCAATTCGATTGTAAGGATCATTTGAATTCTACCTCTTGTTCTTGTTTATTTTCTTTTATGATCTTACATATTATAATTTCTGTAAATTATTATGTATTTAAGAGTTTCATACATTGTTTTGAAATATTTGGACATCGTACTTGGTTGTGAAAAAAAACTACTCAAAATAGTGCTTGTCATCATGGTTTTGATTTGGTAATATTGGTCAGTAGCTAAACACCAAATGGGTTCACCAAGAGACTTGGTAAGAACTACTAGGCTGTAGATGAATATTTTATCTTCGATTCGCCGGGTCGCACACCTCGTGACGATACCCGATGCATTAGTTATAGCCGTAGCGACGAATATGTCTAATACGAGAAATCAAACGGTACCAACTTAAATCGCTTAAACTTTGGATGGTGACTGCTCATATTATTGAAAACAAATGATGTTTAAGATGCTTATTAAGTTTAGGCTGAGTCATTGAGGTGTTTTATTTATCTTTGGTTGAGTTTTGGGTCATTTGGGGCAAGTACTCGTTTGGGACAACAAGTATTTCAGAAATTGGGTCAACTTCAAATGGTTGTATCTTGATGAAAAATGGGTCTTTTGATATAATTCTTGAGCCTAACATCAAGTCCTCTGAATCTTCTTTTAAAAGATATATTTCGTTTGTAAATTTCTAGTCGTTTGGTCAGCGAGGTATGTAAAATGGCTTCAAGTATCAAAACTGCCAGATTTTAAAGAGTTGAAAACTTGGATAAATTGGGCTATAAATCTTACACCATTACAAAACACAACTTGAAACTAATATATGAGATGATCCTAAGTGTTATTTAGAGTCTCCCTTCGACCTAAAGTATAAAACAATCATTTGTACTGTTGGAAATACGTTTTTACGTATTTATAAAGGATCGGTCGCTCCAACGATATATTAATGTATTAGGCTCGTGATCCAGTTGTAAACAATATAGCCCATATAGCCCACATGTAGGGTGGGCTATATATATCCCCTCCTAGCATTTTAGGAGGGGTGGCTCTTTCATTTTCTCACTTTTCATTTAATAAATTTACTTTCTCTCTCTATCTTTCTCCTCCTCTCTTCTTTCTCTCTCTATATCCATCTTCTTCCTCCTCCTCCTCCATTCAATCAATAGACTAATTCATAGATTGCACAATCCCAAGAAACCGTATACCTTCAATTGGTATCAAGAGCCATGGTTAAATCTTAGGATTTGCATATTTTTATTGATTTAGTGGTTATATTTTATTTTTTTATTTCTTTTACTTTAATTTTTTTGGATCGTATATACTTTTTTGTGAATCAATTTTTGATTCTTAGGATTTTTATTAAATAATCAGTTTTTTCAGTCTATCAATTTTTATCAATCTTGTTAAGTCAATCAGTTTTTTTTATCATCCGTTTGTTGATATCAATTTAATAAAAAAAAATCATCAGCTTGTTTCTTTTTAGATCTATTGCTATTGGTCAAATCATTTTCAATTTTTCAAATTAGTTTCTATTTTTCATCTATTGTTTTATCAGTTTTTTATATTTTTTTATATATTTTATTTTATTTTATTTTTATCAGTTTTCTTTTTCTGGGTTCCCATCAAATCTGTCCAACTGTCCATCATTTTTTTTAATCTGGGTTTCTTTCAACCTGTTTGTCCCAACCAATCTGTCCAATCCGTCCCATCTGTACCAATTTCTGTTTTTTTTTCTTTTTTTTTCTTTTTTTTTTCTTTTTTTTCAGTTTTATAATCTGTTTTCTTTTTATATAATCAGTTTTTTTATTATCAATTTTTATAACTAATTTAAAAAAAAGATGGGATTTTTGAGATCTGGTTTCATTTATTCAGATCTGGTATAAAATTTTTTTCCGGATGAAGAGGTTATTCCGGATCAACTTGTTATTCCGGATGAACCTATTTTGCGAAAACATTCCGGATGAACCACTGTTTAGATTATTCCGAATGAAAAGTTTCTTCAAAACATTCCGGATGAACCGTTTTTTGAATTATTCTGGATGAATAAAATTATTCCGCATGAACGGTTGAATGAACTGAAGACGATTCAAATATAACGGGAATTTAAAGACTCAACAGATTCAAACGCAACAGTCCCAACATTCGACTCGTCTTGTAATCCATACTCTTTTTTTTAGACCCTTACCCACACCACTCACCCTCGAACCCCACACCCTCATTAGACTCTCGACCTCACAGCCTCTCGCTAACTAGACTCCCACTCACCTCACTCGACTCGACCCTCACCCACATCAGACCCAACAACACCCTCACTCTCAATCCACACCCAACATTAACCCAAACAGACTCTCGACACCCTCGACACAACTCAAGACTCACACTAACAACTCTCAATCTCAACCAACACTCGTCTCCACATATCCCAACCCACCCGACAAACACACTCGACCAACACCTCACGACCCACACCTCGTCACAAAAACCAACCCCTACCCAAACACCCTCGACACAGACACCCTTGACAGACTCCATCTTAACCAAAAGATTCGAACCCAAAAATCTTTCATTGATCAAACTTCCTCGATCAAGACTCAACAAAATTAAAGAAATTATCTTACCCGAGACCTTTTATATCAAGATCTTGAAGTCAACGAAATCTTGTGTTATTCATAATTGTTGATTTGTGAGATTGTGGGTGATAGGATTATAAGCAGGTGAAAAAGCAGGTGAATTTAGAGGGTAAGCGTTAGATTGTGAGATTGTGGGTGAGATTGTATGAGTTTCAGATCTGTGGGTGAGATTGGGAGGCGAAATTTTTTTGGGTGTGTAATCAAGAAGAAGTGACGGAGGAAACTATTTTTAAGAGAGAGAGATATAAGATAGGAAATAGTCAGACGGAAGGTTTATACTTGGGAGAAGTCAACAAGTATAAAATATTGGGCGGAGCAAACTATGCTACTGCCACGTTTCGTTTATTGTTTTAAAATAAACTATGCAACTGCCACGTTTCGTCACAATCCTCGTTTCGTTTAGTTCACAAAATTATTTTTTAAAAAGTTAATTTTTTTTAAATCTCAATTAGTTCACAAAATAATTTTTTGAAGAAATTATTTCAATTTTCTTAAACGTTAATTTTGTAGGTTAATTTTTGGTACATCGTATTGAGGCGGGTATTTAGAAAGAACCAAAGTGGTAAAATATTTGACGGACCGATCATTATATTTACAGTAGCTTGGGTTTACTTGTTGACGGGCTTTATTTTTGGAGTGAGCCGACTTTGCTTTGGTCTCCGGTTTAATTTATCATCGTTTGAGCCGACTATAATTTTTTAGCCTAGTAAAGAGTTACACCATCATACGAGGATTGTGACGAAGGTTTACAGTTTTGCTTGGGGTGTAAAATCTCGTAAAATCGACTTCACGATTTCTTCACGAATTGTAAAATTCCGAAAACAACCACATCCACATCATTTTTCATCGATATTCAATGGATTCGTTCGATTCGACATGTCAAAAGGGAGAAGCGCATAAAATGCAAGACAAAGCTAGTGATAATGGCATCACTTTATTTCGAATGCTTCAGTCTCATCTTGTCACTCTTTCATGGATTCAAGGAGGGAGCGAATTTGTGACCATCTTTGGTCAAGATCGTCATATATTCATCGACTCAATATTCACCACTTTTTCCCAACTCGCCGAGCAACTCAACAATGAAAACTTCAATCACTCTGCATCGGAACTTGCATATAAGACTCTTGTGACACAACTCACGCCTTTCCTCCAATACAATATCATCAAGTCGGAAAGTTCAGTGATTTGCCAATCTTTTCTTCGAGATACACATACCGAGCTTCGAGTTTTCCGTGATACAATATTGAAACTCATGACATCGGTCTCGTCTTCGATTTATCAAAGATCACAACTTCAGCAAGCGTATGATAATGGAGTGCAAGAATCAATGACGCAGATGCAAGAGGAGAATGGTCATACGGTTGACAACTTGGAGCATAACGATGGTAAGAGCACGGAATCAGGAGGACAACATGATACTAGTGGCACGTCAGGGAATGTTCACGAGATCTCTTTTGATGACACCTTACCCGTTTATGACGAAGAGCCTGCAAACATGGTACAATGTAATGTTGTTTATGATGTATATGCTGATGCCATGCCGCATATTGAGCATTCTGAACCTAATTATGACAAACATGGGATGGAAAAGAGTGATAGAAATACCACTTCTGATTCATCCGATGTGAGTCATAATGGGGGAGAAAGTGTTCAAAATGCTAAACATCATGATAATTGTCTTTTGACTGCTTCATTGACTGCTTCTGATTCTAAGATTAGAGAGCTCGAAACGATTGTAGCTCAACAATCAAAAGATCTTGAGGATGCCAAACTTGAATTTTCTAAGAAAACGAACAAATTTGAAACATACTTTGAAAAACTTGAAAAGTCAAACGCTGTTCTTGAAAGAAAATTGGATCAAAAAGTTTTAGATTCTAAAGCTGAAAAGGAAAATCTTTTGAAACAAATTCAGTTACTAGAGTCTAATTTGGCATCCCAAGATAGATTGCTCAAAGAAAATGAAACGTTAAAGGCTCAAGTTCAGGAAAAGGTCTTTGCTATAGCTGCGTTGAAAAACGAATTAAGGAAAAATAGAGGACCTAGTGTGGACACTAAGCTTGAAAAACCATCAATCTTGGGGAAACCGCCTACAAATCAGTTCATCAGACAGTCGATTGTCAGACAACCTACTGCATTTAGATCCGAGCGACCACAATCCTCGAGACCGCAGTTTGCCTCCCAAGTTGATTTGGTTCATTTTCTTAGACCAGTCACTCCAGCAACTAGGCCCAATGTGTTCAAAACAGCTTTGGCAAGACCTAATCACATGATTGCCTCTAGTTTCCCTAAAAATACCAAGACCACGTCTAGAACTAGTTCAAATGACGTTTGCCATAAATCCGGTCTTAGGGAAGCTAAGCAAAAGACACATGTAAGAGATAGCAATGTCAAACCTAGTCACATGCCTTCTAGATTACCCAACACTGCTAACCGTAGCATGTCATCTCCTAGGAGCATCGATCAATCATCTAGGAATTACTCGGACATTAAATATGCTACTTGTAAAACATGTAGAAAATGTGTCTTTACGGCAAATCATGATTCTTGTATCAAGAAACTTCTTAACGAGGTTAACTCCCGTACTCGGACATTAAATATGCTACTTGTAAAACATGTAGAAAATGTGTCTTTACGGCAAATCATGATTCTTGTATCAAGAAACTTCTTAACGAGGTGAACTCCCGTGCTAGACTTAAATCCCAGTGGGTTGCTAAAATCAAACCCATTGGTAAAATGTGGCGCCCCAATGGTAGAACTTTCACTCTTGTAGGAAACGAGTGCCCTTTAACTAGGATAATCTCCGACTCTACTAAGACTGCTAGGGAGGAAATTGAAAAAGATGATACATCACTTAAGCCTGAACTTAAGGTTTTCTATAAAAGGAAACGTTTGCCAACTAAGATAAGTGAATCATCTACTCAGGTCACCTCTGACACAAGTAAAGCCAACTGTGAACCCCCACGTGCTTCTATAATTGATATCGCTAACCCATGTCAAAGCATGCAAATTCCTAATGAGAATGCAGGTCCCAAAGTTGATGTTCCAAAAGAACGAAGCGGTCCAATCGTTGTATACCGTTCAACTAAGGACACTCTTAGAGTTTGGTTGCTGAAGAAGCAGATATCGGAGAAACTAGTATCTGAGGGGATTCATGGTTAAAGCTTACACAAGGACTTATAGTCACATTACAGACTATAACTCGATCTTCAAAGAAAGGAAAGTTTATCGCCGATGATAAACTTATCCTACTAACGAGAAATTAAATTTTCTCGGACACGAGCTATCATTAAAACTATTCAAAGGTTTTAAGCTCGTGTATATGGCTTACATTCAAATTCCAGTATGTAACCCGTTCTTCAAAGGTAGGAAAGTTTATCGCCGATGATAAACTTATCCTAACAACGAGAAACCAAGTTTTCTCGGGCATGAGCTTATATCAAAAACATTCCAAGTTTTTAAGCTCATGCACTATGACTTACAGTTAAATGTCAGACTGTAACTCGAACTTAAAATAAAGGAAAGATTATCTTTTATGATAAACTTATCCTAATAACGAGAAATTCATTTTTCTCGGGCATGAGCTTATATAAAAAACATTCCAAGTTTTTAAGCTCATGCATAATGACTTACAGTTAAATGTCAGACTGTAACTCGAACTTAAAATAAAGGAAAGATTATCTTTTATGATAACTTATCCTCTTAACGAGAAATTCACCTTTCTCGGTCATGAGCTTGTATTAAAACATTCAAAGTTTTAAGCTCAGAAAGGAAAGTGTATCTTTTAAATAAGAGAACTTTTCCTCATAACGAGAAACTAACCTTTCTCGGTCATGAGTTTTCCGTTAAAACAGTCAAAGTTTTCAAGCTCATGAAAACGACTTCTAAGTAAATGTCAGCTTAGGACTCGTTCTTCAGATAAAAGGAAAGGTTATCGCTGATGGTAACTTATCCTTACAATGAGAAGTTTACAACTTCTCGGACTTGAGCTTTCCTAAGATATTCCAAATCTTAAGCTCAAGTAATTGGTTTTCAAAACTTTGAACACAATTTTTCAAGAATTTCTCAAAAGGTTTTTCTAAATCTTTCAAAATTGTGTGTTCAAAAACGTTTTGATAAAAAGAGCATGTCTTCTGGAATCGATAATATTTACGAACCTAGAAATGTCATTCAATAATGACACGGGGTTATAAATAAAGTTCGAGCATAAGTTTAAAAGATTTAAAACATGCTCCATATGGTTTGCTATTATTTCCGATAGTAACCCGCTTTTCACATTGAAGTGAAGCATTTCACCGGAAAGCTTTGACTTCCGAATCCGAAGTTATCAACTCCACAATCCAAAGTTCGTTGCAATTGATATCTACATACTAGACGATGCGACTACTCAAACGACGACTACAGCTCTTTAACTAGAACACGGGTCAACAATTGAGGGGGAGCAATTGTCAAGCGTTCAGAATCTTTGACGCCGAAAGTGCCAAGTTCACATGTTGGTGTCAAGACAACAATATCAATCGTACACATGGAGTCAAGAGATAACTTCAGACGTGATGAAGAGACCAATATTCGTGAACAAGAACCATGTGATTCTATCATATGATGTTATCCATCATTAAGGTCCAACCTCGTAAATTGCTAATCTTGTGAATAATTATCATATATGATCTTTGCTAGTGATAAATACCTTACACTTGTGTTTAAAAGGTATTTAATTTACGTTTCAAGTATACCCTCATTAATTTAAGGGGGAGCTTGTAAAAATCATGAAGATAAATGGATTTAATCGGATTTGCATTTTTCTTCCCAAATTTTCTTAAAATGCTATTAAATCAATTGATATTAAAAACATCGATTGGGTTAATATTTTTAATATGGGGGAGAAAATGTGATTTAATATGGGGAATGATTAATCATAAATGGTTTGACTTAACGTGATAGCTCATCCCGACATGTGCGAAATGTTTTCGGATATCGTGGCATATGTTAAGGGGGAGCAAAATGGATTTGCACTTTAAAATGGATTTCATGGTGACATACACTTACCCAAAACATCTCTATTCACGACGGTGAAGATTGTGGTGACATAAGGATGGTAGGATAGGTTAAAGTCCAATGATTCCTCTAGAACCGGAGGAATCTTCCCAAGGACATTTCATAGCTAGAAATAGTAGTCCTTAGGAAAGATGGAGCAAGATTGTGAACGTAGCTGAATGCCGACCAAGTACTTAAGTTAGCACTGGAACAATCACAACAAGGTGCTAGTGATGACGTATTGGTAAGCATTGAAGGGGTTGAAGAATGAAAAAGAATTGTAAAGATAAAGGGTGTAAAGAAAGAAGCCCTCCTTACAACTTAGGCAGAAACCGGGTCAATATATATGCTATTAAGATCATTGTTTAATGATTCTTGATATTGAAGACAGACATCATGGACCCAGTGATGCAAGGCACAACCCATCTCAGCTAACTCAGATATCTCTTAAAAGATATTTGTTTTAATCACACGGAGACAACACATTATATATTGATTTATTCACTCCGAATAAATAGGTATTGAAATGGTGGCACTCCTCTCCAGCCTCCGATCACTAAAAATCCAAAATGCACGACTGAGTCTAGAGCCATTTGAGATCATCAAATATCTCATTAGGACACACTTTCATATTTCCTTGCTTCTTCACACACTGTGAAAAGTAAGAAAGATCTTAAGAGTCCTACGCAAAATCTTCATGATCTTGCCTGAACATCCGAGTAATACGAAAGTATTTACAATGAAGATGGAAATCCTTCTTGAGCGAATATCAAAAAGCTCATGGTAGGTGACTTGTGCGATTCTTTATGAATCAAACTTGTGATAACTGGAAAGCAACAGTGGTTTAATTCTTAAATGAATTTAAACACGTTCCAGGCCTCTACGCAATATCTTAGTGATCTTGCCAGAACATTCAGAGTAATACTAATAAGTATTTACAGTGACGAATGGAAATCCTTCTAGTGTTAACATCAAACAGCACTTGGTAGGTAACTTGCAAGATTCTATATGAATCAAGCTAGTGACAACTGGAAAGCAACGATTGTGCGGTTCTTAATTGAACTTCACTTGTTCCAGGAACATGAATTGACGGCTTCAAATCATGCGAATAATATTATCCAAATGATTCACTCTTTACGTTCGCAGTCAGCTTTGGACGGTCGAGTAAAGAGAACGGGTTTACCCGCTAAATCTTGTCAAGGAGGTTCTTTATTGAAACTACCTGCCACAAGTACGATATTTAATATCGTCCAACGGTCTTCACCGACCGGAGGTAAAATGCTACCGAATTAGAATGAAATGTTCAAGGCCATTTCATCCGTGTATATTGTTTGTTGCTAACTGTCTTATGCAGCGTAACAAGAAGGTGGCATTGCGGTGTACAATCCAGAAGAAGTCGTCACCACATGCTTATACTACATACAGTTAGTACTTCAACAAATTCAAGAAAGTTTGAAGGTCAAGTCTTCCGCTGTATCAAACTCTGAAGCTTTCAAGAATTTAAAGGTATAAGTATGTGGAACATGAAGTCACGAAGAGGCGAATGTCACAAGTGACGAATGCACAAGGTCAAGGCAAGAAAACATGCTCAAGACTTAAGTCAAAGATCACATCAAGCATATTCACAAGAACAAGGTCGAAGACTCAAGCATAGATGCTAGGTTTAAGATTTTGTAAAAAGATGTGACCTCCCTTAGGGGGAGATTGTTGGAAATACGTTTTTCCCAATAAAGTCTCGGTCACATCTTAGTTAGCATAGATCACGAGATATAGAATATTTAGAACTTTGTAACTTGGAGCGACCTCCCTTAGGGGGAGATTGTTGGAAATACGTTTTTACGTATTTATGAAGGATCGGTCGCTCCAACGATATATTAATGTATTAGGCTCATGATCCAGTTGTAAACAGTATAGCCCATATAGCCCACATGTAGGGTGGGCTATATATATCCCCTCCTAGCATGTTAGGAGGGGTGACTCTTTCATTTTCTCACTTTTCATTTAATAAATTTACTTTCTCTCTCTATCTTTCTCCTCCTCTCTTCTTTCTCTCTCTATATCCATCTTCTTCCTCCTCCTCCTCCATTCAATCAATAGATTAATTCATAGATTGCACAATCCCAAGAAACCGTAGACCTTCATGTACACCTGCTAGTTTAATTACTTTGATGTGACCAGAATTCACTATTTATGGAATCGGATCTGTACAGTCGAGTTAAAATCCTTAATAAAATTTGTGAAAATTATATAAGACACATAAGACTTAGTATATTGAAACATTAATAAAAATTTCTCGATTAATAATTTGACCTTGGTGAAATTATCGCCGTAAAGATATTAAACACGGGGAAAAATTTAAGTTATCGAGTCTATATGGATATGGTGCTATATGATGACGGAATGAGTATTTTGTGAACGAGACAATTTTAAATGAACGTTAACTAGTAGGAAACACTTATATATATAATCCAAGACATGATAATTTTTGGATTATAAGATTCGAGCTTATATAAGTCGGGATAAAAGTAGAAAACCGACAGGTTATATTATAAGTATCGTAAACATTCAAAACTTATATATTTTTAATCAATGTTTCATACAATTTTATAAAACGCTAAGTACAATGTCCAATCTATTTAAAAGGTATTATAAAACTGGTATGCATGTATTCGCATTGTTGTTTATAAACCTAAGACGCCTAACTTTATTTTAGGACGTTTTTGAAGCTTGCGGTTTTTCGACATATCTTATTTGTCGTTCTACTTCTGCCACTATTAACTTGATTGTTATCATCAGTCGATATTGATTTCACTAAGGTGAGTTCATAGCCCCTTTTTACTACTTATACATTGTTTCTAAACGCGGGGTGAGATTTTACATGGTGGAACACATTCATTTAAAACTGTATGCTATCCAGAACTTGTATGCTATCCAGAACTTGTATGCTATCTAGAACTTGTATGCTTTCCAGAACTTGATGATTTCCAACAGATTTTCATTATTATTATTGATTTCAGTTATAGCCCTTAAGTTTCCTCTCCTGATCATGAACCGTTAATTTACTTGTGTTTCTAAGCGCGAATGTTGTGGTTGGATCCATTGGGATTGACAATCCCCATCCCATGTTGCGGTTGTTTAACCATGACGCATTTCATTTGTTTATACTTGAGTATTTAGGCTGAATACTCACTAGAGGAACTTACATTGAGTTAAGCTTCGGTTCATGAACTAAATAGCAATAATAATGGTTTCGGACTATGGTTATCGTACGTAACCATTTTCCCCATTACTTGTTTTACAAATGGATGCTTGTGTTCCACACCTTTACTGCTAAACCTATGAATATCACTCAACTTTATGTTGACGATTTTACATGTTTAATCTCAGGTATTATTACTTAGCTTTGCTTGGATGGGAGCCCGTAGGATATTATCGCAGCTTGGAGATTTCTGTGTTACTTTTTAAAGTTTGGTTTTGGTAAAAGCTGTCAGAAGTTTAACCTATATTTTTGGTAACAACATTTTACAAAACCATGTTTAAATAATAGATTTTCCGCTTATAAAACTCTGGGACCTTTGTTTAAAAACTCTGATCTTTTTGTGATGTAATGTATAAGTTTTTATTACGTCAACTTTATGTCAACAGTATTTCATTGTTTCTTGTACCATGACGTGGAACCCCTTTGCCGCCTACGTGTTTCCTTGCCTGATTTTGGGGGTCTCACAGATTGAATTATAATATATTGCTTGACTAGCAATACGGGGTCTTATTATTGATATTATGTTCGTGTTTTAGTTTTACATAACCATTATCATATAACGGTTTTTATTAAATTTTATACAACGTTATAAAATGTATTGTATGATGTTTTTATGACAATGGTTCGTATAATGGTTTTGAAGGCAGAAGCCTATATTATGATTTACGACTAAGAGTTGTATAAAATGTCTTTGGCCTATTTTATGACATATTACAAAGATTTGTACAAAATGATTTTCGGTAATAATTATATATCGATGATATATTAATGGTTTTTATTACACTCTATGAATTCACTCGGCGTTTTCGCTGACCTTTTAACATGTTTTATCTCAGGTACTTGAAGGTAATTTTCGGGAAGACGACAAGAATTTATGGCCCGCACTTAAATAACAATTTCCATTCAAATGTTTTGTAAAATTGTATGAAATAATATAACTTGGGACCTATGTAATTTGACATTTATGAATAAAAAATGCTTTACTATTCAACGGCGCGATTTTTAAGTGTTGTCTATGATTTGAGTAATGTGCTATCCCGTAACACCAACGACTCTTCCGCTGAACTAAAGTATAAATATTTGGGGGTGTTACAGTTTGGTACCAGAGCTCTCGTTATAGAGAACGAAGTATTTTTAAAACCAAGGTTTTGAATAAAACATTTCAAAATCTTTTAAGCATAAATATTTTTAAATAACTAATTTTGAATAAAATGTTTAAAAATCTTTTGACTATAACGGTGCCGAAGAATTCCCGAGTTACCGACAAGGCCAGACTGAGAAGTGTTATTTTAATATATATATATAACTTGGATTATATATATATATATATATATATATATATATATATATATATATATATATATATATATATATATATATATATATATATATATATATATATATATATATATATATATATATATATATATATATATATATATATATATATATATAATATATATATATATATATATATATATATATATATATATATATATATATATATATATATATATATATATATATATATATATATATATATATATATATATATATATATATATATATATATATATATTAATAACTACTATTTTAGTTGATTAAAAATGTTGCTTTTGCAAGATCTTTGTTTGCGTTGCTCGTACCCAATTGTAATTGTCGTTGTTTCGTTCTCGGTATCTTCTCGAATCGATCACGGTTCAAAGTGGAATTGTTGTACTTGGTAACTAAAAAAGGGGAGCTTTGGTCTATATCTACTAAAACGATAAATGCTAGAAGTAATAAAATTAAACTAAAAGCAATTACTGAAAATAAAACTAGAATTAAAATCAAACAGTAAAGTACCTAAACTTGGAAAACAGTTGATGCAGAATAATAGCTTGATCCGGTATATTTGGGAAATTTGGCTCATGCGGAATAATCCTAAAAACTGCTTCATTCGGAATATGTGTTGATCCGGAATGTTTGCTTCATGCGGAATGTTTGATTCATGCGGAATATGGCCTTCATGCGGAATAACTTTTGATCCGGAATAATGTCTCAAAAACCTTGATTCGGAATAAACAAACTCATCCGGAATATTGATCATTCCGGATGAACTGCTGATTCAGAATACCTGAAAGAAATCACTGATCTGGAATATTGACTGATCCGGAATAAAATAGCTGATCCGGAATATTAGATATTCCGAACCCATTAGCTTGATCCGGAATATTTTTACAAAATCCTTGATCCGGAATCTGGGCAGATGAGAAAAGGCGAAGAACAGGGGAATGAAATAACACGCTTTTAAACCAAAAATCAAACAATTTTTTAACCAAAACTTAAACCAATTTTACCACTAATCATTTACTAATGATAATCATCATTCTAAAACAACAAAAACTCAAAACCCACTTACTTTTGAAGATTAAAACCAATAAAATAGAAACCTTAGAACTTTAAATCAACAAGAAAAGGAAGAACAAGATGAGAGAAAGATTAAATGTAAACATGTATTAATGATTAAGATTCAACAAACAAAATGGAAAGATTAAACTTACAAGATTGTGGAAGAAAATCAAAGAAAATGAAAAACCACCAATCTCCTTAAGGGAGATGGTTCCTACGAAACAGGAAAAGAATGACAGAAATATGACTAGTTGAAAATGTGAATGAGAGGAGTATTTATAGTGCTTGGCTTTGTTTGGTGAGTGGGCTTTCTCTCTTTCTTTTTGTCTTCTCGTCTTTTCAGAAAAGTTGACGTTTTCGATTTCGATTCAGGATTTGTCGACGAATAAATTCAACTCGTCTTTTAATTTCTGCATTTAATAGACTTGAGTTTCTTCGACATATGTAAATCTTCCATCTTTGGTCCTTTTCTTCGATAAATCTTCGAATAGGCCCATCGACTTCAAATCTTTTGCATCTCTTGGACTATAGACTTCGTCTTTTCGTCTTTTTCTTCGATAAAACCCGTGCAATCCCATGTTTTCTTCAATATTAATCCGGTTGGCTCTGAAAACACAACAAACACACAAACCACGCATAATTCTAAACAAATGACATTAAATACGCGTTTTGGTCTCGTTTTAGCAAGAAATAAGTGGTAAAAGGATGGGTGTTTTCACACCTATCAAATCCCCTACACTTAACCATTGCCATGCCCTCATGCAATGCTTAGTGACAAAGCACATTTACACTTTTCTCATAATCAATCAACCTTGGCCTTATTAAAATACTACTAAACAAAAATTTAAATACTAAGAGAAATTAAAACTTTAAAGGAAACAAAAGGAATAGAAAACCATTTTCACTTGAAAATAGCTATATGGAAATAACTTGCAAAGAGATCAAGGACTTACATTAGGGCTTTGGTGCTGCGAAGATTTATCACCCTCAAGTTTCATGTTCCCCAAACTAAGCTTAAAAACGAGATCATTGTTATTATAAGTTAGCAAATCAAACACTTACACACATGGCTTAATTATATGCTTAATCTCCCTTATTCCTAGGTGTATCTCTTATATTTTATTTTTGTCTTAGAATGATCATGAAGATGCATTTTTGGACTTATTTCTATAGTTTATTTAGGCTGAAAGCAAAGTAGGACGATTTGATTAATAGTTAGCTAAAGGACAAAATCTCTTAAAACTGCTTCTCGGGATATCAAAAAGTTCATATCTTGGCATAACTCGCTTCACGATTTGAGACCTTTCTCGGGCCGATATTTGGCATGTACTTCATACTTCATATCTTGAGAGACGTTCTTGAGATAATGGTCTTCTCTTCGTTAATAGAGTTTCTTCACTTGGAGACTTTTGAGGGATACTCTAACTTTGTTGACCACGACTTCATCATTATTTCTTCAATCGTTATTTAGGATTTTGAGATACAACGATCCGCCTCCTTTTCGGACTTAGATCTATTTATCCTCATACCTTGTTAGGGTCTTTTCGGATAGACTTCTCCATGATCTTTATGGGAGTTGATTGCTTTTCGTCGTGAGTCTTGATCCTTCATATTGATTTTGGGAATAATGCTTTTCACATCACCTTGGATCTTTAGCAATAAGATTAAATCCTCATGCCTTGTTAGGGCCTTTTCGGACTCGCCAATCTTCGCGCCCCGCTTCATAAGTTATGCCTTGGCTATGAACTCTTATCATTACCGAGCAACTTTTAAACGATCTTGGGCTAGAAGCTAAGTAACTTTTCAAATCGTACGACCTTACTTATTGCAGATTAATTATTAGCAAGTGATGGGAGAATAGGCAGATAATCACACCAAGTGTGCTTGTGCAAGAATACCGACTTATAATTGACTCTATCATTTCTCGTTCTCCACAATTTAAAATCTCAAGTAATGAGACTCGTGGATGCTTAGCCTAATAAACCAATTAAGGTCTACGTGGTTAAGGATACTAGCTAGAATAAACTTGGATAAGTCTATTCGGGTTGAGTCAAAATAATCGCAACGGGCCTAATATGTCAAAGATTTCAAAACTAGCTACACCACTTTATTAATATTTTTGACTTTATTGCGGGATATATACATATGAAAGCAACGATAAAAATTTATGAATTACGACTAAATGGCCAAAGTTAATTAAAAATTTGAAAAATGCTGAAAAAGATGATTTTCCGGTTAAATGAAGGCATTTTCATGGAAAAGTCCACTTAAAACTTCGATAGAAGTCCCCCTACACTTAAGATACACATTGTCCTCAATGTTTAAGCATGTGGGGAAAATCTCCCCTACACTTATGACATTGTGCACGTTGGTTAAATCAAGCTAAGGAAGAGACGACTAAAGTGATCAATTTCAAATGTGAGTATGAAGAAAATTGAATCACGATAGTTGAGAGATAGAACCAGATTTGCGGATAACATGGGAGCACGGTTCTTCAAAGATTCCAAGAGTGCACTTATCCCTATAATCACATCACCATACAAACACAAGCAACCTATATAGCTCCCCCTACACTTAGGATGAAAAACAGGAAAGGGGGATAGATACTCGGGTTGCCTCCCGAGGAGCGCTTGTTTTTGTTAACCGAGTCACGAGCCTGACTCGGTCCCGAACTATTTCATGGGAAACGTGGTGAGGGATGGAATCATCTCATGAGAGATGTCCTCGCCAAAGTACAACTTCAGACGCTGGCCATTCACCTTAAAATTGGGCCCATTTGGCTGAGAAAGCTCACTGGTGCCATAGGGAAAGACATTGGCGATGGTGAATGGACCAGACCAGCGGCTCTTCAACTTGCCCGAGAAGATCTTCAACCGAGAGTTAAAAAGTAAGACTTGATCACCAACGTGGAACTCTCGGTTCTTGATTTTAGCATCGTGGATAATCTTGGTCTTCTCCTTGTAGATTAATGAGTTCTCGTAAGCTTCATTCCTCAATTCATGTAGCTCGTTGAGTTGAATCTTGCGAAGATCACCGGCTTTGTTGATGTCGAAGTTAGCCCACTTCAAGGCCCAGTATGCCTTATGTTCCAGCTCGATGGGGAGGTGGCATGCTTTCCCGTACACAAGACGATAAGGCGTACAACCAATCGGGGTCTTATATGCGGTACGGAAAGCCCACAGAGCATCATCAAGTTTATCGGCCCACGAGGCACGATGCTCTCCCACAGTACGTTCCAAAATTCGCTTCAATCCACGGTTGGATATCTCGGCTTGACCGTTGGTTTAAGGATGATAAGCGGTGGAAAGACGGTGATTGACCCCATACTTAGCCATGACTCTTGCAAATTGATCATTGCAAAAATGAGTCCCGCGGTCACTGATTATAGCACGAGGAACACCGAATCGAGCAAACAGTTGTTTCAAGAAATTACAAACCACCCTCGCGTCGTTAGTGGGTAAAGCTTTGGCTTCAACCCATTTAGAAACGTAGTCAACAGCGACAAGGATGTATTTGTTGCCTTTAGAGGAAGGGAATGGCCCCATAAAGTCGATGCCCCATACATCAAAGATTTTACATTCTTGTATGAAATTTTGAGGCATCTCATCTTTATGTGTGATCTTGCCTTGTTTTTGGCAAGCATCACAATGTTTAATCATTTCGTGAGCATCACGATAAATGGTGGGCCAATAAAATCCCGAGTCAAACACTTTTTTGGCGGTGTAGTTGGGACCAAAGTGACCACCGGTGGGTCCTTTATGGCAAGCCTTGAGAATGTCCAAAGCGGCTGGTCCGTCAACACATCGGCGAATAATCAAGTCAGCGCATTGTTTGAATAGAAAAGGGTCATCCCAAAAGTAAGTCTTAACATCATTCAAGAACTTTTTCTTTTGTTGGGATGTTAACCCTTTGATGAGAACACCACCCGCTAAGTAGTTTGCAATGTCGGCAAACCACGGGGTGTCATCCAGATTGAGATTAATAGACATTAAGGTCTCAAGGGGAAAAGATTCATTGATCTCTTTGTTTGGATGATCCCCTTGATATGGATCCTCAAGTCTACTAGATGATCCGTGGCTAGGTTTTCGGCTCCCTTCTTGTCACGAATTTCAATTTTGAATTCTTGAAGGAGTAAAAACCGGCGAAGAAGTCTTGGCTTAGAGTCGTGCTTAGTCATCAAGTACTTCAACGCGGAATGATCCGTGTATACGATGGTGGTGGATAAAACAAGATAGGGGCGGAATTTTTCAAAAGCATAGACAACAGCTAAAAGCTCTTTTTCGGTTGTCGTATAATGCAATTGAGCCCCCGTCATTGTCTTGCTAGCATAATGGATTGGTTGGAAGTGTTTATTCACTCTTTGGCCCAAAACCTCTCCAATAGCAAAGTCGCTAGCATCGCACATCAACTCAAAGGGTAGCTCCCAATTAGGGGTAACCAACACCGGTGCCTTAGTTAGCTTATCCTTAAGAAGATTGAAGGCTTCGAGACACTCTTTAGAAAAGACAAAAGGATTATCTTTTTCCAAGAGGTGGGTCATCGGGCGAGCGATTTTAGAGAAATCCTGAAAGAATCGACGATAGAAGCCCGCATGACCCAGAAAACTTCTCACACCCTTCACGGTTGAAGGTGGAGGTAATTTGGCTATGACATCCACTTTAGCACGGTCGACTTCAAGACCGGCTTTAGAGATTTTGTGTCCTAGCACAATGCCTTCTTTTACCATAAAATGGCATTTTTCCCAATTTAGAACAAGGTGAGTGTCTTCGCACCGCTTAAGCATACGTTCCAAATTGGCAATGCAAGAAGAGAAGGAATCCTCAAAGATCGAGAAATCATCCATGAAGACTTCCATGGTTTGCTCAACCATGTCATGGAAGATAGCCAACATGCACCTTTGGAAAGTCTCGGGGGCATTGCATAAGCCAAAAGGCATTCTTTTGTAGGCAAATGTGCCATAGGGACAAGTGAATGTTGTCTTCTCTTGATCTTGGGGATCGATGGGTATTTGGAAATAACCCGAGAAACCATCTAGAAAAGCAGTAATATTCATTACCCGCTAAACGTTCAAGCATTTGGTCCATAAAAGGAAGAGGGAAATGATCCTTTCTCGTAGCATCATTGAGTTTGCGGTAGTCTATACAAACTCTCCACCCAGTAACGAGACGTGTAGGAATCAACTCGTTGTTTGCATTGGGCACAACGGTGATTCCGCCTTTTTTAGGCACACAATGGACTGGACTAACCCATGGTGAATCCGAGATAGGATAAATCATACCCGCATCAAGAAGTTTGATAACCTCTTTTTTGATGACGTCATGGATTTTAGGATTCACCCTTCTTTGGCTTTGAATTGTAGGCTTAAAGTCGTCCTCCATGAGAATTTTATGTGTGCAAAAGTGAGGATCAATTCCGCGAATATCGGAGATTTTCCAAGCGATAGCTCTTTTATGTTTCTTGAGAACTTCAATGAGACGAGTTTCTCATCGGCTTTTAAGTCCTTAGCAATGATAACGGGAAGTTGATCAATGCCTTCTAAGAAAACATACTCGAGATGAGGAGGTAGGTCCTTAAGCTCAAGAGTAGGAGGATCCTCAATAGATGGTGTAACTAACGATGGATCATCATTAGTCACCTCTTTCGGAGAAGGAGGAGAAAACGGGTCTTCATTGAGAAGTTTCTCAATAGTACGAATGTCTTCATCCCAATCGGTGGAAGAATCATCATACTTAAGATCGAGAGGACCCAAGCTAGCTTCAAAATCATCCAAGTCACTTTCTCCAAAAGGAGTCAATGACGGAGCAATTGAGGCAACGGTCTCAACATTGGGTAGAGAAGAGAGAGTACTTTTGCAAGCATCATGAAAGTGTTCTTCACAAGCCTCATCGAGAACATCAATAGCATTAACACTCTCATATGAATAAGGTTGCTTAGAAATCTTACCCATGTTGAAGACAATTTTATCGTCACCAACTCTCATGATTATTTTGCCCGCGGCTACATCAATGAGAGTGCGACCGGTCCTCAAGAAGGGACGTCCAACGATTAATGGAACACGAGGATCCATCTCGTAGTCAACGACAATGAAATCCGCCGGGAAGGTGAATTTTTCAACGCCAACAAAGACGTCTTCGGCTATCCCCACTGGATAAGCAGCCGTACGGTTGGCTAATTCCAAAGTGATTTTGGTGGGGACAAGCTCGGGGAGAGATAATTGCTTCCAAACACTTAAAGGCATTAAGTTTATATTGGCACCTAGATCGGCTAGGGCCATGCAATTCTCTACTCCCTAGAAGTTGCAAGGAATCAAGAAGCGACCCGGATCACCAAGTTTGGTGGGCAATTTCCTTAAGAGAACGGTGGAGCAATTATCATTAAGTTGGGTCTGAGCAATGTCAAGAAGCTTCTCCTTGTCACTAAGAAGATCTTTAAACATCTTCGCGTATTTAGGCATGTGAGCGAGAGCCTCGGCAAAGGAGATGTTAAAATTCAATTGTTTAAACATTTTAAGAAAGTTTGAAACTTGAATATCATCCTTGCTCTTTTGCTTCTCTTTCCTCAACCTTGAAGGATAAGGTATATCAGATGAAGAGGAAGGCTTTAGGGGAGTAGGATCACTCACAACCGCGGGTGGTGGGGGAATGGGGGTAGAAGGCAAAGGAGGTGAGGAAAGTTGCTCTTTTTCCTTGTTCACAATCACGGGTGGAGGTGTAGGAAGCTCGGGTTCCGTATAACCTTTCCCAGTACGAGTGGTGATTGCTTTCATCTCCCCTTTTGGGTTCGTAACGGTGTTACTCGGAAGAGTACCCGAAGAAGAGGGTTGATTACCTTGGAAGAGCGAACCGATCATATCACGTATGTTAAGCGCTTGAGTGCTGAAAGAGTCTCTCATGTCTGCACGAATATCATTGCTTTGTTTTGCCATGTCATTCCTTAGATCGGCTCGAATATCGTTCCCTTGTTTCGCCATTTCTCCCTTCAAGTTGACGAATTGACTCTGAAGATTCATCACCATCTCTCTATTAGTCCTCATGAACATCTCGACATCTGGATTCAATGACATCGGTGGATTGAGAGGTGGAGCTTGGTAAGCTTGAGAATTTCCTTGAGGTGGGTATGGGTTTCTTTGGGATTGATATTGATTGTTAGCACGAGGTTGGGATTGGTTGTTTCGGTTATAGCTTTGTTGTTGGTTTTGGTTTGGAGGAGGGAAACCAGGTGGAGCAAGATAGTTGTTTGAACGATAACTTAGCAAGCTACGGTCTCCTTGAGGACGAGCTTGATAGCCTCCTGTGGGATAAGTACCGTATGCCGCGTTAACGTCTTCAGAAAAATTGCCTTGAGTAGAAGGACAATCATTGTAGGAATGAGGACCACCACATGTGCCACAAGAAATATCAACGGCTTTAGCTTGGTGAGTTTGGTTAGAAGTCAAAATTTGGAGACTTTTGTTAATATCAAGAATAGCACGTTCCATGACGGACATGTCGGTGGTGGAAGAAGTAGATGAAACATTGACTCTCTGATTAGATCTTGAGGATGCGGATGAATCCCAATTCTTGTGGTGAGTAGTCATGTTTTCAATCAACTCTCTACACTCCTCCGGTCTCCTTTTCATAAAAGTACCACCGGCGGCGGCGTTGATCGTGTCACGATCACGAAAAGTGAGACCATTGTAGAAAGTATCAATGAGACTGACGGGGAGCATGTTGTGATTTGGACAACGGTCGATCAAATCATTGTATCGTTCCCAAGCATCAAAGAGCGATTCATCATTATCTTGCATGAATCCACTAATTTGGTTACGAAGGCTCGTGGCCATGGATGGTGGGAAGTAGCGTGACAAACAGCGTTGAGTCATGTCGTCCCAAGTATGAATAGAATTCTTTGGGAGACGGTCAAACCATTTTTCGGCATGGTGAGAAAGCGAGTGGGGAATTAGTTGGAGGCGAAGTTCATCCATAGAAATACCGGGCGAATTCATGCTTTGGGTGATGGTGATGAATTTGTCGAGGTGTTTCTTGGCATCATCATCCGGAATTCCGCGAAATGGGTTAGTTTGCACTTGTTGGATCATGTGATGCTTCAACTAAAACTCCTGAGCCGTGATATGCATCGGCGTAATCGGGCCTCCGCGTCCGTTCATGGTGGGTTGACATAGCTCCTCCATGGTTCGTAGGTCGGGTAAGGGTGGGTTATTCATGTTGGGGTGGGGTGGATTATTATTGTTGTTGTAGGGTGGATTATTATTGTTGTTGTTGTGTACACCGGCCATGTCTAAATCTTCGAGAGTCTCGGGCTCTGAATAAGACGTTGATCGAGAATGCATACACTAAAAAGAAAATGCAAGAGAAAATATTTTTGGTTTTATAGGTTTTTTAATGTTTTTGTATTTTTGAAAATTTTATATTTTTATGGGTTTTTTGAAGATTTTTGTGCTAGAAAATAACGTTCCCGAAAGAACGGATCCCAAAATCCAATTTTTCTCACAAGAAACCGTTGATCCTTACGAAAAGAGCCGGCAGCGGCGCCATTTTAATAACTATTATTTTAGTTGATTAAAAATGTTGCTTTTGCAAGATCTTTGTTTGCGTTGCTCGTACCCAATTGTAATTGTCGTTGTTTCGTTCTCGGTATCTTCTCGAATCGATCACGGTTCAAAGTGGAATTGTTGTACTTGGAAACTAAAAAGGGGGAGCTTTGGTCTATATCTACTAAAACGATAAATGCTAGAAGTAATAAAATTAAACTAAAAGCAATTACTGAAAATAAAACTAGAATTAAAATCAAACAGTAAAGTACCTAAACTTGGAAAACAGTTGATGCGGAATAATAGCTTGATCCGAAATATTTGGGAAATTTGGCTCATGCGGAATAATCCTAAAAACAGCTTCATTCGGAATATGTGTTGATCCGGAATGTTTGCTTCATGCGGAATGTTTGATTCATGCGGAATATGACCTTCATGCGGAATAACTTTTGATCCGGAATAATGTCTCAAAAACCTTGATTCGGAATAAACAAACTCATCCGGAATATTGATTATTCCGGATGAACTGCTGATTCGGAATACCTGAAAGAAATCACTGATCCGGAATATTGACTGATCCGGAATAAAATAGCTGATCCGGAATATTAGATATTCCGAACCAATTAGCTTGATCCGGAATATTTTTACAAAATCCTTGATCCGGAATCTGGGCAGATGAGAAAACGCGAAGAACAGGGGAATGAAATAACACGCTTTTAAACCAAAAATCAAACAATTTTTTAACCAAAACTTAAACCGATTTTACCACTAATCATTTACTAATGATAATCATCAATCTAAAACAACAAAAACTCAAAACCCACTTACTTTTGAAGATTAAAACCAATAAAATAGAAACCTTAGAACTTTGAATCAACAAGAAAAGGAAGAACAAGATGAGAGAAAGATTAAATGTAAACTTGTATTAATGATTAAGATTCAACAAAAAAAAATAGAAAGATTAAACTTACAAGATTGTGGAAGAAAATCAAAGAAAATGAAAAACCACCAATCTCCTTAAGGGAGATGGTTCCTACGAAACAGGAAAAGAATAACAGAAAATTGACTAGTTGAAAATGTGAATGAGAGGAGTATTTATAGTGCTTGGCTTGGTTTGGTGAGTGGGCTTTCTCTCTTTATTTTTGTCTTCTCGTCTTTTCAGAAAAGTTGACGTTTTCGATTTCGATTCGGGATTTGTCGACGAATAAATTCAACTCGTCTTTTAATTTCTTCATTTAATAGACTTGAGTTTCTTCGACATATGTAAATCTTCCATCTTTGGTCCTTTTCTTCGATAAATCTTCGAATAGGCCCATCGACTTCAAATCTTTTGCATCTCTTGGACTATAGACTTCGTCTTTTCGTCTTTTTCTTCGATAAAACCCGTGCAATCCCATGTTTTCTTCAATATTAATCCGGTTGGCTCTGAAAACACAACAAACACACAAACCACGCATAATTCCAAACAAATGACATTAAATACGTGTTTTGGTCTCGTTTTAGCAAGAAATAAGTGGTAAAAGGATGGGTGTTTTCACACCTATCATATATATATATATATATATATATATATATATATATATATATATATATATATATATATATATATATATATATATATATATATATATATATATATATATATATATATATATATATATATATATATATATATATATATATATATATATATATATATATATATATATATATATATATATATATATATATATATATATATATATATATATATATATATATATATATATATATATATATATATATATATATATATATATATATATATATATATATATATATATATATATGTTGTAATTTGATTACATGATTGTTTGATGATTATTTTAATACTTATACGAGGTATTTATACAACGTAGATTGTCACAAGAAACCCTAACTCCCCTAGCAATTCAATCGAAGCTATTTCCATAGGAATTCTAGCTATTCCAGATCTAAACCAAGTTTTGGATATTTATGATCCCAACAAAATGGTTAATATTCGTAGAAATGTTGGTATTAGTTGATTATGATTTTAAAGAATAGTTGGCGAGATTAAATCTGATATCGATGTCATGATGATCTTTCCTTATAGAGTGGAGTTTGACAAAACCTTACCACCTGGAAAGGTGTCATCTGATTCGGTGTCACCCAATTCTTAAATTTGAAATCGAAAAAGTGAATGTTGCACTTGAGGCTGTCATTGGATCCTTTACCTAAAAGCCTCATGCCACTAGTACCTTTCCGAGAAATCTAATTGAATGTGTGAGTCATTTCATACTAGTGACTCATTTGATAACTATTGTTGTAAGAACTATAGGATTGGAAATTAAGTGTTGTTCATATCGAGCTTTTATTTCCCTTTCAAGGTCTAAGAATAAGGTTGAAAGTATTGGAGAATGAGGTAGGATGTAGCATTGAGTATAAGTTTGTTGAAACTTGAAAGTCAAATTTAACTCGTATGGAATATGAGATTGTTAAGAGGAAGTCATTGAGTCCTGTGATTGAATTATAAGGTTTTAAATGATTGTTGGTTCGTGTTAAGGGTTGTTCCTAGGCCATTGTCCAATGACGAGGATGCCCAGTGTCCAAGAAATAAATCAAAGAAATCTTCTTCTAAATTGGGACCGATGGATTTTTCGGGACAGGTGGAACACCTAATGACTCATGTAGATTAGTATTCATTGTGGTATCTTTTAAAAATCCCTAACTTAACTGAGACATCAGTTGGTAGGATGAGTCCTTGGAATTGTATGACATGGCAACACGTAATGTGTTATGGTAAAATTTTTGACTTGTTTGAGATTAATGAAAAGGCTACCTCTGATTGCTAAATCCTACATGTATTGATGTTATCTATCTTTTCTTGCTTCTTCCTAATGTTCGCATTAGTGATGCAACCATTGAACAAGTACTCATCTCGATTTGAGTTACGTTGTGGATTATTCTCTTTGTATTCCTGAGTACCATCGAGGTTATGATTAATTGGCTAAGCTCATTTCCTATCATATTGTAGTTAGTTCTTGGTGAACAACTTTTCATCACTCTTTTGCAGATCACTCATTGTTTTTATAAGTTAAAACAGTATTCCTTGAGAAAAATTGAATTTTCATCACCATATAGATTATTTCAAGTGAGACTTATAAATAATCGTTATCGAAATAAAGTTGTTTATGAAACACCTTAGAAAACTTAATTGTTTCCATAACAAAGAACATCTCTGTAAATTCATTTTGATTCTTATTCAAGAATTAAGCATGAAAATATTTTTATTTTAAACATAATGACAAAGTTTTGACGAACTGAGTATTGCATCGTTAAATCTAAAATTGTATATAGTTGCGCGCCTACATATAATTTGGAAGGGACCATGCAAGGCTGATTAATCACCATGAAATTATTAATAAACACTAAATTTTGTTTGAAGATTGTGAAAGATTAAATTTTATGAGATCTGCAAGAAGTGCAAAAATTGGGACATATTGTTAAAGACACCTACATATGTGCCCGTACCATCTATTTTTTTGAATCAAATTTAATCATCTGTGGAAATTGTCTTATTTGACAATTGATATTCCCTTCTTGTCCAATTACCTCGTGGTGATATTCTTTGGAAAAGTATCTAATTATCGAGTATTAATACCCGACTGGGTGTATCGACGTTCCTATCATTTCTTTTGATTTTATTTCATTGGAATGACCTGGGTAACGATCTGAGGTGCTTTCGAATGCGTACTCAATTCATGAAAACATGGGATATACTCATATTCGTTAATGTTTTCGTCTGTATCTGATTTGAAATTCTCTCGCGTAAATTATGTGTTGACCTTACTCTTTTAATGTTAGCTATGTCTCTATATATCCTTGAATCTGTGGAGGGTTATGAATTATTATTAGTCTTTTGAGAAGTTCACATCTCATCAACGGTAATAAACTAAAAAGTTGGTAGTGCCATTAGAATGGATTGATTGATTATGATATGACGACATTGTCTTAATTGATGGGAACTCGAGTAGAATTCCCCTAAAAGATAAGATGTTGATTATCAAAAGTGATCTAAACAATTCTTGATGGATGACCATATCCTGCATTTAGACTTGAAATTTTACCATTAACGGTTATGAACTAGTCATAGATCTTGTAATCTAGAAAGAACTTAAAGTAAATTTATTAAAAGATGTTTCTGTTATCTGAAACCTTAGAAGGTATTTGCTGATGAATTACCTAGACTTTCTCCATTAAGACAAGTTGAATTTGGTATTGATTATATTCCCGGTGTTGCACCCGTGGCCTGTGCACTGTACTTTAGCACCATCTAAATCGAAAGTGTTACCGTACAACTGAGAGAGTTGTCGGAGAAAGCTTTTATTCTACCAAGCTCGTCATCATAAAGAGCTACGGTGTTATCATTCCTTATATTTATTGATTACCGTGAACTAAGTAAATCGACGATCGAAATCGATATCCATTACCCAAGATGAAAGATTTGTTCGATCATTTACAAGGTTCTAGCGTATATTCAAAATTTGATCCACGGCATGGTTATCATCAATTCCGCGTCCGCGAAAAAGATTATCTATTCCAATCACTACGTCCAGAACTTGTAATGAACATTAAGAGTTTCATGTTATGTCGTTTGGATTGACCAATGCACATGTAGCATCCATAAATTGGGTGAATCACGTGTGTAGGCTGTAATTTGATAGATTCATGCTTGTGATCATTAAGGACCATCTGTTTGTTTCTAAGAATAAGAAGGAACTGATAATCATTTATAGATTGCCCTGAATTGGCCGAGTAGTGAAAACCTTTACCTTGAATATTTAACATGTAATTTAAGGCTTAATACTTTACATTATTTGACCGTGTGATTAATAGTTAATGAAATCTATATTGACACTTCGAAGATTAGAGCCATTAAGGCTTTGGGTTTTACCAAAAAGAAAGTGAAAATATGTTATGACAAATATTTTATCAAATGATTTTTAAGAAATTATTCCTTTATACCCAGATCATTTAACTCCCTTAGGAGTAGATGTTTGTGTATACCTCAAGACAACCTAAGAGGGATTGGGGAAACCATTTAAACCATGACTTGGAATTTGAAACGACAATTTTTGCTTTTCAACTAAGAAAATTTTGAACAAAGTATAAACAAAGATTTTTCGAACATTTACGAATCTTATTAATCATTTTCGATAAATCAACAAAAATCGTGTTAATTAAATTCAAATTTATTTTGAACATTTTTCTATAATTGGACGAACTGAGAAATTAATTTTTTTTTTACGTTGACGTTTCATAAAAATTAAATATTTATTATTTAATTACTTGTAATAATTATCGACGCTTTAGACGTCGGATTGAGCAAAACTGATAAAAATGATAGTTGAGACGAAACTAAAACTTAGAAAATATGAAGAAAGAAATTTTGAATGAATACGGTCATGATATTTATTTCATCGGGAAAGGTGAATGTAATTACTGACACGTTATGTAGAAAGGATAAAGAATCAATTAGGATGTGTTCCTTAGTAATGACTGTGCAAAATAATTTGCCCGAACAATTTAAAAATAACTGATGCTTGTAAGAAGGATAATATAGATAGTAAATGGCGTTAAATGTTTAAAAGATCGTTTGTGATGGCCTGAATATGGAGGATTTTGAGATTTAGTCATATTAGAATCTCATAAGTTTAAGTATTCTATTCATGTCATTTCTGATTAAATATATCTTTATCTGAAGAAGTTGTACTGATGGCAAATTATGAAGGCAGACATCGCCTCATACATTAGTAAACTTCTAACTATTGCAAAGGTCATCATCTGAATTTGATTCGATTTGGGTCTTCGTCGACAGACTGACCAAATCTACTAATATCATTCCCGTTAATGATAAATTATCGATGAAGAAAATGACTCTTTGTATTTAAAGGAGTCGTGTAAACATAGTGTGCCTGTATCGATCATCTCTATCAAGATCCTCGCTTCGCATCAAATTTCTAGAGATTTGCTCAGAAGTCAATGGAAACGAATCTTGATGAGAATACTGTTTACCACCCCAATCGAAGGGACGAGGTAAAGTAACGATACAAAACACTAGAAGTGTTGTTTTATGCTTGAATAATTGACCTTTGGTAATGAACGGGATAATCATTTTCCTTTGGGGAGATTATCATTGATAATTATCGTATTAGGATCGAGATTGAATCTTGTGAGGATCTACATATAAGAGCATCTGTAGGTGGGAGTTGGGATGAAGATACCCGACATACACCCATTGTGAGTTGGACATGTCTTTTAGGTTTAAGGTTGCCTATGATGACAAACCTAACCTTACAAAATACCCGAACCGTGAGACCTGAAATGATTGTTGAAATTAGGATCTGATTATTGACTGCCAGTAGTGGAGGTTATGTGAATACGAAATGTAGATCTTGAAGTGCAGGATGGGTAGCGAAATTATGCCAAAAAATTTCATCATGGAAAAATGAATTGATGATCTCGAAGATCATGGGAAATAATTCCCCGTGGTATGGGACCATTGAGGTAATGTAAAAGTTGGTTTGAAAGGCATATAAGCTGGATCTACCCTAGGACTTCATGGGCTGTGTGAATTATGTTTTATATCGAACTTGATAAAATGTCTATCAAGTGAAAAATCTGGTTACTTCTTGACGAAGTTTAGTTTGGCGAAAAGTTGCATTCATCAAAAACCCGTAAACAGCATGGATAGAGAAAGTAAGTCAACATTAAGCCTGGTCGTATTCTCGTAGTTATGTTTGATGAAACTCGCGTATTGTAATGAATTACACTTGTGAGAAAAGACCGAATGTGGAAGAAATACCCACGCGTCTCTAACTCTATAAGAAGCGAGTAGTAAAATAAATTGATCTTTCAGGACAAAGATCCTGTTTAGGGGTAACTGCTGTGACAATCCGTCAATTATAGTTGATATTTTATTCTCGAGTATTATTTAAAATCATTACTTTAATGTTCTATTATGAACTCATTCATTTTTGGGAAGAAATTTGGGTTTACATCTTAAAGTAGCATCGACTACGTTTAAACCGGAGGACTCTACGTTACGTGCTTACGTTTACATACACCATTTTTGGTGACAGCCCGACATATCAGGAAATAAATTTATCCTTGAATATTATTTTGGAATTTTAAACTCACAAATTTACGAGAAGAGATTAGGACTTACATGCATAATTTAACGTCCTTTACGACTAAACCGGAAACCCTAGGTTTACGTATTTACGCTTTTGAACTCCGTTTTTGATGAGACAATTTTTATTAGAATTGTTTTGTGCCGTAGAATCATAATTTTTAAAAACGTTTTTCGTAAAATGACCCGAGGGCACGCAAATCGAGGAAACTAGAATCGAGGAGTACCCGTAAATTAATAGGGGATGAAACAAGTTACACTTTTCCCACCCCCTCACTATGGGCGGCCAAACTAGCCACTTAAACCCACTTTTGTGTCAAGTGATGGACACTTGTCCACATGGTTTTATCAAAAACCACTTAATCTACAAAACTACTAACATAAACCATTTCTCTCATAACTCAACATGCAAACCACTCACCTCTCTCTCTACTCTCGCCTTTGTGCCGTCCACTATACCACCACCACCACCACCATTTCCATCAAAAATTCAACCACAAATCTTATGTATATGTTACATATAATGATAACCTATTGAAGACATGAATATTGTAGGTGATCTTAACCTATGAAAAGGAGTTTTCATGAGGTTCAAGGGCTTATTTCATGGAGGTGTTCATCTATTTGAAGGACCCAAGAAGTTGTCTTAAAAGGTTAAAGATTTGGTGGCAAGATCAAGCCTTGATCATCCAACATCTCATCCTTTCCATCATATAGACTGGTATAGAGATCAATTTCTTTCTATCACCCTATTGTTTTGAATATGTATTTATGTATTTTCTTCAAGAATGTATATGTATATGATGACGAATGATGCTCAAAGTATTATGTGGGGATTTGGTGTTGATAGATTTGGTTAAATGGACTAAAATCTATATGTAAAGATGTTAAAATCTTGACTAAAATTTAAGGCTGTATAAAACAGTAAAGAACCATATGATAACTTGATAGAATGACTTGGATTATTGAATATACAGTAAGGTATATGACTTTTACATATGTGAGAGTTGACCACTCAATTGAATTAATAAAATGAGCAAGATATGATCAAAACATTATTAAGGTTCAAATCTGTATAGTCTGTTTTGGACGAATTATTAGAGACACTTAAAGGATTATTGAGTAGTAGCTAAACTGGAGTTAATTGTAGCACATATTATGTTGTTTGTGCAGCCTAAAATTGAGCTTCTATCTCCTTGTAGAACTCAAGATATGGTTAAAATGGTTAAAGTGAGTTTCATAATTAGACTTCGAAAATAAAAGTATATATTATAATATAAGCACTCAAGTAATACTAATATAAAATACATACCTAAAACCCACTAACTTATGATAATAATTATAAAAATAAGTTATATCCTTTAATAAATAATTGTGACATTTTATAAAATTTCAAATTGATATATTTTATAAGTTATAAAACTACACATATAAGTTTTACGTCTCTTCGGCTAAAACCGAAAGATTAACGTTTTCGTCAAATAAAACTTAGACGGTTGGACCCGTCTAATGTAAACCTTTTATAACTCAACTACTGATATGTAAGTACATCTTACAAGTAAAATCCGATAAAACCCGACCTTTATAACTTATGGACATTAACGGGCCAAAGTAGCCTTATTGGACTATTAGCCCAACTAGATTGGCTAAACACTAATGGACTTACTCAGGGCTTAACCCACTTGGGCCCATATATGAGTATAGGCCTGATCTTAAAAAGATAAATGGACTAATAAAATGATATTGGACTTTAATGGGCTTATTGGGCCTTAATATATAAATAAGTGAAACTAGTGTAACTAGTAAAAAAATTGACTAACACATAACACTATAATGTGTATGAAGATATAAAATCCCACTTGATCATCATCATACTTATGATATCATCATATATACATAGCCATTGTTTTAATAAAGTCATTGGACAAGAGTCTAAGACGAGTATTATTTGTCTAGGTTTCCGTGATTGAAGCACGTACCGTACATCCAAATCGCCGATAACCCGCCTTTCCCAATCAACGTGAGTTCATAGCCTCACACTCTTTTAAATGTTTTATGAAATGTTTTATAAACCCGTGAAGGAGATAACATGCTAGTTTTAATAAAATGGGACACTAGTTGTCCCAATTGTTTGCTAATTGATATGGACCCGAATAATTATATGACCCGATGAATGAAATGCAATGGATTATTATTAGTTAGGTTATGTCACTAAAATTCCCATTAGCATGAATTGTGAACTACCGGGATTTGGTAGATGCTTATGCATATAATAGTACTATTTGGGGAAGATCACCCCATTTCGCGCTTTGACGGTTGATCCCCGTCGTGCCACATTGATTGGTAAGCGAATTTATGTATGAGAAGATTTATATAAGCGTGATTATTGTGACGACACGCTGTTTTAGATGGGCAAATGAATTTCGGGTTAACTACTCGTTGTTTGTTATAGTAAGGTAGCAATGTCATGCGGCTTATAATAATCCAATATTGAAACTACTGATATACGAATTGAATTATAATATATTGCTTGACAAGAAATACGGGGTCTTAATATTGATATTATGTTCGTGTTTTGGTTTTACATAACCGTTATCATATAACGGTTTTTATTAAACTTTATACAACGTTATAAAACGTATTGTATGATGTTTTTACGACAATGGTTCGTAAAATGGTTTTGAAGGCAGAAGCCTATATTATGATTTACGACTAAGAGTTGTATAAAAAGTATTTGGCCTATTTTATGGCCTATTACAAAGATTTATACAAAATGATTTTCGGTAATAATTATATACCGATGATATATTAATGGTTTTTATATAACTCTATGAATTCACTCGGCGTTTTCGCTGACCTTTTAACATGTTTTATCTCAGGTACTTGAAGGTAATTCTCGGGAAGACGACAAGAATTTATGGCCCGCACTTAAATAACAATTTCCATTCAAATGTTTTGTAAAATTGTATGAAATACTATGACTTGGTACCTATGTAATTTGACATTTATGAATGGAAAATGCTTTATTATTCAACGACGCGATTTTTTTAGGCGTTGTCTATGATTTGAGTAATGTGCTATCCCGTAACACCAACGACTCTTCCGCTGAACTAAAGTATGAATATTTTAGGGTGTTACAAAAACTTTTAATACACATAAATGATTTCTGTAAATTTAATCAATAAGTTTGTATCTATTCCCAAAATAGATTACAGAAATCTGGAAAGAAAAATCCGAATGAGCAGCAAAAAAATAGCCCGTTAACGAAGTTTCGGAGCTGCATTCGTGTCTGCAGGTCGCGCGGGCTCGCACAAGTTCAAAAGCTTCGAACTCATTCTGGCCCAGAAATTCTGAAATCTGCAACTCCCTGCGAGCGCACGTGGGTGTTGGCGCATAACAAACCAAAGAGATTTTGATTATCAATACCATGATTTCCTTGTAAACCCACTTTCCCTTTCTTTTCTAGTCTATGTGGGACATTCTCATTTCCAATATTTTGTGTTTCACGTGCCTCACTTTAAGACAAGATATCTCATTTCCATTAACTCAATTTTGGACTTACTTTAGCTCGTTGTTAAGCTCTCTTCGAAAAGAACGCAAAGCTACTAACTACTACGAATATAAATAACATATACATATATTAAATTGTATCCAAACTTTGCAAACATTCATTTTTCAAAATACATTTTCCAACAATCCCCGACATGAATGCTCGTTATGGTCATGAACACTAGCCTGGTTCTACAAGATCTCTTAGGAATTGCGCCCCCGCAATTCCCTTTGAAGCGACCCCACTTATCTCTCACATAGGTGATTTCATCTTGAATTATTAAAAACATGTGTTTTATGATTTCATCTTGAATCATTATGCTTTATGATTTCATCCTGAATCATTAAGACATATGTTTAACCTCTGAGTTAGTCACATTGTTCTAGGAATGGACTAGGAAAATTATTGTATTAAGTAACTCCCCCACATTGATGCAACTTCCCTCACATTTCTATGATTAGGTTGTCCTCGTGAACCCAGATCTTGGGATCTCTAGTCAACTGGGCTAGGTTTTCCTTCATAAAAACTCGTTCCTTCATGTGCTTTAGTCCCATTCCTTTAGACGACTTACAAACTAACTCTCTGCTTAAGCCTTTCGTAATCGGATCCGCGATGTTATCCTTTGACTTTACATAGTCAATTGAGATAACTCCTATTGAAAGTAGTTATCGTACTGAATTATGTTGATGACAGAAATTGTCTGGACTTTCCATTATACATTGTGCTATAAGCTCTGCCAGTTGCCGATTTACTATCACAATGTATACCCGTTACCGGTTTAGGCCACCTACGTATGTCCTCTATGAATTAACTTATCCATTCCGCCTCTTCTTCGCATTTATCTAACGTGATAAATTCCGATCCCATCGTGGACTTAGCTATTACTGTTTGTGTAAAACCCACTTTAAAATCCATGAATATTAATTACACGCAGTCTCAAATTTAATTATAACGTTACGTAAATTATTGTTTATTCAGAATAATAATTAATATCATTTATTCAAGTATTACACGATATTTATTTATTCAGAAAATAAATATTATTACGTCATGAGTAAACACGAAACATTTAATCACGAACATCGCGTTAAATAGTTATAACACAAAAGTGGAAAATATGCATGTGTTGGTACTGTGGGTCGCGAGTTTTAATTAAACAAAGAATAGAAATGGGCTTTAGGCCTGGTTCATTTGAAAAGTAAATAACCAGGGAGTGTAGTAACTCATTTTTAGAAAACAAAGAAATAAAATAGGGTTTTGGTGTGTGTTTGTAACCGCCGGCAGAAAAGACACAAAAGGGAGTCGGGTTTGATCTTTTCTATTGGTTTGTTGTGTGTTCGTTGTTCACCTCAAACACGTATAACGGTAATCATCTTCTCCTTTATTTATCAATCGCGAATTTATTTATCATGACCATATGATCTTTACGAAAAGTAAACATGTAATATAAATCCGTTTGGTGGTCGGGTTTGTTGGGTTTCACAAAAACCGAGACCTACAAGGTCTCGGTGTGTTTCTGTTTGGCCAGCTGTGACCCACAAAGGGGCGGTGGTGGTCTTGATGTTATCGACAACAAACAGAAACTAAACGGGGGGTAACGAAAGAAATCAAGGGAGTGCTTGGTTAGCCGAAGGTGGGTTTTTGGTGTTTATAGCCGAGACCACCAGGGTCTCGGTGGTGTCTTTGTGAGGTCAGCCGCAAACCAAAACCTCCAGCGGGAACCATCGAGGGTGTTTGTTTGTATCAATGGTAACCGAGACCCTTAAGGTCTCAGTGGGTCTTAGTAGCGAAACAGGGGGAAACGACGCAGGTCAGTGGGAACTAGGTACATCGCAGTGGGTAGTATAGGCAGCGCAAGGGGAACCACATGAACAGCGGTGGCTGTCGGCTTCAGCCAGTGGCTACTGTTTGGTGGTCAGCAACAAGGGTAGCAACCTTAGGGCTGTGGTGGTCGTTGGTTTTTTCTCGGGAAGGTTTTGACTCGGGTTTCGGGTGCACGCTAGAAGGATAAAAACAATGGGTTTTATTTAATTAAGATTAAATCATTTTATCAAATAAGTTTTTATGGCATAAATTAACCAAGTTATGAATGCTTTTATTAATTTAATTAGTAAATTAAATTAACGATGGTTTAATGAGTTTTATTAATTAAAACGTATGCTTTTATTTAAATGATTTAATTCTCATGGAAACTATTTTGGAAACTTTCTATTTTAGGAAACTTTCTATTTCAGGAAACTTTCTATTTTTTGTAGGTTAATTATAACAATATAATAATACGATAATACATGTTATACCCTGGTCAGAAAAACTTAAAAACAATCAGATTTACCAGATTATACACAAAACAGTAAAACAATACAAGAACGTATAAATCAAGTTAAGAATAGTAAGAATCAGTAAAAGTAAACAGTAATCAGACAACTCATTCATGTCCTTTATACATGTAGCTATTGTGAAGTCAGAGTAGGAGTTTACATCTGTTTTCTTTGCAGTCAGTTACTGAACACAAGGTACGGATTTCCCGTCCTTCAGTATGGACTTCCTTTCCTATGCATGATTAGGATTTCCCGTCTGCAGCCAAATGTTTTTCCCAGTTATATGTTATGAACTTTACATGAATTGCCATGATAATTATGTTAAATTGCTTGATCTTTATATATATACATGACCAGTTCCATCTAGTTACGGAGGTACCTTAACCATGACACTTGAGGTACCGGTGTCATGACTCCTCTGCGGGGGAGTGATTTCTCGCAACGTTCGTTTTATTTCAGTTGGCCATTTATCAGTATATTATCAGCTGGGTGAATGGGTGCATCCTAGTTTTTCAGTTTATGGTTATCAAGTGAATGTGGTGTGTGCTCTACATCCTTCACATTGGATTTGATCTCTCCACCCAGTTTATTTAGAGGTCACCCCTTTAACAGCATGACGAGGTCACCCCTCTAAGTATTCATGCCACGTTGTTATATTACATGACCTATATAAGCTCTTGGCACTTAAAATACAATACATATATGTTTTCAGATTTAACAGTTAATAGTTCAGTTTTACAAGTTAAACCAGGTTTTCTCGGACATACACAGTTTCTGCTGCTTTTTTCTTATCAGTCTTTTAGTTTCAGTATTTGCTACATGTTTGATTTCAGTACTTCTTATCATGCTTTTATATCCGTTCACTGGGCGTTATGCTCAGCCAGAGTTTCTTTTTATGTTCCAAATGGCAGGTACACATGGACGCTCTTAGGATTTTGAGAGTATGTGCATTTGGGTGGGAGCTATCCAGGCGTTTTTACTTTATGCACTTCATACATTACTATGCTTGTTTGGACATTGTTTAGTCCTTCCTTTCAGTACTTACTTTTACATGGTTGAGCTTATGTTTGGACTATCGATGTTCGATTTCGGTTTTTCCTTTATGGTTATATAAAGTGTGTTTTTAGACATTTACCTTGCATGCTTTATGACACGCCAATTATAGTATCAGAGCCCAAGTTTTCGACCTGTTGGCTCTAAAACTGACATGTGACTAGTGGGTAGTCACCCGGAACTTCCTATATTTTGGCATTGTTATCTTTCATGTTTCTCATGCATTTCATCAGTCAGTTTTCTTAATTTTGACTAAGTAAAAGGTTGGTACAGGACTGGCCATATTTAGTCGCATGTGCTTTCTGCGAATTTTTCGTTTTGGTGAACCGACCCATAGGCGTTCACCTTTTCTATTTCAGATTATGTGTTGTGAACCGACCCATAGGCGTTTATTTTGCTCATTTAGATTTTGTTTTAGTGAACCGACCCATAGGCGTTCACCCTTAATCATGTCAGATTCATGTTTTTAGTCGAATGTTATTTGGTGAACCAACCCATAGGCGTTCACCATTGCTCAAGTCAAATTTTATGCTTTTCAGTCGAATGTTGTCTTGTGAATCGACCCATAGGCGTTCACCTTTGCTCATATCACGATGTTTCATTGACGTTTGACTAGTATGGATTGGATTACAGCCATCCATATTTAGTCCCAGGTTGTTAATTTCTATACATGACAGGTCTCGTAAAATTTTGACAAGTATGGATCGAATCAGAATCGTCCATACTTAGTCACATGTCTCCTGCTTTGAATTTTATGGATTGAACCATAGCCATCCACACCAGTTGATGTTAAACCTTAGTTGATTATACTTTTATTTTCTTTGTAACAATCAAGTTTTCATACTCTCACGTTGATGTCGTTTTCATGTTGGTTAGGTTTCATGTTTCCTTGTGAGGATTATGTTTTCAGCAGGGTAATGATGTTTTCATGCCAAGACACGGAAGGATTCCAGTAAATCCTGTTTTCATGATAAATCATGGTTGGTCTTCATCAATCATGTCTTCATGCTGACCATTGTTAAAATTTCGTTTAAATCATACTTTGAGCCTCTCTATATAACCAACATTGAGTCTACACAGGAATTGCTAGGCTATCATGCTGTTCATTTTAGTTCGGTTTGCTAACCGTATAAATTAATTAATTTCCTTTGACCATGTCAGATGGTCGACACCAGTAAAGTATTTAATGTGTACTCTATGTATAATATCTCAGGTGTACTACATGTACAGTATTCCATGTGTATTTTATGTACAGTATTCCAGGTGTACTCCATGTACCTTACTGCATGAGTATTGTTAATTGATCCTCAATCACCTCAGGCGTTTTACCACTTGTCGATATTCTACCAGATGCTGATGCTGCTCATAAGTTGGAGATTTTACAAGATACTGATGCTAAGTTGGAGGTTTTACAAGATGTTTATGCTACTCATAAGTTGGAGATTTTATAAGATACTGATGCTGCTCATACTTTGGAGACTATACAAGATGCGGATGCTGCTCATACCTTGGAGATTCCACAATATGCTGATGTTGTTCATAATATGAAGATTTTATAGAGCAAGCACGGAGTCCATAGATTTGAACTTCCAGACAAGAATATACTTCAACCATCAGACGCTACCATTTCAATTCCATGCCTTTACCTCCTCAGTTAGATGTCACACGTCACTCAGCTATTCTTTCAGTCAGAAGAGTGGGAACCGATACCCAGCCAGCCACTCAGAAGAATAGTTACATGATCCGCGGTCAGAATGACAATCACGTACTAATAACTAATCAGTCAGTAGCCATCAGAACTCCGGAACAGACGTGACCAAAAATACAGAGGTCAACAGTCTAACCGGTCCGCCAATCCTAACAGTAACAAAAAAAATTCAACCTTATTCATATCCACCTACTAAAACACATGTCAAGACATCAGTAAAGACATCAGTCAAGACACAGGTCTCAAGTATCATTTCGGAAGACACATGTCATGACACCAGTCATGATACATGTCATATGAATATCTTCTCAAGGCACGAGTCAAAACTCATAACTCCGTATGTTTTCTAAACCAGGCCCTCAGTAATTCAGGGTACCCTCCAAGGGGGTATACCCGTTCTGTTATGCCACGCATAAATCAGACCATTAAAAATTCAGTTAACACCACTGGAGTATTGTCCAGGTTGGACACGCAGTGTTCGTTCTGTGAGATTACAGACGAACACATTCAGTGAGATCTGCCACGTTTACTCCACGTATTCATATGTCAGCTTTATCTTAAATCATGTATTACCTACCTCCCAGCCAGAAAAGACTTCATAATATCACCCATATTTTATAAAGGTTTTTCCTTCCAGTTGAAGACAAGGTCCGTCTTACTAAATCCTAAATACTTTCATCTTGTTCCTGTCAGAAAAATCAGTACAAATTTTTTTTTGCTTTACAAGCACGTGAATTATTATCCTATAACTGCGAAGACTTTCTAGTCACCATTCATGATGCGACTTCTACAGTTCCTTAAATTCTTGATCAGCAGATTATTCCAGAGTTTCCATATGCAATTCCAAAAGGGTTTCCAGAAATTCCTTCCTAACCATGAGACGGAGTTTAACATCGAGCTTGTTTCAAGGACATGACCTGTTTTCACAAATTCCTTATCGTAGGGCTTCAGTTGAGTTGAAGGAGTTGCAGGATTAGCTGCAAGAGTTGCTGGAACGAGGCTTTATTCACCTGAGTGTACCACCAGGAGGTGCATCGTTTCTGTCTGGTAGAAAGAAGGTCGGTAACATGAGATCATGTATCGACCACCAAAAATTGACAAGATCACCATTCATAATCGATATTCATTCCACGTATAGAAATTTTATCTAATCTGTTACGAAGTCTTAAACATATTTTTCTAAGAACACTTCACGATCATGCTACCATCAGTGGTGAGATAAAGAACAGGACATTTCTAGGACTGCTTTTGCCACGTTATGGTCTCTCTAAAATTTTGATTTTGCTTTTGGGCTCCCGAATGCTCCAACTATATTATGAAATTGATGAATAAAATTTTCCATGAATTCTTAGACAAGATCGTCAGTATATTCATTGATAACAGCCTGATCTTCTCACTGTTATGCAGATCCTTCGATAGGAAACAATTATATATGCAACTTTCTAGATGTGAGCTCCAGTTGAACCAGGTGGCATTTCTAAACTACGTTATTCCAGCAGAATGAAATTTCAGAAATCCTGCGAAGGTGAAGCCCATCACCAGATGGTGAAGACCGACATCTGTGACTAAAGTACGAAATTTACTAGAATTCAGTTGACTACTACCGCAGAAATTGCTGACAGTTCTCATGATTAGCTTTCAATGACTAAGCTTACGCATAAAGGAGATGACATACACTAAAATTTTGTACTCCATAAGCTCCTACGCTAGGAGAGGTCTAAATTACCAAAACTCATAGTTCTTCCATGACTATTCATCTAGATTCCACAAGAATGTATCATAATTCCAGGCAGAATTTTGATAGAAGCGGGATAACACATTGATGCAGCTATGTTCAGATCTAGACGCCTGACATGCCAACAGGTTTAAGATAGAACGCCGACATGCTAATGAGTTACTTATTACAGCCATTAGAAATTTCTAAACAAAAATGAGACAAGTTTCCATGGAGGTTGTTATCAGGTTACCGCAGACTCATAAGAAGTATGATACTATCTAAGTCATTATCGACCATTTAACCCAGCCTACACGTTTTCTTTCATCCGAAAGGATTACGCAGTAGCAGATCTGCAGGAAATTCAGCAATAGATCGTACGATTCAAAGGTATTCCTTTAACCATCATATCAAATAGAAATTCATGTTCACAATCACGTTTACCTTCACATTCACATCCATGTTTATCTCCATCTTCACGTTTACGCTTACTTTTACGTTTACGTCTCACGTCCACAGTTATGATTTTGTTTCCGTTCATATGTTGTCCATCTCATGATTTACGTCTACGTTCGCATTCATGATATCGTTCACGTTAAGGTTCGTGTTCCATCTCACTATACACGCTCCAAGACTTGTATTGGATTTGGTTACCGAAAGCTTGAGAAACCAGATTCAAGTTTAGTACAACTTTTCCATACCCAGGCAGACGTTTCACGTCTCAGACCGTATCGTTTGGCATTCCTCCCTCAGTCAGCATACATTCATGATATGTCCACGTATCACGTGCAAGATGTATTCCATGCACAACGTTCATCATATGATCGCGAACCACGTTCACAATTGCTCACGTAGCACATTCAAAATTGTTCACGTAGTTCGTCCCAATATGTCTTCAGTAGCTTTGATCAGAGATATAAATGTTATCGTTTCATGTTATTTGTACGTATCGTTACATGTATCCTACATGTTATATCTTATTCATTCGATCAGATTCAGAAAATCCATCATAAGTATGGAACCAGAAACTCTTCAGCATTGTCAGGACAGGGTCATTAAGACCAAGATTTTCATTGTGTCAAAATCTTTGAAGAAACCGTTTCGAGCGGGAAGCTACTTGGAACGGAGGAGTCCATCCGAACTTCTCATCCTTTTTCCTTCTATAATTCAGTTATGTTCTTTCAGTCATGTTACGTTTCATGTCCTCTTCAGCCATGTCACGTTCCATGTTCTCTTCAGTCATGTCACGTTCATGTCCTTTCAGCTTACATGTCTTTTTAGTTTACGTGTTCTTTCAGTTCTTATAACCCAGCTTTATTACCTTTAATTCGAGGATGAATTTTTCTTTTTAGAGGGGAAGAATTATAAAACCCGCAGCATTATCATGTTTCTAATTCGAGGACAAATTATTTTTTAGAGGGGAAGAGTTGTAAAACCCGCATTAAAATCCATGAACATTAATTACACGCAGTCCCAGATATAATTATAATGTTACGTAAATTGTTGTTTATTCAAAATAATAATTAATAGCATTTATTCAAGTATTACACGATAATTATTTATTTTAAAAAATAAATATTATTACGTCATGAGTAAACACGAAACATTTAATCATGAACATCGCGTTAAATAGCTATAACACAAAAATGGAAAATATGCATGTGTTGGTACTTTGGGTGGCGGGTTTTAATTAAACAAAGAATAAAAATGGACTTTAGGCCTGGTACATTTCAAAAGTAAATAACCAGGGAGTGAAGTAACTTATTTTTAGAAAACAGAAAAATATAAATAGGGTTTTGGTGGGTGTTTGTTACCGCCGGCAGAAAAGACACAAAAGGGAGTCGGGTTTGATCTTTTCTATTGATTTGTTGTGTGTTTCTTGTTCACCTCAAACATGTATAACGGTAATAATCTTCTCCTTTATTTATCATTCAAGAATTTATTTATCATGACCATATGATCTTTACGAAAAGTAAACATGTAATATAAATCCGTTTGGTGGTCGGGTTTGTTTGGTTTCACGAAAACCGAGACCTATATGGTCTCGCTGTGTTTCTGTTTGGCCAGCCGTGACCCATAATATTTGTCTTTTTAGTTCGTAATTCCCAACTCAAAACGTATTGATTGTCCAAAAGATATCAAGTTCACAAATTGTTTTTGGTATTAGATTTTATAAGATTTTGGTATTCTAAGTCTAATTCCACAAAGCACGTAAAAAGTTGTAAAAATATTATCACTATGTAACCGTACTACTCTAAAACAAGGTGTACATACTTCAGTTAATGTAAATTGTACAAGTATTCAATGCACAAAGTATAAAATTTTCCAAAAATATAAAGTATGTAAAGTACAAGGACTGTAAATGTAAATTTTTAAAGAAAAAGGACTGTAAATGTAAATTGTAACAAACTATAACCAACTTACAACAAACTTGAAAACTGCCTAACTAAAATTGTAACAAATCTCTAATCCAGGGACCTTAGTGTGCAAACCCTAAAAACTTAACTAATAAAAGCTGATTAAACAATTCCCTAAAATGTAAGGACCAAAGTGCAATTAAAACAAGGATTTAAAAACGGGTTCACAAGTAAAATAAGCTCGTTCAAGCTTATTACTCAATCTTAAAAGCTCTAGTTTGTTGCAAAAAGCTTAAAATTGAATTCTACTTAGTCAGCTCTAAGGAAATAAGCCAAATCGTCCTAGAACTCAAAATAGCTTTTTGGAATAAGCTCAAAATAAGCTACCAGCTTATCCAGACAAGCACAACATGATTTTTTAATGAAAATGATAGAACAAGCTTAAAGAAGACTGGAATGTCAAGAATTATCAAAATTCATCAAGTGAATAAGCTAGAATGTGAAATTAAGCAAAGTTGGGCTTATGTTTACTTTCGTTGACCAGATTTTGACCAAAAGTTGAAAAGTTCCAAATCCTCTTAAAATCACTTGGGCAACAATAATATGCAATAAAATCACTAGATTGATGAAAAGGATTAGCGGGAAATGATAAGCTGATTAGTCCTCATTACAGAAACTCAACTGTGATCGAAGGCTTATTCTTGGGCTTATTTCTAGCTTATTATGGAGAACTATATTGTCTACTCAACATGTATAGAAAGATCAGATGTCCAGCTAGACTCAGCAACAAAAATCAACTCCTAAATCTAACTAACAAAGAATTGGCAGGCACTTGAATCTAGCTTGTTTTGACTGTGAAAGTGAACCCAAAGTATTTTATGGCAGTTTGCCTGTTTGACTTTTAATTTGACTACAAGATCTTTCAAACTAACTTGCACAAGTCTAGTGAGTGAAAATAACCTCAAATCAACTACTTACATCAACTGAATCGAGAAATCTCTACTAATCCAAACACCACTTATCAGATAAGCACAATTATTAAGCTGATGAAACTAAGATAAGCTATCAGATTAAGAAAACTAATACTCAAAACAGATCTAGTAGCTGAAAGTAAACAAAAAGCGGGCATCAACAAGTCCTTTACACTAAGAAAGCAAGAATAAGCATGCAATTTACATTTTAGAGGAATTTATTAAAGAAGAACTTATTGGAGTGATTGGAGGCTACTTTGGTGATGAAGTGGAGCGCTAGCTCACTTAATCTCTAACCACTACCCAATCTAGCATCTACAACAGCGACAAACATGATTCACCATCATCATCATCAAATCACCCCTGCTACACATGTCTGATCATGGGAATAGTTATGGCTGTGAGCTAGAACAAGTCTAAACATGAATAAGCTTCCAAAGCAATCAACAAAGTTCCATTGTTCAATGACAACAACAAAATCAATCACAGGAACAATAGGATAGTAGAAGGAGGTAAGAATTGAGAGTGAAAGTAGATTTAAGTAAAATGAGATTTCGTTAATGGTGGAATTCTATTACAATAGGGCTAACAAACTAACAAACTCTCTCAAAGTGGTTGTCAATCACTTTGAGAGGTTTCTAACTGCTTAACTACTAACAGAGCGTGAGAGAAATCTAAGTGTGTGTGATTTGCACACTTAGCTTCAATACAAGAAATGAATACAAGATAGGGGTATTTATAGAGTGGAAAGGAGTGAGGATGAAGTTGGTGATGTGTAAAAACAAATAGCAGCCTTCCACGTGTCCTCAATTGGTTGATTGTGATTTGCAGTTGATGAACACAATTGGGCCTTTTTTATTCAATGGGTTTCAGCTTAATTGGTTGACTGGGGCTTCGTCTTGCAATTGCAAACACTTTTCATGTTAGACACTTTCCATGATCTTCACTCTAAATATTTCCACGTTTTGGGCTTGGAGGTGACACTTGGCATGTTTTTATTGGGTGAGAGAAAGTCACACGGATCATTATCCGTTTTGTGAAATATGATTGGCTAGTGGCGAGTTAGTGCGTGACACTGTTATGATTGGGTAATAAATGATAGCTGCCTTCTCTCCTCATAAATGTAGCTTAGCTGGTGATCCCTGTATACAAAATAGAGGCTCCTCATTGGCTGATGGATATAGCACACGGATTGCTCTTGAAACTTCATTCCCTTTTGGCAATTTAGGTCCTTGTACTTGGCAGTTTTGAGTTTTGAGCTAAGATCTTCATAAACTTGACAATTCTGGCCCTTTTAACTTTGAACTTGAACACAAATGACCCCTTGAATTGTTGACTTGAACTTTTATCATGTTTGACTTTATTCTTGACTTTTCCAACTTTGCACTTTTAGTCCTTCTACTTTCAAAGTTGTCAAGAAAGGTCCTTTGACTTTGTTTGACTTGTCACTTTTCATCCTTCTTTTGTCTTTTCTTCATCAATATTGGCTTGATTTCCTTGTTTGCTTCATATTTGTATCTTTTTACCTACACAAGCACAAACAACAAAGTATACCCATAATACTGATTTTATAAATCAAAATCAGGTATTTTACTTTGTGTTTTAGGGTTAATTATGATATAATTGATATGAGATTTCACTCATATCAAATCCCCTACACTTGATCATTGCCATGACCTCATGCAATGCCACATTTTAAAGCACCAATTTACACTTTTGTCATAATTAATCCACCTTGGCCAATATGGAATGCTATTACACTACACTACACTATATGATGCATGATTTTGATTTTTACAATGCAATGCAAAGCAAAGCAATTCTATTTATATATTTTTGATTTTTTTTCTTGAGATGATTTTGATAGAAATAACTCATAAAGAAATCAAGGACTTTAATTATAGCTTTGGTACCATGAACACTTATCATCCTCAAGTTTCACTTTCCCCATACCAAGCTTAAAAACAAGATCATTGTTATCCATAAGTGAAAGTGCATTGACTTATTCATACAAATTAATTGTGTTACCATTATACCCCCACTTATTATGCCTCTAAGACCGGTTATTATTTGAGCAAATTGCTTGAGGGCAAATTTGTCATTATTAAAATCGTGAAATATAAGAAGTGTAAAATCTCAATATAAGGAAGCACAATTTTAATCCTAAGTAACCATCTTATTCATTACTTAAAAAACCGCCCACAATTGATATAAGTCCGACCCAAAATAATAAGTCATTCGCCTTATGTGTAAGATCCTTATGTCATGCATTAATAAGTAGCTACACACTCGCTAAGGAAAGAAAAATAAAACTCACGCAATAATTTATATCCGCCGCCTTTTTGAGACTTTGGATCTTTAATCCCGCAACCCGTCAAGGTAATATTGGATTGGAGCAACTATTAAATCCTCGCAACCCTTGTGAGGGTAATATTGAAATTCAATAGCTACTATAATTAACACTTCACTGTCCCTCTTGGGAGTATTGTATAATTAACTTTTTTTATTTATTTTTCTTTTTCTCTTTTTTTTTCTAGCCACTCATTTTTTTATAAACCGCTCTTATTTTTCTTTATTCATCACAAAAAAAGTTGAAAAGAATAAAAGAAAAAACACCCGCTAAGTATTAAGCATGACATAAGTTTAGTACGCATAAAACGTTCTAACTTAGAATCTTAAGACGTACTTATACCAACCACGAATGATTATTCAAAAATGCATAAGAGACTACAAACCAATTAAAACCGTTCTTGATTATTTATTAACATATATACATGCGTTGACAAGAAAGTAATGGTTACGAAAGGGGATATAAAAGCCACAATTAATTAATATAAGGTTTATCTAGCCCTTAACACTTACTTCAAACTATATCATCTCTCGTTTTCCACAGTTTAAAATCTCAAATAATGAGACTAGTGGATGCTTAGCCTAATAAACCAATAAAGGTCTGCATGGTTAAGGCTACTAGCTAGAGAATGCTTAGATAAGAAAACTCGGGTTGACTCAAAGTATCCATGGCGGGCCTAATATGTCAAAGAAGTCTAAACTTGTTAAAGCATGTCCTTTATTATATTTTTTTCTTTTTATATATTTTTGATGAAAAATAAAAGAAGAAATATATACAATGCAAATGTGTTATGCAAATGAAAAATGATTCATGCAAACATTATGAATGCATGTTTTTGGGGGCCAAAGTAGATCAAAAATTTGAAAAAGGTTTGAAAAATTAATTTCCAAATTATCATGAAGTCAATGACAAAGTTCTAGGTAAGGTCACTTCGATAGAAGACCCCCTACACTTGACATAATCATTGTCGTCAATGTTAAAGAGTACTGGAGTAAACTCCCCTGCACATATGACATTGATAACTTTGCTTAACCCAAGCTAAGGAAATGTCTACTATAGTGAATTCATTTTAAGCACAAGTGGTTTGAAATCACAATAGTAACAAAGTGAACCCGATACAAGGGCCTCCTCCATAAGTTCCAATGCATGCAATGAGAGAGAGCAACCCTACAAACATCAAGAAGACAAAAGAGAGGCATCCCCCTACACTTGTTCTCATCTATATACCCTTTATTCCTATCCTTCCACACTCTAGTCTAAAAGAGCTAATCCTAGTTATTCAAGCTTGATTTATGGAGTCTCTAGCTCGACTCTTCCCATAATGAATTAATTCATGGGGAAAATAGGGATCTCTGGGACCATTTCAACGAAAATGTCCTCCCCAAAGTAATGCTTAACACGATGACCATTCACTTTGAAATTTAGGCCATTTGGTTGTGACAACTCAATAGTACCATATGGAAATACTTGAGCAATAGTGAATGGGCCGGACCATCGTGACTTAAGCTTGCCCGCAAAGAGTTTCAACCGTGAGTTAAAGAGTAAAACCGAATCTCCAACTTTGAACTCATGGTTCTTGATCTTAGCATAATGCAATTGCTTAGTCTTTTCCTTATAAAGCATTGAGTTTTCATAGGCATTGGTTCTTAGTTCATTCATCTCATTAAGTTGGTCTTTCCTATGTGAACCGGCTTGGTTTAGATCAAAGTTAGCCCATTTAAGAGACCATGAAGCCATATGTTCTAACTCGAATATGAGGTGGCATGCTTTTCCATAGACAAGTCTATAAGGAGTACAACCAATTTGTGTCTTAAAAGCGGTCCTAAAAGCCCACAAAGCATCATCAAGCTTATTTGACCAAGAAGCTCGATGCTTTTCCACCGTTCTTTCTAAAATTCCCTTTAAACCACGATTTCTGACCTCGGTTTGCCCATTGGTTTGAGGGTGATACGCGGTAGAAAGTATATGGTTAACACCATACTTCTTCATGACTCTTGTAAATTAATCATTACATATATGAGTCCCACGATCACTTATGATGGCCCGAGGTACACAAAATCTAGCAAACAATTGCTTTAATAACTTGACTACAACTCTAGCATCATTGGTAGGCAAGGCTTTAGCCTCAACCCACTTAGAAACATAATCCACTGCTACGAGTATGTACTTATTTCCCTTTGATGATGGAAAAGGTCCCATAAAATCTATACCCCATACATCAAAAATCTCACATTCTTGGATAAAATTTTGTGGCATCTCATCTCTTTGATTAATCTTTCCTTGTCTTTGATAAACATCACAACATTTCACCATTTCTTGGGCATCTTTGTAAATGGAAGGCCAATAGTACCCCAAATCAAAGATTTTCTTAGCCGTGTAGTTAGGCCCAAAATGCCCCCCACCCCCCCCCCCCCCCCCCCCCCCCCCGTGGGTCCCTTATGGCAAGCTTCTAAGATCTTAAATGCTTCAGGCACATTGCCTAAAGAGGTAAGGGTCATCCCAAAAGTAATATTTAGCTTCCTTGAGAAACTTTTTCCTTTGTTGGGAAGTGAGACCCTCAATAAGCACATTCCCCACAAGGTAGTTTGCAATATCCGCAAACCAAGGGGTGGCATCCTCTTGTGAAGAGATAGACATGAGTTCCTCAAGTGGAAAGGATTCATTAATTTCCTTATGAGGTAATTCTCCTTTGGAAAGGATGCTCAAGTCTACTCAAGTGATCCGCCGTTAAATTCTCGGCTCCTTTCTTATCACGGATTTCTATATAAAACTCTTGTAGCAACAAAACCCATCTCAAAATCCTAGGCTTAGCATCTTGCTTTGTCATAAGGTACTTGAGAGCAGAATGATATGTATACACTATGGTCTTCGAAAGCACAAGATAGGGTCTAAATTTCTCAAAAGCATAAACAATAGCAAGCAACTCCTTTTCCGTAGTGGTGTAATGAAGTTGAGCACCCGTCATTGTCTTACTCGCATAGTGTCTAGGTTGGAAATGTTTATTACATCTTTGTCCTAAAACGGCCCCCACGGCATAATCACTAGCATCACACATGAGTTCAAAAAGCAAATCCTAATTTGGTGATACCAAAACGGGAGCCTTAGTTAACTTTTCTTTAAGAATCTCAAAAGACTCTAAACACCCTTGTGTGAATATGAAAGGAACCTCTTTTTCTAAGAGGTGGGTGATGGGTATTTCTATCTTAGAGAAATCTTGAATAAAACGTCTATAGAAACCCGCATGACCCAAAAAGCTCCTAACTCCTTTCACCGTGGTAGGTAGAGGAATTTTGGCAATAACATCTATTTTAACACGATCCACTTCTAAACCTTTGTTGGATATCATATGTCCCAAAACTATCCCTTCTTTGACCATGAAATGATACTTCTCCCAATTTAGAACAAGACGTGCTTCTTCACACCTCTTTAGCATACGTTCTAAATGGGAGAGACAAGAAGTGAATGAATCTCCAAAGACCGAGAAATCATCCATGAATACTTCCATTTTATGCTCAATCATGTCATGAAAAATTGCCATCATACACCTTTGGAATGTCCCCGGGGCATTGCACAAGCCAAAAGGCATTCTCTTATAAGCAAATGTTCCATAGGGACAAGTGAATGTGGTCTTTTCTTGATCTTTTGGATCAATGGGTATTTGGAAATAACCTGAAAATCCATCTAAAAAGCAATAGTACTCATTTTCCGCTAAGCGTCCAAGCATTTGGTCCATGAAAGGTAATGGGAAATGATCTTTCCTAGTAGCATCATTAAGCTTCCTATAGTCAATACAAACTCTCCAACCCGTGACAAGTCTAGTGGGAATTAACTCATTGTTATCATTAGGCACAACGATGATTCCACCCTTTTTAGGCACACAATGCACCGGGCTAACCCATGGTGAGTCGGATATGGGGTAAATCATACCCGCATCAAGGAGTTTGATAACTTCCTTTTTGATGACTTCATGGATTTTAGGGTTAACCCTTCATTGGTTTTGGATAGCGGGTTTGTAATCATCCTTCATAAGGATTTTGTGAGTACAAAAATTAGGATCAATCCCCCTTATGTCGGATATTTTCCAAGCTATAGCTTTCTTATTCTTTTTAAGAACCTCTATAAGTTTTTCCTTTTCATCATCTTTCAAGTCTTTGGCTATGATAACGGGTAGTTTGTCCTCTCCCTCTAAGAAAGCATATTCAAGGTGTGATGGAAGATCCTTAAGCTCTAGGGAAGGTGGACTCTCAATAGAAGGTTTCACTAATGATGGATCATCATTAGTAACCTCTTGTGGAGTAGGTGAAGGAATGGGATCCTCATTGAGTAACTTTTGGATAGTGAGAATGTCTTCTTCCCAATTTATGGGAGAATCATCATTTCTAAGAAAGTTAGACTCAAATTCCTCTAAGAGGAAATCACTCTCTCCAAATGGTGTTAAGGAGGGAGCAATTGAGGCAACGGTCTCCACATGTGGCATGTTCTCACTATCACTCTTGCAAGCTTCATGAAAATATTCATTACACACCTCATCAAGAACATCCACAATGTTTACGATTTCACAACTTTGAGATTTCTTAGTAACTTTCCCCAACTTAAACACTGCTTTCTCCTCCTCTACTCTCATAATTAGTTCTCCTTCTGCCACATCAATAAGAGTACGACCCGTCTTCAAGAAAGGCCTTCCTACAATGAGAGGAACTCTCGGTTCCATGTCATAGTCAACAACTACAAAATCCACGGGGAATGTGAATTTATCAACCCCTACAAACACATCCTCCGCAATCCCTACCAGATAAGCTATTTAACGGTTTGTTAACTCAAGGGTCATCCTAGTAGGAGTGAGCTCGGGAAGAGAGAGTTGTTTCCAAACCGACAAAGGTATAAATTTATGCTTGCCCCAAGATCCGCAAGTGCCATGCAATTTTCCACCCCCGGGAAATTACAAGGGATCAAAAACCATCCCGGATCTCCAAGTTTTGTTGGTAAAGTCTTCAACAACACCGCGGAATAATTTTCGTTCAATGACGTGTTAGGCATATCAACCAACTTTTCTTTGTTTGAGAGGATGTCTTTGAACATTTTGGCAAACTTGGGCATGTAAGCTAGAGCTTCCGCAAAGGATATGTTGATATTCAATTGCTTAAACATCCTCAAAAAGTTAGACACTTGAATGTCATCCTTGTTCTTAAGCTTTTCTTTTCTCAATCTTTAAGGATGTGGAAGACTTGGTTTTGGTGTAGGTTGAGTGGTAGTTGTTGAAGGACTCTCATTGTTGGTTTCTTCATTGATAGGTGTGGAAGGTGAAGGAGTAGTAGGTGGAGGATGAGAAGGTGTAGGCTTTGAAGTTGTAGAGCTTGAAGGTGTTGGTTTTGAAAGTGTAGGATTATCACAAGGAGGAACCATAGTAGTAGGTACTAAAAGAGGTGTAGGAGGCATTAAAGGATCAGTGGTTGTTTTCCCACTTCTTGTAGTAATTTCATTTACATTTTCCCTTGGATTGGTTTGTGTATTGGAAGGTAAAGCACCTTGTGGTCTTTGATTAGGAGTAGCATATCTTGTTTGTTTCCTCATGCATAGCCCTCAATTGATCTTGAGTCCTCTTTTCACTCTCACGAATCCTTCTTTTGGTCTCTTGATTCATATTTTGAAGTAACTCAAAGGTGTCATTTTGCCCATACCCTTGATTATATCCTTGGTTGTGGAAAGGTGGAGGTGGTTGGTGAAACCCTTGGTTATTTGCATGCAAGTTGTTCACTTGATTTTGAAAGTTATTAGGCCCTCTATTGTTATTGTTTCCTTGGTAATTTCCCCTTGTCCCTTGATTTATTTGAAGCAATTGTAGAGGGTTTGGTTGGTTTTGGGTGGGTTGATGGGAGGGAAACCGGGTGGAGTAAGGTAATTGTTAGACTTGTAAGAGAGGTGGTTAGGGTTGATGTTAGGTTTAAAGTGCTCTCTTTTTTCATCTTGATAAGCATATCATTCACCTTGAAAGTTTTGAACTTTATCACATTGTAAGTAAGAATGAGGACCTCCACATGTTTCACAAGATAAGGTTATGGCATTGACATTGTTGGTAGAATAATTGTTCAAGGAAACCTTCATAAAGTCTTGAATCATTGCTTGATGCATCTTTTGACTTTGGTTCATTTCTTGAAGTTGTAAAAGGATTTGACTCTCATATGTTCTAGAAGCACCCTCTTGAACAACATGTACATTCTCATCTCTTTTATTATTTGTTTTAACCATGGATTTTGTTTCAATGATATCCCATGCTTCTTGTGTGGATTTTGAAAGAATGTTCCCACCCGCGGCCGAGTTAAGGGAATCCTGATGGTGAGGTTTCAAAGCATTGTAAAAGGTGTTGATTTGATGAACTTGGTTAAAACCATGGTTTGGGCACTATCTCAACAACTCTTTAAACTCTTCCCAAGTCTCACTAAAGTTTTGGTCTTGCTTTTGTTGAAAACCTATGATTTGGTTTCTCACGGCGGTGGTTCGTGAAGGAAGAAAGAACTTATTCACAAATTTCTTCTTTAAATCCTCCCAAGTGAAAATGCTTATAGAAGGTTTCTTGTCTAACCAATTCCTAGCACTACCCTCTAAGCATAAAGGGAATAGGATCATCTTAATAGCATCAGGAGGGAACCTATTATACTTTAGTGTATTGCAAAGTGACATGAATCTCTTGATGTGTTCATGGGGGTCATCCATGGGTCTCCCTAGAAAGGGAATAGAAGAAACCATATTGATCATGTTTTTCTTAAGCTCAAAAGTGTTTGTGGGTATCTCGAGTATAACAATAGCATCCGCATTTCCCTCCACATTTGATTGAAGGACCTCAATCAATGGTATATTATCAACGGCGGCCATGACTTCTTGTGAGTTGATCAAAGCACGATGTTCGGGATCGGCTTGATGGACGGTGTTGTTCTTGTTCTTTTTCTTCCTTTTGGGAGGAAGGGGTTGTACACCAAAAGGTATATGTGCAGGTGCTCGAGTGCGCATGCAACTCAACGCGAAGAATGAGAGAGGATCTCTCGATCGACTTTGGAAAAGAAGGGAATATCCTTTCCGAGGTTAAATAAGTAATATCCACAAGAAAGTATAATATATGTAAGTACTAATTGGGTGGCACACCACTCACCACTATCACTCTTGAAAGACCCACAAGGAAGCGGAGAAACGAGGCGGCGCGTAGCACTTATGAGCCTGCTTCTTTAGAATGTGTAATACACTCGCCTTATACCCCCCACACTGTGGCCTCTTTCTCAAGTTCAAGTAGATTATGGTATTTATCTATTGTGCCTTAATTAACTTTGATCGATACACGTACTTAGGACCGGAACGCCCCCAAGTACGGTGTATTGCAAAAGCAATACTTATGGAAGTAGATGTATTGGTTGTTCGTATATACGTATATGTATTTACATATAATAATATATCAAAAATATTTTTGTATTTATTTTGTTTTTAAGAAAATACTATATGTACATAAAAAAGAGTGAAACCAATATATACAATATATTTTTGGTGTAATATTTTAGGAAAAATATTACTTTTTGATTTTTTTGATTTTTTGATTTTTTGGTTCAATTCTTAGGAAAGAATTAAATTTTTGTGGTTTTTTTTTAATATTTTTTTATCTTTTTGATTTTTTTTATCTTTTTGATTTATGATACGTAAAAGGAACGTTCACAAGGTGAACGGATCCCAAAATCCAATCGTAACCGTCAATCAATCGTCAATCGTAACGTAATGAACCGGCAACGGCGCTATTTAATATTTGTCTTTTTAGTTTGTAATTCCCAACTCAAAACGAATTGATTGTCCAAAACATATCAAGTTCAGAAATTGTTTTAGGTTTTAGATTTTATAAGATTTTGGTATTCTAAGTCTAATTCCACAAAGCACGTAAAAAGTTGTAAAAATATTATCACTATGTAACCGTACTACTCTAAAACAAGGTGCACATACTTCACTTAATGCAAATTGTACAAGTGTTCAATGCACAAAGTATAAAATTTGCCAAAAATATAAAGTATGTAAAGTACAAGGACTATAAATGTAAAATTTTAAACTAAAAGGACTGAAAATGTAAATTGTAACAAACTATAACCAACTTACAACAAACTTGAAAACAGCCTAATCAAAATTGTAACAAATCTCTAATCCAGGGACCTTAGTGTGCAAACCCTAAAAACTTAACTAATAAAATCTGATTAAACAATTCCCTAAAATGTAGGGACCAAAGTGCAATTAAAACAAGGATTTTAGTAAAAACGGGTTCACAAGTAAAATAAGCTCGTTCAAGCTTATTACTCAATCTTAAAAGCTCTAATTTGTTGCAAAAAGCTTAAAATTGAATTCTACTTAGTCAGCTCTAAGGAAATAAGCCAAATCGTCCTAAAACTCAAAATAGCTTTTTGGAATAAGATCAAAATAAGCTATCAGCGTATCCAGACAAGCACAACATGATTTTTTAATGAAAATGATAGAACAAGCTTAAAGAAGACGGGAATGTCTAGAATTATCAAAATTCATCAAGTGAATAAGCTGGAATGTGAAATTAAGCAAAATTGGGCTTATGTTGACTTTCGTTGACCAGATTTTGACCAAAAGCTGAAAAGTTCCAAATCCTCTTAAAATCACTTGGGCAACAAGAATATGCAATAAAACACTAGATTGCTGAAAAGGATCAGTGGGAAATGATATGTTGATTAGTCCTCATTACAGAAACTCAGCTTTGATCAAAGGCTTATTCTTGGGCTTATTTCTAGCGTATTATGAAGAACTGTATTGTCTACTCAACATGTATAGAAAGCTCAGATGTTCAGCTAGACTCAGCAACAAAAATCAACTCCTAAATCCAACTAACAAAGAATTGGCAGGCACTTGAATCTAGCTTATTTTGACTATGAAAGTGAACCCAAAGTATTTTATGGCAGTTTGCCTGTTTGACTTTTAATTTGACTACAAGATCTTTCAAACTAACTTGCACAAGTCTAGTGAGTGAAAATAACCTCAAATCAACTACTTACATCAACTGAATCAAGAAATCTATACTAATCCAAACACCACTTATCAGATAAGCACAATTATTAAGCTGATGAAACTAAGATAAGCTATCAGATTATGAAAACTAATACTCAAAACAGATCTAGTAGCTGAAAGTAAACAAGAAGCAGACATCAACAAGTCCTTTACACTAATAAAGCAAGAATAAGCATGCAATTTACTTTTTAGAGGAATTTATGAAAGAAGAACTTGTTGGAGTGATTGGAGGCTACTTTGGTGATGAAGTGGAGCGTTGAGCTCACTTAATCTCTAACCACCACCCAATCTACCATCTACAACAACTACAAACATGATTCACCATCATCATCATCATCAAATCACCCCTGCTACACATGTCTGATCATGAAAATGGTTATGGTTGTGAGCTAGAACAAGTTTGAACATGAATAAGCTTCCAAATCAATCAACAAAGTTCTATTGTTCGATGAGAACAACAAAATCAATCACAGGAACAACAGGATAGCAGAAGGAGGTAAGAATTGAGAGTGAAAGTAGATTTAAGTAAAATGAGATTTCATTAATGGTGGAATTCTGTTACAATAGGGCTAACAAACTAACAAACTCTCTCAAAGTGGTTGTCAATCACTTTGAGAGGTTTCTAACTGCTTAACTACTAACAGAATGTGAGAGAAATCTCAGTGTGTGTGATTTGCACACTTAGCTACAACACAAGAAATGAATACAAACTAGGGGTATTTATAGAGTGGAAAAGGAGTGAGGATGAAGTTGGTGACATGTCAGAACAAATAGCAGCCTTCCACGTGTTATCAATTGGTTGATTGTGATTTGCAGTTGATGAATACAATTGGGCCTTTTTGATTCAATGGATTTCAGCTTAATTGGTTGATTGGGTTGGCTTCGTCTTGCAATTGCGAACACTTTTCATGTTAAACACTTTCCATGATCTTTACTCTAACAATTTCCACGTTCTAGACTTGGAGGTGACACTTGGCGTGTTTTTATTGGGTGAGAGAAAGTCACACGGATCATTATCCGTTTTGTGAAATATGATTGACTAGTGGCGAGTTAGTGCGTGGCACTGTTGTGATTGGGTAATAAATGCCAGCTGCCTTCTCTCCTCATAAATGTGGCTTAGCTGGTGATTCGTGTATACAAAATAGAGGCTCCTCATTGGCTGATGGATATAGCACATGGATTGCTCTTGAAACTTTATTCCCTTTTGGTAATTTAGGTCCTCGTACTTGGCAGTTTTGAGTTTTGAGCTAAGATCTTCATAAACTTGACACTTCTGGCCCTTTTAACTTTAAAATTGAACACAAATGATCCCTTGACTTGTTGACTTGAAATTTGACCATGTTTGACTTTATTCTTGACTTTTCCAACTTTGCACTTTTAGTCCTTCTACTTTCGAAGTTGTCAAGAAAGGTCCTTTGACTTTGTTTGACTTGTCACTTTTCATCCTTCTTTTGTCTTTTCTTCATCAATATTGGCTTGATTTCCTTGTTTGCTTCATATTTATATCTTTTTACCTACACAAGCACAAACAACAAAGTATACCGATTATACTGCTTTTATAAATCAAAATCGGGTATTTTACTTTGTGTTTTAGGGTAAATTATGATATAATTGATATGAGATTTCACTCATATCAACCCACAAAGGGGCAGTGGTGGTCTTAATGTTGTCGGTAAAAAACAGCAACCAAACAGGGGGTAACGAAAGCAATCAGGGGGAGTGTTTGGTTAGCCGCAGGTGGGTTTTTGGTGTGTACAGCCGAGACCACCAGGGTCTCGATGGTGTCTTTGTGTGGTCAGACGTAAACCAAAACCTCTAGTGGGAACCATCGAGGGTGTTTGTTTGTATAAGTGGCAACCGAGACCCTTAAGGTCTCGTTGGGTCTTAGCAGCGAAACAGGGGAAACGACGTAGGTCAGTGGGAACTAGGTACATCGTAGTGGGTAGTATAGGCAGCGGAAAAGGAACCACATGACCAACGGTGGCTGTCGGCTCCAGCCGGTGGTTGCTGTTTGGTGGTCAGCCGCAAGGGCTGCAGCCTTAGGGCTGTGGTGGTTGCTGGTTCGGGGCTGACCCGAGACAAAGTGTCTCGGGAAGGTTTAGACTCGGGTTTCTGGTTCACGTTTGAAGGATAAAAACAATGGGTTTTATTTAATTAAGATTAAATCATTTTATCAAATAAGTTTTTATGGCATAAATTAACCAAGTTATAAATATTTTTATTAATTTAATTAGTAAATTAAATTAATGATAGTTTAATTAGTTTTATTAATTTAAACGTATGCTTTTATTTAAATGATTTAATTCTTATGGAAACTATTTTGAAAACTTTCTATTTTAGGAAACTTTCTATTTCAGGAAACTTTCTATTTTTAACAGGTTAATTATAACAATATAGTAATGCGCCAATACATGTTATACCCTGATCAGAAATACTTAAGAACAGTCAATTTACCATATTATACACAAAATAGTAAAACAATACAAGAACGTATAAATCAAGTTAAGAACAGTAAGAATCAGTAAAAGTTAACAGTAATCAGACAACTCGTTCATGTCCTTTATTCATGTAGCTATTGTGAAGTCAGAGTAGGAGTTTCCATCTGTTTTCCTTGCAGTCAGTTACTGGACACAAGGTACGTATTTCCCGTCCTTTAGTATGGACTTCCTTTCCTATGCATGATTATGATTTCTCGTCTGCAGCCAAATGTTTTTCCTAGTTATATGTTATAAACTTTACATGAATTGCCATGATAATTATGCTAAATTGCCTGAGCTTTATATACATGCATGACCAGTTCCATCTAGTTACGGAGGTACCGTAACCATGACAATTGAGGCACCAGTGTCATGACTCCTCTGCGGGGGAGTGATTTCTCGTAGCGTCCCTATTATTTCAGTTGGCCATTTATCAGTATATTATCAGTGGGGAGTATAGATGCATCATAGTTTTTCAGTTTACAGTTATCAGGTGAATGTGGTGTGCTCTACATCCTTCACATTGGAGTTGATCCCTCCACCCAGATTATTTATAGGTCACCCCTCTAACAGCATGTTTAGGTCACCCCTCCAATTATTCATGCCACGTTGTTATATTACATGACCTATATAAGCTCTTAGCACTTAAAATACAGTACATATATGTTTTCAAATTTAGTAGTTAATAGTTCAGTTTTACAAGTTAAACCGGGTTTTCCCGGACATACACAGTTTCTGCTACTTTTTGCTTATTAGTCTTTTAGTTTCAGTATTTGCTACCTGTTTCATTTCAGTACTTCTTATCATGCTTTTATATCCGTTCACTATGCGTTATGCTAAGCCGTAGTTTCTTTTCATGTTCCAAACGGCAGGTACACAGGGACGCTCTTAGGATTTTGAGAGTATGTGCATTTGAGTGGGAGCTATCGAGACTTCTTACTTTATGCACTTCATACATTACTATGCTTGTTTGGACATTGTTTAGTCCTTCCTTTCAGTACTTACTTTTACATGGTTGAGCTTATGTTTGGACTACCGATGTTTGATTCATGTTTTTCCTTTATGGTCAAATAATGTTTGTTTTTAGACATTTACCTTGCATGCTTTGATAACACGCCATAAATATACGTAACGGTCCACTTATCCAAGTAGGATGTTACAGTTTGCTTGGAAGAATTCCAAGATATAGAGGCCCCTCCTAGTGTAAACACATATCCACTACTCGATCTATAATATTTTATGTCAAATATCCAATTTGTAACAATGTATTCTTCAATAACAGTTGGATATCTAGCATAATTCAGTCCATAATCATGATTGTATCTCAGATTATGAAGTACACTAGTCATAGATTTCCAATGTGCATCACTTGGATTATTAGTATACCTACTTAGCATGCTACATCATATGCTAAGTCAGGTCGGGTACCTGTCGTCAAATACATTAACATGCCAATACTTCTTGAATACTCTAATTGGGAAACACCTACGCCTCTATTTTTAGATAGATGCAAACTGGTGTCAGTTGGAATTCTAGCTAGGCCATAATCTCCCTATTATGAGTATTAAGAATTTTTTCCACATAATATTCTTGTCTTAGCGCAAGTCCACTCTAAGTTCGTATGATCTTTATTCCAAGGATCACATCAGCCAAACCCATATATTTCATGTCAAACTTTGTATTTAACATGTGTTTACTTAGGGATGGCAAATGTGTGAGAAAAAAAACCCATAACCCATGGGTACCCACACGTAAATAGGTGGGTATTTTAGTCATTTTCACCCACAGGTGGGTTATATGTATAAATCTAAACCCATCAATGGGTGGCGGGTGGGTGACGCGTATGTTATACCCGTCATGGGTAAACCCATGATACCCATGACGGGTAAACCTATGAAACCCATTTGATATACCCATGGGTGTACCCATCAATATACTTATACTTATGGATGTTCCTATAAACCTGTTTAAAATAAAATAAAACTCAATATATCTCTTAAATAGTTATGACTTCTGAAGCTATTATAGTTATAATAGCTACCACTTTGCTAGACTAATAAATGAAGATGAAAGATCAAATCATCAGATATATATACATGGATAATCTAGTTCGTCTTTTCTTGTGCTACAAAAATATCAATTCATTCATACTAATACATATATGATACTATTGTTTTACACTTATAGCATATATTATTCACACTACAAGGTACACGACACACCTCTAATCCTCTAACACATCTAAATAGTTATTCACTTATTCTAGTTTCGTTGTTTTTAGATATATTGTGTTTAATTCAGTTTCTTGAAACGCACTTTCATAGTTACTTTTCATATAAGGTTTTGTGTAGAAACTAGAAGGGGGGGTTGAATAGTTTCTAGTTCAATTTGCAAAACATTTCTTTTGTTCCACTGGCCGCGGTTCCTTAAATATCACCGCGGTTCCTTGTCAATAAAGAACCGCGGGTTCAATAAAGAACCGCCTACAGTGGATGCCAAATATTGATACGTTGTAAACCTTAACAATCCTTTGTATCAAATTCTCGATTAAGATTGACTAGATATGAGATGTGTTTGTAATAGATAATAACTATAAGTAAGGAAACACACAAACACATCAAATCAAGTGTACATCAAGCAATAGTCTAAACACTAAGCACACACGTACTAAGCCTTAGCTTTTCCGCAACTAAGATGTTTAGACTAAAGGATGCACACTTGACCATAATCTAAACACGAAGCACACACGTACTAAGCCTTAGCTTTTCCGCAACTTAGATGTTTAGATTATGAGATGCACACAACACACAACATATAAATAGATCTATAATAGTAAAGACATAAATGTAAAGGAAAGTACCGACACGATGATTTATAGTGGTTCGGTCACGAAGCTCCTCTTCGCCCTACTCTACTCCTCGAGTACACCTTACTCGAGAGTTACTTCACTAGTCAACAAAACTCCTTTCAAGGCGTTGAAAACCATACACGTCGCTTACACATTTCCGACACTAAGCTAGATGTCGAGTCCTAATCTTAGGTAGGACCAATCTACACAACGTTGCCCACTTCACCATTTAACGACACAAGGCTAGATGTCGAGTTCTAATCGAAAGGTAGAACCAATCTTCACAACGTTGCCTACTTTACCATTTTACGACACAAGGCTAGCTGTCGAGTTCTAATCGAAAGGTAGAACCAATCTTCACGACTCTTCACTTTGAAGCTAAGTGAGAACTTCACTAGACACAACTACATCACTTTATAGTTTAGTGAGAACTCACAAGACACAACCACATCACTCTATAGTTTAGTGAGAACTCATAACTCTTACCTATTACAACTCAATAAAACACATATCCAAGTGTACACATATAACTTGGATCTACAAAACATAAATCCAAGTATACACATATACAATGGATTTACACAAGACTTAATCCAAGTATTCACAAATACAATGGATTAACACAACTAATCCAAGTATTTACAAATACATTGGATCTACATAATATTGATCCAAGTATACCCATATACATTGGATCTACACAATATTGATCCAAGTATACACATATACATTGGATCTACACAAGACACAAATAAAAATGATGAACATGATGATCTTCATCAAGACTTCATCTTTAATCACATCACAAATGTGTGAGTGATCTTCTCTTTGCACTTAAGAGGATGAGGAGATTGAAGGAGAGAATCACATCTTAAACAAGATTAATCTAAACTAACTAATCAAGGGTTTAAAGATGTTTTTGAAAAAACTGTGCAAAAAGGGTTGAAAGAAAATCTGGAAATGATCCACTATTTATAGGGCAACATTGCAACGGTCAAAAACACCCGCGGTTCCTTATCTCTACCCACAGTTCCTTATCAATAAGGAACCGCGGGTTCCTTTAAGGAACCTTCGCGTTGGAGTCTGTGCAAATTTTTCCTTTAGTAGGGATATGCCATCTAGGGTAGTTTATACCCTCAAAGGATATTCCTTTGGCATATGGAATATGCCAAATTCAAATTTCCATTTTCTTTTTATTAAAACATTTTCTTAAAAATAAAGTTAATTAAAATCTTTTGTCACATTTGATTAAATGTGAGTTTTAAGAAAATATTAATCCTTGATCACTTAGTTAGGTTAATGACATGTTTGTACATACCTTGAGCGACTCATGCCGAATGCGATCTTGGAGGTGTCGAGAGAAGTATACAAATGTATTCTTGAGTGATTACGAGTACCTTAACATTTTACATAATGTATTGCGAATTATACGTTTGTCATCAACAAAACATAAAGAGATTATATCGACAAAGCATCGTAATGTTTGCACTAACAATCTCCCCCTTTTTGATGATGACAGACAAGTAAACCGCAACACATATTAAAATGCATAAGTTACTCGTTTACACTTACTTCTCCCCCTTTTGTCAAATCAAAAAGGTAGTCAACGTCTAGAAGAAGGGAAGAAGCAACGTCGAGAGAGGACACGTCTAAAGAGGTAGTCATCGAAAGCATGTCATTTGAAGAAGAAAAGAATTGACGTCACACGAGCTTGCATCCGAAAGGTAGTCTTCATTTGTAGAAGAGGAGGATCGACTTCAAGAGGCGAGAATCCAAACCATAAACCCATCATACAAAAATATTGAGCTTGCATCATCCTAGTGAATTCTTCAATCACCATAGGTTAATCAACTCCAAGCATAATAATATGCTTATCTACGAGTGTCCAAAATGCATTACTTGCAAGATGTTCGATGAATGCAATTTGAGTGAGTCAACGATCATAAATGTAATGACTTGAACTCTTGCAAATGCTCCCCCTTGATATGAGCTCCCCCTTGCTTGAGGCATCAACAAAGCAAGAATAGTTACGAGCTACAAAATTGGGTTAGAAGTGTCCTACAAAACAAAGTTAGTGGACAAGAGCATATGCATAATGAGATGTCACCCAAACGAAGTTCGCTTGAAACAACTCGAGTAAAAAAAAGGGACTCGAGAGAAAGATAAAACAAGCTTAACTTTTAGAAGTGTAAAAAATATGACAAGTTAAGAAAAATAAGAAGGCTATTAGAAAGAAAATAGAACCCAACTTATTTTGGTGACACCAAAAAAATATATAAAGAGGACTAAGAGAGAAAAGAGATGTCCAATTTAAGAGAAAAATACTGTCGAGAGAACATACTTCACTTTTAATATTTTGGCAAGAAATACCAAATCAAAGAGAGTATGACAATGACAAAAAAAAAATAAGATCCCATATAGTCGAAAAGAGAGGAAGAATGACTATGATGGAAAAAGAAAACGAGGATGATAAACAAGTCGTTTGCACAAACAATGACAAGCATTGGAGAAATAAGTGTGCACGCGATGCTATCAATCCAAAAAAAACAAAGGAGAGGATCTTGACAAGATCAATTCACAATTGTTGGAATAGAGGTAGAAAAGAAACATCCATACCAATTGTAATATGTCAAAGGGTAAAAACCTTAGAATTTTTGGAATCACCCAAGAAAATTCAAGATTTAACCATCAACTCTCAAAAAAACTGTAACACCCCATTTTGATAATGGAATGTCACGCGTAATTATGGCGTGTCATCAAAGCATACAAGGAAAAATGTCTAAACATTACATGACCATAAAAGGAAAATACCGGAATCAAACATCGGTAGTCCAAAAGTAAAGCTCATCACACACAAACATAAGTACTGTAAAAGAAAGGACTAAACAATGTCCATAGCAAGTGTATCAAAGTAAAGATAATGCATAAAGTAAAGAAAGGCTAGAAAGCTTCCAGTCCATATGCACGTACGCTTAAAGTCTACGAGCGTCCCTGAGTACCTGCCGTTTTGGGAACATAGAAAAAGAAAACGGCTGAGCAATACGCTCAGTGCACGGATGTACAATAAAGCATGAATAGGATAAGCATATAACATATAACAGCGGAAGAAACTAAGTCCCGAATAACCTGGTTAAGTCTTATTAAAACTGGTTTTATAGTTTGAAAGGCCTTATGTTTATCTTATAAAAACTGTTTAACATGTTCTACCATTAGCCAATATAGGTCATGAAAATCCACCGTGCATGAATACTTGGAGGGGTGACCTCATCATGCAAATTAGAGGGGCTACCTCTAATTTAATATACTGGTTTTGGGTAGGAGGGATCAACTCCTTGTGAAGGATGCAAGGCACACACCACATTCACACTGAGTAATCTGCTGAAAAACATGTAACTAGGATGCACCCTACGCCCCACATGATAAATATAATAATATGGCCAAAAGCTGAAGGGACGCCACGAGCAATCACTCCGCCGTGGTGAAGTCATAACATCAGTGCCTCTAATGTTATGGTTATGGTACCTCCATAACTAGGTGAAACTAGTCATGCATGTATATGGCTATAGGTATTCTAAATTAAACATAAGCAAGTCAAACATATAACTTATACTACGGGAAAACATTTGGCTGCATACGGGGAATCCTAATAAGGAAAGAATGTCCATACTGAAAGGACGGGAATCCGTACCTTTTGTCCAGTGAACGAAGAAGATGAACTGAGGAGAATCCTACTTCGGTATCACTAATGCTACATAAATACATACATGAATAAGTATCTGCTTACTAAATACGTAACTTGTTTTATGTCATGTCTTAGCTTATTTTATATGTTCATATCATGTTTTACTGTTTAAAGCCTTAAACTGTGTTTATCTTATATTATGTCTATTCTGGTTAAGTACTTCTGGTATTTCATGTATTATTATACTTACTGTGTAATAATAAGTAACTTTCCAAAAATAGCAGGTTTCCTAAAATAGAAAGTTTCCAAAAATAGAAAGTTTTCAAAAATAGAAAGTTACCAAAAATAGAAAGTTTCCAAAAATAGAATGTTTCCAAAAATAGAAAGTTTTCAAAAATAGAATTACTTCTTAAAATAGATAAGTTTCTAAAAATAGAAAGTTTCCATAAATAGATTAGCTGCCTTAATTAAATAAGTTTCTAAAAATAGAAAGTTTCCATAATTAGATATAAGCTGGTTAAATAAGCTAAGTATATAAGCCTAAGTGTTTTTCTGATTATTTTCTAAGTCATAATGATATAATGTATAGTTTATTAATTATTACATGTAATTTAAATAAACTATAGGTAAAAGTATTTAATTAAATATATCGTGTTTTTAATTAAATAAAGTTAAATACTTAGGTTAAAACATGTATTATTATTTATTAATAATATAACCTAAGTCATGTTAATTAATTAATTATAACCATGGTTTTTAAATAATTAATTAATTATAAGTCTAGAAAATATAAAAATACTTAGGTTAATAATTTCATGTTCTAATAATTAAATATAACCTAAGTCATGTTTATTAAATTAATCATGTCATATTTATTAATTTAATTTTAACATATGATTATAAAAAAAATCTTAACATAAACCGTGAACCGGATCTTGACTAGAAACCATGAACCGGACATGAAATCGACACCATACCCCGAACCACTTCGGGGTTCCCTTTGGTTTGCTGCTGCCGTGGGACCCACACCACCAAACCGGGACCATATGGTCTCGGTGGTGGTCTATTAGCCAAACCGAGACCCCCTTGGGGTTCGGTTTAGGCGCCGGCCAAACAAACACCCCTAAAACATCCTTATTGATTTACCCAAAAACCATTTACATGTTTGATTTATGTTTTTAATTAGGTTTTTAAAAACATCATGTTCTTAATTAATTTTATTAGATCAAATCAAAAAGAAAAGGATTAAAAGAATATACCGAATGCGTGAATCTAACGAGGATGAATACACACGAACACACGTACAAGATTCAAGATCAAAATCAAATGAATACCCCCCCTTTGGTGTGTTATATGCGGCGGCCACAAGGAGACAAGAAGGAGCAGGAGAAAAATATTTTTAGGTTTTTGTTTTGGTTTCCTGTAAAGTGAAAAATGAGTAGTAAAATTACCTTAACCCCTTCTTAGTAAATTTTGAGATGGGCTTGGCCCATCTCCTTGATGTAGCCGCGGTTTAGGGGCCCCACATGGGGTACCCGTACCGTTTTCCGTGTCTCGTTATTTAAGTGTTCGTTCGTGTTTATTTGTGTTCGCATTTTATGTGTTCTCGTTAAATATTTACCGTGACCTAATATATTTATTCACGCTCGTAATAAATATATATACGTAATTAATATTAGTTCATGATTTAATTACGTTCATGATTTCAGATTGTTTGCGACCGATGTGCGAAGAGCCCACCTAAAGTGGTGTGCCTGCTCTTCAGGAGTACCTGCTGCCGCACCAAGGAAACCAGCTAAGCGAAGAAAGCGCTGCATAAATTCGTTGCTATTCTCCCCAGCTCTCTGTCGGATCCCATGGTACTCCCTCTTGAGCTTGTCTTGCTCGGCCTTGGGAAAGAACTGCTCCATCACCCTGTCCTTGAACTGAGCCCAAGTCAAACCAGCAACCCACTCGTCACCTCCCTCAGACTGCATCAATGCTAACCACCAATTTAGCACATCGCCTTCGAACCGATAGCATGCAAACCTCGCCTTGTACGCGGGGTCACAACCCATAGCATTGAAAATCTTCTCGATGTGAGCCAACCAGCTTTCAGCATCACTGGGGCTATCTGTTTTCTCAAAAGCTCGAGGACGGAGCTTGTTGAATCTCTCCAGCCATACTGCCAATGTCACTGGAGGAGGAGGAGGTGCTTGATTATGCTGCTGATTGTTTGCAGCTTGAACCTCAGCCCTGATGTCATTCCTCAGTTGAGGAAGCAAAGCTTGCATTGCAGCTTGGATTGCAGCATTGAGTTGTTCCTGTTCGCGTGTGAGAACCATCTGACAGTATAACATAAAACATATGATTAAACAGCTCAAAACATAAAACATATATACATGAAAAAAATTTATACCAAAATTTCAAGAGAAAAATTTTATGCAAGAAAATTTTGTGTATGAATGCATGATGCATTTTTATGAAAACTTTTGTATGCTCGAGAGTGAACGCCTATGGTCAATTCACCCAAATAAAAGACATGGCGAGGGGACGCCTATGGGTCGGTCCCAAATTTAAAAGTTTCGATAAAACACATGCGACTAAATAGGGCCAGTCATGTACCAACCATTACTTAGTCATAAACCTGCGACAATGACATATATATGTATGCATAAAAATGATGAATGCTTGAAAACGACTGTCAGTTCTAAGAAGACCATATTGACTACTCACTAATCACATGTCATATTTTGAGAGCCTACAGGTCGAAACCTGGCTCTGATACCATAACTGTAACACCCCATTTTGATAATGGAATGTCACGCGTAATTATGGCGTGTCATTAAAGCATACAAGGAAAAATGTCTAAACATTACATGACCATAAAAGGAAAATACCGGAATCAAACATCGGTAGTCCAAAAGTAAAGCTCATCACACACAAACATAAGTACTGTAAAGGAAAGGACTAAACAATGTCCATAGCAAGTGTATCAAAGTAAAGATAATGCATAAAGTAAAGAAAGGCTAGAAAGCTTCCAGTCAATATGCACGTACGCTTAAAGTCTACGAGCGTCCCTGAGTACCTGCCATTTTGGGAACATAGAAAAGGAAAACGGCTGAGCAATACGCTCAGTGCACGGATGTACAATAAAGCATGAATAGGATAAGCATATAACATATAAAAGTGGAAGAAACTAAGTCCCGAATAACCTGGTTAAGTCTTAGTAAAACTGGTTTTATAGTTTGAAAAGCCTTATGTTTATCTTATAAAGACTGTTTAACATGTTCTACCATTAGCCAATATAGGTCATGAAAATCCATCGTGCATGAATACTTGGAGGGGTGACCTCATCATGCAAATTAGAGGGGCTGCCTCTAATTTAATATACTGGTTTTGGGTAGGAGGGATCAGCTCCTTATGAAGGATGCAAGGCACACACCACATTCACACTGAGTAATCTGCTAAAAAACATGTAACTAGGATGCACCCATACGCCCCACATGATAAATATAATAATATGGCTAAAAGTTGAAGGGACGCCACAAGAAATCACCCGCTGTGGTGAAGTCATAACATCAGTGCCTCTAATGTTACGGTTATGGTACCTTCGTAACTAGGTGAAACTGGTCATGCATGTATATGGCTATAGGTATTCTAAATTAAACATAAGCAAGTCAAACATATAACTTATACTACGGGAAAACATTTGGCTGCATACGGGGAATCCTAATAAGGAAAGAATGTCCATACTGAAAGGACGGGAATCCGTACCTTATGTCTAGTGAACGAAGAAGATGAACTGAGGAGAATCCTACTTCGGTATCACTAATGCTACATAAATACATACATGAATAAGTATCTGCTTACTAAATACGTAACTGGTTTTATGTCATGTCTTAGCTTATTTTATATGTTCATATCATGTTTTACTGTTTAAAGCCTTAAACTGTGTTTATCTTATATTCTGTCTATTATGATTAAGTACTTCTGGTATTTCATGTATTATTATACTTACTGTGTAATAATAAGTAACTTTCAAAAAATAGCAGGTTTCCTAAAATAGAAAGTTTCCAAAAATAGAAAGTTTCCAAAAATAGAAAGTTACCAATAATAGAAAGTTTCCAAAAATAGAAAGTTTCAAAAAATAGAAAGTTTCCAAAAGTAGAATTACTGCTTAAAATAGATAAGTTTCTTAAAATAGAAAGTTTCCATAAATAGATTAGCTGCCTTAATTAAATAAGTTTCTAAAAATAGAAAGTTTCCATAATTAGATATAAGCTGGTTAAATAAGCTAAGTATATAAGCCTAAGTGTTTTTTTGATTATTTTCTAAGTCATAATGATATAATGTATAGTTTATTAGTTATTACATGTAATTTAAATAAACTATAGGTAAAAGTATTTAATTAAATATATCGTGTTTTTAATTAAATAAATTTAAATACTTAGGTTAAAATATGTATTATTATTAATTAATAATATAACCTAAGTCATGTTAATTAATTAATTATAACCATGGTTTTTAAATAATTAATTAATTATAAGTCTAGAAAATATAAAAATACTTAGGTTAATAATTTCATGTTCTAATAATTAAATATAACCTAAGTCATGTTTATTAAATTAATCATGTCATATTTATTAATTTAATTTTAACATATGATTATAAAAAGAAATCTTAACATAAACCGTGAACCGGATCTTGACTAGAAACCATGAACCGGACATGAAATCGACACCATACCCCGAACCACTTCGGGGTTCCCTTTGGTTTGCTGCTGCCTTGGGACCCACACCACCAAACCGGGACCATATGGTCTCGGTGGTGGTCTATTAGCCAAACCGAGACCCCCTTGGGGTTCGGTTTAGGCGCCGATCAAACAAACACCCCTAAAACATCCTTTTTGATTTACCCAAAAACCATTTACATGTTTGATTTATGTTTTTAATTAGGTTTTTAAAAACATCATGTTCTTAATTAATTTTATTAGATCAAATCAAAAAGAAAAGGATTAAAAGAATATACCGAATGCGTGGATCTAACGAGGATGAACACACACGAACACACGTACAAGATTCAAGATCAAAATCAAATGAACACCCCCCCCCCCTTTGGTGTGTTATATGCGGCGGCCACAAGGAGACAAGAAGGAGAAGGAGAAAAATATTTTTAGGTTTTTGTTTTGGTTTCCTGTAAAGTGAAAAATGAGTAGTAAAATTACCTTAACCCCTTCTTAGTAAATTTTGAGATGGGTTTGGCCCATCTCCTTGATGTAGCCGCGGTTTAGGGGCCCCACATGGGGTACCCGTACCGTTTTCCGTGTCTCGTTATTTAAGTGTTCGTTCGTGTTTATTTGTTTTCGCATTTTATGTGTTCTCGTTAAATATTTACCGTGACCTAATATATTTATTCACGCTCGTAATAAATATATATACGTAATTAATATTAGTTCTTGATTTAATTACATTCATGATTTCATGATCGCATGTTCGTGATTAATTATTGTTAAATAATTATTGCGTGTTCGTGCGTAATAAATACTTATCTCGTTCTAACACGTACGTAATACGTAAAATCCTAACACGTAAACGTAATCATACTATAAAAGGAAAGTTTTAATCTAGTACGTACGATCTTAAGGGTACTATTCATGGTAAAAGCATGCGGGTTTTACAAAAAGAAGGAGAGGATTTTGAGGAAATCAATTCAAAATTGTTGGAATAGAGGTAGAAAAGAAACATCCAAGAATTTGAAGTTATCATCTCAAGGGGTTAAAAACTTAGAATTGATGGAATCACCCATACTAACTGTAAATTTTAACCGCAATCAACTCTCAACAAAGAAGAACAAAAATATCTCAACCTAGAGACATTTTTTAACAAAAAAAAACCAAAAGCGGATAAATCGACGCTTTAAAAAAAATATTCTGGATATAAGACTATAGGCAAGGATGCTTATGAATGTCGACACCAAATGGTGTTTAGCATACGATAAACTACATGCTCAAAGTTTCGTAGCTCTTCTCAATCATTATGAATGTTCAAAGAAGAATTACAGGATAAGGAAAGGGTGAGGCTCGACTCAACTTAGTTTAGAAAGAATAGAAGAAAGTGACTCGACTTAGAAGAGCATGATTAAAATGAATTGAGAGAGACTCAACAAAGAAGTTAAGGATAACTTCAAGAAACGAGAGAAGAAACTCAAAAGAGAAGAAAATAGGGAATCTTCAAGAAAACTCGTCAAAAGAGAAAAAGACCAAAACGAACAAGGGACTCAATGGCCGCGGTTCGTTAAATAGGTCTGTGTTTCATTATCAATAATGAGACCCAAGGTTATTTGAGGAACCGTGGACATTGGGTGTCCAAAAACGATTAACGACTCAAAGGAAAATCACTTGGTTAAACAAGTTTACAAAAGATGATAAAAGGCTTGAAAGTCAATGCTTCAGATATGACTTTTAACAATTGCAATTGCAAGTTAAAATTGCTTGAATATTTCAAAAGAAGTATTTTAAGTTGTCAATCTTACTAGGAGATGAATTATATATAAATCTAACCTTCCTTGACAACCGAGTGAGAAAATAAAGAAGAAAAGAAAGATCACGAGAATAACGAGATCCAAGACCCAAAGACAAATCATGTTGAAAAACATGAAAGGAAATACAGGAGAGTAAAGATCATACAAAAATGTATGAAACACAAGCCTAAAACTTAAGCATAATTTTAATCCTAGTTACACTAGAAATCTAAGATTTGCTTAAATTGGGTGTCTTATTAATAAGCAATGCACATGCTTAATTATAAGACAAGGTGATGGGTGATGTGGGTGGTGGAGGATGTGGTATGTTCTCCAAAGGTGAGATGGGTGAAGTAGGTGAATTTGTTGGGGTAAAGGTGAAGTCACCAAGGGTTCAACAAAGTCATTCTCAATGGGTACGCTTTCGATAGGTTGAGGTTGGGTAGTCACATCCAAGAGAGTACTATGAGTGAAGGGTGAGGTTAGCTCATTCATTCTAGATTGGAATGAAGAAGAGGTAGAACCATGTGAATGGTTGGTGCCATGTGTTGAGGTAGTCTTGCATGGAGCAAAAGGTGGTGAGGGTGATGAAGAGATGAGAATTGGCACAATCTCATTCTTAGGTGCGTGAAAGGGTGAAGAGTTAAGTTTGGGTAACTTAATCTTAATTTTGAGGTGCCTCTTTGAAGAGGAGGTTTTGGATGAATTTGAGGTTCTTGTAGAAACCATGGTAGTAATTGGTGGTTTAAGGGGTAAGGATGAATGGTTTGAGGTGTGAAGAACATGGCTAACAAGGAGGGTTTAAAAGGGTGAGGGGATGATCCAAACTAGTAAAGGGTTAAAAAGGGAAAGCCCAAGATATTTTGGGAGTGATCAAAGGTTTGAAACAAAGATTGCAAAGGGTGTTGGAACAATTGGGAAGTTTCAGAAAACCCGAATTTGAGAGCTTCTGCCTGCGGTTCTTTAACTCCACCGGCGGTTCCATATTGATATGGAGTCGCGGTCTATTTAAAGAACCGCCTATAGAGGCTTGGTTTAGGTGGTGAAGGAGGATTTTCAACTTCAGCAAATCCTAATATTCTAGTCTAACTTATCATAAAGTAATGCTTAAGAGCAATAAAAACTAGAACACACACAAAGGAAAGACACATAGGTTCAATTAGCACGTAAGAAGAAAGCTAAGAAAAACCTAATGGCTACAAAAGAAAAATACTCCTAATGACATACAAAGTTCATCAAAGTAAACTATCATTAGTCATATATAGGAAGAGCCATTTAGCCAATTTAGAGAATGAGTATGAGACTATCACTAGAGGTGCTCAATTAGGGATAAACACCATCGTTTTTACGAGTTATACACCAACTCAACTTCCCACATGGAAGTAATTCAACTGTTAGGTCAAATTAAGACCGTAGTGCATAAATTCTCTAGTAGTCATTCTCAAGTTAGACAAAATGTAATTCCTACATTTGCCTAATGTAGTGTAACAAGGATGAAACTTGCATGACGACACAATGCACAACCTAATGAGGGTTAAGAATGCACCATTGCAAATCTTGTCAAACAAGTCTAGTTAAGGTTATTTACCTTAATAGAATTTTAGGCCAATAACTTTGAAGTGTATAAACAATGTTTACACAAAACAAAGGAACACTTTTGATTGGTCTTTCGGAAATGACACATTTACAAATTGCATTGCAATGTAAATTACTTAAGTATTTCGGATGAAACATCCAAGTTGTCAAACCGACTCCATTGTGCATATAAGCAATTATTAAACAAAACATGTCTAATAATTTGAACAAGTAGATTCAATATACCATCGACTACACAAGTGTGAGTTATGATCCGATGTATATTATTAATAGTCCACATTCATATCTACACTAAAAACATGAATAATTAGATTCGATAATGATATCAATCATAATTTGAATAATGAATTGATATATATTTGAAATCTTTCTTGATTCCCACTAACACCCCTTTCAGAGAAAATAGCTAAGATTTTCAAAGGGTGTTTCATGTTTTATAGTGAGACATTAATCTACTTGAACTAATAAGACAATGATCGAGTAAGACGACCCACATCAAAAGATTTGACAAGCTCACAAAGCTTTCAAACCTAAGAGTGTTAATAAACATAACGAGGTGTACAAGATGTTTATATAACATATGTAAACCTAGAGATGTTGATCCTATATGCAATGCACAAATAATGTTGCAACTAAAATGCAAGAAATATAACATACATCCTAATTAGGAAAAACTAGATACTAACAAATACCAAGCAAGGCACAAGAGACTAGACATATAAGCAATACTACTACAAATAGCAAGGAATACTTAATAATGTCTACATATAGTAATAACACACAAGGAAACATACACAAACAATTAGCTTAACACATAAAAGCATTCGTCCATGTTTTCAGTGTTAGATACAACAAAGTATTCATAGCTTGATTTTATTTGAAAATAGTCTTTGACCCATCTAAAATTTAATTAAGTTTAACACTTTGTAAATATATCAATTTTCAAAGATATATCACCAAGAGATGTCCAACTTAATAGAAAAGAGTAAGACACAAGTTTTACGACAAACCGACGCTCAATACTTTGGACAAAGTATGGAACTTAGAAACCATCCAAATTTTAAAGTTTGAATAAAGGTTTGGAAGAATTTTTAATTGAAAGAAAATTCAATTACGTTCGAAATGACGGGTGGCACGACTTCTACGGACTTACGGTTGATTTTATATGATTTTTCAAAGTTTTCAAAAATCTGTGTCGGACTGACCGCGGTTCCTTATTGATAAGGAACCGTGGGGAATAGATAAAGAATCGCGTCCATAGGACAAAAATGGGGTTTTTGGCCAAAATAATTTGGTAACTTTTTGGAAGGACTTAAGACTCTAAAAAATCATTTTAGACACATAAAACTCGTATTTTAGAGTTAATTATGACACAAAAGATTTTTATACTTCCAAACATGAAAAGATTTAATTCAAGCTATTATAAAAAGTTTATTTAACACCAAAACTTGTACGAATGAAACAACAAAACACATTTCATAAGTAATCACTCTTCATGAACAATTTGATACAAAGATCGTCTCTATTTTTAAAAACCGTTTTCATTTTTTAAAAACCATTTGTTTTCAAAAAAGAAAGCAAAGATCGATCCAAGCTTTAAAGTACAATATACTTCAAAGATCTTGAATAACCTCGCTCTGATACCAATTGTAGAAACTAGAAGGGGGGGTTGAATAGTTTCTAGTTCAATTTGTAAAACATTTCGTTTGTTCCACTGGCCGCGGTTCCTTAAATATCACCGCGGTTCCTTATCAATAAAGAACCACGGGTTCAATAAAGAACCGCCTACAGTGGATGCCAAATATTGATACGTTGTAAACCTTAACAATCCTTTGTATCAAATTCTCGATTAGGCTTGACTAGATATGATATTTGTGTTTGGAATAGATAATAACTATAAGTAAGGAAACCCACAAACACATCAAATCAAGTGTACATCAAGCAATAGTCTAAACACTAAGCACACACGTACTAAGCCTTAGCTTTTCCGCAACTAAGATGTTTAGACTAAAGGATGCACACTTGACCATAATCTAAACACGAACCACACACGTACTAAGCCTTAGCTTTTCCGCAACTTAGATGTTTAGATTATGAGATGCATACAACACACAACATATAAATACATCTATAATAGTAAAGACATAAATGTAAAGGAAAGTACCGACACGATGATTTATAGTGGTTCGGTCACGAAGCTCCTCTTCGCCCTACTCCACTCCTCGAGTACACCTTACTTGAGAGTTACTTCACTAGTCAACAAAACTCCTTTCAAGGCGGAGAAAACCATACACGTTGCTTACAAGTTTCCGACAATAAGCTAGATGTCGAGTCCTAATCTTAGGTAGGACCAATCTACAAAACGTTGCCCACTTCACCATTTAATGACACAAGGCTAGATGTCGAGTTCTAATCGAAAGGTATAACCAATCTTCACAACGTTGCCTACTTCACCATTTTACAACACAAGGCTAGATGTCGAGTTCTAATCGAAAGGTAGAACCAATCTTCACGACTCTTCACTTTGAAGCTAAGTGAGAACTTCACTAGACACAACTACATCACTTTATAGTTTAGTGAGAACTCACAAGACACAACCACACCACTTTATAGTTTAGTGAGAACTCACAACTCTTACCTATTACACTCAATAAAACACATATCCAAGTGTACACATGTAACTTGGATCTACACAACATAAATCCAAGTATACACATATACAATGGATTTACACAAGACTTAATCCAAGTATTCATAAATACAATGGATTAACACAACTAATCCAAGTATTCACAAATACATTGGATCTACATAATATTGATCCAAGTATACCCATATACATTGGATCTACACAAGATTGATCCAAGTATACACATTTACATTGGATCTACACAAGACACAAATAAAAATGATGAACATGATGATCTTCATCAAGACTTCATCTTTAATCACATCACAAATGTGTGAGTGATCTTCTCTTTGCACTTAAGAGGATGAGGAGATTGAAGGAGAGAATTACATCTTAAACAAGATTAATCTAAACTAACTAATAAAGGGTTTAAAGATGTTTTTGAAGAAACTGTGCAAAAAGGGTTGAAAGAAAATCTGGAAATGATCTACTATTTATAGGGCAACATTGCAACGGTAAAAAACACCCGTGGTTCCTTATCTCTACCCGCGGTTCCTTATCAATAAGGAACTGCGGGTTCCTTTAAGGAACCTCCGCGTTGGAGTCCGTGCAAATTTTTCCTTTAGTGAGGATATGCCATTTGGGGTAGTTTATACCCTCAAAGGATATTCCTTTGGCATATGGAATAGGGCAAATTCAAATTTCCATTTTCTTTTTAATAAAACATTTTCTTAAAAATAAAGTTAATTAAAATCTTTTGTCACATTTGATTAAATGTGAGTTTAAAAAAAATATTAATCCTTGATCACTTAGTTAGGTTAATGACATGTTTGTACATACCTTGAGTGATTAATGCCGAATGAGATCTTGGAGGTGTAGAGAGAAGTACACAAATGTATTCTTGAGTGATTACGAGTACCTTTACATTTTACATAATGTATTGCGAATTATACGTTTGTCATCAACAAAACATAAAGAGATTATATCGACAAAGCATCATAATGTTTTCACTAACATTTTGTAATTTTGTTATATTGCATTAACCCATGGGTTTATCCACGGGTATGGGTATGGGTAGAAAATTATAACCACTAGTGGGTGACGGGTGGGTAGTGGGCATGAAAAAAAATTCGCGGGTGGTGACGGGTTTAATATACTCGTACCCATTACCCACGGTTGCAATCCCTATTTTACTAGACTTGATCATCTTGTCGTTACTACAAACAATAAGCATATCATCAACATAAAGGCATAAGATTACATATCCACTATTTGTGTCCTTGACATAAACACACGTTGCTCTCTTGTCCAAGAGCCATGAAACCCTCAGGTTGGTTCATATATATCTCTTCTTCTAAATCTCAGTTTTAAAATGTCGTTTTCACATCCATTTAGTGAACTTCTAAATTTCTTAATGCGCCAATAGCAAGAATCATTCTAATAGAGGTAATTCGCGTAACAGGGAATATGTATCAAAGTAATCTAGACCTTCGTGTTGTCTAAATCCTTTGATCAACAATCTTGCTTTATACTTTTCAATGGTGCCGTCAGCTTTCATCTTCTTCTTGAAGATCCATTTATAGCCTAATGGTTTATAACCAGGAGGTAAATCCACGAGCTCCCAAGTATGATTTTGTAAAATAGAATCTATTTTATTTTTAATGGCTTCTTTCCATCAAGGCCCTTCCGATGAATTTACAGCTTCTTGATAAGAAGTAGGTTCATTTTCTACGATAAAAGAAACAAAATCAGGTCCAAATGATCTCTCGGTTCTCGCCCGTTTGCTTCTTCTAGGTTCAACCTCTTCCTCATCAGGTTGATCTTGTCTCTCATCTTGGTGATCATTTCATCTCGTTGTCTCTTATCTTGGACAACTGCATCATCTATTCTGTATGTGCTTCAAGTTTTCTTCTTTAAACAAGAAAATATGTTTTCAAAGAAGGAAGCATTCCTTGATTCCATTACTATGTTCTTTTGTATATCTGGATTTTTTGAATCATGTACAATGAAATGATAAGCACTGTTATTCTTAGCATATCCAATAAATATACAATCCATAGATTTAGGTACAATCGTTTGGGCCTTGAGTGTCAGCACAACTACCTTGGCTAGACACCCCCACACTCATAAGTACTGGTATGATGGTTTTCTTCCAATCTACAGTTCATATGGGGTTTCCTCTTTATCCTTACGAGGTATCTTATTTAAAAGATAAGTAGCCGTTAGAATGGCTTTCCCCCACATGTCCCAACTCAAACCAGAACTTAACAACATGGCATTAACCATTTCTTTCAAGGTATGGTTCTTCCTTTCGGCAATACCGTTTTGCTGAGGTGAATAAGGAGTATCACCTCGTACAACCTTGATTTTCCTACCAATTTGATTCTCAAATTCGGTTTTATATAGAACAAACTTGTCTATAACTTCATCTTTACTTTTCAACAAGTAAACGTAGCAATACTTTGTGCAATTATCAATAAACATGATAAAATACTTGCCACCTTTTATGGGTAGTGATTTCAAATCACGTATGTATGTGTTTAGTATATCAAGTGGTTGGGTTTTTCGTTCAACCAATTTGAAAGATGATCTTATAAGTTTGGCTTCAACACAAGTTTCACACTTATAATTTAAATCAATATGAAAATTTGGTATGCTATTAAATTTAATCAATCGACGCATTGAGTTAAAATTAACATGTCCAAGACGACTATGCCACACATTTGAAGACTCAATCAAGTAAGTAGAAGAATTCATTTTATCGATATCATTTTGAACAGCCATTACATTGAGCTTAAACATGCAATTCAGGACATACCCCTTACCAACATGCATTTGATTCTTAGAAAGAACAACCTTACCAGACTAAAAAACAGGACGAAAACTAAACTTATTCAAAAGCCAACCAGAAAGAAGATTCTTACGAATCTTTGGAACATACAAGACTTTAGTCAACTTGAGCTCTTTCTCGGATGTCATATTAAAAATAAAATCTCATTCGCCCTTGATTTGCCCATGTACAGCTTCTCTCCATTGTCAACCGCTCTGAAAGAGTGAAACATACTCTTGTCCGCACACACATGACAGGTTGCCCTAGTATCAACCCACCAATCACTGTTATTAGAACCTACCAGGTTAACTTCAGAGATCATGGCAATGACATCAGACACCATAACAATCATGTCCACATTATCATTCACCATATTCAGCTCGCGTGGAGTCACCTGCCTCGGCGTCTTGCAGTTAGCAGCACAATGGCCTGACTTATCACAGTTGAAGCAATTTCCTTGAAAATTCTGCTTCACAACTCCAGCTTTAGGAGCAAGGTACTCAAACTTCCCTTTACTCTTCTTGTCATTCTTCCCTTTGTCTATGCTCTTGGCTTTAGACTTTGAAGAAGACGAACCATGCTCAACCATATTTGCCTTGGCAGAATCAGGTGTATAAGTGTTTTTCTGAGCCAGCTTGTTGTCCTCTTCTATACGAAGACGAACAACCAAGTCTTCAACACTTGTCTCCTTTCACTTATGCTTCAAGTAGTTTTTGAATTCTACCCAACCTGGAGGTAACTTTTCAATGATAGTAGAAACTTGAAAAGTTTCACTCAAAGTCATAGCATCAGCATAAATGTCATGTAGCAAAACCTGCAGATCTTGAACCTGTGTTATCACATTCTTTAAATCAACCATCTTGTAATAAAAAAACGAGCTACCACGAACTTATTTGTACCAGCATCCTCAGTTTTGTACTTGTGTTCCAACGACTCACATAATTCTTTGGAAGTCGTATTCTTGCAGTACACGTTGTACAAAGAGTCCACCAAACCATGCAGAACATAATTGTGACACGAGAAGTCTGAATGTTTCCATGCTTCAACAGCTTGCACAGCTTGTTGATTAACAGCTTGACCTTCCCGAGGAGGTTCCACCTGAGGTACAGTCTCTTTTAAGAACATAGTAAGGTTCAAAGTAGTGAGATAGAAGAACATCTTCTGCTGCCACCTATTAAAATTCTGCCAATTGAATTTTTCTAGTTTTTTTAGCATGATTAGCAACTGTGTGGGTAACAGGCGCACCGGTTACATTCACATTAGTAATCGTAGGGGTTATAGGAGTTTCGTTAGTCATCATGAAAGATCACTCAAGATTAAAAAAAAACACAAACAGTTAGACAACTGTTATAAATATGTATATAAGAAATTCAATCGTTGTCTAACTGGGAATAGATCTAATACAAGTATATAGAGATCACGATTTAATTTCTTATATACATAAATCTGGAAAGAAAAATTCGAATGAGGAGCAAAAAAGATAGCCCGTAGGCGAAGTTTTGGAGTTGCATTCGTGTCCGCTAGTCGCGCGGGATCGCACGAGTTCAGACGCTTCAAACTCATTTTAGCCCATAAATCCTGAAATCTGCACCTTGTGCGCGCGCACGTGGGTGTTGGCATAAAACTAACTAAAGAGATTTGATTATCAATACCATGATTTCCTTATAAACCCACCTATATTGGATATTTTCATTTCCAATATTTTGTGTTTCATGTGCCTCATTTTAAGACACGATATCTCAATAATATTAACTCCATTTTGAAAATACTTTAACTCGTTGTGAAGCTTTTTTCGAAAAAAAACGCAAAACTACTAATTAATACGAATATATATATATATATATATATATATATATATATATATATATATATATATATATATATATATATATATATATATATATATATATATATATATATATATATATATATATATATATATATATATATATATATATATATATATATATATATATATATATATATATATATATATATATATATATATATATATATATATATATATACTAGGTGAATACCCGCGCATAGCTGCGGAATCGCATAGCCACAATTATGAAATGATAAGCTTTATAATAGTTAGATGAAATTGTAGTTGGAAACTGTCGTAACATACGATCATTTAGATTTAAATAAAATCTTATTCAAATAAAAGTACATATAGTAAAAATAAAAGTGAAACATTACGTCAAGTATGAGATAAAATAAAAGAACAGATGTTAATCGTCGTATAAACAAAGGCGGATAGGGAATTGTGTTCTCTTTAACTTGAAAAGGAACATGTCTTCTTCAGATGGATCATAGAGATTCTTGGTAATAGCACTCTTACTCCAGCGTGTTGCCCGACAGCAATTGCCGCATTGATGATATTAGGATCGAATCGTTTGCATATCAACCTCGTGCCATTACATAATCCATTTGAGGTATCAAGATTCCTTAAAAGAATGATCGGACATCCAACTTTCAAGCGTAAGCGATGTGGTGGTGTTCCGCTAACATTAAGTGAGTTTAAGAATTCAAGAGGATACATGTTTTGTGTGTTGTATTGTATCTTATAGAAGTTTATTCGTGTATGTTTGTTTATTTTATTGTAAAATGGAACATATATCAAGTAATTGTGTACAAAAAAGACGTCATGAATGAAAGATTATCATTCTAACTACATCAACTAATTATTACTGACATGGAATGAGTCATCAAAAAGAATGCTAAGTGTCACCAACATAGCATTCCTTAGGTACGTGTGTTAAAATTATTTTGTAAAAAAAAGATGATTCAAAAGAGAAATGACAAATATGTAAAACAAAATAAATGAAAAACAAACAAAAGGAGCATATACAAAGTAAGAAGAGGTAGACAGAAAGTAACCGAACATAATTAGCTCATTTGAAATGGTTTGACGTACACAATGACAATTAAAATACTATGACAAAACACTTCCCGTAATGACACTTCTCCTTAAAAACTATTGTATTATTTAGTTTGCTTACAATATATATCACATAACAATAATTAGAATATTATTTGTTATATTTTTATTGACCGTGTTTTATTAGTTAATCTTTATGCAACATTGTAATTACATTATAATGAATGTTAGTTTAAGGTCTTATAGTCCACTGTTGGTGTCTTTTGGTGAGTAATGAATAAGAGTTTGTTCAAAAGTAACATAGTAAATTAAAACAGAATAGTGGATGATGTTCAACTACCTTATTTATTCGGACGCCTCATCGATCTAAGAACTTAATCTCAACCATTGATCGAAAAAGATACTTCAATTTTCTTTAAGCTAAGGACAAAACTATAAAACATATGTGACTGCATATATCATAAATTCAGCAGGCACGACTCCTTGACTGCCTCTACAATCATACAAATAATTTCAATTGATAAAGTTATGAACACGTGATTTTCTTATAAAGCATATAGGTATTAACATGTGCAATGGACCAACAATATCTATAACTGGTTCTGCTAATAATTCAGCAAGCTCTTTACTTTATGTTTTCTAACTCAACTGCAAGCAATTGAAATGAAAATGTAGATGAACATTAAAAATAACTTGCTTACGTAACTTAACAGACAAAAAAGATGTTACATGTACAAAGAAATGATATACGAAATTAACTACAAAATACACCCATTTCATCATCCCTGGCCCATCCCCATTTCAGTACCAAGCGCATCCATTTAAGCCCCGACTTCACCACCCAATTGAAACTTAAGCTCCGACACCCATTTCAGCACCCCAAGCTCATCCATATCAGCCCATGTTAGCCCTCATTTCAGCAACAAAATCCACCAATTCAGCACACCCTAAATGTGAGCAACTGGTTGTCGGAAACTGACTTTAGTACAACATCAAGGCTATTTGGTATTTAAATCAACTCGATCACCCATAGAAACTGCAGTTTTGCAGTATGCTTAAGTGACCCGAATATATACAAAAGATTCATATACTAAGTATTTGGTTTAATATTGATCCTAAATATTATACGATTCTATGTTTACTGTATCATAAATTTCATAGAATTAGGCATAACCATATTACCATTCAGATGAAAGTAGGAATATGAAGTTCATAAAGTAACTGAGCCTCTATGCCGAAACACAATGCAATGCAATGTTAACTTAGTTGCTAGCATACTTTTAAAAAAAAGCATACCTAATACTTTGAAAGTAAGTGATGACATATGATGGAATTTATTTTATACGATTTGAGCAAAAGCAACTTTAGTGGGAGTAGAGGTGCTTTCGTATACGGAGTAATACATTTGTTAACAGACTTACCTTCTTGACTGGAGCTTGTATGCCAAAAGCCTCTCCCATTTCCAGTTGTGCGCTAGATTCCTTAACATTCATAAAAAATGAGAAAAAAACTTGAATTATATAAGCATCATATTGAAACAAATTAAAAAAAATATAATATGAAGCAATTGTTCGCGTGGTAGGGCTATCGTATAGGTATATATACGTACTGGATGATACTTCAAGAGATTGTTTATGATGGTCAACAGTTCTATTACTCAAAAGGCCATCATGGACCAAGATCCAAAGGGATCAATCTTTTACCTCTGATGCTCTCAGGAGATCAAGATCTTCAACTTTACGCCCAGTTGATCTATAGAATTAACATATATTAGCAAACCTTACTGTTATAATGAAAATGAATGAAGTTTAGGCTAAAATGTACTCAATTAGATACATCTGTTTGAAATTTTACATCCGTTTGAAAACCTCATTTGATTGTGGTCCAGGCCTCCTAAACCTAAACATTCTCCTGGTTAGTAAAATCCATGTGACGTGGTATTTATTTTGTTCCTTTGGATTGTATTGTTTTCCATGTAAGAACCCTTTCATATTAAACTTGACATGTAATCTAGCATCCTTGATTCTAAGCTTATCAAAGGAAGATAAAAGACAAAAAGATAGAAACTAACGTACTAAAATTTCATTTCGAGCAAGCTGAAATCGAACCTCATGTTTTCAAATAAAACTTTCTGCTTTTGCTTTCTACAAGTCCTCCTAAAAAGTGATTTGGCATCCTCTAGTTTAACCTTGGAATAAGAAACCAAAAATGAATAAGATCTGCTGCTCAAAACTTGTATTCCATATGGTTTTTTGGCAAGGGGTTGTTTAGGGATACAAATCCAAAATATAAAAACTAATAGGGAAGGTCGACCTTAATATATGGATACCATATTCCACTATATAGTTTTTTTGGATTTATAATGTTGCAACCATATACTTATGCTTGGTCTGTTTATGGTACTATTTGCACCATCAATTACTACAAAAACAGGTTTTGAAATATACGAAAATTAACATTTAAAAGCATACATCCTAACCATCAATCAGTATGACTTTTACCACATTTTCAGGCTTAGTTTCTTATCTTTAAGCAATTAGTTCATTTGTATAAGCAACTGAGATTATGAAGGTGTACTTGCTGGCGTGCTCATTTATGCTCCTGCTCATGATGCTTAATCTTAACTTTGCAACATGACTTATTTTTAAGTTCCAACCTTCAGCTACATACACTTATCCGAGATTATAAACAACCTATATGGAAAATCAAGAATTAAACACAAAAATTAAAAGCGAATATAAAAGAAAAACAATCCAAAAATAAGAATAAAATAACCTAGAAAAAATTCATAGGCACCTAAAATCATTTGTTCGTCAACAAAAATTAGCCACCTGCATAAGATACAAAACATTTTATGTTTTTAAAGAGAAAATCGGATTTTTTTTAATGAATCAACAAAATCCATTGCAAAATTAACCAAATAATAGAATCCTTGTAACTACTTCCAAAAACTTAATTCTTACAAAAATCACAATCAAAGAACACCTAATTAATAGAATTCAAATAATATCCTAAATGAACCTGATTGAGGGACGTAGTTGTTTTCCTTTGTAACAAAAAAGACTATTTATCATACGCATATGATTCTAAATCAATTCAGAATCAAAGCAGATTAAGAAGACGGATAATTTACCTTGCAGATTGTAGAGCCAAGGAGATGCAAAATTTGTTTTTTTCAAAAAGTTTGATTTGTGTGATACCAATTTGTGAGCCTGCAAGATCAACACAAAACCAAAAGTTCAATTCAGGAGCTATGGCAAAAGATAATAGCGATGGTATAAGTATATATAGATCAGAGGAAGATGTATATGGTCCGGCCACTCGAAACCACCCAAATCAACAAAACTACATAAACCAACCAACAGTACCACCAACCAATATCACCAATCGAAACTATCTTGAAACCACCAAAACCACTAAGAGATGGGGCGGATTCGGCATATTTGGTGATGATAAAATTATGGTGGCTGCAAAATATGCTGGCGGCAGTGTATTTTGTGTGTATTAGGTTTAGAGAGATTAGGTTTAGAGAGAGTGTTTTATGTGTGTTTTACAGCTGTTGGTTTGAAACGGGCTAGGATGTGGAGCAAGGATACCAAAGACACTCGAAACCACCAAGCACACCAAAAATTAGAAAAACAACCAAAACCGACTCAACAAACCGAAACCACCAACACATGGTGGAAAGGCAGAAGGCGACGATCGTGTTATGGTGGCAGCAATAATGAGAGTTGTGCAGGCGATTTTGTTTATTTGAATCGCTTTGTGGAAGATTAATGGGTGATCATAACTACATTTGGTTCTAATGAAGCGTATAGAAGAAGTTTTGATGACATTGAAACTGCTGATTGAATGGTTTCCTTCTATACGTGAGATTGGGGTGTTTTCATATACTTGTATTAAAAAGTCAAATCCTTTCCTGCTTTGATATTTGATTTATGACATACAGCTTTGTAAACTTTGATTTGGTGCTTTCTTTTTATGGATGAATAATTAATGTAAGTATGGAAATGTTGAGAGAAATTACTATTATTAGAAATGAAGAGATTTTTGAAAAAAATTATACAGCCTTTATAAGTAGTAGATATATATATATATATATATATATATATATATATATATATATATATATATATATATATATATATATATATATATATATATATATATATATATATATATATATATATAGAGTAGGGATCCAGTAAGAAGAAAAAATAAAATGAGAAGAATAAAAAGAAATCCTAATCACAAATTCCACAAAGGAAGGAGAAAATTAAGGGGAGATGCATCTGACTTTGTAGGTGCATCTGAAATGTGTGGCTGTGGTTTCTTCTCATTCTTCTTATTTTACTTAATCTTCTTATTTGATCCTAACTCTCTCTCTCTCTCTATATATATATATATATATATATATATATATATAGAGAGAGAGAGAGAGTTGGGGTAAAATAAAACAATCCTTATAATAGAATAAATAGAAAATAAGGATGAATGTGGGAGTGACATGTGTCACCTTCTCACAACATTATCAACCATCATCTCTTTATTAAAAAAATCAAAAATATGTTTTTCGAAAATTTTTTACAAAATATTTTTTTTCAAAAAATATTTTTTTTTCAAAATATATTTTTTTTTCAAAAAATATTTTGTTTTTCAAAAAATATTTTATTTCGAAAAAAAAATTTCGATTTTTTTTTCCAAAATTTTTTCTCTTTGAAAATTCTTTTCAAATTTTTTTTCCGACTGTTTTTTCTTTTCAAAATTATTTTTTTTTGAAACTATTCTGGAAAAAAATCTTGTGGATCACAGTTAGTTGATTTAGTACATCTAGAATAAGGAACTAATTTATTACCTTTTTGCACCATATTTAGAGTCTTGATACACTGAAATTTTAAGAGTGATTCACTACAACACATCAATAAAAATCCAGTGCATCACAGTTATACATTTTAGAGCATCATATTTATAAGCTAATGCATCACGGTTTTAAGTTATCGCATAATAATTCTTTCACAAAACTTATAATTATGGTTTAATTCTCATATATATGATGGAACACATTTAAAACTACGATGTGACATATTATAACTATCACACACCAAAAATACATGTGATTACTAATAATATAACATTGATTTTCTATATGGATAACTATGATGGAGTAAGTTAAAATCTTAATGTACCAAACTTAACCAGTGCATCATAGTTATAAGTTTTGTGCTTCACGAATGATGGAGTAATTTATAACCTCAATGCAACAGAATTATAACATTGATACATTATAAGTAAATGCATTATAGTTATCCGTTAGAGAATACAAACTATATCATTAGTATCTCTTGTATTTTTGGTGCATTATAATACTAGTTTACCGCATTGTAGTTATAAGTTTTGTACATCACGAGTGGTGTAGTAATTTATAACCTTAATGCATCATAATTATGACATTGATACATTATAAGTAAGTGCATTATAGTTATGCGTTGGAGAATAAAAATTATATCACTAGTCATCACTTGTATTATTGATGCATTAATGTAATAGTTTACCGCATCCTAGTTATAATTTTGTACATCATAATTAAAACATTGGTGAATGCACTATAATGTAGTAAATTAAAATTGTAATGCATTGATTTATAAACATGATGCACTAAAACATGTAACTATAATGCAGTAAAAAACAAATGAAAATTTTTCAAAAAAATTCTTCGAAAAAAATTTTGAAAATAAAAAAATTTACGAAATGTTTTTTTCAAAATTTAATTGTGATGCAGTAAACATGTAACTGTGATGCAGTAAATATTTTTGAAAAATATTTCGAAAAAAATATTTTGGAAATTAATTTTCGAAAAAAAGAATTCCGAAAAAAAAAATTTGAAAATATTTTTTTACGATTTTTTTATTTCAAAAATTATTTAAAAAAAAATCATTTTTTTTAAAATTAGATGACATGACATGACAAATATAACGTGGAATAATAATTTGAAAGGATGACACATGTCACCCCACAATTCAACCTATCCTATATATATATATATATATATATATATATATATATATATATATATATATATATATATATATATATATATATATATTTTAAATTATGTGCAAATTTTACAAAAACTCTTTTTACAAAGGGTACCTCTATTGGTACCCCTACCCCACAAAAAAATAAAAAAAAATACATTATTTGTGTACTTTTTGTCTCTCAGTTGTTTCTTGACAGTTTTTTAATCAGTTTTTGTTCCGTATTTTTGTCAGTTTAACAGTTTTGACCTGTTAAACTTTAAATTTTTATTCCGTATTTTTCGATAAATAGTTTTATAACAAAACTAAAATTATAAAAAAAAAAATAAAAAAATTCAAAGGTATATATAGGAGTTTTGGAGGCTCTTTATAGCCTGGCCCGTATCTAAAACTCAAAATAGATAATCGCATTATTGCAGCCGACAAAATACTACTGCACATTTGCAATAAAACATCCAGTAATAAAACGAGGCAATTATACACTGTAGCAAAAACTCATACTAACATTAAAACAAGCAAATGTAAAAACATAAAATGAAATAATATCAAATTGTGGAGTATTAAAGTATAACTACAAAACAAAGTGTGAACAAGCGAGGTGTACAAGTGTTGACTATCATCAGACAATGGTTGACACTTGACAGCATTGACGATTTGCAAGGAAAAACAGACTTTAAAATGATTAAAAAATTGTAGTCGAATATGCAGGATTACAAGAAAATGTTATTGACAATTTGTTAATGTTTTTGTTCGCGTTTGATAAGAGTTGTTTTAAAACTTTATTAGAATTGTTAATTTTTTATTATAATTTTTTTTTTTTTTGGAATAAATATTTATGTTTGATATAACAATTTTTTTTATGTTGTTAGATTTTAATTTGAAGCAAGTATTTTTTAAATAAAAAGTTGATTCATAATTTTTTTTTAAATTGTTAAGAGCTGTTAAAATTTTAAATTACTGATACTTTCTAACCATATTATAATTTATTTAAATATGTATTTTTAAACCATTTACATTTTAATTTTCAGTCAACATCCAATATATCAAACACTTATTGAAAAAATACAACTTATAACTAATGTTAATAGCTTTGTAGTTAACAACTTACAATGTTTTATTTATCGTATAATGTGTAAGAAGTTTTTCAATTAAATAGTTATGAGCTATATTGTGCGTCAACAAATATGAAAATAGAGACAGGACGGATATTCAGAAACGCAAACGTATCAAAATTCAAGATAGAAATACGGCTAAAAAGGTTTTGTATTATATATCTTTATACATATTTATTGATAAAACAAATAAAGATTAAACATAAAACATTTATCACCAAAATGTCATTAATCAAAGTAGATGCAAAAGATTTAACACTCATGAAAGTGTTAATAAAAAAACGACATAGTAATAAGTGATAACTTCTAAACTAGTCGATGTTCTGAGATGGTCTAAAGCTCTGGCTCATCTCTTCCAACATCTCACATCTTGTCTTCTCATCCAAATATTGTTCAATGCTCTTGGAAAAATACGTAGATTATTATTAAAAAATAACTATCGACACGCTTAGGAGTTAACTTGTTCTTTGTAAGTCAGTTAATAAAATAGTAGGTTGATACAAGAGATTTTGTATGGTTCAATTAAGTTCTCGGTATCTTCTCGAATTGATCATGGTTCAAAGTGCGACTCAGTCGTTCTTGGTATAAAAATAAGAAAGGTTTGGTTGTCTAAAACTAATTTAAAATAAAGATTAGGAAAGATAAAAATTAAAACTTTAAAAAATAGAGGCAAAGTAAATAAAACGTAAATAAAGCGAGAAATTAAAGCAATAAAAGTAAATAACGTAAACTTAAAATGCAACTAAAAATAAACTAAGGCAAGGCTTAAAATGTAAACTAAAAGTGCGACTAAGTAAAAATGCGGGAAAAATAAAGCTTAAAACTAAAGGTATAAAATTACAGAAACTAGAAAAACACTCATTCGGAATCAACCATTCATTCGGAATAAACATATTCATCCGGAATAATCCTTTATTCGAAATAAAATGCTTCATCCGGAATAATCCTTCATCCGGAATGAATGGTTTCATCCGGAATATTGATTCATCCGGAATAAATCATTCGTTCGGAATAACGGTTCATCCGGAACAAATTGTTCATCCGGAATAATATGACTGATTCGGAACGTGTGCTTGGTTCGGAACATTTTGTTTCATTCGGAATAAAAAATTGACTCGGAATAATTTAAACAAAAAGCTTCATTCGGAATAACAAAAAAAACTGACTCGGAATATTTTTAAAAAAACCTTGATTCGGAATTAAGCTACTCATCCGGAATATTGATTATTCCGGATGAACACTCTGATTCGGAATATCAAATGAAAACTGCTGATTCGGAATAACATTCACTAATTCGGAATAATAAAAATCGAAAGCTTCGTTCGGAATACAAAACTCATGCGGAATAACTAATCAAAAACCTTCATTCGGAACATTTTGTTTCATTCGGAATCTGGGCTGCTGAAGAACTCGAAGAACAGTAAAGAACAAAAGGGTGCGAATTAAATCAAATCTAACCAAAATCAACCAAACGATTAAACTAAAACAACCACTAATGATCTAATAGCAATCACCAATCAAAACAAATCAACAAAACTAACAATAATAAGCAAATCAATCAAAACCCACTTGATTAAAAATATGAAAACTCAAGAACACAACCATGAATCATAAGGAAAGATTAAGCAAGAAAGGTAGAAGAAGATTAATTAAAAGCTTGATTAAAATGAAAAGATTCAACAATTAAAAACATGGAAATTAAATCTTACCTATTAAATCTTGAGAGAGAAAGCATAAGTTTAGCGAGAGAAAGCATAAAAATTAAACTAATCCTAATCTACTCCTAAAACTAACCAACCATCTCCTAACAAATGAGGGTGGTATATATAGGAGAGGGGAGTGGTTGGTGGCTTCTCCCTTCTTTCTTTTCTTCCGTCTCGTCTTTAAAGTCTCGACTTTTGGCTCGGGATTTCTTTAAACTCGTCTTGAAATTTCTTCATAAATAAGACTTGAGTTCTTCGGCTATTAAACTTCCGTCTTTGGATTTGTTCTTCGATAAATCTTCAGAATAGGCCTTGGACTTCCGTTCTTTTTGCATTCTTGATCTCTTGACTTCGTCTTTTGTCTTTTTCTTCGATAAAAGCCCGTGAAAGCCGTGTTTTCTTCCCTTTTAACATTTTGATCCTAAAATCACAACAAAAACACAAACCACGCATAATTCCGACATTTACGACATAAAATACACGTTATGGTCATGTTTTTATTATAATTAAGTGGTAAAAAGATGGGTGTTTTCACACCTATCATAGGTCCTCCAATTTCGCTCAGAACAAGATGAAGAAGCGGGTTGATTAAGAACTTTAAAATCTAACGATTGTAGCAAAGGAGTTTAAACTCCAAAATTAGCCCACAACAAGTTTTGACGTCCATAGTTCCTATCCAAGAGAGATAGCCAATATCTGAAAAAGGCGTGTTTTGAGGGAGAAACTAGCGGACTGATTTAAAACTTTGCCATGATCCTCGGTGTTCGGGTAAAGCCTTTCGAAGCATTTTCCCGTTTCTTGAGAGATTTCCTCATTTCTGAGCGACTCTAGCATGATTCTCACTAAGCCAAGCCTCATTATAATACCTATAAAATACAAGCAAACAAATAAAGAATAAATAAATAAGAAAGACCTTTGAATAAGATGAATATTCAAATAAGAAACTAAGAATGTACCTCGGGTTTAAAAATGTTCTAAACAGTGAAGTAGGATTGAACTTTTTGTCCAACAAGCAATAAGAATCTCATAGACAACAGTGTAGAAAAGAGAAAAGTGCTCTCGCGATTTTTGTTCATGCTTATATTTCGATACTTTTACCTTCTTAATCATGGAATCTCACATCTCGTATGCCAAATGAAGACGTAGCCTATTGGTATTACAAACTCTAATCATATCGCATATAGGTTCCTTAAAGTTGAGAATGCAGTTCACTTGATCTCACCAATCTTCATTTAACACCTTATCCCTAAAAAATCTTGCTTTATCTTGGTTTTCTTCTCGATAAGATGCCCACACATCACTCATCACCAAGGATTCAAAAACGCGTTTAACAAGTTTAAATCTTTATGCATTGCAATAATAGAATCAAATTGAGTTTCAACCACAAAAAACAACTTAAGTGGGGTAAATTCATTGTACATGGACAATCTCATCGTATAATATAAATTTTATTCGAAGGAACTGTCCATGAATTTCAGTGATCAATGACAACAACCATACACCTCTGACTTATTTTTTATAATCCTAGCAACACAAATGTTTTTCAAGGAAAGATTAAGCGTATGAACAACACACGATGTCCAATATATGTACGGATAAAGTCCTTCAATTAACCCACCAAATACTTTATCATTTGACGTATTATCCGTAATGATTTGGACTACATTTTGATCACCGGTCTCACTGATGACTTCTTGCATTAAATTAGCAATATACTCTTTGGTTTTAACTTCACCCATACAATCGACAACTTTGATAAACATTAGGCCTTTTGATATGCAATTAATTAACGATCTTCTTAAGGATTTCTCTACTCATCAATCATAACTGAAACCCATTTCTTTCTGATATGACTGAAACCTCATATCAATTATATCATACGTAACCCTAAAACACAAAGTAAAATACTTAATTTTGATGTATAAAAGCAGTATTATGGGTATACTTTGTTGTTTGTACTTGTGTAGGTAAAAAGATACAAAAGTGAAGCAAACAAGGAAATCAAGCCAATATTGATGAAGAAAAGACATAAGAAGGACTCAAAGTGGCAAGTCAACCAAAGCCAAAGGACCTTTCTTGACAAGATTCAAAGTTAAGGGACTAAAAATGTCAAGTTGGAAAAGTCAAGAACAAAGTCAAATCTGGTAAAAGTCAAAGTCAACAAGTCAAGGGGTTAAATCTGGTCAAGTATGAAGTCCAAGGGCCATAAATGTCAAGTTGATGAAGTTTGAAGCTCAAAACTCAAAATTGCCAAGCATAGGGACCATTTCTTCCAACTTTGGAAGATCAAAACAAGTATGATCCGTGTGAAGATGGGATAGCGAATGAGAAGGCAGTATTTGTGATTGGAGGATCACCACATCAACTATAATAAATAGAGAGAGGATAAGTGGACGAACCACAACAGTAACCCATCCACAAATCATATTTTAGAAAACAGATAACGATCCGTGTTTAATACTTTCCTCCAATAAAAACATAACACGTGGACCTCCTAACTCTAGAATGAAGAAAAAGATAGAGTGGATTTCACAAGGAGCTCTCAGCATGAAATATACTCGGAATAGAAAGACGAATCTATCCCACCTATCTAATTAAACTGAAACCCACTCATGAAGAAAAGCCTAATTGTGTTCATCACCTGCAAATTACAGCTAATTGAAGACACGTGGAAGGCTGTTATTGGATGCAACAAGTCACAAGTACCTCACCAACACTCATTCTACTTTACAAATACCCCAGTTCTCTTTCATTTCTTGAAACATAGCTAAGTGTGAAATTCACACACACTTAGATTTTCTCTCCCAATTCAGTTAGAATTTAGAAGTTAGAAACTTCTCAAGTGTCTGACAAACACTTGAGATAGTTTGTTAGTTTGTTAGTAGTTATAACCGTTTTGCAACTACCTTCTTCCATTAATAAAGAATTCAGTTCACTCTTCACTCAATACTCTTTCATACTACTGCATTACTCCTATTCCTACTGTTACATTGTGTTTCCGTTGATCAAACTTGATCAATGGAGTTGTTGTGATTGATTTGGAAGCATCTCAGCTGATAAGAAGTACTTAGTTCTATTCATAGCCAGAAGTAGCCAAAAGTGCAGAGGTTGAGCAGATTGATCAGACTTTGGGTTTTGGTGTTGATCTGGTTGTAGATTGGTGTTGATTGTGGTTGATGGAGTTGTGATTAGAGAGCTCAGCTGTCACACCCCACCATGGCGGAACATGGGGCGCGACGTATGGATATAATCACAACATGGCGTGTCTATAGAGACAACTATATGAAATAAGAAATGTCATAAAAATGGTGACACGAAGGTCATGACAATATCTCAATAAAATGTAAGGGGTCTAGGTAAGTAAGTAACAGTCCTACTTCTTACCCAAGACAACAAATAACATACCAACAAACAAATGTGTGCCACAGTATCACTTATTAAAAGAACAATCAAATAAAACTAAGAAGGAAATGGGGATTCTCCTTCTATATGCAATCCTATGCTTCTCCCATCCTAGCCACTTATTTTCTCATGCTTAACCATAGTATCACCTGAAAGAGACACTAAAACACGTCAACATAAAGTTGGTGAGAGTCATAGGTTTAGACTCCAACGCTAAATCAGTTACAAGCTGTGAATAACAATCATCAACAAAAGAACATATGGACAATGTGTTACAATTATGTATTAACAACTATCAATCAAGACCAATCATACCAAACCAATCCAAGGCTCCTACCTTGCCAAACAACATCATGGTACCTTAGATGATCACCCTATGTACCTAATCCAAGGCCACTACCTTGGCAAACCACAAGGCTACTACCTTGTCAAACCACAAGGCCACTACCTTGTCAAACCACAATAACATATCAAAAATCGCATAACAGTTAATCACATAAGTGTACACACAAGTCCATCACAACCATAAAACATTCACAGCAACAATTTAGAAACAACTCAACACAGTGTCTCTTCCATCCCATCTGGAAGTCAAAAACAAAAATAAACATGGGACTATGAACACTCACCTGATAGCTCCTTCACACGTCCTTGCACTAGCAACAAGCTAACAAACCAAAAACATGAAATCAATAAACGAACCAATCACTAAGATGGCTCATTAACCTATGATGGACATCTAGCATATTCTCACATATATACCTCATTAATAAGCTCTAATTACCCCAATACTCTTCCTTAACAAGTCCTTAACTTGGTTAAGTTTAATAACTAATCCGTTCGTATTTTACCCAAAACAGTCCCAGTTTTAGGTCTCAAAACTTTAGGTCAAACGCCCACTTAAACCTACCCAAGGTTTCTGTAAAAGGAATATTCATACCCTTACATATGTTGTCTAACACCTCCCACTTGCCCTAACCTTAAAGCTACTGTTAAGGCCCCGATATATATATATATATATCTACTTTTGTCAATCCAGATTTCCTGATTTTAAACGTACTAAAAGTTTGTTACCATTAAGGGGTCTTACCCTAAACCACCACCTTAGCCCAAGTGCAGATATTAACTACAATATATAAACCATCTCTCACGTTCGTGAGAAGATCCTAATGCAACCCTAAGTGCCCCAAACAACCCAAAACTTAAAAAGAAAACAGGCTGAATTCAAAACTGTTTTGACCTCCGACTGTTGTAACCTGTTTTTGACCCAATTCCCTACCTCTAATTTAGTTCTCGTTTCTTGCATTGGAAAGCCACTTCAAATAGATTTCCAGGGGTACTTGGATCGTTAAATAAGAGTTTAGAACTCCCGATATGATCAAAACAATTGACTCAAAATCTGCCCAGTTTTTAAAAACGGGTTTTAAACAAATTGAACTAATTAATTACCCATAACCCCATCTAATACAAGCCCTAGATTAGATGATCATCATAATATGATTATAACATCATTAATTACAGATTTTATATAAACCCTAACCCTAATCCATCATAAGAATGATTAATTTAATCATAAAAATAACTAAATCAAAAAGGTTTAGGAAGGTTTACCTTTAATTAAATGGAGAATGAAAAAAAAAATATAGAAAACCCTAAAAACCCTCTTATGCCGTCGACTGAATGTTCCAGGAGAAAAAAAAAATATGATTTGTTTTGGTGTAAGGGTTCCTTATATAACCAAAATTGCTAGCCCAACCCAAACACTACTTACCTTAAATTCCTTTTCTTTTTTTTTTGATTAGGCCGGCCTAATAACCGCCTATATATATTTATATTTTTTTTCTTTTTTTTTATTGTTAAATAATATGTTTCTAACATTACCTTAATTTGTCTTAATTTATTACAGCTCCTAAAGCTTCCAAAACCCCAAAACCGTAAAACTAGTCAATTTTACGCGTTTTATCGTAAAAGACGTAAAATATACACTTTAAAAAAAATCTCAAATTTTTAAATAAACTTTATAACTATGTCCTAAATGACTTAAAACCATCCCGAAAAATATCCATATGGCTAATTACCTTATCCGAGACCTCTAAATGCTAAACCGCAAATCCTAAAAAAATACACTATTACTATATTACTTATACGTATACGTAACCACCAAAATACCACCATTTCATTTCATAGTCACCAATTGTGATCTCATGAACATGAATTAACCGTACCTCGATTTACTTATGAGTACTTCTATATTCATAAACAATAACCACACCAACCTCATTCACACAACATAAACACGTAAGCACAAAAAAAATCAAGTAGTCACACATAAAATAACCTAAAAGTAAGACCAAGTGACGAACCTCAAAACCACGGTTGTCACATCACTCCCTCCTAATAGAAATCTCGTCCCGAGATTTACTCCTTAGGATCGTCATTAACGAACAGCTGAGGATACTTACTCCTCATAAACTCTTCCCGTTCCCACGTGAATTCCGGTCCACGTTTAGAATTCCACCTAAGCCTTAACTAACGATATCTTACTTCTTTTCAAGGTTTTAACTTCATGGTCCATAATCTCTATCGGCTCTTCAATAAAACGAAGGCTCGCATCTATACTAATATCGTCCACCGACACTTGCAAGTCAGTTCTTGCTAAGCATTTCCTCAAGTTTGAGACATGAAACACGTCATGTACACTACTTAACTCTTCCGGTAATCTCAACCTATATGCCACTAGCCCAATCCTTTCAAGGATTTCAAATGGCCCCACAAATCTAGGTGCTAACTTCCCTTTCTTCCCGAACCGCATCACCCCTTTCCATGGTGAAACCTTTAGCATCACCTTGTCCCCAACCCCAAATTCCAACGTCTTACGCCTCTTGTCCGCATAGCTCTTTTGTCGATCTCTAGCCGCCTTTAATTTTTCCTTAAGCACGGTAATTGCGTCCGTAGTCTCCTGTACCATCTCCGGTCCAATTAGTTGGCTACTTCCTACTTCAGCCCATAACAGCGGTGACCTACACTTCCTACCATAGAGTGCCTCAAACGATGCACACTCTATACTAGCATGGTAGCTATTATTGTACGAGAATTCTGCCAACGCCAGATGATCTCCCAACATCCTCCAAAATCTATCACACATGCTCTTAACATGTCCTCTAGTGTTTGTATAGTCCTCTCACTCTGTCCATCCGCCTGCGGATGATAAGCTGTGCTCATATCCAGCCTCGTACCCAAAGCCTTCTGCAATAGTCCCCAAAATCTAGACGTAAACCTGCTATCTCTATCTGATATGATCGACACCGGTACTCCATGTTTTGCCACCACATGTTCCAAGTATTTCTTGGCAAACCTTTCCATCTTATCATCCTCCTTCATTGCCACAAAATGGGCAGACTTAGTCAGTCTGTCCACTATTACCCAAATCATATCATTTCCACTGTTAGACCTTGGCAGTTTTGTAATGAAGTCCATGGCAATATTCTCCCACTTCCATTTAGGAACCTTTGGTTGTTGCAGTAATCCTGACGGTCTTTGATGTTCAGCCTTCACCTTGGAGCAAGTCAAACATTCACTAACGTACAAAGCTACATCCTTCTTCATTCCTGGCCACCAATACATATCTCTCATGTCTCGATACATCTTATCAGCTCCTGGGTGTATCGAATACCTCGACGTATGAGCTTCATCCAATATCACCTTCCTTGTATCGCCAAACAACGGAACCCAGATTCTATCCAAATAATACTTGCAACCATCTCCTCTTTCTTCCATGTACTGATCCATAGTATGTAGATTTTCTTCAACCATCCTTTCTTCCTTTACGGCCTCTATTTGTGCTGCCCGAATTCTATCCTTAAGAGTTGTCTGAATTGTTATGCTCATTGCCCTTACTCTCTTTGGTTTTAGCCTCTCCTTCCTACTTAGCGCATCTGCCACCACATTGGCCTTCCCAGGGTGATACTTAATCTCACAGTCATAATCACAAAATAACTCCAACCATCGTCTCTGCCTCATGTTCAAATCTTTCTGATCAAAGATGTGCTGCAAACTTTTGTGGTCCGTAAAGATCACACTTTTCGTCCCATACAAATAATGTCTCCATATCTTGAGAGCAAAGACTACAGCTCCTAGTTCCAAGTCATGTGTGGTGTAATTCTTCTCATGGTTTTTTAATTGTCGTGATGCATAAGCTATGACCTTGTCTCGCTGCATAAGAACACATCCCAAACCCTGGTTGGACGCATCACAGTAAACCACAAAATCTTCCACCCCTTCTGGTAAAGACAAGATAGGTGCATTACACAACCTATCCTTTAGTGTCTAAAACGCATGTTCTTGCTCTTCGCCCCATTCATACTTCTGATTCTTTTGGGTCAACAGTGTCAAAGGCTTTGATACTCTAGAGAAATTCTCTATAAATCTCCTGTAATATCCTGCCAAGCCTAAGAATGACCTTATTTCTGACGGTGTAGTAGGTGCCTTCCAATCCTTTACTGCTTCAATCTTCTTTGGGTCTACATGTATGCCATCATTATCGATTACATGCCCCAGAAATTGTACCTCTTGCAGCCAAAATTCACACTTGGAGAACTTCCCATAAAGTTTCTCCTTCCTGAGCAGCTCCAATACCGATCTCAAATGTTGGTTATGCTCCTCCTCCGTCTTAGAGTAGATAAGTATGTCATCAATGAAGACTATGACAAATTTGTCTAGATATGGCTTGCACACTCGTTTCATTAGATCCATGAACACTGCTGGCGCGTTTGTCAATCCAAATGGCATAACGGTGAATTCAAAGTGTCCGTACCTTGTTCTGAACGCGGTCTTTTGTATGTCCTCCTCACAGACCCTTAGTTGGTGATAACCGGACCTAAGGTCAATTTTTGAGAAGTACCTTGCTCCTTGCAGCTGATCAAATAAATCGTCAATCCTTGGGAGAGGATAACGGTTCTTAATGGTCAGCTTGTTCAACTCCCGATAATCAATACACATTCGGAAAGATCCATCCTTCTTCTTGACAAATAGCACCGGCGCTCCCCATGGAGAAGAACTTGGTCGGATGAAACCCTTATCCTGTAATTCCTTAAGTTGCTCGGCTAATTCTTGCATCTCTGACGGTGCTAGACGATATGGTGACTTCGCTACGGGTGTTGCCCCGGGTACTAAGTCAATCTTAAACTCTACTTGTCTCACCGGTGGTAACCCCATCAAGTCATCCGGGAATACATCAACGAACTCTCTTACTACTCGAATCTTATTGATTTGTGGTTCATCATCCTTGGCATTCATAAGGGACCTGGTCTTCTTCTCATTCCTTTCTCCGTACACGTATAACACCTTCATATCACCTATGGGTATCTTAACAATCTTTTCATGACACATTAGCTCAGCCCTATGCTTCGATAACCAATCCATCCCAATGATTACATCGAAGCTCCCATGTCCTAGATGGATTAAATCTATGGTGAACTTAAATTCTCCCAACTCTAATTTGCAGTTCAAAAATATCTCATCTACTTCTTCTTGCTTACCACTAGCTATTTCAATCACATATCCTGGTTTCGCTACACTAGGGTTCATATCTAACAAAGGCACGAATTGAGACGACACAAAACTAAAATCTGCCCCAGAGTCAAAAAGAATCGTAGCGAGGTGATTGTTAACAGAAAACGTACCCGTGACTACATTCGGGTCCTGAACCGCTTCTACTGCATTTGCAAGGTAAAACCCTGCCTCCATTCCGATTTCCCCTATTCTGATTTCCCTCGTTCCTGTTCCAGTTCTGATTCCCATTGTTCCCATTGTTGCGGTTAGCATTGTTCTGGTTTCCACCGCCTTGGTTTCCTCGACTTCCCTCCAAAGCTAACTGGCCTCTGCCCTGGTTGGTTGCTCCAACCAATCTAGGACACTCCCTCTGGAAATGCCCGGGTTGTCCACACTCAAAACAATTTCCCCCGGTGACATTCGTCCTTACAGACTGGATTGGTGTTGCGTTTCTGTTAGGTGCGTCACATTTTCTGGCAAAGTGTCCTGGTTTCTGGCAATTGTAGCATGTCTGGCATGGTGTACCTCTTGGATGGAACCTAGAGCAGGTTCGGCAGGCAGCATTGTTGTTGTTCGGATGTCCAGAACCTTGAGGTACCCTCATGGCAAAATTTCTTCCATCATTCGCCTTCTTAGCATTCTTCCAGTTGGTGCCAGGCGACTTCGCGGCTTCTGGCTCCTTTCTTTTATCTCCCGCCTTGACCAAGATTCCACTAGATATCGCCTCCTCAGTAAGTATTCCTGCCGTTAGTATGGCCTGTTGTATTGTGTTAGGCTGAGTAGCCTTAATCATTCCCCTGATCTGAGGAGGTAATCTAGCAATGTACCGCTTAATCTTGTTCGCCTCAGGGGTAACCAAATGGGGAACCAACTTTGCCAATTCATGGAAGCGATTTGTGTAATCTGCATGAGCCGCTCCAACCATAGCATGTCCCCAAAACTCATTTTCTAGCTTCTCCATCTCATTGCTTGGACAAAACTCCGTAGTCATAAGAGCTTTAAAATCGGCCCAAGCCATAGCATTTGCAGCAACTCTTCCCCTTGCTTGAACTTGAGTGTTCCACCAAGTTAAAGCCTTCCCTACCAGTGAACCAGTTACGTACATGACCATTTGATTTGGTAAGCATCCACTCATCTGAATTACATTCTCCATCTTCTCAATCCATTGGGTAAGTACTACCGCGCCGCCCTTCCCATCATACTCTCTTGCACCACAAGAAGTGAATGCCTTATAGCTACAACCATTGTTTCCACCTCCTCCTTGACCATTGTTGTTATTATTGTTGTTCAGGTTGTTAGTCACCTGCTGAACAATGGTTGGTATTATGTTGGCCATTTGAGCAGCAATCAAAGTAGCCAAGTCAGGATTTCCATCACCACTTCCACCAGCACCATTTCGCGTGTTCACCATGCTGATAGTAAAAACATGACACCCGTTAACAACTACCAGAATACTCCATATAGTATACTTACCACTATACATACGCCTAATCATAATCATACATACTACCAACATATGCTATACAAGCATGTATCAATTCTATTTCATGCAATCATACTTGAAAGTCTAGTGGTGTTGTGGCACATATATAATTATGTAGGCCTCCATAATTATACATGTTCCCTTTCACCAATGTACTCCCTCCTATGATGACACTTATAAGAAATTAATACTACACATAACACATAATCCATCAACTCACAAGCACATAAACACACAAAATAAAATCCAAAACTCCATTTATTAAAATAACATAGTCAAAACTTGAAACATCACAAATCCATGGTCTAGCTAAACTAGCGTAGACATAATCCAAACGAAAACATAAATAATTTTTAAGGCATGCCGTCCATAAGAGTCGGAAAATTTAAAACAAATAACTATACATTTTCTAGCAAATTACAAAGATGACTAGCGTGGACGATGGTAGTTAAACCCGCACTAGTCAAAACCCGAAAGGAAAATATTATGTGGTCAAGTATGAACCATATTAGTTCCTAACTTAACAACATCGCAAAATAACATCCAAACACATCAATTATTATAAAATGCACGCATACTCCTATGACGCCTATATGCAGGGAACCTTAAGCTATAGACTAGGCTACGCGACTAGGCAACCTAATTCTCTATAACCATTGTCTCTGATACCATTCTGTCACACCCCACCATGGCGGAACATGGGGCGCGACGTATGGATATCATCACAACATGGCGTGTCTATAGAGACAACTATATGAAATAAGAAATGTCATAAAAATGGTGACACGAAGGTCATGACAATATCTCAATAAAATGCAAGGGGTCTAGGTAAGTAAGTAACAGTCCTACTTCTTACCCAAGACAACAAATAACATACCAACAAACAAATGTGTGCCACAGTATCACTTATTAAAAGAACAATCAAATAAAACTAAGAAGGAAACGGGGATTCTCCTTCTATATACAATCCTATGCTTCTCCCATCCTAGCCACTTATTTTCTCATGCTTAACCATAGTATCACCTGAAAGAGACACTAAAACACGTCAACATAAAGTTGGTGAGAGTCATAGGTTTAGACTCCAACGCTAATCAGTTACTAGCTGTGAATAACAATCATCAACAAAAGAACATATGGACAATGTGTTACAATTATGTATTAACAACTATCAATCAAGACCAATCATACCAAACCAATCCAAGGCTCCTACCTTGCCAAACAACATCATGGTACCTTAGATGATCACCCTATGTACCTAATCCAAGGCCACTACCTTGGCAAACCACAAGGCTACTACCTCGTCAAACCACAAGGCCACTACCTTGTCAAACCACAATAACATATCAAAAATCGCATAGCAGTTAATCACATAAGTGTACACACAAGTCCATCACAACCATAAAACATTCACAGCAACAATTTAGAAACAACTCAACACAGTGTCTCTTCCATCCCATCTGGAAGTCAAAAACAAAAATAAACATGGGACTATGCACACTCACCTGATAGCTCCTTCATACGTCCTTGCACTAGTAACAAGCTAACAAACCAAAAACACGAAATCAATAAACGAACCAATCACTAAGATGGCTCATTAACCTATGATGGACATCTATCATATTCTCACATATATACCTCATTAATAAGCTCTAATTACCCCAATACTCTTCCTTAACAAGTCCTTAACTTGGTTAAGTTTAATAACTAATCCGTTCGTATTTTACCCAAAATAGTCTCAGTTTTAGGTCTCAAAACTTTAGGTCAAACGCCCACTTAAACCTACCCAAGGTTTCTGTAAAAGGAATATTCATACCCTTACATATGTTGGCTAACACCTCCCACTTGCCCTAACCTTAAAGCTACTGTTAAGGCCCCGATATATATATATCTACTTTTGTCATTCCAGATTTCCTGATTTTAAACGTACTAAAAGTTTGTTACCATTAAGGGGTCTTACCCTAAACCACCACCTTAGCCCAAGTGCAGATATTAACTAAAATATATAAACCATCTCTCACGTTCGTGAGAAGATCCCAATGCAACCCTAAGCGCCCCAAACAACCCAAAACTTAAAAAGAAAACAGGCTGAATTCAAAACTGTTTTGACCTCCGACTGTTGTAACCTGTTTTTGACCCACTTCCCGACCTCCAATTTAGTTCTAGTTTCTTGCACTGGAAAGCCACTTCAAATAGCTTTCCAGGGGTACTTGGATCGTTAAATAAGAGTTTATAGAACTCCCGATATGATCAAAACAATTGACTCAAAATCTGCCCAGTTTTTAAAAACGGGTTTTAAACAAATTGAACTAATTAATTACCCATAACCCCATCTAATACAAGCCCTAGATTAGATGATCATCATAATATGATTATAACATCATTAATTACAGATTTTTATATAAACCCTAACCCTAATCCATCATAAGAATAATTAATTTAATCATAAAAACAATTAAATCAAAAAGGTTTAGGAAGGTTTACCTTTAATTAAATGGAGAATGAAAAAAAATATAGAAAACCCTAAAAACCCTCTTATGCCGTCGACTGAATGTTCCAGAAGAAAAAAAAATATGATTTGTTTTGGTGCAAGGGTTCCTTATATAACCAAAAGTCCTAGCCCAACCCAAACACTACTTACCTTAAATTCCTTTTCTTTTTTTTTGATTAGGCCGGCCTAATAACCGCCTATATATATATTTATATTTTTTTTTCTTTTTTTTATTGTTAAATAATATGTTTCTAACATTACCTTAATTTGTCTTAATTTATTACAGCTCCTAAAGCTTCCAAAACCCCAAAACCGTAAAACTAGTCAATTTTACGCGTTTTATCGTAAAAGACGTAAAATATACACTTAAAAAAAATCTCAAATTTTTAAATAAACTTTATAACTATGTCCTAAATGACTTAAAACCATCCCGGAAAATATCCATATGGCTAATTACCTTATCCGAGACCTCTAAATGCTAAACCGCAAATCCTAAAAAAAAATACACTATTACTATATTACTTATACGTATACGTAACCACCAAAATACCACCATTTCATTTCATAGTCACCAATTGTGATCTCATGAACATGAATTAACTGTACCTCGATTTACTTATGAGTACTTCTATACTCATAAACAATAACCACACCAACCTCATTCACACAACATAAACACGTAAGCACAAAAAAATCAAGTAGTCACACATAAAATAACCTAAAAGTAAGACCAAGTGACGAACCTCAAAACCACGGTTGTCACATCAGCGCTCCTCTACTCCATCAACGGAGGCCTTAGCTAAAAAGTACTTGTTTTCTCATTGGAATTCCCCTAAACTGCATTTTCTATGCTATTTTCTTATTCATAGTGTAATACTACTTGCTATTGCCTGCTTTGGTGTTCTTTTGAGTTGCTTAATACCTTTTGATACTTGTTCATTAATTCCATTAGCTTGTGATCAGTCTTACTTTGATAATTTTCCAAGTCTGTTCATAAAGTAGTGTTTGGCTAAGTGTGATTTTAAAATTCTAGCCAGTGTGATTGTGTAGGACTTGTTTACATTTGTTCACCAGCATTGTGTTAGTCAGTTTGGTAGTTTTTGTGGTCAAACATTTAGTCAAAAAGGTAATCGGACACAAAAAGGTTTGGGTAAGAGTTATAGTGCAAAAACTAGTCAACTTTCAAGTCTTCTAAAAACTTCATTTCTTGGAGTTAAGCTTTGCATTTTAGTTTTTTGGAAACCTTAGAACATCAGCTTTTCATATTACTAAGTGTCTTTTCACTGTTCTTAACACAACTTATGGAATAAGCACTTTAAAGTCCCTGTAATAAAATAGCTTTTCTGTCCAAAAGAGTTTTCAGTTATGGCTTATCATCTTCATAACATAGGTCATTTCATTGCACAAAACCCTTGTACAACTGATTTTAAGAGCTTTTGGACCAAAGTCAAACTTGGTCAACGTTCGGTCAACGATAAGCCCGTTTTTACTTATTTTCACATTCCAGCTTATTCTCTTGATGATTTTTGAAATTTCTTTCTATTCCAGTCTCCTATAAGCTTGTTCTATCATTCTCAGTAAAAAAAATCATGTTGTGTTTGACTGGATAAGCTTGTGGCTTATTTTGAGCTTATTCTAAAAAGCTATTTTGAGTTTCAGTACATCTTAGCTTATTTCCTTTGAGATGACTAGCTAAAATCCAATTTTAAGCATTTTGAAACAAACCAGAGCTTCTAAGGTTGAGTGTTAAGCTCATACGGGCTTATTCTTGTAGCTTAACCCGTTTTCTTTTCAAATTTCATCTTGTCACTTTCAGTCCCTGGAATTTAGGGTTGTTTGTATAATCCTGTTAATTACTCTAATTTTAGTTTTTACAGCTTGTACCCTTCTGTTTTGGTTAGTTACAATTCTTGTTAGGCAGTTTTACTTTTTGTTACAATTAGCATTTACACTTTCAATATTTGTCATTTTTTAGCTTTTAAACTTTGGTTGTGTTTTACATAGTTGTATATTTAGCTTTGTAACTTGTACTTGCAATATGTTTTAGTGTAGTAAATACTCGTACGTATTAGTAATATGTTTACTTTTCTTACGTGCTTTATAATACCACTTTCTATGTATCCTTGATTGGTTGTAGCAACCTCTCAGCATTTTCCTTCTCTTGTTGAACTAAAGTTGTTCTTAGTTTGTTGTGTCTCGGAGGCAAATAACCACCTAAATTCTGATTCGCATCAAACATAAAAGCCCTCATATAACATGAATTTCTAGCATGATTGAATGATAAACCACCCGTATGAAACAATCTTGCAATTTTATGGTCTAACTTAACTCAAGTATCGACATCAAACGCTTTAGCTAAAGGAGAGAAGTTAGATTTTCTTTTTCTTAGTGGTGTTTTCAAATTCTAGTCCACCACCATACAACAATACATCTAGGGGATGCATTTGTTTTGCTCGTAATCAATGTCTTTTGTTTTCATCTCAAGCAAATCGTCATGGCTAGCTTTCTTACATATTGTTACTCTTTTTTTCTAGAAAGTTGAAGTAAATGAGCCTTCACCCTAGAGTAATTCCCCTATTTTATTTCATGATAAAACGTACACTTAAATTTCCATGTACCTCCCATCTCGACGGTGTTAGAAATTTTAGTAACGTATTCCCACAACGGCCCTTTATTAGTAGATTGTGTTGAGGTCGTGGGCATACTACCGCTAGTACTATTGCTAGCATTAGAACTCGATTCCATGATTTTGCGATTGAAAATATTAATGGAAAGTAAAAAGACTTAAATAACTACTAAGTCGAAACCCATCTATTATGAAGGTCAAATGGTCATTGTTTAAGCATATATCCATAAGACAATAAGTCATTAACCATAAACACTAGCATTCTTAAGAAGTTGAAACATAATAATATTCAATCACTCACCACAAAATCATATTCATAGAATTATACGTTAATTTCGTATTTTCAATATTCCATATCAAGACAATAAAAAAAATCTACATAACCATGTTATGGTATGATCGTGATCTAAACATACACATCTAACATCTTCACATATTTTTTATAAAGCCAATGATTTGTACTCAAAAATTGATTGAGATAGTGCATTAAACAGCTGTAATGCGTAAAAATTGTGTTTTAACAGATTGTACATTTAAATGTGTCGATCAAAATTAAGGTGTTCCGGTCAATTCTCTTTTAAAAAACAATAGGGAATTGGGGAATATGGATCATACATGATACTTTGATAGGTATATATCGGCATAAATATAGTTGAACATAGAATAATATGTTCTTAATTTAGTCATCGAAGCATATAAAGTATTTAATGGCAAAAAAAATAGTGCTTAATGGCAGAAAAAAAATAATGACCGAAATTTGAAAGCTTAGAAACGAGGTTAAAAAACATTTCCTTCTCATGCGCTTGTGTTTCCAATTCACATGAAATGTTTCCCATTATCTGAAAATGTTTCCATCACGTTTCCATCCGTTTCGCGTTTTCGAAACGTTTCCGATACGAAACACGACACCCGAGAAGCGATTTCGTGCAACATAGGGGTGAGTTCAAGCCTCGCTTGAACACATGAAATGAGATTGTTGTGTTACATTATGAGATAAACAAAAAATACAATTGAAAAAAGATTCAAAAGTTGCGTAACTTAAAGTATTAAACACAGAAACAAAAACACAAACATAACACAAAAACCATAAACATTAAAAACACAATCACAAAACCTGCCATGAATAAAAACACATTACAGATAACTCAAACAATAACGCAAAAACATATAAAGTGAGTTGGGTGTAGATGGCTCATGACATAGGCCGAAGACGTTATGATACAACTCACCATGTAATCTTAGGTGCAATATTCCAACACTATGATGCTATAACTCCAAATTGTGTGTTACCATACCACATCTAAGACGGGTCTCTGAGTTCGCAGGAGATTTATTGATTTTTGTGGTACAATGTTGATTTCTATGAGAACTTCTGTTTTTTTGAAATGCACAAAAACATATAAAGTGAGTCGGGTGTAGATGGCTCATGACATAGGCCGAAGACACTATAACGCAACTCACCATGTCATCTTAGGTGCAATATTCCGACACTATGATGCTATAACTCTAAATTGTGCGTTACCATACGATATCTAAGACGGGTCTCTGAGTCCACGGGACATTTATTGATTTTCATGGTACAATGTTGATTTCTATAAAAACTTTGGTTTTCTTGAAATGCATCTCGTCAAAAAGTTGTGTTCTTAGTCTTGCATATATATTTTAATCGTATTTTGTCAGTTTTCGCCTTGGTTTCGTCTTTAAAAGCATCTACTATGATGATTTATAAAAAAGTCTAAGAAAAAAAATGAGGTTTATCGTTTTATCAACTATACTAAAAATGTGTTTCATGCTTATGTAGACTAAAAATGTTTAAAATTTTACCTTTTTTTAAATTTAATGCTTTTGTGTTTACTTTTTTTTAATAAAACTTTAAAAAGTTCATTCGTAGTGGAGAGAGTTTATATCTAGAAAAAGTTTATAAATTTATGTTTTGCTAACGACAGTTTTTAGGGTTGTTGTTAACAACTCATTTTCAAAACATTATGTTAAGACAATGTAAAATGTCCAAATAAAATCACTTAAATTCATTTAAAATCACTAACAACTTCCTATAATGTCGCACACACAAATTTAATTCATATTTCTTATTGATTATATTAGCAAAAAATGCGGAGCATGTTTCAGAACATTCCATAAATATAATATATTTTATAGTTATCGATAGTCCTAAAGGCTGCTGTTAGCATTTTTCAATTAATTATATAAACTTCTATAAAGGTTTATTTTATAATAGATAAAATTTTCTAATTTAACATCTAACAAAACCTTTGTTCACCAGAATCTAAACATCCGATAAACATTCACAAGTTATTTTTAGCAGACGTGTTTTCGTTGGCATTAAAAAATATAGTCTAAATATAACATGCAAAATCGAAAGATTTAAATAGTAAATTGTTTCAAAGCTTTGGGAGAATATATGATGATCCGTACGAGAGATGGCAAACATTAGAGAGGGCGAGGAGCGTGGAAGTGGTGAGATGGCGCGTGGGTTCACGTGAGCTGTCAGAGTGTGGTCGAATCGCCACATACCACAAATGTGTGCGGCATCTGAAATGCTACTGGACTATATCATTTTGTCTTTTCTCAAAATTTATAGGAGCATTTTTGTTATTTTATACCGAGTACAATGGATCTTATATTTATACATCCTTATTTAAGACTAGGTGAATACCCGCGCATAGCTGCGGAATTGCATAGCGGTAATTATGAAACGATAAACTTTATAATAGTGAGATGAAATTCTAGTTGGAAACTGTCGTAACATACGATCATTCAACTTTAAATAAAATCTTATTCAAATAAAAGAACATATAGTAAAAATGTAAGTGAAACATTACATCGAGTACGAGATAAAATAAAAGAACAGATGTTAATCGTCGCGTAAAACTTCTTTGTACACGACATTTGACGTGTAGACTCCTTCACCAAACTCTTTGACTGGTTTGACCAATACCTTGGTAGTTGAACGTGAAATCCCTCTAGACAATGCAACATAAAGCTGACCATGTGAGAAAACAGAGTCTGGCAGATAGACATCCACATTTGGAATTGTTTGCCCTTGAGCTTTATTGATAGTCATAGCAAAACAAAGACGGATAGGGAATTGTGTTCTCTTTAGCTTGAAAGGAAACATGTCTTCTTCAGATGGAGCAAGAGGGATTCTTGGTAATAGAACTCTTACCCCAGCGTGTTGCCCGACAGCAATGTCAGCAGTGATGACATTACGTTCGAAGCGTTTGCATATCAACCTCGTGCCATTACATAATCCATTCGCCGGATCAAGATTCCTCAAAAGAATGATCGGACATCCAACTTTCAATCGCAAGCGATGTGGTGGTATTCCGCTAACATTAAGGGAGTTTAAGAATTCAAGAGGATACATGTTATTTTTGTCATCTTCTGCTTCATCAAAACTATAGTAAATCTTCTCGTCACCAGGAAATCTTTCAATCAGCATATCATTAATGCTGTCTACATGTTCATTTTTTGTTGATAATATTGCTCTTGAAACTATATCATAAGATGTATGAACATTGGTGGCAAAGGAGGGAAATATTTCATTGACCAACGCATCCTTCGAGGCAGCATCGGTAGTGTATGGAATGGTCATGTCATCAGGTATCCGTATGTAATCTTCATCGATGACATCTTCAACTCCATCACCGACTCGTAATAGGAAGTTTGAAAACCATGGATCCGTTAGTGCCCTCATGTTTATGGTTAATCGCATTTTTTGAATGTTTGGCCAAAGTGGTGACATTCTGAGGCTTGAATCTACAACTTGTGCTCGTGTTGCACGTCTTACGACCGGTAAAACCTGTCTAAAGTCTCCTCCTAAAACCATTATCTTGCCACCGAAAGGAAGGTTGACCCCGGTAAGGTCTCGCATTGTTCGATCTACCGCCTCCACACCGTGTCTTTTAGCCATTGACGCTTCATCCCATACAATCAACTTGGCTTGACAAAGTAGTTTTGCAAGGCCACTTTGTTTCTTTACGGTACATACTGAGTTTGTAGTAAGATTGATGGGAATTTTAAATCGCGAGTGAGCAGTTCTCCCCCCTGTCATGTTATTTGCCGCAGCCCCTGACGAAGCGGTTGCAAGTGCAATAAGTCCACGAGAACGAACAGTTGCAAGCAAAGCTTTATACAAGAATGTTTTCCCAGTTCCTCCGGGTCTATCAATAAAAAAAACGCCATGTTTGTCGTCGTCAACATGTCTCATGATTGTATCATATGCTTTTTGTTGATCAGTGTTTAGTGAATGTCTAGCAAGTATGTCTTCGGGTTGTACAACTATAGAGCATTCCTCGTGAACTTCACGACATCCATATGCATAAGAACGTACATCTTCAGTAATTTGTGGAAGATCAAAATCACTAAGTCTCTTACCCATAGATTGTAGAATTGCTGATATGTCCGTTAGAACCATATTTTGAACCCGTTCAACACTCATACATTCTAAGTTGTAGTCTTCTGAAAGGGATTCGTAGTGGTCATCCCATAACTTCCGAACATCTCCTGGTTCACAAAATACTAATATAGTAGCGAATAGTCTTCTAAGAGGCCCGGGCATCTCCTGTGTAGAGGACTCACTTAGACAATCATGTATGTGGTTATCGCCCTTTATTAAGCCTCTCTCTAAGGCGGATTTACGAAATGTACTATACAATACGTTATTCGCCTTGTAAAGAAAATCAAATCCTGTAGGTCCTTTAACATGTTGCAATAGTACGCGTAGATAAAATCGCTCTCCTTCAGCCGGATTTGCCGAAACCATTCTTCCTCTCATTTTCCCTTTTTTTCTAAGGTTCCACTTACGGGTACTCTTGTTCCATGTGTAGAACCTCGGGATGTCCCTATACAAATGTTTCCTTGCATCTACGTCTCTTTGGTTCAATTCAAAAAAGGCAGTCAACATGGATCTTTTATCCTTTTCTCTTTCAAGAATGTCCGTCAATACATCGTCTTCAGCGAAGCGAACCAACTGTTGATTTGGCAAATGAACTTGCAATGACATGACCGACGGATACATATTAGATAGAGGGAATCCATATATTCTCCACATTGCTTCGGGGGGTGATACATAACGCGCATCTTGGAATCTTTTTATCTCGTTAACGACTTGTTGACTTTCTTGATCAACATTGACAACTTGTTTGTCATGACCCTTGTAAACATACTTGAAGACGTATTTAACGGATTTTATACTTGAGCACGCCTCTACATTGATGTGACAATTGAACATCATCAACAACTTAGGATTGTATGGAACAACCCATCTATTGTCCAGGACGTGGTTTCGTACGTTTACCTCGATGTCATTGTCTCTTCGTCTATACAACGGGTACGAGTCATCACCTTGTTGCGTTGTTTCTTGGAATTGCCTAGGATATTTAAACCGACATTTCTTCGGTTCACCTTCCATACAAGGACATTGAGTATTTAAAATACCACAAGGACCATGCATCATGTGTTTTAGGACCAATTTATGCAACTCAGGATGTTTAATTGGGTCTGGAATTTCAGCGCATACTACTCTGTCGTAGTGATCTGGATTTACCAACTTGTCTTCTAATCTCATAATCAAAAGAAAATGCGCATGTGGTAAACCACGTTTTTGAAACTCAATAACATATATATGTGACAAAACAACACCAAGGATATGTTTGGTGAATAATTGGTACTTGAGAGCCTCTAGTTTTGCGCGAAAAACCCTTGTAACAAGGTCCGGTCGATCTTGTGGTGTTTGTCCTTCATAAAGCTCTTCTAGAATTTCTGGCCAGTTTGGATTGCAAGTCATGGTTAGAAAGATATCTGGTTTCCCAGCATCTTGTACTAACGTCATGGCATCCAGAAAGCGTCTCCGCATGTCACGTGGTCCTCCGATAAAAGACACAGGCAATACAATTACCAGGCCAAGTCTATTCGATTGGACCTCCCCGGCATTAATACAATCTACGATTCCTTGGTACAAATCTGCTCTGATTGTAGATTGGTTTTTTTCACAAAACTGCAATCGTGAAGTCTCGATCTTTATGTACGTGTCTACAACGAATTGTTGAAACAATCGCCCTCCAAACAGGATCAAGTTATGAGTTGGCCGAATCTGGAACTTGTAACCATAATATTCTCTCATAGTAACTGTTTTTCTACCGGTGTTTGTGTTAATCCCTGCGTGGTGATGGTAAACATATGGGTGAGGATTGTTATAACATATTAATTTAGAAATTAAATTTAACTGCTTGGTAAGGCATACATTTAATATAAGTAACTATTGTAACATGATATTAAACAAGATAAAGTAATGTATGTGTATTAGTTAACTTTATTACCTTCGTCATCTTCGTCGACGTCATCCTCATCATCAGCGAGTTCTCTTATGTCTACACCTTCCTTTGGTATTCGATTATGCCATCCAGCCTCACCGTTTGGAAAGAACATTGGATATGACAAAGGATCATAAGAAGCGAAATAAGGTTGTATTTGTGTAGGGTATTCAGACTTTCCATATACAACAATACTTCTCTTGTATGCAGTGATGTTGTCATTACCTTCAACCCAAATACCAGCCACCTGCGTGTTAATAAATTTAATGTATACGTTTTTTTATAGTATATAATTAGATTAGACGTAGGATGTTTAGAATCGTATTTATACCTCAGATGTTGTTGGACGATTGTACTCTCTTTGATCAACCTTAACTGATGCATTTAATTCGACCCTATACTTGTCAAGTGTACCAAGGTTACCAAGTGATCGAAAAGTCTGGGCATATGGGTTTGGTGCAAGAACTCGTGATAATATTGTAACAATCTCTTTATCAAGGTTAGGCCATTTTAATCTATGTTCAAGATCCGATTCTCCATCATAAAAGTACAACTGCAAATACCTTGGCTCTCCATCTCTTGGTACCAATTGATCAATTTTATGATATATTCCCCCTTGCACGCGAAACGTATATACTCCAGATCCCCCATTGGTGTATGTTTTGTCTAATTTTACACCCATTGAAGCGAAAGCGAAGTTCGTGTTGTACGCCCGTATGTTTTTCCTAAACATTTTTCCTATTTGGCACTGGGAAGTGAATAGGTTGTATAGTTCTGGAGGGATGTCTAATGGCCGCAAAGTCGTTCTTCCTTTCATGCAACAAAAAGTAGGGAACTCGTATTGTATTCTCTTTGCTCCACAAAAGGCACATGGTGTTTGCTCATTCAATAGACTATGCTCTGCCGGAAGCCCATCGTAAACAAAATCATACGGATCGTTTTGTGTTTGATCTGCTGGATTGAAATTTAAAAGATGTATTAATAGAGACAATACAAAAATTTAATATAGAATAAAAGAATGTAATATTTTGTATCACATGTTAATTGGTTTTTTTTAATGAGGCTTACCATTCGTAGTTTGGTTGTACTCTTGGTCAAACAGGGGCAACAATACATTACTACCATGTTGATCATCTGGATTGAAATTATAAACAAGTATTAGTAAGATAGTACAAAATTTTATAGATATACTCTCAAAAGTACAATGGATCTTATATTTATACATCCTTATTTAAGATTATTATTTGGAATGTGTTATAAAGATATAAAAGAATTACATATCTGATTCTTGTAGTTTACCTAAAATCACACTCGTTGTTTTCATTCGACTTCAAGTGCATAGATGATCTTGATTTTTCGGATTGTTTTGTTAATAGTTCACACTCGGTCATTATTTTTTTAAAGTGGAAAAACGGTGGCTGATCATCTGACTCGCAAGCTTTTGGCGTCAGGTGTTGGTGACGCATCGTTTTGTGCCTCGTGTCAAAATGGCTCGTGTCATTCCCTCCAGCCGAGCTGATAACTTCTTTTCTCTTTTTTTTTTCTTTTGAAAATTTAAAAATTATCTGTTGCAAACAAAAACTAGCACTTTTTTCAAATTTTTTCTTATAACTACTACCTTTTTTTACTACATTTTATATACTAAATTCTTACATTTTTTCATTACATGGATCCTTACCAAAATACCATCAACGAATACAAAAATTATTTTGGAGACAATTACGAACGCTATATGCGAGGTGTTACAGAGTATGAGACATTTGTGGCTATGTGTAATCAAGAAGCCGGTGGGTCGAGGTCGTCTCCAATAAATACGAGGACATATATACCTCGTGAACGGGAAGATACGAGTAAAAGGTTACTCGATTACTACTTTAGCGATGACGAGACTCCTCCAAAATACCTGACGACAAAGGTATCGTACGAGGTTAGTACTTTAAAAAAAATAGTCGATGCTATTTTAAGTCATGATGGCGACCCTATTTACGAATACTTTTCTTATTTTCATCTCGGGATGGATGCTACCAATCGAGAAAGTATTCATCCCTTTCTAAAGATCACGTCGTTAATTCGTCAATTGGCATATGGGTCATCACCTGATTCATTTGACGAGTATATGCAAATTGCATAAGGCACTTCTAGAGAATGTTTGTTTAATTTTACTAAATGCATATATGACTTACATGTTGAAACGTATTTAAGAAAACTTTCTCCTATGGATATAGAAAAAACATTTGCATTGCATGTTGAGAAATATGGACTCCCGGGAATACTCGGAAGTATTGATTGCATGCACTGGGATTGAAGAAATTGTTCCAAGGCTTTAAAGGCTCAATTTAAAATACGGGATCATAAATACCCAACTCTTTTGTTAGAGCGGATCAACAGTTGTGGATTTGCCATGCATACTTTGGTGTTCTAGGGAAAAATAATGATCTAAATATCTTATATGGTTCTCCTTTATTTGATAATGAGTTAGCCGATAGGGTTCCGGATTCTCCATTTGTGGTAAACGTAAAAACATACAAAAATGATATTATTTGGCCGACAGTATTTGTCCAGAATGATCTATTTTTGTGAAAACATTTTCGGTTACAAGAGATGACAAAACGTTGCGGTTTAAAAGAGTTCAAGAAGGTGCTAGAAAAGATATTGAACGCGTTTTCGGTGTCTTACAAGGTCGTTGGGGAATATACGACAATCGCTCGTGCTTATGAAATAAACCACTTGAAACGAATCATGCATTGTTGTATCATGTTACATAACATGATATTGGAAGACGAAAAATTCGTATTGAATCCTAGAGATGTTTGTTGATTCTCAACCGAATATTGTTCGAAATTGGATCGGACGCTGTGAAATACATGAGAGGAAAACAAAAGAAATTCAAGACCGAAGAGTGCACAACGAGTTTCGAGCCGATCTTGTGAAGCATTTAAGCCGTAATCACTTAATTGTAATGTCTTTTTTAATTTAATGAAGTTTTTATCTAAGTTATTAATTTTTTTAAAGTTAGTTTGACAACACATTTTGGGTCTCGATGTTTACGCCAATAAGTGTGATGTTAAAAAATTTTATTGACGAAACCCCAAAATTTTACGTGACGCTTTTAACATATTTTTGAAGTCCAGCGGCTCCCAACTTTTTAAAAGCATGAACCATCAATGCAATTAAATTGAACATTAGATATAAGTGATATAATTAATACTCTCTCTGTCTTTAAATAAATGTTCACTATTAACTTTTAAAAACTATTATTTTTAACTTTAATCTTAAATTATTTTACTTATGTTATATAATAATTGATGAAAATTATATGAATGGATTGAGATTTAAATGTATTTTTATTAATATAATTTTTAAAAAGTATTATAAAACACAAACAAAATAATTTGAGATCAAAATTGAAAAAAATGACTCCGACATTTAAACGTGAACATTTATTTAAAAACGAGAGTATAAAAAAGAAAAATGGGTGTCATTTTCTATATACGAATTAATATTAATCATCCAATCTTTACACTTTATAAATAAAATAAAATATCCGACAAACCTTAAATAATCAAGAGAAAAAAAACAATTGCAACAAGTATCTTTTTATCTTTCATTAGACCAACAATTAAATATATTTTCGATAATTTTTTTTTATATTTTTTGTTCAGTTGCATCTGAAAAATTCACATATGATTTGTATCACAAATCACACGTGATTTATTGCAATCACATGTGATTTTGATAAAAATAACATTAGATTTTCCAAATGTAATAAAAAAATTCAAAAAGTTATTCGTCGAAAGTATATAAAAGTTATCTTCTAAATAAAATAACTTAATTCTTTCACGATGACATTATTCGTTTTGCATACGAAAGTTTTCATTGTTTTTATATATAATTTTTATTAAGTATTAAACACATGAAAAATAAAAATATTTGTTTAAAAATCGGATTGACCTGAGTTGACTTGGATTGACTCGAGTTGACTTGGAATTAAATATATACCTTCTATAAACTTTTGCAATAAGTATCTTTTTTATCTTTCATTAGACCAGCAATTAAATATACATTCGATAAACTTTTTATATATTTTTTGTTCAGTTGCATCTGAAAAATTCTCATGTGATTTGTATCACAAATCACACGTGAACAATTGCAATCATATGTGATTTTGATAAAAAACCGCATTAGATTTTTTCAAACGTAATTAAAAAAAATTCAAAAAGTTCTTCGTCGAAAGTATACAAAAGTTATCTTCTAAATAAATTAATTTAATTCTTTTCGCGATGACATTGTTCGTTTTGCATACGAAAATTTTCATTATAATTTTTCTTAGGTATTAAAAACATGAAAAATAAAAATATTTGTTTAAAAATAGGATTGACTCGAATTGATTTGAATCGATTCGAATTTACCTGAACTCGATGACTTAATCGAGTCGATTTAAAAACCGATTTTCAAAACATTCAATTCAACTGTTTTAACAAGTTTACCTAAAAGTAAGTTTTTTCTCTTCCCTAAAAATAAGTTTTTACCTCAAAATAAGTTTTAACAACTTTCTTCTAGCCATTGAAAGTTGATATGTGTAACACTAACTTTTTTGTATCTGGTTCATTGATCGTTAAACTTGCCTTCATTATGCTGGGGTATATGATATGATTCTGATAGTTTTCTTGGCGCAATCAACCATATAGTTGGATATATGATATGATTCTGATTTGTGAATGAAACAAATAAGGGCAAAAGATCGATGTGTCAAAATCGATACTTTCAATTCATATTTAGAAAAAAAATTTTGAAAGACATATTTAATTATAAACAATTGCACAATTACTCAAATCTATTATATGTTTATTATGTGTCATATAAAGATACTTTTTCTATTCCACAAAAAAGTGAAAATTGGCGGGAACACCTTAACTCCGGGTGCCTTTTAGCACCAGCCATTGTTCATCCCACAAGGAATAGCTCCGGCAACTCTCCTGGCCCAGAGGAGCAACACCTGGAGTGAGACGAGCCGAGACTTGACCCTCTAACAAGAATAATATTTGTCACATTATCTTGGCAAAGATACTTTTTCTATTAATAATATTTGTCATATTATCTTGGCAAATGATCAACTGACGACATTCAACCAATAAGTAATCAACTTTGTAAGTACTTTTTATTGAAAATTATATTACCAAAAGAAAGTATACCGATAAGTTAAGCACTGTGATTATTTAAAAAATATTTTTTATTGAACACTTATTCACTTTTGAATGATACTACCTACGTCCCAAATTTATAGTCATGTATATATCATTTCGGAACGTCCCAAAATTATATCCTTTTCCAAAAATAGATGTAAGTAATGTAACAAGTTTACCATATTGCACCTAGTAGTAATAGAAATTATAAAATATATGTAAAATTTTAATTAATTACATAAGAGTAAGAGTGTCATTTTGTAAAAAAATAATAGAGATAATACAGTAATAATGATACTTTTTTAAAACAATTTTTTTTTAGAAGACTATTAATTTAGAACGGATGAAACTAAATCATTTAAATTTTAAATTTAGTCCAAAGATCGATTATTAAATGCGGATCGTTAGCCCAATCTATTATCTAATTAAATCAGGATAAATTCACAATACGTGTCACAATTCTAGACAGAGAAATATACAAAAATCCTGACGTGGCAAGCAGTGAGCAACTTTCGTTGTAAAGTTTGGGAAAGAACTTCTCAAGAGCAAAACTTGGCAACCCACGTTTGTGTAACCACAACACTAAATACAAACTGAAGAACCATGTATATGTAACTGCTTCATATATTAAGAAAAAATATACAAGATCTTGCGTGTAGGTGACCCAGAGCCGATTACTAATTGAAGTCTCAAATAAGAACAACTTTAATATCTGTTCAATCGTTATAAAAGGTATGGGTTTTGTTTATATACATCTATACGAGTTTTAGTTAGTCTGCCAATATAGTAATAACATTATAATCATTAAGAGTTATTAGTTCAAACCATCTATGAATAACACTTCAAATAATTACAGTGTAATTATTAGACTATAAGAAGATACACACATGAAGTGTTTGTTGAAATGACAGGTTCAATTGTAGCTTTACATGCATATCTGATTGGTTCATATTATGGATTGAGTTATCCCATGTTATTTCTATGGGTGCCAAAGAGGTATGTGCGGATTTAATTTGCAGCTTCTTTGTTGTATCATAGACAGTAGCCAAGTGTCATGGTCCACGGCATCTCCAAGGCCTAAGAGGTGTAATTTTGCAGGTACTTTACTGCATTCAGTTTATATCGATCCATCTTTTGTATGTAGATTTACTTTATTATTGTGCTCCAGTTTGGCTCTTTTATCTGACCACATGATTATTGTGTGAACATACAACAATATTAGTTTTATCTTTTTAGAACAGATGACTACATTTGCTGTTATCATGTAAAACTACTCTCGATGGGTGGCAAGCAGTGAGCAACTTTCGTTGTAAAGTTTGGGAAAGAACTTCTCAAGAGCAAAACTTGGCAACCCACGTTTGTGTAACCACAACACTAAATACAAACTGAAGAACCATGTATATGTAACTGCTTCATATATTAAGAAAAAATATACAAGATCTTGCGTGTAGGTGACCCAGAGCCGATTACTAATTGAAGTCTCAAATAAGAACAACTTTAATATCTGTTCAATCGTTATAAAAGGTATGGGTTTTGTTTATATACATCTATACGAGTTTTAGTTAGTCTGCCAATATAGTAATAACATTATAATCATTAAGAGTTATTAGTTTAAACCATCTATGAATAACACTTCAAATAATTACAGTGTAATTATTAGACTATAAGAAGATACACACATGAAGTGTTTGTTGAAATGACAGGTTCAATTGTAGCTTTACGTGCATATCTGATTGGTTCATATTATGGATTGAGTTATCCCATGTTATTTCTATGGGTGCCAAAGAGGTATGTGCGGATTTAATTTGCAGCTTCTTTGTTGTATCATAGACAGTAGCCAAGTGTCATGGTCCACGGCATCTCCAAGGCCTAAGAGGTGTAATTTTGCAGGTACTTTACTGCATTCAGTTTATATCGATCCATCTTTTGTATGTAGATTTACTTTATTATTGTGCTCCAGTTTGGCTCTTTTATCTGACCACATGATTATTGTGTGAACATACAACAATATTAGTTTCATCTTTTTAGAACAGATGACTACATTTGCTGTTATCATGTAAAACTACTCTCGATGGGTTGGTATGTTCTAATGTTTATTTTTTCTATCCCACTATATCTGAGCAAGTGATAAAAAAATGGCTCATTCAATGTTACTTTCTTATAGGACGTATGCAAAGCACTATTTTAAAATGTTGGATGTATATGGTGCAATCGCTCAGAAGTAAAGGATCATGAAATTATAACAAGAAAAAGTATGCGAATTATTCCACTGCTGTTGTTTTTTCATCTATAGTTTAAATATGTTTTAATAATGACATTAATCCTCTCACAATGAATAGCCAAAACGGGTGGGTTTAGTAGTGACTCAAAACATATAAACTTTATTATAAATGTTAATTATCCTGGTTTGGTTACTTGACAAGAATATGGAAGACATAGAGAAGTTGTTGCATTAGCAAAGACACGAGCTTACAGTGAAACCAAAACTAATGTTAAGAGTCGTCTGAAAGAGGTCGTGGAACCTAAAAGCCAAAAATGTTGTTCTATATGTAGTCAACTGGATATAAAAGATACATGTAGAAGCACATGAGGTGCAGACCCGTTGACCAATAGAACATAACAGATCAATGAATGGACATGACCACAACACATAATGCTTACAAAGATGTCCGAGTATTCTATGATATTAGAATGGAATAAAATTTCTTTTAGTATGGATGATTTTCACATCCATTTATTTGAAATGGTTTCAAATATTAAAAGGCGTTCTTGATCTATTATCTAATTAAATCAGGATAAATTCACAATACGTGTCACAATTCTAGACAAAGAAATATACAAAAATCCTGACGTGGCAAGCAGTGAGCAACTTTCGTTGTAAAGTTTGGGAAAGAACTTCTCAAGAGCAAAACTTGGCAACCCACGTTTGTGTAACCACAACACTAAATACAAACTGAAGAACCATGTATATGTAACTGCTTCATATATTAAGAAAAAATATACAAGATCTTGCGTGTAGGTGACCCAGAGCCGATTACTAATTGAAGTCTCAAATAAGAACAACTTTAATATCTGTTCAATCGTTATAAAAGGTATGGGTTTTGTTTATATACATCTATACGAGTTTTAGTTAGTCTGCCAATATAGTAATAACATTATAATCATTAAGAGTTATTAGTTCAAACCATCTATGAATAACACTTCAAATAATTACAGTGTAATTATTAGACTATAAGAAGATACACACATGAAGTGTTTGTTGAAATGACAGGTTCAATTGTAGCTTTACATGCATATCTGATTGGTTCATATTATGGATTGAGTTATCCCATGTTATTTCTATGGGTGCCAAAGAGGTATGTGCGGATTTAATTTGCAGCTTCTTTGTTGTATCATAGACAGTAGCCAAGTGTCATGGTCCACGGCATCTCCAAGGCCTAAGAGGTGTAATTTTGCAGGTACTTTACTGCATTCAGTTTATATCGATCCATCTTTTGTATGTAGATTTACTTTATTATTGTGCTCCAGTTTGGCTCTTTTATCTGACCACATGATTATTGTGTGAACATACAACAATATTAGTTTTATCTTTTTAGAACAGATGACTACATTTGCTGTTATCATGTAAAACTACTCTCGATGGGTGGCAAGCAGTGAGCAACTTTCGTTGTAAAGTTTGGGAAAGAACTTCTCAAGAGCAAAACTTGGCAACCCACGTTTGTGTAACCACAACACTAAATACAAACTGAAGAACCATGTATATGTAACTGCTTCATATATTAAGAAAAAATATACAAGATCTTGCGTGTAGGTGACCCAGAGCCGATTACTAATTGAAGTCTCAAATAAGAACAACTTTAATATCTGTTCAATCGTTATAAAAGGTATGGGTTTTGTTTATATACATCTATACGAGTTTTAGTTAGTCTGCCAATATAGTAATAACATTATAATCATTAAGAGTTATTAGTTCAAACCATCTATGAATAACACTTCAAATAATTACAGTGTAATTATTAGACTATAAGAAGATACACACATGAAGTGTTTGTTGAAATGACAGGTTCAATTGTAGCTTTACGTGCATATCTGATTGGTTCATATTATGGATTGAGTTATCCCATGTTATTTCTATGGGTGCCAAAGAGGTATGTGCGGATTTAATTTGCAGCTTCTTTGTTGTATCATAGACAGTAGCCAAGTGTCATGGTCCACGGCATCTCCAAGGCCTAAGAGGTGTAATTTTGCAGGTACTTTACTGCATTCAGTTTATATCGATCCATCTTTTGTATGTAGATTTACTTTATTATTGTGCTCCAGTTTGGCTCTTTTATCTGACCACATGATTATTGTGTGAACATACAACAATATTAGTTTTATCTTTTTAGAACAGATGACTACATTTGCTGTTATCATGTAAAACTACTCTCGATGGGTTGGTATGTTCTAATGTTTATTTTTTCTATCCCACTATATCTGAGCAAGTGATAAAAAAATGGCTCATTCAATGTTACTTTCTTATAGGACGTATGCAAAGCACTATTTTAAAATGTTGGATGTATATGGTGCAATCGCTTAGAAGTAAAGGATCATGAAATTATAACAAGAAAAAGTATGCGAATTATTCCACTGCTATTGTTTTTTCATCTATAGTTTAAATATGTTTTAATAATGACATTAATCCTCTCACAATGAATAGCCAAAACGGGTGGATTTAGTAGTGACTCAAAACATATAAACTTTATTATAAATGTTAATTATCCTGGTTTGGTTACTTGACAAGAATATGGAAGACATAGAGAAGTTGTTGCATTAGCAAAGACACGAGCTTACAGTGAAACCAAAACTAATGTTAAGAGTCGCCTGAAAGAGGTCGTGGAACCTAAAAGCCAAAAATGTTGTTCTATATGTAGTCAACTGGATATAAAAGATACATGTAGAAGCACATGAGGTGCAGACCCGTTGACCAATAGAACATAACAGATCAATGAATGGACATGACCACAACACATAATGCTTACAAAGATGTCCGAGTATTCTATGATATTAGAATGGAATAAAATTTCTTTTAGTATGGATGATTTTCACATCCATTTATTTGAAATGGTTTCAAATATTAAAAGGCGTTCTTGATCTGGAAATGGTTTTAACAACCTTTAGGGCATGTTTCAAAAAGCTTTTAAGCTTTTTGATTGTCTCTGGATAAGCTTATATTAATTTTGAGGGGAAAAGAAGCTTATGTTAATGCTTGATATGTTTTTTAGGTGAAATGACTGAAATCTCAAGTACATCAAATAGGATTCATGGAAAGAACATTCTGAATTTGATAAAAAAAAAACTCTACATCAGTTGGTTTTACAACAACCAAGGTATAGTGATTAAACTTATCTTTGGTATGTATATACTATATGTTAGTATAAAGTACTTAGCATCAGTACATTAGGTAATGAAATTAACTTATTTGCAATAAGTTTTCATTAAACTTCTTTAGGATGCTTTCTCTATAGGGAGAACTAGATAAAATTCCGATATTGAAAAATGTTTACTCTTAAATTTTGCTGACCTTTCTGGCTCGTGGAGTTGGAGCTAGGCCAGAAAACATTCTTTAATATTAACAATTTTTTAAATAGCTTTGTTCAAAATTAGTTTAATAATGTGATTATAGCTAGCGTATTTAGTTATATACATGAGTTAAGATGAACAAAATTTTCCCTTTTGGGTCTAAATGATATGATATGTATCGACATTTAGAAAGGCCCTATTGATGTTGCTACCTCTAGCATCTTGGTAGGAATCCTCGCATAACTAATGATCTATTTTTGTCTTTTTCTTATGGGGCTTTAAGCCAAGTTCTTTTACACATATAAGGTAGTCCTTTCCCTACAGAAAACTAATTGGATTAGATGTTTGAAAATACACATATTTCTTAAATCTCTCTAGAAACAGATTTTCAGAATCACTTGCTGTATTTCTCCTCTTAAAGAAAGAAAAAGAGAAATAATATAGATGGATAAATCCATGAAGTATGGCAATAACTTATGTTACTTATTAATAGTATTACTTTCAACTTTCTAAAACGAAATGCAGGAGTGAAAGCTTAAAGATCGAGTTGGGACAAATTTAAAACCTAGAAATGCAGGTCTGATATAACACATCGAAGTAAGGCATATTGTAACTTAGTGTTTAGAAAGTGTTGATTTAAGTTTTTTGTGGCTATAGTGAAGAGTTGGGTGAGTCAAACGGGTGAGATAACAAGTCAAAAGGGTCTTTTAATAAACTTTTGTTAGATTGTACACACCTTTTGAAATATGTCTTTTAAAAATACCAAGTTCAAGTTCAACGAACATACGTTAATGAGAATTTTGATATTGTATCATACTTTCCTAGCTGAACAACAGAAGAAATTGATTCATTTTTCTAATCGTACATACCTTTTGAAATATGTCTTTACAACCAACTTTAAAACATTTATCCACCGCAAAGTGCATTCCTATGCTATAATTAATATATAGTGAACTTTAAACACTTTTTTCACAGAATTACTTTATCATCTTTCACATTTTCATAGTGTTATGTTTAATGTTCTTTTTAGTTGTGGTACTTTAATATAAATGTATGTTTTGATGTTTCTTAGATGGGTACTATAAGTTGTATTACATATGACTTGGTAAATACGCAACCAAGACCTCACATTATTTTTGTATAACTCCTTTAATACCCGTTGCAAAGTTTGTGCATTTTGCTATAGTTAGTGCGCTTTGACACTCAAAATAACGTTTACGTTTTTAATCAGTTATTGAGAAAACCGCCCATCGGACGGGAAGAGACCTAGTAAATAATAAATAATGTTTAAAAAACCAAGTTGGATTTTAATATACATACGTGTCCCACCTTGGTTGCTCCTGGTTTTATGGAAGTATTGCTATGAATTCTAGTCAGCACTCTCAAAACCATTGTCCGGTTTGAAGAAAATAAGGTTTATCCGTGGGCAGAAATTCTGTGGGCGATAGCAAATACTATACGACCAAATCTCAATGCTTATCCCACATGCCAGGGCATCATCATATATTCATATGTAACGATAAGATTATGTTCTTGTTTGCATAATTAATTGATTTCATACTTATGCTTAATTCACCAAGTAAAGTAGTAACCATACTTTTTCTTTAATCTAGTTAATTAACTCAAACTATAAATTGAATGACACTAAATATGTGTATAATTTTTTTATTTTTTTACTTTTACAATTCATAAACTAAATGACATATGACAATTTTTTTTTTACAAATTATATAAAGATATCATTCCTCTTTCTCTTATTATAGCAAAACTCCCTCTAATTTCACATAGTATACTCACTTGATCAGTTTCCAATATCAGATATATCTATACTTGCTTAATTGGATTCTACAAAAGGGAAAGCTATTAAGACCCTTCGAAAACCCCATCTATACACCTCCTGATTTTTGCAATTTTTTTATTTTTTATTTTATTCTTTTATTTTTAAAATTTATTTTATATTATAAAACAAAGAAACTATAAATACGATATAAAAATTATAAAGTTTTAACGATCAAATATATTTAACTATATAAATACAGAATAGTTACTGATAAAAAAACTGAATTATACGGGCAAAACCGTGACAAGTGGATCTAGAGTTTTTCCTTTTTTTTATTATTTGTAGGGTAGGGTACCAATACCAAATGTTTTGTATGATATGAAGTTAGAATATGATGGACAGATGCAAAAAATATGCTATACGATATGGGACATGCGGAGAGCAATGGGAAAGGGTTATGGAGCTCGTGTCAAACATGTGGGATGTCAGTCTGTGGTCGAATCGCCACATTATATTTTCCCCACTTCCTATTTTTGCGGAATTATAAGTACCTTTTTCACTACTGTGAAATATTTTGTTCACAAGACACGTCGGTTCTTATATGGTTATTTCTTAAAGGGCTAAGTACAATTTAAGACAAATAGTACACCATGTTATCCCAAGTAAAATATTTTTTTTTTTCATTCCATAAAGAGACATGTACTTTTGATCAACTAATCTACTGGGTTTATTTTGTGACACGTGTCTAATTGATCAACTAACTTTTTTATATTTTATTAATATTTTTTCCCAATGTTTGACCTATACTTGTCCCCACCTACTGATCAACCGACGGCGGATCATCTGATCAACCAACCTTTTCATCTTGGAAATTGAAAAAGTAAAAAAAAAAATAAAAAAAATTGTACTATTAGATTTACTAAATGTTTTATTAAAAAAATAAAATATTAAAAAAATATTACTTTTACACACACTAACACACACTGCTCACACACTACACACTCACTTTTCCGATCTTCTCTATTTCAATTTCCAGTCGCCGATCAATTGCATTGTTTCAATTTTAATGCTTCAATTTTAGACCGTCGTCAAGCAACCGCCTTGTTTCAATATATGGATTCCCGATTAAGAGTAAGCTCGTTAATGATATAATTTAATTTTAATTAATTTTTTTGCTTATCATTATTATTGTTAATTGGTTCATTATCGAATGTGGGAGCTATGGTTGGTGCGATTTCTAGTGGTCAAATTGCGGAGTATATCGGGCGAAAAGGGGTATGTTTTTCGTCGGTTTCATTTCATATTGAACTTAGTTGTATATTTGTTTGTGGTGGATATGATCATATAGATTGCAGTGAGATTTTGGACTAGTTGCTGTGCGTTCAGATTATTAAGACCTTCAATGGAGGGTGATAGGTAATAATTGTTTTTGATATACAGACGATTTTACAGATATTGGGTGGTTATTGAATGAATGCGATAACTTTTGTAGGTTGAATTCACCGCAGACATCTGCTGTTTTGTTTGAAGTGTTTGGTTATCAGCTGCACTTTGCGCAGGTACATGATGGGTTAATCGACTGTTTTTGGCTCGACGTGTAAATGTGATTTTTATTTGGAAGTCCTATCTGTTAACAATGAATTAAATTATAAAACACAGTGCCAGGGATATCACTTCATATTTTCTATTGATTAGTCACGATCAAATGACAAATCGAGTTGGACCAAATGACAAATGGACCAAATGACAAATCGACAGTGACATGCTTTTAGTGTTTTTCTTTCGTGGGTTTTGGTTTTCCGTGACTTTGTAAAGATATAATCCTTTGGCAAAGTAACTTTGTTGTTTATATAAGAAATTCATTTACGTCTTGAATTCGTTTACTTTAAGCTTGAAAATGTTTCATATAAGTAATCAAGTTGGACCAACCGGCTATGTGAATGTGGCAACAACGCTCACACCTGTAACTATGAATAATGATGATATTATCGAAATGGTTTTGGAAGTTTAATAACAGGCTGTTTCCCTTGTGTTGCCTCAGGTCAGGTTGCAGACACGTTGGACGAGGGTCAAAGTTATAATGTATGCTGTGTTAACTTCCGGCGTTGTGTATCAAGAGATCACTGCTGTCTAAAGGTACTATAAGCCGAAAATAAGCCATTTCTGCTTATATTTCATAAGCCTCAATTTTGTGGCTTATTTTGAGACTTAGTGGCTTATATAAGATTTTAAATTTTATTTAAGTTTTCGGGTTTTAGATTGTTTGCTGAAACTTTTTTTTATGCCTGTTGTGTTTTGGTGCTACAAATAAGCAGTTTCTAGTGTTTGGGATTTATTTTCAAGCGAAAAAACTCTGTCACATTCGCCATCAATATTTCCATTCTTCAATGTGTAGGAACACAACTGGACCAACGTAGGAGCGCTGTCGTGATGAATAACACATTATATGGAGAGGTTTCATTTGGGATCCGGATGTGGTGGGTTTAAGAAAACTCAACAGTGTGTTCGTAGTCGAGGTAATTTTTGGCTTAGTTTTAGGATTGATGTTAAACTGCATTTTGTGCTTATTTTTGGGATTTATGTTGACCTGCAGAGCATTGATGTTAAATTGAAAATGCAGTATGGGCGCTATAATGGGCGAAACAAGAAAGTCAAACTGGGAAAGATGGGAGGGAATACCCGAGAACGTGAAAGAGAGAGCGAAGTGATGGGAAAGAAGTTGTGGTGCTAAAGAACCATTCGCCTGTTAAGGTCGGTGCATGTGTCTAAATATTGTACTGAAAGTCCCAAAATACAACTATTGTTGAAACTAAGTCACGAAAAACAATAACACACAATAGATATTCTTTTCAAACGAGTAATCCTTTATTAACTATTATCAACAAAGTATTACAAAGTGTTATGAATACACCTGTTGAATAACAACAAGAAATGAACCCTAGAACAAGTAAACTTGATTCGAGACTCAAGTTTACAAGAGAACCAACGAGTCGCTGATGGACAGCTGAGGCCTCAGTGGTTCTAGTGGGAGAAAGAACTTAGATTAAGATTCCAAGCACAAGGGTTGAATCCTAACTTCTTTCTCATCCCTATTTATAGTGGTACGAGGTTGTATCCTTAGTGGAGGTAGTTGATACGTGTCATCTTCTGAGTGGAAGAGTACAACGTATTAAATGCATGTCCAAATCGAGACATGCCTTTAAACTACTTTAGGTGAACAGTTCTGCCAACTGTTCATCTTTGTCCCACTAGGTCGTACTAGGCATTGACTTGAATCTCTTGTTTTGTCCCACTCAAAACACTTGCAAGATTCTCCCGCCTAAACTATAAAGGGTTGGATAAGCTTTGCTTTAATCCAAGTCTCTAGGGTTCTTAAGTGATCTCTGAGTGTTGTCAACTCAGAGATCCTTGAACACCAGTGCATTCCTTTGACATCCCAGCTATCCATAATCGCTGGTGAGTCTGACTTCAGATTGTCTTCGACTTCTCTGACGTTGTCTTTGACTTGAATGATCCTGGTGTGCCAGCTGAGGCTTTGCCTTCCACTGGTCTAGTCTTTGTCGCTGGTCTTCTCAGCGACCTTTCAACACTTAGTCTAATTTAAACAAATCTAGACAGGGCCATAGTTAAAACTTTCATTGGCCCAACAATCTCCCCCTATTTGTTTATAAATTATACTAAGTCTAAAATTATTGTAAGTGAGTACACAACTTCTTCTTACACATAATTTAACAAACATACCTCAAAGTTTTATTAAACAGAATGAACCTAGTCTATTACAAGAACACCCTGGGGTGTAAACATAAACAAAAAATAAATAGGTTCTTCAGCGATCAAGGCCTTGATCACAAAGTCTCTGGGCTTCGACTTTGTCACTCCTAGAGTTAATGACAAGTTCAATTTCAAAATCGAACTCATCAGCTTCTTTGTAATTCCTTAGGATGCCCTGCTTGAGTCTGATTAGCTGAATGGTTGAAGCCAGAGGTAGCTCATTCAACCGCTGAAAAGCATAATCACAGTTGCCATTTATAAAGACCATACCTACTTCAGGTTCTGTGTATACTTGGCCTTCTATGGGTTTGGTGATTTCTTTGGGAAGGACCAAGTTCCTTTGCATCCCATCAACCACTATGTCTTCAGTGACCAGCCTTTCTGTCAGAGGCCCCATTGGGGTTTTCCTTTTCCTTTGCAACTGAGGAGGTGGTTGAGAAGAGAGCTGAGGAGGCAGGGGTGCCTTCAGCTTCTTTGCTGTGTCTCTTACCCAATTAAGTTTTGCTTGTATGTTTTTCATCATTTGGGCAGCACCAGGCCCAGTCTTCTTTTGGGCAAGAGCCAGCAACTCCAACCACTCAGAGAGGCTCAGATCTCTGAGTTTAAAGTCACTGGAGACTTTGTAGTTCTGTATGTCATTTTCCCTATAAATAGTCATTACCACCCTTTTGTCTTTGTCAGTGAAACATGTATACTTGGTGATACGACCGGGTTCAGCTCTCTGGTTGACAAGTCTTTGATATTCCTTCAAGAGGTTGTTCCTCTTATCCTCCAGTTCCTTGAGCTTGACAAGCTGAGCTTTCTTAGCAGTGGGGGAGAGCTTGTCCAAGGCTTCTTTGCTTCTTAGTTCAGCAGCCCTGATGTTTGCCAATCTTTGATGTTCAATGATTTGGGCTTTTGCTTGCTCTGGAGTGAGTGGTGGTTCATCAGCGCTCTTGAATTTGTTGAGTTCAGAGTTTTTGGAGGGTCTTGCTGTGGATCCACCTTCAGCTTGAAGGGAGTGTAAGGTTATCTCAGGTTGCTCAACAGCAATTCCTTTTCCCTTATCTTTCGCAGATTCAGCAGCGGATTTGAAAGATCTCAGTGGTTTGGGTGTTGGAATTTCAGCTGTGGATTCATCTTCTTCAGAGGAGGAGGCAGAATTCTCCCCCTTAGGCATAGCCCCAGCAGGTGCTGTGCCTGAACCTGCCTTATTGAAACGAAGGAACTCATTGTGAACAAATATGAAAATTTCCTTAAGTTCACCTTGGAGAAGTTCCTGAAGAAGACGCCTTGAGGGTTCAGCAGCCTGAGCTATAGCTGCAACATTTGCCTGCACCGCTGAGGTGAGAGCAAAGGGTATATACTGCTGAAGACTCTGGTTGAGTAGAGTAGGGAGTTGTGCCTTCAGAGCATCGGTCAGCAGTTGTGGAAGCATAGCTGTCATAGAGGATTCCACTGATGAAGTTAGTGAAGTCTCTAGATTGGTAGTGAGCTCCTCAGCAGCATGAGTGAGGGTTTGGATTTCAGAGAGGAGATCATCATTGGTGGTTTTGGGCTTTGTGGTGCTGATATCCCCTCTCTTTTGCCATAAAGCCTTTGCAGCCAATTCCTGTACATTTTTCATTCTGGGAACTTGTGCTGACTTGCGGGATTGTAAATACTCCAAGTGTTGCTTGGCCCCTAGTTCCAAAACGTTTGGCAATGTGGGGAATGGAATGGGTGTAGGTGAGCAAGATCTCTGTTCCCATAGCCTTCTGGCAGCCAATTCCTGAACATTTGGTAGTGATGGAACAGAGGCAGTCTTCAGCTCAATGGAAGATAGATTGTAATCATCAGTGCTCATTTCCTCAAAGTCAGAGGTGAAGGTGCCTTCCTCTACAACAAAGACTTCATCATCAGGCAATGATTCAATGTCTGAGAGGGCATCAATATCAATGGTGGCAACTTCAGCGGTTTCGTCATCAGCAATCGAGTAATCATCATTGTTAAGTTGCTCCTGATGAATATTGTGAGCCTGTGATAAGGGTTATTAGTTGACCAGTTGTGAAATAATAATGCAGTTATAGATCGCCAGTCGCTGCCCCTAGGAAAGCTGGGTGTGATTATCCAGCCCCCCCCTAAGGATTTCTCCTTGGGACTCTTTTAATGTGAGATAGATATGTTAAAGGATCGCCATTCGCTGCCCCTAGGAAAGCTGGGTGTGATTATCCAGCCCCCCCTAAGGATTTCTCCTTGGGACTCTTTTAATTATGAAATAGATATGTTGAAGGGTCGCCATTCGCTGCCCCTAGGATGGCTGGGTGTGATTATCCAGCTCCCCCGTAAGGATTACTCCTTGGGACTCTTTTTATATGTGAAAGTTATGAGGTGAATGGTCGCCGTTCGCTGCCCCTAGGATAGCTGGGTGTGATTATCCAGCTCCCCCTGAAGGATTTCTCCTTGGGACTCTTTTATTGTGAAAAATGATATGGGAATGGTCGCCTTTCTCTGCCCCTGGGATAGCTGGGTGTGATTATCCAGCTCCCCCTGAGGGATTACTCCCTGGGACTCTTTTGATTGTGAATTAATATGAGGGTGATGGTCGCCTTTTATCGCTGCCCCTAGAAAGACTGAGGGTGATGATTCAGTCTTTCCAAAAGAATAAATTCTTTGGGACTCTTTTAATAATGATGGGGACCCAGAGTCAGTGAGAAGTGCAGAGACTCTGGGTCGGGACTTATATGTGCTCAGGTTGTTGTTTGCCAAGAGCACAGTCCAGAGGTTGAAGGATCATCGGGGTGCGTTAGGAGCACAAGTGAATCATTTCCTAGTGAAGACAGAGTGTACAGAGAGTCCTAAAAGATCTAGGTGCTGACACAGACACGCTAAGAGTTGAGGCAAACTCTAAATTACATCACTCTCTCCTAAAGACAATGAGAGTGAATGTATGTGGACCTCTGAGAGGAAAAATAAAGGTCAGACTAATACCTGAGTGATATCAGCGTGGAGAGGGATCTTAGTCGTCTTCGCTGACATGGAGACACTAGACACTGGTTGTTTGTCAGCAATGGGCTCTTCTACCACATCCACCAGAGAAGGGGATGGGTTCTTCTTTGTCTTTGTCTTCTTTGAAGGATTAACAGAAGGGGTTTCAGAGGAAAGGGGGATGTCTTTCCTCTTCTTCTTCTTTTCCTTAAGCACCTTGGGCTGAGAAGTAGATTGCACAGAGGTCTTGGACAGAGACTTATCAACCGTGCTTTCAGCATTCACCTCAAGTTGAGGGATCAAAGGCTCATCATCCTCAGCTAGTAGCCCAGCAACTCTCATCATATGCCTGGTAAGGGGCACTTCATTATCTATGGGAGTCTTCAGAGAAGCTGCGGTGATGTGATGAGAGGGAAAGGAGTGTAAAGCATCATTGGTGTAAGATTCACCAAGAATATCTTCTAAGACAAGAGAGAGATATCTGGTGTAGCAGATGGTGGCCCCACGAGTCTTCTTTCCTTTGTTTTCCAACTTAGCGATGAGATCGGTGTACAGTATGTGAGCGATTCCAATATCCAAACCCCGGATTAAGCTGTATGCAATGGCTAGCTGGGATCCATTGAGTTGGTCATGTGATCCAGTGTTTCCTCCCAGACACTTTACGATGTACAGCATCAGCGTTCTCCATGTGGGAGAGAAGTAATTCACCTTGATGAGAGATTTTCTTTGGAAGCCAACAGCGGTGAAAGGTTGTTCATGATCATCATGAGGTTGAAGGGTGGCCAGAGCTTTTCTCACTGTGGCACTGGTGGGCAAAGCTGACATGTTATTGTTGTAAGGGAGTCCAATGGCTTTAGCAAAGGTTGGGAAATCAAAGGTGAGAGGTTGAGGATGTGTGGAAAGGTTGAAGGTAATGTATGAAGAGGTTTGGTCAACTTCAGCGCTATACCAGAAATCGCGAAGGTATTGGGGGTAGCAGGTGGAGGGTTCCTTGGTGATAGTTTCGTGGATGGTGGAGTTCTTGAGGAAGTTGAAAAGTGGATGGTAGAGGGGATTGTTGTGTTCAAGAAGGGCTACACAGTTATTGAGTGCAATCTTTCCATCAGAGACCTCGAAATCAACGTTTGTGGCGGCTTGTACGACGAAGGTTTGGTTTGGTGAAGTAGACGCCATTGTTGAAAGATTGAAGGTGGTGAGAGGATTAAAGAAGATGAAAGTGAGTGTGTGTGTTAGGAAAATTTTAAAATGACAAACTGATTTTGGGTCAAGGGTTTTGAAAGGTTGAGCTGTTTTCCAAAATTTTAGCATTAAATGCAAAAGTTAAGCTTTTCAGAAAAACGTGGGTCCCCTTGACCTTTCATGGGATACTTGTCCCCTTGGAAAGCGGGAAAGTTGGTAGCATTAAGAGACAATCATTTGAATTTAATATCAGAATATACACATTCCCATTGAAATGCAACTACCTCGTTACATTCAATTCCCTTAAATGCCCAGAGACAGCGGTCATCATCAGATTTATTTGCCAATATTGAGCATTCCCAGCTCAGCGACAAGCCTAGTAAAACTTGGCTCAGCCAGCGGCTTAGTGAAAATGTCAGCGAGCTGGTACTCAGTGGGTATGAAATGTAGCTCAATATCACCTTTTAGAATATGGTCTCTGATAAAGTGATACCTGATGTCAATATGCTTGGTTCTGGAATGAAGTACTGGATTATTGGAAATGGCTATGGCACTGGTGTTGTCATAGAATATGGGAACCTGCTCATAATTAATTCCATAGTCAGCCAGCTGACTTTTCATCCAGAGAACTTGTGCACAGCAACCAGCGGCCGCAACATATTCAGCCTCAGCTGATGACATGGCCACAGAGTTTTGCTTCTTAGCACTCCAGCATACCAACTTTCCTCCAAGGATTTGACAGCTACCAGAGGTGCTCTTTCTGTCAAGGCAGCACCCTGCGTAATCTGAGTCGGAGTAGGCTTTAAGGTCGAAGACTGAACCATTTGGATACCAGAGACCCAATGAGGGAGATCCTTTTAAGTACCTGAAAATTCTTTTGACAGCTACAAGGTGGGATTCCTTGGGGTTAGCTTGGTACCTAGCACAGAGACAGGTGGAGAATTGTATGTCTGGTCTACTTGCTGTGAGATTGTAGAATCTTGATAACCTATGAATCTATGAAGTGGGTTGATGTTTTCTAGAGAGAGAAACTAGAGAGAGAAAGTGAGAGAAACTATGTGTCTTTTTATTAAGTGGAAACTAGAAAGTGAACAACCACCGACCCCTTTCCAAGGAGGAAAGGGGTATTTATACTTCCAAGCCACTAATGGACTTGGGCCGACCCATGACAAGCCCATGGGCCGGTTTCTTACTTAACTTAATAAGTAACACTAACTACGAGATATTACAACATAAATAATATTGTGGAGTGACCGATACTTCTAATATACGTAAAAACGTATTTCTAACAATCTCCCCCTAAGGGAGGTCACTCCACGTTACAAAGTTCTAAACCTAGCATACTATACTAAGTCTTCGTTCTTTAGCTCGTAGTCTTTTCTTCTTTTTCTTTTTGTTGTGAATATTTTGATTTGATCTTTTAGGCTTTGGCTTGAGAGCATTGTTCTTTTGGCCTTTCACGTGCGATCTTTGCCTTCTTGTGAAACTTGCCTCCTCGTGACTCCATGTTCCACACACTTATGTCTTTTTGTTGAATTCTCGAAAGCTTCAGAGTTTAGTACAGCGGAAGACTTCATCTTGTGCTTTCTTGAATTTTTGCTGAACCTTGATGCAGAAAAACATAAGCATGTGGGAACGACTTCTATAGGTACACCGCAACACCACCGTCTTTAACTGGTACACAGCAACGCCACCGTCTTCAACAGGTACACAACAACGCCACCGTCTTTAACAGGTACACAGCAACGACACGAATAAAATGGCTTTGACATTTTATTCTAATTCAGTAGCATTTTACCTCCGGTCGATGAAGACCGTTGGACGATATTAGATATCGTACCCGTGACGGATAGTTTCAATTAAGTAACTTCCTGACAGGATTTCGCGGGTAAACCCGTTCTCTTTATTCGACCGTCCAAAGTTGACTGCGAACATAAAGAGTGAATCACTTGGATAAATTATCCTTGTGATTTGAAGCCGTCAATTCATGAAACCTGGAACAAGTGAATTTCAATTAAGATTTTCACCATCGTTGCTTTCCAGTTATCACGAGCTCAATTCATAAGAATCTTGCACATCACCTACCAAGTGCTGTTTGATGTTAACACTAGAAGGATTTCCACTCGTCACTGTGATCAATAAAGAGTCACTCTGAGTGTTCTGGCAAGATCATATGATAATGCGTAGAGGCCTGGAACGAGTTTAAATTCAATTAAGAATTAAACCACTGTTTCTTTTCAGTTTTTCACAAGATTGGTTCTAAAAGAACCGCACGTGTAACCTACCATGAGCTTGTTTGATGTTGGCTCAAGCAGGATTTCCATCTTCATTGTAATACTTGCGTATTACTCGGATGTTCTGGCAATATTGCAAGAATACTGCGTAGGACTCATAAAATCTCTTACTTTTCACAGCGTGTGAGAAAGCAAGGAATAAATGGAAAGTGTCCTAATGAGACTTTTGATGATCTCTTGGCTCTAGACTCGATAGTGCGTTTTGATTTAGTGAGCGATGGCTGGAGAGGAGTGCCACCTTTTCAATACCAGTCTATTCGGAGTGAATAAACCAATAGATAACGTGTTGATCTCCGTGTGATTAAAACAAATACCTTTTGAGAGATATTTGAGTTAGCTGGGAAGGGTTGTGCATTGCATCACTGGGTCCATGACGTCTTTCTTCAATATCGAGAATCATTAACAAAAATGACCTCAATAGCATATGTATTGACCCGGTTTCTGCCTAAAGTTGTAAGGAGGGCTTCTTTCTTTACACCCTTTATCTTTACAATTCTTTTTCATTCTTCAACCCCTTCAATGCTTACCAATACGTCATAACTAGCACCTTGTTGTGATTGTTCCAGTGCTAGCTTAAGTACTTGGTCGGCATTCAGCTACGTTCACAATCTTTCTCCAACTTTCCTAGGACTTCTAATTCTATCTAGGGAATTATCCTTGGGAAGATTCCATCGGCTCTGATGAATCATTGGACTAAACCTATTCCTACCACCCTTTTGTCACCACATTCGTCGTGAATTAAGCGTGTTTTGGGAAAGTATAGCCACCATGAAAAATCATTGAAAATCACCTAAAGTACTTGTGATATTGAAATCAAAAGTTTTGTACCTTAGGTGTTTTGTTCATCAAAAACGCTCCCCCTTAACACGTGCTTTACACATATTAAGTTGGATTATCGTTAAGTCTTTTTCATCTTTTAGCCAATTATCATTTAAGTCTCCTTAATCCCATTTTCTCCCCTTATCCAAAATGTTAACCATTAATATTTGGGATATTGAATGGATTAACTGGTCTTTGGGTAAAAATGAAATCGATGTTTGGCCATAGAACATGTTAATGCTCCCCCTTAAGTTAATAAGGGATAGTTGTAGTGCTTTAGTATGATATATTTTGAAAGATTTAGAATCTCGTGAGAAATTCTTGAAAAATTATCATACCTTAACACTACATCAAGCCGTACAAGCACAATATTCACAAATATACATATTCACAATTGACAACCAATATAAAGTGGACCTGAAATGTACGACCCATTAGATGGATCGTTGCAGTAGCTTGTGGTGCACTAAATATGGTCTACCACCAACGAATCTTTCCAAGCTCCTCATCAATCTACGTTCACGGAGCTTTTGATCAATCTTCTTGATCACATACTTCGCCATTTGCCGATAACCCTGATGCCAATCCTCAGTCATCTCTGGTAAAGTCCCACCCGAATTAAGATGCTCCAACTTTCCTCTGACGTATAGGAGTGTCCCACCACTATACTTATAAAGCTCACCCACCCTCATAAACTTCATTAACCCTCGACTGTTCAAGTAGAAAATGCCGCAATTCGGGACAGAAATACCGGTATAGGGACATCTATCTACATGTTGAGGTAACACTTGATTCACTGGACGGGTTAGGTTAAGCTTCCTTTGATAGCTTTAGACTCCCAACTGAAGATCTTCAACTCGTTTCTTGATAACAACGCTTCGTGTGAACATACGAAGTGTTGTATTCAAGGCAATGATGTCTTCACGAGGAATATGTGTGAGTTGATCCCGGGTCATCATAAGCAACATATCTTCGATATCCTCAAGGCGAATGATAGAAAAATCTCCCTGCTGGATTTTGTATTCTCTGTCATCCTCCCTTTTCAGACGAATCTCCGTCACATGATAATAGCCATTCTTGGCTTCAGTTTTCAGCCCTAAAATACTGGAGCTACGGATATCGGATCTAACGTTGCTTCCTGAATTGGCTAAGCAGCAACCCCTGTACGCCCTTCGAACTCGTTCGTCCCAGTGTGATGCACCTATGACAGCATACATATCATAATTACGATTTACCTTTGGGACCCAGAGTCGGTTTACCTTTTCCTCGATAAAGGGTATTGTCCCCCAGTTGGCAGCTTTCAGCAAGGTCAGGGAGGTTGCGTACTTTGATGACCCCTTCAGAAGATAAACAAGATCATTGGTGACGAAGAAGTCAAGAGCGATCTGATTATCTTGAGAAGGATCAAGTGGAGGTGGAGCTCTTTCTGATTCATGAAGACCTGGCCGTTGAACGGTATTAAGAGCTTTCAGGATCTCATCAGCATAATACTCGAACTCCATTCGGGTTAACCTGGTTTTGGCGCGAATTCTCTTATCCTTCAACGCTCTCTTCACCAAAGACGGAGTAACCGAAGTCTTATACTCATGAGCCAGAAATGCGCACAAGTCAATCGGACTGCGGATACGGAGATATAAAACATCTCTGTCAGCGTCTGTGATTGGATCATATTGCGCCACTGCCGTGATCCAAGCTTGTGGTGGTGCAGTCTCGTCAATCTCCAACGTGTCTGCCCAGTCCCGTGTGCTTGATTCAGGAACAGTAGATTGTGGTTCTTGTTGTAGAGGAGTGGACACGTGAACATCTGCTGGTTCTGATTCAGGCATCTCGGCGGTGTCATGAACGGGTGAGTGTTGTGCAGCTTCAGGTTCAGTTACCGATTCTGCAATCACAGGAGCAACAGCAACAGAACTAACAGGGTTAGTGGTAACAGGTATAGACACAGCAATAGATGTACCAGGAATCAATGACGCCGTAGTAGCATTCACATCGTGGCGCCACTTGGTTCGTCTTGATTCCGTTGAGGTAGATTTTTCCTTTGCCGCTGCATCTTTCTTAGACTTGGTTCCAGACTTAGCAGGTTTCTTTGAGTTGGCAACCTTATCCCCCTTTTCAGGCTGTTTACCCCCATCATCATCCTCATTGCTATCCTCGTTGCTCCCTTTAGCACTCTCCTCATTACCATCACCACCATCATTACCATCATCATCATCATCATCATCCTCATCATCATCACCATCCTCATCATCATCACCATCTTCGTCATCGTCATCATCCTTTTCTTCTTCTTCTTCTTCTCCACCTTCTTCTTCACCAGTACCCTCTTCTTCTTCACTTTCTTCCCTTTCTTCCTCAGGCAGAATGTGGTATGGTACCACACTTCCAAACGTTTTAAATAACCTATCATCCTCCATGATAGCGTCATTCAGGGATTTGTAAAGAGCCCGTTGAATCCTAGATTTATCAAACGATCCAAGTTCCCTCATTCGAGCTTTCAGGATCTTCTTTAATTCAAAATCTGTTAACTCATAAGCAATTTTGTAGGCGGATTCTGAAGGATTGGATGACTTGATCATCAAGTTATCAGCCGCGAGTGTCTTCAACTCATCACGCAGTTTAGGAATAATGGATTCAACGGATTCTTTCACTCTTTCTTCAACAGAAGCTTCAAGTGCTTCTTTTTGCTCCTTGTATTTGTCCCTCATCGCTTGAAGTCTGGTGATTCGTGCAGCATGCTTATCAGCTTCAGCCTGCTTAACTTGAGCTAGTTCTTCTGCATGAGCTTTTCGTGTTAACTCCATCTCTGCAGCGAACTTAGCAAGCATCTCTTCTTGGGCTTTCTTAGATGCTTCTTCACTTTGAGCTCGTCTATGTAGCTCTTGGCGAAGTTCATCCGTCTCTCTTTTGTGATTATCCGTATGTTTATCCAACATTTCGGCCATTACAAATACTGCCATTGAAGACGTTGCAGAGCTGCTCTGGGTTGAGTGAAGAGGCTCGGTTGTTACTACGGTACTAAGGATGGGAGTTATTGGTGGTGGAAGGAATGGTGTTGAAACCGGTCTAGTTGGTAAGGGTTGTATTGGTGGAGGTTGAGTTGCTAAAGGTTGAGTTACTAACGGTTGAGTAGACACCATGATTGTAGGAGCACCGGACTCCTTTTCAACACTTGCTGAAACAGGGATTGATGTCTCCTTCGAAGTAGAATACCGTTCAGGTGACCCAAACTCATCAATATCCTCTGGCTCCTCGTACTCTTCTTCAATATTTATCCTTGCACCTGAACCACTACCGCCCGTATCTTTCCTACTCCTTTCAATAGCTATCTTCATTAATTTCCTCTCAGCCTTGTCAAGAGTAGGATCAACAACATCTTCTTCGTCACGTAGAACTAACTCATCAGCCTTACCCTTTCCCTTCTTAACCTCAGTCTTCTTCTTCTTGGTTTCGGGTTCAGGTAAAGCAGCTGGTTGCTTGCGTTTACCTTTACTCTTGACCGTAGTAGACGAGTCTTCTCCAGTCTGAAGGCTTGCTTTTAGCTTCTTGATTTCTAGCAGCAGTAGCTTGTAATCAGCAGAACCTTTAATTCTATCCGTCAGAAGATGATCGGGAATAGGACCAGGAATCACACCACCAGATGGTCCTTCATGCCTTAGATCTACTGTATGATCAGCCTCTTCAGTGTGATGACGACTTGCTGCACGCCTATCAATAGTAACATCATTCTTCATACAATAATTAATGATAAGCTTGATAAACCGAGGGTAAGGAAAGAAATTATTCTTCAGCTTCTTGTTTTGGAAGAGTTGAAAGGTGAATTCTTCCCATAACAACAATGCATAATCTGCATTTGCGCCTTTATACATTCCATGGAAGATGTTCATAATAGGACTGCGCAAAGCATCATGCCCACTTGTTTTCGGTGTAAGACATCTACTGAGAATACCCAACATTGCTCTCCAAGGCTGACCTACTTTAGCAGTGGTAAACTCAGACGCAACTCGTATGTCAGGACATTTAAGAGCATCGAACAACTCCATGAGTTCGTCTTTAGTAGGATCCCTCGAAAATGCCATACCTTTGGGTGTATCCCGAATGCCAAATATCTTACGGAAGTCTGAAACATTAAGTGTCTGCTGCTTGTTATCGAGAGTGAAGGTGATCTTGTTTGAAGTGCTTTCCTTGGTAGCCCAGAACTCATACATGTAATCATAAGGCACCGAAGCAGTACTTCTTAAGGCATTCTTGAAATGAGATTGATCAAGGATTGCTATGGCGACTTTAAATCCATGGTGAGTGGATTTTGAAACTGGCTTCAGCCGGTAGTTGTTTGGTATGAACTTGAGTGTTCGTGCTTCGGCAATTGCGGCTGCTCGAGAGTCTTGGATTGTTTGCACTGTTGGATTAGTCATCGTATCTGCTTACGATAAGACATGAAAGGTTGATGCACAAAGATATATAGATATTTATCATTATTACTTCTAAGCATAACACATTTCATAACATACTTCAACAAGTACTTATAACAGGTAAACACTATTAATCAAACAACTCTTCATCCGGAACTTTCCTTCATTCGGAACTCTTCATTCGGAAGTCCTTCATTCGGAAGTTCTTCATTCGGAACTTCTTCATTCGGAAGTTCTTCATTCGGAACTTCTTCATTCGGAAGTTCTTCATTCGGAACTTCTTCATTCGGAAGTTCTTCATTCGGAACTTCTTCATTCGGAACTTCTTCATTCGGAACTTCTTCATTCAGAACTTCTTCATTCGGAACTTCTTCATTCGGAAGTTCTTCATTCGGAAGTTCTTCATTCGGAAGTCCTTCATTCGGAAGTCCTTCATTCGGAAGTTCACTCGGAACTCCTTCATTCGGAAGTCCTTCATTCGGAACTTCTTTCATTCGGAAGTCCTTCATTCGGAACTTCCTTCATTCGGGAGTCCTTCATTCGGAACTTCCTTCATTCGGAAGTTCGTCCGGAACTTCCTTCATTCGGAAGTCCTTCATTCGGAACTTCCTTCATTCGGAAGTTCGTTCGGAACTTCCTTCATTCGGAAGTTCGTTCGGAACTTCCTTCATTCGGAAGTTCGTTCGGAAGATTCCTTCATTCGGAAGTTGTTATCCATGTTCATTCAGAAGTTCATAATAGCAGCCTATTGAAGATTAATCTAGACGCATTTGTGAGATTTAAAGCAATCTAAGGCAACACAACATCATCTAAAGCTATTCCGCATAAAACCCAACACAAATCCTAATCAATTAATGCTTAATTAGACACAAACCCTAATTTGGATTTAATCTAATTAATCGAATCTTTTAACAGGATTAAATGATGAATTTAGGCGAATTACAAGTTAAAGATTTGATGTTATTACCTTGTTTAATCGAATGAAATGGATTGAATTGATTGAAACGAGAGTTTTTAGAGCTTGTATGTGTGTTTCAATGGCGGCAAAATGAAAATGAAACAGTGAAGAAGAAAATAATACGCAAGGGGGGTTTTGGTTGACTAGGTCAAAATTTTTTGCAACTTTCTCAACTTGTCACTTTTAACCCTACATTTTCACTCCTTTTCCATTTTGGTTTATTACTTTTCATTTTTCCTAACCATTGTTAAACTTAGACACTATTAACTTTCACACAACTTAGCAATCGCAACCTATTTGCAAATCTCCAAACTCTAAAGCAAGTCCTATCACCTTGAACGATCACAAGTCGTTTTCTAAAGCAATACCACTCATTTACCATTTAGCCATTAATTTTCCACAATCACTTTTGAAAATCAATTTAATGACGAAGATGATTTAATATTTTCTCCCCCTTAAACGATGACCCGTTTTCTATTTAAAGAGCTGTAGTCATTGTTTAAAGAGTCAAATATTGATGAAAACATTTCCAATTAATGTCTTGAAAAAGATTGATTCGTGGTGGCAATAAGATTTCTCTTATTTTGACAAATTAATGCACTGAGACGTACACAAATTTGTGTTAGACCAAGTTATAAAGTAAACTTGATCCCTTTGCATGATTTGGCTTGTAAATCATGCCCGAGAAAATTAATTCCCGTTGTGAGCCAACGTTTTCCAAGGAAATACGTGACTTTAATATGAAAACCGGGTTGCAGTCTGAAATAACTACAAGCCATAATGGGCATGTTTTAAAAATGTACAACTTTCATACGGACTCTATTTATGGCGCCGTGTCAATATTGATCGACATTTCTAAAGCCGTAAATATTACCGTACCAAAAGACATGCCCGTTTTAAAAACGAAAAATATTTTTGATTTTTCTGGATTTTATAATTTTTATGGGTTTTCTAGGTTTTATATTTTTTATGGTTTTTCTTGGTTTTATATTTTTATATTTTTCTTTTTGTGGTTTATATATTTACGATAATATACATGATCACGAACAAAGGATACGCCTGAATAGTTTACCACCACTATTCAGCTGATTCTTCTGCCAACTCTTTGAGAGTCGCTGGAGTGAATGATTTCATGCCAAGCTTGTCGATCAAAAACTCGATTCGTCCTCGATCTAAGGCTTTGGTGAACATATCTGCCAGCTGATACTCAGTAGTGACAAAATACAGCTCGATCACTCCGTTCTCCACCTGCTCCTTAATGAAATGGTAGCGAATGTCTATGTGCTTGGCCCGGGAGTGTTGAACATAGTTGCAGCAAAGGGCAATGGCGCTCTTGTTGTCACAATACATCGGGATTTTGTTGAATCCCAAACCGTAGTCAGTTAATTGTGATCTCATCCAAAGGACTTGAGCACAACAACCGGACATGGCGATGTATTCAGCCTCCGTGCTAGAAATTGCAGCGCTTTTCGGCCTTTTTGAAGACCAACTGATCAATCTATCTCCAAGGAGTTGCACAGATCCAGAAGTGCTACGCCTCGTGTCTTGACACCCAGCATGATCGGCATCTGCGTATGATATTAAAGCAATAGAGGAATCTTTCGGATACCATAGACCACGATGAAGTGTTCCTTTGAGATACCGAAAGATCCTTTTAACAACATGTAGGTGCTTTTCGGTAGGCCTAGCCTGATACCGGGCACACATGCATACGGCAAATTGCAAATCAGGCCTGCTAGCAGTCAGATAGAGAAGGGTGCCGATCATCCCACGGTAAAGTTTTGGATCGACAATAGTCCCATTCATATCTTCATCTAACTTGGATTTCTCCACCATTGGAGTGTCCACGGGGTCACAATTATCAAAGTTATATTTCTTTAAAGATTCTAGAGAATATTTGGATTGATTAATAAAGATGCCTCTGGGATTCTGAGAAATTTGTAATCCTAAGAAAAATGAAAATTTTCCCATCATTGACATCTGAAAGCGTGTGGAAATTATCTTCTCAAAGCGTTTAGACAATTCTATGTTAGTGGCAGCAAATATTATATCATCAACATAAATTTGTACCAGAATCATGTCGTTGTCCTCCTTGAGAGTGAATAGAGTGGGGTCCACTTTGCCTTTAAAGAAGCCTTTCGAGATGAGATAAGTTGAAAGGAGATCGTACCACGCGCGTGGAGCTTGTTTCAACCCATAGAGAGCCTTCTTAAGCTTGTACACATGATTAGGAAACTCCGTGCTAACGAACCCATCCGGCTGACGAACATAGACCTCTTCCCTTAGTTCACCGTTCAAAAATGCCGTCTTCACATCCATTTGTTAGACGATCATATTCATATGAGCAGCATACGCAAGGAATAGTCTAATAGCCTCCAATCTTGCCACAGGAGCAAAAGATTCTTCAAAGTCTATACCCAAGGCTTGTTTATATCCTCTAGCGACCAATCTAGCCTTATTCTTTAATACTGCACCCATCTCATCGAGTTTAACCTTATAAACCCATAACAAAGTAAGGATGTTAACCTTGTCAGGGAGAGGAACCAATTCCCATACTTCAAGTCTTTCGAATTCATTTAGTTCCTCCTGCATGGCTTTAATCCAAGATGATTGAGTCATAGCCTGCTGCCAATTTTTAGGTTCAACTTCAGAGAGAAATGCATCAAAGTAGCAATAGAGTGCACTCTCTTGTAATTGATGGCGTGTAGAGACTGGTCGATTTAGATCTCCAATGACATTCCTAATTGGGTGATCTTTTGTCCATTTAGTGCTATGATTTTCAATCCTAGGTGGTCTGGAGTGAACAATAGAAGGAGCTTCTTCTGAGGTAGACGCGGCTGAAGGGTTTTCAGGGAACGGTATACCAAAGAAAGGAAGCTCTTTTAAGTGAGCATATTCCAAATCGTGATCAGTAGAATCATCTTCCACATCATTAGGCACAAGTAGGGGTGATGATTCAGGTGTAGTTTGAGAATCACTTGGTAAAGGTGCATCCGGTTCAATTTTAATTGAAGATGCATTAGATAAAGGTTCATTAGCAGGAGCAATAACTTCAAGTATTGGAGCTATCACTACAGGTGCTGGAACTTCATCATTTGGGGGATCAAAGAATTCATCAAACAACGGTTGAAACAGTTTATCCCACTCGGGCCTTTTTGGTGGTAAAAATGCTGTAGAAGTAGGATTATTGGGAACTAATCCGGAACTAATAGCACCGGTTCCCATCTCATGAAGCGCGGGTTCAGAGCTGCGTTGCTCAGAAGCCATCGCTGTCAGCTCATCGAAATCTGCGTCCATAGTTTCTACAATCTTACCAAGACGACGGTTGTAAATTCGGTAGGCTTTCTTGGAGGGTGAGTAACCAATGAAAATACCTATATCGGCTTTCGGTTGAAGCTTGCCCAAGTTCTCACTATTAATGTTTGGATAACAAAGAGCACCAAAACACATGAAAAAATGAAACATCGGGTTTACGGTCATGTAGAAGCTCGTAAGGTGTTTTTCCATGGCGTTTCCGAATGATAGAACGGTTTTGGGTGAAACATGCAATAGATATAGCTTCTGCCCACAAGAACAATGGAGCATTCGCATAAATTAGCATAGTCCTAGCAGCTTCCATAAGCGTACAATTCCGTCTTTCAACGACACCGTTTTGTTATGGAGTACGTGCAGCGGATGTTTCATGTGAGATACCAACTCCTTCATAGTAATCACGAAGAGTCTGGTTGACGAACTCTGTTCCATTGTCTGTACGAATACGGCAGACAGTAGTATTCAAACGTACCTGAATGAATTTCAGAAAAGTGATGATAGCCTTCGGTGCTTCATCCTTTGTACGTAGAAATCTAACCCATGTAAACCTGGAGAAATCATCCACAATAACCAGAATGAATTTCTTACCGCTCACACTTTCAGTTCTCATTGGCCCACAAAGATCCATATGCAAAAGATGAAGTTTTTCTTGATTGGTGTCTTCAGCTTTGGGCTGGTATAATTTCTTGGTACTTTTCCCCCTTGAACACGCGGAACATAAATGATCCTTGTGAAATTTGAGCTTTGGAAGACCACGAACTAATTCGTTTTTAGCCAGATGATTAATAGCATCAAAGTTAAGATGAGATAATCTGCGATGCCATAACCATGACTTGGTCTTAGATGCTTTAGAGAGAAGACATACTGGAGAGGCGGCCATCATGTCTTGTAAGGACAAAGTATAAAGATTTGCACCACGAGATCCCTTCAACAAGTCTTTTCCTTCCAAGTTGCGGATGAAACAAGTATGTTGTCGAAAAGCAACCTCTAGGTTGGAATCACAAAACTGTCCTACTGAAAATAAGTTATGACCAAGACCTTCTACATAGTATACCCTTGAAATCGTAACGTTTCCAATCTGATATTCACCATACCCCATTATCTTTGCTATATGATCATTACCGAATTTAACCGTTCCAAGAAACTTGCTGACGAAATTTCGGTGCATCGACCGATCTCCGGTCATATGCTTTGAACAACCGGAGTCCAAATACCAGAGGATGATTTGGACCACTTGAAAATATCACCACACGAAGACAATGTAGAGGTATCGGAATCTGAATGTTCCTTGTTATTAGCAGGTACAGATTTAATAATCTTAGATTTGCTAACTTTAGGTTTCTTAGATTTCCTAGCCTTCTTGTTCCTAGTTGGTGGTGTAGATTCTAGTTGGCTTAAATCCTGTGGTATTTCTTCACTGATAGGCACTATAGTGGGGGCTGACCTAATTAAAGGGCGCTGTTTCCATACTTGAGTGCGAGTGTTCCTAACTAAAGGACGCTCAGACCTAACCTCAATGGATGCATTCCTAGTTAAAGGGCACATTGTTCCATCTAATGTAAAGGTCCTACCAGTGGGACGCCATTGCCAGCCAACTTGGGCACGAGTTCTACCAGTTGGCTTCCATTCAAGATTATTCCTAATGGCATTCATTTCATTCACATGATCAATAAGACACAAATCATGACGTTGGGAAAACATACATTCATTACAATTCCAACAATTCAAATTAGAATTCACGAATGGTTTAGGCTTCTGCATAGGCGCAGAGCTTTTAGTCTTAACATGATTCTTTTTATTTAAAACTGAACTAGCATTCCTATGGTGAGCTTCTACTTTCTTCTTGTTGGTACTACTAGTGGAGGGCTTGATCTTATCTTTCTTGAGTGGCGATCCTTTAGCCTTAGTAGACTCTTTTACTCCTGTAGAAGGCAAAGTGGGAATATTAGCAACAGATTTTAAAGGTGCCTTACTTGATAGTGCCAATGACGGTTTTGCTCCTGGGGTCTTATTGAATGGAGTTACAGCAATGGGTTTATTAGTGAGTAGTGCAGAACCTGGTTTACCTATGTATTGCAAATATGCTAAGCAATATTGAACTCACTTAATATATTCATGAGCCGAATAATAGTAGCTACTTGAGGGATCTAAGGCATAAAGATCGTCTAAAATATCCCTAACAAGATCTACATGCTTAATGGCATTCCTCATATAATCATCGTAGGTAACCGGGTTTCTCTTATGAAGCGGGTTCTTATAAAGCACTACTGACTTGGTTGTTGGAGCACTAGTGGACGGTGCAGAGTCGGTAGCTAAGTTATCAACAACTTCTTGTCGGGTGAGAAGAAGCGTCTCCTTTAACTCGGCCAAAACCATGTTTTTGTCAATGAGCAGGATGTTTAAGTCAGAGATTTCCTCACATTTTTTGTTCAATTGTTCAACATAAAATTGTTGCTGTGCCGCATTAAAAGCGAAGCGTTCTTCTAGTGAACCATAAAGTTTGGACATTCCCTGTCTTGCACGATCCATCTCCCCTAGAATAGACGAAAGTCTAATTTCTAAGTCCTGGTTTTTAGACCCGGCAGCCTCTAGTTCCAATTTTAGTGTTTCATTTGATGACACATCTCTCTTCAATCTCATAATCTCTTCCTCTAATGCCTTAACTATTGCAATCATCTTGTCACTCGTCTCAACACCGTTTTCACAACCATTTGATATCAAAAGATCCTCATTTTGAGTTTGTTGTTTTAATTCTAAAGATATACAATGTTGTTCTAGTTGATTAAAGCGTTTTGAAAGTAAATTGTAAGAATCTTGTAGCTTTAAAAACTCAGCGTTAGATTCGTGACAAGAATGATTATCTACCTCATTTACAGTATCAGCAACATTTACAGAGAGATCACAAACATCATCACATATATTCACAGCATCACAATTAATCATAGCGGATGTAAGCTCATTCGAATAATTAACATTTACAGTAGTAAGCACATCACACGAGATTACTTCGGACAAGTATCGGTCATATTCGGATAAAATCTTTTCTTTTTCAATTAGTTGTAGTTCGTAAGCGGTGTCCATTTCATAAAACACTTTTTGAACTTCTCCAATTTCAAACTCAAGATTTTCCTTAAGAGATGCAAAACTTCCTTTTAGACTTTCGACAAACGGATTGATCTCATTTTTAAACACCTCGTTCATGTGTTCGAAAGCCCATTCTCTTGCGTTTAGGCCATTTGAAGTCGTACATTCCAAAATGACCTTGTCAAAATTAGTAAAATATTGATTAATCTCTTGCAAGTTTAACCATACAGTGCTAACAGGTGGAAGATCCTTTGGAATTTCCTTAGGACCTTCCATGTTGACAAGTGTAGGAAATGTACTAGGGTTTTCTTCATTCAACATGTAGGTTGGTGCTGTAATGAGATCTTTGTCCATATGGAAGCGAATTCTAAAATCCGTTTTAGCAAGCTCCTGATTCATTTTAAAATAATCACACTCGGGATATTTTGCAGAATTGTATGACCGATCCTCATCAACTAGATCCTTACATGTTCGATCATCGAAAATAACAATCGGGTCTAAGACCAATCCTAATTGGGTTGCATTATAAAGTCTTGGACTATGTCTTAAAGCTTGTTTTACATACCTTGGGTTAGGGGGAAGGCCTTTTTGACGTGATAAGTTAAATTCTCTAAACGAAGCATCAAATAAGTGCACTAGTTGAGAAGCAGCGTATTGTCTTAAAAGCAAGTAATCTAGACTTCTAATCTTATTAACAGCATTAATCTCCATTTCATTCTTCTTAGACTCGAGTAATTCAAAATCCGTTTGAAGTTTTTGAAAATTAGTGACCACTAACTCCTTTTCTTTAAGTTCATTAGAAAGATTTGCTCTTAAGTTTTCAATTTCTTGCAAATGACCCATTTGTTTGTTTCGAAAATGATCATATTCGGGATTTGTTAGAACACTAGACGAAGGCACTAATTCCAAAGTGTGAACTTTCTCATTGCTTAAGGCAAGCTCATCAGACAAATTCTTATTCTTAGCTAGGGTTTCTAAGAGTGCAGCATTCATTTGGCTAAGTAATGTAGCAGGAACCATGACCAAATCTTGTTGAGCAGGAGTAGACGTATGCGAAATGGCTCCTGGTTGTGATTCACTCAAAGTCTGGGGACTCACATTGATATTACTATCATTGATTGTCTCCTCATTTGAAAGACTCACCACCGAAGATTCATTCGAATCAGCACTCTCTTGCACAACTTGATGTGGTTGAATACTAGCATCAGTGGTATTAATAAGTACCTCAGATCTCTTTTCTGGCCCTAAGCTGGAGATAGTTGCCATAAGATCTGCCTTTGAAGATTGAAATTCATCATAGTTTGAGTCATACGCATCAAGATCATCTGCTTGGTATGCTGCATTCTGTGTGGTGACAACGTCTTGTTCAGCAATCCCTGGATCAGCAAGAAATGCAAGCTCCTCTTCATCAAGTTCCCTTCCTTGTGCCTGAGCATTCACCAGATAAATCTTCTCGGCAAACCATTGACCATCCCTTCTCCTCTTGGGTTTCTTGCTATCCCTGGACATGTGACCTTCTTCCTTGCAGTTGTAGCATGTAATCATTCGCAACTTGCCTGTGGAATTAGCCCGTGGAGGAGTGTTGACCATTGGAGCAGGATTGACCGTGCGAGCATTGGTAGTTGATGTAGTAGGTCTCCCCTGATAAGGTTGAATAGGTTGAACCATTACCCTGCCATTCTCAATAGTAGCTTGTTGGCGAGAATTGGATGAATTCCTCAACTGATTGTTAGTAGGAGCTGATCCCCTAAATCCTTGTTTGCTTAAAGTCCTTGTGAGATAAGCAGACATAGTGGTTAACACTTCAACTGGGTCAGTTCCTTGTTTGAATACAGGAATGGGGACTTCCTCATCATCACAATACATTGCTTGGTCTTGTTGAGATGCATAATCACCAGAAGGAATACTCATGTGATCAGAATAGCTTGATGGATATGCTGCATTCTCTTGATAAGAAGAATATGAAGGCTGAGCATAAGGTGCAATGCTTGCTGGATGAGGTTGTGAAGCATATTGTGGTGAAGGTGCATTAAACCGATATTGTTGCTGATGTGAGGTGGGTGGTTGCGGTAGAATCGAGTATTGGGGGAAAGTTGGTGTCATGTAAGGTGATGGATGATAGGCTTGATGTCCCAAAATATAAGGAGTGTTGTTGTGTGACAAACTTGGTTGATTCGCCATCAAAGCTAAAGAATCAGCGTACATACCTCGAGGCGAACGGTGCATGATCACATGTTTCTCATGCTGCTGAAGAAAAGCATATAGTTGATCCAAATTGCACTTATGCAAATCCCTGGTTAACTTAACATCGGTAATATACTCACCCCATTCAACTTGAGGTAAAGTATTCAAGAATTTGGTGTTAACCTGGAATGGAGCAATCACGAGATTATATACATTCAGATCATTCATGAGAGTGGTGAATCTGAAGTAATAATTGTGAAGCGTTTCCCCTGGGTTGTACGTGAATCTATCAAACAGATCATACAACTGACATTCCCTTTCCTGTTTGGTAAGAGACGTACCTTGTAGCAACACCTTTAGACGTTCCCATAAGTCCTTTGCAACCGTATACTGACTTACCATCCGATAGATATCATGTGGAAGAGCTTGGAGAATTGTTTGAAGAGCCTTTTCGTCTGCATCGGCAACAAGTTGTTGAGCTGGTGTAAGTTCTTCAAACTCCCTTGGTCGAGTCACATTGTTCACCATGATGGTACCACAGTCAAGTGGACCATTTAAAATTGACTTAACCATAAGCCTCCCATATACCGGTTTTCTCTTATGGTAAGACATCATCCGGCCTTGCCATGCTTCAAAAACTTCTTTGATGAGCATTGGAGGGCGATTATCCGTTCCCGTAATGACCGAAATATCCGTAAGTGATGTCATCTGAGGCACTACTGAATTCGGATTCATTTTGTTCACTTCAAAGAAACAAAGATTATCGGTTGATCGAGCAGTGAAGTAAAGCTTGTGAATTGTGTTGAGTTTTTGTTGTAAAAAACCAAGATTAAATCCTCTAAAAAATCGTCGAAAAAACAAGTAAAATAACCCTTGATTCGGAACTTTTGTTGATTCGGAAGTGTTGATTCGGAAGATTTTGGCTTGGAATACCTTGATTTGGAAATTTTGGTTCGGAAGTTTTGATCCGGAACTTTCCCTTGATCCGGAACTTTTCCCTTGATCCGGAACTTTCCTTGATCCGGAACTTTCCCTTGATTCGGAACTTTTTCCTTGATCCGGAACTTTCCTTGATCCGGAACTTTCCCTTGATCCGGAACTTTTGCCTTGATCCGGAACTTTCCTTGATCCGGAACTTTTGGTTCGGAACTTCCTTGATCCGGAACTTTCCTTGATCCGGAAATTTTGGTTCGGAACTTCCTTGATCCGGAACTTTCCTTGATCCGGAACTTTTGGTTCGGAACTTCCTTGATCCGGAACTTTCCTTGATCCGGAACTTTTGGTTCAGAACTTTTTGATCCGGAACTTTGGTTGATCCGGAACTTTTTGGTTCGGAACTTTGTCTGGGTAAACAGAAGGTTGTTCGAGTATAACAGTCGATCAAAAATGATGATAAAAACCCAGATTTTTTACCAAGTTACCCAAAAAGTTTTGTGATTTCTACAATAATAAGTAAAAACTAATACTTATATACTAATCCCAATCACAAAAACACCAAAAAATCTAAGAATCAAGATGATCTTCTTAAAGAACACTAATACAATCAAAAACTAAAAAACCACACAAATCATTACCTTAAATCACCCCATAGCTCTTGATACCAAATGTAGAATCTTGATAACCTATGAATCTATGAAGTGGGTTGATGTTTTCTAGAGAGAGAAACTAGAGAGAGAAAGTGAGAGAAACTATGTGTCTTTTTATTAAGTGGAAACTAGAAAGTGAACAACCACCGACCCCTTTCCAAGGAGGAAAGGGGTATTTATACTTCCAAGCCACTAATGGACTTGGGCCGGCCCATGACAAGCCCATGGGCCGGTTTCTTACTTAACTTAATGAGTAACACTAACTACGAGCTATTACAACATAAATAATATTGTGGAGTGACCGATACTTCTAATATACGTAAAAACGTATTTCTAACAGAGATACATCAGTGACCCAATCATGCCTCTATATAAGGTCTCATTAACAGAGACCCCTGAGTCATCAGCTCCCAAGTTGTTGGGAGGAAGCATGGGGCATTTCACTGATGCACAATCAGACATATCATACTTCTTGAGCAAATCTCTAACATATTTTTCTTGACAAATAGAAATTCCTTTGGAATTTTGTTTGATTTGAAAACCCAAGAAAAAGGTTAGTTCCCCCATCATGCTCATTTCATACTTTTTGGTCATTAGTTTGGCAAATTGTTTGCTCAAGATAACATTGGTTGAACCAAAAATTATGTCATCCACATAAATCTGTACTAAAATGACGTCACCCTTGGACCTATAGGTGAACAAGGTTTGGTCAATGGTACCTCTGACAAATTTATTTTCAAGAAGGAATTTTGAGAGAGTTTCATACCAGGCTCTGGGCGCTTGTTTCAGCCCATAGAGAGCTTTGTGAAGTCTACAGACATGGTTGGGGTAGTCACTGTTTTCAAACCCTGGGGGTTGACTGACATATACTTCCTCTGCAAGTTTCCCATTAAGAAAGGCACTCTTCACATCCATCTGATAAACCATGAAACCCATATAAGCTGCAAAGGCTAGGAAGATTCTGATGGCTTCCAATCTGGCCACTGGTGCGAAGGTTTCATCATAATCAATTCCTTCAGATTGGTTATATCCCAGCACCACGAGCCTAGCCTTGTTTTTTACTATCATACCAGCTTCATCCCTTTTATTTCTGTAGACCCATTTTGTTCCAACCACTTGCTTATCAGCTGGAGCTTTAACCAGAGTCCACACCTTGTTTCTTTTGATCTGATTGAGTTCATCTTGCATGGCAACAACCCAGCCTTCATCAAGCAGAGCAGCAACCACGTTCTTAGGTTCATCCTCAGAGAGAAAATTTGCAAACAGGCATTCATTTGCAGAGGCGGTTTCCAGAGTTCTTAATTTTCCTCTGGTGGTGACTCCCTCAGAGGGTTCTCCAAGAATATTAACTAGAAGAATATCTTGGTTCCTACTCCATTTGGATTGTGGAGCAGGAGTCTCTGTGGGATCAGGAGTCACTTCAAGTTCAGGGAGTGATGGAGGTTCATCACATGTAATCTCTTCGTCCATGATCTCTTCATCTGATTGAATATTTAAAGTGACTAGATCAACATTTTCTTCAGAGATTTGAGTAAGAGATTCAACACCAACAGTCTCTGGAATGATGTCAGAGATGGAGTGAGGATCAAAAGCTTGAACATATGGAAGATCCTTGTGACGACTTTGAGATGATTCCTTGGGATTTGAGAAGTCATCTTTGGGATAAGATTTAACTTCATTGAAGTCAATGTCACAATCCTCTGAGTTGGTGTGTGTGATGACAGCGTCAGCTTCATTAAAGGTGACATGAATGGACTCTTCTAATTCTTGCCTGCGAATATTGAATACTCTGAAAGATCTGGAGGTAGGAGAGTATCCAAGGAAGAATCCATCATCTGATTTTTCATCAAATTTACCCAGGTGATCTTTGTAATTGTGAATGAAAACAGGGCAACCAAAGACATGAAAGTAGCTTACATCAGGGGCTCTCTTCCTATACACTTCATAAGCGGTCTTACCATGTCTCTTCACAATAATGGATCTGTTTTGTGTGTAGCATGCTGTGTACACAGCTTCACCCCAGAATTGTTTAGGAAGTCTAGATTCGCTGAGCATCGTTCTGGCAGCTTCAATGAGTGTTCTGTTTCTTCTTTTAGCGACACCGTTTTGTTCAGGGGTTCCTGGGTTTGAGAAGTTCTGTGATATACCCTTTTCATCACAAAAGGCTTCCATGGCATGGTTTTTGAATTCTGTGCCATTGCGCTTCTGATAGCCTTTACCCTGCAATCATTGAGGTTTTCTATTTCTCTGATGAAGGACATGATTCTTTCAGCAGCATCACTCTTTCTCTTAAGAAAGAATACCCATGTGTATCTGGAGAATTCATCTACAATGACCAAGGTATATTTGTTGTGATTGAGGGATTGAGGTTTAAATGGTCCAAACAAGTCCATGTGAAGAAGATGAAGGCACTTGTTAATGGAGAATGATTGTTTTGTTTTGAATGAAGCCCTGTGATGCTTCCCTTTCTCGCAGGCTGAGCAGGGTCTGTCCTTGCTGAAGGTCAGAGAGGGAAGTCCAGCTACCAAGTCATTCTTAGCCAGTTTGTTGATGTTTTTGAAGTTGAGATGGGAGAGTCTCTTATGCCAGAGCCAGTTTTCGCTATCAGATGCTTTGGCAAAGAGACAGGTGTTGTCTCCTTCAGGGGATGATGTCATGTCAATGACATAAACATCCCTTCTTCTGGGTGCAATTAGAACGACATCATCGTTCTGATTGAAGATAGTTCCTTGGGTCTTAGAGAACAGAACCTTGAACCCAGCATCGCAGAGTTGACTGATGCTGATTAGGTTGTGCTTCAAACCATTTACATAAGCGACCCTTGTGAAGGTTAATCCATTGCAATCCACTGAGCCATATCCTTCAGTGGCCCCTGAGGAGTCATCCCCAAAGACTACTTTTGGACCAGGCTCCTTCTTATATCTATGCAGATATTGTTTAAATCCTGTCATGTGTCTGGAGCACCCGCTATCCAAATACCAAACAGATTTCTTTAGGTATGCATGCATAGATATAACAAACCAGATTAGTTTCTATGATGAACCCACTTTCCAGTGGGTCCATGCTGTCGCTTGCTGGCGACATTGGGTCTTCTGGGCCTTTCTCCCCCTCTTTGGTTGCAATCCCTGGTTTCATGACGCATGCTGCCACAGATGTCACAACCAGGGTAATGTTCACACTCATCAGAGTGGTGGTCATAAAAGCCACAATATTTGCAGGGAGGATTAGGCCTGTATCCCTGAGAACTTTCTCTGGATTTTGGTTGCTCAGGTCTTCTAGAGGGCCTGTGAGGGGTTTTAGATCTAAGTTGTGTTCGAGTTCTTTGAACAGCGATGATCTCCTCATGCTCTCTAGAAGAGTGTTCAGTGGACTCACATGTGATACACTTGGGTCTCTTGGAACAATCATCTGAGGAATGATTTTTGAACCCACAGTGTTTGCAAGGCCTGAATAGCGTTCTCCCCTTTGAGCTGCTGGAGCTTTCACCAAAGGAGTTAACAGAAGGACTGTTATCCTTGGGGTTGATTTTTTCTTTCAACCCTTTTACCTCTTCCATCAGGGTGAGGAGAAGTTTCTTGGTGGGTGATAACTCTTCGGGGGAAGAAGTGGGTATGTCAGTGTTCTTGGCCACATAAACCTTCTTGTGTGCTTTATCAGCAACTTTGGAAGTGAGGTTCCCAGAGGTTTTGAGAACTGGTTTTGGGCCAAGCAAGGAATCTGATGGGTTAGCACCAGCAAGTTTGGGAGTAGCTGATGCGTCAGATTCTTTGTCAGAGTCCTTCTCAACCACAGAAGTGGAGAGAGGAGAAGAGACTTCTGATGGGACAAATTTAACACTGGGCACAGGAATGTGATTTTTGAACCTACCCTTACCTCCTATTGCCTGAACCACATTTCCTGGAATAGTTTCAGCAACTATTTCTTCCACAGTGGACTGGGCAAGGTTCCATTTTTCAATGGTTTTTCTCAACTCAGAGTTTTCATCAGCTAAAGATTCATTTTCAATGGACAACTTGCTGACCTCATTTTGAAGTTGATTAGCGATGTTCACAAAAGGTTTGAGATTAGCTAATTCAGATTGACAAAGACTCAACTCATTTTTGAGATTTTGAAACTTATTTAACAGATTTTTTCTTTGTTCTTCTACAAAATGGAGGTCAACTAAAGTGTAATCGCTGACATGGTCTCTGTCAGGACCCTCAGGCATGGAAAGTAATCTTTGTACCTTTTTCATAGTGATGTCAACCCATTGACCTGATCTAGCTTCACTTTTACCAACCGCTGGTTCTTCATCAGCAACAGCCATGAAGGCTCTGACGGTGGTGGTTCCTTCATCCTCAGAGGTGAGGGGTTCATCATCCCAGTCAAAAGAAGCAGCTATTAGACCTTTTTCAGTCTTTTTGTTATCCTTCTTCTTGTCTGCATCATCAGCTTTCTGATTGAGTTTAATCAGCTCAGTTTTCAAGGCCTTGTATTTTACCTTGTAGTCCTTTTTACCCTCAGAGTCACTGAGAGAGGATTGCTTGAAAGGTGAGGAAGAAAACTTCTTTTTGCTGTGGGTTTTGCTGGATGATGGAAAGCTGGGAGAAGATGTCTTGTTTGACCAGCAGTCCTTTTGGAAATGACCAGTCTTTCCACAAGTGTAACATGACACTTTGGATTTGTCAATCTTGGCAGCACCAACTCTACCAGATCTTTTGTAGTATCTCTTCTGGTCAGCTAAGAGGGCTCTGTCATGGAATTCAGCATGTAATTCATCAAGGAATTCTTGACTACTTCTTGTGTCTTCTTCCACGTCAGAGTCACTATCCTGAAAAGAGTGGTTAACAACAAGAGCTTTTGACCCAGATATAGGAGAAGTAAACCTATCAGTCTCTGATTTGTAAATAGAGTCAATCAGTCCTTCTTCATAATTGTATCTACCAAATAGTTGAGCAAGAGTATCATTTTTTATGGCATTATTTGCTCTCAGGGTATGGTTAAGACTAAGCCATTTCCTAGGCAAGCTGTTTACAAACGTGGCATGATGTTGAGTAAAACTACACCTTTAGGAAAAGGATGCAATAAATAGGGCAAGTGAGCACGACGATTTAGGAAAACCGTGTGTGAATGACCCAATTAAGTTCGTTCTCAAGGAGGCTAGTGTGTTATGTGTGTAATGATTTGGATTAATTTGTGATTATATTTGAGAAAAGAAAAATAGAAGAGGGATTAGAAGAGAATGACGGTTATGAAGACGGATTAAACTAAGTCTAAAAAGGCGTACACGTAAAGTCGTAAAAACCACCAAAATTAAAATTTAAACCTAAAAATTTCTAAAAATTACCAAAAATCCCTAATAATATTCTAAGAGTTTACAAAAAATCAAAACTTGCAAAAACCTTTTAATTAATTAGATAATGACTTTTTAATGCTAATTAAAGCCCTAAAAATCAAAATTAATTATTAAAAAGCCCTAAACAAGATTTTCAAGTTTGTAAACCTCAAAAATACTCTAATTAAGCTAAAAACTATTTTTCAAAATTTTAAAACCAATTAAAACTATTTTTAAACAATTAAAAACTCCTAAAATCAATTAAATCTTAAATTAATTATAGAAAATAATTAAAAGACCTAGAAAATAATTGGAAAGTTGCAAAAATCCTAATTAAGTATTTAGAACCTAGGAAAAATATAAAAACCTAGAAAATCAGACTTTTAATTTTTAATAATAAAATAATATTAAAATAATATTAAAAATCCAAAAATTATAAAAAATTCTAAAAACTTGCAAACTAGCTTAATTTAACCTAAATAACTCAGAAATGAAAGTGAAATTACCTAAATACCCCTATTGGGCCTAGAAAATGGGCCAAACCCAAAACAGTCCCTTATTGGGCTTAATTAAGGCCCAATAAGAAAAAGTGCTCAAAATAAGCTCAAAAAGCACAGGTTGACTCAAAATTTCATTTTAAACAACTTTTTCCAAAGGCCCAAAAGCTGAAAATGTGAAATAAGCTAACTTATAATAAGCAGCTTATTCTTAATGGGCTTTTTGGCCCATTAAGCCATAAGCTGATGTCATAAGCTCCAGTTCACTTAAATGGGTCAAATAATGAAGATCTATTACAAAAAATAAGTTGTTGCAAGTCAGAATAAGCTAGAATAGCTTATTGATAAGCTGATGACAAAATTGCACTAGCAGGGGCTAGTTTTGGATGTTGAGCAGTGGAAACTTTTTCCACTGCTTGACTATTTTGACTTTTTGTCTTTAGTGACTTTTTCTTGGATTCAGATTTCACAAAGGCACCCAATTGATCTTTGGATCAAAAGGAGTCAATCACAATCAAAATAACACAATCACAAACACCCAATTGATACAGTTTAATCAATTAATCACCAGACATTGCACAGACATGAACAATAAGCAGTTTAGCATTCAAGAGCAGTTTAAGCACAATTCAGCCAGCCAAATTCAACCAAATGCACACACAAGCTATAATAAACTCCAATAAGCAAGTCTAAACAGGTTTCATGCACTAGTTCAAAGAATTAAGCAAGATTCAAGCAATGAAAGTTACTGATGAACACTAACACATGCAGTTTTCTACTTTTGCTGATGTATTTGACACACAAGCCAATTTCAACACCTCAAATCTTTCAAACAGGTTATGTTAACTTTGTTTAAACCACTTTTATCCCTAAGCATGCATACACACTAAGTGTTCCCAAAATCCTAGGTCAAAACAAGCAGAAACAAGGTCTATATAGCAGATTGATCAATTCAAGTGTTCAAACCCAAAAACTTGCAGCAAAACACTCTCAAACAAAGGTATAGCAGATACAAAGCATAAACAACACTTTCCCTTAACACAAAAACAGATTACAAGCATAAACAAGTAGACCCAAACACCCCTTTAACTTTTTCAAATCAAAATTTTCAAAAGCAAATCAAGATTTCAGGCCAACCAAGCATCAATTAACACTAAAACAAGTCTAATAAACAGATTCAAGCAAGAACAAGCCACAAAATTCACAAGAACAACAGTTTCATACAAATATCACCAAAAATCACAATTTAAGCAGATTTGGAGATTAAGTATGCAAACCTCATGGATGTACATCCACACCCACGAATTTTGAGCTTATGTGCTAGCAAGAACAAGCACAAGCTTCCACAAAAGCCTACTAAGATTGAACAAGGGTTAAGCACAATAACATGAAAAATCAGAAACTTGGGAAAAACTTGATTAATGCAAACTTGTTACCCCACACTTGATTATCCCCAAGTTATAAGCCTCACCACACCTTAACTAACTCAGTTAGGATGCTATGATCAGCCCTATAGCCCAAGAATTCCAAGATTGGAACAAGACTTAGCAAAATATCAAGAAAATGAGGAAAATATGCAAACTTGTGCACACTCCTCTTTTGAAAACAGGTTTTAAACTTCAAAAACAGTAAACTAAGAACATAAACAAGCAGAATAAAGATGGCACTTGGTCTTTCTTCAAAGCACTTAACTCAAATTCATTAATCAGAAAAAGGATTTACAAGTGTTTGAACAAAGGAAAAACCAAAAGCAGGAGTAAATGAAATGAGCTAGACCCTTTATATAGAGGGTGTACATGGTCCTAGAAAGCTGAAAAACGTGTAAACCCTAGGCTTGATCTTCCAAAATTGCCCTTGTGGTCTTTGTCTTCTTTGGAGAATCATGTGACTTATCTTGGACGTTTGTGGGTGTATAGCTGTTGAAATTTGATCCAATGGCTCTTGTGAAGCTTAGAAAGTAAGCAAGTCTATGGGACGTTGGATTTGCTTTACTATTTTGTCTTCTTCTCCAAGGGGTGGGACAAGGGTTTAACATGTGACTTGGTTGATGATGTGGCATAGGGTTTAAGGATTTGGATGTGTTTACATTGACCTTAATCACAAATCTGGACACTTTGGTGGCTTAATTTTGAGCAGTTTAGAAAAACCCAATTTGGATTATGAATGCCAAGAACATGGGTTTTGATCTGTTTTAATTTTTAAACCAGGTGTTAGGCGCCATAATTAACTTAATAAATTAAGTTAGTTATGGCTGGTGTGAGTGGATGATGATGTGGAGGATTGGTGGAATGGGATTGGTGGGTTTGAGTGAGTGGGGCACGTGGCAGCTTGTCACTGGTCTAGGTAACTTCTTTGTCTGGCCCATTATTACCCCCTTTCTTTCAGAAACTTGTCAAATGCAATCCAACTTCTATCAACGCCCATTTTAGTCTTATCAACTTTTGACTTGTTGCATTTTTGGCCCAAAAACTTTCACAAAGTGTAATCAGGGGTATTTCTTGCCATAATTGAATTCTTCAAGGGCTGGTTTGGTATTTTCTTCAATGATAATGGTCTAGACTTGCAATGTTGAAAATTTGGAGGACTGAAATTGCCAAGTCTTGATGATTGAGGGACCATTTTTGCCAAATGTTGAAAGTTGAGGGTCCTTTTTGTAATTTTGGATTTTTCAAAGGACCAAACTTGTCATTTCTTGTACTTTGAAGGACTTCATGATATATTTGACTTTGTGGATGATATTGGTTGACAATTTAGCTTTGTTGAGGGGCTAAACTTGCCAATTCTTCAAAGTTAAGGGCCCTTTTTGTAATTTTGACAAACTTTAGGGACCAAACTTGTAATTATGAGGATACAAGGGTATAAAGTGTCAATTCTTCATAATTGTAGGACCCTTCTTCATAATTCTTCAAATCTTCAAGGGTTGATCTTGGGAAAGTCTTCACTAGGGCTTGGTTCATTGTGCGGCTTCGTTTCCCGTGTTCGTTTTTGTATGATTCTTGTGATCTTTTGTCATTATCTCAATATCCGTACCTAAAATACACAAGCAATAAACACAAGCATATATTTGGGTATTTTGATGATATTTAATGCATTTTAAGCCCTATTTGGAAGATGAGACTATGTATAAAAGCAGTCTCATCACTCCCTCATACTAAACCATTGCCGTGCCCTCACGCAATGCTAGAATAAAGTATCAAAGCATCTCCAAAATTCATTTTATTCACTTTATTGAATGATAAACTAGCTATACTACTACTATTACTACTACTTGTGTTATAGACATAATGTATGATTTTCATCGTAAAATGGTACGTTTAGGTTCATAGAATAAGAACACGTGAATGCTTCGTTAGAAATAATTTCATCGTCCTCGATTTTCACTCCAATTCCATGCTAAGCGTGCAACGAGATCATTGTCATTATAAGTTAGTAATGCTAACACTACTCATATGCCCTAATCACGTACTTATCCTCCCATTATTCCTAAGTTGTATCTCTTATATTTTATTTTGTCTTGAATGTTTCACGAGGATACATTGTTTGACTTATGCGATAATAGAGATTTAGGTCTAAAAATAGAGTCCTAACGGTGTAACTAAGACCATCAAATCAATAACCCCTCCTAATAGACGACGATGTTAAAAAATTAAGTTGACAAGAAGAATCGATAAACACGATTTTATAACGGTTTTGAACATGAGACTTATTACCAAGACTTTTATACGCCCCCTAACGGAAGGGCCTTATTATCTTTGGTTTACCTCCATCTTTTATTCAACTTCGCCATGAAGCTTTTATTATGACTTCGGTCTTGCCTTGCCTTTTATTATCCGCCTCATCGGTGGTTTTATTAGCCAAAGACGTATATCCTCACGCTAAGGCGAATTTTGGATCTTTAAAGCTTCGAAGATTAAGGCTTGATTCACTTTCAATTTTTGCATAGATTTTAGGCCTTGTGGGGCTTCAAATTGTTTGCTTGATTTAGGTGAGCACTTGAAATCTTATTATTGGGTGAAGCTTTCGATTATTCGGGTGCCAATACTTCAAAACCGTGACGCTGGCGATACCTTAATGTCTTCCCAATTTAATTACACGGAAGCTACTAGAAAAGACTAGAAACCCAACAATCAAAACTAAACCGCCAAGTCAATATTTATTAAGCAAAAAATATTTACATACGAAGGGAGAATAAGCAAACAATGAGAACACATGAGTTTTTGAAAGAATACGAGTACTCTACGTTTAGCATAGTAACTTATAATTAACTCTATCATTTCTCGTCCTCATTTAAGAGACTTAGCCTAATGTGAAGTTAAGGAATCAAAGCTAAGTGCTCAACACGCACGGTCGAGTCAAAAATTACTCTTATTCTCGCCATCGGAAAATCTACATTCGTGTCTTCAAACACTTATAAAATATGAGAAAAATTTTAAAATTTGGCCATTTTTAGCCTTATTTTGCAACAAAAATGATAAACAAAATGATAAACTTTGGAAAGCGTGAAGGTTTGGCAAGGCAAGTATCTATTCACCCCCCATACTAAAGTTAAACATTGTCCTCAATGTTTCGAGTCTAGGGGTGCAAACACCCCCATACTAGAGACGTAGTCGAATGCCTAATCTAGCATGGAAAGGGTGTAACCAATAAGTAATAGCCGTTTATGAAGTGTGCTAAAAACCTAAGGTTAGAACATCGAAAGGATATATCATGGATATTGAGAAATGTCTCCAAAGCAAACGATCGAGTGCTCCCATAAAACGAACACGAGAGGCTCCAATCGTGAAGATCATGATCTAAAGTTCACATATCACAAACAACCACGAAACAAAGGTTGGAAGGGCACGAATCCCCACACGTAAGCTACATTAGAAAGCGATAATATGTACATAGGATAAGCATTGGACTCCCCCACGAGGCACCTCGTTTTTGATTACCGAGTCATGAGCTCGACTCGATCCCCTCAATACTAATTATCATTGGGGAAGGTGACTTGGTCGAGGTAGTTCAAGGATGTAACTTCCCCGCCAAAGTAGTGCTTCAATCTATGTCCATTCACCTTGAAGTTAGGACCATCATCTTGAGCTAGCTCGATGGTCCCATACGGAAACACTTGAGTCACGGTGAATGGACCGGACCAACGGTATTTCAACTTACCGGAAAAAATTTTCAATCTTGAATTAAAAAGCAATACTTGATCCCCAATGTTAAAAACCCGGTTTTTAATTTTTGAATCATGCAACTTTTTAGTTTTCTCTTTGTAAATCAATGAATTTTCATAAGCAATGTCTCTCAATTCATCCAATTCATTTAATTGCATTTTCCGGTGTTTTCCCGCGGTCTCCATGTCATCATTACAATGCTTTAGGGCCCAATAAGCCTTGTGTTCTAACTCGATAGGCAAATGACAATTCTTTCCATACACAAGCTTATAGGGAGTGCACCCAATGGGCGTCTTATGAGCGGTCCTAAAGGCCCATAAAGCATCGTCTAACTTATCCGACCAAGATTGTCGGTTTTCCCCTACGGATCTCTCCAAGATCCTCTTCAAAGCTCGGTTTGAAACCTCGACTTGCCCACTCGTTTGTGGGTGATAAGCCGTAGAAAGACGATGTGTAACCCCATATTTCCTTAGAACCCTTTCGAATTGGTCATTACAAAAATGGGTTCCACGATCTCTTATGATCGCACGAGGGGTTCCAAACCTAGCAAACAAACTTTTCAAGAACTTAACTACCACACGAGCATCATTGGTGGGCAAGGCCTTCGCCTCCACCCACTTAGATAGGTAGTCAACCGCAACAAGGATGTACTTATTACCACGAGATGATGGGAACGGCCCCATAAAGTCTATACCCCAAACGTCAAAGATCTCACATACTTGAATGATATTTTGTGGCATTTCATCTTTTTGTGAGGCTTTTCCTTGTCGTTGGCATGCATCACAAGACTTCACAAGAATTTGTGCATCTCGGTAAATAGTAGGCCAAAAGAAGCCGGCATCAAACACCTTCTTAGCCGTGAGATTAGCACCGTGGTGACCACCCGTGGGTCCCTCATGGCAAGCTCTAAGGATGTTAGAAGCTTCGGTGCCAAAAACACAACGTCGGATGATTTGATCCGCACAAGTTCGAAACAAGTAAGGGTCGTTCCAAAAATAGAACTTGACGTCACGAAAGAATTTTCGTTTTTCTTGAGTCGTCATACCCTTAATGATGAAGTTACCCGCATGGTAATTTGCAAAATCCGCAAACCATGGGGTAGAAGAATCAAGCTTAGAATTCACTACACCAAGTGTCTCGAGCGGAAATGTTTCGGTGATTTCCTTAGGCTCGTAAACACTTTGGTGAGGATCTTCCAAACGAGAGAGATGATCGGCCGCTAGATTCTCGGCTCCTTTTTTGTCAACGATGGTGTGATCAAATTCTTGAAGGAGGAGAATCCAACGAAGTAATCTCGGCTTAGCATCTTGCTTTGCCATGAGATACTTGATAGCCGAATGGTCCGTATACACTATGCATTTCGTCAAGACGAGATAAGGTCGGAATTTCTCAAATGCATACACCACGGCAAGGAACTCCTTTTCCGTTGTAGTGTATTTAAGTTGAGCCTCGGTCATCGTCTTGCTAGCATAGTGAATAGGCAAGAAGTGCTTATCATGACTTTGCCCCAAAACGGCCCCAATAGCGTAATCACTTGCATCACACATAAGTTCAAAGGGGAGGTTCCAATTTGGAGCAACAAGAATGGGAGCTTCGGTAAGTTTCCTCTTAAGGATCTCAAAGGCTCGTACACAATCTTCGTCAAAGACAAAACGTGCCTCTTTTTCAAGAAGATGTGTAATGGGTCGAGAAATCTTCGAGAAATCCTTGATGAATAGTCGATAAAAGCCCGCGTGGCCTAGGAAACTCTTAACTCCCTTGACGGTTTTGGGATGAGGTAATTTGGCGATGACGTCTACCTTAGCTTGATCTACCTCAATCCCCGCTTTCGAGACCTTGTGCCCTAAGACGATTCCACTTTTAACCATAAAATAACATTTTTCCCAATTGAGCACAAGGTTGGTTTCCTCACAACGTTTTAACATTCTCTCAAGGTTCGACAAACACGAAGTAAAGGAATCACCAAACACGGAAAAGTCATCCATGAAGACTTCCATCGTCTTGTCGATCATATCATGAAAAATAGCCATCATGCATCGTTGAAAAGTTCCCGGTGCATTGCAAAGTCCGAATGGCATTCTACGATAGGCAAACGTTCCATATGGACACGTAAACGTAGTTTTTTCTTGATCACGAGGATCGATGGGAATTTGGAAGTAACCGGAAAAACCATCTAAAAAGCAATAGAAATCGTTTCCCGCAAGACGCTCCAACATTTGGTCCATGAAGGGCAAGGGAAAATGGTCTTTTCGAGTGGCTTCATTCAACTTACGATAGTCAATGCACACTCTCCATCCGGTCACGAGTCTAGTGGGAATCAACTCGTTGGCATCGTTTGGCACAACGGTCATCCCTCCCTTTTTAGGGACACAATGGATAGGACTCACCCAAGGGCTATCGGAAATAGGGTAAATCATTCCCGCGTCAAGGAGTTTAAGGACCTCCTTTTTGATGACGTCGTGAATTTTGGGGTTCACCCTCCTTTGACTTTGGATTGTTGGCTTGAAATCTTCCTCCATTAAGATTTTGTGGGTACAAAACTTGGGATCGATCCCCTTAATGTCGGATAACTTCCACGCAATCGCCCCTTTGTGAGCCTTAAGAACATCGACAAGTGCGGTTTTTTCATCATTCGAAAGATCCTTCGCAATAATAACCGGCAACTTGTCGTCCTCCTCCAAATAGACATACTCGAGGTGAGGAGGTAAATCTTTCAACTCGAGAATAGGTGGTTCCTCAAGTGAAGATTTGGGCTCGATACTCATAACCTCCTCGGGTGGAGGAAATGGGAAATCGTTGAGAAAATCCTTGATAATCGAGAAGTCCTCATCGTTGTCGAGGTCTTCGTCACAAGTACGTGGAACATTGCATTCTTCCAACGTAAAACCACCACCTTCAAATGGAATGAAGGTTGGTGTCGAATTATCAAGAATTGGATCCAACATAGTGGGATTGCCACTAGTTTCTTCATCACCAAAACCTAGAACTTCTTGTGAAAATTCCTCGCAAACCACGTCAATCATATCAACGAGGTTTATGGTTGCAACGGAATAAACATGAGAAATTTGAGAGTTTTGAGTTGCGTTTATAACAAGTTCCTCGTCGTTGAAACGTAAGGTGATCTTTCTAGCATGCACATCGATCAAAGCCATAGACGTATCTAAAAACGAACGACCTAAAATGAGAGGAACTTGAGGATCCGTGGGGATATCAACAACAATGAAGTCTACGGGATAGTAGAACTTCCCCACTTTCACAAAAACGTCTTCCGCCAAACCACATGCGGGAATTGTGGAATGGTCGGCCAACTCGATAGACATTAGTGAAGGAGTAAGATTAGGAAGATTGAGCGACTTGAAGATTGCAAGTGGCATCAAGTTAATGCTAGCACCAAGATCGGCCAAGGCGAAGCATTCTTCCATGTCTTGGATTGCACAAGGGATCAAAAATTTACCGGGATCATCGACTTTTTGAGGTATGCGATTAAGATAAACCGACGAACAACTAGACAATTGGTGCAATTTCTCCTTGTTGTTCAACATACTCTTAAAGTTAGCGGCAAATCGAGGCATCATGACCAAGGCATCGGCGAAACTCACATTAAGGTGCAAATCACGAAACATTTTCATAAAAAGCTCAAATTGGTAATTGTCGCGCTCTTGACGTTTCTCCTTCCTAAGTCTCGATGGATAGGGCAAAGGTGGTGTGGGTTGAGGCATAGTAGGCATTGCCTTTGGAATCTCGGGTTCCAATGATGGTAATGGGTCAACCATAGGTGTGGTATGAGCGGTACTTTGTGGGATTGGGACATGCTCCTTTTGGACCACCACCTCGGGTTCTTCCTCAATTGCTTCCTCCGTAGGAGCAATTGGTTGAGGAATCGGCTCCTTAAGTGTCTTACCACTACGTGTGGTAATCACTTTCATCTCACCCTTAGGGTTGGATATGGTGTTACTAGGAAGACCACTTGACGACGGTTTACACATTATTGCCTCAAACATAGACGAGATTTTATCTTCAAAATTAGATTGCCTCAATACGCCTTCGGTTTGCCTTTTCTCGGCCTTAAGCATCTCTTGTTTAATCTCATGTTGCCCTTGTTCCATTTTTTGTTGGTTTTGTTGCAACCTAGTGACATTTCCTTCCATCTTGTTGGTGTGGATTTTAAGTTCATTAGCTAACTCATTTTTCAACTCTTTCTTCAAGTCGTTTTTAAACTCAGATCTTAGGCTAATGATTTCTCTTTGTATGTTGTCAAACCTAGCATCATTACCACTAGCATATTCAACAAACTCACTTGGAAGATCTTTCAATGTTTGCAAACTTTTGTTGTTATTTTGAAAATCATTTTTGTTTGAAACTTGATTATTAGCCCCTTGATTCCCATAGTTTCCCTTGTTGTAATTGTTCTTAAAACCAACTTGATTGTTGCGATAGTTGTTAGCATTTTGATTTGATCCAAAACCCGGTGGAGTCATTTGATTAGAGCGGGAAACTTGACCGTTTTGGTTGTAATTTCCCGTGGCCGCAAAGGCACTCGAAGTGTTACCACCGTTGGTAATGCACTCGGAGAAATCATGACCTCCACCACGATACATGCCAGAAACCTCAACCGCTTTAACCGTAGCGGGAGCACTTGGTTCACCAACTTTAAACTCAATCAAAAGTCCTTTCAACTTATCAAAAATCTTGTTTTCCAAGTTTGCCTCAATTTGGCAAGCATCGATGGTATTAGACAAAGAAGGTGAAGCCGAAGACGAAGCCTTACGAACACTAGACGTGCTACGAGGACTATACACCTTAGATCTATTTTCAATTATCACCAAAGCTTCCTCAACCGTTTTACACAAAAAATTACCACCCGCGGCGGCATTCAAATAATCCCTTTCATGATCATTAAGTCCATTGTAAAACGTGTCAATTTGATGCAAATCGGAAAAACCGTGATGAGGACATTCATGTAACATTTCCTTAAACCTATTCCAAGCCGTTGAAAAACTTTCATTAAATTCTTGTAAAAACTTTGAAATCTCGTTTTTCAAGTGCGTAGTCTTAGAGGGCGGAAAAAATTGGTTCACAAACTTAGACACGAGATCCTTCCACGTCAATATAGAATTGGGTGGCTCTTTCTCTAACCAAATTTTTGCGGGCCCCGCTAAGGAATACGGAAAAAGCATCATCTTAATCGAGTCGTTAGAAACATCCTTAAACTTGCAAGTAGCGGTAAGACGATTGAATTGGCGGATATGGTTGTGAGGATTGTCCTTCTCATCACCACGGAATTTGTTGTTTTGAATCATGGACAACAAACCCGTCTTAACCTCAAAATTCTCCGCAAGGATAGCGGGAATCACAATAGCCTCTCCATAACCCTCGGTGGGTGCTTGAAGTAACTCCATCATAGTTCGATTCGCCATGGTTGGTGCTTCTCTTACAATGGGTTCGTCAATAGGAGACTCCTCACTAGAATTGTTGGGAGTGGGAGTTTTGTTCTTTCGTTTACGAGCACGTCTTGCTTGATTTCGAGTTAGCATAAACGTCACGTACAACGAGGGGATGAGCAAAGAAGATTCTTTTTGGTGTTTTGTATTTTTTCAATTTTTTTGTGGTTTTTGATTGTATTAACCTTTTTGGAGCTTGGTGAAATGTATTAGGTAGACAAAAAGTCCACAAATCTCCTCACTAATCAAATCTCTTGATTAACGAAGCCTCAAGGAATGAAAACGAACACGTGGAGTGAACGCCTTCGATGACTTTAGAACGATGGTGGAACACCAAATCGTTCAAGAGGGTTTAATCAAATAGAAACCAAGAAAATATATATGATACTTAGTAATACTTTGCGCGGCAAAGCCCTCGATTCACTCTCACAATCAAATACTCACAAGCAAGCGGGGAAACGAGGCGGCGCGAAGCACTTAAGAGCCTTTTTCCTTAGGATATATTTTATAATATCCGCCTTATACCCACCTTATAGTTTGTATTTTCAAGATTAAGCTTCACGAAAGTATTTATCTATTTTTGCCTTTTTCTTTGGTTTGAGATTCGAATACAATGATTGGGTAATGACCTCCCAAGTCAAGGTTGTGATTTCTCACGTATTTGGAGTACTTATGTATTTATTGTTCTACGTATACAATATAGTAATAATAATAATCACACAAAAACCGAAAAAACGATAATACGTATTAGTAGAGTGCTACTAATACAAATACTAATTATGGTTAGTATAAAAACAACAATGCCAAATCAAAACACAACACGCCTCCCCGGCAGCGGCGCCAAAATGATGTTGAGTAAAACTACACCTTTAGGAAAAGGATGCAATAAATAGGGCAAGTGAGCACGACGATTTAGGAAAACCGTGTGTGAATGACCCAATTAAGTTCGTTCTCAAGGAGGCTAGTGTGTTATGTGTGTAATGATTTGGATTAATTTGTGATTATATTTGAGAAAAGAAAAACAGAAGAGGGATTAGAAGAGAATGACGGTTATGAAGACGGATTAAACTAAGTCTAAAAAGGCGTACACGTAAAGTCGTAAAAACCACCAAAATTAAAATTTAAACCTAAAAATTTCTAAAAATTACCAAAAATCCCTAATAATACTCTAAGAGTTTACAAAAAATCAAAACTTGCAAAAACCTTTTAATTAATTAGATAATGACTTTTTAATGCTAATTAAAGCCCTAAAAATCAAAATTAATTATTAAAAAGCCCTAAACAATATTTTCAAGTTTGTAAACCTCAAAAATACTCTAATTAAGCTAAAAACTATTTTTCAAAATTTTAAAACCAATTAAAACTATTTTTAAACAATTAAAAACTCCTAAAATCAATTAAATCTTAAATTAGTTATAGAAAATAATTAAAAGACCTAGAAAATAATTGGAAAGTTGCAAAAATCCTAATTAAGTATTTAGAACCTAGGAAAAATATAAAAACCTAGAAAATCAGACTTTTAATTTTTAATAATAAAATAATATTAAAATAATATTAAAAATCCAAAAATTATAAAAAATTCTAAAAACTTGCAAACTAGCTTAATTTAACCTAAATAACTCAGAAATGAAAGTGAAATTACCTAAATACCCCTATTGGGCCTAGAAAATGGGCCAAACCCAAAACAGTCCCTTATTGGGCTTAATTAAGGCCCAATAAGAAAAAGTGCTCAAAATAAGCTCAAAAAGCACAGGTTGACTCAAAATTTGATTTTAAACAACTTTTTCCAAAGGCCCAAAAGCTGAAAATGTGAAACAAGCTAACTTATAATAAGCAGCTTATTCTTAATGGGCTTTTTGGCCCATTAAGCCATAAGCTGATGCCATAAGCTAAAATTTAACACACAACCTTCTTTTGACCTAACAAAGACTTCTGCAAAAAGAAATTTCAAATAAGACCACTTAATAAGCCAGAAACAAGTCAACAACTTATTCACAAAACGACAAAATAGTCGTTTTTATGATCTAGACCACCTCAGAAGCTGATTCAAGTTGCAAAATGTTTCTTTTGACAAAACTAAGCTTAAAAACCAAAGAACTTTCAAATAAGCACACTCAATAAGCTGGAAAATCAAATAAGCACTTATGTTAAAAGTCAAACAAATTGGTTTTCTAGTAAAAAGTCAAAGTCAAAGTCTCATAAGCTCCAGTTCACTTAAATGGGTCAAATAATGAAGATCTATTACAAAAAATAAGTTGTTGCAAGTCAGAATAAGCTAGAATAGCTTATTGATAAGCTGATGACAAAATTGCACTAGCAGGGGCTAGTTTTGGATGTTGAGCAATGGAAACTTTTTCCACTGCTTGACTATTTTGACTTTTTGTCTTTAGTGACTTTTTCTTGGATTCAGATTTCACAAAGGCACCCAATTGATCTTTGGATCAAAAGGAGTCAATCACAATCAAAATAACACAATCACAAACACCCAATTGATACAGTTTAATCAATTAATCACCAGACATTGCACAGACATGAACAATAAGCAGTTTAGCATTCAAGAGCAGTTTAAGCACAATTCAGCCAGCCAAATTCAACCAAATGCACACACAAGCTATAATAAACTCCAATAAGCAAGTCTAAACAGGTTTCATGCACTGGTTCAAAGAATTAAGCAAGATTCAAGCAATGAAAGTTACTGATGAACACTAACACATGCAGTTTTCTACTTTTGCTGATGTATTTGACACACAAGCCAATTTCAACACCTCAAATCTTTCAAACAGGTTATGTTAACTTTGTTTAAACCACTTTTATCCCTAAGCATGCATACACACTAAGTGTTCCCAAAATCCTAGGTCAAAACAAGCAGAAACAAGGTCTATATAGCAGATTGATCAATTCAAGTGTTCAAACCCAAAAACTTGCAGCAAAACACTCTCAAACAAAGGTATAGCAGATACAAAGCATAAACAACACTTTCCCTTAACACAAAAACAGATTACAAGCATAAACCAGTAGACCCAAACACCCCTTTAACTTTTTCAAATCAAAATTTTCAAAAGCAAATCAAGATTTCAGGCCAACCAAGCATCAATTAACACTAAAACAAGTCTAATAAACAGATTCAAGCAAGAACAAGCCACAAAATTCACAAGAACAACAGTTTCATACAAATATCACCAAAAACCGCAATTTAAGCAGATTTGGAGATTAAGTATACAAACCTCATGGATGTACATCCACACCCACGAATTTTGAGCTTATGTGCTAGCAAGAACAAGCACAAGCTTCCACAAAAGCCTGCTAAGATTGAACAAGGGTTAAGCACAATAACATGAAAAATCAGAAACTTGGGAAAAACTTGATTAATGCAAACTTGTTACCCCACACTTGATTATCCCCAAGTTATAAGCCTCACCACACCTTAACCAACTCAGTTAGGATGCTATGATCAGCCCTATAGCCCAAGAATTCCAAGATTGGAACAAGACTTAGCAAAATATCAAGAAAATGAGGAAAATATGCAAACTTGTGCACACTCCTCTTTTGAAAACAGGTTTTAAACTTCAAAAGCAGTAAACTAAGAACATAAACAAGCAGAATAAAGATGGCACTTGGTCTTTCTTCAAAGCACTTAACTCAAATTCATTAATCAGAAAAAGGATTTACAAGTGTTTGAACAAAGGAAAAACCAAAAGCAGGAGTAAATGAAATGAGCTAGACCCTTTATATAGAGGTGTACATGGTCCTAGAAAGCTGAAAAACGTGTAAACCCTAGGCTTGATCTTCCAAAATTTCCCTTGTGGTCTTTGTCTTCTTTGGAGAATCATGTGACTTATCTTGGACGTTTGTGGGTGTATAGCTGTTGAAATTTGATCCAATGGCTCTTGTGAAGCTTAGAAAGTAAGCAAGTCTATGGGACGTTGGATTTGCTTTACTGTTTTGTCTTCTTCTCCAAGGGGTGGGACAAGGGTTTAACATGTGACTTGGTTGATGAATGGCATAGGGTTTAAGGATTTGGATGTGTTTACATTGACCTTAATCACAAATCTGGACACTTTGGTGGCTTAATTTTGAGCAGTTTAGAAAAACCCAATTTGGATTATGAATGCCAAGAACATGGGTTTTGATCTGTTTTAATTTTTAAACCAGGTGTTAGGCGCCATAATTAACTTAATAAATTAAGTTAGTTATGGCTGGTGTGAGTGGATGATGATGTGGAGGATTGGTGGAATGGGATTGGTGGGTTTGAGTGAGTGGGGCACGTGGCAGCTTGTCACTGGTCTAGGTAACTTCTTTGTCTGGCCCATTACTACCCCCTTTCTTTCAGAAACTTGTCAAATGCAATCCAACTTCTATCAACGCCCATTTTAGTCTTATCAACTTTTGACTTGTTGCATTTTTGGCCCAAAAACTTTCACAAAGTGTAATCAGGGGTATTTCTTGCCATAATTGAATTCTTCAAGGGCTGGTTTGGTATTTTCTTCAATGATAATGGTCTAGACTTGCAATGTTGATAATTTGGAGGACTGAAATTGCCAAGCCTTGATGATTGAGGGACCATTTTTGCCAAATGTTGAAAGTTGAGGGTCCTTTTTATAATTTTGGATTTTTCAAAGGACCAAACTTGTCATTTCTTGTACTTTGAAGGACTTCATGATATATTTGACTTTGTGGATGATATTGATTGACAATTTAGCTTTGTTGAGGGGCTAAACTTGCTAATTCTTCAAAGTTAAGGGCCCTTTTTGTAATTTTGACAAACTTTAGGGACCAAACTTGTAATTATGAGGATACAAGGGTATAAAGTGTCAATTCTTCATAATTGGAGGACCCTTCTTCATAATTCTTCAAATCTTCAAGGGTTGATCTTGGGAAAGTCTTCACTAGGGCTTGGTTCATTGTGCGGCTTCGTTTCCCGTGTTTGTTTTTGTATGATTCTTGTGATCTTTTGTCATTATCTCAATATCTGTACCTAAAATACACAAGCAATAAACACAAGCATATATTTGGGTATTTTGATGATATTTAATGCATTTTAAGCCCTATTTGGAAGATGAGACTATGTATAAAAGCAGTCTCATCATGGCATTAACCTCAGCCTTGGGTAGTACAACACCATTGTTACCTAAATCATTCAGCAAGATCTTGAGTCTAGTGTAAGTTTGAGAAACAGTTTCAGTTTCCAAGGCTTTGAAAGCGTTAAACTTAAGTCTTAATGCTTGGATTTTGGTCTCTTTAGTCTCTTCTGGTCCTTCATACCCTAGAACCAACTCAGTCCATATTTCTTGTGCGGTATTGCACTTGATGATGGACTTCATAATGTTCTTGGGTAGGCAAGAGACTATTATACTTTTAAGTCTCTTGTCCTGGTTAGCCAGACGTCTATCAGTGGGAGACCATTGCTTAACAGGTTTCTTAATGGGTCTCTCTGGTGTAGAGGAAATAGCCAGTGGTACATAAGGACCATTTTCTAAGATTTCAAACAAGAAGGGTTCTAGACCATCTAAGTATATAAGAAATTCACTTTTCCAACTTGAGAAATCTTCTTCATCAAACGCTGGAACATTAGACACATGTGATCCTCCACGATTATCAAGAAGTTGTGGAAGATCATCCTCATTTACACCAGTGCTTACAACGGGTGTAGGCATGGTAGTAGATGTGGTGGCTGGAGTGTTTGTTGAAGTATTTGCTTGGTTAGATTGACCAAACGGTGGTGGGATGGGTGGCATAGTTTCAGTCATCTTTGGATCTTGATTTTAAAAACTAGAACGGTTTTTAGAAAAGTTTTATAAATCAAACCGCTCTGATACCAATTGAAAGTCCCAAAATACAACTATTGTTGAAACTAAGTCATGAAAAACAATAACACACAATAGATATTCTTTTCAAACGAGTATTCCTTTATTAACTATTATCAACAAAGTATTACAAAGTGTTATGAATACACCTGTTGAATAACAACAAGAAATGAACCCTAGAACAAGTAAACTTGATTCGAGACTCAAGTTTACAAGAGAACCAACGAGTCACTGATGGACAGCTGAGGCCTCAGTGGTTCTAGTGGGAGAAAGAACTTAGATTAAGATTCCAAGCACAAGGGTTGAATCCTAACTTCTTTCTCATCCCTATTTATAGTGGTACGAGGTTGTATCCTTAGTGGGGGTAGTTGATACGTGTCATCTTCTGAGTGGAAGAGTACAACGTATTAAATGCATGTCCAAATCGAGACATGCCTTTAAACTACTTTAGGTGAACAGTTCTGCCAACTGTTCACCTTTGTCCCACTAGGTCGTACTAGGCATTGACTTGAATCTCTTGTTTTGTCCCGCTCAAAACACTTGCAAGATTCTCCCGCCTAAACTATAAAGGGTTGGATAAGCTTTGCTTTAATCTAAGTCTCTAGGGTTCTTAAGTGATCTCTGAGTGTTGTCAACTCAGAGATCCTTGAACACCAGTGCATTCCTTTGACATCCCAGCTATCCATAATCGCTGGTGAGTCTGACTTCAGATTGTCTTCGACTTCTCTGACGTTGTCTTTGACTTGAATGATCCTGGTGTGCCAGCTGAGGCTTTGCCTTCCACTGGTCTAGTCTCTGTCGCTGGTCTTCTCAGCGACCTTTCAACACTTAGTCTAATTTAAACAAATCTAGACAGGGCCATAGTTAAAACTTTCATTGGCCCAACATGTACGCATATGCTAGTACTTAACGAGCTTTATTGCCATTAATCATCACGTTGTTTTGTCTGAATCAGGTACATACTGATGGCCACATGGTTCCAGTGGATTCTTGCTACATGTTATAAGAAACGAAGATCCTGAAGAATTAAAAGGAACTTGGTTTTGGTACCTTTGGATTAATAAAGGGGAAAAGATGTCGCAATTAAATGTATCAAGAAGAGCTGCTTTGCAGGCTGATCGTCGGAGTAAGAAAGATTGGTAAGCATCATTATTATCATCTAACCTTGATCAATTCTCACTTCTCACCATTCATTATCATTACTCTCGATTTTTCATCTTACATTATCTCTCTTATTCCAGATACCTTAGATACCTTAATTTTTTAAGATACCTTATTCTAGATACCTTAAATACCTCCTGAAGGAAAACAGGTTAAGCAATCGAGAGATGCCTAAGCCTGCATAAGTGTGTTGAAAGATTTTTTAACCACAACTTGATTTCTATTGTTACTTATTGAAATTTATTTGTATGTTAGGAAGAGATGGTAGAATACTAAATTGTAGATGCCGACTATGCATCTAGAATCGAGCTGGTAAGAGCATCAACTTATTAAGTTGGAATTTGGTGTGATAGTAACGTTAATTTCGTGGGCTTATAGGCTTTCTTACCTGAGCTTATTGGCTTATTTGTTAGACATATGAAATTGTATTTATAATGCGCGTTGGTCGCTTAGGGGCTCGGGAAATCTAGAATACTTAAATAAGCAAGCAAATTTGAAATGCGAAGAGAGTGATGAGTGTGAAAAATAGTAATGCCAACTTCTTTTCTTACGTATAACAAATTAATCTCAGATTACAAATGCTGTTTTTCTTTTATGTTTAGAAATTCAAATATCAAACATTAGTTAAAAAGTACCATTGTTATAAGTTTTTAAATAACAAAGTGACATGTCGTTATGTTTCGGTTAATGTATATAAGTTCATGCTGATCTTATTATGCCAATTTAGTACCTTTAAACTTCAAATTATTGGTCCATGTTTAAAACTTTGGGTGTGTAAATATTCAGTATTTAATGGGCATATACCATGTTCCAAGAGCTTTATGAGAATTTTATGTGATAAACTTGGAATTCGAACTGCAAAGGTTTTGTGTTTACTTGATTCAGTCGCACATGACAATTTCAGTCCATTGTGCATTATAAGTTACTTAGGATAAGTGTTGATTCTGAAATTTCCGGAAGTGGTAATTTGAAAGTGGAGAATGAGAAATAGGAGAAAATTAACAAGTTATCACAAGTTATCTCCTGGTGTTGAGATAATTCGACAACCATTCGATCCACTGGTAAGTCCCTCTAGAATCTAGCACAATGATTTGATCTTAGGGTAATGCATTGTTAGAGTTACTAGTAATTAGGCATTTGGAAGTGATTTTTTGGATTCCCTTTGTTATACATGATCTGATGGAGAACATGACTTCCCTTAAAATTAGTAAAAGAATTTGAGTTTAAGATTGGTTTACTCTTCTTGTTCAAAATGAAGTCCCGATTAAGCAACTAACAGCTCTGCCCTAGAATTGTCAATCACGAATTATATCTTTTTGTAAATCATCTAAGGTTATTGTTGTCAACCTTAATAGAAGTAAGTTGTAAATTATGACTCATTGGTTCAGAAGGGTCCTAAATCATTGGAGCTGTATGTTGTTTAGCACCTTGTTATAATGTCTTAGTTTTGGTGTAATAATATTCGCTGACTGTTCCATATATCATTTCCAGTGTGGACATCAAGTTTACAGTAGAGGAACTTTCTGAAATAAAGAGAGTTTCAACTGGAAACCTACGGCTTCTTGGTTTCAAGCCATTAAGTTGCTTGAAGGATTATCACAACTTAAGGCCACCGCCATTTCTCTTTCCTAGTGATGAGGTTATTTTCTTACCTAATGTCATTTGGATGCCCAATACTATAATATAAGTTAATAAGTTTTGAAAGAATGAACACTGAACATAGTATAGTTGGAAATGATAATGTTCTACTTTCACTAAGAGAAAGATAAGCATTCAGTAGATGTACTCAAACAAAACATACATAGATAATCTCTGTTATGTTTTGTAAATAATGAGCCAAATGGACCTACATACTCTTCTTATTATGGTTTTTACAAACACCAAGAATCTTGAGGTTTCGAAGTTACAGTTGAAGATGTCGACGACGATGATGTTGAGTTTGAAACGATAGTGGGGAGGAAACAGAAACAGTATCTGAGCATGAAATGGAAACGCCGCCACCGATGAGGAGTAAAACTCAGAATCTTGAGGTTTCGAAAGCGGAAAGTTCTGGGAAAGTTGCGAGTAATGGGATAGGAGATGGTGTTGTGACTCAAGAAAAGAGTAAAAATGAAGGGACGCCAGGGTTTACGGTTTATGTGAATAAAAGGCCAACGAGTATGTCTGAAGTTATTAAAGATCTTGAGGCTCAGTTCAAGATCATTTCTGATTTAGCTAAAGAGCTTTCGGTTATGTTAGAGGCAAACAGGGCTCAGTACGCATCAACAGCACATGAACTCACAGGTTTGACTTTTTGATAGATACTTAATGGGTTAATAATGGTAAAACTACTCGACTTGTTTTCGTCGTGGTTTAGTCCCTTAACTGGTTACGGGTGGTCACAGGAGAAATTACGAGAAGACCCCAAAAAACTACAACCAAGTAATACAAAACGAAAGTTTTAGTGATAAACTGCCAAAAAGTTAGAAGTTTAGTGTTGTTATAAACCACAGTTCATGTATACGACATTGCTAATTTCATGTGATGTGTTATTGTTTATCATTTACAGCTATAAAGATTTTGAATCCTGTGGCATTATTGCGATCTGCTTCATCTTCCCGCTCAAACTCATCAAGATTCCTGGTAAATTCGTCCGGTAGTTCAAAAGAAGAAGGTTATGCTAGCAGCAGTGACTTATCCGACGACTCCTGTTTGTTTCAAAACAGCCATCAATCAACTCTCGACAAATTATATGGTTGGGAGAAAAAACTTTATCAAGAAGTAAAGGTATGCATTTATATCTTTTTTGTAAATCATCTAAGGTTATTGTTGTCATTTAGTGAGTGATTGTAGATTGTTTTGGCTTAATCGGACAGGCTGGTGAGAAATTCGGATAGTGTATGATAAGAAATGTGCTCAACTTAGGAACCACGATGTGAAAGGAGATGATCATTCTTATGTTAATAAAACGAGAACAGTGATTAGAGATTTGCATACGAGGATTAAGGTTTCCATACATTCGGTTGAAGCTGTGTCAAAAAGGATTTCATACATTCGGCCTTGTATTCAGTGATTGGTAGACGTCTGTTGTATGAAAGATTTTATTGGTGGAGTATTTGTTGAATGTCCAAGGGTACTATTTTCATTTCCTTACTTCACTTAATGAGTTTTACTTGTAAATTGTGGTTATAAGTTAATAATGTTCCGATTCTCATGACGATAATATGACCAGATTATCAAGAATGTGGAAGGTGATGGCAGAGTGTCATCAAACTCAGAAAAGAACACTCGATGAAGCCAAGATTTTACTAGCCGGGACCCCATCAAAACCCAAAAAGTACACTCCGTTACACCCTAGTGAGCCTCACCAGCTAGCCCGCTCAGCCACCAACCTTGAATACGAGCTACAAAACTGGAAAGCTTGTTTTGAGTCATGGGTCACTACACAAAAGTCCTACATTCGCGCCATCACAGGCTGGCTACTACGTTGCATTGGATCAAACGCCAATAACACCACAAAATTCCCATTTTCTCCTCGAAGATCAAGCGGGGCTCCACCAATGTCCGCAGTGTGCATACAGTGGTCTAGACTGCTTGACTCAATCAGTGAGGAGCCAGTTCTTGATGGGCTAGACTTTTTTTGCAGCAGGGGTCGGTTCATTATATGTGCAACAGCTAAAAGAAGGAGGTAGTGGTAGCGGTAATTCATGGCTCGGATCGTCAAGGCGATTTAGCAGCGGCTCAGGGATGGAGATGGTCGAGAGTGGGCGACAACAAGAAGAAGAAGATATAGCAACGGCTCAAGATCATAAAATTATACTATAATATCATTTTTTAATAATCTTTGTAATGTCATGCAAATTTACAAATTATTATATATCTTAAACACAAAAGTATATGAATATTTTATAGAAATGTTGTTATAAATTATCATCATGAAATGTTTTAAAAAGATTAACATAATATTTTTTAGATTATACGAAACGCAACCCATAAATTTGTAATTTTATAGTTTGCGATTCAAGGAAAGTAAGATCGAATCATAGTAGATCTTGAAAACCATGGAAGCACGCAAATTATTAGAGAACAAAATATACAAGTCAATATCTGTCAACTAAAGGGTTAAACATAAATTGGACCTTAGTTGATAACTTATTGTAAAGAAAAATGCAATACAATATAGCAAAGATTATGTTTGATGAACTTAAACGAGTGCGTTAATACAGTTGCGTACAGTCGGCCATGGCATTATTTGAACACCAAAAGCAGCCGAATAGTTATAACACAAACGTATACTCTAATCTCATACAAATAGTTCTACAGCTTCCCTTCCTATGCTTCGGGAAAACAGATCTTATCAGCTTCTGAAATGTAGAATAAAATTCTATAATGACTGCAACTTGACATCACTACCTCAAAAGGTGGGTACCCCCGTGGCTTCTATTAGATACTAACCAGAGTCCACGCCTTCTCTTCCGCATGAATTAAATATAGGTTTACAAATTTTGTAGTCAAATGACACCATTTTCATGGTGGTCAACACATTTTGTTATATAAGGGTTCAGGTTATCTACGGAAGTGAATATTTACAACAGCAGGCTGCAAAAACAGTGCTGAATAGAAAAGGCAAGGGGCAAAACTGAATGAAAAAGAAACGAAGATATCCTTTTTGTCCTGCAATCTGTTACACCAGCTTCAGGTCCTGACAAAACAATCAGGTTATCATCAACATAGTTCTTCTGATCTAAACACGTAGAGTTTGACTTTTAAGGTCAAACATGCTCATCCTTCATGATCTGAACAGATTGTAAAGTTCTTAAAATTTTCAACCTACATCTAACTTCTTATGTACAAAAATATATATTTACAAACTCAATCTTCATGATCTGAACACAGCGGTACTTGACTTTCGAGGAATCAAGGTCAAACAAACTCTTTCAACATTCTTTTAATTTTTTAAGGAAAAAATTTTCACGTCCCTCTGCTACCTATCTCACATATTCTCACAAAAATCCTCAGTGAGACATTTGTAACAGTACATTATTAGTGTAAACCTGAGGAATTATATATTAACGTTTCAGACTTTTTACGAGATTATACAAAATTATAAATTTCTAATTCCAATTTGTGGCAGAGTAGGATATTGGTGTGAATTTAGGATGTCAAAAGTCAAAGTGGACAGTTTTATTGGATAGCGAGTGACATTTAATGTGCAAACCTGGCTAAATTTTAAACTTGAGGGTATATGGAGGCCTCCTTAAATTAAATTTGATTGGATGGTCAGTCGACTGTCGATTTCGGTCAGCTACATGCAGACATACAAACTTTCTAATGTCATTGACCCAAATCTGAAAAAGTTAATAATAACCATTGCAGGATAACCAATCACGAAGATGAATCTTTAGCGATATTAATATAACAATGAAAGAAGACCAACCTTTTCATCAAATCTAAATAGAGACTGATCAAAATAAGGTGAAGGACTCTGAGACTGACAATTAAACTGCAAAGAGGCCAACACTTTCTTAACAAACTGCATAACATCAAAGCAACAATAATAAGTTAAATCATTAACTTTTATAAAGACCTTGAAACTGTACCCTTTAACTAATGACGTCAAAATGCCCATTGTTTTTTTAAATTGAAAAATAGGTTTAGTCTGAGCTAGAAAGTCAAAACACAGTTATACGAAATGGAGGAAGTAACACTGCTGGTAGAAATTTCGACCTATCTATGGATCAATCGAGTTGTATTCTATCTCCAGTGGGTCAAACGTGCAATATTTTAAAACTTAGCTAAAGAGGAAACGTGTTATTTAAAACAGCTTATAATCTTGGATCAAATTTTAACCATTTTGAAAGATCCAAAATTATATACTGGATTCTTTTTGGGAAAGTATGCCAACGCGACCAGGTCGATTTTGCCACCTGTAAGTAATAATAGGATGAATATATAAAAAGCAATATGTCAACAGATTTATATATTACCAAGGAGAAGCTTGTAGCTTTAATTTTACTGCTTCTGAGTTGCTCGAGAGCGTGAATGTTGTTTGAGTGAGATGATATAAAATTCATATACAGAGAACTTTTTGATGGTACATGGAAATGATCACAAAACTGTTCAAACAACAGATACAGCTCATCCGAGGACGTCTGCAAGATATCCCAAGGCTAATTTAACTTGATAAAATATCAGAATACACTTGAATCAAAAATTGAAGAGATAAGATGACCTACGCATCAATGTAGATAAATACCTGATAAAATACAATAATTTCGGTAGGTTCCATGTTATATACAGCGAAAAATGCAGGGTGGTTATCAGCATTTCGGGAAACCTGCAAACAAATTAACAGAGCCCTTTATGAAGCATATACTCCGTGAAAAGAAAAAATACAGCTACGAAGAAGAAATGTTATGAAAACCTACCGCTCCGTCAACAGTCCCAAGCTTGATTAGTAAGTGATGTCGGTCTAGAAATTGCACCTACTTAAAAGAACTATACACTTTATTATCATATTCAAGAAAAATAGTGCAAGAGAATCTGATTAAGTCAAAGCCCACCTTCCATATAATCAAATCGACATAATCTTGAAAGTGAAAATAAAACTTCCTTTTAGGGATTGGATTCTCTGAACACAAATAAGAAGAGCATTAAGCAGAAAGTTCGATGATACAAAAAATAGACCAACTTTGAATATAACTAAAGTTGATGCCTTGATGGTCAAAGACCAACCATAGTTTCATCTTTTTCCTCATTCCGTATCCCTCGGACTATAAACGAAAGCAACCTTTGCTTAAAGGGTTTTCTCGAGGAGGCTGTTCTGGACTTCTGGATGAGGGCCACTTACAGCATTGTTTGTCGGCATCTGTTGCGATTGACTTTTGTCAGCACTGATCTGCAGCATAAACCAAACTTTGTAAATACCAAATATGATGATGGAAGGCGACATGTTATATAATCATTTTAACATGAAACAGAAATAAAGCAAAAAATAGAAGATATAGAGTTTGAAATTTTAGTACTTGCCTGGGCACTAGAATTAAGAAAAAGCTCGTCATCTTCACGACAAAATTCCCCGATTGCCCGTACATCAACAAGACTCCCTAAATCTCTAATTTAAAGTATGTGAATACGCTGATAACAAAGAGAGACTATAGCAAGTAAATCATCAAATAGAAAGACGCCATGCTGTGTGCCAAATTGATGTAATCATTGCAGAACACCCTCTCATGAAGCACAACTCCATCTTCCAATCTAAGACACATATAAACAAGACACAAATGAACAATTTTTTACTACGCCCGTTTCCACAAATGCCACAAACTAGAGCTAGCTGTAGGGAACCATTAAACATATCAATTTGGGTTATAGTTTCCAAAATAGGTACAATTTTATAAATTAGCAGAAACGAATTGGGTTGTGTAGGTCAAACGGATTGAAAACATAGATCCTTTACATCTATTATTTCAAAATTAGATTATCATCGTAATTTGTAAATTATCATATTTAAAACATTAATTAATCATTTTAACATGAAACAATAATGATAAGCAAAAAATTAATTAAAATTAAATATTAACAAGCTTACTCTTAATCAGAAATCCATAGATTAAAACAAGGCGATTGCCCTAAAATTGAAGCATTAAAATTGAAATAGAGATGAAACAATGAGATTGATCGGTGACGGAAGCCCCTTTAGATTGATCGGAAGAGTTACTGTGTGTAGTGTGTGACCAGTGTGTGTTTTTTAGGTTTTAAATTTTAATATATTTTTTAAATTTTGTTTTTTTCAATAAAAGATTTAGTAAATCTAAATAGTAAAAAAATATTTTTTTTTTACTTTTTCAATTTCCAAGGAAAAAAAAGTACACTGGTTGATCAAAAGTAGTTGATCCGCCGTCGGTTGATCAGTAGGTGGGTACAAGTATAGGTCAAACATTCGAAGAAAATATTAATAAAATATAAAAAAATTGGTTGATCAATTGAACACGTGTCACTAAATTAACCTAGTAGATCAGTTGATCAAAAGTACATGTCTTTTTTTGGAAGGAAAAAAAAGTGTCCTACTTGGGAAAACACATGTACTTAATGTCTACTTTTGTACTTAACCCTTTCTTAAATTATAAATGAAGATTTAATTTTATTTGGATAGTAAACTTTATTTGGATATCAATAACTAATTTTCATCTTTTATATCCATTTTAGTATAATGGATAATGTTAAGTATAAAATATATTTTCACCATCTATTTTCCAACATTAATATTTTTTAAACCGTTATGCGAAAAAAAACATACCGTTACGAAAAGAATTTAATTATCTTTCTATATATATGCTATATGATATATTTTTGACAAAAAAAAATTTCTTTATTTTTTCACGTTTTTGAAAATTATCATATATGATACTAATATCATATATGATGTAACACCAGTATCATATATGATATAACCTATCATATATGATAGAAACCAATATCATATATGATTTAACACAGTTATCATATATGATGAAACAGTATTATCATATATGATATTTTACGTAAATTTTTAACAAGAGGAAAAAAACGAATTTTTTTTCTTTGAAAGTATATCATAATACATATTGGTAGAAAAATAATTAAACGCTCGTCGCGATGATATAAATATTTTCATTTAACACTTTAAAAGATATTTAAATTATAAAATAGATAAAAAAATAAAATATATTTAATCTCATCTATTAGATGGAAATGAGATGGATGGTGGGGATAAGTCCTCTCATATCTAAGAAAAAGTATGGTATCTAAAATAACTTTTCTCCTTACGTTAATGGTGTCACGTTAGCATTATATTTATATGTTTTACTCTCACTGATATGGCCTGGCTTGTGAGGGTGTAAAATTATGTACACGTAATAATATATGTTTAGAAGTTATTTCGAGCTCAAGAAGATGTGCAAGTAATTCATTAAGCAATAAATATAATTAATATAGTGTTATATTAATTATTTGTTAAATCATTAACCTAAATATGGAAAATCGGGAATAAGAAAACAAAATAGAACACCCTTTGAGCTAGTAAGTCCATTGAGGTGGGATTAATATTTTAAATAGTTAATATATGAGACTATATAAGAAAGTCTTGAAGTCCTCATTAATCATAAGTTTATCCTAAATCATTCTGATCTTCTATTTTAGTTGATCGGCTGAAACACCACGTTTAGGGTTTCGGTTTATTCGAGTTGTTCGACCAAGTAGAAAAGAAACGAAGGTTTCTTACGTTGATTGATTCAAGTGGTTTGTTTTATTGGTGGTTTAACACAAACGTACTAACATACTTATTGCTTGTATAAAATACTTAGGTTAAACATGTATTAATATTATATTAATTATAATCTAAGTCATGTTTATTAACTAATTATATTCTATATTTCAAATAATTAATTAATATTATAGTATAAATTAAATAAATAAAATACTTAGGTTAAAACATGTATTATTTCATAAATAATAATAACCTAAGTCCATTTTAATTCAATTAATTATTAGTCATGTTTTAATTAATTTAATTTTCTTGCTAAAATAATATAACTTGTAAAAATTAATAACTTGTAAAAATTAGTCGTGAACCGGACCCGTGATTTTAATTTACACTTATCGTGAACCAGACCGAATTCCCTCTTGAACCGGACCAAACAAACACCCCCTTAACAGTGGCGAACCGGTTCAGCCGGTTGTCACTGTTTGTGTAAAAACGTCACCGGCTTAAGCCGGTGATTTGCCCCTGCCTGCCTCGGCTAGCCACTGCCCTCACAGAGTTCCCACCGACAGTTAGCTGGTGGTGTTGTTGCTGCTGCCGAGACCCAACACAAACCAAACGGTACCCCGACTCAAGTCGGGGTCCCTTGGTTCTTGCTGCCGAGACCACCACAGCCCACACCGAGACCATGGGGTCTCGGTTGGTGGTGATTCGAAGACCACCGAGAGCTTCAGCTCTCGGTTCCTTGCGTTGGCCAAACTAAAACCAACCTTAAACCCGATCTTTTCCATTCTTTTATTTACCCCATGATTACAACATATTTAATTACTTGTTTTTATTAATTCCCATGTTTACATGTTCTTGATTTAATAAAAGAATAAAAGAAAAATGATTTGAGGATTTACCGAATGCGTGAACAATTGAGAATCAATAACACAAACACTAACACCTATTTCCAATCACCAAGATCAATCAAACACCCCTTGTGGTGTTGCTATAGCCAGCGACCAAAGGAGAGACAAAAGGGGCTAGGGTTTTATTTTTCTCGAAAACTGTGTGAATGAAATATAAGGTTTTTCCTTTTTGTTTATTTTGCTAAAGATCAAGTTGGGTTTGGCCCTCCCCCCTGCTCTTGTCCGCGGCTATAAGGGTCCACCAAGGGAAACCCGAATATTTTTCGTGTCTTATAATTTACGTGTTCGTATGTTAGCGTTTCCGTGTTATGTTATAATTAATTGTTCGTGTTATACATAAATACTTGTACGTGCACGATATTAATCGTATTATAATAATTACATACGTAATTACATGTTCATGTTTTAACATTCATGATTTCATGTTCGTGATTATAATTATTATTGTTAATAATTATCATGTACTATCACGTACTTAATACTTATCGTGTACTAACAGGTACGTAATTTCTGTAATTAATAATCGTGACACGTGTTCGTGCCATAAAAGGAAAGTTTTCGTTTGTACATACGTTACTAAATGTACTATTCATGGTAAAAACATGCGTGTTTTACATGCATGCTCCATTGTCTTTTGCTACGCTTGTGTACTGTGATAATTCACTATTGTATATTTATCTTCTACTTCGATTTAGTATCAACATACGAAGCATATCTATTAGTGGAAAAATAGCCCAAACCTGATTTGTGGGTTGAATGTATTAAGTTTTTACCATTATATATAGTGAATAGATGACGTAACACCGACAAAAATTTCTATCATTCTAACATGGTATTAGAATCGTAACGAATCCTAACCCTAAAAATTATATTCCCTTTGTCGTCATAATCATAAAAAAAAGTCAAATCATACTACCACTTATTCGTACTTTACACACTGTTTTGGTTTTTCAATTCATCACTATATTTTGTGAACGTGGTGCATGTAACTCTTTCACAAGTTTACTCACCTACTGCTGCGATGGTGTCTTGTATATATATGAAGGAAACAAAGACGTAGATTGTTGTATATACAAGTGGGTGGGGGGAATATGTCTTGATTACTATCAAGTAGAATTGTTAAGAATCTACTTTATATTTAGTTTTATGTTAAAAAAAAGAAAAAAAGTTATATTATTTAACTATTTATGTTTTATTCGATTGTTGGTATTGTTCTTGTGATTTAATAATCTTAAATAATTTAATAGTTGTTTAATCATACACAATAATTTAACTCGTTTATTTTATCTTTTATGTGTTAGTAATTTGCGACTAAGATCATAATTTCACATAATTGTCTCGATGTTTATTAATACGAGGCTTTTGCCCAGTAAAAATTTTATCGTCCGATCTTTTCGAATTGAGAAAGGGAAAAATGATCGACTCAGTCGTCTTTTAGTAGAAAAATAATAGTTTGGTCGTTGTAGTAAAAGAAAAGTGCAAAAACTTTAAAATAAAAAGCAGGTAAAATAAATCTAAACCTAATTGAAAATAAATGACAAGAAATTAAAGCGTGACGAAAAGTAAATAACGCAAACTTAAAACTATCCTAAAGACAAGCTTAAAATAAATCTAAGACAAGGCAACTAAAAGTGTAAACTTAAAATAAACTTAAGGCAAGTAAACTTAAAAGTGCGACTTAGGAAAAAGGCGGGAAAAGTAAATGCTTAAAACTAGAAAAACCTAAGTGCGAAAACTATCCAAAAACTAGCCTTATCCGGAATCCCAAATATGTCACTTATCCGCAATCCGTCTAATTCTCTTATCCGGGAAACCACCTATATGCCTTATCCGGAAAATGGACTAAAGTCCTTATCCGGAAAACACACTCTTCGAGTTATCCAGAATCCAAGCTTGTACTCTTATCCGGAATACCCTAGGATTCTTATCCGGAAAAACCCACTTAAACTCTTATCCGGAATAAGCTCTTGCTTATCCGGAAAACAACTTTTCCACCTTATCCGAAATAAGGGTTAATACCATTGTCCGGAATACTGGTTTCTACTGAAGCTTATCCGGAAAAACTACTCGGGTCTTATCCGGAATAAGGTGTTTCAACACCTTATCCGGAATATGTTTGTGAGGGCTTATCCGCAATGTGAGGTCCTTTGTGGCCTTATCCGGGAAAAAGGATAATAACCCTTATCCGGAAAACAGGGGTTTGTAGGCTTCAAGACCCGAATCTTAAAAATAAGCTAGGAAATGGAAATAAGCCAAAAATCAATAAGCTCTAATCTAAAAACATAACCAAAACACTTTCAAGAAAAAGCTATTAAGCTAAAATTTAAATACTTTTAAAAACACTAAACAATAAAAATATTAAAAATCAACTTTTTATAAAAATTAACTAATAAGCACTTAATCAATTTTAAGAAAAACACAATAAGCTTATCAAATCAATAAGCTAACACAATCATAATCATAAAAACATAACAAGTAATCAAACAAGCATGACAATAAGATAATAAGCACAAAGATTAACAAAAATAAGAAAGGTAGAATGAGAGATTAAAATAAAACTTGATTAAAGAAAAGATTAAACAATAAAATTAAAAACACTTACTTGGAATTAAAGGAATTAAAGTGCAAGACAAGTATTTAAATTGACAATTAATTAAAATGACATGAAATTAAGGTGGAAAGACTAATGTGTCAAATTAGCTAACAACTCCTAATGACACATTAGGAGTCTATTTATAGTGATTAGGAAAACTAAGCATGTGTTGGTTCATTCTTCTTTCTTTCTCGATTTCTCGTCTTCTAATTTCTTCGACTTTTTTTCGACTTTGTCTCGGGATTAATAAACTCGTCTTGTAATTTCTTCATTAATTTAGACTTGAGTTCTTCGGCTTTTATTAAACTTCCGCCTTTAGACTTTTACTTCGATAGATCTTCAGAATTGGCCTTGGACTTCCGTTCTTTTGGCACCCTTGATCTTTCGACTTCGTCTTTTGTCTTTTTCTTCGATAAAAGCCCGTGAAAGCCCGTGTTTTCTTCCCTTTTTACATTTTGATCCTAAAATCACAACAAAAACACAAACCAAGCACAATTCCGACAATTACGACATAAAATACACGTTATGGTCTTGTTTTAATTATAATTAAGTGGTAAAAGGATGGGTGTTTTCACACCTATCAAATCCCTTACACTTGACCATTGCAATGTCCTCATGCAATGCATTAATTACAAAGCAAGATTACACTTTTTTCATCACAATCAATCCACATTGGCCTTTATTAAAGAGATAGAAAATAACAGAACAAGTAAAGAAATCAAAGACTTACCTTAGGGTTTTGGAATGTCATGAATGATTATCATCCTCAAGTTTCACGTTCCTCATACCAAGCTTAAAAACGAGATCATTGTTATTATAAGTTAGCAAACTAACATGAACTCATGTGGGCCAATTATTTACTTAGACTCCCTTATTCCTAGGTGTATCTCTTATATTTTATTATTGTCTTGAATGATCACGAGGATGCATTGTTGACTTATTTCGATAGTTATTAAGGCTGAAAATAAAGTGGGACGATTTAATCAATAGTTAGCTAAAGGACAAAATCTTTTAAAACTGCTTCTCGGGACCTCATAAAGTTCATATCTTGGCGTAACTCGCTTCACGATTTGAGACCTTTCTCGAACCGATATTTGGCAGTGAATTCATACTTCAAATCTTGAGAGACGTTCATGAAATAATGGTCTTCTCTTCATAATAGGAATTTCTTCGCTTGAAGTTTTGAGAGATTCTTCATACTTGGACCACGACTTCTTCATTTTTCTCCAATCTTTATTTGGGATTTTGATATACAACGATCCACCTCCTTTTAGGACTTAGATCTATTTATCCTCATACCTTGTTAGGGTCTTTTTGGATAGACTTCTCCATGATCATTAGGGGAGTATTTGCTTTTCGTCGTGTGTCTCGATCCTTCATATTGATTCTTGATAAATGATTCTTCACATCACTTGGGATCTTTAGCAACAAAATGTATCCCTCATGCCTTGTTAGGGCCTTTTTAGACTCGCCAATCTTCGCATCCCGCTTCAATAAGTTATGCCTTGGCTATGAACTCTAATTAATACCGAGCAATTTTTAAACGATCTTGGGATAGAAGCTAAGTAACTTTTCAAATCGTATGACCTTACTTATTGCAGATAAATTTATTAACAAGCGATGGGAGAATAGGCTTATAATCAACTCACATAAATTCACGAAAGGATACCAAACTTATAATTGACTCTATCATCTCTCGTTCTCCACAATTTAAAATCTCAAGGAATGAGACTCGTGGATGCTTAGCCAATTAAATCAAAGTTTTGGGTTTTCGAGTCATCTATAGGATCTTGCAAACTCTTAGACTTTTTCAAGTTTAGAATTCGCATTTTAGAGTTCCCTTGACAAACGACTCTCTAGGATCAATTATAGGAACTTGCGAAAAGTTCTTGTTCTTAACCCGTGAGAGTTAAGACTTTCGCGTTTTAAAGCTCCCTATATAAAAGCCTAGCAAAACTTGACTTAAACACGTTAAGGATACTAGCTAGAGTAAACTTAGATAAGTAAACTCGGGTTGAGTCAAAAGATTCACAACGTTGAAAATTAAAACCACTTTATTAAAATTTATTCTAGTAAAGAAAGAAAATAACTATACAAAGGTAAAACTACTAGGCCAAAATAGATCAAAAATTTTGAAAAATGTCGAAAAATCAATTTTCCGGTTAAAATGAGGACAAATACAAGGAAAATGCCACTTAACTTTGATAGAAGTCCCCCTACACTTAATATAAACATTGTCCTCAATGTTTAAGCATGTGGAAGTAACCACCCCTACACTTAGGACATTGTGCACTTTGTTTAAATCTTGCTAAGGAAGAGACAACTAAAGTGATTCCTATTTCAATCATAAATGATAAAATAATGAATCAAAAGAGTTTAGGATAGAACCGGGAAGATGAGAACACGGAATCACGGGTCGTCAAAAGTCATCAAGAATGGATCTTTGAAAGCTCGAATCCATGCACATGATTAGAAAGAAAACAACAAACACATACTAGGGTCTCTGTTGGGTCCACTAGATGTGGATCTTGCAGCCTGTCAGGAACGGTGAACGACTTCTGTAATCACAAGTCTATTCACAGAGAGACTCTATACACAATATAAATGCGGAATACAAATATTATAAAGAAAAACAGAATAACTATAAAGACTTGATCGTTTCTAAGGATTTCTAATATTGATAATGACTAGAACTACGTTTGATGAAGGTGTCTGTAACCCTTCTGCCTAAGGTTCCTTTTATACTACAAGGAAACCCTAATACATCATTAAACAAAACGTGTAAAACTGATATGCATATCCTTTCCTAACATATCTCATGCATATCCTAACAGAATAATAAATAAATAATAAAGTTTGACTTTAACTAGGATCAGGAGCACGACTTGCTCCTACTACTAGGACCAGGAGGAACTACATACCTCCTAGTCTACCTATTACAATTAACTATTCCAATGGTCCTAACAATCCTCCCCTAAACTTGAATTTGACCTGTTGAGTTCAAGTTTTCTGGTAAAACGTTCAATAAAGCCTGAGGATTGAAACAGCAAAAGAAACCGCAGCATCAGCAAGATAAGAAACATTAGAACTGCCGCAACATGGAACACTAGAAGCTTCTCCAAAGCTTGAAACAAATCAGCATCGTGTTGAATCTTTACAGCAACATGAGCAGATTTGATGACCCTTTACCAAGTAGCTGCTCGCTCTTGTGCTAGCCAGTCTTTTTGGTGGAATAAGTATCACCCTGGGAGACCAGAACCCATCCCAACTCTTAGAACGTGAATCAATGGTGAGTGGGAGTACCTTGATGATTTTAGGCAAACCATCACAGCCGTCAACAGATTTGATATGTCTTTACCAGAAGCCGTACCCCTCTGGACTCGCCAACTCTTAGCAATGAAGCATCGGTGAGTTGAAAACCCTATAGCTTTAAGCAAGCTATTACAGCTATCAACGGATTTGATAAAATCTTTACCAAGAGCCGTACCCCCTTGGATTAGCCACTTTTCAGTCTAGGACCAAGGCAAGTGAAAACCATCCAATTTTGGGTAAACTGGCAACCATCAACGGATTTGAGAATCACACCAGGAGCCGTACCCTCAAGGTGAATCAACTCTTTCTTGTCGGTGAGACATGGTGAGTTGAGGACCATTTGTTGTGAGGACCAAGTCCAACACCAGATGAAACCAGTAACCAGCACAAGTATGAATCATCAACAAGAACCCAAAGTTTGAAGCACCAGATGGTATTGTATTCACAAGTGTAAAATCCATGATTTGTTTAGAGTATAAGCATATATTATATAAAAAGTATATTGTCTTTTTCCCTTTTTTTTCCTTTTTGTTTTTTTTAACTATAATGAATGAAAGTCACCAATCACTTTACATATTGGTGAAAAGAATTGCAGTATTAACAAATGATCAAAAACACAAAACATAAAAACTTACAAACCAACCATATCACAGAACAGAAGCAGCCACCTTATCAGCTTGCAAACGAGCTTGGATCCCTTCCACCAGTGCAGTTGCCATAGAAGACTCATTCCCGGAAGGGGCATTAGAAATCTGCAAGTGACAAGCAAGCATAGCCTCCATCGAAGCAATCGTCAACGGATAATCCAAGTCTGTGAGCATGAACACCATAATACCAGACTCCAACTCTAACATATGCACACCACAGCCCGCATATAACTTCCATCACTGAATAACCCATTGTGGCTGATCCTTCCATACACCAGAAACAGGAGCATGGGGAGGGCATCAAGCATCATCTTCAAATCAGCCCATACTCGCAGACCAGGCCAGGAGGGCACATCATTAGGATGAATAGGCATGCCAGCATCCACAAACCCATATAAAGCCATAAGATCCTTACGATCCGCCCAAGACAAAATACCTTGCAGACCCGAAGCAAACCGAACAGAACCATCACTAAGAGTAATCCTATGAGAGACAGTACCAGGTAGAGTCGTGGAATGCGTAACCGTCCAACCGGTGATATATCCATTACCCAAAGGCAAATCGGAGTCACTATCAGAAGCTGCGTCAATAAGATTTTCGGGAGCACGCTTCTCATAGGGAACAGTCTTGCCACGTCTAGCACGTCGAGCCAATTTCTTACGTCTAGCACGTCGAGCCAATTTCTTGCGAATGGAACGGCGAGGAGTGGGATCACTAGGCGAGGGTTCAACCTTTACCTTTACCTGAGCAACAGGAGTGGGAGCAGTAGAAGTAGAATCAATAGTTTGCCCACCCAAAGGATCAACAGGAGCTGCACCAGTAGAAGGAATAGGTTGAGGACCAGGCACGGGTGGTAATGGTGATGCCATAGCAGGTGTAGCAGTGGTAGTGGTAGTGGTAGCAAAGGTGGTGGTGGTAGTTGGATCTAGAGAAGAAACTTGAGGAAAAACCGAAGAAGTAGGGGTAGTACCAACTGTAGAAGCATCAACAACCGGAGGAGCAACCGATGGAATAGCAGTAGAACCAGGAGTAGTATCAGATGTAGAACCAGTAGCAACATCAGAGTTAGAAGTAGGCACCACACGTGGAGAAGGACGATAGATGAATCGCTCCGGAATTGGGGTGCTTTGATGCTTGATCATTCGTTCATAGAGCGTCTTAAGCTCATCAAAAGTAAATGCCCTAACCCGTTCCCACGTCCAACCAGTAGTGAAATAGGCAGCCGACTGATACTTCACATACCGCTGCATCTGCTTTCGCTCCTCAGCTTTCGACAAAGGCCTGTTCTTCCGCTTCTCACGAAGTTGTGCAGCAAGCACCAACTGCTGCTTGCGCATTAATACCATGGCTCGAGGAATACAGTTATGCTCATTTACATCCGAACCCAAGAGATCAGTGAACTGGGAATAATCCGTGGTAAGAATAGTCAACACCCGCATCCAATCACTATCATTCCAATGCATAGCATCATGCTGCATTTGTTCACGTCTCTGCTGTTGAAGCGCTTCCTCCTCAGCCTGAGCAGCTTGATCAATTTCTGCTTGCATCCGTTGAGCAGCCTCCTCACCCAACCTATCCTCCTCAAGTTGTCTGCGTGTACGCTTGCGAGGTGGTGAGGGAGCATCAGTCATGGGGGCCTTCCCCTTTGGATCATGAGATGAACCAGCAGTGGAACCAGCAGTAGGACCAGCAACACCTTCCATTGGTGTGGGAACAGCAGCAGGAGAAGGAATGCTGGAGGAAGTAGGATGAATCGGTAGATCATCATACAACTTATCAGAAAAGGCAGCCTTTGCCAACAAAGTCAAACCATCCTCAACACGTTCCTTAACCTCCTCATCAGAATCAGAGTGAACCACATGCTTCTTCTGCCGCCTTTGCTGTGTCTCCAAGGCTTTGATTCGATCAGCCATGGGAAGAACAAATTCCCGAGTAAGCTTCCGGTGTTGATTCAAATCTGCTTCCAAGGAAAGAATCCGTGCATGATACCTGTGCATAAGATCAAGTAAAGAAGTAAGTGTAATAGGCTCCTCCGCTTTCCCACCAAGAGGACTTGGGTCTGGGAAGGCTTCATTGGAACCAAAAGCAAGAAATGGGTCATCATTATGAGCACCAGCACCAGAAGGCTTATCAGAAGAGTGTGGAGCAGGACTAGGAGGAGGAGTCTCCACAAAGGGAGACGAATGTGGCACTGAAGAAGGAGCAGCCTTGGAAGTGGATGGCCTTTCAACCACCACCTCCTCAACCGACTCTTCCTCAACCACATGAGGTGTACCACCAGCATGATCCTCCTCCTCCATTGGGTCATCACCTAATTGAGGTTCCTCCTCGGCTTGTTCAACCGGAGGAGCAACATCAGGAGGACCCTGAGCAAGGCCCAACATGGCATCAGTAAGGGGCCTTCACATCCCGCTAAACCCATGGGCCATGTTATAGTATACTTTAGCAGTAAGCTTAGAAGGCTCATGTTCCGCCCTATCACGAGGTATACAAACAAGTATCTGTTGTTAAAACCTAGGATACATCAGAAACTTCTTCCTAGAACCAGCACTAGACAGATTGCTAACCATCCCCTCAAACAAATAACGAGAGAAATTAAATACCCTACCCTGTGCTAAGCATATTAGACCAGTAGCCAAAGGAGTAGGAAAAGCATCCCAACTCCCAGACTTGGGACTTAAACAATGAATCAGAAAGTGCACTAGAAGCTTCCATTGGGGGGGAAAACCGATTCTTTTGGAAGTTAAACTTCCCCCCATGATTATACCTAATAGCAGCCATCCCCTCCAACACCTCCGCATTGGGGATGGAAACAACACCACCTTCATCTTGAAGATGAAGGGAACTACGAATAGAAGCTTCCGAAACCACGTATGAACGTCCATCTATGGTAGCATGGAGTTCACGTGGACGACCAACCACAGCCACAAGACGAGCAGAAACCCAAAACTGACGAATGACACTATCATAAACAATAGGACACACAGTAAAAGCATACCTGAGGTTTGAAGCCTCAATAAAGTCCAGAAAGTCAGTGAAATCATCACCGTGTGGACCATCTCCTAGATAAGCGACCTTATTATGAGCAGGTTGGTATACTAGGGCAGCCATGGATGTTGATTAGTAAGAATGGAAGATGATTTGTTAGGGTTTGAGAGAGTAGGATCGGATGTGTGTGTGTTATGAGTGAGATGAATGAGTCAAGGAAGGTTAATTGACCATAAATAATGGTGGGAGTAACTGTTCATTGACCCCTAATAATGGGGGTTGCCCTTTCAAATTAGGCAGTTATTGCAAAGTAACCACTTGCCCCTTTTAACATTATTTTCAAATTCCAACTTACCAAAGTTAAATAAGAGGATATATACCAGAATTTGAATGCGTTGACTAAAAGTCAAAGCGCACAATGGTCAATACTAGAAGCAGAATGTGGTCAACAGAAGTCAACAAAGTGAACATTGTCCCAAACCAGTACCAGAAGTCAATCACCACTTGACAAAGAAGGATTTGTATCCACTAGAAGCCAACTAATGATGACTAGAAGCTAACCAATAAGGACTAGAATCCAGTCATGAATGAATATAACCATCAGAAGTGAGCAAAAACCTCCACCAGGAGTAACACACACAACCATAACCTATGCAATATGTTGTTAAAATCTACCAATATGTTAGTCTTATGCACATAAATATGTACACTAAGCCTCCCCTTAGGCTTAGCCTCCCCTTAATTCTAGATCTCAAGGATTGACCATCCCAATGTGAACCACCAAGTGGTTGAACCGAGGACCATCAAAGGCTTTTGTCAACAAATCAGCAACATTATCATCCGTATGAACTTTAAGAACCTGTATCAACCGCTTCTCATTGGCATCCCGTATAAAATGGTGCCGAATTTCAATATGCTTTGTACGTTGATGAAAAACAGGATTCTTCACAATGCAGATAGTGCTTTGATTGTCAATGAAAATTTTGGTGTTCATAAAATTGAACCCATAATCCAACATCTGATTTTGGATCCACAATACTTGTCGACAACAGCTAGCAGCAGCAACGTATTCAGCTTCTGTTGAAGAAGTAGCTACGATCGTCTGTTTCTTGCATTGCCATGAAATAAGTCTTCGACCCAAAAATTGACAACCACCAGTAGTAGATTTTCTGTGATTATTAGCACATGCATAGTCACTATCACTATATGCTTCAAGAACAAAAGGTGATTCTTTAGGATACCACAAACCAAGCTTGGGTTGAGCCTTGATATACTTGAAAATCTTCTTGACTGCATTCATGTTAGAAACCGTTGGAGCCACCTGATGTCTAGAACAAGCACTTACTGCAAACATGATATCCGGACGTGATGCAGTCAAATACATGAGTGAGCCAATCATAGACCTGTACATGTGAACATTTACCGGGGGATCTGGCTAATTCTTGAGTTTGACTTTAGCAACTTCATAAGGAGTTGCTGCTGGTCTAAGAGGATCCATGTCAAACTTCTGAAGGATCTCATGAACATATTTATCTTGACTGATGAATATCCCATCCGACTGTTGCTTGACTGGAAGACCAAGGAAGAAGGAAAGCTCTCCCATAGCACTCATCTGAAATTCGCCTTTCATCAGTTGTTCAAACTCATCACACCATTCCTTCTTAGTAGAACCAAAGATAATATCGTCCACATAAACCTGAACAAGGATAATGTCCTTGGTGTTCCTCTTAAGAAATAGTGTTTTATCAATTGTACCTCTTCTATAGCCATTCTTTAACATGAAAGTTGAAAGACGCTCATACCAAGCTCTAGGAGCCTGATGTAGTCCATAAAGAGCCTTGACCACCTTGTAAACTTTCTTGGGATGAAGTGGATCTACAAAGCCATTAGGTTGAGTGACATAAACTTCCTCATCAATCTTGCCATAGAGAAATGCACTCTTGACATCCATCTGAAAAACTGTAAAGCCCACATAAGAAGCAAAGGCCAAAAACAGACGAATAGCCTCAATCCTAGCAACCGGAGCAAAAACTTCAGTGTAGTCAATACCCTCAATTTGTGTGTGGCCCTGTGCGACAAGCCTAGCTTTATTCCTTACTACAATTCCCCGTGCATCTTTCTTGTTCTTGAGAATCCATTTGGTATTGATTGATGTTTTTCCATCTGGTAAGTCAACTAGAATCCAAACATTCTGAAACAAGAATTGCTGCATTTCCTCCTGCATAACCTCTACCCAACTTTGATCCTCAAGAGCATGAGTGACTGATCTAGGCTCCACCTGTGAAAGAAAACAAGCAAACAAACAGTGTTGAAAGTCCGTATGATTATTACGCTTTTGATCTTCAATATAGCTCACAAGAGCATGATGATTAGACGAGGCCTTCTTATGCATTCTGCGTGTCTTGACAGTAGAACCAGGATCTCCAATGATTTGAGTAGTAGGGTGATCTTTGTGTGATTGCAACACTGGATTGGAAGCTACCTCCACTTCTGGTGCCAAGTTATTGAGATCCCCAACAAAGTCATCATCATATGAAGCAGCGTTGAAAATGCCATCTATTGGTTGTTTATGAATATCATCCAGCTTGGTAGAAGACTTCTTTTGATGGTTCCCCAAATCAGAAGGACTGGAGAATCAAGTATGAGAAGCAGACTCACTAGCCGGAATACCAATAGGTGTTAAACTAGCACTAGGAGTAGTAGCTGGGGTACTAGGAGCAGCTTTGTCAGTAGGCGTATTCAAGGGAAACTCAAAGCCACCTTGAGCAGCTGCTGTAGTAGCTTCTTGTTGTTGTTTGAGTAGGGTGTCAAGAGCTACGTGTGAATCCAATACATCCAATGGAGTTGCATCACTAGGAGGAGTAGGAGAGACCGTGGTGGAGTAGGATGGAACCACAAAAATATCATCCTCGTCATCTGAGTCGGAAAGACTAGAGTGAGCACCTGTACTAGAAGTTGCAACCACTTGTGGACCTGCATCATGGTTAGTTTTGAAACGAAAATATCCTAATGAATCACTAAGATAATCAAGATCAAAATACCATTCAGGACCCTTGCCTTAGATGTTTGACTTCTCTTCAAAATACCTGAGATTTATAGTTTCAATTACTCGCTTGGCTTGGAGATTGTAGACACGATAAGCCCGAGAGTGAGCTGAATATCCCACAATGTATCCTTCATCTGCCTTGCCATCAAACTTCCCCAAATAGTCACTAGTATTCAGAATGGTGACAAGACACCCAAATGGCTTCAAATGAGCAATATTTGGAACTTTGGCGGTTAGGAGCTCATAAGGAGTCTTCTTGTGAGGATTTGTAATAGAAACTCTATTCAAAACATAACTTGCAGTATTAACAGCTTCTGTCCAGAACATGGTTGGATGCTTGGAATCGGAAAGCATTGTTCTTGCTGCTTCTATTAGAGTCTTGTTCTTTCTTTCTGCCACGCCATTCTGTTGAGGAGTTCTTGCTGTACTATAATCTCTTTTGATGCCTTTAGAATTACAAAGTGCTATGAGGTCTTTATTTTTGAACTCGGTTCCATTATCACAACGAATACCTTTAACCTTCTTGGACAACTGGTTCTCTATAAGGGTAAGAAAATCTTTAAGAATTGAGTAGGTCTCACTCTTGGCAGCCATGAAGAACACCCACGTAAACCTGCTATATCCATCAGTTACCACCAGACAGAATTGTTTGTGATCAATGCTCCGAATAGAGGTTGGACCAAATAAATCCATGTGTAGTAGCTGCAAAGGTTCAGTTATAAGGCTGAGAGCAGTAATGGCCTTGAAGGATGCTTTATGTTGTTTGCCTTTGCTGCAAGCAATACAATTAATATCATTTCAAAATGACTTAAGAGGTAAACCAAAGACCAGGTTCATATTCGCTAGTTTGTGAATGGTCTTGAAGTTCACATGCCCCATCCTTCTGTGCCATTGAGTGGCTTCATCTTCTGAGGCTTTAGCAACCAAACATGCTAGTTGACCAGTAGGGTTGACTTCATTCAGCTTGATGCTATAGAGATTGTGTCTTCTAGGGATTCTGAGCAGAACCTGTGAGTCATCCGGAAGTTTAAAGTCTTTGGATAACACAAGTGCATCAGTATCCGTAAAGAGAACAAACTGCTTCTTGTCACAAATTTGAGAGACAGATATCAAGTTGAAGTGTTGAAGTGCTTCCACATAGTAGACCTGCTCAAAATTAAGATTGGGCGTCTGAATTGTTCCTTTGCCAGTGATCCTGCCTTCACCTCCACCAAAATAGACCTTGCCGCCTTGAAATGGTACAAAGTTAGAGAGAAGACTTTTATTTCCTGTCATGCTCCTAGAGCAACCACTATCAACAATTCCTAGAGAAGGATCTTGGTATGGAGTAACCTCCAACAACATGATAATAAAGATGCAAAAGTTAGTGTCTTAAGGGGACCTAAACCTTTTTAGGTTTGAGCCTGCCTTGTGGATCTTTAGTAGAGAGCCAAGAAGATTGATGAGATCCACCATTGTTCTTTGGTTGCCTATGCATCATATTGGTATTATTGTTTGACCAAGAACAACCTGCTGAGGGCTTAACAGCAGTTCCCAAATTTCCCAAACCAAAATACATGTGGTCAAAATTATGTGGATAAATTTGATTAAAATTCTGAAAATAGTTACTGGTGGTTCTATTTGTTGTTAATCCAATGTTTCTCCAATGATCAGAAGCTAATGGAAAGCTCCTTCTAGAAGAAGAAAATGATTAAGCACTAGGATTAAGTCTTCTAGAAGAATATGGAGCAACTCTTGGTGGACCAGGAGCAGGAAATGCTTGATGAACAGAAGAATGTTTGTCATAAAAATCACAATCTTTAATCAAATGAAATGCACTTCCACAAACAAAACATGTTTTAATCGACCTTTTATTAGAATGACATTGTTTCATACTGCTAACTTTATTACACACAATTCTAGGAGAATCAATCTTCCTAGGACTCAATAAACCAGGACTAGACACAGTGGAATTAAAAGTAACTCTCTCTTCACACTTCCTAGCACCAGTAGCAGCATGATCATTCGACTTGGAACTTGTAGGTCTCGACTCTTCACTTGAACCATTTGATGCAGAGTCACTGGCTTTGTCACTGAAAGTACACGAGACAAAGTCATTAGAATTAGTAGAACTTTTTGGGGACTCATGCATCTGTGATCCATCCAAGTCAATATGCCTAGAAATGGGCATGAAAGTTCCAGTAAGAGGTGGAGGGACAGCATGCATTTCTGCTGCTGGTTTAAACCTATTGTAACTAGGTTCTCCCTCTTCCTCTTTGTCGGCATCAAAGACACTCGTAAAAGATAAATCAAACACATCTTCTGAATCAATATATTTATCAAATCCTAACCCTCTTTTAGTCCTACCAGACATGCTACTATTGATTAATTTTGAAAGATTTTTAGGTGCCTTTTGCCATTTTTCAAATCTCAACATTGTAGCATCTAATCTTTCTTTCATCTCCTGTTTTTCTTTGATACTGTCATCTTTTACCTTTTCTGTATATTTAAGCATATTTGTTGTGTTTTCTAAATCGATGCTCAGTATCCTAATTTTATCCTCATACTCACGTTGAGTATCTTGAAGCCACCTTTTTTGTTGTTCCAATGTGTTTAAAGAAGCCTTATAGGCTTGAACTTCTAAAAAATACTTATCATTCTGATCATTTACGTCATTATATTGAGACAACAATTCTGAATATTTATCATGACAACCAAGAGGACAATGTTGTACCTGAGGTGAGATGCCCATAAGAGCAAACTCGTCTGCTTCTTCTGCATCAGATAGATTCCCAGCAATCATTGCAAACACGTCAGTCGAGGACTCAGCTGATTCCAAAGTGGTAGTCTGATGATCATTCCAGTTGACCATAGAGTCAACAGATACCAATGCCTTCTTGTCATCTTTTACCTCCTCAACCTTAAAAGCTGAGTATCTGCTCTTCTCCTGGTCATTCTTGCTAGGGCATTCCCTTGCAAAGTGACCTTGCTGCTGGCAGTTATAGCATCAAACCTTGCTTCTGTCGAACCTTGCAGGCTCCCTTGGGTTATAATTGAATTTTCGACCTGCTTTCTTTTCAAACTTGTGAACCCTAAGAGTGAGCATGGCCATCTGCCATTTAAGATCCATTTCATCCAGGTCAAGTTTATCGACCTGTTTGAAGTCATCAAAAGCAAGTTGTTGTTGAGCATCAACATCAGCCACAAAAGAATGAAGAACGGCTTCTACCATGCTACCAGACTTGGCTGTAGGATCAGGAGCAGAAGTATGCTGAAAAGTATGTTGAGAAGACACAGTATGCTTGGGCTACTAGCATAAGACATGGGACTGGATGCCATAGAACTCACAAAGGCAGAATTAGCAGGAGTGGGAAAAGAATCACTTGAATATCCTCTCACATGAGGTTCAAAAGTTTTCAGCTTATAAAATAAATCATCAAAGTTGAGATAGTCAAGCCCACCTTTTGCTTTTAGAGAGATTACCACCTGATTCCATGAGTATGGTAAGGCTCTAAGAAATCTTGCATTAATATCACCATCGTCAGGTTTTGACCGAAGTTGATTCAATTGGCTCAATATCTTTTGGAACCTGTCATACCCTTGATGAATACCTTCAGTTTCTGAGATTTTGAATTCTGTGAATTCATCTCTCAGCATGGATCTTCGCATTTTCTTTGACTCCTCATTCCCACCAAACCTTGCTTTTATTCCATTCCAGATCTCTCTAGCATCATCCAAATGGTAAAAGTCACCCATGTGATCATCAGGAAGAGATTGAAGCAAAATAGTTTTTGCTTTGACCTCCTTCTGAATGGCTATGATTTCTTCATGAGTTTTAGGGTCAAGAAGAGTAATATTACCATTCTTGTCTCTTCCAGTCAGCTTCCTGCTGTTCCCATTCAGAATAACCTTCCAAAGGTCTTGATCAGTGTTAGTGATCCACCATTCCATCTTCATTGCCCAACTATCATACTCGTCCTTTTTGAGAAGAGGGAATTTCCCATTTGTGTTGGAAACCGTAGCAACGATCTGCTGAGGTTGCACAGTTTTAGGAGTGCTATCTTCTCCTGTTTGAGTAGAACTTGAGGCAGACATGATAAAACAAAAATGTTAGCAATAAAAAATTGATTCTTCTTGTACAGAGACTCTCCCAGGCTCTGATACCACTTGTTGGGTCCACTAGATGTGGATCTTGCAGCCTGTCAGGAACGGTGAACGACTTATGTAATCACAAGTCTATTCACAGAGAGACTCTATACACAATATAAATGCGGAATACAAATATTATAAAGAAGAACAGAATAACTATAAAGACTTGATCCTTTCTAAGGATTTCTAATATTGATAATGACTAGAACTACATTTGATGAAGGTGTCTGTAACCCTTCTGCCTAAGGTTCCTTTTATACTACAAGGAAACCCTAATACATCATTAAACAAAACGTGTAAAACTGATATGCATATCCTTTCCTAACATATCTCATGCATATCCTAACAGAATAATAAATAAATAATAAAGTTTGACTTTAACTAGGACCAGGAGCACGACTTGCCCCTACTACTACTAGGACCAGGAGGAACTACATACCTCCTAGTCTACCTATTACAATTAACTATTCCAATGGTCCTAACAGTCTCCCCCTACACTTATTATAAACAAAGAAAAAGGATAGATACTGCGGGTTGCCTCCCGAGAAGCGCTTGTTTTTGTTAACCGAGTCGTGAGCCTGACTCGACCTTGATAAGCATAGGAAGAAGCTCGAAACACATCCACCGGGATCAAAGACATGGTTTTCGTCCATCAAATAGCACAAACTTAAGGCGAACAAGGCAAGCCAAAGAAGAGTAGGCAAGGTTCCCTTAAGCAGTGATTGAGCACGGTGGTAGCAAAGGTGAGGTGCAAGCATATCTTCATAAGTTCCAAAGATTTTTCATTTTATTTCATCAGATGGATACTGAGATGGCTTAAAAAGTGCAATATCGGGGTCGAACACCTTTTCCTTTAGGGGAAAATAACACTCAGGCTCAACAGATTTTGAAGAAGAGCCGATCATAAATCTAGCAATCCCATCCTCAGAAGGAGGATATAGAGGTGTCAAGACATAAGTGCTGCGGATATCGGTGTCGGCCGGCTTTTTCTCCTTTGAAGCGGGTTTCTTCATATCCAAAGTAGGATAAACACCATAATCATCAAAGTCCAAAGGAGGAGCATCACTCTCATTTGGGAAGTATGTGTTGAGAAAAGTAGCAAAGTCTTCCTCAAATGAGTAGTCATCCAAAGTAGGATCAAGTGTTGTTGGCGGAGGATCTTCATCATGTGAAGAATCACTTGAGAGAGTATCGGCCTCATCAAAATCATCGTAAGTGGGCATGTCTGGATACTTAGAAGTAAAATCGTCATAATCATCTCCATCGGAACTAGAATCATCATCATAAGCATCAAAGATCGGTGGAGAATCATAAATTGGTGGAGGATCAGAATGGGATAGAGAATCATCCACATCATCTTGGAACAATGGATTATCATAGCAAGAATCGAATAGAGGGTTGGTGTAGACGACAAAATCATCAAGCACATTAATCATATTCGCTGATTCTCTTCCATTTGATTTGGTTGTGATCTTCCCCATTTTGAACAGTTGTTGTTCATTCCTGACCCTTAAAATTAACTCACCTTCGGCAACATCAACTAAAGCTTTTCCGGTTCTCAAGAATGGCCGACCAAGTATTAAAGGAATACGAGGGTCCATTTCATAATCAACAACAACAAAGTCGACCGGAAAAGTGAAGGTGCCAACTTTAATGAACACATCTTCGGCAATACCAATGGGGTAAGCGAGAGTGCGATTTGCAAGCTCAAGAGTCATCTTCGTTGGTGTTGTGGAATCCTAAGATTCACGGATCTTTTAGCTACTAGGAATGCATCATGTTCATATGATTAGATAATCAAAGCGGAATTAGAACACAACACATTAACAAGGTGTTTGGGGAACAAGACATGAATTAAAACAAATGGATTGCTAATTATATTTATAATCAACAATCACTAGACGTGTATACATTGAATCCCACGTCTAGTCGACACATGCTTTAGGTTTACATTGTATATGAAAGTTATGAAAAACCTAATAACCCTTGGTTCCTTTTATAGTATAAGGATTAGGGTTTTACAAGAGATAAGAATAAATAAACATGTAAATCTTCTATTTAAATAAACTTATACATAATATATCCTGCATGTTTATCTAAATAGAAGCTTCCAAAGGCTTCTTGTCTACGTTTCTGTCAATGCTTAGTTTATACATGACAATGCTTGGATTGTACATGACAATGCTTGAGCCATCAACCTCCGATTTGCTCTTGTCAACGCTTGATTTGCTCTTGACAACGCTTAGACAAATGTCTTCATGTTTTCTTCATTTTTGAGTTTCTGCCATATCAACTTTTTGACCCAACAATCTTCCCCTAGTTGATGTCGGCAAAACTCTTTGTGTATCTCTTGTAAGTTGTACATCATCTTTAAATTGCTTCCCCTCAATTGTAGCATGTATGTCTTCCCCTTTTTGTCACATCAACAGGGAAATAAACAATTTATGCAATCTTGAAGATTCTCCAAATGTAGGCTCTGTGTAATGATCTTGAAGAAAAATAACTATAATATTCTTGATGTAGAAGTAGAATAACCCAAATCTATGTTCCATGTCTTGTACTATCCATGTGATGAAGAACTTATACCAAATAGAGAAAATATAAGTAGACCTCGATCCCTTGTCAATATTCTCATCCTTTGTGAGACACTGAGCACGATAATGTAACTCCTTCAAGTGTTATGACAAGTCTTCATCACCACCCATGTAAAGCACGAACAAGTTACCTTTAAAGAATAATGTTGACTAGGCACCATCTTTAAAGATATGATAGAACACAAACTCGCGAAAATCTTCTTCGAACATCAAACTTACCATAAGAATTCTTCCCCTTAAGCCAACACCTCTGCATGACGAATTTAATGAAATAACATCTTCATACCATATGTAAAAGGACTTTGATGGATAACTCTTTCACAAGGCTATCCCGATTACATAGTTTAAAATATCCATCAAATTCTCCATGAATTGTTGCGAACTTACTTAAAAATCATTTACTCCTTGTAAAAATATCCGAGCCATAAATATCAACTTGATATTTTAAATAAAAAAACGGAGATTCCATGTACCTTTGCGTGTGAATACCTCCTTTTTGTGTGCTAAAAAGTACCAATTTTCTCAAACAGCAGCTATTCTTTTTGTTATCCGAGAACCCTCACTGTCCAATATCTTAAACACATGTATTGTCCAATATCGGACAAAGCGTATCAACGCTTGAACATGTCGATCTCGGACAAAACGTGTCAGCGTTTTCTAACAACGCTTAACTTATTCTTTGTCAGCGTCAAACTTAAACCTTTTCAGCGCCTAAATAACAAACGTCAGCGTCCAACTTACTTTCTTGTCAGCGACTTGACTCAACCGATGACATCATCTGCAGCTAAAACTCTTGACAGTATACCACTTTCTTTTCTCTTTGAATCATGTCATGTAATTAAGGCATATATTCTTATGTCTCGTTCCACCAGAATATATATATGCCCATGAGATCACGTTTTACATACAATTATCAAAACAATAACATGACATCTCTTTTTGATACACTATATCTTTGAATATTAAACCATAGATGTACCTTTGGACCAGCCATCCTTTTGTCCCACGTTCAGCAGTACCCCACACATATTATATAAATGTAGTCCACATCGATCCCACTGTAGTATATGTTCAATAATAATGGAAGGATATTATGTATATACTGAAAATCAACAACTAATCCCGTGTTTATTTTCTTTTAAAAGCATGACTTATTTGCTTCCTTATACAACTCACATAAATTAATCTGCTGCTCTTCCTTTATATCACAAATCTTTGTTCTTTGAACAATCGTATATCACAAAAAGTCACATCTCATTGGACCACATCAGCCTTTAGTAACTAGCAATTCTTCAAGTCTCTTTCAATATTGCATTAAACCGAATATCCCAATAGCTGCATATCCAAAATTAAAGTATAACATGCAAGTTGTACAAAACCTTTTTGCTTTTGCAGCAACACCAACAGTAGACTACGTCAAAAGTCGCAATCCACCTTAGCTCACATCTTGCATCGAATCATTCTTGTACTCAAAAGTATACCTGCTGACTTTCTTCACACGTTTACACATGTTGCTGTACCATCAATACAGATCTAGGGTTTAAAACCCCATAATAAGGATCGTTACATCAATGAGAGCATAAATCGATCACACCATACTAGGGTTCATCATGGATCCACAAATCCACTCACAAAAGCTAGTACAATATGATCATGAACAACACGCTATCCTTTTCTGTTTAAAAACAATCTAGGGTATGTGGAAAACCCTAGTTCAAGATTTAGAACAAAACAGAAATTCTGAAAAACCATCTCTACAGCTAACTTCGACGCTTAATAACTTTTTCCTGGGAATAAAACTCGACAATCCCTCCGGTGGATGTCTAGATATATGTGTATAGAACACACACAAGAAATTTTGTGACGATCCAACGGTCCAATTAAAAGTTATGACCTTCTGAATACTGCTGCGCACACAAAAACGTCCAGAAAAACCCTAGACGGATTTTTCTTCTCATCACGATACACGAACACCTTGTTGGTCCTAGCATCACGAGCCACGAGGCTCTGATACCAATTTTGGAATCCTAAGATTCACGGATCTTTTAGCTACTAGGAATGCATCATGTTCATATGATTAGATAATCAAAGCGGAATTAGAACACAACACATTAACAAGGTGTTTGGGGAACAAGACATGAATTAAAACAAATGGATTGCTAATTATATTAATAATCAACAATCACTAGACGTGTATACATTGAATCCCACGTCTAGTCGACACATGCTTTAGGTTTACATTATATATGAAAGTTATGAAAAACCTAATAACCCTTGGTTCCTTTTATAGTGTAAGGATTAGGGTTTTACAAGAGATAAGAATAAATAAACATGTAAATCTTCTATTTAAATAAACTTATACAGAATATATCCTGCATGTTTGTCTAAATAGAAGCTTCCAAAGGCTTCTTGTCTACATTTCTGTCAATGCTTAGTTTGTACATGACAATGCTTGGATTATACATGACAATGCTTGAGCCATCAACCTCCGATTTGCTCTTGTCAACGCTTGATTTGCTCTTGACAACGCTTAGACAAATGTCTTCATGTTTTCTTCATTTTTGAGTTTCTGCCACATCAACTTTTTGACCCAACAGGTGTAAGGTCGGGTAATGATAGTGCTGTCCAAACACTTAAAGGCATCAAATTAATACTTGCCCCGAGATCAGCTAGGGCAGTAAATTCTTCAGTTTTGTTAAAAATGCAAGGCAACACAAAACGACCGGGATCTCCAAGTTTTTCCGGAAGTTCTTTAAGAATGACTGCAGAACAGTTTTCATTTAAGCGTGTGTTGACAAGATCAACCAGCTTTTCCTTCTTATTAAGCAATTCCTTGAATGATTTGACAAATTTTGGCATGTGGACAAGTGCTTCAACAAGGCTAATGTTGAAATTCATTTGAGAGATCATCTTCAAATAGTTCGACACTTGAATGTCATCCTTAGTTAGCAAGTTAGGCTTGTCCAAGCGAGAAGGATATGGGATGTTTGGTTTATAGGTGGAAGGTGGGGTTGGTGAAGGGTTATTCTTGGGTACATTAGTAAGAGGTGGAGACGGTAATGGAGAACTAATACTAGGCGTGGGAGTAGGAGGGATAAATGGTGGTGGAGGAGGTGTAGATGGAGTAACTGGGGGAGGGATAGATGGTCCTACTACGGTTGCTCCACTGCGTGTAGTAATAGCACTCACATTCGCTCTTGGGTTGGTGACGGTGTTTGAAGGTAGAGAGCCCGAAGTAGAGGGTTGAGTGGTTGGTAAGAAACTAGTCAACATATTCTTCAAATCATTTGTTTAAGTGCTGAAAGAAGTTTGTATATCATGTCGAAGCTCGAATCTAATGTCATTACCTTGCTTAGTGATATCCCCTTTCAAATTGATAATTTGGCTTTGCAGATTCTTAATTTGCTCTCCTTGGGTTCTCATTAAAGATTCAACATCTTGATTCATGGGTGGGGCTTGTTGAGCAGGTGGGTGATAAGGATTAGAAGCTCGAGGTGGGATTTGGTTGCTTCTATTGTAGTTGTTGTTGGGGTTGTGGTTTTGAGGAGAAAAACCAGGTGAAAGATAGTTTTTCGACCGGTAACTTAGCAAATTTCGATCCCCTTGAGGTCGGGCTTGGTAATTTTCCGGTGAATAGTTACCATAAGCCGCATACACGTTTTTCGGATTGCCTTGAGTAGAAGGACAATCAGTGTATGAGTGAGGACCGCCGCATGTCTCACAAGAAATGGCTACCGCTTTAACTTGTTGTTGTTGGTTTGTAGCGATGAGCAAGATATTTTTGTTCATTTCGGCCATCATGCGGGTGAATTCGGTCATATCGGGGTTTGCTGAAGTAGAAGAAACATTGACTCTCGGGTTATTCATTGAAGAAGTGGAGGAATCCCAATTTTTGTGATGAGTATTCATGTTCTCAATAAGCTCTCTACACTCCTCGGGTCTTCTTTTCATAAATGTGCCACCGGCGGCTGCATTAATCGTATCACGATCACGAAAAGTTAAACCATTGTAGAAAGTATCAATCAACGTAACGGGGAGCATGTTGTGGTTTGGACATCAATCGATCAAAACATTATATCTTTCTCAAGCATCAAAGAGAGATTCATCGGGTTCTTGCATGAAACCGCTGATTTGATTTCGAAGGCTCGTGACCATGGATGGTGGAAAGTAGCGCGACAAAAATCGTTGAGTCATGTCGTCCCAAGTATGAATGGAATTCTTCGGGAGACGATCAAACCATTTTTCGGCGTGGTGCGATAAACTATGTGGGAAGAGTTGAAGGAGAAGGACATCTATAGTAGCACCGGGCAACTTCATGCTTTGAGTAATAGTAATGAATTTGTCGAGGTGCTTGTTGGCATCATCATCCGGCAATCCGCGAAATGGATTAGTTTGCACCTGTTGGATCATGTGATACTTCAACGAAAACTCCGGAGCCGTGATTTTCATCAGCGCAATCGGTCCTCCTCGTCCATATATTGTTGGTTGACAAAGCTCCTCCATTGTCCGAAGATCGGGCTGTGGAAGAACATTGTTGTTGTTATTGTTGAGGTGCGGTGGATTATTGTTGTTGTTTACACCTGCCATAGCTAAATCTTCATGAGTCTCGGGCTCTGGATAAGTTGAAGATCTAGTACGCATACACCTACAAAAACAAAAGAAAAAGATACCAAAGCAATAGACAATATATATACACTATAAAAATAAAATCTTTTTGGATTTTTGAAATTTTTTAATTTTTATGGATTTTTGGAAATTTTTAATTTTTATGGATTTTTGGAAATTTTTAAGCAAGCAAAATAACGTTCACGAGTGAACGGATCCCAAAATTCAACGCGTCTCTCACAGAAAACCGTTAATGTTTACGAAAAGAGCCGGCAGCGGTGCCATTTAATACGAGGCTTTTGCCCAAATAGAAAATTTTATCGTCCGATCTTTTCGAATTGAGAAAGGGAAAAATGTGCGACTCAGTCGTCTTTTGGTGAAAAATAATAGTTTGGTCGTTGTAGTAAAAGGAAAGTGCAAAAACTTTAAAATAAAAAGCAGGTAAAATAAATCTAAACCTAATTGAAAATAAATGACGAGAAATTAAAGCGTGACGAAAAGTAAATAACGCAAACTTAAAACTATCCTAAAGGCAAGCTTAAAATAAATCTAAGGCAAGGCAACTAAAAGTGTAAACTTAAAATAAACTAAAGGCAAGTAAACTTAAAAGTGCGACTTAGGAAAAAGGCGGGAAAAGTAAATGCTTAAAACTAGAAAAACCTAAGTGCGAAAACTATCCAAAAACTAGCCTTATCCGGAATCCCAAATATGTCACTTATCCGCAATCCGTCTAATTCTCTTATCCGGGAAACCACCTATATGCCTTATCTGGAAAACGGACTAAAGTCCTTATCCGGAAAACACACTCTTCGAGTTATCCGGAATCCAAGCTTGTACTCTTATCCAGAATACCCTAGGATTCTTATCCGGAAAAACCCACTTAAACTCTTATCCGGAATAAGCTCTTGCTTATCCGGAAAACAACTTTTCCACCTTATCCGGAATAAGGGTTAATACCATTATCCAGAATACTGGTTTCTACTGAAGCTTATCCGGAAAAACTACTCGGGTCTTATCCGGAATAAGGTGTTTCAACACCTTATCCGGAATATGTTTGTGAGGGCTTATCCGCAATGTGAGGTCCTTTGTGGCCTTATCCGGGAAAAAGGGTAATAACCCTTATCCGGAAAACAGGGGTTTGTAGGCTTCAAGACCCGAATCTTAAAAATAAGCTAGGAAATGGAAATAAGCCAAAAATCAATAAGCTCTAATCTAAAAACTTAACCAAAACACTTTCAAGAAAAAGCTATTAAGCTAAAATTTAAAAACTTTTAAAAACATTAAACAATAAAAATATTAAAAATCAACTTTTTATAAAAATTAACTAATAAGCACTTAATCAATTTTAAGAAAAACACAATAAGCTTATCAAATCAATAAGCTAACACAATCATAATCATAAAAACATAACAAGTAATCAAACAAGCATGACAATAAGATAATAAGCACAAAGATTAACAAAAATAAGAAAGGTAGAATGAGAGATTAAAATAAAACTTGATTAAAGAAAAGATTAAACAACAAAATTAAAAACACTTACTTGGAATTAAAGGAATTAAAGTGCAAGACAAGTATTTAAATTGATAATTAATTAAAATGACATGAAATTAAGGTGGAAAGACTAATGTGTCAAATTAGCTAACAACTCCTAATGACACATTAGGAGTCTATTTATAGTGATTAGGAAAACTAAGCATGTGTTGGTTCATTCTTCTTTCTTTCTCGATTTCTCGTCTTCTAATTTCTTCGACTTTTTTTCGACTTTGTCTCGGGATTAATAAACTCGTCTTGTAATTTCTTCATTAATTTAGACTTGAGTTCTTCGGCTTTTATTAAACTTCCGTCTTTAGACTTTTTCTTCGATAGATCTTCAGAATTGGCCTTGGACTTCCGTTCTTTTGGCACCCTTGATCTTTCGACTTCGTCTTTTGTCTTTTTCTTCGATAAAAGCCCGTGAAAGCCCGTGTTTTCTTCCCTTTTTACATTTTGATCCTAAAATCACAATAAAAACACAAACCATGCATAATTCCGACATTTACGACATAAAATACACGTTATGGTCTTGTTTTCATTATAATTAAGTGGTAAAAGGATGGGTGTTTTCACACCTATCATTTATGCTAAGGTTACAATCTACATTTAGAGATTATGAAGAGGTATCGATGTTATGCAGTGTTAGTATAGTTTGTGTAAAACCCGTATTTATAATACAAGAACCTTAAAAAAATACGCAGTCGCAGTTTTATTAAATCGTGAAGTAATTTGATTATTTAGAAAATAATTAACGCTTATAAATAAGTAATAATGGTTTTATGTATTATTCGATTGTTGGTACTGTTCCTGTGATTTAATAATCTTAAATAATTTAATAGTTGTTTAATCATACACAATAATTTAACTCGTTTATTTTATCTTTTATGTGTTGGTGATATGCGGCTAAGATCATAATTTCACATAATTGTCTGGATGTTTATGCTAAGGTTACAATCTACATTTAGAGATTATGAAGAGGTATGGATGTTATGCAGTGTTAGTATAGTTTTTGTAAAACCCGTATTTATAATACAAGAACCTTAAAAAAATACGCAATCTCAGTTTTATTAAATCGTGAAGTAATTTGATTATTCAGAAAATAATTAACGCTTATAAATAAGTAATAATGGTTATTCAATATTGAGTTAGTACTTTATTCAGAAAATAAAGTCTACGTTTCAGAAAATTAAAACATGAGCACGAGCTAAAATTTATGTCACTGGATTTAAGTCAAAAAATAAATAAATAAAAAGGAAACATATGTATACTACATGTTTACTAAAACAACAAAGAAGAGTAATGGGCTTCTAACCCAACCCAATTTGAAACAAAAACACAGGAAACCAAAACAAGTGTTCCCATTTTCATATTTTACAAAACAACAAAAGAAATTAGGGTTCTATTCCCTTGTTGGCTGCCGACAGATAAGGATAAAAAAAAACGACACTTGTCTTGATCAAAATTTCGTGTATTGGTGGGTTTTTCTTAATCACGATCAAAGGTAATCTTTCCTTTCGTTCCTCCTTATTCATGATCTCCAATCCATAAACTAATCCAAAGCAAATGATTTAATTACTTAAAACACGAATTAAAGGGTGTCGGGTTTTATGTTAAATCAGAAAGAAACCGAGACCAATAGGTCTCGGTGTGGTGGTGTTGTTGCCCATCCGCGACCCAAAACAGGGGCGGCTTGGTGTTTTCTTGGCCCATCCGTGATCGAACAACCCCAAACATGGGACACGAGCCAAAAGGGTTGTTTTTGTTTGCCCATACCTGAATCAAACGCATGCAGGGGGTGTTTGAGTCTAACTCACAGCAAAAGGGGTGTTTGGGACTGCGAGCAGTGGGAACCACTACATTAGCAGTGGTAACCACTACACTAACAGTGGGAATATATAGCAAGCAGTGGGAACATATAACATAGCAATGGGAACTTTAAACAGTGGGAGACATTATACAAGCAGTAGCAACTGGCACTAGGCCAGTGGCTACTCCTGGGTGACGTCAACAACAGGGGGAAACCGCGACAATGGTCGTGGTGTACTCGGTTTGGTTAACCCGAGACATGGGTGTCTCGGGGAAGGTTTTTAGCACGGGTTTCGGGATAACTAGTATTTATGAACACGAGGATATTATTTATATTAATAAAATCATTTTATAAGGAGTTTTATAAATAGATTAATTAAACTGTTAGATTGTATTAATTTAATTAGTAAAATTAATCGATTTTATTTTATTCTTTTTATTATTTTTAAAACGTGTGATTTAATTAATATTTTTCAATTAAACGAATTTAGAAACTTGCTATCTATATCAAATTACGATTTATAGTAATAATAATTATATCAGATTACGATTTATAGTAATAATAATTATATCGGATTACACAGTATATTGTATTCAGATATACAGAATATACGTTAATCAGAAATATTAGAACAATCAGATGTATCTGTTTATATACAAACGGTAATACAAGAATAAATAAATTAAAATAAGAATAGTTAAGATCATTAACAGTAAACAGTAGTCAGACAACTTATTATGCGTCCGTTATTTATGTAGTATCCGTGAAGTCGGAGTAAATCTTTCAGCTTTCATCCTTATTTCAATACTGGACTCGAGGTACGGATTTCCGTCCTTTCAGTAAGGACTTCCTTTCTATGCATGATTAGGATTCCCCGTCTGCAGCCAAATGTCTTCCTCGGTATATGTTATAAATTATCAGAAATTATTTTGATAACTAAGATATTTCCTGAGCCTTATATACAAGCATGACCAATTAGTCGTAGTAGTTACGGAGGTACCGTAACCATGACACTTGAGGCACCGGTGTCATGACTCACCTGTAGGAGAGTGATATCCTGCAGCGTCCCAGTCAACTCAGCTTGGCCCTTTTATCAGTATTATTATTGGGGCGTATAGATGCATCCTAGGCTATCAGTTTACAGCTATCAGGTGAATGTGGTGTGTGCTCTACATCCTTCACATTGGATCTGATCCCTCCACCCAGCACATTATTTAGAGGTCACCCCTCTACAGCATGACGAGGTCACCCCTCCAGTTATTCATGCAACAGTTGTTACAGCACATGACCTATATAAGCTCTTGGCAATTAAAATACAGTAAATGCATGTTTCAGATTTAACAGATAACAGTTCAACTTTATTATTTAGGGGTAATTCCATATATACCCAATCAAAACCTTCTAATGCCATATTTGTCCAACAAAAACTTATAATACCATATTTATTCAATTTAATTCCAAAATTTGTCATATATACCTATTCTATTTTTAAATTAATTAAACAACAATTAACAATATTAAATACCTATCATACCCTTCATCTAAATCTGGATCCATATACATTCAAAGTCTAAACTGTGACAGATTAACAACCATGGTCTAGTTAGTAAATATTCTTGTGTATTACTTTCAGCCACTAGTCTATACCTTTAGGATACATAACGTTGAAGAGCTCCATGCATCCCAAAGCATCTTCTCTTGTGCATCAATTTTAACTAGTGTCTTCGAAATAAATGTGACGTTATCTGTGATGATAACTAATTTTGGATATGTGATTCACACACATATAACGTCACAATTAATTTGGATACAAAAATAAACAAGAAGTGTTATAAACCTCAATATAAGTTATCAATATGTGTGATCTCAGTAGATTGAATTTTTTTTGCTGATTGAACTTTGTGTCTAAACTTTTAACATGCTATTCATATATAAGCAGATCTATGTTTCATACAGTGTATATTTTTTTATCACCTGTCATTTTATCATACTCGTAAATCATGATACAGAATATAGAGTATATAATACTCATGTTGCTGAAAGAAACTGTCGAAGTGACCATATATAAGGGTAAAATAGTCTATAAGTTTTAAATTGATTATTAGTAAGGTTTTAAAAAGAGTTAAAATAAATAAATTAGTAAAATGGGTATATATGACAAAATTGTGATTAAATTAGGTAAATATGGTATTATGAGTTTTTGTTGGACAAATATGACATTAAGAGGTTTTAATTGGGGATATATGGAATTACCCCTATTATTTATAAATCAGACTTTTCAGATTATACACAGATTTTCGCTGAAACTTTACTTATCAGTTTTACAGCTTCAGTATTTTATCATCTGCTTCATTTCATTATTTCTTATCATGCTTTATATCCGTTCCCTGGGTGTTATGCTCAGCCGTAGTTCCTTTCATGTTCTAACGGCAGGTACACCAGGACGCTCTTAGGATTCTGAGAGCATGTGCATTTGGATGGAAGCTACACAGACTTCTTACTTTATGCACTTCTTACATTATTCTTCTTAATTGGACATTGTTTAGTCCTTTCCTTCAGTATTTACTTTTTATGTTTTGAGCTTATGTTTGGATTACCGATGTTTGATTCCGGTATTTCCTTTATGGTCAGTTAATGTTTTAGGACATTTACCTTATGCTTTGATGACACGCCATAAATACACGTAACGGTTCACTTATCTAAGTGGGGTGTTACAATTATGGTATCAGAGCCTGGTTCGACCTGTAGGCTCTAAAACTTGACATGTGACTAGTGGGTAGTCACCAGAAACTTCCCAGATTTTGGCGTTGTTATCTTTCATGTTTCTCATGCATTTATCAGTCAGTTTTCTTCTTTTATCAGTCAGTTTTCTTAAATTTTGACTAAGTAAAAGGTTGGTACAGGACTGGCCATATTTAGTCGCATGTGCTTTTCTACGAATTTTGTTTTAGTGAACTGCCCATAGGCGTTCACCATTGCCTGTTCAGATTTTGTATTGGTAAACCGACCCATAGGCGTTCACCCTTACTCATGACAGATTCATGTTTTCAGTCGAATGTTATTAGGTGAACTAACCCATATGCGTTCACCATTTCTCAGGTCAAATTTCATACTTTCCAGTCGAATGTTGTTTTGTGAACCGATCCATAGTTGTTCACCTTTGTCATAGCATGACATTTTTAGAAAATTTTGACAAGTCTGGATTGGACTACAACCAACCATATTTACTCCCAGATTGTAAATTTCTATACATGACAGTTCTCATGAAATTTTGACAAGTATGGATCGAACCAGAATCGCCCATACTTAGTCACATGTTTTCTTCTTTGAATTCTGTGGATTGAACCATAGCCATCCACATCAGTTGATGTTAAACCTCAGTTAATTATCTTTTCATGTTCTTTGTATCAGACATCAGTCAAATTTCATGCTCTCACGTGAAGGTCATTTTCATGCTGAATAAGTTTCATGTCTCCTTACAAGAATTATGTTTTCAGCAAAGTAATGATGTTTTCATGCGAAGACACATAAGACTTTTAGCAAAACTCCGTTTCATGATAAATCATGTTTGGTCTTCATCAATCATGTCTTCATGCTAACCATTGATGAAACTCCGTTTAATCATACTTTTGAGCCTCTATACAACCAGCATTAAGCCTACGCAGGAATTGTCAGCCTATCATGTTACTCATTTCAGTTCAGTTTGCTAACAGTTTAAATCAGTTTATCCTTACCTTGATCATGTCAGACGATTGACACCAATATCGATCATATCAGCAAATTTTCAGCGGTACTACATGCACAGTAATCATCGTGTACTTCACGTACAGTATTCAGGTGTACTCCATTTACCTTACTCTATGGGTATTGTTAATCGATCCTTAATCATCTCAAGCGTTTCCACCTGTCGATATTCTACCAGATACTAATGCTGCTAACACTTCGAAGACCTCACGAATGCTGATGCTGCTGATGCGTTGGAGATTCCACGAGATGCTGAGGCTGTTTATACTATGAAGACTCTGTAGAACAAGGACGAAAACTATAAATTTTGAAATTTCTGACAAGAATAAACTTCTATCATCAGACACTACCATTCTATTCCATGCTTTTACTTTCTCAGCTATATGTCACACCTCACCCAGCTAACTTTCATTTAAAAGAGTGGGAACCGGAACCAGCCGGCCACTCAGCAAAATAGTTACTTAAATCACAATCATGATAATGACCGTCATAGATTGACAAACAAAGCAGTAGTGACAACCACCGTGCTTATAATTAATCTATCAGTAACCATCGGAACTTCGGAACGGACGTGACCATAAATACAGAGGTCAGTAGTCTAACCGGTCCGCCAACCCTAGCAGTCACCAAAATTTTCAGCCTTGTTCACTTTCACCTACTAAAATACATGTCAAGATATCAGTCAAGACACAGACCTCAGGTATTCTTTCTGAAGACAGTTTTCAGAACACCAGTCTAGGTAAATGTCATAAGAGTGTTGTCTTTAGGTACGAGTCAAGACTCATAATTTCGGTATACCTTCTAAAACAGACCTTAAGAAATTCAAGGTACCATCCACGAATAAATCAAAGAATAAAAGATTCAACCACCACCACTGGAGTATTATTCAGATTAGACACGCAGTATTCATTCTGTGAGGTTACAGACGAACACATTCAGTGTAAGTCGCCATGTTTACTTCACGTATTCCTATGTCAACTTTATCTTAAATCGGGTAGTTACCTGCCTCTCAGCTAGAAATGACTTAACAGTATCACCATATTTACTAAAGTTTTATTCCCAGTTAACGACGAGATTCGCCTTACTAACTCCTGAATATGTTCATTATACTTCCTGCCAGAAAATGTCCGTACCAATTGTTTCTACCTTACCAGCGTGTAACTTGTCAGTCCAAGCAACGAAGACTTACAACTACCAGTTATAAATCCACTTCTGAAGTTCCTTAAATTCACGATCAGCAGGTTATTCCAGAGTTTTCAGATAAAATTCTAGAAGGTTCCTAGAAATTCCTTCCTCACCACGAGACAAAATTTAACATCGATCTTGTCTTAAGAACGGGACCTGTTTTCATAACTTCTTATCGCATGGCCCTAGCTAAGCTAAAAGAGTTGCGGGATTTTCTGCGAGAGTTACCCAAACGAGACTTTATACGCCCTAGTGCACCATCAGGAGGTGCACCATTTTCTGTCTATCAGAAAGAAGGCCTGTATCATGAGATCATGTATCGAGCACCGGAAGTTTTACAAGATCACCATCCTTGATCGATGTTCATCTCACGTATAAAAATCTACCTGATCTGCTACGATATCTTAAATATTTTCAGAACAATTCCCGATCATGCTACCATCAGCGGTAAGAGAAGGAACATAATATGTTCCAAGATTGATTTTACGCGCGTTATTGTCGCTCTAAAATCTTAAGTTATACGCCTGGGCTCCCTAATGCCCCATATAGAGTATGAAAATTATGAATAAATTTTTTTTACGACTTCGCAGACAAAATCGTCAGTATGTTCTTTGATAACATCCCGATCTCCTAATTTCTGGAGAAGAACATGGAAATCATCTTTTCACGATCCTGTAGATTTTCTGATAGGAGGAAATTATATACGTAACATTACAGATGTGAGTTCCAGATGAATAAGGTGGCATTTATGAGCCACCCTATTTCAACAGAAGAAATTTCAGACAGTCCTAGGAAGAGGAAGGCCATCATCAGATGGTCAAGATCGACACCTGTAACTAAAGTACAAATTTTCTAGAACTTAGTTGACTGATACCGTAGAGATTGCGGACAGTTTCCACGATTAGCCTCCCATGGCTAAGCTTACGCATAAAGGAGATGACCTACACTAAAACTTTGTATCGCATAAGATCCTACGCTAGGAGAGATCTATTATTACCCAGACTCAAAATTCTTTCATGACTATTGTAACATCCCGCCTACTCAGACTATAATATTGTCCGCTTTGCCTGCAGGCTCACGGCTTTGCTTTGTGGCCCTTGTGTGAGTACTTCCCGCTAGGTCACCCAATCTAGTACTACTCTGACATGAACACGCTTAACTGCCAGTTCCTAAGTACCCCACGTGCAGTAGACCACAAAACGCGTTGTGTCATGAGAAGGCGACTGTTATCTTATGAACCATAGATCTCTCCTGGCCACAGACGATGTGGAATTTGCCTAGGGTGTCACAATCACCCCCCCCCCCTTTGGGACTCATCGTCCTCGATGAGGTTTTCCCCACCATCCCGAACGACTCAGGAGTGGCTCTGATACCACTTGTAACATCCCTCCTACTCAGACTACAATATTTTCCGCTTTGCCTGCAGGCTCACGGCTTTGCTGTGTGGCCCTTGTGTGAGTACTTCCCGCCAGGTCAACCAAGCTAGTACTACTCTGACATGAGCATGCTTAACTGCCAGTTCCTAAGAACCCCACGTGCAGTAGACCACAAAACGCGTTGTGTCATGAGAAGGCGAATGTTATCTTATGAACCATATATCTCTCCTGGCCACAGCCGATGTGGAATTTGCCTAGGGTGTCACAACTATTCACCCAGATTCCACCAGAATGTACCATAATTCCAGGCATAATTTTAATAGAAGCAGTATAACACAATTGATGCAACTATGTTCATATCTGGATGCCTGACATACCACAGGTTCAAGATTGAACCCCGCCATGGTAGTGAGTTACTACAACCCTTAGAAATTTCCGAGAAGAAATGAGATAAGATTCCATGGAGGTTATTGTCAGTTACCATAGACTCAGGCGAAGCATGATGCTATCTAAGTTGTTGTTAACCACTTAACCCAACATACACGTCTTCTTTCATCTGAAATGATTACGCAATAGCATGTCTACAGAAAATTCAGCAGTAAATCGTATAATTTCAAGGTATTCATCAAAAATCATGTCAGATAGAGTTCAAGCTCACGTTATGTTCACGATCACGTGTACGTTCACGTTCACTTTACGGTTACGTTCATCTTCGCGGTTGCATCTCACATTCACATTATGATGTGTTTTAGTCCATAATTTGGGTTATCTCAAAGTTTAAGTTCATGTTCGCGTTCATGACATTGTTCACGTTCAGGTTCGTGTTCCATCTCGGGATACACGTTCCATAGCTTGTTACCGAATATGGTTACAGAAAGTATAAGAAACCATACTCAAGTTTAGCACAGATATTCCATAAGCAGGCAGACGTTTCACATCTCAGGCCGTATCGTTTGGCATTACTTCTTCAGTCAGCATACGTTCATGATATGTTCTAGCATCACGTCCACAATATATTTCACGTATCACGTTTACAATATATTCCATGCCCAGTGTTTCTCATATAATCGTGAACCACGTTCACAATTGCTCATGTAGCACGTTCATAATTGTTCACGTAGTTCGTCCCTATATATTTTCAGCATCCTGCCCAAAGATATAATTGTTATCTCTTCAGGATAATTGTACGTACCTTTTCATACTATGACTTGTTCATTCTATCAGATTCAGAAAATTCATCCTAAGTATGGAACCAGAAACTATTTCAGCATTCATCAGGACAAGGTCATCAGGACCAAGATTTTCATTGTGTTTCGACATTTGAAGGAGTCGTTTCGAGTGGGAAGCCACTCAGAACGGAGGATTCCATCCGGACCTCTCATCCATTTGCCTTCAATAAATCCAGTCAAGTTCTTTCAATCATGTCACGTTCAATGTTCACTTCAGTCATGTCACGTTTATACCATTTTCAACAGCATTATGTTCTGATTCGAGGACGAATTATCCTTTTAGCTTACATGCCTTTTCAGCTTACGTGATCTTTCAGTTCTTATAACTTCATCAGCTTATTACATTTAGTTCGAAGACGAATTTCCCTTTTTAGAGGGGAAGAATTGTAAAGCCGCAGCATAATCGCATCCTTAATTCGAGGACGAATTATTTTTTTTAGAGGGAAAGAATTGTAAACCCGTATTTATAATACAATAACCTTAAAAAATACGCAGTCTCAATTTTATTAAATCGTGAAGTAATTTGATTATTCAGAAAATAATTAACGCTTATAAATAAGTAATAATGGTTATTCAATATTACGTTAGTACTTTATTCAGAAAATAAAGTCTACGTTTCAGAAAATTAAAACATGAGCACGAGCTAAAATTTATGTCACGGGATTTAAGTCAAAAAATAAATAAATAAAAAGGAAACATATGTATAGTTGTATACTACATGTTTATTAAAACAACAAAGAAGAGTAATGGGCTTTTGGCCCAGCCCGCTTTGAAACAAAAACACAGGAAACCAAAACAAGTATTCCCATTTTCATATTTTACAAAACAACAAAAGAAATTAGGGTTCTATTCCCTTGTTGGCTGCCGACAGATAAGGAGAAAAAAAAACAAAAAAAAAACGGCACTTGTCTTGATCAAATATTTCGCGTATTGGTGGGTTTTTCTTAATCACGATCAAAGGTAATCTTTCCTTTCGTTCCTCCTTATTCATGATCTCGAATCCATAAACTAATCCAAAGCAAATGATTTAATTACTTAAAACACGAATTAAAGGGTGTCGGGTTTTATGTTAAATCAGAAAGAAACCGAGACCAATAGGTCTCGGTGTGGTGTTGTTGTTGCCTAGCCGCGACCCAAAACAGGGACGGCTTGGTGTTTTCTTGGCCCAGCCGTGATCGAACAACCCCAAACAGGGGAAACGAGCCAAAAAGGGGTGTTTTTGTTTGCCCAGACCTGAATCAAACGCATGCAGGGGGTGTTTGGGTCTAACTCACAGCAAAAGGGGTGTTTGGGACTACGAGCAGTGGGAACCACTACATTAGCAGTGGTAACCACTACACTAACAGTGGGAATATATAGCAAGCATTGGGAACATATAACATAGCAGTGGGAACTTTAAACAGTGGGAGACATTAGACAAGCAGTAGCAACTGGCACTAGGCCAGTGGCTACTGCTGGGTAATGTCAACAGCAGGGGGAAACCACGACAATGGTCGTGGTGTACTCGGTTTGGTTAACCCGAGACATGGGTGTCTCGGGGAAGGTTTTTAGCACGAGTTTCGGGATAACTAGTATTTATGAACACGAGGATATTATTTATATTAATAAAATCATTTTATAAGGAGTTTTATAAATAGATTAATTAAACTGTTAGATTGTATTAATTTAATTAGTAAAATTAATCGATTTTGTTTTATTCTTTTTATTATTTTTAAAACGTGTGATTTAATTAATATTTTTCAAGGAAACGAATTTAGAAACTAGCTATCTATATCAGATTACGATTTATAGTAATAATAATTATATTAGATTACGATTTATAGTAATAATAATTATATCGGATTACACAGTATACTGTAATCAGATATACATAATATACGTTAATCAGAAATATTAGAACAATCAGATGTATCAGTTTATATACAAACGGTAATACAAGAATAAATAAATTAAAATAAGAACAGTTAAGATCAGTAACAATAAACAGTTGTCAGACAACTTATTATTGATCCCAAACTCAGATCTTAAACCTTAATAGCTTGTTTAAGGGTTGTGATAGAAAGAAAGAATTAAATCTAACACTAGAGAAACTTTGCAAAGCAAAGTAACTAAACAAGATGCGGAATATAATGTTTAGCACAAGAACAATATGATTGAAGCAAACGTTGAACTTTAATATATCAATGATATACGAATACCCTAAAATGGTATTAGGGTTTACAAAACCTTAAAGTATGATAATGAAAGACAATAGAGAAAGACACACTTTGCATGCTAACCTAGTGAGTCCTTTTAGAGGCATAAGGACTCACGTACAAGATCACTACTAACAAACTTGGAAAGTATTAAGGAGTAGTTACATAAACGCGTAAAAATCTATTCCAAGTTTATCTCTGACGGCAGGGCCTTTGACTTCAGCAGGGGAACCAATCCCCCTGCCTTTGTTATTTGGCAGGGGGAACTTACTCTAGCAGGGGTACGGATAATCAACTAGCAGGGGTAACAAGTATGCATAGATATATTCCCAACAATCCTCCCCTAAACTTGTGCTTTCCCCTAAAGACAAGTTTCTGAATAAATCCTAGTTGATGAGGATGCTTACAAACTTTCTGGCCAAATCTGACTATGCATCATCCTTACCAGATCATAAGCAACAGGCGTTTTAGCATCTACAATCAAATCAGCCTGTGCTAGTTTCTTCAAGGTCTCCTGAGTGAAGGGATAATAACGATGATTGATCAAGTACACACTTACTCCTTCCATTACTACCTCATAGACCCCAGAATTGGTAAACAGCTTCCAATACAACAAATCTCCTTTATTCACTGCATCAAATATAGGATCAAATAACTCATGCTCATACATCCTATGCATGCACTCCCAGATTACCCAATCCTTCTCCACACCATCCATGGTGGGAGGTTTTGCAGCAAAAGTCTTTTTCAAATTTTCCACAGATCTTCTAAGTCCTCACTATCCAAGGTTTGAAACATGACATCTAGACTTAGAAATGTCTGTGCTGTATTGTCAGCTCTTGTAAGCATCCACCAAGTCCTCCCTTTGTGTTCATAAACAGCATACTCTATGATAGCAAACTTCTTTCCAAGTTCACTAGGTGAGATGTCATCATTTTCCTGCAGAATTAGCTGTTTATCAATTTCTTCATTTGAAGGACGTTGAGACTCCTTAGTAACTGTGCCAACTTTCTCCATTCTCTTGAGTCTTTTGGCTGCTCTTTTTACATTAAGTACAGACTTCTCAAACTCTGGAAAACTTTCACCTGCTTGATGTAATGCCCCTGCTTGTGATGATGCACCTGCTTGGGATGATGCACCTGATTGTGTAGTTTCCAAAGTTGTTCCTTCAGCCTTTCTTTTCTTGGATTCCCTAGCTTTCTGTAACATTTCACTTTGTCTCCTAAGATACTCAGCTTCCTTAGGAGAGTTCATAGTCATCCAATCTTCCACATCATATTCTCTTAAGACTGGTCTGACTGCTCTTTTTATAGCTTCAAAACTCATATTTGTGAAGTCCCCATCCTTCCACTTCTTATGTCTCTTGAGCAAAACTTTGTAGTGTTCAAGTTGCCCTTTCTCAGAAGTTAAATACTTCTCTCTCTGAATTTGATTTACCCTCCTTTCCAGATACTCAGTTTGATATTTGGAAACAAGGCAAGTCAACTCATACCTTTCTTCCAAAGGAGCATTTATTAACTCCTTCTCCCATTGATCTAGAAATTCTCCAACATGAGGCACCCTGTCATCCAGCTCTCTATGCATAATCTCAACCTGCTTGAGCATATCTTTAGGCCTCATCTTCTGCATTCTCTGATTCTGCATATCCATCTCCTCTTGTTGTAGCCTAAGAGCTACTTGTGCATCATGTGCTTCTTGAGCCCTTTGCTGTTCAGGAGTTCTATGCTTGTATTTTCTCTTGGGCTGTTCAACCATGATTCCTTTTCCTTTGTCTTTTGGATCCACTGCTGGTGCTGGTTTAACTTTAGATGCAGGTTCTTTGATTGTAATCTAATTCTTAGCAGGGGAACGACTTACAGCAGCGGGATCAACAATGGCAGGGGAAACTTTTGAAGCAGGGGCTTCTTTTTGATTGCCCATAGTTAGCAATGTTTGAGCAATCTCTTTAGTTGCACTCCCCTTATCACTTCCCTTATCAGCACTTCCTTTCTCAATCCCTTTCTCAGCACTTGCTATCTTTCCTTTTACACCACCAAGATATGAATAGTACTGAGTAAACTCTTCTGTATTTGGAACTTCCTCCCCTTTGGAAGCATCCTCATCTGTTGATATGATAAGCCTGGGCTTTCTCCTCCCCTCAAGTGTGGCAAGTCTGGTTTCCAAGTTATTGATAACCAGGCCTTTCTTTTTGACATTTTGTACAAGTTGTGCATTCTGCCTTTTCAGACTCATGCACATTTTCGTCAATTCTAAAATAGTCATAGGTTTCATGCTGCTCTCAACCCTAGAAGGGTATTTATCCCCTTTTTGGATATCATGGAGTGAGGGAGAGGACTTACTGATGGTGTCACTATCCTGCTCACCCCTTGAGGATGAGACAGTAGTGGCAGCCAAACCCTCAGTTTGCTCCAAACCCTTGGAGACTCTCCTCTCTGCTGCTTGTGAAGATTCACCAGGCAAGGGAGACCTGGCAAACCTGGATTTAGATCTCCTTTCATGTTGTGGATCAGCAGGGGGTAGAGGACTGACAGGGTGTAGTTTCTTGGCAGGGGAATCAGAAGGTTTGTGTTTAGCTGTTTGAGTCTTGGCTTCTTCCTGTCTGATTTGTTTCATCATAATTGAAGTGAGTGGAATGGACCTGCCAGAAAACTGTGGTGATGGTGCAAGAAGTGTGGTGAATAATTTGGTGGTATGTTTGGTTGCTGAAAAGTAGTTTTTGTGTTTGATTGGACCATGATCACTCATATTCAGCAGAAGTTCTATAAACCTTGGGTACATACAAAACTTTGTATTGCTTGAAACATTTTTAACCATTCCTTTGAAAATTATTTGAGAAAAACAATACTTCCTCCCTGTTGCTAAGCAGATCAGGGCAGAAGCCATCTCACTACCAAATTCATTGAAAGCAGTGGTTTTTGGGGACAAACATTGCAAAATTGTATGAATCAAATACTTCCAATGTGGGGCAAACTGACCTTTAGCAAACTTACATTTTTGGTCTTTAGAAAGAGTGTACCCCAATTTAACAAGACCCTCAAAGATTTCAGCCTCAGATAGGTTGGTTATCCCATCCTCATCATTAAGAAGAAGATTGTCCCTGATGGAGGCAAGTGTAATCACCTTGGGATGACCATCTACAGTGCTTTGAATTGTATCCTCTCCATTCACTGTTTTGGTCATAGATTTAGACCAGAACTGCTGAATGTGTGAGGTATAAATTCTAGGGTTGATGAGAAGGGCCACTCTAAAATATGAGGACTTTAGAAAGGCCACAACATCAACAAACTCTACTGGTTCATCATGTAATAAAGCGATTTGATTATGATTAGCAGCAATTTTGAGAGGCATGATAAAGTTTGAAAATCTTTTTAAGGTTTATAAAGGTGAGAGGTAGGTGGGATTTAGTCGAGAGAGAGAGATGGACCTGCTGGTGAAGGGAATTAAGTTTTTATAGGCGAATTGAAGAGCTGTGATTGGACCAAATTTTCAAATTGCAAAAATATCAAAGATAAATCTTGATAAAAAAGTAATTTATTTGAAATAATAAAGTAAAGATTACCAATCAACGAAGAAAGCGCCTTAAATATCTTTTAAAAACAATACAATATTCCCTAACCAAAATTTGTGCAAGCAGGCCCAACGGCTATGAACAGGGTAACGGTATTTTCGGTCAATGGTCAAACAGGGGAATGATATGAAAGCAGGGGAAGCAAAAGGTAAAAGCAGGGGAAACTTTCCTAGGGGTATTAGACTAGTCATGGAGAGACCAATGCTAACTAGCTCTGCTCTAATACACACACTTGTATACACAAGATAGATACATAGAAACTCAAGAGTCCTCTATTCAGCAAAGGTATAAGCACAAAAAGTCAACACATAAGTCACCCTGCACCAGGTCAACCCAAGAAAATATGCATACCCTAGTCACCATCCCTACCTTTTCCCTTACCTATGGTCAGTTAGTCTTGGCAATGTGTACCACACATCTGTACTTGAACAACAAGCTGTTTTGATAAAAAAGTGCAAGTACCCATTACAGTGCCTCAAGGTTTCAGAGTTCTGACAAGCTTTGCAGCAAGTCCTCATCACCTTGAACCCTTACTCACCAATGGATATGACCTAAGATCATATATGAGCATCCTAATGATACCCTGAGTCCTAAAGATGTGACCTAACCTCCCCTTAAACATAGAGCATATACCTGATTCACCAATGAGAATAGTATGCACCATATGGAACTCTACATTGTTAGTCTAAAACCATATATAACCACTTTTTAAAAAGAACAAACCCAGTTTAAAGAGAAAAACTCTCCTAGCAGGGGAATGAACCCCCAACAGGGGGATCTGTGTTCAAAAGCAGTGGAATGAAAAGTGATGGAAAAAGTGACTAACAGTTATACAACAACAGTAATAAAGCAACCCTGAATGTACATGACATAATAGACATCCATTTTAGGGAGTAACTATTCCAATACCTGCAACCAGGTACTGAAACCTCCCCACTTCAAAAGCTTTTGTTAATAGATCAGAAACATTAAGTTCTGTATCAATTTTCTCAGGGACAATTAGTCCTTTTTCAAAACAATCTCTGATAAAGTGATGTCTTATTTCAATATGCTTAGTCTTGCTATGAAAAACAGGGTTCTTAATAATGCAGATGGTGCTGTTGTTGTCAATAAATATCTTGGTTTTAAGAAAGTTATACCCATAATCAAGCAGTTGATTCTAAACCCAAAGTACTTGACCACAGCATGCAGCAGATGCTACATACTCAGCTTCAGTTGTTGATGTGTCCATAATAGTCTGCTTCTTACATTGCCAAGATATAAGTCTGCTTCCCAAGAATTGGCATCTCCCTATTGTAGACTTCCTATCATTGTTGTCACCAGCATAGTTACTATCTGAGTAAGATATCAACTCAAATGGTGACTCTTTGGGATACCAAAGTCCTAAGGTTGGATGGCACTTTAGATACCTAAAAATTCTTTTTACAACAAATAAATGACACTCTGTTGGTGCCACCTGGTATCTTGCACATAAGCAGACTGCAAACATGATGTCAGGTCTTGAAGCTGTGAGATACATGAGAGACCCAATCATAGACATGTAGTTCCTGACATCTATAAGCTTTCCAGGACCATCTCTGCCCCATGGATGATCCTTTTCCATTGGTGTGGACACCTTCTTGCCCTCAAACATGCCAAACTTCTTCACAATCTCAGCCACATATTTGTCTTGTGAGATAAATATCCCATCTTTCCGCTGCTGAACTTGTAACCCCAAAAAGAAGTTTAGCTCTCCCATGGCAATCATTTGAAATTTATCCTGCATCAATTTTGCAAACTCTTAGCTAAGCATAGAGTTAGTGGATCCAAAGATGATGTCATCAACGTAGACCTGAACTAGCAGAAGGTCACCCTTTTGTTTCTTAGTGAGCAGGGTTTGATCAATCTTTCCCCTGCTAAAGCCATTATCCAATAGATACTTAGAGAGAGTCCCATACCAGGCCCCGGGAGCTTGGTGAAGTCCATACATAGCCTTTTTCACCTTGTATACCTTGTCTGGATGTTCTGGGTCTTCAAACCCTGGAGGTTGCATAACATAGACTTCTTCATCAATGGTGCCATATAAGAAGGCACTTTTGACATCCATTTGAAAAACAGTGAAGTCCATAAATGAAGCATAAGCAAGGAATAATCTAATGGCTTCAATTCTGGCAACTGGAGCAAATACTTCCTCATAGTCAATTCCTTCTTCCTGTGTATACCCTTGTGCCACCAGTCTTGCTTTGTTCTTGACAACTATCCCCCTTTCATCCTTTTTGTTCCTGAGTACCCACTTTGTCCCAATGGGCCTTGCCCATTTTGGACAATCTACTAGAATCCAAACCTCTTGAATATCAAACTGTAAAAGCTCCTCTTGCATGGCTTCAACCCAGCTTGGGTCATTTAAAGCCTGAAAAATCTTCTTTGGCTCTTCTTGTGACAAAAATGCAGTAAACAGACAACACTGCATGTTGTCATGATTAAACTTCATGGTGATGTTAGCAATGAAGTTGTGCTCCTTTGCTGTATACCTTGTATGTCTAGGGGCTTCAGGATCACCAATGATTTGAGAGATAGGGTGATCCTTATTGATTCTGAAGGTAGGCTGCATGATTACTTTTGTTTCATCTTCTTCCAAATCAGAATTGATGGGGCTGTTTTGATTGGGAAAGAAGTCCTCAAAAGAATTTCCAAAAGATACAACATGGCCTAGAGATGGGTGCTAATGAGCTGAATGTAGCTCTGAGTAACTTGGACCTCCACTCTTAATTATTTTGCTTCCACTGCTGGATATAATAGGACCATCATATATGGGTGTAGATGAGGAAATGAATGGGGATTCTCTTTCTTCATCATTAGTATCATTAGCAGCAGGATCCTTTGTGGTAGGGGAAGCAATTGATCTAGCAGGGGAATCCTGGATTCCACTGCCTTCAGCCATTCCGCTGCCTTCAGAAAGTGACATAGCAGGGGATGAGGTTGGTTGTTCTTTTCCTAGAGAAGGATCATCTTCATCACCAGCAGCTTCAATAGGAAATAGTGAGGGTACATTCATGTACCTCAGTGGTGACTTCTCTGCACCAGTTGGTTCTTGTGTACCTGAAATGTTAGTATTTTGCAATGCAACAGGTACATAGTTCATAGATTTTGAAAGAACCTCTATATCAAAGAACCAATCAGGACCTGTTTGAACATCTTCAGGCTTGTCTTCAAGAAAATCCACATGAAGATTTTCTGTGATTTTGCTTGTCTTCTTGTTGAAGACCCTATATCCCTTGCTGTTCAATGAGTAACCCACAAAGTATCCATCATCTCCATTTTCACTGAACTTGCCCAGATTGTCAATAGTGTTCAAAATGATCACATGAAATCCAACGGGTCTAAAGAAGTCAATTAAAGGAGGTCTTCCGTTGAACAGCTGATAAGGAGTCTTGTTATGTGCCTTAACCACCAAGGCCCTGTTTTGTACATAACAAGCAGTGGATACAGCCTCAGCCCAAAAGATAATTGGAAGTTTGGAATCAGACAGCATGGTTCTTGCAGCTTCAATGAGTGTCATATTCCTTCTTTCTGCAACTCCATTCTGTTGAGGTGTTCTTGCAATGCTGAATTCCCTATTAATTCCTTTGTTTATGCAGAAAGAATCCAGTTTCTGATTTCTGAACTCACCACCATTATCTGATCTCATGGTCACTACCTTCATGCTTTTTGATAGTTCAATCTGATTGATGAACCCAATGAGTACATCAGTTGTGTCACTCTTCTCAAATAGAAAGAATGTCCATGTGAACCTTGAAAAATCACCAGTAATCACTAGGCAGTACCATTTCTTCTTTATGCTTACCACAGAATTAGGACCAAAAAGATCCATATGCAGTAGTTCCAATGGCTTGGTGGTGGACATACTTGTTTTTGATTTACAAGATGCTCTGTGTTGCTTCCCTTTCAGACAGGCAGCACAAGTATGATCATTGACAAAAGACTTGGAAGGAAGACCATGAACCAGATTATACTTCACCAGTTTGTTCATGTTCTTGAAATTAAGATGACCAAGTCTTCTATGCCATTTCTTACACTCATCAACTGAAGCTTTGGCAATGAAACAGGTTTCATTATCTTGAAGAGAGATGTCTTTGAGATCAATTGTGTACATGTTCTTTTGTCTTGGTGTTCTGAGTACAATAGGAGTGTCTGGTGGTAAGACAAACTCCTTTCCTAACACCAGACATTCAGTGTCAGTAAACAAGACAAAATTCTTGTTATCAGTCATCTGTGACACACTGAAGAGGTTGTACTTGAGTTCTTTCACCAAGTAGACATTGTCAAAGGTCATCCCATTGGTGACAATAGTTCCTTTTCCTGTTATTGTTCCATGCCCATCTCCAAAAGAAACACCATCATTGTCATGCAGAGGCACAAAGTTAGACAGATAAGATTTTTGTCCAGTCATGCTTCTTGAGCATCCATTATCCCAATATGCTCTATCATCCCTTGTCTTCTTTGTCACCTACAAAAAGAAAAACAAATTAGTTTTTCTTGGGGACCCAAGCCATTACAGACTTGGATCTACCTTGTGTATCAATGTAGAATATCTTATCAAAACTAGAGATACACCATTAGACTGAGTACCCCTTTTGGGTACCCAAACCCAACGAGCTGAGGCTTTCACAGCTTTTCCCCATCTACCCATGTTCCTAGAAGGCAAAACTTTGCTAGCAGGGGATACCCCAGGTTTCGCAGGGGAATCCCTATGCTTAGCAGAGGGAACCCATCTTTTGTTTTGGCCTCTATTTATATGTTGGTGAGGTCTAGGGCCAAATCTATATGCATTATGAGGTGTTGGGTTGGTCATGGAAGTGCTGGGCATGGTATGAACATCATTCACCTTTCTAAGTGCAGGAACAACATATTTATCATTCACCTTGTTTCTCAAGGCAGGGGCAACATACTTGGCAGGGGAAAAGGATTTTGCCCCTGCATTTAGAAGAATGGATTTAGGTTGCATATCCTTTAAAAGATTTGTAGCCACCACTTCCATTGGTGCCTTACACTCTTGATAAGTGTGATCAAAACTGCCACATGTGAAGCAGGGCTTTGTATTTATCACAAAGTCTTCTCCTAATTGATGAGACTTTTGGTCATTCCACTTTCTTTGATTACCTCTGACAGGCCTGTACATACCAGCATATTTAATGGTGGACTTAGGGGACTGTGATCTAGTTTTAGATTTGGGTGAACTACTCTTAGAACTAGAATCACTACCAAAAAGTCCTCCTCTTCAAAATAGAACAGGGTTATCAATTTTCCATTGTTTTAAAGCAATCTGTTCCTTTTCAAAGTCCCTAATAATACTAGTTTTCACTAATGGCTCTTCAGTATCAAGACTATTAGGTATGTAAGCACTCAAGTCAAACTCAATATCATCCTGTTTTTGAAAACAAGGGAGACCAGTCCAAGAAAGGTCTTTTCTAGGAAAAGGTGCATGAATGTTGGTAGGGGTTGGTGGTATGGTAGCATGCTCATTTTTAATCCCAAACCCTGTTTTGTCCCTAGGAGATTGACCAATTTCAACTACTTTAGTTAAATCTTTTGAAGCTTTTCCAAATTTTTCAATAGTTTCATCATCAATCTTTTTGTTAGATTTAAAAACTTCAAGTTCAGCAGTCAACTCTTTAATGGAGTTATTATTCTCCTTAGCATCTCTTTCTAGAATCACAATGTGATCCCTATAATCACTTTCTCTTTGTTTAAACTCTCTTATGGTGGATTCTAACTATTCTAAAGCACGTCTATAATTATCAAGCTCATTATCACAATTGATATAGTCAGCTTTTACCTTTTTGATTTGATCATTCAATGACCCAGTATTTTTCCTACAAGCTTTAGTACAATATGAATCATCATATACCTCATTGTCAGAGCTGGAACTTGACATGGCCATAAGTGCAAAATCTTCTTCTTTTTCCTCAACAACCAATGCTTGATTTCTTTCCACATTCTCTGTCATGGCACTCCAATCCCATCCACCTACTCCATCTATCCCCTGCATAGCTACCATGGCTTTAGCACCAGAATCATCATCTCTGGTTTCCTTCCTATAGCTGTTCCCAATCTTAGGTCCTCTGCATTCCCTAGCAAAATGACCCTTCTTGCCACAGTTGTAGCATTCAACCTTTGTTTTGTTAAACCCAGCCACATCAGAGGGATTGATTGAGATCTTCTTTCCATACTTCTTATAGAACCTGTTGGCTCTCATGCTAAGCAGAGCCATGTTCCACTTGATATCCATCTCCTCCAGTCCTTGCTTACTGATTTGACTTAGATCTTCATGCAACACAGTAGATCCTTGTGGCCCTTGGGATGCTATAAAAGCACAAGCAGTGTCAAGACTGAATGTTACAGGCCTTTCTTCATCATAAGATGATCCAGACCTGGTAGCAGGGGAATAAGTAGCAGGGCCTACTTCAATTCCACTGCTTTTGGTGATCCCATTGCTTTGAGATATAAATGCCATGTTGGCAGGGGAATCAGTAGATCCACTTGAGTTGGTGGGAATCGTTCCTTTTGACTTCATCTCATTGACAACTGGTTCAAAAACTTTCAAGTTATTGTATATGTCATCAATGTTCTTGTTATCCAAGTCGTCCTTATTCTGCCAAATTGCTTTGTAGACAAACCATTCTTTCTGGAGGCTGTTAAGGAACCTGGTATTCACCTGCTCTCTTGTCACCTCAATATCAAAGAACTCTAACTGGGCCACCATATCTTGAAGCCTATTCTAAATAGCTCCAATTGATTCATCACCAATTGCTTTGAAAGAAGCAAAATCATCAAGCATTTGATTCTTCTTCTTCTTCTTTGTGGCTTCATTTCCTCCAAAGGTTGTGCCTATGGCTTCCCATAGTTCCTTAGCTGTTTTGTATTTTCTGAATCTTAGTTGATGTCTATCAGGTAGAGCCAACAGCAATGAGCTGTGAGCCCTGACATCATGCCTTCTGGCCAGTATTTCCTTATCACAAAGAGCAGCAGATTTCTTCTTGTCCTTACCTTTGTAACTTTCACCTTTCTCTTCTTCCTTGCCCTCTTCAACTGCCACCATTTTGTTGAATTGATCACCAAACTCTATGATCTCCCAGAGAACATAGTGTTCCATTTTGAGGTATTGTTGGATTCTGAATTCCCATAATTTAAAGTTTTCAGGATCCAACATGGGTAATTTGAGGTTATTGTGGTTGTTGCTGTCTGAGGAAGAATCTGAAGACATGGTTGTTATGAGGGTTTTGTTCTTGGTTTAGACAAAGTTTCTCAACAAGCTCTGATACCACTTGTTGATCCCAAACTCAGATCTTAAACCTTAATAGCTTGTTTAAGGGTTGTGATAGAAAGAAAGAATTCAATCTAACACTAGAGAAACTTTGCAAAGCAAAGTAACTAAACAAGATGCGGAATATAATGTTTAGCACAAGAACAATATGATTGAAGCAAACGTTGAACTTTAATATATCAATGATATACGAATACCCTAAAATGGTATTAGGGTTTACAAAACCTTAAAGTATGATAATGAAAGACAATAGAGAAAGACACACTTTACATGCTAACCTAGTGAGTCCTTTTATAGGCATAAGGACTCACGTACAAGATCACTACTAACAAACTTGGAAAGTATTAAGGAGTAGTAACAGAAACGCGTAAAAATCTATTCCAAGTTTATCTCTGGCGGCAGGGCCTTTGACTTCAGCAGGGGAACCAATCCCCCTGCCTTTGTTATTTGGCAGGGGGAACTTACTCTAGCAGGGGTACGAATAATCAACTAGCAGGGGTAACAAGTATGCATAGATTTATTCCCAACACTTATTATGCGTCCGTTATTTATGTAGTATCCGTGAAGTCGAAGTAAATCTTTCAGCTTTCATCCTTATTTCATTACTGGACTCGAGGTACGGATTTCCGTCCTTTCAGTAAGGACTTCCTTTCTATGCATGCTTAGGATTCCCCGTCTCAAGTCAAATGTTTTCCCCAGTATATGTTAAAAATTATCAGAAATTATTTTAATAACTAAGATATTGCCTGAGCCTTATATACAAGCATGACCAGTTAGTTGTAGTAGTTACGGAGGTACCATAACCATGACACTTGAGGCACCGGTGTCATTACTCACATGTAGGAGAGTGATATTCTGCAGCGTCCCGTTCAGCTCAGCTTGGCCATTTTATCAGTATTATTAGTGGGGCGTATGGATGCATCCTAGGCTATTAGTTTATAGTTATCAGGTGAATGTGGTGTGTGCTCTACATCCTTCACATTGGAGCTGATCCCTCCACCCAGCACATTATTTAGAGGTCACCCCTCTACAGCATGACGAGGTCACCCCTCCAGTTATTCATGCAACAGATTTCCGCTGGTCACCCCTCTTGGCAATTAAAATACAGTGATGCATGTTTCAGATTTAACAAATAACAGTTCAGCTTTATTATTTATAAATCAAACTTTTCAGATTATACACAGATTTACGCTGCAACTTTACTTATCAGCCTTACAGCTTCAGTATTTTATCATCTGCTTCATTTCATTAATTCTTATCATGCTTTATATCCCTTCCCTGGGCGTTATGCTCAGCCGTAGTTCCTTTCATGTTCTAACGACAGGTACACCAGGACGCTCTTAGGATTCTGAGAGCATGTGCATTTGGATGGAAACTACCCAGACTTCTTACTTTATGCACTTCTTACATTATTATGCTAAATTGGACATTGTTTTGTCATTTCCTTCAGTATTTACTTTTTATGTTTTGAGCTTATGTTTGGATTACCGATGTTTGATTCCATTATTTCCTTTATGGTCAGTTAATGTTTTAGGACATTTACCTTATGCTTTGACGACACACCATAAATACACGTAACGATCCACTTATCCAAGTGGGGTGTTACAGTTTAAGTTTAAGAAGATGAATTGGATGGTGCACTGCATTGGTTTAATGTTTTATTTTGTGTTTAGTTTTATACTCTAGTCCGAGCTTTCGTGATTTCGTCGCTCGATCTGCAAAAAATATTATGGGATAAATGGCGCAACCCCGTTTGTGCGTTGAGTTTATTAGGGTGTCGTATTATACAAAGAAATAATAAACATAATCGATGAGAGTTTTATCATACTCTAACAATATCGAGATTGATATTATTTTGTTCGAGTTTTGGTTGCTGTGGTCAAGTTCGAGTGTTACATTTTCCGTCTCTTAATCAATATGAGAGCATATTGTTACGACAAGAATATCTTATATTTATTTAGAGTATATTTGTCTTGGGATGTCTTCATGCTTAATTAGGAATGTGTATCGTGTCGTGATAATAACTTTATGTTTGGCTTGTTTAGCAAGCTATATGTCATTCAGTTATATATACCGAAGGTGTCAGAATAATAAATCAATCAATCAAGTTTAAAGTTAAACAAATGTCTGGTCCTCTCATCTCACGTTCTTAAGGAGCCAGCACCCGCTAAAAGTGGTGCCCTATCCTAATACTACCCGAGTGGGTCGTATCAATTGGTGCTTTCATTGAGAGCCCTCAACTCATTGAGGGGTTTTGATTTAAGGTTCGAATCTAAAAAAAAGACTTCATCAAAACACTCTTCATCCGAACTATTGTTCATAACGGAGTATTGTTCATCGAGGTACTGTTCATCACGCTGTTACTGTTCATTGGAACTATACGGGGCACTGTTCATCAGTGAGAAATTTTTTTTTTTTTCGAGTTACTATGGCATCAGGCAACAATGATCGGGACGCACTATCTAAGCTCTTGCATAGGCGTACCGTAGCCGAATATGAAAGTGAGTTTGTGATAATTGCAAATCAAACAACAGGGATCTCTGAAGATTTACTTCAATGTTATTATACATCTGGGCTTAAACCGGCTTTACAATGTGCACACTTAAGGATAAGGCCTACAACTTTAAAAGAAGCCTTTTCTTTAGCCCGCATAATGGAGGCTCGTTTTGAAGCGATTGCGGAGAAAAATCTTAACATTGAAGAAAAGTTAGATGTCGTTTTATCATGGTCAAATGAACCGCAACTAATTATTGGTGAATCACAACCTGTTGTAAGTGAATCGCAGCCTATTGTTGTTGAATCACCACTTATTATTGGTGAATCGCAACCTATTGTTGGTAAATCGAAGGCCCCTATGGTTGGGGAATCTCAAATTGAGATTAGTGAATCACAGCTTGTTGTTGATGAATCGTTCGAGAGTGTCACGTTATTTGTTCCATTCGAATGGAAGGAGTGTAGAGTGCCAATCCGGAAATTATTACTACTCAATCTAAAGAACAAGTTGAAGGTGAGCGTGCAAATGCTTAGTAAATGTCTCGAAATTTGGGACCCGGAAATCAATAGTTATTTTCAAGACATCACCTTGAGGGCAAGGTGAATTCGAAGAAGTGAAGAATGTTACGACCAGAATATCTTATATTTATTTAGAGTATATTTGTCTAGGGATGTCTTCATGCTTAATTATGAATGTGTATCGTGTCGTGATAATGCCTTTATGTTTGGCTTGTTTAGCAAGGTATGTCATTCGGTTATATATTATATACCAATAATAAATCAATCAATAAAGTTTAAAGTTAAACAAATGTGTGGTCCTTTCATCTCACGTTCTTAAGGAGCCAGCACCCGCTAAAAGTGGTGCCCTATTCCGATACTACCCGAGAGGGTCGTATCACATATTCACTAAAGAGTTGCCTTCATTATTGTTTAAGGAGTTATGTTCCAGTTTGAACATTCGACATCTTTCCTCTCAGGGTTATGTGACCTTTAGCGAATAAATTGTAATGTAAATTTTTTAAAATATTCGTGTTTTTTTTTGTAGTTTTCATTGTAAAAAACCAATTTTGTAAAGTAGTTTATAAAAAATATATCAAAGTATGCTCTTCGAACTAAACTTTCTGACGATGCCCTTCTTTCCCCTCCAACTGTGAGATGTTATGTATTGGTTGTCCTAATGGTTATCATCTATATTAACTTATTAAGTTATTAACTGTATATCGGTTGTCTCGAGCTCAAGCCCAAATCACTTGTAATTATTATATATACTGTCGAACATGTTGAGGAACAAAAAGAAAACCCTTTAAAGAAAATTTAAATATAGTCAAAGACTTCATGAATATCTATTCCAAGCATTAGAGAAAATTCATATAATGACAATGCTCAATCATTGCCAAATGATAAACCATGTTTAATGGTATTTGACGAAAGAAGAATCTCTTTATGTTTAGGTTGAATTATGTGGGTGTGGGAGCCAACTGAAATTGATGAGGAATATATCTATTTGAATTTTCATTGAATTAATCAGGTTGTATGCAATTTTTTAGGTTAATTCCATATATCTCCAATATAAATCATGAAATGTCATATTTATCTAATCAAAGTTTATAACAATATATATATCCAATCTAAACATCAAATTTGTCATATTTACCAAATAATTATAAAAGAAAATAAAAATAAAAGTAAATGATTAAATTCCCTAATATACCCTTTAACAATTACAAGCGTAATTTATCAATTAACAGCCGGCCAAAACAAATAACAACCATAAACAAAACATGGCCAACCAGTAGTTACAAGATATGTTATTATTTTGCTAGGATGTTTAAAGTAACTGAAGGTGACACCTTCAGATTTTAAGAAAATTTCTTAAGAGTTATTTTGGTGATAGGGTTCACGTGAATACGAGTTTAGAAGAGTTTTATAGAGGATGATCAAGAGTTGGTGGTTCTGAATATTGAGAGTTTCATGGATCATATAATAAGTAAAAAAACACCATTTGGCTAAGTTGTTGATGCATAGGAAATCGCTTTTCAAAAGGAATCTTGTTATTTCTCGTTTGATACTAACCTTCCTACCCATTAGATCTCATGTATTATCAGTTAGGAGGGTTCCCACCCATTAAATTACGATTGTAAACTATTAAAGGGTATAGTAGGGAAATTAGTAATGTAAATTTATATTTATTTGATCTTATAGGTACTTGGGTAAATATGACGAATTTCATATTTGGTTTGGGTTATATGACATTATAAATTTTAATCGGATAAATATGGAATTTCATGGTTTAGATTGACGATGTATAGAATTAACCCTTAATTTTTTATGTTGACACATCAACTAAATAATCTATTATATCTAAATTTTAGATCCTTAACTTTGAAATACAGGAGTACATTTAATATGAGTACAATGATGGTAAGTTATGTTAACTATAGTACAACCGTGCAATGCTCAAATCCATTTCAGTCATATATGATTCAACTCATTCATTATCATAAATCTTCAATGTTGCCACATACAAAAGGTCTAAGGCATACAAAGGGTTTGAGCAGATATACGATTCAACTCATTCTCAAAATTAAAGTAAGTCTTTAGGTATTCCACCCAAATGACCTTTGATTTGCAGTAAATCAATGTGATATTTTATAACCGATGATACTTCAATCTATAAATTAGATCAACATCCGCACAACAAAAATCACACCACCACCTAACCAGACCCATAAGAAAACAAAATAAAATGCCGGCGACCGTCGTATCCAAATTCATCAAAACCGTTGGCGGTGGATCTATTATTCCGGCCAAATACGAAGGCAAGCACATCGTTTTTGTAAAAATCGTTTTAAAAATACCTAACAGCATTAAATGCACGAAATTAAGGTTAGATTTAAATTTTATAATTAATTAATATACGCCATGTATCACGAATATTTAATACGAACAATATGTATATTAATTAATTATCGTATGTATTACGTATGTAAACACGATTATAAATGCACGATAAGTATACACGCATAATACTTAAAGTTTACAAGTTATAAAACATGAACATTTAACTAACACACACGTTAATATTTGAAGTCACGAAAAATGAAAGAATTGGTATGTGTGTGTGTGGGTCCGGGGTCCAAAACAAGCAAGAAAGGGCCAAAAGGCCCAACCCATTAAATAAATCCTTACTTACATAAAATAAGGATTATCAAAACATAAAAATCACAGAAGATTAAAAACCTTAAAAACACTTTTGTTCCTCCTTGTTCTTTTCTTGGCCGCGGCTCATACCCAAAACCACAAGGAAGATCGTTTTGATTTTGTTTTTGATACGGTAACGTGTTCGTGATCATTTCCTTTTATCACACGCCATTGCTATCATTCAAATCCTTATTTGTTTTATTTAATTTATGTATGTTTATTTAAAATCAATGCATGAACAAGTAAATAATCATAGATCTAACAAGTTTTAAAAATAAGTAATGGTTAGGGTGTTTGTTTGTCTCGATCGCAGCCAACCGAGACCACAATGGGTCTCGATGGTGTCGCGTGAACCACCAGCCGCATGCCTAGGCTGGCGGTGGTGGTGGTGTGGTTGGCAGCCACAAGGACCAAGACCACAGTGGGGTTCTTGGTCCAAGCGGTGGGAACCGAGACCCATGGTGGGTGCTCGGTGGGTACTAGATGCAAGCAGGGGGACCCCAGCAGTGACTGGGGGCTATTTGGTTCGGCACAACAGCGATCCGAGAGCCTTTGGTTGTCGGTGAGTTGTTTGTGGCTCAGACGAGTCATGACTGCGAGGCCGCAGCCCTCGGGCTGTGGTGCTCGGTTGTCGGGTCTCGGGTTGGGGCTCGGGAACTTAACCTTTTCAAGAACACGTAAATTAAACCGACATGTAAAAATAAGTTATGTTATGTTTTAATTAATTAATAGTATTAATTAATTTTGGTTTAATTAAAATAAACTTAGGTTATATTTATTTAAATAAAGTTATGATATAACATGTATGTATATTTATTTAAATAAACTTATGATATAATAATTAATAATTTAATTATTCATGAACATAGATTTAATTAATTAAAACTTAGGTTAATTAATTAATATCTTTTATGGTAAAGTCTAATAACAGGAAATATGTAATATTATTAATTAATATTAACTTAGGATAAACATGACATGATGTTGGGTCAGTATTTACTTATCCTGAAGCAACTCTAGGATTTGAATATAAAATCCTCCTAAGTGTTTCATGCTCAGCAGTAAGGCTAGTCTGCTGATGGATGACCAGAGGAACAAAGTTCCTACTGAAGACTTTAAAGCTGAAGAAAGTTCAGCACTCCCCTTCCAGTGATCTTAGAAGACAAAGGAGTCTTCACTTCAAATACTAGGTGATCTAGTTACTGAAGAATAAGGACTGAAGAAGGGCTTTCAGTTCAGTTTGGCTTGACAATACCAAACTGAATGATGTCGATCTCCTCTAGAATACTGAAGACTATTCAGTATTCTGATGGTTTGCATTAGGCGGGAAAAGATAACTTTAAGTCAAAGTAGGTTGCTTGTATACTTAGATATAAGTACAACCTTTATCTTTTCTAGAATAGTTTATTAAGTACTTTGTACTGTTTATCCAACATGGGCATCAACCACCCACTGGATAAACTAATGCATTGGTACATGCAAAATGCAAACCCTAATTTACACTGCCTATATAAAGGAGTGTACATTGGGAGAGAAAGGCAACCAATACAAGAGCTTAAACTCTGGAAACCTTTCTCTCTCGATACCAACTAAACCATATAGCCAAAGTTGCATATGAACGTTTAGATTGGAGCTTAGAGTTTAACTTTTGTTAAACGTTTAAGTAGAGGAGATCAAACCCTATTGTCATTCAACCACTTTGTTATTCCGCAAACAAAGTGGGTTATAGATTCTTTATTTGATTCTAATAAAAGTCTATACGTTGAAAAGTATATTGGTATTGTTGTTTTAATCTTTCATAGTTCTTATCTTATGTTAAAACAACACACTTGAGTCAAAGTAATAGTTATTACTTAAGATAATAAGTAATATCAAATTACAAGGGACCAACAAGTGGTATTAGAGCAGTTTTTGATTAGTTAAACTCTTATTTTATTAAATTGCTCATTTAAAAGTTTTCAAATCAAGATCCAAAATGGCTCAAGTTATACCACAAACCCTAGAATATAGGGGTGGCCAACTCAATGCCGCTCCCGTACTAGAGGTAGCCAACTATACAAATTGGAAGAAGATGTTTCTTGTCCACATGGTTGGAATTGAACCTTAATTCCTTGGAATCATTGAAAATGGTCATTTTGTTCCCATGGTTGGGGACAATAAAAAACCTGAAGTACAATGGGCTGCTGATGAGAGAAAAGCTGCTAACCTTGATTTAACACCCCCAAATTTACACGCAGCGGAATACATCTTTGAGTGCTAAACAATGATACAACAACACATAAATTATAAAGAACGACTCGAAAATAGAAGTTTTAGATTTATCGTTCCTAAAACATTTGTCAGAGTAGCGTAGTCCCAAGACATCGTAACCAAAGTACAACCAAAACAAAAGATTTAAATTGTTTTGAACAAAAGGAACTACAAACATTCAAAGAGTTTATATTAAAAAGTAGTGCACAACATTCATTCCCGTGGCTTCCAACCTTCACCCTTCCTGATTACCTGAAATACATGTGAGAAAATCATCAGCAAAAATGCCGAGTGAATCTATAGGTTTATATAATCATTTTGAACACAAGCAAAGATTATAAGTTTGTGGCATGCTTAATAAGCATCGAATAATAATTTGCATCAATAATGATAATTGTATATAGCATAAATTGCAATAAGCTCATGGAACCGAGCCCTTAGACACTCCGTTAGGTCTAATAAGACAAGAGATTTATTAATTGTTGGTTACCTCTAGATTATTGGTACATTGCCGTATACCTGACTTCTCAATACAATATGTTCAAACAGTGTGGAGGTCGGGCCTAAGCTTCTATGACAAGTCCACAAAAACTGAACCGGGGCGGCTTCCCCCATAGATCTATTAATTGTACTAGCGGCTAGCCCATCATAAGCTAGTTAACGGTCCATAATTGAGTCTTTAATAAAGGCAATCACTTAATGCAATTTAAAGGCAACCACGGGTCCATTCATAGAGGGACAAACATACCATAAAAATCTTGTGTTCTAAGTTTACAAAACATGTATTCCCCTTTGCGGGTTTTAAAATATTTGAATGAGCTCAAACGAGGCTATAGACTCACCTTAGTACTTATGGTAGTTGAAGACGATCGCCGACGATAGTAGATGCCCGATAAACACGACAACCACAACCTAGCAAATAAGGTGCGTATATTAATAATAAACTCGAGAAATAAATCATACATAACAAAATCAAACTCGAACTCATAAAACCACAATACACTCGAGAGTAAACGATATAAATAACTTCATTATACTTTACTACTCATTTACTTAACCATTTTATACTTTTTAACAAAATCCGCTGGTACATACTACATGTACTAGCTTATTTACCCCTTTTAAACTTGTCAATCATTTATGAAACGACTCGATTAACTAACTTACTATATATAGAAAGTCCTCCTACAAGTTTATCAAATGAAATTACTTTTAAAGTTCTTTACCCGACTCATTTTCAAACTACAAAATCCGGACAGATTTACGTAAATTTTTCATACAACCGTTTTAACTTATTTAAACGACTCCGTTTACAAAACTGACACTAGGGTTTTAAAGTAAACTCAACCTAATAAGTAAACACCTTATTATCAGTAGGTTACACATTTCAAAACATCCATTTAGAGTCCCCGAGATTCGATCCAGATATCGACAACAACTATTTGTAGTGTCGATACTCGTCTCCCGGTACACGATCATTCAAAACATCATAACTTCGCGCTCGTTTTGAGCTAGAAGCTCTACCTTATATCAAATCGAAGCTAATAAAATTATCTACAACACTAGGCTATAAGTTAAGTCATTTTCAAAACATAAAAATTTGGATTTTACAGTTTACTTACTGTTATAAAATGGCTACCAAAATCTTGTACAAAATCAACTTTTTGACCAAAACCAACCATAGAAATGATCATTCCTATACCCTAATATCATCATACATCCACCATAACATCAAAATCATAATAAAAATAAAAATCTTTAGATCAAAATGAAGTTTTTAACAAGATTTCTAGCAAGAACCACCATGGATCATGCTAAAAACACCATGCATGATCATGGCTTCTACCTACCAACATCAAAAAAATAAAAAGTGCTTGCATGTGTGAAATTTTTATACCAATGTGATCCTTGATCAAAAATAGGAATGGGTCTATGCTTGGCTTAGCTTGAATCAACCTCAAACTCAAGTAAAAATTGAAAATGTATGGATTTGGGGTGTGGTGTGGTGTTTCGGCAATAAGAGAGAGAAAGAGAGGAGTGGGTGAAAATTTAGAAGTGAAAAATGAAATGTGTGTGTGTATTTTGGGTTTTTATATAGTGGGGTAGGGACCATAGTTGCAATTTGGCAATAGTTGTGGCTAAAAATGTAAATTGTTAGCTAAAAAGTGGGAAATAATTATTAGTCAATTTTGAAAATATTTACGGGGATCGTGTTTCGTAAAAATACTTAAAAGTTTAAACGCACACGAAAAATAATAATATAACGACTCGATACGTAATTAAAAAGATATCGTCGAAAATATTAAATATCGAAACCGGATCGATAATAAAATATAAAATTGTGGGCATCTATCGGTATCGCGATCACTAGTAGTCCTCGTTGCTCATCAAAATATTAAAATAAATTATTTAATATCGGTTTCAACTTAAAACGTTAAACATAATAATATTTAATGTTATAAATACTTCAAAAATATTTGAAAAATAAGAATTAAGTAATGACCTTATTTTGTGGGTTTTACATTCTCACCACCTTAGGAGAGCACCGTCCCGGGGCTTACTTCTCCTTAGGTCCGTCTACGAATAAATGCGGATACTTGTTCTTGAAGTAGTCCTCTCGCTCCCAAGTGTATTCGGGTCCACGTCGGGAATTCCATCGCACTTTCACTATCGGGATCCGACTTTACTTAAGCCGTTTCACCTCTCGATCCATAATCTCCACCGGTTCCTCAATAAAATGCAACTTGTCTTCCAGTTGAATCTCCTCAAGTGGAATTATCAAATTCTCATCCGCCAAACACATCTTAAGATTAGAAACGTGAAAAGTATTGTGAATAGCACTTAACTTCTCTGGCAATTCCAACTTGTATGCCACAGGGCCAACTCGATCAATAATCTTGAATGGACCTATGATAGGTGTGAAAACACCCATCCTTTTACCACTTAATTAAAATAATAACCAAGCCAAAACGTGTATTTTATGTCGTAAATGTCAGAATTATGCGTGGTTTGTGTTTTTGTTGTGATTTAGGACGAAAATGTGAAAAGGGGAGAAAACACGGGCTTTCACGGGCTTTTATCGAAGAAATAGATAAAAGACGAAGTCGAAAGATCAAGAGTGCTAAAAGAACGGAAGTCCAAGGCCAAATCTGAAGATTTATCGAAGAAAAAGTCTAAAGACGGAAGTTTAATTAAACCGAGGAACTCAAGTCTAATAAATGAAGAAATTATAGGACGAGTTCAAATAATCCCGAGACAAAGTCGAAAAAGTCGAAGAATTAAGAAGATGAAAGACGAGAAAGAAAGAAGAAAGAGGAAGCAACACATGCTTCCCTTCTCCCTATATATAGCCACCATCTCATTTCATTTGAACGTGTTAGCTAATTTGACAATTAGTCTTTCCACCTTTACATTTTTGCACCATTTCCATTTCCATGTCATTTTTATATTGTTCTTTAAATTCATGTTTTAAATTTCGTGCACTTTGATTCCAAGTAAGTTAATTTCATTGTTAATCTTTATTTCTCTTTAATCAAGCTTCATTTTGTCATTCTTCTCCTACTTTTCTTGTTTTTGATTTGTTACAAATTCGGATTAAGAAATCTTTTGCTTAATCCCATTGCTTATTTGATTAAAAAGTTCATCTTTTTATTTCCATCTAGGCTTGTATACGAATTAAGCTATAAGTTTGACAATCTTATTGGCTTATTTTGTATTTGGCTTATTTGATTTTAAAGTTTTATAAAAAGTTTTATCTTTTTAAAAGTTCCTTTTATAAAGTTTATGAATTTCATATTTCAAAAGTTGTCAAATTTATGCTTAGTGAGTTGATTTAGATTTGGTTAAGTGAGCTTATTGAAAGTGCTTATTGAGATTTTTGCTTATCTCCATTTTCGGATTTGTTGGTGTTCATCGCAATATTGAGGGTAATACACATTCCGATGGATTGCTTATTTGTATCGCAATAACCAATTGTGGTTATACTTTGCGATCATTTGTACCATCCCCCTTATTCCGATCGGGATTGCGATCGCATATTCCGACGGAGGTTAAGGCATATTGCGATGAAGTGCTGCCCAAATTTTGACAGCCACATTCAGATAGATTTTGGTACTTTAGTTATTCCGACAGTTTTTATTTTTTTAGACATTCCGATAGAATTTTTGTTTAATATTCCGACAGTTTGTGTTCAACATTACGATAGTTTTTTCTTTTAAAAACATTCCGATAGAAAAGTATCATTCCGATACATATTAAAAGTATCATTCCGATAGAAAAAAAAAACATTGCGATGCAATTGCCACATTCCGACACAAATATTAAAGATTCCGATGGATCCTTTTAAATATAACATTGCGATGGACCAGCTAGGTTGGCTGCTTAGCCATTTTGGCGCCAAAATGAGCAGCCAGGCTGGCTGCTTCCAGCAGCTAGCCTGCCTGCTTGCTTATTTACTAGTATTGTTCCGTAATTGTCTAGTTTTATCTTAAAGTTGTTCCGATTTTATTTTTGAAAGTTACGTATTTTTAGTTGAATTTTTCGTCGATTTTTAGTATTAATATTTTTTCGTAAAGTTTAAGTTTTATCTTTTATTTAGTACCCGCTTTAGGTTTTGCCTCGTTTAGCTTTAAAGTACCATTTTAGTTTTATTCTCTCCTTTTTCATTTAGTAAACTTTATTTTCGAGTCGATAGTCAATTTCGTCTTTTAGTTTTATTTTTATTAATTGTTTCGCTTTAAATTCACGTTTTATTATTTATATTTTTTTGTTTTTATTAATTAATCGCTTTTAGTTTATTGTTTTTATTTTGTGCATTTACCTTTTAAGTAGAATGGATAACCAAACCATTTTATTTTACACCAAGAACAACTGAGTCACACTTTGAACCAGAAATCAATTCGTTAAGACACCGAGAAAACGAACTTTCTCAACTAGCAAAATCAAAATTTCAACCTATATAACGTGGACTAAGCTTTCCTCGCTTGCCAAATCGAATTACTCCTTTCCAAGGTGATACTTTCAACATAACGATATCACCAATATCAAACTCCAATGGTTTTCTCCTCTTATCCGCATAACTCTTCTGCCTACTACGAGCTGTTAATAAACGATTCTTGATTTGCACGATCTTCTCAGTTGTTTCTCTAATCAATTCAGGACCCGTTAAATGACTTTCTCCAACCTCGCACCAACCAACTGGTGATCTACACTTTTGCCCGTAAAGTGCTTCAAAAGGCGCAACCTTAATACTTGCATGATAACTGTTGTTGTATGAGAACTCCACCAAAGGTAAGTGTCGATCCCAACTACCTCCAAAATCCATTACACACGCTCGTAACATATCCTCCAAGGTCTGAATTTTCCTTTCACTTTGTCCGTCTGTTTCCAGATGATACGTAGTGCTCATGTTCAACTGAGTCCCCAAAGCTCGCTGAAGCGATTTCCAAAACTCAAATGTGAACCGACTATCTCGATCAGAAATAATTGACAAAGGAACTCCATGTCTACAAACAACTTCCTTCAAATACAACCGAGTAAGTTTGTCTAAGTCATCAGTTTTCTTTATCGGCAAGAAATGAGCCGACTTAGTCAACCGATCAACAATCACCCAAATCGTATCATAACCACTAGAAGTTCTCGGAAGTCCCGAAACAAAGTCCATAGTGATCTTCTCCCATTTCCATTCTGGGATTTCAGGTTGTTGTAGTAAACCCGAAGGTCTCTTGTGCTCAAACTTCACCTTAGCACACGTCAAGCATTTACTAACATAAGTAGCAATGTTAGCCTTAATATTTGGCCACCAGTAGCATTTCTTTAAGTCTTGGTACATTTTATCCGATCCTGGATGAATCGAATATTTAGACTTATGAGATTCGTGCATAATTAGATCTCGCAGTCCTCCATACACCGGTAACCATACACGATTCTAGAAATACTGAATTCCGTCATCACGAAGTTCGAATATAGGTGTCATCCTTCTACCCAAGTCTTCATTTATCACATTCTCCTCTTTCATCGCCTTTGTTTGAGCTTTAAGTATTCGATTAGATAAATTAGAATAAGTTTTCATGGCTAAAGCTCTAACCCTTTTGGTTATTTCTCTATCCTTCCTACTAAGTGCATCGGCAACTACATTCGCCTTGCCGGGATGGTAGCAAATTTGAATGTCGTAATCACTCAACAATTCTACCCATCTTCTCTGCCTCATATTGAGCTCCTTCTGATCTAGAATATGTTGCAGGCTTTTATGATCGGTATATACCACACTCTTTGTACCGTAGAGATAGTGTCTCCAAAGTCTAAGAGCAAAGACAACAACTCCTAATTCCAAATCATGTGTAGTATAATTCTCCTCATGCTTCCTCAATTGACGAGATGCATACGCGATCACTTTCTCCCTCTGCATCAACACAACACCAAAACCCTTACGTGATGCGTCACAATATACCACAAAGTCTTCAGCTCCGTCGGGCAAAGCCAAAATTGGTGCAGAACACAGCTTCGGCTTCAAAGTTTGGAATGCTTCTTATTCTTCTGAACCCCACTCATACTTCTTGTTTTTCTCGGTAAGTTTAGTAAGAGGTTTAGAAATTAAAGAGAATCCTTCTATGAATCACCGGTAGTACCCAGCTAATCCCAGGAATTGTCTAACTTCAGTCGGGGTTGTAGGCCTAGCCCAATCTCGAATAGCTTCAATTTTGGAAGGATCAACATGAACACCGCTACTATCGATCACGTGCCCAAGGAATTGGACTGAATCCAACCAAAAATCACACTTGGAGAATTTCGCATACAACTTCTCCTTCTTCAACAACCCCAGAATAATCCTCAGATGACCTTCATGCTCCTCCCGACTTTTGGAATAAATCAGGATATCGTCGATAAATACAATCACAAACTTGTCGAGGTATGGTTTACACACACGATTCATTAAGTCCATGAATACCACAGGTGCGTTTGTTAACCCAAACGGCATCACTTGAAATTCAAAGTGTCCATAACGGGTCCGAAAAGCTGTAATAGGTATGTCCTCCTCTTTAACACGAAGTTGATGATAACCCGACCTCAAGTCGATCTTCGAGTACACACACGAACCTTGAAGTTGATCGAACAAATCATCGATCCTAGGAAGTGGATAACGATTTTTAATAGTTAACTTGTTCAACTCTCGGTAGTCTATAAACATTCTGAACGATCCGTCCTTCTTCTTCACGAACAACACTAGAGCTCCCCAAGGTGACGAACTTGGTCTAATGAACCCCTTCTCCATTAACTCCTTCAACTGATCTGCCAACTCCTTCATCTAAGACGGTGCCAAACGATAAGGTGCACGTGCCACAGGTGCAACTCCTGGCACTAGATCAATATTGAATTCGACTTCTCGCTGAGGCGGAAGCCCTGGCAAGTCATCGGGAAATACTTCAGGAAAATCACGAATAACCGGAACATCCTCCAAACGCCTAACCGGTAGTTCTTTCTCCACTACTTGAGCCAAGAACAGGTGACAACCTCTTTCTACATATTTCCTCGCCTTGATACAAGATATCACCGTCAGACGAGATCTACCGACATCACCTTTAACTACTAACACCTTTCCCTTAACCGGTATGTGAACAACTCTCTCCCCACATACAATCACCGCATCATGAGCAACCAACCAATCCATACCAACAATCACATCAAACGAACCCAACTCTATCGGCATCAAATCAATTTCAAACAAATGATTTGCTAATTTCAAAGGACACTTCTTAAATATAGTGGTAGTACTAACTAATTGTCCATCAGCTAACTCGACCTCATAACTAGCATTTAGGCTTGTTGGCTCAATATAAATTAAACGACTAAAGGAAGTGCTTATAAAGCTCCTATAAGAACCTGAGTCAAACAACACACTAGCATAACGATGGATGAGTAAGAACGTACCCGTCACCACATTTGGACCTTGTGCCTGATCAGCATCCTTAACAACATAAACTGCCCCAGCAGCTTCACCTGCTTTCTTGTTCACCAACTTTGGACATCTAGGGCGATAATGGTCACGTTCTCCACATTCAAAACAAGTCTTGATCGGAATAGCATTCGCTCCAGTGGCATGGACCCTTGTCTTGCATTTCTCCACAACATGCCCAACCATTCCACATTTAGTGCACCTTGGTGGACAATTACCAAAGTGACAAACACCATAGCTCTTACATTTCTGGGCTGGTCCCCCATGGTCAGCATTATTATCCTTGTTAGTCGCAGCTCTAGCCCCATCATTTCTTTTCTGATTGTACTGCTTATGGCGGTTACTACCCTGATTACTACTCTGCTAATTTTCCCATTTCCTTTTACTACCCTCAGCAGCTCTCTCAGCCCTATCTTGAACCTTCTGCCCCATGAGTGTATGAGCCATTCTTACAGTTTCAACAAAGTTCTTGGGTCGAGATGAAGTTGTCTCACCTTTAATGTACCCAGACAGCCCTTTGATGTATTGATCCATCTTCTTCTTCTCAGTAACAAAAGCATCTGGACACAACAAAACCAACTCATTGAGTCAGCTAGTGTATGCAGCAATGTTATTATCCTTCAGCTTTGGTGCCTCAACTCATCCTCCAAAGCAGATAACTCTTCTTCTGGGCAGAACTCCTCTTTCAAAAACCTTTTAATTTCATCCCAAGGTTTCCTGTTTGCAGCTTCTAAACCAACTGTAGCAACTTGAGTCTTCCACCAGCTTAAAGCTCGATCCTTGAAAGTAGCAACTGCGAACTTAACCTTGTTCCTTTCTGAGCAATCACTAATCTCAAATGTTGTTTCTATTTTCTCAATCCACCTGAATAATTCCAGTGCCCCACCAGTTCCTTGAAATGTAGTAGGTCCACACTTCATGTATCCAGCAAAACTACACTCTTTAACCGCACCAGCAGCCGGAGCAACCTCATCTGGAGGATTCTCATCTACACCTGCTCCTCCAACAGCTTCTGGTCCAGCAGGTTCACCTTCACCTTCAGCACCCGCACCTCCAGAGCCACCTGCTCCTTCAGTGTTAACACGTGCAGCTCTATCCGCAGCTAATGCTTTCGCTACCTATTCAGCAACTAGCCTTGCAATGGCATCATTTGTCATTCTCCTAGGTGGCATGATTCTGTCACATCACAAAGAGAGAAGATAAAATGAATGAGTTAATTGTAATCATGGTATAGTCATATCATGTACAAAATCAATCATCAAATGCATACACATTATCAATACAAGGATTCACAATCATTATAAGGATCAAAGGAAACTATTATCATCGATCAACTAGGGATGATCTTAAAGACAAATAGAGTACAATGACACAAAATAATAGACACTAGTCACGTGGGGATCCACATGGCTTAGTTGACTGTGTCTCGCTTGCAGCAGTGGAACCTGCTTCCTCCTTATCGAAGACGTAATTTGACGGTGGTAAACTCACAAAATAGGCATAAGGTCATAAGAAAATAAAATAGAATAATTTCCAAAAATTTAAATAAATATAGAAAATCCTTCAATATAATTATAGGAAAATTCCAAAAATTTATTTAAATAAATCATTAATAAATGATAACTTTTATCGAAAAGTTAAATGATATTAATATACATCGATCAAGGTTTATAGTATTTATTTATAAATACTTTACAATAAGGCATACTTAATAATGTATACGAAAGTTGTAATCCCAGAAGTAGCTTGAACCCGAAGTCACGCGAAATCATGTGCACCGACTCTTTGAAAATTAAAAACCGACAGTTATAGTTTAGGTTTTTAGAAAAAGACCTAGTTCTCTATAACTCATGGCTCTGGTACCAATCTTTAGCACCCCCAAATTTACACGCAGCGGAATACATCTTTGGGTTCTAAACAATGATACAACAACACATAATTTATAAAGAGCGACTCGAAAAGAGACGTTTTAGATTTATCGTTCCTAAAACATTTGTCAGAGTAGCATAGTCCCAATACATCATAACCAAAGTACAACCAAAACAAAAGATTTAAATTGTTTTGAACAAAAGGAACGACAAACATTCAAAGAGTTTATATTACAAAGTAGTGCACAACATTCATTCCCGTGGCTTCCAAGCTTCACCCTTCCTAATTACCTGAAATACATGTGAGAAAATCATCAGCAAAAATGCCGAGTAAATCTATAGGTTTATATAATCATTTTGAACACAAGCAAAGATTATAAGTTTGTGGCATGTTTAATAAGCATCGAATAATAATTTGCATCAACAATGATAATTGTATATAGCATAAATTGCAATAAGCTCATGGAACCGAGCCCTTAGACACTCCGTTAGGTCTAATAAGACAAGAGATTTATTAATTGTCAGTTACCTCTAGATTATTGGTACATTGCCGTATACCTGACTTCTCAATACAATATGTTCAAACAGTGTGGAGGTCGGGCCTAAGCTTCTATGACAAGTCCACAAAAACTGAACCGGGGCGGCTTCCCCCATAGATCTATTAATTGTACTAGCGGCTAGCCCATCATAAGCTAGTTAACGGTCCATAATTGAGGCTTTAATAAAGGCAATCACTTAATGCAATTTAAAGGCAACCACGGGTCCATTCATAAAGGGACAAGCATACCATAAAAATCTTGTGTTCTAAGTTTACAAAACATGTATTCCCCCTCGCGGGTTTTAAAATATTTGAATGAGCTCAAACGAGGCTATAGACTCACCTTAGTACTTATGGTAGTTGAAGACGATCGCCAACGATAGTAGATGCCCGATAAACACGACAACCGCAACCTAGCAAATAAGGTGCGTATATTAATAATAAACTCGAGAAATAAATCATACATTACAAAATCAAACTCGAACTCATAAAACCACAATACACTCGAGAGTAAACGATATAAATAACTTCATTATACTTTACTACTCATTTACTTAACCATTTTATACTTTTTAACAAAATCCGCCGGTACATACTACATGTACTAGCTTATTTACCCCTTTTAAACTTGTCAACCGTTTATGAAACGACTCGATAAACTAACTTACTATATATAGAATGTCCTCCTACAAGTTTATCAAATGAAATTACTTTTAAAGTTCTTTACCCGACTCATTTTCAAACTACAAAATCCGGACAGATTTACGTAAATTTTTCATACAACCGTTTTAACTTATTTAAACGACTCCGTTTACAAAAATGACACTCGGGTTTTAAAGTAAACTCAACCTAATAAGTAAACACCTTATTATCAGTAGGTTACACATTTCAAAACATCCATTTAGAGTCCCCGAGATTCGATCCAAATATCGACAACAACTATTTGTAGTGTCGATACTCGTCTCCCGGTACATGATCATTCAAAACATCATAACTTCGCGCTCGTTTTGAGCTAGAAGCTCTACCTTATATCAAATCGAAGCTAATAAAATTATCTACAACCCTAGGCAATAAGTTAAGTCATTTTCAAAACATAAAAATTCGGATTTTACAGTTTACTTACTGTTATAAAATGGCTACCAAAATCTTGTACAAAATCAACTTTTTGACCAAAACCAACCATAGAAATGATCATTCCTATACCCTAATATCATCATACATCCAACATAACATCAAAATCATAATAAAAATAAAAATCTTTAGATCAAAATGAAGTTTTTAACAAGATTTCTAGCAAGAACCACCATGGATCATGCTAAAAACACCATGCATGATCATGGCTTCTACCTACCAATATCAAGAAAATAAAAAGTGCTTGCATGTGTGAAATTTTTGTACCAATGTGATCCTTGATCAAAAATAGGGATGGGTCTATGCTTGGTTTAGTTTGAATCAACCTCAAACTCAAGTAAAAATTGAAAATGTATAGATTTGGGGTGTGGCGTGGTGTTTCGGCAATAAGAGAGAGAAAGAGAGGAGTGGGCGAAAATTTGGAAGTGAAAACTGAAATGTGTGTGTGTATTTGGGGTTTTTATATAGTGGGGTAGGGACCATAGTTGCAATTTGGCAATAGTTGTGGCTAAAAATATAAATTGTTAGCTAAAAAGCGGGAAGTAATTATTAGTCAATTTTGAAAATATTTACGGGGCTCGGGTTTTGTAAAAATACTTAAAAGTTTAAACGCACACGAAAAATAATAATATAACGGCTCGATACGTAATTAAAACGATATCGTCGAAAATATTAAATATCGAAACGATCGATAATAAAATATAAAATTGTGGGCATCTGTCGGTATCGCGATCACTAGTAGTCCTCGTTGCTCGTCAAAATATTAAAATAAATTATTTAATATCGGTTTCAACTTAAACCGTTAAAAAAAATAATATTTAATGTTATAAATACTTCAAAAATATTTGAAAAGTAAGAATTAAGTAATGACCTTATTTTTTGGGTTTTACACTTGATCAGCGTCTCAAAAGTCTCATCATGTCTGTACTCCTAGATGACCAAATGAATCCTGTTGTAAATTGTAAAACAGCCAAATCAACATGGGAGGACCTTATTCTTTACCATGAGGACCCTCTGATGTAAAAGAAACCAGAATCATGGATTTAAAGCTTCAATACAACACCTTCAAGCACAAAAAAGGGGAAACCCTCACACAGACATTCACCAGATACAAAGCACTGATGAATGAACTTGTGAATGATGGTATTGAGCTTTAAAAACTTGAAATCAACACAGTTTTTGTTAATGCATTGCCAAAGAAGTGGCTTAGTTTCTACCAAAGCTTGAGAAATGATAATCACATTAAAGATTGTGATCTAGCCTCTCTTTTTGGGAAACTAAAATATGAAGAATACCTAGTTGATAGGATTTATAAAGGCTCAGGCAAGAGTAAAGCATTAACCATTGCTACACCATTGTCCACAGCCTTCTTTAGTGAAGTTGTCATTCAAGACTACCAAGATAGTCCTGATGATGAGGAAGATACTAGATCTAGTGAGGAATATCTGAATGACCTCAAAGAGGAATTTCATGAAAGAGCACTTCTGGCCAAGTCTAGAAGGTTCTTTTAGAAAGGAGGCAAGTTCTACAGCTCCACAAAAGCTTTAGTTGACACTGAATGCTACAAATGTGGGAAGTCTGGTCACTATGCTAGGGATTGTTATTCAAAAACATCTCTCCGTTCATATTCCTCACCAGCTCAAACAAGACCAACTGGTCAATCACCATTTCAACCAAAACAAATTTCTTCTACTTCATTTCAGCGAAGCAAGGTTGAACTCAGGCCTACAAAATACTTTGAGGAAAAATACAGGGAATTCAAGGCAAGATTGGCCTTAATGAGTACTGAGAGCTCCTCATCCAAGACTCCCAAGCAAGACAAGAACAAAGGACTTATTGCTGAAGCATATGAATGGGATGAAGAAGATGTTTCTTCAGATGATGATGAGTTGGTAAATGTGAAAGTGCTAATGGCACTTGCTGATGATGAAGGGGCAAACTCAAATGTTGTCACTAGAGAAAGTGCCAGAAATGGAGAATGGATCAATGTCACCATCAAAAAGGTACAAACTCTTCTTGAATTAGAAGATAAAGATGACATTAAATTTGTCTTTGATTACTTGTGCACTGATCTAAAATTTGTTAAAGATCAAAGAAACAATTTGCTTGAAAAATTTCACAAACTTGTTCTACAACTTGAAGATTTTGAAAGTAAGCAAATAGAGCTAAAAGAAGCTAAACTTGATATTCTTACTTCTCAACAATTGAACAAAGAAATTTCGGAGGAAAATAACTCTCTTAGAGTGGAACTAAAAGAAGCAAAACACATTGTTAAATCTTGGCTTAGAAACTCTGATAGGGTAAATCAATGCATAAGTGAACAAATACCTGCCCAAAAGAAGAAAATGCTTGGTGTTGAAGGATCCTCCATCACCAAATCTATTGTCTTTGTCAAAGCCTCAAATGAGGATGGTAGCTCGATCCCTAACATTGAAAGGTCAGATGAAGAGAATTTACACAATCATGACACTGGACGAATCCTTCTTCCTGAGTTACAAGCATGTGTTGAGTCTTCAGCACCAGTTGAATCCTCAGTTACTGAGGATGACTCAGATGATGATATAGAGAATGAAGTAAGTACCCTACTTCCTCCTTTGGAGAAGCTGGCTGGTGTTGAACCCTCTATAACCCAAAACTATCCAGTCTATCATCAAGTCAGACACACCACACACAAAGGTAGTTCTTCCAAACATGTCAAAATTGACACTTCAAAGAGCTCTTCAGCTCATGCTGAAGGTTCATATATGGGAACTACCTCTTCAGTTTCATCAAATAAAATGAAAAATGATAAATCTGGGGAAGATAAGAGAATGTCTCTTGTCATGCAAGAGATAAATAATCTTAAAATGCAACTCAGACATCAGCAAACACCAACACGATTCAGAGATGAACCTTCAGATTCTCCTCATTTAAAGTACAAGACACAATTCAAAAGATCTTGTGAGTTATGCGGTCAAAACAACCATCTCACTCAAACTTGCTTAAGAGTGATTTATTGTACTAAATGTGAAAGGACTGATCATCGCACTTATGAACACACTCAGTATATGCTGGCCAAAACAAGTACTGATGCTCACAAGTCTGAAGCATCTCATTCCAGGCGAAATATGCCTTTCCCACCATGCATTCATTATGGTATGGACAATCATCGCCCAGATGACTGCCACTATTACCCTGTCTGTAATATTTGTGGAAGTTATGACCATGACACTCATGGACATAATCGAATCATCTCACTCAGAAGAGGTATTAAACCAAGAAACCCAAACTCTATTACCAAATGTTGTGAGACTTGTGGAAGAAATGTCCACACTACATCTGATCACAACCATATAGAGTGGTTCAGAAGAGGTGAAGCCCTCCATGCTAAGAAAGCTAAAGCTGTTCAAACCTCTTCTTCTTCTGAGAAATCACACATACCCTCTACAAGAGGACCCTTCAAATCTAGAACACCTTATAGATCTAAAACCCCCACCCAACAAAGGTCGGTTTCAAAACAAAACTGACCATTTCCTTAACTTGTGTAGTGTGATCTCAGGAAGCCTATTTGGTACCTAGATAGTGGCTGCTCAAGGCATATGACTGGCACCAAAAGTTATCTGCACAAGTATAAAGAGGAACAAGGTCCTAAAGTTGTTTTTAGTGATAACTCATCAGCTACTACTGAAGGATTTGGTTCAGTGAAATGCAATGGTATAGTTTTCTCAAGGGTAGCATATGTAAATGGATTGAAACACAACCTCATCAGCATAAGTCAACTTTGTGATGCAAAGTATCTTGTGTTGTTTGATGACAAAAAAAGTACAATCTTCAACTCCAATCATGAAATTGTGATGATTGCTCCAAGAGTCAAAGATGTTTATGTCATGAGCATGAACTCAACTCATGAGACATGCTTCTTTGCTAAAGCCTCCAATATTACAAATTGGTTGTGGCATAAGAGGCTCTCACATCTCAATTTCAAAACAATAACTCTGCTGGTAAAATAAAATCTTGTTATTGGTCTTCCCTCACTTGTCTACTCCAAGGACAAACCATCTTCAGCATGTGAAAAAAGGAAGCACCATAGGGTCAGTTTCAAAACAAAGCAAACTTTCTCAATCAAAGAAAGTCTTCATTTGCTTCACATGGACTTGATTGGCCCAGTATCACCTAGGGCCATTTGTCATGAAAAATATACACTTGTCATTGTTGATGAGTACTCAAGGTACACCTGGGTATATTTTATGACGAAGAAAAGCCATGCACTAGATGCCATTATGTCATTCATCAAAAGAGTTGAAAATCAAAATGACACTCATGTCAAACAACTCAGAACTGACAATGGCACTGAATTCAGAAATCACTCACTGATCAAATTCTGTGATGACAAGGAATTTCCCAAAATTTCTCATCTCCTTACACACCTGAACAAAATGGTGTGGCTGAAAGAAGGAACAGAACTTTGATTGAAGCAGCAAGAACAATGCTTGCTGGATCTGCTCTCTCTAAGCATTTTTGGACTGATGTTGTAGCCACTGCTTGCTACACTCAAAATAGATCCATTATTGTGAAGAGACACATGAAGACTCCCTATGAAGTCTTCAGGGGGAGAATTCCAAACATTTCATTCTTACATGTGTTTGGGTGTCCAGTATTCATTCACAATCACAAGGATCACCTTGGAAAGTTTGATGAAAAATCTGATGATGGTTATTTTCTTGGATACTCCTTAGTATCTAAAGCATACAGAGTCTTCAACACAAGAAGACAATGTATTGAAGAAACCTATCACACCACTTTCAATGAAAGTTATGAAGCTCTCACTTTTTCAAATCCATCAGATGATGAACTTCATATACATGAATCTCATAATTATCCATCTGATGAATTTAATCATTATGAGCCTTCTTAAAAATATAAAACAAGCAATTCAGTCCCTCGTATTGATCCATTTGAAGACATGACAAGTCCTACAAAAGGAAATCCTTCAGTATCACATACTGATGGCTGTCAATCAAATAATGATGAATCTCAAAATGATCAAAATGATCAGCAAGGAAACACAAATGACCAAAATGGTCAGTCTAAAAACAATCAGTATGCTGACACACATGATCAAAATGATCAATCATATGCAGCTGCTGAAGAACACTCTGACCCCCTTGCTCAAAACTCTCCTATCATCTCTAGGGAATTAGGTCTTGGATATGCTTCTTCTAATCAAGAATGAAGTCCTCCAATGGTTGAACCCTTGTCCACTGAATATCCTTCAGTAGACACTAGAGGCATCCCAAGTCCAAGTCCATGTCATGGACTTCCAAGTTCTAGCTCTAATCATGATACCAGTACCTATTCTCCAGCTCCACAAAAATCTTGGACTCAAAATAGTCACACAACTGGTGAACATAATAGGTAATCCTGGTGAAGGTAGAGTCACTAGATCTATGGCGAAGAAACTGAGTGCTGCTTCATCTGGAGAATGCCTTTATGCAAATTTTCTCTCAGAAATTGAACCTACAAAGGTTTCTGAAGCACTCACACACCCTGGATGGGTGGATGCCATGCAAGAGGAACTCAATCAATTTGAAAGAAACAAAGTCTAGAAATTGGTTCCTCTTCCATATGGTAAATCAACCACTGGCACTAAACGGGTTTACAAGCTCAAAAGAGATGAAACCAATGCAGTGACCAAAAATAAAGCTATGCTAGTGGCCCAAGGATTCAATCAAGAGCCTGGTGTTGATTTTGATCAAACATTTGCTCCAGTTGTAGGTATGGAATCCATACGAATCTTCCTTGCATATGCCACTTACATGAACTTCATAATCTACCAAATGGATGTCAAAAGTGCATTCCTAAATGGTGACCTAAAAGAAGAAGTTTATGTTACCCAACCTCCTGGCTTTGAGAGTAGTAAATACCCAAATCATGTCTACAAGCTTTACAAAGCTTTGTATGGACTGAAGCAAGCTCCAAGAGCATGGTATGAAAATCTCTCAACTTTTCTCATTGAACATAAATTTGTCAGAGGAAAAATAGATAGCACCTTGTTCATATATAAATCTAAAACTGACACCTTTCTGGTACTAATTTATGTGGATGACATAATCTTTGGTTCTACAAGCTTGAAACTTTGCAAACAATTTGCCAAGCTTATGACCAGCAAGTTTGAGATGAGTATGATGGGAGAACTCACATACTTCCTTGGTCTTCAGATTAAACAATCCGACCAAGGCATCTCCATCAATCAAGAAAAATATGTCAAGGATCTACTGAAGAAGTATGATATCAATTGTGCTTTTGTGAAGACTCCAATGGTACCCCCTAACAACTTAGGACTTGATCTCACTAGACAATCAGTCAATGAGACTTAGTATAGAGTTATGATTGGGTCACTCACGCACTTAACTTCAAGCAGACCTGGCATTCAATTCTCTACATGCCTTTGTGCAAGATACCAAGCAGATCCAAAGGAATCACACCTTACTGCTGTTAAGAGAATCTTCAGATACCTAAAAGGTACACCAAGTCTAGGTCTTTGGTACCCCAAATACTCAGGGTTTGATCTAAAGGGGTACTCTGATTCTGACTATGCTGGTTGCAATTTGGACAGAAAAAGCACTTCTGGTGCCTACCAATTGCTAGGTGGCAAACTTGTGTGTTGGAGTGCTAAAAAGCAACAAATAGTTGCCATGTCTTCAGCCGAAACTGATTATGTGGTAGCTGTTGGATGTTGTGCCAATGTTATTTGGATGACAAGCCATCTGGCTGATTATGACATAGAATGAAAAGGTACCAATCTTTTGTGATAACACTAGTGCTATTCTAGTCCTCCAATCAAGAACAAAACACATTGATATCAGATATCACTTTATCAGAGATCACATTGTGAAAGGGGACATTGAATTACATTTCATCCCCACTCAATACCAATTGGCTGATATCTTCACCAAACCATTGGATGAACCAACTTTCAAAAGATTGATAATGGAACTTGGTATGCTGAACATTGATGATACAAAACCTGAACCTTCAGCATTCACTGAAGAAGCTTGAAGGTTCAGCATTTCTTAAAAGATTTTGATTAATGTTAAGTAGCATTGTCCGAGTAAAGGAGTGTGCAATGTCATGTGTCTATTTCACTTCATGTGATTGTGTATATGATGTTTTGTCGCCTTATCTGATTCTCTGAAGCTGAACAAATAAATCACCAGTCATCAAAAGATTCTTTCAGCAATGCTGAACAAATTTTTTAATACAAATGAGTAGCTAGGCCTGAGTAGAGGAGCGTGCAATTTCATATGTCTTGTTCACTTATGTGAACATGTATATGGGGTTTTGTCGCCTCATCTGATGCACTGAAGCTCACAAGTATAGCCATCAGCTTCAACATATCTGAGCAACAGTTTTTAAAACCAATCAACATGTGACTCAATGGAGTAAATGACATTAAATTTCTTAAGAATAAATACAAAACATTCTTTCAAAAGGTGTCACTTGTTTATTTAAGAAATATCAAGCGTCCATATCACAGTCAACAACTTTCTGACACAATGAGGCGTTTCACTGTTCAAAGCAACAGAAAATCATCACCTTTTTCAGAACATTAATGAGAGAGTTTGTGCCATTTGTTCAAAAGGAACCCTAAAAGTTTCATTCTATTTTCAAATGTTTTACAAAATTTGACAACTCAGTTTAAAAAGGTGTTTACATATATCTTTTAAAGATTGAAGATTCATATCATTTGCAAAAGTTTAAAAAAAACATACACAATTCTCTCTCTTTCAAAAGAAAACACACACAACAAACATCAATGGCTGCTGAATCTTCTTCACAACCACAAGAGACCAAGATCACCCTTGAAGGTCTACGAGATTATTGGCCTATCATACATGATGGATTTGATGGATTTGATGTATAAAGATGGTTGATTAATATAAGAAAGATGAGAAGGAGATGATGGAATAGAGAGAGAAAGGAGAGAAGGGAGAAAAATAGAGAGAGAAAGTAAAGATAGATTATAAAAATGTGAAAATGATCAACCCCTCCTAACATGCTAGGAGGGGATATATATAGCCCACCCTACATGTGGGCTATATGGACTATACATTTACTAAGTGGATCACGAGCCCATTACATGATTATCGTTGGAGCGACCGATCCTTCATAAATACGTAAAACATATTTCCAACAATCTCCCCCTAAGGGAGGTCGCTCCAAGAGACAAAGTTCTAAATAGTCTATATCTCGTGATCTATGCTAACTAAGATGTGACCGAGACTTTATTGGGAAAACGTATTTCCAACAATCTCCCCCTAAGGGAGGTCACATCTTTTTACAAAATCTTAAACCTAGCATCTATGCTTGAGTCTTCGATCTTGTTCTTGTGAATATGCTTGATGTGATCTTTGACTTTAGTCTTGAGCATGTTTCCTTGCCTTGACCTTGTGCATTCTTCACTTGTGATATTTGCCTCTTCGTGACTTCATGTTCCACATACTTATACTTTTAAATTCTTGAAAGCTTCAGAGTTTGATACAGCGGAAGACTTGACCTTCAGGCTTTCTTGAATTTGTTGAAGTACTAATTGTATGTAGTATAAGCATGTGGTGACGACTTCTTCTGGATTGTACACCGCAATGCCACCTTCTTGTTACGCTGCATAAGACAGTTAGCAACAAACAATATACACGGATGAAATGGCCTTGAACATTTCATTCTAATTCGGTAGCATTTTACCTCCGGTCGGTGAAGACCGTTGGACGATATTAAATATCGTACTTGTGGCAGGTAGTTTCAATAAAGAACCTCCTTAACAAGATTTCGCGGGTAAACCCGTTCTCTTTACTCGATCGTCCAAAGCTGACTGCGAACGTAAAGAGTGAATCATTTGGATAATATTATCCGCATGATTTGAAGCCGTCAATTCATGTTCCTGGAACAAGTGAAGTTCAATTAAGAACCGCACCATTGTTGCTTTCCAGTTGTCACTAGCTTGATTCATATAGAATCTTGCAAGTTACCTACCAAGTGCTGTTTGATGTTAACACTAGAAGGATTTCCATTCGTCACTATAAATACTTAATAGTATTACTCTGAATGTTCTGGCAAGATCACTAAGATATTGCGTAGAGGCCTGGAACGTGTTTAAATTCATTTAAGAATTAAACCACTGTTGCTTTCCAGTTATCACAAGTTTGATTCATAAAGAATCGCACAAGTCACCTACCATGAGCTTTTTGATATTCGCTCAAGAAGGATTTCCATCTTCATTGTAAATACTTTCGTATTACTCGGATGTTCAGGCAAGATCATGAAGATTTTGCGTAGGACTCTTAAGATCTTTCTTACTTTTCACAGTGTGTGAAGAAGCAAGGAAATATGAAAGTGTGTCCTAATGAGATATTTGATGATCTCAAATGGCTCTAGACTCGATCGTGCATTTTGGATTTTTAGTGATCGGAGGCTGGAGAGGAGTGCCACCTTTTCAATACCAATTTATTCGGAGTGAATAAATCAATAGATAATGCGTTGTCTCCGTGTGATTAAAACAAATATCTTTTGAGAGATATCTGAGTTAGCTGGGATGGGTTGTGCATTGCATCACTGGGTCTATGATGTCTGTCTTCAATATTAAGAATCATTAAACAATGATCTTAATAGCAATGTATTGACCCGGTTTCTGCCTAAGTTGTAAGGAGGGCTTCTATCTTTACACCCTTTATCTTTACAATTCTTTTTCATTCTTCAACCCCTTCAATGCTTACCAATACGTCATCACTAGCACCTTGTTGTGATTGTTCCAGTGCGAACTTAAGTACTTGGTCGGCATTCAGCTACGTTCACAATCTTTCTCCATCTTTCCTAAGGACTACTATTTCTAGCTATGGAATGTCCTTGGGAAGATTCCTCCGGTTCTAGAGGAATCATTGGACTTTAACCTATCCTACCATCCTTATGTCACCACAATCTTCATCATCGTGAATAGAGATGTTTTGGGTAAGTGTATGTCACCATGAAATCCATTTTGAAGTGCAAATCCATTTTGAAGTGCAAATCCATTTTGCTCCCCCTTAACATATGCCACGATATCCGAAAACATTTCGCACATGTCGGGATGAGCTAGCACGTTAAGTCAAACCATTTGTGATTAATCATTTCCCATATTAAATCACATTTTCTCCCCCATATTAAAAATATTAACTCAATCAATGTTTTTAATATCAATTGATTTAATAGCGTTTTTAAGAAAATTTGGGAAGAAAAATGCAAATCCAATTATCTTCATGAGTTACACAAGCTCCCCCTCAAATTAATGAGGGTCTACTTGAAACGTAAATTAAATACCTTTTAAACACAAGTGTAAGGTATTTAACACGTGCAAAGATCATATATGATAATGAATTCACAATATTAGCAATTTACGAGGTTGGACCTGAATGATGAAGAACATCATATGAAAGAGGCACATGGTTCTTGTTCACGAATGTTGGTCTTCCTCGTAACTTCTGAAATTATCTTCTCCTTTACACCACATGGACAATTGATATCGTTGTCTTGACACCAACTTGTGAACTATGGCACTCTCGGCATCAAGGATTCTGAATGCTGGACAATTGCTCCCCCTCAATTGTTGACCCATGTTCTATTGAAAGAGTTGTAGTCACCGTTTGAGTAGTCGCATCGTCGAGTATGTAGATATCAATTGTAAGTTGCTACGGTTGGTGGAGATGATAACTTCGGATTCTGAAGTCAAAGCTTTCCGGTGAAATGCTTGACTTCATAGTGAAAAGCGGGTTACTATCGGAAATAATAGCAAACCATAATGGAGCATGTTTTAAATTTTTTTTTTTTTTAAACTTCTGCTCGAACTTTATTTACAATCCCGTGTCATTATTGAATGACATTTCTAGGTTCGTAAATATTATCGATTCCAGAAGACATTCTCTTTTTATCAAAACATTTTTGAACACACAATTTTGAAAGATTTAGAAAAAACCTTTTGAGAAATTCTTGAAAAATTGTGTTCAAAGTTTTGAAAACCAATTACTTGAGCTTAAGATTTGGAATATCTTAGGAAAGCTCAAGTCCGAGAAGTTGTAAACTTCTCGTTGTAAGGATAAGTTACCATCGGCGATAACCTTTCCTTTTATCTGAAGAACGAGTCCTAAGCTGACATTTACTTAGAAGTCGTTTTCATGAGCTTGAAAACTTTGACTGTTTTAACGGAAAGCTCATGACCGAGAAAGGTTAATTTCTCGTTATGAGGAAAAGGTCTCTTATTTAAAAGATACACTTTCCTTTCTGAGCTTAAAACTTCGAATGTTTTAATACAAGCTCATGACCGAGAAAGGTGAATTTCTCGTTAAGAGGATAACTTATCATAAAAGATAATCTTTCCTTTATTTTAAGTTCTAGTTACAGTCTAACATTTAACTGTAAGTCATTGTGCATGAGCTTAAAAACTTCGAATGTTTTTTATATTAGCTCATGCCCGAGAAAACTTAATTTCTCGTTGTTAGGATAAGTTTATCATCGGCGATAAACTCTCCTTTCTTTGAAGCACGGGTTATCGTCTGATATTTAACGATAAACCATATACACGAGCTTAAAACCTTTGAATGGTTTTAGGATAAGCTCGTGTCCAAGAAAACTTAATTTCTTGTTGAGAGGGTAAGTTATCGTTGCGTAGATAAACTTCCCTGTCTCTAAAGTCCGGGTCGTCGTCTGTCATTTAACGAGGAGCCATAGTGCATGAGCTTAAAAACTTGGAATGTTTTTTGAAATAAGCTCATGCCCGAGAAAAATGAATTTCTCGTTGTTAGGATAAGTTTACCATCGGCGATAAACTTTCCTTTCTTTGAAGATCGAGTTATAGTCTGTAATGTTACTATAAGTCCTTGTAAGCTTAGCCATGAATCCCCTGAGACACTTGTTTCTCCGACATCTGCTTCTTCAGCAACCAAACTCTAAGAGTGTCCTTAGTTGAACGGTATACAACGATTGGACCGCTTCGTTCTTTTGGAACATCAACTTTGGTACCTGCATTCTCATTAGGAGTTTGTATACTTTTGCATGGGTTAGAGATATCTATTTTAAAAGCATGTGGGGGTTCACGGTTTTCTTTTCTTGTGTCAGAGGTGGCCTGAGAGGATGATTCACTTGTCTTAGTTGGCAAACATTTCCTTTTATAGAAAACCTTAAGTTCAGGCTTAAGTGATGTATCATCCTTTGCAATTTCCTCCCTAGTAGTCTTCGTAGAATCAGAGACTATCCTAGTTAAAGGGCACTCGTTTCCTACAAGAGTGAAAGTTCTACCAGTGGGGCGCCACATTTTACCAATGGGTTTGATTTTAGCGACCCACTGGGATTTAAGTCTAGCACGGGAGTTCACCTCATTAAGCAATTTTTTGATACAAGAGTCATGATTTGCCGTAAAGACACATTTTCTACATGTTTTACAAGTAGCATATTTAATGTCCGAGTAATTCCTAGATGATTGATCGATGCTCCTAGGAGACGTCATGCTACGGTTAGCAGTGTTGGGTAATCTAGAAGACATCTCACTAGGTTGGACATTGCTATCTCTTACATGTGTCTTTTGAATAGCTTCCCTTTGACCAAAATCATGGCGCACATCATTTGAACTCGTTCTAGACGTGTTCTTTGAACTATTCTTAGAGAAACTAGAGGCAATCATGTGATGAGGTCTTGCTAAAACTGATTTAGTCACATTAGGCCTAGTTGGTGGAGTGAATGTTCTAGAAATATGACCCAAATCAACTTGGGAGGCAAACCGTGGTCTCGAGGATTGTGGTCGCTCGGATCTAAATGCAGTAGGTTGTCTGACAATCGGTTGTCTGACGGACTGATTTGTAGGCGGTTTCCCCAAGATTGATGGTTTTTCAAGCTTAGTGTCCACACTAGATCCTCTAGTTTTCCTTAACTCGTTTTTCAACGCAGCTATAGCAAACACCTTTTCTTGAACTTGGGCTTTTAACGTCTCATTTTCTTTGAGCAATTCATCTTGGGATGCTAATTTAGACTCTAGTAACTGAATTTGTTTCAAAAGATTATCCTTTTCAGCTTTAGAATCTGAAACTTTTTGATCCAAATTTCTTTAAAGAACAACGTTAGACTTTTCAAGTTTTTCAAAGTATGCTTCAAATTTGTCCGTTTTCTTAGAAAATTCAAGTTTGGCATCCTCAAGATCTTTTGATTGTTGAGCTACAATCGTTTCGAGCTCTCTAATCTTGGAATCGAAATCAGTTAACGAAGCAGTTATAAGACAATTATCATGATGTTTAGCATTTTGAACACCTTCTCCCCCATTATGACTCACATCGGATGAATCAGAAGTGGTATTTCTGTCACTCTTTTCCATCCCATGTTTGTCATAATTAGGTTCAGAATGCTCAATATGCGACATTGCATCAGCATATACATCATAAACAACATTACATTGTACCATGTTTGCAGGCTCTTCGTCATAAACGGGTAAGGTGTCATCAAGAGATATCTCGTGAACATTCCCTGACGTGCCACTGGTATCATGTTGTCCTCCTGATTCCGTGCTCTTGCCATTGTTAGGCTCCAAGTTATCAACAGTATGACCATTCTCTTTCATCTGCATCATAGATTCTTGCACTCCATTATCATACGCTTGCTGAAGTCGAGATCTTTCATAAATCGAAGACGAGACCGATGTCATGAGTTTCAATATTGTATCACGAAAAACTCGAAGCTCGGGATGTGTATCTCGAAGAAATGATTGGCAAAGCATTGAACTTTCAGGCTTGATGATATTGAATTGGAGGAAAGGCGTGAGTTGTGTCACAAGAGCCTTATAAGCAAGTGCCGATTCAGAGTGATTAAAGCTTTCATTGGTGAGTTGCTCGGCGAGTTGGGTCAAAGTGGTGAATATTGAGTCGATGAACATATGACGATCTTGTCCAAAGATGGTCACAAATTCGCTCCCTCCTTGAATCCTCGAAAGAGTGACAAGATGAGACTGAAGCATTTGAAATGAAGTGATGTCACTTTTCCTAACTTTGTTTTGCATTAAATGCGATTCTCCCTTTTGACATGTCGAATCGAACGAATCCATTAAATATCGATTAAAAAATGACGTGGATGTTGTTGTTTTCGGGATTTTAGAGTTCGTGAAAAAAAAAAACGAAAGACCCGTAAATAACACTTAAAATTCCTCGATTGATGATATAAATGAAGCCCGTTACTTTTTGACTCGTCACTTTTGTTTTCAAATTCGGCCGCACAAACTTTTGATCCGTCAAATATTTTACGACTTTGGTTCTTTCGAAATACCCGCCTCACCACGAAGTACCAAATTATGAAAACACACAATTGACTTAACTAAAGAAAATAAAAGTAATTTTCTTAAAAAAATCCTTAACTAAAAAATCCTTAACTAAAAAAATTGCTAATAAAATTTTTACATAACTAAAAAAAAAATCCTTTGACAATAATAAATTTAAAAAAATTGCTGATGGTAAGTAAATGAAAAAGAAATTGAACGTTATTATACAAACGTTAATATGTATAATAAATAAATAAAAATGGAATTGGTTTGCCCAACTACCACCAACATCACATGCGTTGCTTTGACAAAATAGAGTGTTGTTCACTCTCAAAACGTGTAACCTTAACACGTGTTACCCTTGCTTTGTAACTTCCGCCTAGATATTTAATCCTTCTCCTTCTTTTTTTTGACTAAATCACAAAAACCAATTCACTCTTTCTTGTTTCCTCCGTCTGACCTCTTCTCTCTCCCACCAAATTAGAAACTCTACTCCCTTCGTCTCTCTCCTTGAAAGCTCCAAATCTCACAAATCAACTTCTTTGTTGATTCCTCCGCCCCTACTCTCAATCACCAAACACCTAAAAATTCAAAACCTAATCTGTACCCTCTCATCTCATCATCAAGGATCATCCCAAAATAAACAAGATAATTCGTCTTCCAGATCTGTTACAAGGTCTCGGGTAGGTGTCTCCTTTTAATGTTTTTCGAGTCTGTCTTCTATCATATGTAGTGTCTTTCTTGTGTGTTTGATGTGCGAGCCGTGACGTGGGTCTGGTGGAGTGTAATAATTAATCAAAAGTTTTTTTGAGTCTTGTGGTTGGGTGGTCTGAGTATGGTCGTTTGAGTCTAGAGTCTGATGAGTCAAGAGTAAGTCCGTTTGAGGATGATTGTGTTGGTGTTTTGTTGTAGTCGTGAGGTGTTTTTGTCGAGTGTATGTGTGAGCGAGAGTTGAGAGTTGGGTCGAGGTTGTGATGGGTGAGGGTCTGAGTGAGGAGTGATGGGTGAGGGGGAGTATTGGTCGATGTGGTGTTGGGTGAGACTGTGTTTGTAAAACGAGGGTGTTTGTTAAAGATTTTTGAGTTGTTCGAGAGTCGAGATTCGAGTTTGGGTTTAGGGATTGAGTCAGGATTAAAAAACGTGAGTTTGGATTGTGGGTGTCGTGAGTTTAGGTTGTGGGTGTCGTGAGTTTAGTGTTGTGTTGTAGATTAAAAGCATTGAGTCGTAATCACATTGAGTGTCGGTGAGGGTCTTTGGTGAGGGTGAGGATGGTATGTTTGAGTGTGGAGTGAGTCTAGTTATGTTTTCGAGAGGTATGAGGGAGTTCGAGGGGTTTGAGTGAGGGTGTCGAGTCTAGGGTTGGTCGAGAGAGAAGAGTGAGACGTGTTTGACTCTGATATGGGTTGAGTCCTTGTTTCCCGTTTTGTTTGAATTTTAAATGCTTCATTCGGAAGTTCGTTCGTTCGGAACTTACTTCGTTCGGAACTTACTTCGTTCGGAACTTCGTTCGGAACTTCGTTCGGAACTTCGTTCGGAACTTCGTTCGGAACTTCGTTCGGAACTTCGTTCGGAAGTTCGTTCGGAAGTTCCTTCGGAAGTTCGTTCTTGATTCAGAACTTTGTTGATCCGGAACTTTTGGATCGGTAGAAACTGGTGAGTTTGTGTGTTGATAAAGGACTGAAGGACAGTAAGATGATGAATGACAGAAAAACAGCAGTTGACCAAAAAGAAAAAACAGAGAACGATAAAACTGATAAACTGAATATATAAAATTTTTTATAAAAACTGATTATATAAAAAAAATAAAAAGGTTATATAAAAAAAATAAAAAAAATATTAAAAACTGAATATGAAAAACTGATAAAAGAAAAATTAATAATAAAAAATTAAAGTGGAAACTGATTATAAAAAAAATAAAAAAGGATAAAAATAAAAGTTCAATTTAAAGAATTCAAACAAAAAAGCAATCAAAATAGAAAGGGTTTAATCAATAAAAATACAAAATTAAAAAGAGAAAAACACAAACTTTTTATAAAAACACAAACTTTTTAAGATTTGATAATAAATTTTTTGATTTTTGTATAAAAATTTGTGATTTTTGTCTAAAAAGTAAGTAAATCTAAAGATTTGACATGATTTAAAGCATAAAAATACAAACTTTTTAAGATAAAAGCTTGATTAAATCAAAACCTATCAAAATCAAACAAAATAAAAACAAGAATAAACCAAACTAACCATGCTCTTGATACCAATTGAAGGTCTACGAGATTATTGGCCTATCCTACATGATGGATTTGATGGATTTGATGTATAAAGATGGTTGATTAATATAAGAAAGATGAGAAGGAGATGATGGAATAGAGAGAGAAAGAGAGAAGGGAGAAAAGTAGAGAGAGAAAGTAAAGATAGATTATAAAAATATGAAAATGATCAACCCCTCCTAACATGCTAGGAGGGGATATATATAGCCCACCCTACATGTGGGCTATATGGACTATACATTTACTAAGTGGATCACGAGCCCATTACATGATTATCGTTGGAGCGACCGATCCTTCATAAATACGTAAAACGTATTTCCAACAACCCTCAATCCCTCCATCCATGTAAACTATCCCATCGAGGACATATTCTTTAAACACAACATCATCACCTTGATCAAACCGGAAACCCTAACATCTGAACCAGGAAAACAAGTACTAAACTTTTTATCCAAATGTGTGATTTGTGATTCCTTGTTCAAAGATCTAGGGGTTATGTTTGAAAATGTGTTAAAAGAGTTTTGGTTCACAGCACAAGGGTCAAGAAACAAGAAATTTATTAAGTTTGTGTCTACTACCTTGGGTATTCATGGGAAAATAAATTTAAAGATGCTTAGAAGGGTCTTAGGGTTAAACTATTTGGAGGATTCTAGCAAATATGAGGCTGTTCCTAATGATCTCTCTGTTGTCAAAACATTTTTTAGAGAAATAGGATACACTAAAGAGATTGGTGATAAATGGGGGTTGAAGAGAAGCTGTTTACCACCTAAGTGGAAACTTTTGATGTCCATCTTAATTGAGTGTCTGGGTGGGAAAACTGGTGAGTTTGATCAAATCAACTAAAAGGATGCCCTTATTTTGTATTGTCTGGCAAAGGGCATAAAAGCTGATTTTGGAAAACTAATCTTTGAAAATCTCCATGGGAAAATGGAGAAGAACTAGGGAGAAGAATGTGGTCTACACCAGATTTTTATCCCTCATTTTTGCTGACCAATTTGGTGAAGAATACCTTAAAAATGAAGGAGTTAAACTTGTTTTCTCAATCTTTGATACCAATCGCTGGAACATTCCAGTCAGCACAACTGAACCTCCTTTCACACAGCCCATACTGGACATTTGCTCAGCAAATGCTCTAGTAGTGTTTAAAGCTCCAAAAGACACTCCTCCAACTGGAGAAGGGGATCTAACAGGCACAAAGTCTGGAGCTTCTTCTGGACCATGTCAAAAGAGCACATTTGTGAATACTCTTAAGTGTAAACGTGCGTCTAAGAAAAGGAGGCACCCCACAGAATCTTCATCAAAGAAGCATTCCGATGATCCCAAAGGCCAAGCTTTGAAGAAACACAAGTCCTCGGCCAAGGACCAGAACCCAAGCCAGCCACCACCATCAGTCTCTGCTGAAGGTGGTATGCATCAAGAGGCCCTGAAGGCAACCCATCTCTCAACTTCTTTAGGAGAGAAGGGTGAAGATAGAGCGCACCCTCAGCTCGATAGAGTGGAGTCAGCATCGTTAAGCAATTTAAATCTGAATGCATCACAAATTTCATTACCAATCTCTATCATTTGTCACTCTGAGTCTACATCAGGGAATGATGTGTCAACAAATCCAACAGCTGATGCTGACCCTGGCCTATCTGTTTCTAATAATGTAGTTCCCCCACAACAGGGTTCTACTGAAGGAACCACAAACATTATCATTGATCTTAACTCATCAGGGACTCTTTCTCAGGATCCATCAGGTAAAACCAACCCTGGTGGTGAAGGACTTGAAACCGACCAGCACGCTAAAGGGGGCGATCAATAGACAATGAAGGAAGTACCTCTCTCCACTGGCGCCAAGGAGGGACACTTGCCTACATTCATATTCAGCATGTCTGCTGATGACTTAGAGAAGGAGTTGGGACTAAGTGAAAGAGCTACAGTAAACTTGGATGATAGTGAATCTGAAGATGACATTGCTGATCTAACTCCCAAGCCTCCTTCCCCTAGAACCATCAAGGTAAATGAACTAACAAATCAAGTGTTGGTTCTACAATCACAGGTGACCAAGCTCAAGGAGGAAAAGGCTCTTGCTGATGCTGAACTCGTTACTCTTAAAGCATTGCCAGTTCCTCCCACTGCTGAACAGCTCAGAGATGCAATTCTCACTACACTGAAGCTATTTGTGAAAGATGTGTCCACTACCACTTCTCTCAAGAAATAAATCACCTCCCTCATGGACTCTATTAATGCTACATCTTTGAGCTCCCTGTTGAATACAAGCGGATCCCTACTCAGCTTAATGAGTTATGCGATTCAGTTTCACAGATCAAGGATAGGGTGGGTCTGCTGGAACAACAAAAGCTGGCCTTATCTGATGAAGTTCAGCAAAAAAATAAATGCTCTTGCTAATGTTCCGACAATATTGACCAAGGTATCATCTACCTTAGACTCTTTATGTGCATGGTTGCCTGCTGGGGGTTCATCAGAAGTTGCTGGACAATCTTCTGCTGAGGGGGAGAAAGTAACTATTCAGCATCTCTTCAAGAAACATGCACAAAAGAAGGCACATAAAAAACCTTTTGTTTATGTATCTCCATTCAGTGAAGGCAGCCTAGATAAGTCTAAGGGGGAGTCTTCAGCAAAGGGCACTCATACTGATGGCCATATTGATGTCCTTACCATGAGCACTGAATCATCTGAAGATGTGTCGCCTCCCATCAAACCTAAAAGCAAAGGTGAAACCACATTAGATGAAAGAATTATCAAGTCAGGGGTGGTCACTCAAGAAGAACTTGATAGAATCCACAGACTTCTAAATGAAGAAAAGCACAGAGATCTAAAGATGAACTTATATGAAAGAATTGGAAAATATGAGGTTGAAGGCTTGTTCAAGAAAAAGATGTTATACGAAAAATTTTGTAGAACAAGGTTGAACAGAAGATGTCTCTCAGCAATTACAAATGTTGACATGTTGACTTACAAGGGAGATATAAATCTGAAGTTCTATAGGGCTGATGGGTCTGATGAGATCATAGATGACTTCCAAGGGAAAGAGCTCTCCTACACTGAATGGCTAGAGATGAGCAAAATCATTGAAAAGAAAACATCCAGGAGATGGGTAGAAGTTCACACAAGAATTGAACACTTTGTGAGAAATCATGAAAGGCTTGGTCAGCATCTGAACATCAGCAACCAAATATCACTGGAGGATCAAGATCCAATTCTGGAACTAAACAAGAGAGCCAATCTGGTTTAACCCGGTGTGGGTGACATCTTTTTCACCACCAAGAAATACAAAGATCTTGTTCAGTTTGGAAATTATCTCCCTGGACATGTGTTAGAAGAACCAGAGTTGGGAATGATAATGTCCAACCATCGTGAACGACAGGATTTTGTGGGCATCAGTGATTTGAGTGATCTAAATAATGAATCTCTTGAAAACATTCAGAAAATCTTCTTTGCTCACCATGGTGGACCAGGACTCACTGAAGCTGCAAAAACCTTCAACATGTGCTTACTATCGATACTGGATGTCAGAAACTCTGATCCATCAGTGCAGACCCCTGTCATTGAAAAACCCAGGCCAAAGGAAAACTGAATAATCATTTGTAATATTTTGTTGTAATTTGTAATGTTATTGAATAAATGATTATCTGATGTTTATAAGTTATTAATTGTTCAGTGCAAGTAAGAAGAAGTTGTTATGCTCACTTACTACTGACATTAGACTTAGGCTATTTGTATATCCAAATATGGGGAGATTGTTGGGTCAGTATTTACTGACCATGAAGCAACTCTAGGATTTGAATATAAAATCCCCCTAAGTGTTTCATGCTCAGCAGTAAGGCCAGTCTGCTGATGGATGACCAGAGGAACAAAGTTCCTACTAAAGACTTTAAAGCTGAAGAAAGTTCAGCACTCCCCTTCCAGTGATCTTAGAAGACAAAGGAGTCTTCACTTCAAATACTAGGCGGTCTAGTTGCTGAAGATCAAGGACTGAATAAGCGCTTTCAGTTCAGTTTGGCTTGACAATACCAAACTGAATAATGTCGGTCTCCTCTAGGATACTGAAGACTCTTTAGTATTTTGATGGTTTGCATTAGGCGGGAAAAGATAACTTTAAGTCAAAGTAGGTTGCTTGTATACTTAGATATAAGTACAACCTTTATCTTTTCTAGAATTGTTTATTAAGTACTTTGTACTGTTTATCCAGCATGGGCATCAACCACCCACTGGATAAACTAATGCATTGGTACATGCAAAATGCAAACCCTAATTTACACTGCCTATATAAAGGAGTGTACATTGGGAGAGAAAGGCAACCAATACAAGAGCTTAAACTCTGGAAACCTTTCTCTCTCGATACCAAATAAACCATATAGCCAAAGTTGCATATGAACGTTTAGATTGGAGCTTAGAGTTTAACTTTGGTTAAACGTTTAAGTAAAGGAGATCAAACCCCATTGTCATTCAACCACTTTGTTATTCCGCAAACAAAGTGGGTTATAGATTCTTTATTTGATTCTAATAAAAGTGTATACGTTGAAAAGTATATTGGTATTGTTGTTTTAATCTTTCATAGTTCTTATCTTATGTTAAAACAACACACTTGAGTCAAAGTAATAGTTATTACTTAAGATAATAAGTAATATCGAATTACAAGGGACCAACACATGACATTATTAATTAATGATATTATGTTAAGCTAGGTATTTATTAATTATTAAACTTTATAGTATAATTCTACATGATATAAATAAGCATACGATTAATTATGGAAACATGTTAATTATGGAATTATACTAATTATGGCAACATGATAAATATGGAAACACACTAAATATGAAAATACACTAAATATGGAAATACACTAAATATGGAAATACACTAAATATGATAACATGCTATTTATGGTAACACATTAAATATGGTAACATGCTATTTATAGAAACATGCTAATTATGAAAACTTTCTATTTTTGGAAACTTACTAATTATGGAAACTTTCTATTTTTAGAAACTTACTATTTAAGGAAACTTACTATTTTTAGAAAGTTACTATATATGAAAACCTGCTATTTTTGGAAAGTTATATATATAGAAACCTGCTATTTTTAGAAAGTTACTCATTATGTTATAACAAGTACTATAACACTTAAAACATGAGACACATGAATCTAAAACACATGAAACTATAAGAAACACATGATTAAAACATGAAATATTAAGACAAGACAATAACAAGTATAATAAGTATCAACACATCAAGTAAACTAAATAAACAAGTATGTACAAGTAAGACCGACTCTTATTCATGTCCCTTCATTATGTAGTTATTATGAAGTCGGAGTGATCGTCTACGTTCATTTTTATCTTCATTTACTGGACATAAGGTACATATATTCCATCATTCAGTAAGGACATCATTCTTTTCTATATTTAGGATTTCCCCGTTTGCAGCCATCTGTTTTCCCCAGTAGTTTAAGTGTCTTAAACACATTAGTATATGTATGATTATTTTAGATTGCCTGAGCTATATACATGCATGCCAGTTTCACCTAGTTATGGGGGTTCCATAACCATAGCACTGGAGGCACATGTGTTATGACTCTTCTGCGGTGAGAGTGATTGCTCGCAACGTCCCTTTACGTTATTGGCCTATGTTACTATTATCATGTGGGGCGAATGGGTGCATCCTAGGACAAGTAGTATGATTTTATGGTAACTGCGGTGTGTGTCTTGCATCCGTTACAGGAGCTAATCCCTCTACTCATTTTATATATTAATTAGAGGTAACCCCTCTAATTGCATGACGAGGTCACCCCTCTAAGTATTCATGCACGTTAATATAACATGACCTATATGGGCTCCGGGCATATTTAAAGTACAGATTTTCAAGATAAACTAAACATAAGTCTTTTCAGAAATATAAGCCAGTCTTATGAACTTAAACCAGGTTTTCCAGGACATACATATATTCCGCTGCTATTCATTTCATTTCATTACTTGCTTATGTTTATGCTTTACATTCTATGTTACATATCCGCACACTGAGCGTATTACTCAGCCGTATTTCTCTTTCCATGTCCCAATACGACAGATACTAAAGGGCAAAGCTAGGATTTCAGGAGTACATGCATGGAATGAGGTGCCGTTCTTCTTTCATTCTTTAAAGCATTTACATACTTTTGTTTTGTTGAACATTGTTTAGTCCTTTCCTTTACATTCTTACTTATGCATTTCGTGTGTGGAGCTTATGTGGATCCGATGTTTGTTTCTGGATTCTTTTATGGTCATTTAATGTTTAGACATTTACCTTTCATGCTTTGATGACACGCCATAATTATCCTGTGATATTCCATTTATCAAAATAGGGTGTTACAGTTTTATTCATAAAAGCTTACCCGAATCTAAACAAAAATCAAATCCAACAATCTAAATCTAATCCCATCGTCACAATTTAAACATCATCTCTTCCACCGTCACTATGCTCAAAACAGAGTTAGAAATAAGATCATCATCAATATGTTTTTTGAACAATTAAAGGCTTTCTGATTTTCGAAGATAAAGAAAGAACATTAACCCTTTTTTGATCTACCTATCGATCACGAAAACAAAAATCTGAAATCCAAACCTACCCGAGACCTTATACATAAGATCTTGAAGATGCTTCTTGATTCCTGACTTCTTGTATAGATATGGATGATTGGTAAATGAATTGAGATGATAAGAAAGAATGATTTGTACATGAGATTGAGATGATATTAGTGATTGGTGAGAACCCCTCGTATGCGGATTTACCGGCGACCCATTTTTGATGCAATGCATCGTTTAGCATGTCCTTCATATACCTTGAGCCACTTCCGCCGGTGCTCTAAGTTGTTTCAGATTTGGTCTTCTTGGCAGGTCGAGCTTTTCTGGCGGGTCGAGGACGAGCATCGGGACCGAATACTTCTTTGTGATCATCCACATTAACGGTTTCCGCCCCGTCCTAATTTGTGTGTTGTGTGAGGACAGAGGCGGAGCCAAAGTATAAAGTTATTGGGTGCACAAATTTTTTAATACAAGTATCTATATAGTACATAATTTTGAGTCAGGGTTCATTTTGAAGAAATAGAGATTTTTAGCAAATATATACACTATGCGATAAAATTCCATCGGGTTCACGTGCATCCCCGAGAACATCCTAGCTCCGCCCCTATATGAGGATCCTCCATGCGTGTTCGTAAGCGAACTTTTCCCACTTATACAAAGAACTATATTCTTACTTCTCAACTTCCAAAAACACCCTCGTCATTCATACCACTTTTATGATTTACTCATTTGTAAATCGCGTTAAAATTTTGAGATTCGGGGTGCAAACAACTCTATTTTCCCGTAATCATATTCTTGGTACGAGGCATGTAAGTTGTAGACTCGTTGTAATCTGTAAAAATATGCCCCCCCAAAACAATCAAGGTTTTAATCATTTTCAATGTCGGCGTTCTTTGACACTCGAACCCAACACTTGCACAATAGTATATCTTCATCACGATTCCAATGTACGGCAGTCCGAGATTGAGTCGGAGCTTCCACATATTGTCCGTCATCATCGTCATCGTCTTAAGACAAATCAACGGCTTTTGATTTTTTTTGACATTCTTTTTTTGTTTATGTCGTTATCTTTTGGTGGTAGTTGTGATTCGGGTACTTTAAATTGTGTTTCTGGCACGTGTTGTTGATTTTGGAGATTTCAGAATTGGTTTTTTAAATTGCGCGTTTTAAAATGCGAGTTGTTGTTGTTGAAAAATTTGTTCAGATGTCATTTGGGAAAAATTGATTTGAGCAAAAGGAGCGTACGAGAATTGGGAGGCGGATGAAAGTTGTGAGCCGGATGAAAACTGTGAGCCGGATTGAAATTGGGAAGCAGATAAAATAGAGTTTTGTGACGATGACGTCGAGTAGGTTGAGGATGACGAATGGTTCAGATTCGATGTGTTAAAAATTTCGGTGAAGTTGAGACATGAGAATTGTTCATTTGGGAAGTTTGACATAATTTTTTGTTGTTTGATAGAAAGATTAGAAAGAGATGTGTGTGTTTAAAGTGTAAAAATGATATAATAGTAAAAACTTTTAAATTAAAGAAAATATTATTTTTTAGAAAACTCTAGCCGTTACGTGTGTCTCTATCTCGCAGTTCGCTCGTCGTAATACGACGGTGCTTTGGCGAAAAGAGAAGTCGGTGTGATGAAGGAGGCCGGCGAAAATCAACGAGAATGCCAACTAGCTCAGCAAGCCTCTAACATAGGTTTCATTTTCTATTCTTTTAATGGTATCATTAGTTCATGATATCTTTTCTTTTTTGATAAAATATTCGGTTTGTAGTATCCGTATGTAACCTTTGTTCTTTGAACCTACTTTTCTTGATAAGTATATTTTTGAAGGTAGGTTAAATGAAGTTTACGGAAAAGAATTTTAGCAATTTGAGAAGCTGCGATGTTTTACGGCGGGTCGTGCTTATGCAGAACCTTAATCTTACTAGCATGTTACAAATCAATCAACTTTGTCAACAATTTGAATCCAATTAATATAAGTAACAAAATAATACTAACATACAAATGAAAAGTTCAAATGAAACTTGGCCACTTACATTACATAAGGTATCCCATAACTCGAATAGACATCATTTACGTTCGTAAAAACATATCTAAAAACCCAACCGCCAAACTGCTACTGTACTTATACAAATGATCACCACGTTCGGGACAACAGTTAAAAGTTAAAACGGATTAGCCTAATGCACAACTAGCTAGCATTAAGATTAGTATAGTGTTCAACCAATTCCATGGTTTACATAGTAAAACATTTCTTAGGTTTATTCACATATATATAAATGAACTCCCCGATAACTTAGACATCCGCCGGCAGTAGATTATAAGGCTCGAGCCCGTTTGTCAGGTTCTGGTCCATTAGATTTTCCATGTATGACTTTTGTAAATATTGCATCAATAAAATGTATCTTGTGCAAGGAATTTATAATTTAAGTATTTAACAGATCGTCCCATGACGGAAACAAAGAGACAAACCAATAACGAACGAAACACCTATCTAGCTAGTTTAGCTTGTTAATAAGAGATTGTCGGCCTGGGAATCGAGTTGGCGTAAGTTCTTCATCCTTCGCAATTTCATTATTATTCGTCCCTTCTTCTTGCTGATTGTTTCTCATAAGTTCAATCTGTTTTTCCTTTTTTTTGGCGAGCCTCTCTCGTCTTTTCTTCCTGTCAACACCAACAGCAGGAGCAGCAGCATAAGAAGCAGTAGGTCTGTCGAAATTGGTTTGTTCTAGTTCTAGTTCAATAACAGGTTGTTTTATTCTCGGCAGGCGGGCGCCTTTAGAAGTCCCAAGCAAGCGAAAATCGAGCTTTGCCCATCTTCCAGACTTGTCATTGTAGTCCCATCCAAACTTTTTTCCAATTTCCTCCAGTTCTTGTGCCACACCAGACCCGGAAGAAGAACGCGAAGAATGAGAGGGGAGATCACCAGTGAGGAGCCTCTCAGCAAGCTCCCATTCGATTCTGTCAGCATAAACCTCGTCCTCCAAGACATCCTGAGCAAGCTTACCCCATTTCTCGAAATCACCTTTTGTGTTCATGAGGGGGTTAGTTGACATCCATTTAAGGTAGTCAGAAGGCAACATCCCTAACATCTTCCCTTTGTGTTTCCCAAAGTTTATAACAATGTCCCTTGGGGGAATTCCTACCTGGTCCTTGTTACTTTTATTAATCTTGTTGTTCGAGCAGCATGAAACTACTTCTCTCAACCTTAAAGATGAACAAGTATAATGATAATGTTGTGGTAAAGAAGGAGGGTAGAGATGAAATAGGGATATCTTCATTGTCGTTTGTATCCACTCATTTCAAACTCAGCTGAACTCTTTTCAGTCGAGCTAGTAATTCATTAATTCCCAATTTCACATGCATCATCTTGGGCTTGGGCTGTTTGGCCCATTTACATCAAATCTCAATACATGGAAAGAAACAAAATTGCAATATGCGGAAAAGAAATAAAAAAGTTGGTTAGATGTCGATTAATTCAGGTCAGCCGGCCTCTTATACGGAGTAATTCTTAGACAAAAGTTATTTTGCAAACTTGTTTTTTCTAAGAAACCAAGGGACTCATCTTTTCGCTCCATTCACCTTTCATCCAATGGCTAGGATTAATCTAAGATTTAATCAAGAAAACCTTATTATATATTATTTTTTCTTTATGAACGGCATTTTTTTTTGAGCGGAAAAAAAAAATTCGAGCGACAAAAAAAAGAAAAGAAAAATACACAGTTACCACCAAAATATTATCTGATCATAATTATTATATTGATCCTTATATCTAGATATACTTTATATATATCCAGATATACTTTATATAATTCTAGATATACTTTTTATATATCCAGATATACTTTGTATATATCTAGATATACTTTATATATATATATATATATATATATATATATATATATATATATATATATATATATATATATATATATATATATATATATATATATATATATATATATATATATATATATATATATATATATATATATATATATATATATATATATATATATATATATATATATATATATATATATATATATATATATATATATATATATATATATATCTGATCATAATGATTAAATTGACCCTTATATCTGGATATAAGTTGACATTAAAAAAGTTAAAAAGTTATATCTAGATATACGTTATATATATCTGGATATAAATAAGAAAATATAATATTTGCAGTTTAGTTTGGTTATTTGCAACACAGTCCCTCCTTTTTCTTTTTCCTAATATCTGGTCTCAACTAATGGATGGTTAGGATTAGTCCCTTGCACTACTACAAAAAGCACATAAAAACCTCTTAATAGAAACCAGTTATATAATAACCAGTCCTTATTATAAAAAAAAGGTACGAAAACTATAAAAAGAAGATTGTCATATAAAACCAATCTCCATAATATAAAAACAAACAGAAACTGATTTAAAAAAAAAAACAAACCATCTCATAACATATGCAAAGACATCTGATTTTTTAGACCCCTGACATTTTTTTATTTCAAACTAAAATTAACCGCATAAATAATGAGTATCTATTTAACACTTTATATATTTTTGCTAAAAAAATCATTATATAAAAAGACCAAATACGCACCACTCCACCTCTCTAGTTCTTCCCCCAAAACTCCCCTAATTTTTACCGCCAATTGATCAAAACCGCCCCACGATATCCACATCCACTCTCAATCTCCCGCCAATCGAACCCTAACCACCCCCCGATATGATGTTGTTTGCATCATTTGACATGCTATTAACCGCAATAACTTTTATCATATCAAATCATAAACCACCATCAACCTCTGCCATCACAACAAAGCTCAATGAATGGTATGTTTCTTCTCCTTAATTTAATTTTAATACACAATTGTTACTTATTTTAAGGTTAATTTCGGTTAATTAGCTTTTGTAATTTAGATTAACGTTGGGTTTAGGTCTATCTTAACTTTTTATATGCATAATTTTTCATTTGCATGCTTAAATCAAGAGGGGTCTTGGTTAGTTGGGTATGTGAAATATGTGATTTTATGATTTACATGTTGTTAATTTGTTTATTTTGTGATTTTAGTTGTGAATCACAAAATTATGATGTTATATAACTTTTTTTATAAGCCTAAGAACTCAAGGACATAAGGCAACTTATATATATATATATATATATATATATATATATATATATATATATATATATATATATATATATATATATATATATATATATATATATATATATATATATATATATATATATATATATATATATATATATATATATATATATATATATATATCTTTACATTATATGTAAGAGGAGGGATATGCCACATAAGCACTCATAATGCCACGTCACCATTTTTAAAAAAAAAATCTGCAATTAAATATTTAGAGATAAGTTTTGAAAATATATTTAAAAGATTAATATTCCAAATAAAAAAATTCGGCAATTAAATATTTAGAGATAAGTTTTGAAAATATATTTAAAAGATTAATATTCCAAAAAAATCTTTCATTCGTATATCTTTTATTATCATAATTTATTTAATCCCGAATCCCCACGATGTTCTATTCTTCTTCTCAAAATCCAGGTTCATCGCATTCTTCAGTTTTGCTTTTTACATACATGCATTATCAGTGCTATTAGAGTTTTATGAATATGTCTATTTGATTCTTGATAGCAAACATGACATAAAAAGTTAGCTTTTACAGTAACTTTTATGATCCTAGCGTTGACTTACCTTTACTTTTGTTAACCAGAATACCGTAGTCTTAGAATCAATGATATGAACATGCTACGACCATCCTTAGTCTGGTCCCAAGAAGAAGGTTGGATATTGATGATGCTGCGAGGCAAGAAACCAACATCAGAAAGATGTTTGGAATAAAGCTCGGTTAGTTTCACTTTGGTTTTTAGCTTTTAGATCAATTTATGCGCTTTTTTTTACTCTGATGTAATGCGGAAAATCTATTATGATTTGAAGTTCAATGAACAGACATTATTATAGGTTTCATGACACTTAATGGTTTTGTGATTAATTTTATTCAAGTGTCATAGGTAGAGCCGTAGAGATGATGATCGACTTCCTCAATGTTTAGTGAAGTAAGTGTATATTTTTCGTGTGGCTCAAGCTCATTGTCTGTACAATGCATCGTTTAAGGTAAATTTGTTACATAAGAACTTATATTTGTTTGAAGAATTCTTTTTGTTGAGATTGATACAAAGTTGTATATTTATTATATTTTGTGTCAACGTCACCTCTTGGATAGGATGTTTGAGGAATTTGCAAATCTTTAATGAAAATGAAAATTCAAGTTAGAACTACTGAAGCCATGATATTGCAACCAACTTTTCTTATGAAACTGTTCTGATGTTTACTATTCAAACACTATTCATAATTCATATATGAATACAAAAAGTTAAGCCTCTCAACTGACGGCATGACCTGGTCCATCACAAACTAAGTTGATTTTGATCTGACATGTGAGATATTGTATAGTTGTCTGACCCATGGCTAACTCTTATAACACGTATCGACCTATCTGCATTTGAACGGCCTAAGTTCTACTGGAACCATCTTAGTGGAAGTCAGTCACCATCCTATTCTTGATACAAAAAACTTTGAATTTAAGTTCTTGAAAAATGAAAATGGTATGTTGAGGCGGTTAAAGAATACAACCACTGACGATTAGTGTCAAAGACTCCTACACCTTCAGTAGACGTTACGTATGTTTCTAAATGTGTAGCATATAATTATAAGCTTAACTTTTTTCTTCTTTTAGGGAAAAGGTTCAGCACCTGGTATTGGTGAGGCCACACTGTTGCAATGCGAACTCGAGTAAGTATTACGACTATCTTTCCCAGTACATTACTTTCTAAATGGGCTTCCGACAAACAATTGTTGCTGAGGCTTCCAAAGCGTTATCTCATGCAGTTTGTATTGCTACAAGATATAGTGTTGTTCGTAGACAGTTTGGCTCACGTGATGGTGGACCTGAGACCCAGGTCAATTAGAACATAGATATTATTGTGGATATCCTTATATGCAGATTTCCTTATGAACTTCCTAAGATCTTATTATCTGCTTTCTTCTAGGTGAGTGATTATAAAACTCAGCAAAGTAGACTCTTCCCTTTGATGGCTTCTGCTTATGCCTTCAAATTTGTTAGTGAATGGTTGAAATCATTGTAAATGGATGTGAAACAAAGACTAGAAGCGAATGAGTTCTCAAATTTGCTTGAAGCTCATGCATGTAATCCAGTTTTGAAATCGCTGACAACTACCGCAACAGTTGTGAGCATTCAATTGTTTACATGCTTACATACATATGTAGGAACACGTATATATTGTGCATTCGGTCAGTAATACTATCTGGTGTGCTTAATATTATATCATATAAGCTTTATTACGTTAATACTTACTATCATTTTCTCATCATCACTCTAAATAAAATCTTTAAAGTTTTATCTATGAACATTCATTCATTTAATAGTTATTCCGAATACGGAGTTAGAATGGTGATACTCTGTGTCAGTGTTTTCATTCAGCACACAATTTTGATATTACTGTTGTATATTGTATATGCTATATCAGGATGGAATTGAAGAATGTCGTGAACTGTGTGGTGGTCATGGTTACCTTGTCAGTAGCAGGCTTCCGGAAGTATTTGCGCTGTACATTCCTGTTGCCAACCATTGAAAGTCCGAACAAAGGTTTTTCACAGTGGCAGGAGTTGGCTTCGGAGGAAGTTGACGCATTAGTTGGAAAGGTGAGATTTTCCGAAAAAAAAACGTCTTTAGTTGATACAAGTAAAGTTGAGAAGGTTAACAAAGACTATGTTGCTGATAAACAAGATGCAATAATGAGGAAGAGCCGAGTTACAGGCTTGCAGCCAGCTCCCATACCACAAAATTGGCCCGTGTGGCTAATTTGTGTGTCGTTCGTGGCCGTGTTCTCAATGGTCTTGCTGAGATTCCCAGTGACATTGTAAAACAAGATGTCTTCAACGACATCTATAAGGTAAATATACCGTTCATTTTTTAGATCTACATTGACACTGAAAAAGTATACCATATCAGGAAAGGTACAAAATCTTCTTGAGTTCTCAATATGCTATGAAACACACACTCGTGGCAATCACATTTAGTGTTTTCACTCTGTCAATTGAATCCCTATTTTTATAATAGGTTCTGCAATCACATTTATGATTACAAAATTTACAAATCATCAATGTCAGAGGTGTCAGCAATTCTACGTTAAAAATGCTAAATTGTTCATTTTTTAAATGTTGAAAATCACCCAAAACTATGTTTTATGTTTAGCAACTACGAGTAGTTAGAGGCATACGTTATCACACATATCAACAATGTTCTGATTATCTTCTATGTTGCAGTGAACGTGCAGCCACCTCTGTCAAGGTCACCATCTAACTTTCAAGTCTATGCTGCCTTCTCAAAGCAACACAACAGAATAATAGCTCTTGATCTTCCTCATGGTGAGAAATTTTCACACGGTTATCAGGTAGCTAACTATCCATTCATTCGTATTCGAAGGTTGTGATAAAAATATTGATGTAAATTGTTGTAGACCGTTGGCGGATTATTTGGATGGTGCTTTGGATAAGAGGAATCTACAAATAGGTTAAACTTATTTTATGTACAAGTTGCCCTACATGGAAGCATAGCCAAATCACAAAACCATGCTATTTTATGCAGATCCAAACCATGGTGAGTAACATATCTGGATTGCATCGAGTCTGCTTTGACCAATCAACATATGTGGACTCGCTTTTAAAACATTTGTTAATCACAGGTAATTTAATTTGTTTATACTGACTAATGAAAGTAGATTACTATTGGCTTTGTTCTGGATTCTAATTTGGTGGATTATGTTGTTTGTCTCATGTCTAACTGAAGATTAATTATATAAAAAAGGTTATATTTTGGTGGTCCAGTAAGTACAATACATGAGACTAAAAAAAAATGATTTTCATGAACCATAATTTAACATGGCTTTTAATTTGGGATAAAAATGCGAGCCAGAATACTTCCATCTTGATGGCACAAATATCAGAAAATAGAAATGTAGATTTAGTACATCTACATAGACATAAACCGCTTTAATAAGCACCCCCAAACACCCCTAACTCTTACAGCCTTCTTCAAATTTGTATAATAGGTCTGCCTCATGCTTAGTAATTTGTTAAATCGCGTGATATAATTGTATAATAGGTAGCACTGAGGTAACCATGGAGGTTCTGGAGATGCATGTGGCTGATTGAAAGATTGCGGCATCATCGTTTACAGCAGCAGATGTTGGTTCCAAGGATGATCGCGGGCTCACAGCTCTTACAAATTTGTATACTTAGAAAAGTTCCATTTTTCTTGATGCTACATCTTAAAGCAGAATTCTAGAGCTGTTACTTAATGTAGATTATGTAAATGCAGGGATCATTGACGTATACGATTATGTTAACAAATATCTTAACTTAAAGTTATTTAATAGCTGTATGATGATACTTGTGAATGTAGATTATGATGATAGATATTTGTAAATGCATCCTTAATGTAGATTATGTTAGATAGAATTATGTGGAATATTCTTGTGTAACCTTGTCTTGTTTATTCAGTGATTTCTCATGGAATAAGTGTTGTAGATGTCAAGAAGCTAGAAGATGCATAAATCAACACTGGGAACGCGAACGAAAGTGAAACATCCACCTTGCGATCAGTTTTATATAAGGAAAAACTTACGGGACCCAGTTTCCTTGGTTGGGAACGTGACTGAAGAATCGTTCAAAGGTACGAGAGGAAGTTATACACCCTTTACCATCCTGTTCCAAATGAGATTTATTTCTTAGATGGAAATCTTCTTAAAGGATTTAGAATTGACATCGTGGCTGGTATGATAGCCTTAAAGGTAAATCCTTCTCAAGTCTTCGAGTTCTTATCACATGTAGTACATGTCAAATGATTGAGTTGGGTCACGGGCTAAAATGGGAAGATTTTAGTAAACATTAAATCAAGAGTCCATACCATGTGGGCGCTATAGGTATCTCACGCGTCACTTTTCTCTATCGAATTTAAGTAAGGTCTGAGGGGGAATGAAACATTAAATAGGGGTCCGTTTTTTCCAGAGTAAATATACGATATAGAGGTTATCTAGACATGGTACTTCAACATGCGAGCTAACCTGACCTATCAAGCAATTTTGACCCAAACCTGTCTTTAATCGCTTTTCATCTCTAATTAACCAATATCTTGTGTACTTAAGGCTATGTATCATTAGTTAGTATATATACTATAATATAATTATGTTTTAACTAATGGTTCAGATTCTTGATTTCATAATAAGTAAAGGTAGTGGAGGAGCAGAAACAAGCTGTAGGGAGCAACAATAAGTTATTAAGAAGCAAAGGGCACATGAGGAGCGGGCACGAGTTGCCAATGAGCAACAACCAACTATCGAAGAATGGGAAAGGGCAACATAGCAGTGGGTGAAAATACGGATACTGAGCAGAGTGGTCCAGATACCATGTATTTATATATATGTACCCAACCCGACTATCTTAAGTAACGCTCTTTGTGCTGACGAAAATGTTAGGTTGATCACTGTGGGCTGGTGTAAGTTTCTCTTAATGCTCAGTTTCTCTTACATTTTCTTTTACTAAGCAAGGTACATAATATAATAAGTTAACATTTTAAAACAATAGGAAGATTTTGACGGCAAAAGAGAGATACATGACATCCTAAAAATGTAAACGATAATTCTTAAATGGTATGATTTAACTTGATGAAAACTTTTCCTCATGCTTTATTATGATATGCACTTGTGATTCTCCTTTGAATTGTTATCACCATCTATTGATTCCATCGGTAATCTGATTTGTAGGTACAACATTATTATTAAACCTTTGATAAAAAGGGTGCGGGTGTTGCTGGTCCAGTGGAGCTCCAGAGGTTCAAGAATGGGACAATCATTAACCTTTCATCCCAATGATGGACATATGAAACTGGACATAAACAGAATCACAGGCTTGGATACATGAGGTTTGCTTAAGGGTTAGCCTGAGTTGTTATAAGGTAATATCCAAGATTTTATTTTATGTATAAAAAAAGCAATGTCAAAGACTATAATTAAACAAGAAATTATGTTGAAACAAAAAACCTCTGGTGCACCTTCTTGTGATGGTTCACTCGCAATAGACTTCACTCGGATGTCGAAAGGTGAGGCTTGGCTCAATGGTTGAGGCATAGGGCATTACTACCCGGATAATAATATGCTCAGTAGCGGTTTCTCAAGATGTAGATACAAAGGGCCATTTAGTTTGTACAGTCTTTAAAAGTTGCGGACTGATCCCTTCAATCATTCACATCTAACTACTGATATGTTGATTCTATGCTAACTGATGAGAAAAACTGATTCAAATTAAAGTTCAGGTAATATTTTCATAAAACTATGTTGATACATATCTTTATCTTCTTTTTTGAATTTCTCTTCTTTAGTATTCTTGCATGAAGGAAACAAATAGGGCTTTGGCCAATGGGTGACTACTTTATGTGTGTTTCTCGACTTATGTAGACTTTTATAAACACGATTGTGCATTTAACAATATTTATTCATCTTTTACAGATTATTTTCAAGTATTTTGGCACATATGAGGAGGCCGAAGGAGCAAATAATTCAAAATCAAAGCGCGGGTCACATGAAGAAACTACAAAGTACTCGAGACTTCTGATGCGAAGCTGGTAAAGATTGCACTACTATACGTGTTCTGTAACAACTAATAGTATATGCTATTCTTATTCATGTTTGTGGTATGATGCATACGGGGTGTTGGGGTTTACTTCGTTCCAACAGGGTGAAGATAATCAATAGCCTAACTACGTACCAATGAATGGTTACCGGATATCTCTTGAAGTCGTGTAATCACTTTCCAAAGAAGATTATTCGACCCTATGCCTGGGTTAACACGAATACCTCCTTGGGATAAAACCAAGAGTTAGTTCTTGTTTTAGGCACAAATCAAGAACTCTGTGCGTGTAAGTGTTTCTTGTTTCTGTATATTTCATCATGCAAATATGATCACTATTTATAGTGATCCTAGTCCTAGAAGGATGTAACTCATAGTCAATTGTAATTAAGAGCATTAATCGGCCAATTAAGCTCATAATTACCTACATGAAACCATAGTGGTTACATGACCATAAACCTGGTCATCAAGTCAATATTCAACCCTCATTGATTAGTCAAAGAGGTTACAAAGACTTTGTGCATCACCAGGAGCAGCGTCTTAACCAGGAGCAACTTCCTGACCAGGAGCAACCTCCTGACCAGGAGCAACCTCCTCACCAGGAGCAACTTCCTAACCAGGAGCAGCTTCCTACTGATGAACTTTCAACCACTATATTGAGTCCAGGGAGGCCAGGGACTTAATGGGTGTACACTCCGTACCTCCAAACCCATTTACAAGTATGACTCGATCCCACAATTGCACTAAATTTCCAACAATCCTCCCCAATTTAGTACATTTCCTTTTGCATGAAAATCAACTTTAACAAAACCAGTGCATAAATGAAAATGTCCTGAGGATTGAATTTCCATTTTAGTACATCACTTCAAATATTCGAGAATCAGGGTGTTCTAAGAATTGAACCCTTCAACTACTTTGAATACCTGAAGATAAAATACACACAAGTTTTCAAACACTTAAAACGCTCCTGACACCATACAAGCCATGTGTCCATATCCAATTCATAAATGTTATAAGAGCCATAGTCCATGCTCCTTGAGGCGGCGAAACCTCAACATTTACATAGGTGGTTCCTCTTTAGTTCATGCTCCTGCTTAAGCACTTTTTCAAAGAAATTAACCATTAAGAAGTTTATAACTTCATCCTCCTTTCAGCAGGTACAAGCACATCTTTGGGATGATATACAAGTGCTTCAGTCCCCTGAATGTTCAGCTTTCCACATTGAACTCAGCTCCCAAGTTTCCTCAGGAGGGAGTTGGGTGTCCTAGCATTCAGTGACTAGTTTGGACTTTAAACCCATCCCTTTAGCAGACTTTATAACCAAGTCTCTAGCCAATCCCTTCGTCAAGTGATCAGCTAAGTTTTGTTGAGACCTCACAAACTCTATTGATATCACCCCATTCATGATTAGCTCACGAATCATGCTATGTCTAACACCTAAGTGTATAGACTTACCATTGTACATTTGGCTATAAGCCTTAGCCAATGTAGCTGCACTATCACAACGAATAGATATGGGTGCCATAGGTTTGACCCACAATGGAATCTCAAGAAGCAAGTTTCTCAACCATTCAGCCTCTTTACCAGCAGCTGCTAGAGCCACAAATTCAGATTCCATTGTTGAACCAGTAATGCAAGTTTGCTTCTTGGATGCCCAAGAAATTGCACCACCACCAAGAAGGAATACCCAGCCACTTGTGGATGAATTATCCTCAGTATTGCTGATCCAACTTGCATCAGTGTAACCTTCCAACACTAAAGGATATCCAGTATATGACAAACAATAATCCATTGTTCCTTTCAAATACTTTAGTACCCTCTGAATTGCTTGCCAATGCTGAGTACTAGGATTACTAGTGTACCTACTCAGTTTACCCACTGCAAAAGCAATATCAGGCCTAGTACTAGTCATGGCATACATCAAGCAACCAATCACCCTAGAATACTCAAGCTGGGAGACAGCCTGACCATTTTTAGGCATTAGTTTCTCACTTGTATCCATAGGTGTACTCACTGGAGTACAATAAAAGTGATTGAATTTCTTCAGGACCTTCTCAATATAATGAGACTGAGAAATTACAATACCATCACTTTCATGTTTAATCCTTATGCCAAGGATAACATCATCCTTCCCCATGTCTTTCATAGAGAACCTTGATGACAAAAACTCTTTCGTTAAATCAACCTGAACTTGGTCAGTACCAAAGATTAACATGTCATCAACATATAGGCAAATGATGACTCCTTTACCAGATTCATCAAATTTGCTATATACACATTTGTTAGCTTGGTTAAGTGAATAACCATTAGACAAAACCACTTCATCAAATTTCTGGTGCCATTGCTTAGGTGCCTGCTTCAGTCCATATAAGGACTTAATCAGTTTACACACCTTACCTTCATGACCAGGCATGATGAAGCCCTGAGGTTGGTTCATATAAACCTCCTCATCCAAGTCACCATTCAAGAATGCTGTCTTGACATCCATCTGATGAATAATCAGATTCTGAATACTTGCTAGAGCAATTAACATTCTTATGGTACTGATACGTGCTACTGGAGCATAAGTATCAAAATAGTCTATCCCTGACTTTTGTTTAAAGCCTTGAATGACTAGCCTTGCCTTGAACTTTTCAACAGTTCCATCTACCTTCATTTTCCTTTTGAAAATCCACTTGTTACCAAGTGGATTACAACCTGGAGGTAGATCAACCAACACCCAAGTGTTGTTGCCCATGATGGAGTCCATCTCATCATTTATTGCTTCTTTCCAGAAAGCAACATCCTGGGACTTCATTGCTTCATCAAATGTTTTGAGATCATCCTCAACATTAAAGCAATAGTAGTACTGGTTAGAGACCTCATCCCTTGTTCCTTCAACTAGGTATAGTTGAAATTCAGGCCCAAAATTCTTTGGAGTCCTATGCCTTGTGCTTCTTCTAAGCTCAGGCTCAGGTTGCTGAACCACAACCTCATCAGTGACCCTTTTAGGTTCCACTGAAACACCAGTGTCCTCAGCTCCTATAGGAGTCCTAAGGCTTGGTCTAGGGACTGATGAGAACCTAGTCTCATCAAAGTTAGCATCCCTTGATTCAATGATTGAGTTTATTGAAACTGAATCATTAGGTTCAATAACATAGAACCTATAAGCCTTGGAATGCTCAGCATATCCAACAAAGATGCATTTAATGCCTCTTTCACCAAGGTTTTTACCTTTGGATCAGGGAGTCTTACAACAGCCCTACAACCCCAAACTTTGAGGTAATTCAAGTTTGGTTTCCTTTTAGTCCAGAGTTCATAAGGGGTAATCCTGTTCCTTTTATTAGGAACCATATTTAATAAATAGCAAGCTGTTAACATAGCTTCTCCCCAAAACCCTTGACTCAGTCCTGAGTAGGACAACATGGAGTTAACCATCTCTTTTAGTACTCTATTTTTCCTTTCTGATATACCATTTTGTTGTGGAGTATAGGGGGCAGTTGTTTCATGGATTATTCCAACAGACTGAAAATACTGAGTATTCATGTACTCACCTCCCCTATCAGTCCTAAATCTTTTGATTTGGACTCCTTGTTGTAATTCAACTTCAGTTTTAAATACTTTAAATTTATCTAATGCTTCATCCTTAGTATGCAACAAATAGACATAACAAAACCTTGAAGCATCATCAATAAATGTTATCAAGTATTTCTTATTCCCTAATGAGGGAGTAGCATGCAAATCACATAGGTCACTATGGATTAGCTCCAAAACTGTAGTTTCACGTTTTACATCCTGAAATGGTTTCTTAATAATTTTGTTCAGCATACAAGTCTGACACTTATCAGTGTCCATGTCAAAAGCTGGAATTAACCCATCCTTAGACATATCTTGCATCCTCTTATAGTGGACATGGCCTAGTCTAGCATGCCATAGTGATGAATCATTCAGTTTAGTGGTAGTCATCAGGACAGAATCAACATTTATACTAGAATCAATATTAAGCCTGAACATTTGATTACTCAAATAGCCAAAACCAATAAACACACCATGTTTAGATAAAACAAATTTATTAGATGTAATCACTTGTTTATAACCACAGTTATTCAAAACACTACTAGAAACCAAGTTCTTCCTAATATTAGGAACATACAAAACATTAAACAAAGAAACAATCTTTCCAGAACTAAACTTAAGATCTACACAACCACGTCCATGCACTAGGGCTGTTGACTCATTTCCCATGTGAAGAATAGATCCATCATTCATTGACTCATAAGTCTTGAACCATCATCTATCTTTACACACATGTACTGTTGCTCCAGAGTCAACCCACCACGCAACATCATCATCCTGCACAAAGTAAGCTTCAGATACATATGTAACATAATAAATCTGGAGAGATTCATTAAACATATTCTGACCTTTTGTGCCTGATCCATTAGCTTGGTTGCCAATGCTAACACCTTTGCAATCCCTTTTGAAGTGTCCAGGTTTCCCACACTTCCAACAAGCCACTGATGACTTCTTGTTAGGATTAGCTTTGGTGTTATCCTGATGCTTACGTTTTCCCTTGTTGTCATTGTACCTGGTGGAGTTGTTATGCTCCACCATATTGACAACAGATGAACCAGCAACATTGTTGCTCTTTGGCTTATCACTTTCATGCACCCTGAGGGATTCCTCAATGCGCAAATGACTGCCCAACTCAACAAGAGTTAACTCCTCCTTCTTATGTTTCAAGGTGTGCTTGAAATCTTTCCAAGAAGGAGGTAGTTTGTCAATGACACACGAGACCTGAATGGTCTCATCCATGTTCATTTTATGTTGTGTAAATCTGCCAAGTATTCCAAGAAGTTCATTGTATTGTTCCATGACTGGTCTTGAATCAGTCATTTTGTAATTTGTGAAATCACTCACAAGGAACTTCTTACTTGATGCATCCTCAGCCATATATTTGGCTTCCAAGGAATCCCATAGTTCTTTAGCAGATTCAACATTTTGGTAAATATCAAATAAAGAATCAGACATACCATTGAGAATTATGCCGCGACACACATAATCATCATTCTCCCATTTGCTCATTTTCCTCAGTTCCTCCAAAGTAGCATCATCACCACCATCAGGAATGGGAGTGGTCAGCACGTACACCACGTTCATGGTAGAAAGAAGAAAGTGCATCTTCTTCTGCCATCTCCTAAAATCAACCCCTACAAACTTGTCCAGTTTGGAGAAGTTAGCCACCATATGCTTCATTGCCGCCGCCATTGATTATCACAATATAATATTCTTTGATTGTTGGGGTTTACTTCGTTCCAACAGGGTGAAGATAATCAATAGCCTAACTACGTACCAATGAATGGTTACCGGATATCTCTTGAAGTCGTGTAATCACTTTCCAAAGAAGATTATTCGACCCTATGCCTGGGTTAACACGAATACCTCCTTGGGATAAAACCAAGAGTTAGTTCTTGTTTTAGGCACAAATCAAGAACTCTGTGCGTGTAAGTGTTTCTTGTTTCTGTATATTTCATCATGCAAATATGATCACTATTTATAGTGATCCTAGTCCTAGAAGGATGTAACTCATAGTCAATGGTAATTAAGAGCATTAATCGGCCAATTAATCTCATAATTACCTACATGAAACCATAGTGGTTACATGACCATAAACCTGGTCATCAAGTCAATATTCAACCCTCATTGATTAGTCAAAGAGGTTACAAAGACTTTGTGCATCACCAGGAGCAGCGTCTTAACCAGGAGCAACTTCCTGACCAGGAGCAACCTCCTGACCAGGAGCAACCTCCTCACCAGGAGCAACTTCCTAACCAGGAGCAGCTTCCTACTGATGAACTTTCAACCACTATATTGAGTCCAGGGAGGCCAAGGACTTAATGGGTGTACACTCCGTACCTCCAAACCCATTTACAAGTATGACTCGATCCCACAATTGCACTAAATTTCCAACACGGGGTGTTTGGAATATGATTATTTGAAGTGTTTTTTTATTGCTATTGTCGTGGATTATAAGTCTACTTAATATTAAGAGATTCATAAAGGCGTGAAGAGTTATACTATTACAAGACATGTTTAGCATATATGCATTTACTATATCACAGAAACCTTTTTCTTGCTCATGATATAATTAATTAAGGGTTTTGCTAATGAGCTAGGGTGGTTTTTTAACTTTAAATAAAAGATCAACCTTTTTCTAGCTCATCAATATTAGCATTTTCATCATCAATAACTACAAATGTCGCAAGAGCAGTGGCTTCCTGTTTTTGAACAACCTCTTCGGTACTCTGCGTAAAGCTGAGCAACAAAGCTGCACTTTGACTTGATAAAAAATTATCCATACCTTGTGGGTTACTCTCAGTGTAGAAGTGAATGGGAAAGAATCCATTCCAGCTAAGTAACAATCTCGTCGACATTTCTATCTTTTTTTTTAAACATTTTCCCCAATATGTGAAAATATCTCTATCTTTCTTTGTCTTATTTCTATCTTTCTTCGTCTTAGTATTATCGTTAAATAAAGTAGAGATCTTTAAATATATTGTTTAAAATGCAAGCATAAGTTTTCCTCTATAGTTTTGCTCAGCAGCAAAGCTCATGTCTTCTAATGACGGGCAGTCTAACGCACACAAAACTTTCAAACTATTTAGCGATGATAATAACCTTATAATAACGCTAAGAACAATGTTGGATATAGAAATATCTAAGCCACTTAAATTGACGAGTTTGATCCAACTATTTATGGCAGAAAGCCACTTTAAACCTGTACATTCGGCCACAGAGCCACAGAAAGGAAACGAACCGATACAAGATTACCTAACGCACTTTCATCAACCAAAAGACAGTCAATAAAGCCAACTTCAGTTAAATCCAGGGCAGTGTTTAGCTAAGGCATCTATAGCATCCCCGTTAACTTCTCGGATTCTAGATAACCGAAGCTTCTTTAAATTCGGGAAGTATAACCGCTTTAACACTACTAAAGATTATTCTGGCACATTAGATTCATACAAACTTAGTGATGTTAATTAATAGACTTTATTTAATTTTTTTCGTCTTTTACAAAAAACTTTATCGGATATTCGGATCTATTGTACTTTTTTTTCCATTCTTGTTTGAACATTTGGTTGCGATATGTTTGGATGTTTGCTTATTGTTTAACATTTTCTGCTCCAAGGTGCTGAGAGAATGCACAATGATGCAACACAAAAACATATATATGATGGAATGGCATGCTTTTTAAATCTCAATATTCACGTATCTATTTATATTCTATGCACATAAAATTATTACATTCGTACTCTGTCTCAACTCCACGTTTACATACAAAAATTTACATTTGGCATTTCAAAATGGTATTCGAAACCAATGTTTTAAAACCCAGGTTTTGAATCGACCCGGTCGAGCCACCGGGTCACCGGGTCACCGGTTCAACCGGTTGGACCGCCGGGTCGACCCGGTTTTTAATTAAAAAAATTATTTATATATTTTCAATATTACTATATATATATATATATATAAATATAAATCGTGAGTATTTCATATATTTGGCCTAAACACCATTTACTAACAAATATAACACGTAAAAACATAGTTACCTTATAAATACGTATAATTATATCGCGGAAAAAAAAAAAAAAAAAAAAAAATTCGAAAAAAATCAAAACCCGGCCGGGTCGCACGAACCGGGTCAACCCGGGTCGCTTCAAACCCAGCGGGTCACACCGGGTTTCCAAAATGTAAGACCCGGGTCAATTTGACCCGTTTTTTCGGCCGGAACCGGTCCAACCGGTTGAACCGGCCGGGTCGACCCGAGTTTCAAAACATTGTTCGAAACAATTATGGTAAAGAATATTGATACAAACAAACTCCCACACAATGATGTGTCAAATGAGGTGGTCTAATGACATGCTATCATGTTTTCTCTTTCTTATTTTTACAATCCATACATTAATTGCCACATATGTATGTGTATTTCCTTTTATACAATTTATGTGGATATAACATTCCTTATACTTTATTTATCAAACTTACATTTATGATGCGTTTTTTTATAGTCTTATATGTGTTTTTTTCACTGAATTTTGAAAGTGATATTGGTCTTTCTTTTCCTTGAATTTTGAAAGTTCTTTTGCTATATGAAATATGTTAAACTCAGATAATGCGACTATTAGAGTATTTACAATGCTTTAAGAGCATCCACTATGATAAACTTTTCTATAAGTTTATAAGTATATTGTAGCATTAATTTTCAAACCTTTTTGTTTAATAAACCTATTTCTACTATGAATAAACCTTATCAAAATTTATAAACCTCTAACATAATCAAGTGCATTAAATTATGAAGAGGTTCACCATTCTAGACCTCATCATGCCACATCATGTTGAAATAGATGTTCACTATGGTTTAAAAAGTTTTAGACCTCTTCAAAATTTTATAAACCTATGTATGAATCACCATAGTGGATGCCCTAAGTCTTTCACGACTTGAAGCATTTATGATAATCAATGCTAAATTTATAGTGGCTTGAAACAAGTATAAGTTTTTGTTTAAAAGAATTGGCTAGAGCCAAGTCTTTTTTTCAAACTCTTTAAAAAGCCATTTCATTTAGTGGTAAAAAGTTTTTAAAAAACTTTATCTAATAGTAAAAAACTTTTCTTCAAGTTGCTCATTGCATATGCTCTTCAAACTTTATTAACTTAAACTTTGGATAAATAAGTAATCAAAATTAGTTAGATTGACCAAAACTTTACTAAAGTTTATTAGCGGCTCCCGTGTTAAAAAAGCATTGGACGATGTATTTATGTTTCATATAAGATTGCTTCTCCAGATTGTATAATTTTAATCTCGGTTCAAGTAGTAGTAGTTGTTTCGAATTAGCTTCTTATGTGATGCCAAAAATCATTCTCAATTACTATTTTTATTTTTATCATGAAGAATTTTTGAATCTAGCCGTCTATGAGGCTAGACAACAAGGTTTAAATATGACGTTCTAATTTCATTAATCTAATGTAGAAGTTGTTAATGATTTGTTGTATATATTTTTCAATAAAATTAACAAAATTATTTACGATTACTTCAAAAATCATAAAATATACTTAGTAATATAATAAACACAAACAATTTAAGCTATCATGCTTAATTACTTTTGTAGAATATATATAATATTTAACATCAATAATTTGCTAAACAAAAAAAGATAAACGATAATTAGAAGTCATGGCCCGTCGGATGAGCTTAGCCACTAATAAACTTTACATTGTACTCTTATAATACACTTAATAAAAAAATATACTTTGTTATTGCCTATAATTTATTAACCTTTAGTTTCTCTGTTTTTTTAATATGCTCAATAATTATGTTACGACTTTATCATCGGTTAACAATCACTTAAATTTTTCCTTGATTTGTAGTTTTACTTTAATTGCGAATCACGATCTTAAAAATACTTAGCAATATAACACACATAAACTACTCGACAAACATTGCTACAATGCTTAAAAAAATAAGTAAAAAGATAAAAAATTTAACACTAATATTTAGCTAAATCAAAAAATGTAAACGTTAATTATAAGTCATACCCGCCCATCGGGCGGGTCTTGCCACTAGTATATATATATATATATATATATATATATATATAAATTCAGTGATACCCTTTGAAATTAATCACATTAATCTTAGAATATATTCAGTGATACTCTGTATTGATCAACAACAGAATCACTAGTGTTGATTTATCCACTTTTACAAAATGAGACATTAATGGGAGGTGGATAAATGGGCAGGTTAGTTAATGGGTATTTCTGTGCAAGTCAAAACAGGTGATGAGATTTGAAAGTCAGTTTGATGTGGCACCTACCGTGAACTTTATATAGCTATGCATATGTGCCTATACTCATGGATCCTGTAAATTTGCATTCGACATAACCACTATACACGAGTGTAGGTTGCAACATGGGTGAGTCGGTTAGCGAATCAAAACGGTTTGTTAGAATAGCGAAATCAGTCTGAATTGAATTTGCATTGGTCACTGGTACGCTTAAGGCATACTGTAGTTTAGTCCCCATTCAAAGCGTTTTATACTTAGGCAGACGAAGCCAGAAATTTGTGTTAAGGGGGTTCAATTTTTTTTCCATGGGTAATAACATACAATTGATTGTTTTAGACGATGGATTACTAAAAGAAGAAAAATCCTGCTGAAACAAAAAGTGATAAATGGAAATATAGTACGTAGTGATATTGTAAAATGAAAAAAATATAATGTTATGCTAGTTTCAACTCCCTATGCTCTCATCACGTGACTAATGAGACATTCTTTTAAACCAATCACAAGAAAGTAATAGTAGCAAATACCCAATCTTCATCTTCTTTTTATCTTCCCCCACTTTTTAACTTTCGTGTCCTAGCAAAAACATTTTGCATTAATGGTATAAAAGCAGTCCCTGTTTGTCCAAAAAATATATTCTTTTTATTTTTTGAAAGTGTTATAATTAAAATAATAAAATTGACGACAGCTTGAAGTCGTAATAATCTTTTCTAGTGTTTAGAATATATGTGATTGTAATTTGCTTCAAAAAATTGTTTAATATATGTAGAAATCAAAAAAATAAGTGCGTGCTGCTGTTGATCTGGAAGCCGGTTTGAATTGTGTACTTTAAGTTTTCCACAAAAGGTAATTACAAAATATCTATGGCTTTTTGTTTCTGGTTATTTTATTTTGCTTTAAGTTTTGCTACATTTGAAGGAGTTTGATAGATAAAAAAAAGGAAGTTGAACCTGAAGCTGATCAAGAAAGTGACCAAAGGACTGTTTTTTGCTTACTAGGTAAGATGGATCGAATATAATTACGATATTATTTGATTATCCCTTTTTGTATACTAATATTAAGCATATGTTAATTGCAGATGCCACTGAAATAAACTGCATTTGATGTTTATCAGTTCTTCTTAAATGCAGGAAAGGTAATGGTCAATTTCTAGGCTAGTCTTGTTAATGCTCGTTTTTTTTTCATGCTTACTTAATTTAATGTCATTGCCTAGTTTCCAAAAGGGGATATTAATTTTAGTATAAAATCAGCTTATATAGTCTAGGTGACATATTGCCATAAAATTTTAGTTATAGGTTTAAGTTCTAGCTGCAAGTTATGATTGGTAATTATGGATTATACAGTTACTTGTTATTAAGATGCATCTACTTCATGTTACAGTAAATGCTTCTCTTCCTTGAGTTTGACTAGTAAATTGACTGTCTTGTGTCCCAACATTCTATTGTAATTGGGGTGAGTGTATTTTTGTGCACATGTTAGTTGATAGTATTGCGAGCACGTACACTCCAATGTGGTAATAGTATATATTATGGTTGTTCATGATTATGTATTGATTTGTTTTGAAACTATGTTCTACTCTTAATTTGGTTGTTCCATTATTTCTGCAGGTAGATGTGCGCCTTATCATGGATTGGAATTCACGAAGATCAAAAGGAGTTGGGTGAGTCTAGTTGTTCTACTTTTTAGTCCATAACCCTAACGTATGTGTCAGATTATCAGTTGCAATAGACATGTTCGACCAGATAGTGTTTAGATTTTTTTGTAGTTATTAATATAAGATAATTTGTTAGTCAAGTGTTTATGGATTTTAATTTTTCGAGAAATTAATAGATAAAACCACTAACAGAGCAGTCTTAAATTCTAAACTATATATGACTACTATAATAATACTTATATTTTAAATCGTCATCTATTGTTTCTCAGTTATTTTTATTTGTTTATGATACTGTTACAAACGAGGAATTTGGGTTACAGGTATTTAATCCGGCTTCAAGATGCCTTGGGTACATATAATACATTACCTTGTGCGGCGATTATCATTGTAATATTGTAGATACACACTTCTTCATTATCTCAGGTAAAACTGACAGTAGTTATGAGAGATGAATATGACCATACTCGCAATGGAAAGGTAATATCGTGTGAAATGCATTTTTCTTCAGAACAAAATATCGTGTGCCCAATGATGCTTGTGAGAGATGAATATGACCATACTCGCAATGGAAATAACAATAGTGCTTTAAACGATTTTCAATGGTGACAAGTATGTGTTCTTATTTTCTTGTTTTTCACTTATAAAGCTTTATTTTATATGCAATGACGTTATTTCTCGAACCTTTCACTTTGACTCATCAGTGATGCAAGAAAGAATGACTGCTTCAGATTTGTGCTGAAGTGATCAGATTTCACTTAAAGCATAGAGTATTTAGACAAGAAATTTTGATCGCTGCATGGTAAAACATACTTTGCATTTGAATTTTTCATTCACTTAGTTATTTCTTGCCGTTCTACAATTTATGGACTTTTTATGTAACGGACAGCTCCTAATCGAGTCATAATTTCTCACCAGATATTACATATTGCATTGTGAATAATTTTTATGTTTTTTGCTTTTATTTGGATTATGCATTCAGTATGTTATACTAGTATTTAAACATTTGTGCAGGAAGGAGTTGCAATGGAAATTGGTGAAGCTCTTGTTGGAGTTTTAAAGGTCGACCTGGCTAGTAGCACTCATTTCTAGCACAAATATTTCAGTAGTTAAACAAATTTGTTTTGAGTCAAGTTAGACGATTTGGTATTGTTGTAGTTGGTTAAATCGTCATGTATCAAGACTTGTGCACTTTAATTAGTTGTATATATATTAGAATTATGAAAATTTTATATTTTTTGCAAAAACCAAAATTATTTTTTTTAAAAAAGAAATTCTCACCAAGACTGGTTCTTATATAATGACCGGTGTTTTTACTCTATAATAGAGAACTGTAGACATCAGTCGTAGACACCGGTTCTTACTAGTAAACCGGTTTTGATGCTCATATTAGACACCGGTTGTGGAACCAGTTTTCATATGTTTTGGTTATAGAAATACCCCCTCGCCTAGATTGGTTGATAAACCACTCTCCATGACTCATTCTAACCAGTCTCCATGAGATTTTTTGTAGTAGTAATTTTCCATGAAAATACTAGTTTGTATAATAAACCAACTCGTAATTCTTAATCAGAAAAATTATTGTTATTTTTAATTAGTTCTATTTATATGCCTACTAATTTAATTGTCTAATTAAAAATAAATAAGATTTAAATTCTTTTGGATACAAAGTTTTCTAATATACAAGAGGACTCATCCTCACTCTTCCACCTCAATCTCATCAAAGGGCTGAGATTTAATCCTCACTTTACACTGCAGGGGTATTTTAGTCTTTCCACCTTGGGACTATATGTTCGTTTTTAACACACATATTCCGCTATCTAACTATCTCCGTCCTTGATCCTCATTCGATAGTTTCTATCTCTACCTTTCTCTCTCTATAATTGTCACCTCCACTGCATCAAACATCACGATCTATTAGGTAACATTCATCTATTGTTTTTAATTTGATTCTTTTAGCTTATTAATAAGCTTGCGTTTATGCTACTTGTTTCGATCGATTTATCAGTTCGTTTAATAACTACCTTATAAATTATGAATTTAGTTGAATTCGTTGATATTTTTATTGATTTTTTTATGAATTGTGAACTTAGAGGAGGGTTTGATTTTTATGAATTGTTGTTTTTTACGAGTTGCACAGGTTTGATAATGGATTCGATTGAGTCTAGTGATCGGAGTGGTGTTGTTGAATGTTTTATGTCGGTTTATTCATCTAGTGATCAGGCTAGTGTCGATCAAGGTTCTGATGTTCCATTCGAAAGCACTCTTAATAGTCTTGCGAATGAGATCTCTGCGTATGAACAAGACAGTGGCGAAGCGGAAGCTGTTAAGAGTAAGTTTTCTAGTTTTTTTAAGCTGAATATATGTGCACAATGTATCATATATGATACCCATGTATCATATATGATAGCCATGTATTATATATGATATTTCTATTTTTACATCATATATGATAGCCATGAATCATATATAACAGCCATGTATCATATATGATGTATCATGTATCATATATGTTGTATCATGTATCATATATGATGTACCATGTATGATAGGCATGTATCATATATGATAGCCATGTATCATATATGATGTTTACATGATACCAATTTATTTGTGTTATCTTATCATGTGTATATACATGTTTATCAAGTATGATTATTTTTCTTTGTTGTTTTATATAATTTTTTGTAGAGTTGAATGCTTTGCGGACTCCTAAGTCGTATATCACTCATTCCAATTTTGATAATCTTGTTTGTTAGTTGATGTGCTTTTTTCTGAATGTTGTTTCAAGAGAAAGTGTTTTTGACAAGTGATGAAGTTGTATCATATATGATACTAATGTATCATATTTGATAAATGGTTGTTACATTTCTCTTGAATGTTGTCTCTAGAGCAAGTATTTTTTTACTAGTTTTTTTAGATTATCATATATGATAGAGTCATGAGAAGTTGTTTTAATCCCTTTTGTTTGGATTATCACATATGATAGAGTCATTATATATGATATTGATATATCATATTTGATAAATTATTGTTACATTTCTCTTGAATGTTGTTTCAGAGCAAGTGTTTTTTACTAGTGATAAAGGTGTATCATATATGATATAAATATATCATATTTGATAAACTTTGTTACTTTTCATATACCTTATGTGTATCATATATGATACGCATATATCATATATGATAGTTTGTTTATCATTCTTGACATGTGTTCCAACATGGTACTATTCAATAAGATTGCATAAATAAACACAAGGAAAATACATATCAAACAAAAGATTCATCTAAAATGCATTCCATAATAGAAAATTTGACGGGTTACAAGTTAAACAAGTTGAATCACCAAAATGCGGTACATCCTACGTTACCACCAACAACTTGTCTTCCCTACGATTCTATCTAAGTGTTCCAATGGTACGTTAGGTCTAAGCGACATGACCTAGGGGTAGTCGGACTAATGGATGCCTATTAACCGATCCATGATCTACGGCTAGTTGAACCCAAGCTTAGATTAACCCATCATGAGTTCTTCTGTATACCGCATACTCCTTTTCCCAGCAGATAGGCTATGTATCCGCTTCTAAACTAAATGAGTGCACTATGTTTGCCTAGCCTAATGTTACAGTGGGTTAAGTGTTAAAGCTTTTAAGTTAGGTGCCATGACTCGGGGGTAGTCGGACTAATGATGCTTATTAACCGATCCACGATCTACGACTAGTTGACCCCAAGCTTAGTGTGACCCGTCATGGGTTCTCCTTCATGCCGCGTACCTCTTTCTCAGCGGATAGGCTAAGAAAAGCATAAGTCTTTAAAACAAAAGAAAATATTACAAACGAAATTATAAACAAAGTCTTAAATTGTTTTTCTTTGCATTATAAGTTGTTCAGATGACGCGCTTGACGACTTCTGCATCTTGTTCTCTTTTCATGTTGTTGTTGCATCATTCACACGTTTGCGCTTTACCGGTTGTAGCTGGTTCATTGCTGCAAACTGATAAGCTTCATCGCTTATTGCTGGTCGACTAGCATTCATCTCGTGTGTTAATATCTTTGCCGCCCGCCTAAATCTTAGCTTTAACCTTTCTTTCCATTGGCCTTCTCGCTGAGTTGGGAAGTCTGTAACACTCCCAAATTTATACAATTCAATACAGCGGAAGACTCGTTGGTGTTACGGGATAGCACATTACTCACATCATAGACAACGCTTAAAAATTGCGTCGTTTAATAATAAAACATTTCCATTCATAAGTATCAAATTTACATAGGTCCCAAGTCATTGTATTTTATACAGGTTTTACAAAGCATTTGAATGGAAATTATTATTTAAGTGCGGGCCATGAATTCTTGTTGTCTTCCCGAGAATTACCTTCAAGTACCTGAGACAAAACATGTTAAAAGAAAAGGGTCAGCGATAACGCCGAGTGAATTCATAGAGTTAAATAAAATCCATCAATATAAAATCCGTATAAAATTATTACCGAAAATCATTTTGTACAAATCTTTGTAATAGGCCATAAAATAGCCAAAGTCATTTTATACAAATCCTTATCAAAAATCTTAATATAGGCTTTTGCCTTCAAAATCATTATACGAATCAATGTCGTAAAAACATCATACAATACGTTTTATAACGTTGTATAGAGTTAAATAAAAACCGTTATATGAATATGGTCATGTAAAACCAAAACACGAACATAATATCAATAATAAGACCCCGTATTGCTAGTCAGGCAATATATCGTAATTCAGTGCATATAGCACTATTTCATTATTTGGATTATTATAAGCCGCATGACATTGTTACCTTACTACAACAAACAATGGGTAGCTAGCCCGAAACTCATTTGCCCATCTAAATTAGCGTGTCATCACAATAATCACGCTGGTGTAAATCTTCTCATACATAAATTCGCTTACCAATCAATGTGGCACGACGGGGATCAACCGTCAAGGCGCGAACTTGGGTGATCGTCCCCAAATAGTACTATTATATGCATAAGCGTCTACCAAATCCCGGTAGTTCACAATTCATGCTAATAGGACTTTTAGTGACATAACCTAACTTTAATAATCCATTTCATTTCATCTATCGGGTCATTTAATCATTCATCGGGTCATACAATCATTCGGGTCCAAATCAATAAACAAACAATCGGGACAACTAGTGTCCTATTTTATAAAAACTAACATGTTATCTCCCTCGCGGGTTTATAAAACATTTCATAAAAAACATTTAAAAGAGTGCAAGGCTATGAACTCACGTTGATGTGGGAAGACGGGCTATCGGCAATTCGGACGTACGGTACGTGCTATAATCACGGAAACCACCATTAGTGATGAAAAGATGAGTCTTTGATGAACAAGGCTTGGATTTTGATGGCAAAACTTGTGATAAACCAATATCATCTTCAAGTCTACCAACCTTTATAAACTTCTCATGGAAAATCAGCCATATGACACCAACAAATCTTCTCCTTGGATGTTAGAATCACCTCCAATCTTCAAAGCTTCAAAGTAGCATCATCATGTGTATGAGTAACACATGATTTTATGGCTAACATAGATCAAATGAGGGTTGTTTTTGATGATTGTTGGACGAATTTAAGAGAGAGAGGAGAGGAAAAATGGTGGTTTGCATGTGAAAATGGAAGTAATGGTAAGTGTTAGTGGTTTTGTGGTTTTGGTGGGTGAATAATGCTTCCATGTTAAGCTAAGCTTACATGTGTAAGCTTGTAGAGTGTAGGATGCCACATCAAATGATGTGGTGTCCTCTTGGCCTTCCCTTTTAGTTAGTGGGGTGGGATAAACTTGTTTTGTCCCATCCCGCTAATTTACGGGTATTCCTCGATTCTAGTTTCCTCGATTTGCGTGCCCTCGGGTCGTTTTACGAAAAATATTTTTATAAATTATGAATCAACGACACAAAACGAATCTAATAAAAATTGTCTCATCAAAAACGGAGTTCGAAAACGTAAATACGTAATCCTAAGGTTTCCGGTTTAGTCGTAAAAGACGTTAAATTATGAACGTAAGTCCTAATCTCTTCTCGTAAATTTGTGAGTTTATGAACCAACACAAATTTAAAGTTCCAAAATAATATTCACGGATAAATTTATTTCCTGAAATGTTGGACTGTCACCAAAACGGTGTATGTAAACGTAAGCACGTAACGTAGAATCCTCCGGTTTAGACGTAGTCGATGCTACTTCAAGACGTAAATCCAAATTTCTTCCCAAAAATAAGCGAGTTCATAATATAACATTAAAATAATATTTTTAAATAATACTTGAGAATAAAATATCAACCATAAATTGACGGATTGTCACAGCATTTACCCCTAAACAGGATCTTTGTCCCCAAAGATCATTTTACCTTACTACTCGCTTCTTATAGAGTTAAAGCCATGTGGGTATTTCCTCCACATTCGGTCTTTTCTCACAAGTGTAATTCATTACAATACGCGAGTTTCATCAAACATAACTACAGGAATAAGATCAGGCTTAATGTTGACTTACTTTCTCTATCCATGATGTTCACGGGTTTTTGATGAATGCAACTTTTCACCGATCTAAACTTCATTAAGGAATAGTCAGATTTTCACTTGATAGGCATTTTATCAAGTTCGATATACGATACATAATTCACGCAGCTCTTGAAGTCCTAGGGTAGATCTAGCTTATATGCCTTTCAAACCAATCTTTTACATCGTCTCAATGCTCCCATACAACGTGGACTTATATCCCATGATCTTTCAGATCATCAATTCATTTTTTTTCCATGGTTAAAATTTTTGGCATAACTTCGCTACCCATCTGGCACTTCAAGATCTACATTTCATATTCACATAACCTCCTGCCCACTACCGGTAGTCAATAATCAGATCCTAATTTCAACAATCATTTCAGGTCTCGCGGGTCGAGTATTTTGTAAGGTTAGGTTCGCCATCATAGGAAACCTTAAACCTAAAAGACATGTCCAACTCACAATGGGTGTATGTCGGGTGTCTTCAACCCAACTCCTGCTTACAGATGCTCTAATATATATATCCTCACAAGATTCGATCTCGATCCTAATACGAAAATTATCATTGATAATCTCTCCAAAGGAAAGCGATTATACGGTTTATTACCAAAGGTCAATCATTCAAGAATAAAACATCACTTCTAGTATTTTGTATCGTTACTTTACCTCGTCCCTTCGATTTGGGGTGGTAAACAGTACTCTCATCAAGGTTCGTTCCCAATGACTTCTGAGCAAATCTCTAGAAATTCGATGCGAAGCGAGGATCTTGATAGAGATGATCGATACAGGCACACCATGTTTACACAACTCTTTTAAATACAAAAGAGTCAATTTCTTCATCAAGAATCTATCATTATCAGGAATGATATTAGCAGATTTGGTTAGTCTGTCGACGATGACCCAAATCGAATCAAATTCAGATGATGACCTTTGCAATAGTTAGACGTTTACTAATGTATGAGGCAATATTTGCCTTCATAATTTGCCATCAGTACATCCTATTCAGATAAGATACATTAAATTGGAAATGACAGGAATAGAATACTTATACTTACAAGATTCCAACATAACTATATCTCAAAATCCTCTAAATTTAGGCAACCACAAGTGGCCTTTAAAACATTTAACTCCATCGGCTTCTCAATTCTGATGGTTCACATTAGCCGCGAACCCCTTTTTATTATCTATATTATCCTTTTTACAATCATCAGTATTTACATTCACCTTTCCTGATGAAATAATTATCATGGTCAATATTACTCAAAAAATCTTTCCTCATATTTTCTAAGTTTTAATTTCGTCTCAACTATTATTTTTATCAGTTTTGCTCAATCCAACGTTTAAAGCGTCTATAAATATTACAAGTAATCAAATAATAAATATTTAATTTTCATGAAACGTCAACGTCAAAAATTTTAAATTTCTCAGTTCGTCCAATTACAGAAAAATGTTTCAAAATGAGTTTGAATTTAGTTAACATGATCTTTATTGATTTATCGAAAATAATTAATTAGATTCGTAAATGTTCGAAAAATTCTTTGTTTGTACTTCGGTCGAAATTTTCTTAGTTGAAAAGCAAAAATTGTCGTTTCAAATTCAAGTCATGGTCTAAATGTTTTCCTCAATCCCTTTTAGGTTGTTTTGATGTATGCACAAACATTTACCCCTAAACAGGAGTTTAGTTAAATGTTTTGGGTTTAAGGGAATGATCCCTTAAAAAATCTTTTGTTAAAATTTTTGTCAAAAAATATTTGCACCTCCTTTTTGGTATAACTCTAAGCCTTAATGGCTCTAAATTTTGAAATGTCAATATAGATCCCATTATCTTATTAATCACACGGTCAAATCATGTAAAGGATTAAGCCGTTAATCACATGTTAATTATTTAAGGTACAGGTTTTCATTGTTCGGCCAATTCAGGGCAATCTATAAATAATTATTAACTCATTTTTATCCTTATAAACAAACAGATGGTCCTTAATGATCACAAGCATGAATTTATCAAATTACAGCCTACACACGTGATTCGCCAAATTTATGAATGCTACATGTGTATTAGTCAATCCAAACGACATCACGTGAAACTTATAATGTTCATTACAAGTTCTGGATGTAGAGACTGGAATAGATAATCTTCTTTGCGGACGCGAAGTTGATGATAACCATGCCGAGGATCAAATCTTTAGAACATACGCTAGAACCTTGTAAAGGATCGAACAATCTATCATCTTGGGTAGTGGATATAGATTTTAATCGTCAATTTACTTAGTTCATGGTAATCAATAAACATAAGGAATGATAACACCATAGCTCTTCATGATGACGAGCTTGGTAGAATAAGAGCTTTCTCCGACAACTCTCTCAGTTGTACGGTAATTCTTTTAATTCAGATGGTGCTGACGTACAGTGCACATGCCACAAGTGCAGCACCAGGAATATAATCAATACCAATTTCAACTTGCCTTAATGGCAAAAGTCTAGGTAATTCATCAACAAGTACCTCCTAAAGTTTCAAATAACAGAAACATCTTTTAATAATTAATATTAGGTTCTTTCTAGATTATATTATCTATGACTAATTCACAACCATTCACGGTATAATTTCAAGTCTAAATGCAGGATATGGTCACCCATCAAGAATTATTTAAATCACTTTTGATAATCAACATCTTATCTTTTAGGGGAATTCTACTCGAGTTCCCATCAATTAAGACAATGTCGTCATGTCATAATCAATCAATCCATTCTACTGGCACTATCAACCTTCCAGTTTCATTACCGTTGATAAGATGTGAATTTCTCAAAAGACTAACAATAATTCATAATCTTTCACAAATTCAAGGATATATGGAGACACAACTAACCTTAAAAGTGTAAGGTCAACGCATAATTTACGCGAGAGAATTTCAAATCAGATACAGACGAAAACATTTAACGAATATGAATATATCCCGTGTTTTCATAATTTGAGTACGCATTCGAAAGCTCCTCGGATCGTTACCCATGTCATTCAAATGAAATCTAATCAAAAGAAATGATAGGAACGTCGATACATCCAATCGGGTATTAACACTCGGTAATTAGATACTTTTCCAAAGAATCTCACCACGGTAGAATTGGACAAGGCGGGGATATCAATTATCAATTAAGACAATTTCCACAGATGATTAAATTCGACTCAAAAGAACAAATGGTAAGGGCACATATGTAGGTGTCCCTAATAATATGTCCCTATTTTGCACTTTTTGCAGATCTCATAAAATTTAATCTTTCACAATCTTTAAAGAAAATTTAGTGTTTATTCATAATTTCATGGTGACTACTAATCAGCCTTGCATGGTCCATTCCAAATTGTATGTAGGTGCGCAACTATATACAATTTCAAGATTAACAATGCAATACTCAGTTCGTCAAAATTTTATCATCATGTTTATAATAAAAACATTTTCATGCTTAATTCTTAAATAAGAATCAAGAATAAATTTACAAAGATTTTCTTTGTTATGAAAACAATTAAGTTTCCAAAGCGTTTCATAAACAACTTTGCTTCGATAATGATTATTTATAAATCTCACTTTAAATAATCCTTATGGTGATGAAAATTCAATTTTTCTCTAGGAATATTGTTTTATCTTATAAAAACAATGAGTGATCTGCAAAAGAGTGATGAAAAGTTGTTCACCTAGAACTAACTACAATATAATAGGGAATGAGCTTAGCCAAATAATCATGAGGTTCATGACCTCGATGGCACTTAAAAAGAATAATACACAATGTAACTCAAATAGAGATGAGTACTTGCTCAATGGTTGCATCACTAATGCGAACATTAGGATGAAGCAATAAAAGATAGATAACATCGATACATGTAGGATTTAGCAATCAAAGGTAGTCTTTTCATTAATCACAAACAAGTCAAAATTGTACCGTAACACATTACGTGTCACTATGTCATACAATTCCAAGAACTCATCCTACCAACTGATGTCTCAGTTAAGTTAGGGATTTTTAAAAGAATCCACAATGAATACTAATCTACAAGAGTCATTAGGTGTCCCACCTGTCCCGGAAGATCCATCGGTCCCAATTCAGAAGAAGATTTCTTCGATTTATTTCTTGGACACTGGGCATCCTCGTCATTGGACAATGGTTTAGGAACAACTCTTAACACAGACTAACAATCATTTAAAACCTTATAATTCAATCACATGACTTAACGACCTCCTCTTATCAATCTCATTTTCCATACGGGTTAAATTTTACTTTATTCAAGTTTCAACCAATTTTATACTCAATGCAACATTGTACCTCATTTTCCAATACTTTCAACCTTATTTTTAGACCGTAATAGGGCAATAAAAGCTCGATATGAACAACACTTAATTTCCAATCCTATAGCTCTTACAACAACAATTATCAAATGAGTCACTAGCATGAGATGACTCACACATTCAATTAGATTTCTCGGAAAGGTACTAGTGGCATGAGGCTTTTGGGTAATGGTTCCAATGACAGCCTCAAGTGCAACATTCACCCTTTCGATTTCAATTTAAGAATTGGATGACAACGAATCAGATGACATCTTTCTAGGTGGTAACGTTTTATCAAACTCCACTCTATAAGGAAAGATCGTCATGACATCGATATCAGTTTTAATCTCGCCAATTTTTCTACAATATCACAATCAACTAATATCCACATTTCTACGAATATCAACCATTTTGTTGGGATCATAAATATCCACAACTTGGTTTAGATCTAGGATAGCTAGAATTCCTACGGGAATAGCTTCGATTGATTTGCTAGGGGAGTTAGGGTTCCTTGTGACAATCTATGTCGTATAAATACCTCGTATAAGTATTAAAACAATCATCAAACAATCATGTAATCAAATTACAACATATATATATATATATATATATATATATATATATGTATATATATATATATATATATATATATATATATATATATATATATATATATATATATATATATATATATATATATATATATATATATATATATATATATAATCCAAGTTATATATATATATATATATATATATATATATATATATATATATATTAAAATAACACTTCTCAATCTGGCCTTGTCGGTAACTCGGGAATTCTTCGGCACCGTTATAGTCAAAAGATTTTTAGACATTTTGAGAAAAATGTTTATAGTAAAAAGATTTTGAAATGTTTTATTCAAAACCTTGGTTTTAAAAATCTTTCATTCTCTATAACGAGAGCTCTGGTACCAAACTGTAACACCCCCAAATTTATACAATTCAATACAGCGGAAGACTCGTTGGTGTTACGGGATAGCACATTACTCACATCATAGACAACGCTTAAAAATTGCGTCGTTTAATAATAAAACATTTCCATTCATAAGTATCAAATTTACATAGGTCCCAAGTCATTGTATTTTATACAGGTTTTACAAAGCATTTGAATGGAAATTATTATTTAAGTGCGGGCCATGAATTCTTGTTGTCTTCCCGAGAATTACCTTCAAGTACCTGAGACAAAACATGTTAAAAGAAAAGGGTCAGCGATAACGCCGAGTGAAGTCATAGAGTTTAATAAAATCCATCAATATAACATCGGTATAAAATTATTACCGAAAATCATTTTGTACAAATCTTTGTAATAGGCCATAAAATAGCCAAAGTCATTTTATACAAATCCTTATCAAAAATCATAATATAGGCTTTTGCCTTCAAAATCATTATACGAATCAATGTCGTAAAAACATCATACAATATGTTTTATAACGTTGTATAGAGTTAAATAAAAACCGTTATATGAATATGGTCATGTAAAACCAAAACACGAACATAATATCAATAATAAGACCCCGTATTGCTAGTCAGGAAATATATCGTAATTCAGTGCATATAGCACTATTTCATTATTTGGATTATTATAAGCCGCATGACATTGTTACCTTACTACAACAAACAACGGGTAGCTAGCCCGAAACTCATTTGCCCATCTAAATTAGCGTGTCGTCACAATAATCACGCTGGTGTAAATCTTCTCATACATAAATTCGCTTACCAATCAATGTGGCACGACGGGGATCAAGCGTCAAGGTGCGAACTTGGGTGATCGTCCCCAAATAGTACTATTATATGCATAAGCGTCTACCAAATCCCGGTAGTTCACAATTCATGCTAATAAGACTTTTAGTGACATAACCTAACTTTAATAATCCATTTCATTTCATCTATCGGGCCATTTAATCATTCATCGGGTCATACAATCATTCGGGTCCAAATCAATAAACAAACAATCGGGACAACTAGTGTCCTATTTTATAAAAACTAACATGTTATCTCCCTCGCGGGTTTATAAAACATTTCATAAAAACATTTAAAAGAGTGCGAGGCTATTAACTCACGTTGATGTGGGAAGGCGGGCTATCGGCAATTCGGACGTACGGTACGTGCTTCAATCACGGAAACCACCACTAGTGATGAAAAGATGAGTCTTTGATGAACAAGGCTTGGATTTTGATGGCAAAACTTGTGATAAACCAATATCATCTTCAAGTCTACCAACCTTTATAAACTTCTCATGGAAAATCAGCCATATGACACCAACAAATCTTCTCCTTGGATGTTAGAATCACCTCCAATCTTCAAAGCCTGAAAGTAGCATCATCATGTGTATGAGTAACACATGATTTTATGGCTAACATAGATCAAATGAGGGTTGTTTTTGATGATTGTTGGACGAATTTAAGAGAGAGAGGAGAGGAAAAATGATGGTTTGCATGTGAAAATGGAAGTAATGGTAAGTGTTAGTGGTTTGTGGTTTTGGTGGGTGAATAATGCTTCCATGTTAAGCTAAGCTTACATGTGTAAGCTTGTAAAGTGTAAGGATGCCACATCAAATGATGTGGTGTCCTCTTGGCACAAAACAAACTCAATACGGGGATTGTATTCGAAATCAAATTTTTAGAACGGGGTGGGGCGCCAGGAAGCCCCGCTTACCTTCCCTTTTAGTTAGTGGGGTGGGATAAACTTGTTTTGTCCCATCCCGCTAATTTACGGATATTCCTCGATTCTAGTTTCCTCGATTTGCGTGCCCTCGGGTTGTTTTACGAAAAACGTTTTTATAAATTATGAATCAACGACACAAAACGAATCTAATAAAAATTGTCTCATCAAAAACGGAGTTCGAAAACGTAAATACGTAATCCTAAGGTTTCCGGTTTAGTCGTAAAAGACGTTAAATTATGAACGTAAGTCCTAATCTCTTCTCGTAAATTTGTGAGTTTATGAACCAACACAAATTTAAAGTTCCAAAATAATATTCACGGATAAATTTATTTCCTGAAATGTTGGACTGTCACAAAAAACGGTGTATGTAAACGTAAGCACGTAACGTAGAATCCTCCGGTTTAGACGTAGTCGATGCTACTTCAAGACGTAAATCCAAATTTCTTCCCAAAAATAAGTGAGTTCATAATATAACATTAAAATAATATTTTTAAATAATACTTGAGAATAAAATATCAACCATAAATTGACGGATTGTCACAAAGTCCACCACCAGTTTCTTCTAGTTTCTCCATTTTAGTGTTCCATGTGCATTATGACAAACACACCACAGTCAACATCATTGGTCAATGAACCACACATTGGTCTTATGATGACCGCCTTTTTTAGTTGTTTTGCTTTTTTATGCTGAACACTCTCCAAATACATTAAAAACATTTTGATCCGCAAAAGTCCAAGTTAATCATATTTTATGAATGATTTATTAAGTTTTTTGGGATGCAGAGGTTCGAGTTTTTCATATTTGATGTTATGGATTTGGTGACTTACCAGTAGTTCACAGAAGTCCTTGTATTTGGCTTCATAGCTCTTCATTACTTTTGAATTGTCAATGATGACTGTAGCTCCAGTCCACAACAAGGTAATAGTGGTGATGAGAGATTATAGGGAAGTAGGCATGTAGATTTTCATTTTTATTTGTAAGTTTAATTTATAAATCTATTGTATTTGATAATCAATTTTATGGAAGCAAGTGTTTACCAAATCAATATTTTTCAATTTTAGCAATTCGTCACGTTTTCCCAACGAGTTTTGCATGTTTTCTTCAAAAGCACGGAACTGCTTGGCAGTGTTAGGTTTTCTAGTTTCTAGCTTCCAGTCAAACATGTTTGAAGTCTGTTTTGCGTAATCAACAACATGATATTTTTTTTAGTTTCTGGACGTAATTTAATTTTGTTATCATATACGATATTTTGTGTGATAGCAGGTACTTACAATCATTGTTGACGTAAAAATTGTTTCTTCTTGTTCCCATTTGTGAGGGTGTCCTCTTAAAAGTTATGATCTCTGAGTAGATATCGATCAATAGTGCATCCACTTTAAGATGCCGCGTTAGTGTCTGTATGTTGTCTCTCATACATGCATGCCTATACTTTTGATTTGAAGATGAAATATCTGCAAGAGAAAAAAAATATATGAATTGTTTATCATATATGATGCTACTTTATAATAATGAATTGTTTATATGTTAGTTGTTACTTATAGGCCTTCTCCTTGCATCGAGAACAAGCTCTCCCTATCATCAACTCATTTATTGTTATCTTCCCCCTTGTTGGTGTTTTCTTGTTGATCTAGTTTGAAATCAGTAAGCGTGATTGCTTTTTGTTCATTTTTGCTGTCATATATTCTTCCACCAATTTTGTTATTTCTTGAGGTGTTGTCTCAGGTGTCCTTGTTATTTGAGAAAATGACGGTGTCGTGAGCGATTTTGCCTGTGTTGATCCCAAACTTAGATCGATTTAGCTTTATGTATACGAGATTAGATCAAGTAATACACTTAGAGAAACCTTTGTATATGTATATGACAATCTAAGTGCTATGCGGAATTAACACTTAAACAAGAACACACAAGATGTAAACAAACTTTCACTTTGATTAATGATATCAAACTTGCTTACAATGAAAGTAGTTTACGTATGAAAACTTATATAGAACAATAACTGAAATGTAATATAATGCAAGTTCGTTTTCTCAGTTCTTTACTAATAGAAAGTCCAACCAATATCGGATTTATTATTGTTCTTGGTTGTTTAAGCTTGCTTGGTAATCTATGCTAATTCAAACAACTCTATTTAAAAATGAAAAATATTAACCTACTTATACGTAAAACATATTACAAATACCAAGTCTTTTTTTATTCAAACAAAATTCAATTAACAAAATATAAAACTAGAAGGACTGAAAATGTAATTTCTATGAAATGTAAATACTTGAAATGTAAATTCTATCAACTATAGGGACTAAAAATGTAAATCTGAAAACTATGAGGATCAAAAATGCACAAACTATAACAAACTTGCCAAAATGTAACAAATTAACAAACTTCCAACTAAAATCTAACAACTTTCAAATGTAAAGGACTTGAACTTGCAAATTCCAGAAAATTAGGAAGTTTAGCTAGGTATTAAAACTGATTAAACCTTTAAGGACCTAAATGCAATTTTTAAAAACTTTTAAACAAAAACGGGACAAATGAAAGAATAAGCTCGTTTGAGCTTATTACTCAACCAAATCAAATGAAACAACTTGCAAAAGACTTAAAATCCAATTTAAACTAAGTGTGTTCAAGGAATTAAGCTAAGGCTCAAAAATAAGCAAAAGAGTGCTTATTGATAAGCTCAAAATAAGCTACAACTTAAACCAAACAGTCACAACCTGATTTTTGTAATGAAACTGATTAAGCAACTTATTACAAGAACGGGAAATCAAACCAGAACTATTTTCATCAAGAAATGAACTAGAAATCTGAAATAAGCTCAAAAGAGCTTATGTTGACCAAGTTTGACCAGATTTTTGGAAAAAGCTCAAATCTTTAGAAATCAATATTCAACACTTACTAACTGGTTTTGTGAAAGAAAATCACAACTTATATGAAGTGGATAAGGAGAACTAGGAAAACAGTCACTACTTTATCTCAGAGAATGAGCTTTGCTCAGACCTTGACCAAAAAGCTATTTTCTAGCTTAATTCCTAGAACTGTAGAAATTCCTTTTAGAAACTGAAACTTTATGATATAAGCTAAGTCTGGAAACAAGTTTGGTTGAATTTCATCAAAGATTGAATGAGAAATTAGCAAATGAAACTGGCAAGTTTTCAAGAACAAAACTGAATAAAGGCTAACCCAAACTAATCAAGTGCCATTTGCCTGTTTGACTATTTATTTGACTTGCAAATGACTTAAAACTACTTGTTACCACTTAAGGACTAGAAATGAACTCTAAAACACCAATTCTTAATGCTTGAAAACTGATTATGATCTACTACCAAACACTCCTTTACTGAATTTTAACAAACTTTTTCAAAGACTTTTTAAGTACTGGATTAAGCTGATTCAAAAGCTATAGCAAACTAGGTTCAATAGACTAAATGAAAGGTAATAAAACTGAAACCAAACAATTAACAATGCTAGAACTTCAAATAAGCTATAAGGCTAAAAAGTGAATGAAATGATGCAGAAACTACAAATCTCTCAATTCAGTAAACAAGTAAGCAAGATTAAGCTACAATCACACAAAAATCAATCAAACATCAACTAATATCAAGTAAAACATGCAGCCATCAGAATTAAACTAGGAAAAGTAGCATGCAAAGACTTGTTAAGTGGAACAAAAACAAGAGTCTTAAAACCTATTGTAGAAATCCTTTGGGAAGAAGAGGAGCGCTGAGCTCTCTTGCCCTAGTGATAACCACCTCCTATCACTAGTATTCAACAAAAATCAACCAACAATCAACTGGAATCAACCAAATTGCTTGAAAACTCCATAAGAACTAGGCTATGTCTGAATTGTGATCAATCAGCTACAAATCTTCACAAATGTCAGTTATGATCAATGGTTGATCATAACAAACATCAATCAGCAACAATAACACTCAACAGCAACAAGATCAAACTGGAATTTGAAGAACAGAATTTGGCGGGAAAAAGGAATTTGAATTTTATTGAAGGAAAACAGTTACAAAGTTTGTTACAAGCTGTTTAACTAACTAACTGACTCAAGAGTTTGTCAGACTCTTGAGTAGTTAGGGGAAAAGTGAGGGAAAAAGGAAAGGGAAAGTAAGAACTAGGTGTTTTACAAAATTAAGCTACTACTGAAAAATGAAGACTAGTCTAGGTATTTATAGGCAAGAAAGGAGAGTTTGTTGGAGTTGGTGACGTGTCAGGGCCAATCTCTGAGCTCCACGTGGCAATTTCTGCATTTAGCACTTTGAAGGTATGAACAATGATTTGGGGGTTTTAAATCCACTCAATGATTTGTTAATTGGATTGCACCGTTGAACTCGTCTCTTCAAAACGATCATCTTTGATGTTTATATCTTTCTCTGAAATTGCTTCTATCAAAAACGCGATCCTGGCAATTTTTATTTTTGAAGAAGATGACACGTGTCAGTTTCTGGTTGGTTTAAAAGGTGAGTTGTGGATCACACTGTTTAGATTGTGTATTAAATGAGAGGCGGCGATAGTGGGTAATAAATGAGCTGAAGTGGCAATCCGTGTCATGCAATATCCCTCTTCCCATTGGCTGCTTTTCTTGTCACATGGATTAAGCTTGCATATCTTTCCAAAGTTGGCAAAACAAGCCCCTTGACTTGGCAGATTGCTGTTTTAAGCTAGGATCTTCATTCCTTTGACATTTTCGGTCCTTTAACTTTGATAACTTGTACAAAATGGTCCTTTGACTGAGTTGACTTGATAGTTGACCAGGTTTGACTTGAATCTTGACTTTTACATTATTTCACTTTTAGTCCTTCAACTTTCATAACTTGTCAAGATAGGTCCTTGAACTTCAAAGTCTTGTCACTTTTGATCCTCTTTTGTCTTTTTCATCCATTTGAGCTTGAATTTTCCTTGTTTGCTTGAAAATGTATCTTCTTACCTACAAAAGTGTACACAAACACAAACATACCACATAATACTGTTTTTGCAAATAAATTGGTATTTTGCTTCATGTTTTAGGGTTATTTGTTGATAAAAGGATATGAGTTTAAGCTCATATCAAATTCCCCTACACTTGAACATTGTCATGTCCTCATGCAATATTATATTTCAAGGCTTAAAAATTACATTTCCCTCATAATTAATCCACCTTGGCCATATGAGATGCATCTACACTACTCTAAACTAGATGATGCATGATTTTGATTTTTAATAATGAACCAAAATATAATTTTATCTATATCTTTTTGATTTTTCTTGAAATGGTTTTGATGGAAATAACTCATAAAGAATTCAATGACTTGGATTAGGGCTTGGATACCATGGACATTTATCACCCTCAAGTTTCACTTTCCCCATACCAAGCTTATAAATGGGATCATTGCATTCACAAGTAAAAAGTGCATCAACTTATTCATGACAATTAAATGTGGAACCGGTTATTATTTGAGCAAATTGCTTGTGGGCAAATTTGTCATTATTCAAGTGTGAAATATAAGAAGTGTAAAATCCAAAAATAAGGAAGCACGGTTTTAATCCTAAGTAATCTTCTCATCCATTACTTGAAAAACCGCTCACAATTAATATAAGTCCGTATTAAGAGTAATAAGTCATTCGCCTTATGTGTAAAATCCTCATGTCATGCTTTCATAAGTAACTACACACTCGCTAAGGAAAGAAAAATAAAACTCACGCAATAATTTACATCCGCATCTTTTTGAGATTTTGGATCTTCAACCCCGCAACCCGTCAAGGTAATATTGGATTAGAGCAATCTATTGAATCCCCGCAACCCGTCAAGGTAATATTGGAACTCAATAGTCACTATAATTAACACCACACTGCCCCTCTTGGGAGTCTTGCATTATTTATTTTTTTTCTTTTTTTTTCTAGCCACTCATTTTTTTTCATAAGCCGCTCTTATTTTTCTTTATTCCTCACAAAGAAATTTGAAAAGAAGAAAAGGAAAAACACCCGCTAAATATGGAGCATGACATAAGTCTAGTACACATAAAACGTGCTAACTTAGAATCTTAAGACGTACTCATATCAACCATAAATGATTAGCCAAAAATGCATAAGAGATTACAAACCAATTAAAACCGTACTTGATTATTTATTAACAATTATATACATGCGAAGAAAGTAGAGGTAAAGAAGAGAAGGGTTTAGCCACAAGTAATTGCCATGAAGTCTATCTAGCCCTTTTACACTTGCTTCAACTCTATCATTTCCCATTCTCCACAAATTTAAAATTTCAAAGAATGAAATTGGTGGAAGCTTAGCCTAATAGACCAATGAAGGACTACATGGTTAAGGATACTAGCTAGAGAGTGCTAAAATAAGCAAACTCAGGTTGAGTCAAAATATCCATGGCGGGCCTAATATGTCAAAGAAATCTAAACTTGTTAAAACCATGTTTTATTATATTTTTCCTTTTTATAAATTTTGGATGAAAAATAGAAGAAGAAATATATACAATGCAAGTGTGATATGCAAATGAAAAATGATTGATGCAAAAATTATGAATGCATATTTTTGGTGGCCAAAGTAGATCAAAAATTTGAAAAATGTTGAAAATTCAATTTTTCATGTTATCATGCAAGACAATGACAAGTTCTAGGTAAGGTCACTTCGATAGAAGACCCCCTACACTTAAGCTAAACATTGTCCTCAATGTTTAAGAGCATGGAAGTATAAAAACTTCCCCTACACTTATGACAATGAATAGACTTTGCTTAACCCAAGTTAAGGAAAGGACTACTATTAGTGAAATCATGTTTAAGCACAAGGTGTCAATGAAAAATCACTAAAGTAACGAAGTGAACCGGATACAAGGGCCTCCTCCATAAGCTCCAAAGCATGAGATGAGTGAGCAACCCTACAAACAAGCATGAAGACAAAAGAAGGTCTCCCCTACACTTATCTCCAAGTCTATGCCTTTATTTCTAACCTACAACACTCTAAACCTAGTTATACGATGCTTGAGTTAATGAGTCTCTAGCTCGACTCGTCCCACACTTAAAAGTGTCTAAAACCTATCATGGAGAAGAAAATTTTTGCCCTTTTTAAGAAAAATCTCCATGATGAGGGAAAACAAGTGTTCATTTATCAAAACTCCATAAATATCCTCCAGGATCAAATACATAATTACCCTCCCACTTATAACACAATTCAACAACTAGCTTCCCAAGCAATGGTGAAAAGAATGAGGTGTAATTCTCTAAAATGGTTTCCCATATGTTCTTCCCCAGGTGATGGTGTAAAGCTCTCAAATCTTTCACAAGGTTTCCTTTTGTTGCATCAGCTGGATACTGAGATGGTTTAGCAAGCTCTATGCCAGGATCAAAAATCCGTTCCTTGATGGGAAAACAACAAGTGTTTGTTGCCTTAGAAGATTCTCCTTTGTAGTTCACATGGTGAGAGAAAGGTTGTGAAGTGATTGGTTGTAAAAAGGTTTGGGTGGACAAAGAAGGTAAAGGATCTTCAAGCAATAAAGATTCTAGATAGAGTATGTCCCCCTCCTCATCAAGATAACCAAGAGTATACTCAAAAGATATATCCTCCAATAAAAACTCATCACTCTCATCAATGATAGAATCCTCCTCATCACCATAAACATCATAGATTGGTCTATCAAAGATGGGTGATCCCTCAAAACCAAAGGAAGTATGATCATCAACAAATGGAGAGTCACAAGTAGAAAGCTCATCATCACTATAGTCATCATATGTTGGTGAATCACAAAGAAAAGATCCCGCATTACTTAAGTCCTCATCAAAGTGATTAGTATTGTGGAAAAGTGGGGTGTCATAAGAAATTTCACTAAAGTTTAGCTCTTGAGGTTCATGAAAATCCAAGGAAGAAGTAATGGAAGCAATGGTCTCAATATGAGGGTAATCATAGTCTCCACTTGAGCAAGCTTCATAAAAGTACTCATCACAAACTTCATCAAGAAGATCATCTTGTGTTTCCTCCTCATATACAACATCAATATGTTTTACCGCTTCGGGCTCATTAGACTTTTTGGACAACTTCCCCATGTTAAACACCACTCTCTCATCTCCTACCCGCATTGTAAGTTCTCCTTCCGCCACATCGATTAAAGTACGACCCGTTCTCAAAAATGGCCTACCAACAATCAAAGGCACTCTAGGATCCACATCATAATCAACTACCACAAAATCCGCGGGAAATGTAAATCTATCAACCCTAACAAAAACATCTTCCGCAATTCCCACCGGATAAGCTATAGTACGGTTAGCCAACTCAAGAGTCATCTTAGTAGGAGTGAGCTCGGGAAGTGAAAGTCTCTTCCAAACCGATAATGGCATAAGATTTATGCTTGCTCCTAAATCCGCTAAAGCCATACAATTTTCCACCCCCGGGAAATTGCAAGGAATCAAAAACCGCCCCGGATCTCCAAGCTTAGTAGGTAACTTCTTAAGTAACACCGCGGAACAATTTTCATTCAAAGAAGCATTAGGCAAATCCACCAATCTTTCCTTGTTAGAAAGCAAGTCCTTAATCATCTTAGCAAACTTAGGCATATTGGCTAAGGCCTCCGCAAAAGATATATTGATGTTAAGTTGCTTGAACATCCTCAAAAAGTTAGAAACTTGGATATCATCCTTGTTCTTAAGCTTTTCTTTTCTCAATCTTGAGGGATAAGGAAGACTTGGTTTTGGTTGTGGTTGAGGTGTGGATGAAGGATTTTCCTTTTTGAGTACTTCATGAATAGGCTTTGAAATTGGAGGAATGGGAGCATTTTGAGGTGGTGAAGTAGAAGTAGAGGGCTTGTCACAAGTAGGAGCACAAGTGGGTTGAACAATAGTAGGTTTAGGAGGTGAAGGATCCTTTGTTGTTGTACCACTCCTTGTTGTAATAGCATTAACATTGGCCCTAGGGTTTGTTTGTGTGTTGGAAGGTAAAGCCCCTTGTGGTCTTTGAGTTACCGCCATTAAAACCTTATTGAATTGGTCATTCATTTTCTTTTCTATAGCTTGGAATTTCCTTTCATTCTCTTGATTCATCTTTTGCAAAAGATCCATTGTGTTAAACTCTTGTGGCACATAACCTTGAAAACCTTGAGGTTGGAAAGGTAAAGGTTGGGAGTTAAATCCTTGATTTGGTGGATAAGGGTATTTGCTTGAGGTTGAAATTGATTGGGTGCCTTGTAGTTATTTCCTTGGTATGGTTGTCTTTGCCCTTGATTCCTTGCTAAAATTTGAGGAGGATTGTGTGGAATTTGGGTGGGTGGTTGGGGTGGGAAGCCGGGTGGAGTAAGGTAATTTTGGGATTTGTAAGAAAGGTTATTTGGATTGATGTTAGGCTTGAAGTGTTCACGATGTTCCTCTTGGTAAGCATAGCATTCCCCTTGATACCCTTGCACCTTATCACATTGTTCATAAGAATGGGGACCTCCACAAGTAACACAAGAAATTGTGATGGCATTCACATTGTTTGAGGAATTGTTTAATGACAAGTTCTTAAAAGTTTGAAGCATTTCTTGTTGTACTTGCAAATTCCTCTCACTATCTCTATCCATCCTTTGAAAAATGGCTTCTTGAAACTTGAGGAGTTGGTTGTCACAAGGGATTTGAGAAGTGTTTTGGATAACATGAACTCTTTCTTCAAATGGATTGTTTGTTTGAACCATTGCCTTAGTCTCAATAATGTTCAAAGCCTCGTGGTATGTTTTAAAAAGAATACTCCCTCCCGCGGAAGCATTTAGTGAATCTTGGTGGTGAGGTTTAAGGCCATTATAGAAGGTATTGATTTGGTTTAGATCATCCATTCCATGGTTAGGGCATCGCCTCAACAACTCACTATACTCTTCCCAAGCATCACTAAAGTATTGACTAGGTTTTTGTGTAAAGCCCATAATTAAATTCCTCAAAGCCATAGTCTTTTGTGGAGGAAAGAATTTGTTCAAAAACTTAGTGGTAAAATCATCCCATGTGGTGATACTATCGGGTGGTTGGGTGTCTAACCAATGCTTAGCACTCCCATCTAAGGAAAATGACACTAACATCAATCTAATGACCTCATGTGGAACCCCATTATGCTTAATGGTATTGCAAAGTGAAAGGAATCTCTTAAGGTGAGCATGGGGATCCTCATTTTGTTTTCCAAAGAAAGGTGATGAAGAAACCATATTGATCATAGATGTATGTAGCTCAAATGTGTTAGCGGGAAAGTCGGGAATCTTAATGGCACTAACATATCCATGAATGTTGGATTGCATACGTTCATACAAAGTACGATTATCAATAGCCATGGCTTCTTGTGGTGGTGACAAAGCACGATTCTCGTGAACGGCTTGGTGGACGGTAGTGGTCTTACTCTTTCTCTTTTTCTTCCTTTTCGGAGGAAGAGGTTGTACACCAATCGGTATTTGTGCACGCCCGCGAGTGAGCATGCAACTCAATACGAGGAATGAGAGAGAAGCTCTCGTGTGACTTTGAAGAGAAATGGATTATCCTCTTCGAGTTTCAATATTAAATATCCACAAGAAAATAACACTATATGTATATACTACTTTGGGTGCAAGACCCTCAATGAAGCCTTCCTTCTTAGAATACTCCCAAGTGAACGGGGGGTTAGGTGGCGCGAAGCACTTAAGTACCTATTGACCCTTAGATGGCATTTTATAGCACATCGCCTTTCTATTCACTTAAATGTTCGTATTCTTTGAATTGTTGCTTATTGAGAGTATTTATCTATTCTTGCTTTATTTTGTTTGATCGATACGCGTGTCAAGGACCGGAACGCCCCTCAACACGGTGTATTGCCTCGGCAATACTTATGGAAGATAGGTAGATTAATTGTTCTTATACGTATACGTATTTACTTATAATAATATATGGAAAATATTTTTGTATTTATGAGTTTTTCTAAAGGAAAATACTATATGTACATAAAAACCGAGAGAATCCAATAATATATATTTTTGGGTGCAATCTCTTAGGAAAAAGATTGCTTTTTGGATTTTTTAATTTTTTGGTCAATTCTTTAGGAAAAGAATTGTTTTGTTAATTTTTTAGTTTTTATATATTTTTATATTTTTGATTTTTTATTTGTTTTTGATTTATGATACGTAAAAATAACGTTCACAAAGTGAACGGGTCCCAAAAGCCAATGAAAATCGTCAATCGATAGTCTCTCGTGTAGTCAAAGAACCGGCAGCGGCGCCATTTGAAATGTAATATAATGCAAGTTCATTTTCTCAGTTCTTTACTAATAGAAAGTCCAACCAATATCGGATTTATTATTGTTCTTGGTTGTTTAAGCTTGCTTGGTAATCTATGCTAATTCAAACAACTCTATTTAAAAATGAAAAGTATTAACCTACTTATACGTAAAACATATTGCAAATACCAAGTCTTTTTTTAGTCAAACAAAATTCAATTAACAAAATATAAAACTAGAAGGACTGAAAATGTAATTTCTATGAAATGTAAATACTTGAAATGTAAATTCTATCAACTATAGGGACTAAAAATGTAAATCTGGAAACTATGAGGATCAAAAATGCACAAACTATAACAAACTTGCCAAAATGTAACAAATTAACAAACTTCCAACTGAAATCTAACAACTTTCAAATGTAAAGGACTTGAACTTGCAAATTCCAGAAAATTAGGAAGTTTAGCTAGGTATTAAAACTGATTAAACCTTTAAGGACCTAAGTGCAATTTTTAAAAACTTTTAAACAAAAACGGGACAAATGAAAGAATAAGCTCGTTTGAGCTTATTACTCAACCAAATCAAATGAAACAACTTGCAAAAGACTTAAAATCCAATTTAAACTAAGTGTGTTCAAGGAATTAAGCTAAGGCTCAAAAATAAGCAAAAGAGTGCTTATTGATAAGCTCAAAATAAGCTACAGCTTAAACCAAACAGTCACAACCTGATTTTTGTAATGAAACTGATTAAGCAACTTATTACAAGAACGGGAAATCAAACCAGAACTATTTTCATCAAGAAATGAACTAGAAATCTGAAATAAGCTCAAAAGAGCTTATGTTGACCAAGTTTGACCAGATTTTTGGAAAAAGCTCAAATCTTCAGAAATCAATATTCAACACTTACTAACTGGTTTTGTGAAAGAAAATCACAACTTATATGAAGTGGATAAGGAGAACTAGGAAAACAGTCACTACTTTATCTCAGAGAATGAGCTTTGCTCAGACCTTGACCAAAAAGCTATTTTCTAGCTTAATTCCTAGAACTGTAGAAATTCCTTTTAGAAACTGAAACTTTATGATATAAGCTAAGTCTGGAAACAAGTTTGGTTGAATTTCATCAAAGATTGAATGAGAAATAAGCAAATGAAACTAGCAAGTTTTCAAGAACAAAACTGAATAAAGGCTAACCCAAACTAATCAAGTGCCATTTGCCTGTTTGACTATTTATTTGACTTGCAAATGACTTAAAACTACTTGTTACCACTTAAGGACTAGAAATGAACTCTAAAACACCAATTCTTAATGCTTGAAAACTGATTATGATCTACTACCAAACACTCCTTTACTGAATTTTAACAAACTTTTTCAAAGACTTTTTAAGTACTGGATTAAGCTGATTCAAAAGCTATAGCAAACTAGGTTCAACAGACTAAATGAAAGGTAATAAAACTGAAACCAAACAATTAACAATGCTAGAACTTCAAATAAGCTATAAGGCTAAAAAGTGAATGAAATGATGCAGAAACTACAAATCTCTCAATTCAGTAAACAAGTAAGCAAGATTAAGCTACAATCACACAAAAATCAATCAAACATCAACTAATATCAAGTAAAACATGCAGCCATCAGAATTAAACTAGGAAAAGTAGCATGCAAAGACTTGTTAAGTGGAACAAAAACAAGAGTCTTAAAACCTATTGTAGAAATCCTTTGGGAAGAAGAGGAGCGCTGAGCTCTCTTGCCCTAGTGATAACCACCTCCTATCACTAGTATTCAACAAAAATCAACCAACAATCAACTGGAATCAACCAAATTGCTTGAAAACTCCATAAGAACTAGGCTATGTCTGAATTGTGATCAATCAGCTACAAATCTTCACAAATGTCAGTTATGATCAATGGTTGATCATAACAAACATCAATCAACAACAATAACACTCAACAGCAACAAGATCAAACTGGAATTTGAAGAACAGAATTTGGCGGGAAAAAGGAATTTGAATTTTATTGAAGGAAAACAGTTACAAAGTTTGTTACAAGCTGTTTAACTAACTAACTGACTCAAGAGTTTGTCAGACTCTTGAGTAGTTAGGGGAAAAGTGAGGGAAAAAGGAAAGGGAAAGTAAGAACTAGGTGTTTTACAAAATTAAGCTACTACTGAAAAATGAAGACTAGTCTAAGTATTTATAGGCAAGAAAGGAGAGTTTGTTGGAGTTGGTGACGTGTCAGGGCCAATCTCTGAGCTCCACGTGGCAATTTCTGCATTTAGCACTTTGAAGGTATGAACAATGATTTGGGGGTTTTAAATCCACTCAATGATTTGTTAATTGGATTGCACCGTTGAACTCGTCTCTTCAAAACGATCATCTTTGATGTTTATATCTTTCTCTGAAATTGCTTCTATCAAAAACGCGATCCTGGCAATTTTTATTTTTGAAGAAGATGACACGTGTCGGTTTCTGGTTGGTTTAAAAGGTGAGTTGTGGATCACACTGTTTAGATTGTGTATTAAATGAGAGGCGGCGATAGTGGGTAATAAATGAGCTGAAGTGGCAATCCGTGTCATGCAATATCCCTCTTCCCATTGGCTGCTTTTCTTGTCACATGGATTAAGCTTGCATATCTTTCCAAAGTTGGCAAAACAAGCCCCTTGACTTGGCAGATTGCTGTTTTAAGCTAGGATCTTCATTCCTTTGACATTTTCGGTCCTTTAACTTTGATAACTTGTACAAAATGGTCCTTTGACTGAGTTGACTTGATAGTTGACCAGGTTTGACTTGAATCTTGACTTTTACATTATTTCACTTTTAGTCCTTCAACTTTCATAACTTGTCAAGATAGGTCCTTGAACTTCAAAGTCTTGTCACTTTTGATCCTCTTTTGTCTTTTTCATCCATTTGAGCTTGAATTTTCCTTGTTTGCTTGAAAATGTATCTTCTTACCTACAAAAGTGTACACAAACACAAACATACCACATAATACTGTTTTTGCCAAATAAATTGGTATTTTGCTTCATGTTTTAGGGTTATTTGTTAATAAAAGGATATGAGTTTAAGCTCATATCAATAACCTAAAGGTCTTCTTTTATAGACATAAGAAGCCTTGTACAATAATCTACGTATCAACTATTCTAGGTAAAGATAAATATAGAAAATACATTGTTGTTCCTATCTTTACTAGAAGTAATCTAGAATACAATAAACGCGTAGAGTATATCCTTCAATCAGTGCTTGTCTTCAATGTATCAACGCTTGACTTTGTCTTGTCAACGCTTGAGCTGTCAGCGTTTGTATTACTCCTGTCAACGCTTGTTTTACTCTTGTCAGCGCTCAAGTAGACTGGCTATAATTTATTCCCAACAATCCTCCCCTAAACTTGATATCTACTCTAGTGATCAAGTTTCTGAATAAACATTAAGAACTAGGAGGAATCTTACAAACCTTCTCATATTGGTAATAAATAAATCTGATCAAGTCTTTTGCCACGTCACTTGAATAATCAATTTCCAGCTGAGTGTTCTTCATCTTCTCCAAGACTTCCTTGGACATGAAGTACTGACCATCCACAAGTAGATACTCAGCAAACTTTGTAGAACTCAAATAATAAACACCAGCAGCTGAATACAACCTCCATTGAAGGCCACTGAGATCATCTTCAAGATCCTTCCAAATAGCAGGATCTTCATCAATTGGTCCACACATTCTCTTGAATGTTGACCACAGTTTTATTCCATTGACTGAAGTTGGTGCTTCAGTCACATACTTGGCTTCTAATAACCTCCATATGTCTACCAAGTCTTCTCTGTCAAAACTTGCAAACAAAGATATAAGGGTGGTAAAAGTGTGAACCTCTTTTCTATACCTGCCAATCTTCCAAAACCTACATTCATCTTCTTCATAGCTTACAATAGGGTTTCTGGAATCAAGTGGTAACACTTGTACCATATCTGAAGCTTCTAATGGTGAGAGCTTGAGACTCTTTCTTATGACAGCTTCACTTGGATGTAATGGATCCATATCTTTGGGAAACTCAAGAGAAACTCCCTTTTTCACTGGTCTGGGAACAAACATTGCCTTCTTGAGCTCCATTTCCTCTACAAGTTCTTCTTTTCTTTCATCAGAAAGAAGTCTTAGAGTGTTCTCTTCCTGCACTCTAACCCAAATGGGATAAGCTCTACATTCCAACTCATCAAATGTCAACCCAGTCAATTTCTTATAAGTCCATCCTGTTCCATGACATCTGAGCAGCATGAAGTACAACTCCTTTCTATCCCTTTTCAAATTTGAGAGAACATTTCTTGCTTTGTGTTTCAGTATGACCTTGCAATCCTTTTGCACTCTGAGAAGAATCTCCAAACCCCATATCTGATCTGAAATGGTCAACATGTGGATTCTCTATACACCTTTCTTCCCAAGCATGGTACATCTGAACCACCTCTGGCATATCAAAATCAACCTGCAATTACAACTCATTCAATTTCTCCTTGCCCAGCTCATCACCATACTCAAGTGTTTCTGGTTGTTCTATGATCATAACACTTGAGTCTGAACTAGCTCCATCACTTCCTTCTTGCTCTTCTGAAGTGACAACAAAAGGTGATTCTCTCACCTCCTTTCTTTCTTGTTCCACAAATTGTGCAACCAACCTTCTATCAAATTCAATTTGTGCTGCATTCTTTGGAACAACTTCTTCTACCATAATACCCTTACCCTTATCTAATGGATCAACTGTTGGTAAGGTAGATGGTAATACCTGTGAAGAAAACTTTTTGATGATGGATGATGACTGGAATACATCAACCTCATTTGCAGGTCTGTCAACGTCCAATTCTGCTTTGTCAGCGCCCAAGATACTCATGCCAGCGTTCAAATTCTCCTTGTCAACACTCAAATTTCCTGCCTCAGCACCTTTTGCAATTTCCTCCAACATGGCTGTAAATGATAAATTTAAGTTTGTAGGAGAGACTAGAGACGTATCAAAACCTGTCTGTTTCTTCAAACTTGTTAGGGCCTCAGCAACATCCAAAGATTGACCATCATGAGAGCCCTTATCACTCACATTTATTTGTTCATCCTCCCCTTTGGAAGATTCCTCCATCCCTCTCCTTGTACTAGCAGTCTCTAAGATAACAATCCTCTCCCTCAATTTCTTGAGTTCAAGGCCTTGTGTGCTGACAACTTGTACCAAGGCTGCATTTTGCTTTTGCAAGCTCATGCAGACAGCCGTCAATTCCATTAGAGTCATTGGTTCCAATCTGCCCTCTTCTAAAATGGGTATTTGACCTCCCAAGTTAGATTCATTAGGCATGGATGAGGTCTTAATGATGGTAGGACTGTCTTGGCCAGCTTCTAAGCCAGAACCAATAGTCCCAGCCTCATCCATAACACCAACCACACTTGTGGTGGTGGTTCTATCTGCTACATGGCTAGGACCACTAGAGGAGAACACTCCAGTAGTCCTTTGGCGTTTTTGTAACCTATATTGTGTTGGGGGAGAAGAAGATGTGGATTGGGTGGATGTGGGTTGGTTAAGGGGTGTTTCGGTTTGTGAAGGTTATGTGTCAACGTTTGAAATAGGCACATCAACGCCAACATTTAACGTGTCAGCGTCGAAGGGTTCTTGGTCAATTTGCATATGTTGTGGTGAAGGTAAAGGTTCAGGTATTGGGTCAATTTGGGGTTGGGGGTCTGGTTGTGGTTGAGTTGCGTCAATGACAGCAATCATAGCTGGGGTTAGGGGTAGGTCACGATGTGGGGGTGAGTTCATCTTCATAAAAATTGCTTTCTTTTGCACAAGGATCTCATAAAAATCATCATGATCCCTTGTGCAGTATCCTTGGACATCAAAAACCATTTGTAAAAATCTGGGATAAGCTAAAATCATTTTGTTCCCTTTATTTTTACACATGCCCTCAAAAATCATTTTGGAATAATTAAATTTTTGCCCAGTAGCAATACACACAATAGCACTAGCAATAGATCTATTGATCTCATTTTGTGCAGTACACTTGGGACTCAAACATTGTAAGAGGACATGTATTAGGTACTTCCAGGCTGGGGGAAACTCCTGTTTATGATATTTATTTAAAGTTCCTTGAGCAGGAAAAGGATAACCCAAAGCCCTTAGTCCTTGTTCTATTTCACTAATGGGGAGGGTGGTTATTCCATCAGCATCATCAAGATGCAAAGCTTGGCGTACCAAAGCTTCAGTAACCACCCATGTGCGCCCATGAACAATAGAAGATAATGTAGTCACTCTATTAACTGTTGAGGAACTGACATTGTTCCAAAACTGTTTAATATGTGTGACAGGAATGAGTGGTGCATGAGAAAGAGCATACCTAAAAGGAGATGCGTTCAAATACGCCACCATTTGTGTGTATTGGGGAAACAGAGTATCATCAACTTCAAGATACGCGATCATGTTGTGTTGACTTCTGAATCCTAATTCCAAATCACTTGGTTTGAATTTTGGTGCCATTGTTGAAAGCTGTTTGAAAGATTGATAAAGATGAAGTTGATAAGAGAAAATTGTGTTAGACAAGAATAATAGGTACCCTGTTTAAAAATAGGAGCCAAATATATAGGAGAAGAAAATGCATGTGATTGGCCCAAAAATAGGCAAGTATTTTCAAAATGTAATCATGAAAATATTGAAAAAGAATAAGTTTATCTCATGCATTAAATGAAAGTTATCAGCTCCCAAAATTACGGCCTAAAAATATGTCAAAAAGTAACAACTGGGTAGGTCCCATTGAGTGTCAACGGTCAAAAATAACCTATCAACGCCCAACGGCTATATTCTTGTCAACGTTTGCCATAGCCATGTCAGCGTCTAAATTGGTCACAACAACGCTTGGAAAAATACTTGTCAGCATCCAAAAATAAAAATTTATAAAAAATGAAAAATGACCTTAACAAAGTAATTTATCCTAGAGAAGATAACCAAAAAGTTGATAATTATTATAAGGCGGCAAGCACTGTCCAGTTATGCACACTTGCTTATGCAAGATAGACATAACAGTCTTCTAGTGTCCCTTGCTAACCAAAACTCTTAACAACTAAGTTACCTTATAAAATTCCTTGTTACTCCCAGGTAAAACCCATGACAAAATCATTCCCAAGTATCCCAACAGACCACAACCAATTCTAGGCCAAAAATGTCTTGGCAGCATGCATAGTATATCAACTTTGCATGCTACAGTGCCTCATGATTTAGTAAAACTAACTCATACTCACATGTGGACACAATCTAGAATTGTGGTAAGAGTATCATATGGATACCCAAACATCCTAAAGGTTCCTAAAACCTCCCCTTAAACTATGATACATATGTTGCGAAAAATATGCATGAACATAAAAAATTTATGTCAAGATAGGAATTAAAAATTCCAACCATCATCCATAAATAAAAACATGTCCAAATGCTTCTCCAATGATCCATAAGAAACTCTGTATCCATTGGTATACTGCTAACACCACCTGTACATTTAGATTGAAAACCACAAAACTAACATTGTTGCTGACAACGCCCCGATAACACATGACAGCGTTGAGGGAAGCTTTGTCAGCTTTAGACAAATATATTGCTGACAACGTTACAAAAACACTTATCAGCGTTCAAGCAACCTTTGTCAATGTTAGAAAAATATAGTTGAAAATCTAAATACTCAAAAAGACCAATAACAATGCATTATCCTGTACATACTTTTACAAAAAGACTCCAAAACACATATTATGTAAGATTGATCAACGCAATACTTGTTACCAAGTATTGAAACCTTCCAGCATCAAAAGGTTTAGTTAGTAAATCTGACACATTCTCTTCTGTGTCAACCCTATCTGGTTGTATTAAACCTTTTTCAAAACAATCTCTTATAAAATGGTGTCTAATTTCTATGTGTTTAGTTTTAGAATGATGTACAGGATTCTTAATAATGCATAAAGTACTGTTATTGTCAACAAATATCTTGGTATGCATGAAATTATACCCATAGTCCAACAGCTGGTTCTGAATCCACAAAACTTGTCCATAACAAGCAGCTGTAGCCACATACTCAGCTTCAGTTGTAGAATTAGCCACCACTGTTTGTTTCTTGCATTGCCAAGATATCAACCTGCTCCCAAGAAACTGACATCCACCAGTTGTGGATTTTCTATCAAACTTATCACCTCCATAGTCACTGTCTGAATATGCAATCAGCTCCAATGGTGAATCCTTTGGGTACCACAAACCAAGACTAGGATAGCATCTTAGGTACCTAAAGATCCTCTTCACAGCATAAAGGTGACATTCCTTAGGAGTCACTTGATGGCGTGCACAAGCACACACAGAAAACATGATGTCAGGTCTGGAGGCTGTAAGATACATCAATGATCCAATCATGGATCTATAGTGCCTGACATCAACATCTTTCCCATCTCCAATCTTTCCTCAAGGGTGTTCTCTATCCATAGGAGTAGTAGCCCTCTTTTCATGTAGAAAAAAGCCAAACTTCTTCAAGATCTCTGCCACATACTTATCCTGGGAGATGAAGATACCATCCTTTTTCTGCTGAACTTGTAAACCAAGAAAGAAGTTCATCTCCCCCATAGCACTCATCTTGAATTTGTCTATCATAAGCTTGGAGAAATCCTCACTCATCTTTGGATCAGTAGACCTAAAAATGATGTCATCAACTTAGACCTGAACAAGCAACACATCCTTACCTTTCTTCTTTGTAAATAGTGTCTGATCTATGGTTCCCCTCTGAAGCCATTGTCTAATAAATAAGTAGACAAAGTACCATACCATGCTCTTGGGGCTTGATGAAGTCCATACATAGCCTTCTTGACTCTATACACCTTGTCTGGATTCTCTGGATCCTCAAAACCAGGACGTTGCATCACATATACCTCCTCAACAATTGTTCCATAGAGGAAGGCACTCTTGACATCTATTTGATAGACAGTGAAGCCCATGCAGGATGCATAGGCTAAAAAGATCCTAATAGCTTCAATCCTTGCAACTGGTGCAAAGACCTCCTCATAGTCTATCCCCTCCTCTTGTGTATATCCCTGAGCCACTAATCTTGCCTTGTTTCTGACCACAATACCTCTTTCATCTCTCTTGTTTCTTAGAACCCATCTTGTCCCTATGGTCTGACATATCTGGGACAATCAACCAGCTCCCAAACATCCTGAATTGCAAATTGGTGAAGCTCATCCTGCATTGCTTCCACCCAACTTGGTTCTTTGAGAGCATCAAATATCTTCTTGGGTTCCTGTTGTGACAGAAAACAGGCAAACAAACATGCTTTCACAAGAGGGGTATCAACCTTCTTGTGTATATTGGCAATAAATCCACCAAGACCTTGATGAGATCTTCTAGTCTGAACAGGAGTCATAATATCACCAATGATCTGAGAAGTAGGGTGATCCTTCATAGTAGAAGTGAGAACTCCTCCTTCAAAAAGTCTGGTGTCCTCAATCTCATTCTCCAAGTTGCCAATATCTTCTTCTTCAGACTCTCTTTCATCAACATGAGGATGAACCTCTTCATATAAATTGGAAGGTTCACCCTGTTCAAAAGTGGAAGAGAAAAGATGTGCAGAAGTGTTGTCAACGCCTGAACCTTGGTTGTCAGCGTGTGAGCTAACAACGCTTGAACTGTTGTTGTCAACGTCTGGGCCATCAACGTCTGAATTGGTCTTGTCAGTGCTAGATTTGCCTTTGTCAGCGTCTGAAGGACCATGCATGTTGTTATCTGGTGGTACTTGGGGACCACCATTATCTTTTCCAGCAGCAGCAGCAGCAGCAAAAGCATCTGTCCATATGGGGATTGTAACATATTCTTGTATAGGAGATGACTTTTCTGCCTGTGATCCAACCTTTTCATGAACCTGTGTACCTGAAACATCAACAACTTGTTCTTCCACAACATTTGAAGTTACCTTCACAATGTCTGGATTAGTGACAGGCATATAATTTAAAGTCCTAGATAAAGGTTCCAAGTCAAACAACAAATTTGGACCACTTTCAGGATCACTAGGTTTATTCTCTAAAAACCTAACATGTACTCTTTCAAGTATACGTTTTTCCTTTTTAAGATAAACCCTATAGCCCTTGCTCTGCACTGAATACCCCATGAAATAGCCTTCATCACCTTTTGCACTAAATTTACCTAAGGCATCACTAGTGTCTAAAACTACTACATGACAACCAAAAGGACTGAGAAAACCAATATTAGGTTTTCTTCCCCAAAGTAACTCATAAGGTATTTTGTTCTGTATTTTGTTGACCAATGCTCTATTTTGAACATAGCAAGATGTATTAACAGCCTCAGCCCAAAAGGCTATTGGGAAATGAGCATCAGCCAACATGGTTCTGGCTGCTTCAATTAGGGTTCTATTTTTCCTTTCTACAACCCTATTTTGCTGAGGGGTTCTGGCAACACTAAATTGCCTAGTAATTCCTTTCCTGGCACAAAAGTCATCTAACACTTTATTCCTAAATTCACCACCATTATCACTCCTAAGCATTTTAACTTCATTGCCTGTTTTCTTCTCAATCTGAGTGATAAAATCAATTAAAGTGTCAGTTGTGTTACTCTTCATAGCTAAAAAGAAAGTCCAAGTAAACCTAGAAAAGTCATCTATGATGACAAAGCAGTAGGACTTACCATTCAAACTTTCTATATTGGTTGGACCAAAGAGGTCCATATGAAGCAAGTGAAGAGGTCTAGTACTAGAGTGCACCTGTTTGGACTTGAATGAGACCTTGTGCTGCTTGCCTTTAAGACATGCAACACAAGAGTGGTCATTGTGGAAGGCCTTTTCAGGCAAACCACCAACCAAGCCAAGTCTCACAAGCCTGTTTATATTCTTAAAATTTATGTGCCCTAGTCTCCTATGCCATAAATTACTCTCATCTATTGAAGCTTTATCATAAAAACATGAGATATTGCAGTTCATTCTAATCCCATTCATATTCACATTATATATGTCTTTATGTCTAGGTGTTCTATAGTCAATATATTTCTCATCAGGAATCTTATAATCCTTGCTTAACACCAAACATTCAGTATCAGTAAACAGAACTTTATTTTTGTTATCACAAACTTGTGATACACTAAAAAGATTGTAATCAAGTTCCTTTACCAGAAATACGTTCTCAAAACGTAAGTTCTTGGTGAGAAGTGTTCCTTTGCATGTGATAGTACCATATCCGCCTCTAAAGTAAACCTTATCACCATCTTTAATAGGAGTGAAGTTGGTCAAATAATCTTCTTTCCCTGTCATGTGCCTTGAGTATCCACTATCCCAATATCCAAAATCATTGACCTGTCTTTGAATGCCCTGAACATAAAGAAAACAAGTTAGTTTTCTTTGGGAACCCAAGCCTTGGAAGACTTGGATTCATATGGTTGTTCAACAAGAACAGGCTTAGTTCTCATAACAACCCCATTTTCATCCTTCTTTGGATGAAATACCCAGTTAACCCCAATAGGTTTTGTAATGACTTTTGAAAGGTAATTAAATCTGTTGCAGGTAATTGAAATCCTATTATCATTAGGGTTTTGATCTTTCTTTGGTCTCCATGTTAAGCTTGAAGAAGCTTTAGACCCCTTACCCCGTGGTTGCAAATATTTAGGTCTGTTCACGTTTCTGTCAGCGTTGGATTTGGTCTTGTCAACGCTGAAATTTCCCTTGTCAGCGTTGAACCTAGGGTTTGCTACAGAAACCCATTGCCTATTAGACCAAGTATTTGTCTTTTGAAATGGTCTTTGTCCATGAGTGTTAGACCCTCTAGTGAAGAATAGGGCAGGTCTAACAACTTGTGGACTTTGCTGCACACAAGGTTTGGGTCTGACAACGTTTGACTTTCTAACATCGTTGACTTTGGGAGCGTTGACACACTTATATGCTAAATGTGAAAAGCTACCACAAGTGTAACAGGCTTTTCTAGACACAACCCTAGGTCCAGAAGAGAAGAAGCCTGTTCCATCATTGCTAACTTGGCTCTTAGGTGACCTAGTATTCCTATACATCTCTGCATACTTAATGCTAGGTTTTCTAACAGTGTTTGAGCCAAGGTCAACAGCTTTACCAGTGATTGGGTTTGTAACCTTAATGGGAGTTGACTCATTAGGACTTTCACATAGCAAGCCACCCTTAACAAATAAGGTAGGGTTAGCTTTCTTCCATTCATTCAAGTCAGTCAACTTTTGTTGATACTCTTCAACTGGGGTGACAACTCTTGGTGGAGGAATGAATTCCTCCTCCTGGAGTTCTGGCAAACCAGTCCAAGATAGGTCCTTTTGTTGGACACCATAGAAGTCACCAGCTGGTGGTGGAACCACAGAGTAGTCTTTCATCCCAATCCCAGTCATGTCCTTAGGATCCCTTTGTTTATTCACACATTCTCCTAGGGTTTGTGTGGCTCTATCAAATCTTTGAATTTTAAGGCTAACATTATCTTTATTCTTAATGGCCTCATCTAACTTAGCCTGTAAATCACTATTAACCCTTTCCATGATGTTCCTAACATCATTACTAGCATCTAACTCATGTTTTAAGATATTTATTTTATCTTTTAAATCAAACTCCATTTTCTTGTATTCAGAGACTGTTTTCTCAGTTTGAGTGAGAGCTAATTGATAGTTAGATAGTTTGCATCTCTCATTTTAATAACTATAATTTTAGTTGATTAAAAATGTTTGCTTTTGCAAGATCTTTCTTTGCGTTGCTCGTACCCAATTAATATATGTCGTTGTTTCGTTCTCGGTAGCTTCTCGAATTGATCACCGTCAAAAGTGGAATAGTTGTAATCGGTGACTAAAAAGGGGGAGCTTTGGTCTAAATCTACTAAAATGATAAACGCTAGAAATAATAAAATTAAACTAAAAGCAATTACTGAGAATAAAATTAGAATTTAAATAAAGCTAAAATTTAAAACTGGAAAACTGGAAATTAAAACTGGAAATTTACCTTATTCGGAATAATGGCTATCCGGAATATTGCTCTTACTCGGAATAAATCTCTACCCGGAATAAATTGTGCTTATGCAGAATGTTTTGCTATCCGGAATAAGTACTACACTCGGAATAATAATGGCCATGCAGAATGATAGGGTTATGCGGAATAAATGCCTCCTACTCGGAATAAAACGGCTATACTGAATAATTACTCTATGCGGAATATTTGGAAAAGATCCCCATGCGGAATATTTGAAAAGAAAGCTATGCGGAATCTTTGATAAAAAGCCTATGCGGAATAATTTGAAAGAAGGCCTATGCGGAATATCAAGCTTAACTCGGAATATTTTTAAAAGCAACTCTATGCGGAATATATTAAAAAGAAGCTCTATTCGGAATATTTGAAAGAAAACCCTATGCGGAATATAATCCCTACTCGGAATCATTAGATATTCCGAGTAAATAACAAATTCTCGACCTTGATCCGGAATATTAAAAATTCCGAATCAACTGTAAAGTCACAAACCCCTATTCGGAATGTTTCTGGGCAAATACAGTAACTAATATGCGAAGAACAGGGGATTACAAAAGCACGAGTTTAACACCAAAATTTACCAAGTTTTCAATCAAAACTTAAACCAATTTTTTCACTAATCATTTACCTAAGGTAAACATCAATCCAAAACCACAAAATCGCAAAAACCAATTACTTTTTATGATCAAACCAATAAAATAAAACTTAAGAACTTTGAATCACCAAGAGATGAAGAACAAGATGATGGGAAGATTAAAAGTAAACTTGTATTAATGATTTAGGATTCAACAAACAAAGTGGAAAGATTAAACTTACAAGATTGGAAGAAAATCAAAGAAAGATGAAAACCACTCCTTAAGGGAGATGGTTTTCTTCCTACGAAATAGGAAAAGTGTAACAGAAAGAAAAAGCTAGTCTAATTCTGAATGGGAGGAGTATTTATAGGCTTCTCCCTTGGTTGGTGAGTGGGCTTTCTCCCTTTCTTTTTGTCTTCTCGTCTTTTCAGAAAAGTTGACGTTTTCGATTTCGATTCGGGATTTGTCGACGAATAAATTCAACTCGTCTTTTAATTTCTTCATTTAATAGACTTGAGTTTCTTCGACATAGGTAAATCTTCCGTCTTTGGTCCTTTTCTTCGATAAATCTTCAAATAGGCCCATTGACTTCAAATCTTTTGCATCTCTTGGACTATAGACTTCGTCTTTTCGTCTTTTTCCTCGATAAAACCCGTGCAATCCCATGTTTTCTTCAATATTTATCCGGTTGGCTCTGAAAACACAACAAACACACAAACCACGCATAATTCCAAACAAATGACATTAAATATGCGTTTTGGCCTTGTTTTAGCAAGAAATAAGTGGTAAAAGGATGGGTGTTTTCACACCTATCAAATCCCCTACACTTAACCATTGCCATGCCCTCATGCAATGCTTAGTGATAAAGCAAATTTACACTTTTCTCATAATCAATCAACCTTGGCCTTATTAAAATACTACTAAACAAAAATTTAAATACTAAGAGGAATTAAAACTTTAAAGGAGATAAAAGGATAGAAACTATTTCCACTTGAAAATAGCTATATGGAAATAACTTGCAAAGAGATCAAGGACTTACATTAGGGCTTCGGTGCTGCGAAGATTTATCACCCTCAAGTTTCACGTTCCCCAAACTAAGCTTAAAAACGAGATCATTGTTATTATAAGTTAGCAATTCAAACACTTACACACATGGCTTAATTATATGCTTAAACTCCCTTATTCCTAGGTGTATCTCTTATATTTATTTTTTGTCTTAGAATGATCATGAAGATGCATTTGTGGACTTATTTCGATAGTTTATTTAGACTGAAAGCAAAGTAGGACGATTTGATCAATAGTTAGCTAAAGGACAAAATCTCTTAAAACTGCTTCTCGGGATATCAAAAAGTTCATATCTTGGCATAACCCGGTTCACGATTTGAGACCTTTCTCGGACCGATATTTGGCATGTACTTCATACTTCATATCTCGAGAGACGTGCTTGAGATAATGGTCTTCTCTTCGTTAATAGAGTTCTTCACTTGGAGTATTTTTGAGGGATACTCCACTTTGTTGACCACGACTTCATCATTATTTCTTCAATCGCTAATTGGGATTTTGAGATACAACGATCCGCCTCCTTTTCGGACTTGGATCTATTTATCCTCATACCTTGTTAGGGTCTTTTTAGATAGACTTCTCCATGATCTTTATGGGAGTTGATTGCTTTTCGTCGTGAGTCTTGATCCTTCATATTGATTTTGGGAATAATGCTTTTCACATCACCTTGGATCTTTAGCAATAAAATGGAATCCTCATGCCTTGTTAGGGCCTTTTTGGACTCGCCAATCTTCGCGCCCCGCTTCATAAGTTATGCCTTGGCTATGAACTCTTATCATTACCGAGCAACTTTTAAACGATCTTTGGCTAGAAGCTAAGTAACTTTTCGAATCGTACGACCTTACTTATTGCAGATAAATTATTAGCAAGTGATGGGAGAATAGGCAAATAATTACACCAAGTGAGCTTGTGCAAGAATACCGACTTATAATTGACTCTATCATTTCTCGTCCTCCACAATTTAAAATCTCAAGTAATGAGACTCGTGGATGCTTAGCCTAATAAACCAATTAAGGTCTACATGGTTAAGGATACTAGCTAGAATAAACTTAGACAAGTCTATTCGGGTTGAGTCAAAATAATCGCAACGGGCCTAATATGTCAAAGATTTCAAAACTAGCTACACCACTTTATTAATATTTTTCACTTTATTGCGGGATATATACATATGAAAGCAACGATAAAAATTTAAAAATTACGACAAAATGGCCAAAGTTAATTAAAAATTTGAAAAATGCTGAAAAAGATGATTTTCCGGTTAAATGAAGGCATTTTAATGGAAAAGTCCACTTAAAACTTCGATAGAAGTCCCCCCTACACTTAAGATAAACATTGTCCTCAATGTTTAAGCATGTGGGAAAAATCCCCCTACACTTATGACATTGTGCACGTTGGTTAAATCAAGCTAAGGAAGAGACGACTAAAGTGATCAATTTCAAATGTGAGTATGAAGACAATTAAATCACGATAGTTGAGAGATAGAACCGGTATTGCGGATAACATGGGAGCACGGTTCTTCAAAGATTCCAAGAGTGCACTTATCCCTGTAATAACATCACCATCCAAATACAAGCAACCTATATAGCTCCCCCTACACTTAGGATGAACAACGGGAAAGGGGGATAGATACTCGGGTTGCCTCCCGAGGAGCGCGTGTTTTTGTTCACCGAGTCACGAGCCTGACTCGATCCCGAACTAATTCAAGGGAAACGTGGTGAGGGATGGAATCATCTCATGAGAGATGTCCTCACCAAAGTACAATTTCAAACGCTGGCCATTCACCTTAAAGTTGGGCCCATTTGGCTGAGAAAGCTCAATGGTGCCATAGGGAAAAACATTGGCGATGGTGAATGGACCAGACCAGCGGCTCTTCAACTTGCCTGAGAAGATCTTCAACCGAGAGTTAAAGAGTAAGACTTGATCACCAACGTGGAACTCTCGGTTCTTGATTTTAGCATCGTGGATAATGTTGGTCTTCTCCTTGTAGATCAATGAGTTCTCGTAAGCTTGATTCCTCAATTCTTGTAGCTCGTTGAGTTGAATCTTGCGAAGATCACCGGCTTTGTTGATGTCGAAGTTAGCCCACTTCAAGGCCCAGTATGCCTTATGTTCCAGCTCGATAGGGAGGTGGCAAGCTTTCCCGTATACAAGACGATAAGGTGTACAACCAATCGGTGTCTTATAGGCGGTACGGAAAGCCCACAGAGCATCATCAAGTTTATCGGCCCACGAGGCACGATGCTCTCCCACAGTACGTTCCAAAATTCTCTTCAATCCACGGTTGGATATCTCGGCTTGACCGTTAGTTTGAGGATGATAAGCGGTGGAAAGACGGTTATTGACACCATACTTAGCCATGACTCTTGCAAATTGATCGTTGCAAAAATGAGTCCCGCGGTCACTGATAATAGCACGAGGAACACCAAAACGAGCAAACAGTTGTTTCAAGAAATTACAATCCACCCTCGCGTCGTTAGTGGGTAAAGCCTTGGCTTCAACCCATTTGGAAACGTAGTCAACAGCGACAAGGATGTATTTGTTGCCTTTAGAAGAAGGGAATGGCCCCATAAAGTCGATGCCCCATACATCAAAGATTTCACATTCTTGTATGAAATTTTGAGGCATCTCATCTTTATGTGTGATCTTGCCTTGTTTTTGGCAAGCATCACAGTGTTTAACCATCTAGTGAGCATCACGGTAAATGGTGGGCCAATAGAATCCCGAGTCAAACACTTTTTTGGCGGTGTAGTTGGGACCAAAGTGACCACCGATGGGTCCTTTGTGGAAAGCTTGGAGAATGTCAAAAGCGGCCTGTCCGTCAACACATCGGCGAATAATCAAGTCAGCGTATTGTTTGAATAGAAAAGGGTCATCCCAAAAGTAAGTCTTAACATCGTTCAAGAACTTCTTCTTTTGTTGGGATGTTAACCCTTTGATGAGAACACCACCCGCTAAGTAGTTTGCAATGTCGGCAAACCACGGGGTGCCATCAAGATTGAGATTTATAGACATTAAGGTCTCAAGGGGGAAAGAGTCATTGATCTCTTTGTTCGGATGATCCCCTTGATATGGATCCTCAAGTCGACTCAGATGATCCGCGGCTAGGTTTTCAACACCCTTCTTGTCACGAATTTCAATGTTGAATTCTTGAAGGAGTAAAACCAAGCGGAGAAGTCTTGGCTTAGAGTCGTGTTTAGTCATCAAGTACTTCAACGCGGAATGGTCCGTGTATACGATTGTGGTGGATAAAACAAGATAGGGGCAGAATTTTTCAAAAGCATAGACAACAGCTAAAAGCTCTTTTTCGGTTGTCGTATAATGCAATTGAGCTCCTGTCATTGTTTTGGTAGCATAGTGGATTGGTTGGAAGTGTTTGTTGATCCTTTGTCCCAAAACCGCACCAATAGCGAAATCGCTAGCATCGCACATCAATTCAAAGGGTAGCTCCCAATTAGGGGTAACCAAGACCAGTGCCTTAGTTAGCTTATCCTTAAGAAGATTGAAGGCTTCGATACACTCTTTAGAAAAGATAAAAGGAGTATCTTTTTCCAAGAGGTGGGTCATCGGGCGAGCGATTTTAGAAAAATCCTGAATGAATCGACGATAGAAGCCCGCATGACCCAGAAAACTTCTCACACCCTTCACGGTTGAAGGTGGAGGTAATTTGGCTATGACATCTACTTTAGCACGGTCGACTTCAAGACCGGCATTAGAGATTTTGTGTCCTAGCACAATGCCTTCTTTTACCATAAAATGGCATTTTTCCCAATTCAGAACAAGGCGAGTGTCTTCACACTGCTTAAGCATACGTTCCAAATTGGCAAGGCAAGAAGAGAAGGAATCCCCAAAGACCGAGAAATCATCCATGAAGACTTCCATGGTTTGCTCAACCATGTCATGGAAGATAGCCAACATGCACCTTTGGAAAGTCCCGGGGGCATTGCATAAGCCAAAAGGCATCCTTTTGTAGGAAAATGTGCCATAGGGACAAGTGAATGTTGTCTTCTCTTGATCTTGGGGATCGATGGGTATTTGGAAATAACCCGAGAAACCATCAAGAAAGCAGTAATATTCATTACCCGCTAAACGTTCAAGCATTTGGTCCATAAAAGGTAGAGGGAAATGATCCTTTCTCGTGGCATCATTGAGTTTGCGGTAGTCTATACAAACTCTCCACCCAGTAACGAGACGGGTAGGAATCAACTCGTTGTTTGCATTGGGCACAACGGTAATTCCGCATTTCTTAGGCACACAATGGACTGGACTAACCCATGGTGAATCCGAAATAGGGTAAATTATACCCGTATCAAGAAGTTTGATAACCTCTTTTTTGATGACTTCATGGATTTTAGGATTCACCATTCGTGGGCTTTGAATTGTGGGCTTAAAGTCGTCCTCCATGAGAATTTTATGTGTGCAGAAGTGAGGATCAATTCCGCGAATGTCAGAGATTTTCCAAGCGATAGCTCTTTTATGCTTCTTCAACACGGCGATGAGTCGGGATTTTTTTTCTTCTTTCAGGTCCTTTGCGATGATGACCGGTAACTTCTCGTTGTCTTCAAGGAAAACGTACTCAAGATGAGGAGGTAGGTCTTTAAGCTCAAGAGTAGGAGGATCCTCAATAGATGGTGTAACTGACGATGGATCATCATTAGTCACCTCTTTAGGAGAAGGAGGAGAAAACGGGTCGTCATTGATAAGTCTCTCAATAGTACGGAAGTCTTCATCCCAATCAGTGGAAGAATCATCATACTTAATATCGAGAGGACCCAAGCTAGCTTCGAAATCATCCAAGTCACTTTCTCCAAAAGGAGTCAATGCCGGAGCAATTGAGGCAACGGTCTCAACATTCGGTAGAGAAGAGAGAGTACTTTTGCAAGCATCATGAAAATGTTCTTCACAAGCCTCATCGAGAACATCAATAGCATTAACACTCTCATATGAATAAGGTTGCTTAGAAATCTTACCCATGTTGAAGACAATTTTATCGTCACCAACTCTCATGATTAGTTTGCCCGCGGCTACATCAATGAGAGTGCGACCGGTCCTCAGGAATGGACGTCCAACGATTAATGGAACACGAGGATCCATCTCGTAGTCAACGACAACAAAATCCGCCGGGAAGGTGAATTTGTCAACGCCAACAAAGACATCTTCGGCTATCCCCACTGGATAAGCAACCGTACGGTTGGCTAATTCCAAAGTCATTTTGGTGGGGACTAGCTCGGGGAGAGATAATTGCTTCCAAACACTTAAAGGCATTAAGTTTATACTGGCACCTAGATCGGCTAGGGCCATGCAATTCTCTACTCCCGGGAAGTTGCAAGGAATCAAGAAGCGACCCGGATCACCAAGTTTGGTGGGCAATTTCCTTAAGAGCACTGCGGAGCAGTTCTCATTAAGTTGGGTCTGAGCAATGTCAAGAAGCTTTTCCTTATCACTTAGAAGATCTTTAAACATCTTAGCGTATTTAGCATGTGAGCGAGAGCCTCGGCAAAGGAGATGTTAAAATTCAATTGTTTAAACATTTTCAGAAAGTTTGAAACTTGAATATCATCCTTGCTCTTTTGCTTCTCTTTCCTCAACCTTGAAGGATAAGGTATATTGGATGAAGAAGAAGGCTTTAGGGGAATAGGATCACTCACAACCACGGGTGGTGGGGAAATGGGGGTAGAAGGCAAAGGAGGTGAGAAAAGTTTCTCTTTTTCCTTGTTCACAATCACTGGTGGAGGTGTAGGAAGCTCGGGTTCCATATAACCTTTTCCACTACGAGTGGTGATTGCTTTCATCTCCCCTATTGGATTCGCGACGGTGTTACTCGGAAGAGTACCCGAAGAAGAGGGTTGATTACCTTGGATGAGCGAACCAATCATATCGCGAATGTTAAGCGCTTGAGTGCTGAAAGAGTCTCAGATGTATGCACGAATTTCATTGCTTTGTTTTGCCATGTCATTCCTTAGCTCGGCTCAAATATCGCTCCCTTGTTTCGCCATGTCATTCTTCAAGTTGACAAATTGACTCTAAAGATTCGTCACCATCTCTCGATTAGTCTTCATGAACGTCTCGACGTCTTGATTCAATACCATCGGTTGATTGAGAGGTGGAGCTTGGTAAGCTTGAGAATTTCCTTGAGTTGGGTATGGGTTTCTTTGGGATTGATATTGATTGTTAGCACGAGGTTGAGATTGATTGCTTCGATTATAGCTTTGTTGTTGGGTTTGGTTTGGAGGAGGGAAACCGGGTGGAGCAAGATAATTGTTGGAACGATAACTTAGCAAGCTACGGTCTCCTTGAGGGCGAGCTTGATAGCCTCCCGTGGGATAAGTTCCGTATGCTGCGTTAACGTTTTCAGAAAAATTGCCTTGGGTAGAAGGACAATCATTATAAGAATGAGGACCACCACATGTGTCACAAGAAATAGCAACGGATTTAGGTTGTTGAAAGTGGTTTGTGGCCATGGTCATGAAATTCTTGTTCATCTCAGCGAGTTGTCGAGAAATTTTAGTCATCTCAGGATTGGAAGTAGTAGAAGAAACATTGACTCTCGAGTTAGATCTTGAGGATGCGGATGAATCCCAATTCTTGTGGTGAGTAGTCATGTTTTCCATCAACTCTCGACACTCCTCCGGTCTCCTTTTCATAAAAGTACCACCGGCGGTGGCGTTGATCGTGTCACGATCATGAAAAGTGAGACCATTGTAGAAAGTATCAATGAGAGTGACGGGGAGCATGTTGTGATTTGGACAGCGGTCGATAAAATCATTGTATCGTTCCCAAGCATCAAAGAGCGATTCATCATTGTCTTGCATGAATCCACTAATTTGGTTACGAAGGCTCGTGACCATGGATGGTGGGAAGTAGCGCGACAAAAAGCGTTGAGTCATGTCGTCCCAAGTATGAATAGAGTTCTTTGGGAGACGGTCAAACCATTTTTCGGCATGGTGAGAAAGCGAGTGGGGAAAGAGTTGAAGGCGAAGGTCATGCATAGAAACACCAGGGGACTTCATGCTTTGGGTGATGGTAATGAATTTGTCGAGGTGTTTGTTGGCATCATCATCCGGAATTCCGCGAAATGGGTTAGTTTGCACTTGTTGGATCATGTGATGCTTCAACGAAAACTCCTGAGCCGTGACATGCATCGGCGCAATCGGGCCTCCACGTCCATTCATGGTGGGTTGACATAGCTCCTCCATGGTTCGTAGGTCGGGTAAGGGTGGATTATTCATGTTTTGGTGGGGTGGATTATTATTGTGGTTGTTTGGGAGGGGTGGATTATTATTGTTGTTGTTGTGTACACCGGCCATGTCTAAATCTTCGAGAGTCTCGGGCTCTGAATAAGACGTTGATCGAGTACGCATACACTAAAAAGAAAATGCAAGAGAAAATATTTTTGGTTTTTATAGGTTTTTTTTAATGTTTTTGTATTTTTTTTTTGAAAATTTTATTTTTTATGGGTTTTTGAAAATTTTTGTGCTTGAAAATAACGCTCCCGAAAGAACGGATCCCAAAATCCAATTTTTCTCACAAAAAACCGTTGATCCTTACGAAAAGAGCCGGCAGCGGCGCCATTATAATAACTAACTTTTGGTTGGTTAATAAAAGGGTTTGCTTGCAAGATCTTTCTTTGCGTTGCTCGTATCCAATTGATATATGTCGTTGTTTCGTTCTCGGTATCTTCTCGAATTGATCACAGTCAAAAGTGGAATAGTTGTAATCGGTGACTAAAAAGGGGGAGCTTTGGTCTAAATCTACTAAAATGATAAACGCTAGAAATAATAAAATTAAACTAAAAGCAATTACTGAGAATAAAACTAGAATTTAAATAAAGCTAAAATTTAAAACTGGGAAACTGGAAATTAAAACTGGAAATTTACCTTATTCGGAATAATGGCTATCCGGAATATTGCTCTTACTCGGAATAAATCTCTACCCGGAATAAATTGTGCTTATGCGGAATGTTAAGCTATCCGGAATAAGTACTACACTCGGAATAATAATGGCCATGCAGAATGATAGGGTTATGCAGAATAAATGCCTCCTACTCGGAATAAAACGACTATACTGAATAATTACTCTATGCGGAATATTTGGAAAAGATCCCCATGCGGAATATTTGAAAAGAAAGCTATGCGGAATCTTTGATAAAAAGCCTATGCGGAATAATTTGAAAGAAGGCCTATGCGGAATATCAAGCTTAACTCGGAATATTTTTAAAAGCAACTCTATGCGGAATATATTAAAAAGAAGCTCTATTCGGAATATTTGAAAGAAAACCCTATGCGGAATATAATCCCTACTCGGAATAATTAGATATTCCGAGTAAACAACAAATTCTCGACCTTGATCCGGAATATTGAAAATTCCGAATCAACCGTAAAGTCACAAACCCCTATTCGGAATGTTTCTGGGCAAATACAGTAACTAATATGCGAAGAACAGGGGATTACAAAAGCACGAGTTTAACACCAAAATTTACCAAGTTTTCAATCAAAACTTAAACCAATTTTTTCACTAATCATTTACCAAAGGTAAACATCAATCCAAAACCACAAAATCGCAAAAACCAATTACTTTTTATGATCAAACCAATAAAATAAAACTTAAGAACTTTGAATCACCAAGAGATGAAGAACAAGATGATGGAAAGATTAAAAGTAAACTTGTATTAATGATTTAGGATTCAACAAACAAAGTGGAAAGATTAAACTTACAAGATTGGAAGAAAATCAAAGAAAGATGAAAACCACTCCTTAAGGGAGATGGTTTTCTTCCTACGAAATAAGAAAAGTGTAACAGAAAGAAAAAGCTAGTCTAATTCTGAATGGGACGAGTATTTATAGGCTTCTCCCTTGGTTGGTGAGTGGGCTTTCTCCCTTTCTTTTTGTCTTCTCGTCTTTTCAGAAAAGTTGACGTTTTCGATTTCGATTCGGGATTTGTCGACGAATAAATTCAACTCGTCTTTTAGATTCTTCATTTAATAGACTTGAGTTTCTTCGACATAGGTAAATCTTCCGTCTTTGGTCCTTTTCTTCGATAAATCTTCAAATAGGCCCATTGACTTCAAATCTTTTGCATCTCTTGGACTATAGACTTCGTCTTTTCGTCTTTTTCCTCGATAAAACCCGTGCAATCCCATGTTTTCTTTAATATTTATTCGGTTGGCTCTGAAAACACAACAAACACACAAACCACGCATAATTCCAAACAAATGACATTAAATACGCGTTTTGGCCTTGTTTTAGCAGGAAATAAGTGGTAAAAGGATGGGTGTTTTCACACCTATCAAGTGCTCACATCATCTAATAACCTTAACACCTCTTTGTTAAGTTTCTCAGTATTTAACCTACAGCCCTTACTACAAAAAGCATCATCGTATACCTCATTATCTGATGAAGAGGAGGAGTGTGCCATGAGAGCATATTGAACATGCTCTTCTTCTTCAATTTCAGCAACCAAAGCTTTATCCTCTTCTACATCTTTAACCAAATAGCTCCAATCCCATCCCATACCATCAATTCCTTGAACTGCAACCATGGCCTTAGGATCCTGAGCCTTAACAATTTGGTTTGAGGGTTTACCAGCATCAGATCTTCTAGGAGATCTGCATTCCCTCATGAAATGCCCCATACGATGACAGTTGTAGCATTCAACTTTGGATTTATCAAATCCAGCTGTGTCCTTTACATTGAAGGTCATCTTCTTCTTAAACCTTCTATTCCACCTGTTTGCTCTTATACTAGCAAGAGCCATGTTCCACTTGATGTCCATTTCTTCCAAGTGCTCATCACTTATCTGCTCAAGGTCCTCATATGTAATCACTGAACCATTGGGCAAAGAAGCAATATAGGCACATACAGTATCTAGGTCCAAACCAGCAGGTTTAACTCTTGGTGAGTCACTTTTGTAAGTGTCAGCGTCTGAATAGGAGGCGTTGACAGGACATGTTCCAGCGTTGACACATGATGATCCAGTAACTGGATGCATGTAAGAGTCCTTCTGATCAAATTGGCCTTCACTATGTGAGAAGAAAGCCATGTTACTATTAGTAGACTTACTTCCATGCTCCAGAAGAGTTTCATTCTCCAACAACCTTAGTTTGTTGTAGATATCATCAAAAGTAGAACTTTTGTGAGTGTTGTTGGCAAGTATAGATCTTGCCTCAATCTTCCACTCTTCACCAAGACTTTTAAGAAAAGTGGCATTTATGTCAACATCACCAAGTTGTGTCCTCATGAAGGACAATTTGCTTGTAATGTCAAGCAATCTGCTTCTCACACTGCTAAGTTTCTCATTGGGTTGAGCCTTGAAAACAACATAATCATGCATGAGTTGTTTCTTCTTTTCTTCCCTAGTATCTTCATTGCCACCATATGCAACTTCAAGAGCTGCCGAAAGGTCTTTAGCAGAATCATAACCTCTGTATTATGCTGGTTCTCTTGTCCCAAAGAGACTTTCAGAATATTTAGGGTTTTCATATCAACCCTTCTCTTTGCTATGTCTTCAGCAGACACAGCTCTACCATCACCAGGTTTTTCTTTCTTATCTGCTTCTGGACATCCAGCAACATCAGTTCTTGTAGCAATAGCAGCAGTAACCTTTTCAGCTCTATTGAATGTGTTTCCATATTCAATAATCTCCCAGAGTGTGTAGTCATAGATCCCCAGATATTGCTCAAAGTTGAATTTCCATAATTCAAAGTTGGTTGCATCAAGCATGGGAATCTTGATGTTTGGCAAAGGTTGGGAGGAAGAGGTTATTTCTGGATTTGACATGATGTTATTTAGGGTTTTGAGAAAATTAGGGTTTTGGTGTTTTTAGGGTTCTTGTGTTCTTTAAGATCAAAAGTTCCTCAACAAGCTCTGATACCACTTGTTGATCCCAAACTTAGATCGATTTAGCTTTATGTATACGAGATTAGATCAAGTAATACACTTAGAGAAACCTTTTTATATGTATATGACAATCTAAGTGCTATGCGGAATTAACACTTAAACAAGAACACACAAGATGTAAACAAACTTTCACTTTGATTAATGATATCAAACTTGCTTACAATGAAAGTAGTTTACGTATGAAAACTTATATAGAACAATAACCTAAAGGTCTTCTTTTATAGACATAAGAAGCCTTGTACAATAATATACGTATCAACTATTCTAGGTAAAGATAAATATAGAAAATACATTGTTGTTCCTATCTTTACTATAAGTAATCTAGAATACAATAAACGCGTAGAGTATATCCTTTCATCAGTGCTTGTCTTCAATGTATCAACGCTTGACTTTGTCTTGTCAACGCTTGAGCTGTCAGCGTTTGTATTACTCCTGTCAACTCTTGTTTTACTCTTGTCAGCGCTCAAGTAGACTGGCTATAATTTATTCCCAACAGCCTGCCTCATGACTCTTGTTTTTTTCCACCATATTTTTTGTCGCTTATTTTTTCTTTTGGCTATCAACGGCCTGGCGCTCTAACTCATTACCATATAGATCCAGGTATCTGTCAAAATCTGGGTCTGGCTCAATTTCGACAAAAAACAGAGCCTTGTTGTTCAAAAATTTCTTTTCAACCTCAGCCATTGTATCTGCCTCTACAACAATTGTATCTGTCTCACTTGGTGGTTCTGTTTGTTTATTGCTTTCCTTTCGAGCAACTTCTTGAGCCTCTGTTTCAATTTTCTCTAGGGTAACTAGTTATTTTTCTACATTAGTTGTTTCATCTTTGTCGTTGCCTTCATCTCCAGAGGTGTACTCCCATTCCATAAGATCTATGTTGACATCGTCATTCGTCCTTTTCCTGAGTAATGTCTGGTACTCTTTGTAGAGTCCAAGCAAGACCGCATCCTTTCCAAACTTCTTTGTTCCTTCTCTAAGTGTCTCAACACGTATTTTTATTTCTTGATTTATTGCTAAAAATCTGTCTACAGGTTTTTGGATAAGCTTCTGTAGAAGAAGCACGACAATGTTAGTATAGTAGTATACTATCATATATGATACTTCATAGTATCATATATGATACTGCATAGTATCATATTTGGTACTTCATAGTATCATATTTGGTACTTCATAGTATCATATATGATACTTCATAGTATCAATGATACTCATTTATTTTAAATTTATATCATATATGAAAACTTCACTGCCATTCAAATAAATTTTGATTAGCTCAAGGTGTTCTGGTTTCCTGTCTTGGATTGGTTCCAGATACACATTATTTCCTTTGTAGATGTCAATTCCCATGTAGAGCTCATCTTCACTGTACTCTTCTTGATGTCCAAGCTTTCCCAAACATTATTATATCATTTCTTCGTGTATCCTGGATCTCATCAGCGGAGTGTTCCAACTTCTGATTGCTGGTCTTCGACGCATGACGACTTCATTTGGAAAGTAGGTAAAATTCAAGTACATAAGCTGGAAAAAGAACAAAATGTGTTGGTTAGAAAATGAAAACATACAAATTAACATTTAAATAAAAAATTAACGTTACTTACACATAAAAATGTCGTTGGGCCATAGTACCAGTTTTTTCTACCTTCCTTCACTTCACTCCATTTGTTCTTGCTTTTATTTAGGCATTCAAAGATGTAAGAGGACCAGTCTATCTCATTGATGTTGTCCTCCTCTTTGATCCTTTTCAACAGCTTAAGGAAAACCTTTCCATTGTTGTCTGTCGTGACCATCGTGCACCAGAACAACATAAGGAAGTTCATGATAGACATGAAGTTAGCTTCTGTAGTTGATTGGATCTACTTTGCTATTGCTGCTGCCGTTGCTCTTCCTGTGTATCGACTGTTTCATTCTTTGATGAAAAGACCATCTTCTTCTCTTTGTTCCATTTCTTCAAGAGGTATCGTCCCCGTAGGAACTCCAAGCATGTCCTGTACCTTCTCCATTGTTATTTTTATGGATCCTTTGATAGTCTAAGCTCCATGCTTTGTGGATGGAACTTATCGACCACGTGGTACAACAGATGTGAAGGTTGATCTTGTATAGGGAACTCAATATACCTGTCGAAGCCAATTTTTTTAAGAATCTTTTTCCTTTCGTCTGACAAACCCATCATTGCTTCAAACAAGGATTTGGGAGAGCATCTTGTTAGAACAATGGGGTATACATTTTTCTTTTTTCTTTATTGTTGGCCCTCTGCCCTTCTTTTCCTTAATTCCACTCACCATGTAATCCTCATTCTCTTCTTTAGAAACAATTTTTTTATAATTTTTACTTTTTGATGTTGAAGGTTTTGCATGTACCAAATGTTTTACGCCACCTCGATGTTCTGACACCTGCTTTTCTTCCTCCTCACTTTCACTTCCGTCATACATGACCTCATCGTCATCTTCTTCAGGCTCGCTATCTTGCATCATCTCGACATGTTTTAACTTTGCATCTGATCTTGTGAATCGTTTAGGTGATTCTTCTAGGGGAGGTGTTGTTTGTTTTCTAGTGTCTTTTTCCCCCGATGTATGTTTGCTTTTGCATTTTTGTTGGACGTTCTTCTTCCTTGGTTTCTGGTAGTTTCCTTTTTGTTGGTTTCTCATCCTTCTTCTTTTTTGCCTCTTTGTTGGTAGTCTCCTTTTATTATTTTTTTGTCTCTTCTTCTTGTTTTCCTCACCAGACAAGCGTGATGTGTGTCAAAACAATTACAAGGTGTTAAGAAACATATATTTTTTTATATTTTATCATTTTTTTAAGAATATATTAAGTATCATATATTATAACTAGAATATTGTGTACCTTTTTTCGCCGGTCAAGGGTTGATGAACTTAATTTTAGTTACTTTTTTCAACGCTTTTTTGCACTTCCTCTTCTTTCTCTGATTGTGTATCCTTACTTTCTTTGTCTGTCTTCGGCTTTTTCAGTTTCACTCCCTTTGTCTTCATCGTCCTCCTCTTCTTCATGTCATATTCCCCTTCGTCTCCATCCTTGTTTTTGTTATCACTTTCCTCTGGCTCCTCTTCGTCATCTTCCTTCTTGTCTCCATCCTTGTTTTCCTTATCACTTGCCTCTGGCTCTTCTTCCTCATCATTGCCTCCTTCTAACTCAACATTTTCAGCCACATGTTCTTCTTTATTAGTCTCAGTTTCGTTGATTTCATACTCTTCCCCGCTGCTTTCTTTTCCATCCTTAGTTGTTGCTTCTTCCTCTGATCCACTTTGTTCTATATTTTTACAAAGCACGAGTTGTTAAGAACGTATGTTATTCATAATAAATAACTTTATTAATCAGATATGATACATAGTATATTGTTTTACCTTGAGGACTCGCGATTGCTTTTTCCACTTCTTTCTTTTACATTCCAATTGTTTTTTCTTTAACCATGGTACTCCATCTTCTTTTTTCCCTTTAGCTTTAGCTGCTGCTTTTTGTCTATCAACAACAACAACCTTTTCCTTCATTATTTTCCTTGCCACTACAAATGAAACATACTTATCAAATATGATACTTATTTTTTTTTCAGTAGCAATTGTTTTACCTATGTTTGGTTTTTGCAGGTATTTTTTCTCCTTCATTGCTATAGTTTGTTTATCTACAATAGAACCGTCAAGTTAAAAAAAATTACATGTGTTAATGGTATATGATATATCACCTATCAAATATGATATATCATATATGATATATCATATATGATATGGTTTTATCATATATGATGTGTCATTTATCACCTATCAAATTTGATATATCATATATAATAAGATTTTATCATATATGTTTCAGTGTAAGTCTGTTTTTTATCATATGTCATCTATCGTATATGATATATCACCTTCCAAATATGATATATCATATATGATAAGGTTTTATCATATATGATGTATCATTTATCAGCTTTTCAAAACCTCTAATGTTTACCAAGTTTTGTCAAGTCATATTTTTTAGTTACATATCAGCTATGATATTTCAATCATTTTTAAGGTTTCCTCATATATGATAATCTTTTATCATATATGATAAGCTTTTATCATATATGATCATCTTTTCATTATATATGATGTATCATTCTACAAAACCTCTATTTTTTTATGAAATCTTAGAAGTCAAATTTTCTATGTCACATATCAAGTATGATAAGCTTTCTTATCATGTATGATGTTTTTTTTATCATTTTCCTAAACTTTTTAAAAGCTATTATGTACATTTTTAACGAAAAGAGATGATTATATTCATATGCAAGCAATATTAAAACTATAAAACTCAGTTCAAATTAAAAAATCACGTTTCTTATCTTAGATATAATCTATTCATCAAAATCGTTATCATAAATCCTACTCTATTCATCAAAAACGATATTTAATTCAAGATAACCATAGAAAAAGCATCGAATTTGTGATTTTATATCTTTTGCCTTGTTTTCATCGTCGTTTTTTTGTCTTTTTGGAAGAAGCTTCGTTTTTAGCTTTGGATTTCATCGTTGACGTTGATTCTTGAAATGTGAAAGATAAGTTTATTTGATGTAGGGTTTGGGTGGGGTAGTAAGAACAAGTATGGCTAATATTCATAAATTATAAGAAACGTTATTCATACTATTCATACGAAACGTTATGTTGCTCATGGATCGTTTAGTGACCACCTACTTTTAACAAAACTCAATGTATAAAAAAAATATATTTCGGAAGAGAAAATGAATGAGTCGGAAACTATTTAAAAGCATAGTTGAAGATTTAACTAATCTGTGTGATTTTTCTGTAAACATATGATTGTACGGTGTGACTAGGTGTTCTTGATTGATGAAGTTCCCTTTCGCCAATTCGTCAACTTACATACGCATTGAATCTTGATTTTTTAATAAGCGGTCCATTGTAAACCGAACCGGTTTATAGTCACAGGGTGGAACCGATTTTGACCAATAACCAGTTCGGTTTGGTTTGGATTTTCGGGGAGAAAAGCCCAAATCGGTGGTAACCGATTTGGGTCTCTTTGTAACCAACTCGGGTTGAAAAAGCGAGTTACAAACCGTTTTTCTTGTTCTATTCAACAAGCAGCAACCATGGTTCGGTTTTGGGTTTTCGTTTGTTTTTCCATTCGCGTTTTATACAAAATAAACTCACCAAACTTCAAATTTTATTTAATAAAGTAACTATATATCTAGGGGTGTTATAGGGTCGGCTTCTCGGGCTATGAGGTTGGTCATGTCGAATGTTTCGGTGTCTCTAATATTGATCATAACCCAACCCTCTAAGATATCGCTATCATTTTTCGGGTTAAAACAGATCGGGTTGAATTGGTTGGGTTATCAGGTTGTGACAAAGTTAATTGCTTTATGTGATGTTTGTTATATATTTTAGTTTGTGAAAGATAGTAGTTTCTAAGTTAAAGTCTCTAAATTTATGTTAATTTGGAGGTTGAAAACCAAATGTTTCACACTTAAATTTAATGATCAGCTTGATTATCGTTTGAAAGAATCAATCAATTGTATATTAAGAAAAATATTAGTACCTTATTGTTGTGTGTTTTCAGTTATTTTAAACTATTTAATGATTTTCAATGATAATTTTATTATATAATTGCAAAGAAACTGTTCAAGTATTAATATAAATAGGCGTTAAAACAAGAAAAAGGACATAGCGATGCAAACTTGCTAAGCACCATAACCACATTTGAAGATGAAAATTATCATTTTTGTATGGTAAGCTTAGTAATTAAAAATTTGGAGTAAATACAAGACGAAAGAGATTTAGTTAAAAAGACGAGGCGTTCAAATCCGGTCGATGCTCCAGTTGTGTCATGAAGGTCATAGCGTGCAATCGATTTCGTTATTATTTGAAAAATAAGTTCTTATTTATCTGTATTGATGTATAAATTCATACTGATTCATTGTTCTGGGTAAGTGTTTGTTAGAAGATAGAAAATCCCGTCGGGTACGATGCTTTATTCAACCACAATATATAGAGTTACATGAAACATAAATGAAACCCTAATGGACCCTAAGCCAACATGCAGGCTTGGACCAACTAACTTAATCTCGTCCAATACTCCCCGCAGTTGGAGTGGATGTCTTCGAGATCTTTGATCCAACTGTTGTAAACTTTGCAAGAGGCAATAAATATTTAAAAGAAATGCAGCTTTCCAATGCATTAAGAACCTTGATATGACGATTCTTGTTTTGGTCGTCTACATGCTTGAGAACAGTGGTAAGATGAAAACATCTTAGTTTTTTTGAAAATAAGATAAGAGGACTTAATAAAAAAACCTTTCATGGAAAATGGGTCTGGAAAGAAAGTAAATGACGTCATTTTTCTCTTTTGCTTGATTAGAAGAAACTATTAATTTAAAAGAAGAAAAATGATAAACCAACATTGAGTTGACAAACAGTTGCACACTTGATTAGTAAAGAACGGAAAATAAAAACAAAGAAAATGAAATTGAAAGAAAAACAAAACGCAACATCAGCTGCATCAATTGGACCATATTTGGTTAACTGACTTCTTAAAAGAAATATTACATTTTAGAAGATAAATTGGCTCATGATTGGCCGACCATTAGGTTTTTAGAATAAAGATGGTGACAGTTTATGATTGCCGACTAGGGTTTGAAGATCAAGATACATAGATTTGGTTTTGAGAAGCGTCTCATGTCGGCCGATATTAGGATGATGAAGATGATAGTTTTGACGGGGTGGTAGAGAGACAATGAGGAAGCGGCTCATGGTGGCCGACTAGACCCATCTGTGCTCATGATACCATGTTAAAAGATAGAAAACCCCGTCGGTACGATGCTTTATTCAATCACAATATATAGAGTTACATGAAATATAAATGAAACCCTAATACACCCTAAGCCCACATACAAACTTACGCCGACTAACCTAATCTCGTCCAATAGTGTTTAGTTTTTAATGTTGAAGTTGAGATTTGGTATAATAAGGTGTAACGTTTGTGTCAATTATTGACGTAGGCATCAGTCCACAGAAATTTAAGATTGGCGTATACCGTTTATTTAAATAGTTATACAATTCTTTGAAGAAATATTTACATTTAAAATATTTGATGTGAAGCGATTAAATTATTTTAACGCTAGAATTATTTGAGGTTTCTCAGATAGTGAAAAAGGTATTTTTTTAATGAAGGTTAAATTGTCTTAAAAATGCTTCTCGTTTTGGGTTTTTGCGAAATTATTGTCTTATCGGGTTGGATATCCCGTTATGTTCACTTGTAGCATCATCATCAAAGATGATCGTCGTTGAACTGCTTGAAATATAAAGCCGATCTGCAAGGTAAAAGACATTTACCAAGCCAACTATGGTCACTGTATTGTCGACTAACTTTAGGATGTATGGAGTCTTACTATTATATGCGTTATATTCGTGCAGGTTGAGATGATCGAGTACAAGCTACAGTGTCGCGTTCTCTTTTCTATCAAAGTCTCACCCAAGCTGCCCAAAAGTGTTAACCCTGACTGATTGCCCCCGGTTTCACAAATGCAATAACTTTCACGTACGATTACTAGTCTAGACATCTAATCTCATAAAAGAGTATTTAGTTAAGCGATGGTTCTCAAAATAGTTAGAACAACAAATCTTCTTGAATCATAATGGGACACCGCTCCACCTTGTATGTAAAAGTACCTCCTCTCGTGACATAGATGCTTGACCCACTTCAGGAACAAATTTGGGTCCTTCGCAATAAGTTCTGATATGCGTCCATAACGTAAATTTGGATTCATGTTTCAAAAACTTAACGAATCTATAATACTTTATAAAAGATTTAACTCTTTTTATTTTTAGAAAATCTATTCATTTTCATACATAATTGTGTATCAAAATCCGTGTATTCCACCATCTTGTATACACGAACAAATCAAACCACATCAGAATATTATGAACATCATAATCCATGTGTTTTACTCATAATCTGGTACACTTATGGTTTTGGTGGTGTTTCACCCACCATCCTTAGACGATCGGATTCACTTGATAGAAAACCACTTGATATGAAAAAAAGGTTTGGTGGCATCGACTAGATCTTAAGGCGGATGAAAATGGATCTTTTAGGTCTCGAGCAAGCATCTACAGGATTGAGTTTTTGTGAAGATTCTCCGACGGGTTTTGGAAATGACACCACATATTTTGTTTTGATAAAAGAGGTTGCTAACTAACATCATCCATAGTTTGTTGTTAGTGCGTCATTCTAATGACGTGATTTTGTTGTTCATGAAAAAAAGTTATCGGGTACCCGCCGCCGCATTGCGCGGGTACCCGGCTAGTACTTTATAAAAGATTTAACCCTTTTTATTTTTAGAAGTCTTAAACAATTCAACCTTTAACATTTCTTAATTAGGAAATATACAATCCAATATTCAAAGTTGACAGTTTCCAATTACTATGTTGAATAGACACGTTTTTTTAATTGTGAACCAATTGTAACAACAAATATATTCAATGTGACTTAATAACAAAATTAAAAAAAAAACTGTAACAACCTACACTCATTTTAAAACAATAACAGCCATTTAAAACCAATATAGTAACAGATGCTTAACCTTAATTCAATTCATATATAAACCGAATAAAACACAGTGTCACATATTCATCTCATGTTAACCACCCCATCATTCTTACCACCTTGCATACGAACCCAAGCCGAATATCACCATCCCACGCCATACACCTTCAACACAGCTTTATCATTAACCGAAAATTAATGAACAATTTCTTGATACCCATGGCCATACCAGTTGATACTAACTCCAGTTGATCCACAAAGGTATTGGATAAAAAACTGGTACACAACTCGGCTGAAAAAAACGAGGTTAGCCAACGGTGGTTGTGGTCAATAGTTACTTTGTCGTGGTTCCATGATTTAAATGATCCATGGAGTGTTTATATATTAAAAAAGTGGTTAAATAGTTTTTGGTAGAGTAGTTTAATGTGATGATATGGGGAAAAGAGGGATTTGGATGAAACAATTAGACCGGATCTGTTGTAAATGACAAAGAAAGAATTTGTGAGAGATATAAGACTGTTTGATAAAGGAAAATTGAGAGAATTTGGACTTTTGGAGTAGTTTAAAAGTAAGATTACTCCTAATAAAGTGTTTGATTGGGAAAATAAAGAAGGGCATTGAAGTCATGAGAAAATGGTCAACTCTTTTTTTTATCTTTTATAACTATTGGTTTTTGACAAGATGAGATAACTTTTCATCTATACTTGTATTTGAGTTGAAATGAATAATTTTATGTGTATAATGAGTCGTGGTGTAAATATTTTGTGCTTACAAGGAAGCAAAGATACCATTCCTTTTTATAATGATTAATTTATTTTTACATATGAAGCATTTAGTATTTTGTACTCGTAATTGTCAATGGGCGAACCAAACATCATGATTACATAATTTGTAATTTATTTAGGACATTTTAATTAAAGAAGTGTTAAAAATTTTATTACATATTAAAGGAATTAAATTATGCTAAAAAATCAGTAATACATAGATATGGTCTTCAATTATAAGGCCTTTAATAGTCACAAAACCTTGTAACTGTCTGGACTTGCTTATCGTGAAAGGATTTCAATACTTACAACACCAAAGCTTGTAACTGTCATATTAATAATCAAATAAGTTTTAATAAGAAAAAATGTGTATAAAAAAACTACAACCAAACTGAAGATACTACACATACAATTAGCCATTCAAGTTTAAAATGGTTATTTAAAGGTGATCGAATTAGTAAAATTTGTTCGCCAATACTTTAACTGAACATGTTGCGCAACGCACGGATATCCGTCTATTTTAACTTATGTTTATTTAGATATGAAATACGGAGTACTTTATATTGTTATTGCTTAAAATTTCTTTAGTTTGAATTATTATTCGGTTGTACACTTATGAAGGAGATTTGACTCGGTGTAGTTACCGTTAGAAAACGTTTAATCGAATAAAGTTTACTTGCCATTAAATACAGTCACAGGGTACTCGCCGCTGCATTGCGCGGGTACCCTGCTAGTTGTTTATAATGAGCCTTCATTGTCCCATCCCACAACTTAACGAGGTTGAAATCACACCAAACATATTTGTTTTGGGTTGTTTTTAAAACTTAAAACCCGTTGGTGCATTAGTAAAACCTACACCCACAGAAGTTGAAGAAGATTGACTTTCTATGAGTGAGCGTTTAGTGAGGGTTTGAGTGTTTTCAAGAGTATTTTAAGAGTGTTTTAGTGTTCTAACAAAATCAAACTCGAAATATCTATTTATACTAAATTTATTAAGATGACAAAATGGTAGATAAAAGGTAAAAAAAGGACGGAAAAACGATAATACGACATATGCGATGTCTGGCAGCATGATAGTAGTAATTTCACACTTGTTTAGGAAAACAAGGTAAAAGTGGTAAGCGTTAACGAGCGATTTAGGAAAACCAAAAGTTATGACCCAAATGGGGATCGTTCTCTCGAGGAGGCACGTGTGTTGTGTAATGAATGATTGATTTATGTTTTTGATTATTAATGAGAAGAAAAGAAGAGAAAATGACGAAGACGAAAAAAATAGAAAAATAAGGCGAAAACACTATTAGAAAGTTACGACGTAGAAACGTAAAAAACACAAAATTTAAAATTTTAATCTAAAAATTCCTAAAAATTACTAAAAATCCACAATAAAATTCTAAGAGTTTACAAAAAATCAAAACTTGCCATAACCTTTTAATTAATTTAATAATGACTTTTTAATGCTAATTAAAGCCCTAAAAATCACTTTTAAATATTAAAAAGCCCTAAACAAGATTTTATAGCTTGTAAACCTCAAAAATGACCTAATTAAGCTAAAAACTATTTTTAAAAATTTTAAAACCAAATTAAACTATTTAAAATGAATTAAAAACTACTAAAACTTAAAATAATTATAAAAATAAATCTAAAAGTGGTAAAATTATTCTAAAAGTTGCTAAATTCCCATTTTAATGTAATTAACCTAAGAAAAATGAAAAAAGTTGGAAAAAGTGAAATTTTAAAAATAATAATAAAATGATAATAAAATAATATTAAAAATCCAAAAATTATAAAAAATTCTAAAAACTTGCAAACTAGTTTATTTTAACCTAAATAATCAGAAAATAAAAGTGAAATTAACAAAATACCCCTAAAGGGCCCCAAAATGGGCCAAATTCAAAATCAGTCAACTCAAATGTCAAACGCTGATAAGTTATAGTCAAACGCTGATAGGTAGAAATCAAGCGCTGATAAGAACAAAGTAGGCGCTGACAGGAACAATATGGGCGCTGACAGACTTAATGAAGTGTAAGGACTTGTTTTTCACCCTGCTGATCAAGGTTTGAGTGCAAACCTTGTGAACCAAGGCTTACCAGTTGGGTAAACTTGATGTGTTTTGGCACAAATAAGCCAATAAGCCAGTGGGCTTATAAGCTATGAGCAAAGCAATCCAAATAGCCAAATATCAATCACAAGTTATATAAACTAACAATGAACACAAATCAACAAGAAACAAACACTGAAACAAAGTAAATAGCAAGATTAAAGCACAAAAAGTTACTGATTAACAAAGAACATGTGCAGAAACAAGTTACTGATATACTTGACACTTGATCCAATTTCAAGCCTCAAATACCTCTACCCTGGTGTGATTAGCTATGATTTAGCACTTGTTACCCTTAACCTATGCTTAGATCTAGGTGTCCTCAAAATCCTAGCCAATTTTACCAAGTTATGAAGATTTTAGAGCCAATCTATGAATCAATGTGTTTAAGACCACAAAACCTGCAAACAGATGCACAAATACTCCCAAATAACAGATACCAGTACTTGCATACAACAAACAAGCACTTAACCAACGCTGACAGGTTATAATCAAACGCTGACAGGAACAAATCAGACGTTGACAAACTTATGCAGTAATCCCAAACAACCCTTTAAAAACTGAATACCAAAATTTTTCAAACCAAATCACTTAAAATCAATTCAAACTGATTCTAATAGCATCTCACATGCATATTATAACAAACTTAGCAATATCCAACAATCCAAACAACAATTAAGCAAATTTCAGGCAAAACTCAAACAAGCACCAATCTTTCTGAAAATAAAAAGGAAAAAGATTTTTTTTTACCTAAGAGCCCTACATCCAGGGCTCTTTGTGACAGCTTTGTCACCTCCTTATACACTGGGGTGTATGCAGAAACAATAATCAACAACAATCTTCACACCTGCTAAGACAAAATCAAACACAAAGAAAATACCACTTTTCTGATTTTCTGAAAACTCAAAACCTTGAAACCCTTTGACTTAACACGTTTTAAAAACACTTATAAATCACAAATCAAGGGTTGTTAATCCACTTTCACTTCTTAACACCCAATGATTTCTAAATTCAAGTCTTTTTTAAAACCCTTATGAAAACTGAAACTTCAAACACCAAATTCTTTCACAATTTTAAATGGAACTCAGCCTTAGCATTTAACACAATACACAAACTTTTTAAATCTAACAAAAGGAATTACACTTGTTTTCAACAAACACCAAACTTCATTAATTTAAAAAAGGAATTACAAGTTGAAAAATGCTAAAAACTGGAACAAAGAAGAATGAACAGGCTCATCTCCTTTTATACTGCTAAAATGAACTATCTAGAATATCAAAACCCTAAACATTGGATTCCCTAAAGTGCCCTTGAAGCCTTTGACTGAAAATGGGTCAAAAATCGTGCCCATGTGATTGACAGCTGCACTTTTTAAACTTGGACGTTGGATGAGCCTTGGGGACAAAGGAGTTGATCTCCCACGTTGATTTGGTCGGGACATAGGGTTTGGGGGAAAGTGACATGAGCAGGGGAGTGCTTGGGTGAGGACCACAGGCCACGTGGCCTTGTTTTGAAAGGTGGGATTAAGTGAGGGGACGCTTAATTAGTGATCTGCACTTAATTGGGGTAAACCCCTTTGGTTTGGGTGAGATTGAAACTGGGTGTGTTCTAGGGTTTATCAGGATTAAGGGGCGTTTTTGATTTGTTTTGGGGATAAACAGGTTTTAAATTCCTGTTTTGGTGGGAAATAAATGGGTTAAGTGGGTTTTGACTTTAGTTGACTGAGATTAAGTTAATAAAACCGGGTATGGATGTGGGTAGGGTCGGGTTTATGGGTTGGTGGGTGGGTAGGGCTGAGGTGTCACGACCTGAGTGGGTGGGAAGGTTTGGGTAGTTGGCAGATTAGGTCCCCAAGCTTCTCACTTCTCTTCACTTTGTAAATAAAGGTTATCAGCGCCCAATTTGCCTTTGTCAACTTTGCACAAGTTGTCAAAAATGGCACAATCAATTCCAAAACTTTTAACAAGGACTCCTTTTGTATTTCCTTCATTTTCCAAGGGCTGATCTTGTATAATCTTCAAACATTAAGGACCATACTTGTACATTTGATATGTGGAGGGTCAAATGTGACAAGTTCTTCAAAGATGAGGGACTAAATTTGCCAATCTTCAATTCTTCAAGGGTCATTTTGCAAAATTCCATATTTGAGCTTGGTTCATTGTGCGACTTCGTTTCCCGTGTTCGTTCTTGAATGATTATTGTGATCTTTTGCCAATTCCTCAATATCCGTACCTAAAAATACACAAGTAACAAACACGAGCATATATTTGGCATATTTTATGATATTTTATGCAATTAAAGGCCGTTTTGGACGATGAGACCATGTATAAAAGCAGTCTCATCACTCCCCCATACTAAACCATTGCAGTGTCCTCACGCAATGCTAGAATAAAGTATCAAAGCATCTCCAAAATTTAATTTTATTCACTTTTATTGAAAGATAAACTAGCTACATACTACAATTACTACTACTTGCGTTTTAGACATAATGTATGATTTTCATCGCAAAATGGGACGTTTAGGTTCATAGAATAAGAACACGTGAATGCTTCGTTAGAAATAATTTCATCGTCCTCGATTTTCACCTTAATTCCATGCCAAGCGTGCAACGAGATCATTGTCATTATAAGTTAGTAATGCTAACACTACTCATATGCCCTAATTACGTACTTATTCTCCCATTATTCCTAAGTTGTATCTCTTATATTTTATTATGTCTTAATGATCACGAGGATACATTGTTGACTTATGCGTTAATAGAGATTTAGGTCTAAAAATAGAGTCCTAACGGTGTAACTAAGACCATCAAATCAATAATCCCTCCTAATAGACAACGATGTTAAAAAATTAAGTTGACAAGAAGAATCGATAAACACGGTTTTATAACGGTTTTGAACATGAGACTTATTACCAAGACTTTTATACGCCCCCTAACGGAAGGGCCTTATTATCATTGGTTTACCTCCATCTTTTATTCAACTTCGCCATGAAGCTTTTATTATGAATTCGGTCTTGCCTTGCCTTTTATTATCCGCCATCATTGGTGGTTTTATTAGCCAAAGACGTATATCCTCACGCTAAAGCGAATTTTGGATCTTTAAAGCTTCGAAGATTAAGGCTTGATTCACTTTCAATTTTGCATAGATTTTTCAGCCTTGTGGGGCTTCAAATTGTTTGCTAGATTTAGGTGAGCACTTGAAATCTTATTATTGGGTGAAGCTTTCGATTATTCGGGTGCCAATACTTCAAAACCGTGACGCTGGCGATACCTTAATGTCTTCCCAATTTAATTACACGGAAGCTACTAGAAAAGACTAGAAACCCAACAATCAAAACTAAACCGCTAAGTCAATATTTATTAAGCAAAAAATATTTACATGCGAAGGGAGAATAAGCAAACAACGAGAACACATGAGTTTTTGAAAGAATACGAGTACTCTACGTTTAGCATAGTAACTTATAATTAACTCTATCATTTCTCGTCCTCATTTAAGAGACTTAGCCTAATGTGTAGTTAAGGAATCAAAGCTAAGTGCTCAACACACACGGTCGAGTCAAAAATTACTCTTATTCTCGCCATCGGAAAATCTACATTCGTGTCATCAAACACTTATAAAACATGAGAAAAATTTTAAAATTTGGCCATTTTTAGCCTTATTTTGCAACAAAACGATAACAAAACGATAAACTTTGGAAAGCGTGAAGGTTTGGCAAGGCAAGTATCTATTCACCCCCCCATACTAAAGTTAAACATTGTCCTCAATGTTTCGAGTCTAGGGGTGCAAACACCCCTATACTAGAGACGTAGTCGAATGCCTAATCTAGCATGGAAAGGGTGTAACCAATAAGTAATAGCCGTTTATGAAGTGTGCTAAAAACCTAAGGTTAGAACATAAAAGGATATATCATATGGATATTGGGAAAGGTCTCCAAAGCAAACGATCGAGTGCTCCCATAAAACGAACTCGAGAGGCTCCAATCGTGAAGATGATGATCTAAAAGACACAATTCATAAACAACCACGGAACAAAGGTTGGAAGGGCACAAATCCCCTCACATTACACTAATTAGAAAGCAATAATATGTACATGGATAAGCATGGGTCTCCCCCACGAGGCACCTTGTTTTTGATAACCGAGTCAAAAGCTCGACTCGAATCCCCATAAATGTGATCATTTAGGGATAATCATGGTTTGGTCAATTTTTGGTGGGGCTTACATGATAAACAAGGCCCAAAAGCACGTGGAGTACTTTAAAAAAATCCGATAAACGTATACCGGGGTCAAAGATAGCGTCCTCGTTTTCGGATGAAAGACGAGACAACACAACTCCAACACAAATCCCAATGGGATAGGAGAGAAGAAATAGAAGGGTGGGACAATGGGTAAGGCAAAATATTGAGCTACTCGAGGTAGACTCGCACCAATCAAATGAAAAGATTTTCCATTTATTGCATCGGTGGAAGACCGAGATTTCCCTATATAAGCAATTCCAGGATCAAATATCTCGTCCTCGGTGGAGAAAGGGGAGGGAACATAGGGGGCTTCCCCCACACTAAGTCCACACAAAGCATCGTCAAAAGGAGAAGACGAGCTTGTAGTACTCAAGACACGCGGTGATGACGGAGTTAGAGTTGTAGAAAAATCTTTTAAATTAAATTCAAAATCTTTTCCTTTTTCATCTTTAACACTCTCCTTGTGAAAACCCGATTTGATTATGTCAAAAATATTTGGTGTTTCTAAAGCAATGTTAGTCACACTAAAAATTCTCACATTTTGAAATCTTTTTGGTTTAGGTGGTGGCAAGTTTTCAAATCTTTTGTCAACAAAGAAAACCTCCCCATCGGGATCAACGTATTCATCATCCGAAGAATCACTCGAGATTGGAATCATAGGCTTAACACTCTTAACCTCCATCGGCGGAGGGGACGGAACTTCATTTTTATCAACTCCTAAAACTCTATTTGAAATCTTTTGACAAATGTTTTTGATGGGATTGACATTGTACAAAGATGTGATAGAATAAACATGAGAAAGAGTGGAGTTTTTGGTTGCATTAATGACGAGTTCTTCCTCATTGAAACGAAGAGTGATTTTTCTTGCATGCACATCGATAAGTGCTCTCGAGGTATCCAAAAAAGATCGACCTAAAATTAACGAAACTTTAGGATCGATGGGAATATCAACAACAATAAAGTCTACAGGGTAGTAGAACTTTCCAACTTTCACAAAGACGTCCTCGGCAACTCCACAAGCTAGAATCGTAGAATGATCGGCCATTTCGATTGACATTCTTGAAGGAGTGAGATTTGGAAGATTGAGCGATTTAAAAATCTCAAGAGGCATCAAATTAATACTAGCACCAAGATCGGCTAAGGCGTAGCATTCTTCCATGTCTTGGATAGCACATGGGATTAAAAACTTTCCAGGATCACCGACTTTTTGAGGTATGCGGCTTAGAAAAACCGAAGAACAACTAGACGATTTTTGCAATTTTTCTTTGTTATTCAACATACTTTTGAAGTTCGCGGCAAATCGAGGCATCATGACTAAGGCGTCGGCAAAACTTATATTAAAATGCAAGTCACGAAACATTTTCATAAAAAGTTCAAATTGGTAATTATTTCGTTCTTGTGCCTTTTCCTTGTCTCGTCTTGAAGGGTAGGGTAAAGGTGGTGTGGGTTGGGGCAAATTAGGCATAGGCATCGGCCTTGGAATCTCGGGTTCCATGATTGGTGTAGGTTCAACCGTAGGTGTGGTTTGAGCGGTACTTCGTGGGATTGTAATGTGCTCCTTTTCAACCACAACCTCGGGTTCTCTCTTTTTCCTTCTCCATAGAAGTACTTGGACGAGAAATGGGTTCTTTGAAAGTTTTACCACTACGAGTGGTAATAACCTTCAATTCTCCTTTCGGGTTCACGATGGTATCACTAGGAAGACCACCCGAAGAAGAGGGCTTACACATGATAGCTTCAAACATTTTAGCCATACGGTCTTCAAACTTAGATTGCCTAGCATCCGCTTTTAACAACTCTTGCTTAATCTCATGTTGTCCTTGCTCCATTTTTTGTTGATTTTGTTGGAGTCGTGTGACATTTCCTTCCATTTTATTAGCATGAGTTTTAAGTTCATTAGCAAGTTCGTTTTTAAGCTCGTTTTTCAACTCGGATCTTAAGCTAACCATCTCACGTTGCATATTGTCAAACTTAGCATCATTAGCCTTTGCATAATTCAAAAATTCTCCTTCAAGATTTTTGGTGTGATCGTTTTGAAAACCTTGGGCATTGTTTTGAAAATCACGGTTTTGGTTTTGATTTGAAATTTGCCCATTTCCACTTTGGTAATTACCTTTGTTATAGTTTCTTTGATTTCCTTGGTAATTTCCACCTTGGTTGTTGTTGCGATAATTATTAGCATTTTGATTGGGTGGAGCTTGATTCGAACGAGAACCTTGACCGATTTGGTTATAAGTTCCCGTGGCTACAAAAGCATTCGAAGTGTTACCATCCGCGGTAATGCACTCGGAAAGATCATGAGCTCCCCCACACGACAAACAACTTTTAGAAACCGCTTTAACCGAAGCGGAATCGGAAGCTTCTTGAGCCTTCCAATGGGACATAAGGTTAGCAAATCTATCGAAAAATCGGTTTTCTTCATTTGCTTCATCATGTAATGCATTGATACTTTGAGACGATGATGAGCCCCTTTTGGCAACACTCGGTGTGTGACGAGGGCTATAAACCTTAGACCTATTTTCGATTATGACCAAAGCTTCTTCAACCGTTTTACACAAAAAATTACCACCCGCGGCGGCATTTAAATAATCTCTTTCATGATCGTTAAGTCCATTGTAAAACGTGTCGATTTGGTGCAAATCGGAAAAACCGTGATGAGGACATTCATGTAACATCTCCTTAAACCTATTCCAAGCCGTAGAAAAACTTTCATTTGATTCTTGTGAAAATTTAGAAATCTCATTCTTCAAATGCGTAGTCTTAGAGGGCGGAAAAAATTGGTTCACAAACTTTGAAACGAGATCCTTCCACGTCAATATAGAATTGGGTGGCTCTTTCTCTAACCAAATTTTAGCGGGCCCCGCTAAGGAATACGGAAATAACATCATCTTAATCGAGTCATTCGAGACATCCTTGAATTTGCACGTGGCGGTAAGACGATTAAATTGGCGGATATGGTTGTGAGGATTGTCCTTCTCATCACCTCGGAATTTGTTGTTTTGGATCATCGACAACAAACCCGTTTTCACCTCAAAATTCTCCGCAAGGATTGCGGGAATCACAATAGCTTCTCCATAACCCTCGGTGGGTTCTTGAAGTAACTCCATCATAGTTCGATTCGCCATGGTTGGTTCTTCTCGTACAATGGGTTCGTCAATAGGAGACTCCTCACTAGAATGAGTGAGTGATTTGTTTCTTCGTTTACGAGCACGTCTAGCTTTAGAGCGAGTTTACATAAACGTCACGTACAACGTGGAGACGAGCAAAGAAGATTCTTTTTGGTATTTTGTGTTTTTCAATTTTTTTGTGGTTTTTGATTGTATTAACCTTTTTGGAAATTGGTGAATATATTAGGTAGACAATGAGTCCACAAATCTCCTTACTAATCAAATCTCTTGATTAAAAAGGCCTCAAGGAATGAAAACGATCACGTGGAGTGAACGCCTTCGATGACTTTAGAACGATGGTGGAACACCAAATCGTTCAAGAGGGTTTAATCAAATAGAAACCAAGAAAATATATATGATATGTAACAATACTTTGGGCGGCAAAACCCTCGATTCACTCTCAAAATCAAATACGCACAAGCAAGCGGAGGAAACGAGGCGGCGCGAAGCACTTAAGAGCCTTTTTCCTTTAGGTTGTGAAATACAACCGCCTTATGCCCACCTTATAGTTTGTATTTTTAAAATCGAGATTCACGAAAGTATTTATCTATTTTTTCCTTTTTTTTTCTTTGGTTTGAGATTCGAATACAATGATCGAGTGATGAAATCCCGAATCAAGGTTGTGATTGCTCACGTATTTGGAGTACTTGTGAATTTATTGTTCTACGTATACAATATAGTAATAATATTCACACAAAAACCGAAAAACGATAATACGTATTAATAGAGTGCTATTAATACAATTACTATTATGGCTAATATAGAAAACAACAATGTTCAATCAAAACACAACACGCCTCCCCGGCAGCGGCGCCAAAAATGATAGTAGTAATTTCACACTTGTTTAGGAAAACAAGGTAAAAGTGGTAAGCGTTAACGAGCGATTTAGGAAAACCACAAGTTATGACCCAAATGGGGATCGTTCTCTCGAGGAGGCACGTGTGTTGTGTAATGAATGATTGATTTATGTTTTTGATTATTAATGAGAAGAAAAGAAGAGAAAATGACGAAGACGAAAAAAATAGAAAAATAAGGCGAAAACACTACTAGAAAGTTACGACGTAGAAACGTAAAAAACACAAAATTTAAAATTTTAATCTAAAAATTCCTAAAAATTACTAAAAATCCACAATAAAATTCTAAGAGTTTACAAAAAATCAAAACTTGCCAAAACCTTTTAATTAATTTAATAATGACTTTTTAATGCTAACTAAAGCCCTAAAAATCACTTTTAAATATTAAAAAGCCCTAAACAAGATTTTATAGCTTGTAAACCTCAAAAATGACCTAATTAAGCTAAAAACTATTTTTAAAAATTTTAAAACCAAATTAAACTATTTAAAATGAATTAAAAACTACTAAAACTTAAAATAATTATAAAAATAAATCTAAAAGTGGTAAAATTATTCTAAAAGTTGCTAAATTCCTATTTTAATGTAATTAACCTAAGAAAAATGAAAAAAGTTGGAAAAAGTGAAATTTTAAAAATAATAATAAATGATAATAAAATAATATTAAAAATCCAAAAATTATAAAAAATTCTAAAAACTTGCAAACTAGTTTATTTTAACCTAAATAATCAGAAAATAAAAGTAAAATTAACAAAATACCCCTAAAGGGCCCCAAAATGGGCCAAATTCAAAATCAGTCAACTCAAATGTCAAACGCTGATAAGTTATAGTCAAACGCTGATAGGTAGAAATCAAGCGCTGATAAGAACAAAGTAGGCGCTGACAGGAACAATATGGGCGCTGACAGACTTAATGAAGTGTAAGGACTTGTTTTTCACCCTGCTGATCAAGGTTTGAGTGCAAACCTTGTGAACCAAGGCTTACCAGTTAGGTAAACTTGATGTGTTTTGGCACAAATAAGCCAATAAGCCAGTGGGCTTATAAGCTATGAGCAAAGCAATCCAAATAGCCAAATATCAATCACAAGTTATATAAACTAACAATGAACACAAATCAACAAGAAACAAACACTGAAACAAAGTAAATAGCAAGATTAAAGCACAAAAAGTTACTGATTAACAAAGAACATGTGCAGAAACAAGTTACTGATATACTTGACACTTGATCCAATTTCAAGCCTCAAATCCCTCTACCCTGGTGTGATTAGCTATGATTTAACACTTGTTACCCTTAACCTATGCTTAGATCTAGGTGTCCTCAAAATCCTAGCCAATTTTACCAAGTTATGAAGATTTTATAGCCAATCTATGAATCAATGTGTTTAAGACCACAAAACCTGCAAACAGATGCACAAATACTCCCAAATAACAGATACCAATACTTGCATACAACAAACAAGCACTTAACCAACGCTGACAGGTTATAATCAAACGCTGACAGGAACAAATCAGACGTTGACAAACTTATGCAGTAATCCCAAACAACCCTTTAAAAACTGAATACCAAAATTTTTCAAACCAAATCACTTAAAATCAATTCAAACTGATTCTAATAGCATCTCACATGCATATTATAACAAACTTAGCAATATCCAACAATCCAAACAACAATTAAGCAGATTTCATGCAAAACTCAAACAAGCACCAATCTTTCTGAAAATAAAAAGGAAAAAGATTTTTTTTTTACCTAAGAGCCCTACATCCAGGGCTCTTTGTGACAGCTTTGTCACCTCCTTATACACTGGGGTGTATGCAGAAACAATAATCAACAACAATCTTCACACCTGCTAAGACAAAATCAAACACAAAGAAAATACCACTTTTCTGATTTTCTGAAAACTCAAAACCTTGAAACCCTTTGACTTAACACGTTTTAAAAACACTTATAAATCACAAATCAAGGGTTGTTAATCCACTTTCACTTCTTAACACCCAATGATTTCTAAATTCAAGTCTTTTTTAAAACCCTTATGAAAACTGAAACTTCAAACACTAAATTCTTTCACAATTTTAAATGGAACTCAGCCTTAGCATTTAACACAATACACAAACTTTTTAAATCTAACAAAAGGAATTACACTTGTTTTCAACAAACACCAAACTTCATTAATTTAAAAAAGGAATTACAAGTTGAAAAATGCTAAAAACTGGAACAAAGAAGAATGAACAGGCTCATCTCCTTTTATACTGCTAAAATGAACTATCTAGAATATCAAAACCCTAAACATTGGATTGCCTAAAGTGCCCTTGAAGCCTTTGACTGAAAATGGGTCAAAAATCATGCCCATGTGATTGACAGCTGCACTTTTTAAACTTGGACGTTGGATGAGCCTTGGGGACAAAGGAGTTGATCTCCCACGTTGATTTGGTCGGGACATAGGGTTTGGGGGAAAGTGACATGAGCAGGGGAGTGCTTGGGTGAGGACCACAGGCCACGTGGCCTTGTTTTGAAAGGTGGGATTAAGTGAGGGGAAGCTTAGTTAGTGATCTGCACTTAATTGGGGTAAACCCCTTTGGTTTGGGTGAGATTGAAACTGGGTGTGTTCTAGGGTTTATCAGGATTAAGGGGCGTTTTTGATTTGTTTTGGGGATAAACAGGTTTTAAATTCCTGTTTTGGTGGGAAATAAATGGGTTAAGTGGGTTTTGACTTTAGTTGACTGAGATTAAGTTAATAAAACCGGGTATGGATGTGGGTAGGGTCGGGTTTATGGGTTGGTGGGTGGGTAGGGCTGAGGTGTCACGACCTGAGTGGGTGGGAAGGTTTGGGTAGTTGGCAGATTAGGTCCCCAAGCTTCTCACTTCTCTTCACTTTGTAAATAAAGGTTATCAGCGCCCAATTTGCCTTTGTCAACTTTGCACAAGTTGTCAAAAATGGCACAATCAATTCCAAAACTTTTAACAAGGACTCCTTTTGTATTTCCTTCATTTTCCAAGGGCTGATCTTGTATAATCTTCAAACATTAAGGACCATACTTGTACATTTGATATGTGGAGGGTCAAATGTGACAAGTTCTTCAAAGATGAGGGACTAAATTTGCCAATCTTCAATTCTTCAAGGGTCATTTTGCAAAATTCCATATTTGAGCTTGGTTCATTGTGCGACTTCGTTTCCCGTGTTCGTTCTTGAATGATTCTTGTGATCTTTTGCCAATTCCTCAATATCCGTACCTAAAAATACACAAGTAACAAACACGAGCATATATTTGGCATATTTTATGATATTTTATGCAATTAAAGGCCGTTTTGGACTATGAGACCATGTATAAAAGCAGTCTCATCACAGCACATAACGGATAAAAAAGAAACATGGAAAAAACTGATTGTAACTGTAGTATTAACACGACTACAACCTGGATACTAGATAGACGCGGAACTAACATAGATCGTGAAACACACACATCAAGCAATCGACAGAAAAGTGACACAAGGTATGAATCCTTAATCTTCCCGATTAGTTTATTGATAAAGAATGCGTTGTGAATCCTATCCTCCTAACCTACCTTTTATAGAGATGAGGGGGAACCGACTATTACATAGACACGGGTCAGGGGCGCTTGGTTAACGTGCGGGGAATGGGAATGGGAAAGGGTAAGGGAATACAAAGGAATGCAATGAACATTCCTTAGTATTATCATTACTATTATTGGTGCTTGGTTCATATAAGACGTGGTGGTGATTGGAGATGGTGGCAACAACTGTTACGGTGATAGTTAGTGGTCACGACGATAACGGTGTTGGTAAAAGAAACAATTAATAAAATTAGTGACGATTAGTGGTGGTTGAGAACGGCGGTCATTACAGACGATTGCGTACTTGTGGTAGTCGACAGAGGTGAAGATGGCGGTAATGGAGTGGTTTGGTGGTTTTTATTAGACAGTAATGACCTAAAGATCACAACCGGGCTTGGGCCATTACCGTCTTGTTGTAGGCTTTAGGCCATTACCGTCTAATAGTTTTGGGGTGGTTATTGACAGTTGGTTGGTGGTTACAATCAGCGGTGTGGTGGTGGTGGGGGTGATGCGTTACCATTATGAGGTGGTAGCATCCGGTGGCGGTGGTGATGGTGGTGACGTCAAAGAGTGGTGGTGTCGAGAGTCATGGTGGCGTTGGGAGGATGGTGGTAGCAAAAATAGTGGTGGCGTTAGTAGGGTGGTGGTAGCGACAATGGTGGTGGTCAGTGGTGGTGGTGGCGTCGAAGAGTGGTGGTGGCAGAGGGTGGTGGTGGCGTTAGGAAGGTGGTGGTAGCAACAATGATGGTGGTCAGTAGTGGTGGTGGCGCCGGAGAGTGGTGGTGTCAAAGAGTGGTGGTGTCAGAGAGTGGTGGTGGCGTTAGGAGGGTGGTGGTAGAGACAATGGTGGTGGTCAGTGGTGGTAGTGGCGTCGAAGAGTGGTGGTGTCGAAAGGTGGTGGTGGCGTTAGGAGGGTGGTGGTAGCGACAATGGTGGTGGTTAGTGATGGTGGTGGCGTCAGAGAGTGGTGGTGTCGGAGAGTGGTGGTGGCGTTACGAAGGTGGTGGTGGCGTTAGGAGGGTGGTGGTAGCGACAATGGTGGTGGTGGTGGCGTCGGAGAGTGATGGTGTCGAAAATTGGTGGTAACGTTAGGAGGGTGGTGGTAGCGACAATGGTGGTGGTCAGTGGTGGTGGTGGCGTCGGAGATTGGTGGTGTCGGAGGGTGGTGGTGGTGTTAGGAGGGTGGTGGTAGCGACAATGGTGATGGTCAGTAGTGGTGATGTTGGAGGGTGGTGGTGGCGTTATGAGGATGGTGGTAGCGACAATGGTGGTGGTCAGTGGTGGTGGTGGCATCTGAGAGTGGTGGAGTCGGAGGGTGGTGGTGGTGTTAGGAGAGTGGTGGTAGCGACAACGATGGTGGTAGCGACAACAATGGTGGTCAGTGGTGGTGGTGGCGTCGGAGAGTGGTGGTGGTGTTAGGAGGATGGTGTAGCGAAAATAGTGGCGGTGGTGGTGGTGGTGGTAGCTGGAGACGCACATATACATGCGTCAATCTATTACCTTGAATCCATTACCCTCGATTTACAGGGGAATGGTTCATTACCAATTAGTGGGTAATGATTACTTATAATTTCATAAACCAAGCATTATTAATCATTCCATTTCTCATTCCTTACCCCCTAATACCCTTAACCAAGCATATTGTAAATATAACAATTTCCATCTTAGGCTTATTAGCCTATCCAAACACTCAGAAACTCCAAGTAGTGTTGTAACTTGCGTCTAGGTACCACCTTCGTCAAGGCATCCGCAACATTGTGTTCAGTACCCAATTTCAGAACTTCAACCATCTTTGCTTCCAGGACTCCTCTAATAAAGTGATAACGCACATTGGTGTGCTTAGTCCTTTCATGAAAAACATGATTTCGCGATACGTGAATCGCGCGCTGATTATCACAATTGACTACCACAGTGTCGAGTTCCACGTCGAACTCTTTCAAGAGTCTCCTTAGCCAAATAGCTCCTTTCACAACCTCCGTAAGTGTCATATATTCCGCTTTAGTTATCCACAAAACCTCCGTGTGCTGCAACTTAGCTTCCCAGCGTCTCGCACATCCATGTATCAGCAACCCGAACCCTGTGATTAATCTACCCATGATAGTGATCGATCTTATCATGACGTAGTAAAATTCCACAAAAACCTATACATATGTCTGTAATCCACGATCAAACCCATCCAACATATCCACATCTACAGATGCTATGTCAGGTCTCGTGCAGACTACCTGGTATTCCTGGCTTCCAACTTCATATATATATGACCACTTACTATTCTTTTCCACATCACAATCCCCTGATAGACTATCCTCCAATGACAATATGGAGTGTCCCTTCAACAAAGTATGTACCAACTTTCTGTTGTAAAACCTGGAATGTGACACCCTCAGAGTATTACCACTCTGATTCCTGATGATCTTAATACCAAGTATATTTCCCTTTGCTTTAACCAGCAAACCCTTGGTAACCGAGATCTCAGCCTTGCATCCGCAAGAAAATGCCATACAATCTATATAAAGACATAGATGTATGAACATACCTGGTGTATACTCCCAGTAATAACCGTATCTGTCGTCATTGCTTTTCTGCAACCGTTGCTGAGCACATACACATATAACCGAGTATCCATTTCTTCTTTCAATCTAGCCATCCACTTGGAAAGAACCTCACAAGCAACTGTATCATTGAAAGTCAATGACTTATGTGCATATATCTTCTCCACTACAGCAACCGCAAAACTAGCCTCATTACTGTCTTCTCTATACCCCTTTGTGCTCAGTGTTGCCCCCTATCACGTGCTAGATGATAGTATATCAAATCTTGAGTTTGTACTTCCTTTGGAACAACTACATGGTCAACATTCCCCTGAGGTTCCACCTCAAATGCATGATCCTCCCGAGATTCAACCTCAAACTCAACTCCTTGCAACACCTGCAATGAACTTGTACATACACCAGAACCAATGAAAGTTTTCATGTATTCCAGCCTTTCATAGAAAACCATATTCCTGTATCTCTTTGAAGTGACGTCATCTAACCTCCAATGTTGATAAATATCTATATCTTCATGATATCCTAGGAATATGCACTTTACCATAATCGGTTCACGCATCCCTAGCTCAATACTAGAAAGCCAACCAAAAAACCCTAACATATCTATAGTCTTCTTAAATCCAATCGCTGCTGATGGTGACCTATTATCTAGATATGTAGACATGGTTGTATACTCTGTCCAAAAAACCTTGGACAAACGACTAAATCAGAAAACAACGTACCTTATCAAAGAGTGTCACGTTCGTATCCTCAACCAACCCATTCTGCTGCTATAACCCTACAACATCCAAATGTTTGGCGACCCCACTCTTCATACATTGTTGTGTAGACTTCTGATTACAAGAATCAAGAACTACTTGTCTTTGTTGGGTCTACTAGATGTAGATCTTGCAGCCTGTCAGGACCGGTGAATGACTTCTGTAGTCACAAGTCAAATCACAAAGAGACTCTATACACAATATGAATGTAGAATATAAATATAATTAAGAGAAACAGAATAACTATAAAGACTTGATCCTTTCTAAGGATTTCTAATATTGATAATGACTAGAACTACGTTTTGTGAAGGTGTGTCTAACCCTTCTGCCTAAGGTTCCTTTTATACTACAAGGAAACCCTAATACATCATTAAAGAAAACGTGTAAAACTGATATGCATATCCTTTCCTAACATATCTCATGCATATCCTAACAGAATATTAAGTAAATAATAAAGTTTGACTTCGACTAGGACCAGGAGCAGGACTTGCTCCTACTATGACTAGGACCAGGAGGAACTACATACCTCCTAGTCTACCTATTACATATAACTATTACAATGGTCCTAACAATCCTCCCCTAAACTTGAATTTGACCTGTTGAGTTCAAGTTTCCTGGAAAACGTGCAAAGAAAGCCCGAGGATTGTACCAGCAAAACAAATAGCAGCATCAACAAGATAAGAATCAGAAGAACAGCCGCATGAAACACTAGAAGCTTCTCCAAAGCTTGCAACAAATCAGCATCAGGTTGAATCTTTGCAGCAACATGAGCAGATTTGATGAGCCTTTACCAAGTAGCTGCTCGCTCTTGGGCTAGCTAGTCATTCTGGTGGAATAAACATCACCCTGGGAGACTAGAACCCAGCCCAACTCTTAGAACGTGAATCAATGGTGAGTGGGAGTACCCTGATGATATTAGGCAAACCATCACAGCCGTCAACGGATTTGATGCGTCTTTACCAGAAGCCGTACCCCTCTGGACTCGCCAACTCTTAGCAATGAAGCATCGGTGAGTTGAACACCCTATAGCTTTAAGCAAGCTATTACAGCTATCAACGGATTTGATAAGATCTTTACCAAGAGCCGTACCCCCTTGGATTAGCCACTTTTCAGTCCAAGACTATGGCAAGTGAAAACCATCCAGTTTTGGGTAACCTGGCAACCATCAACGGATTTGAGAATCGCACCAGGAGCCGTACCCTCAAGGTGAATCAACTTTTTCTTGTCGATTAGACATGGTAAGTTGAGAACCATTTGTTGTGTGGACCACGTCCAACACCAAGTGAAACCAAGTACCAGAACAAACTCAAACCAGGAACCACATTGTGAAACAGCCGAGGGATATTATGTACAAGTATAAAAGATAAACTGTGTTTAAAGTATAAGCAGATATTATATAAAAAGTATATTTTGTCCTTTTGTTTTTTTTTTTTTTTATAACTGTGTTTTGTTTTGTTTTGTTTTTTTAACTATTAAGAATGAAATTCACCAATCACTGTACATATTGGTGAAAAGAATAAAAATAAGAACAAAAATCCAAAGTATAAACACTTACAACCCAATCACCTTACATACCAGAAGCTGCCTTCTTATCCGCTAGCAACCGTGCTTGAATACCCTCTACCAAAGCCGTAGCCATACTCGACTCATTCCCAGAAGGAGCAGTAGAAATTTGCAAGTGACTTGCCAACATTGCCTCCATGGAAGAAATAGTCAAAGGATACTCAACATCCGTCAGCATAAACACCATATGACCAGATCCTGATTCCAACACATGAACTCCACATCCAGCATATAGCTTCCATCGCAGAATCTCCCATTGGAATTGATCCTTCCATATACCCAAAACAGGAGCATTTGTAGGAGGATCCAACATCAGCTTGAGATCGGCCCAGAGACGGATACCAGGCCAGGAAGACACCGCCATGGGGTCAAATGGCATACTAGAATCAACAAGCCCAAACAACGCCATAAGATCCATACGGTCAGCCCATGATAACACACCCTGCAAACCCGTTGCCAATCGCACAGACCCATCACTCAAAGTGATCCGATGGGAGACGCCACCAGGAAGTGTTGTAGAACTCTCAACCGTATAACCCGTAATGCTTCCATTGCCCAAGGGTAAGTCAGAATCGCTGTCAGAAGCTGCATCAATTAAGTTCTCAGGATCACGCTTCTCAAAAGGAACTGATTTACCACGGCGAACACGACGAGCAAGTTTCTGGCGAACGGAACGTCGAGGTGTGGAAGCCGAAGGAGTTGATTCAACCTTTACCTTAACTTCAGCAACAGCAGGGGAAGCAGTAGAAGTAGACTCATGAACATGTCCACCCAAAGGACCACTAGGAGCTGCATCAGGTGTAGGATTAGGTTGTGTTGCAGGAACTTGTGGTGATGAAGATGGCACATTAGATGTAGCAGCAGTAGGTATGGTGGAATCAACAAAGGTGCTTGCAGGAACATGGGTGGTGGTAGTAGTAACAGGTGTGGTGGTGGAAGCATGAGTGGTGGTGGTAGTAACAAAGATGGTAGTAGCAGGACCAGCAGTAGAACCAATAGGAGCAACCAAGGGTGTAGTAGAAGGACCACCAGAAGTAGCAATAGAACCAGAAGGACTACCATCAGAACCAGGAGTGGGTACAGACGAAGGACCAGTAGAATCAGCAGGCATAGAAGCAGTCACACCACGAGGATGGTAAATAAATCTTTCCGGAATAGGTTGACTCTGACGCTTCACCATCTTTTCATAAAGGACCTTAAGCTCATCAAATGTCAAAGCTCTCACCCGAGCCCAAGACCACGGAGCATTGAAATGAGCAGCAGATTGATATTTTACATAACGTTGCATCTGCTGGCGCTGCTCAGTCCGTTATAGAGGTCTGTTCCTTCTCTGTTTCTTTAGTTCTTCAGCAAGAGCCAATTGGTGCTTACGCATCATCACCATAGCACGCGGAATACAATTGTGTTCATCAACATCCTCACCCAACAGATCTTTAAACTGAGCATAATCCCGAGTGAGAACAGTCAACACTTGCATCCATTCACCATCAGTCCAGTGCATGGCATCCTGCTGAATTTGCGCACGCCTGCGCTCTCGAAGCTCTTCCTCAGCAGCCCTATCCTCCTCATCAATCTCAGCCTGAACTCGACGAGCAGCCTCTTCACCAAGTCTTTCTTCTTCAATCTGTCGACGAGAACGCTTGCGAGTGGGAGATGGAGAATCAGTCATTGGGGCTTTTCCCTTCGGATCATGAGAGGGACCAGCATGAGAACCATCAGCAGGATCAGAATCACCACCCATAGAAGGGGGAATAGCACTAGGAGAAGGAACATTGGAGGACATTGGAGGACCCGGCAAATCATCATAAACTTTATCAGCAAAGGCAGCCTTTGCCAATAACGTCAAGCCATCCTCAACATTTTCCGCACCCTCATCCTCAGAATCTGAAAGAACCACATGCTTCTTGCGACGACGTTGTTGATTCTCCAACACCTTTATGCGATCAGCCAGAGGAAGAACAAACTCCCTTGTAAGCTTCCGATGTTGGTTTAAGTCAGCTTCCAAACAAATCATCCTCTCATGGTACCTGTGCATAAGATCGAGCAAAGATGTCAGTGTAGTAGGCTCCTCCGCCTTCCCACCAAGATAACTTGGATCAGGGAAAGCATCACGGGAGCCCGAAGCAACATGTGGGTCAACCTGTGGAGAACTAGCATCAACCGGGATATCAGTCGAGTGTGGGGCAGGACTAGTAGGTGGAGTCTCCACAAATGGAGACTGGTGTGGAACGGAGGAAGGACCAGCCTTGGAAGGGGATGGTTTTTCAACCACCACTTCCTCAACTAGCTCCTCCTCTACCACAGGAGTGGCACCAACAGTAGGAGCCTCCTCCTCCTCCATGGGGTCATCATCTATCACAACAAACTCAGGAGCCTCCTCCTCCTGACCCATTGGACCCTGAGCCAACCCTATCATGGCTTCAGTCAGGGGCCTCCAATCCCCAGTAAACCCATTCATCATATTGTAATACACTTTCGCTGTAAGTTTAGATGGCACATGCTCAGCCCGATCACGTGGAATGCAAACAAGTATTTGTTGAAGAAACCTAGGGTACATAAGAAATTTCTTCCTCGAACCAGCAGTAGACAAATTACTAGCCATCCCCTCAAATAGATAATGAGAAAAATTAAACACTCTACCCTGGGCTAAACATATAAGACTAGTAGCCAAAGGAGTAGGGAAAGCATCCCAACTCCCAGACTTGGGACTCATACAATGGATCAAAAAGTGAACCAGAAGCTTCCATTGGGGGGAAAACCTATTCTTCTGGAAGTTAAACTTCCCCCCATGCTCATAACCTATGGCAGCCATACCCTCCAATACTTCTGAATTGGGGATTGATACAACACCCCCTCATCCTGAAGATTAAGAGAATAGCGAATAGACGCTTCAGTTACCACATAGGCACGTCCATCTATGGTAGCATGGAGTGCTCGTGGACGTCCAGCCACATTCACAAGCTCAGCAGACACCCAAAATTGACGTATCACACTATCATATATGGTAGGACAGACAGTAAATGCAAACCTTAAGTTAGAAGCTTCAATGAAATCCAAGATGTCAGCAAAATGTTCACGATTTGGACCATCACCCAGATAAGCAACACGATTATGAGCAGGTTGGTAAGCAAGAGCAGCCATGGATCTTGATGAATTGATAGAAGAAGGATTGGGATTGGGATGTAGAGAGTAGAAGCGGTTTTTTTTTTGTGTGTGTTAATTGTAATGAGTGAGTCAAGGGTGTATGTTGACCATATATGAAGAAAGTAGTAACTGTTCATTGACCCCTATTAATGGGGGGTTGCCCTTTCAAATTAAACCATAATGGCATAATAACCACTTGCCCTTTTTAACATAATAACCAACCCCCAATTTACTTGTTGAATTCAAACTTGTAAATACCAGTATTGGGAGCGTTGACCAAAAGTCAAAGCACACAATGGTCAGACCAGGAGCAAAACGTGATTAACAAAGGACAAAAGGAAAGAACAGTATCCCAGACCAGTACCAGTACCAATAGCCAAACACCACTAGACATGGAAGGATTTTAAACCACCAGAAGGCAACCAAGCATAACTAGAAGCTGACCAAAGAGGACCAGAAGCCAGTCATGTACGGCCATATCCACCAGAAGAGAGCAAAAACCCTCCATCAGAAGCACCACACACCATCATAACCAAGAAGTTATTTTGTTAAATAGTATGAATACGTTAGACTGACCTAATATGTACACAAAGCCTCCCCTTAGGCTTTGCCTCCCCTCAATCCCAGACCTCAAGGATTGACCATCCCAATATGAACCACCAAGTGGTTAAACCGAGGACCATCAAAAGCTTTAGTCAGCAAATCAGCAACATTGTCATCCGTATGAACTTTAAGAACATGTATCAGCTTCTTCTCATTGGCATCGCGTATAAAATGATGCCGAATCTCAATATGCTTCGTCCGTTGATGAAATACAGGATTCTTCACAATGCAGATAGTGCTTTGATTGTCAATAAAAATTTTGGTATTCATAAAATTGAAACCATAGTCCAACATCTGATTTTGGATCCATAAAACTTGACCACAACAACTAGCAGCCGCAACGTATTCAGCTTCTGTTGAAGAAGTAGCTACGATTGTCTGTTTCTTACATTGCCATGAAATAAGCCGACGACCCAAAAATTGACAACCACCAGTAGTAGACTTCCTATCATTATTAGCACCAGCATAATCACTATCACTATAGGCTTCAAGAACAAAGGGAGATTCTCTAGGATACCATAGACCCAATTTAGGTTGAGCCTTGATATACTTGAAAATCTTCTTCACTGCATTTAAGTTCGAAACCATTGGAGTCACCTGGTGTCTAGAACAAGCACTTACTACAAACATAATGTCCGGACGTGATGCAGTCAAATACATGAGAGAGCCAATCATAGACCTATACATGTGAACATTTACCGGGGGATCTGGCTCATTCTTAAGTTTGATTTTAGCAACTTCATAAGGAGTTGTTGCTGGTCTAAGAGGATCCATGTCAAACTTCTGAAGAATCTCATGAACATATTTATCTTGACTGATGAAAATCCCATCCGATTGTTGCTTGACCTGAAGACCAAGGAAAAATGACAGTTCTCCCATGGCACTCATCTGAAATTCGCCTTTCATCAAGTGTTCAAACTCATCACACCACTCCTTCCTTGTAGAACCAAAGATAATGTCGTCCACATAAACCTGAACAAGGATAATATCCTTGGAATTCCGCCGAAGAAATAGTGTTTTGTCAATAGTACCTCTTCTATAGCCATTCTTTAACAAGAAAGTGGAGAGACGCTCATACCAAGCTCTAGGAGCCTGATGTAACCCATAAAGAGCCTTGACCACCTTGTAGACTTTCTTGGGATGAAGTGGATCAACAAACCCCTTAGGTTGAGTAACATACACTTCCTCGTCAATTTTTCCATAGAGAAATGCACTCTTGACATCCATCTGGAACACCGTAAAGCCAACATACGAAGCAAAGGCCAAAAAACAGACGAATGGCCTCGATCCTGGCAACAGGCGCAAAGACTTCAGTATAGTCAATGCCCTCAATTTGAGTGTGTCCTTGTGCGACAAGTCTAGCTTTATTCCTGACAACAATTCCCCGTGCATCCTTCTTGTTTTTGAGAATCCATTTGGTATTGATAGCTGTCTTCCCATCTGGTAAGTCAACCAGATTCCAAACATTCTGAAACAAGAATTGCTGCATTTCCTCCTGCATAGCCTCCACCCAACTTTGATCCTCAAGAGCATGAGAAACAAACCTAGGTTCCACCTGTGAAAGAAAACAAGCAAACAAACAGTGTTGAACGTCCGTATGATTATTACGCTTTTGATCCTCAATATAGCCCACAAGAGCATGATGATCAGACGAGGCCTTCTGCTGCATTCTGCGTGTCTTGACGGTAGAACCAGGATCTCCAATAATTTGAGTGGTAGGATGATCTTTATGTGATTGCAAGACTGGATTGGAAGAAACCTCCACTTCTGGTGCCATGTTATTGAGATCACCAACGAAATCAGCATCATATGAAGCATTTTGGAAAATCCCGTCTACCGGTTGTTTATGTATATCATCCAGCTTGGTAGAAGACTTCTTTTCATGGTTTCCCAAATCAGAAGGACTGGAGAAATGTGTATTGGAAGCAGAGTCACTAGCCGGTGTACCAATAGTTGAGAGGCTAGCACTAGGAGCAGAAGCTGGAGTACCAGGAGCAACTTTGTCAGTAGGCTCAACCAAGGGAAACTCAAAACTACCTTGAGCAGCTGCTTTAGTAGCTTCTTGTTGTTGCTTGAGAAGAGTGTCAAGAGCTGCTTGGGAATCCTGTACATCCAATGGAGTTGCATCACTAGGAGGAGTAGGAGAGACCGTGGTGGAATAGGATGGAACCACAAAAATGTCATCCTCATCATCTGAATCAGAAAGACTAGAAGGAACACCAGTACTAGAAGTTGCAAACACTTGTGGTCCTGCATCATGGTTAGTTTTGAAATGAAAATATCCTAACGAATCACTAAGATAATCAAGATCAAAATACCATTCTGGACCTTTTCCTTGTATGTTTGTCTTCTCCTCAAAATACCTGAGATTAATAGTTTCAATTATCCGTTTGGCTTGAAGATTGTAGACACGATACGCCCGAGAATGAGCTGAATATCCCACAATGTATCCTTCATCAGCCTTGCCATCAAACTTCCCCAAATAGTCACTAGTATTCAGAATGGTGACTGGACACCCAAAAGGCTTCAAATGAGCAATATTTGGAACTTTGCCCGTGAGCAGCTCATAAGGTGTTTTCTTGTGAGGATTGGTAATAGAAACCCTATTCAAAACATAACTTGCAGTATTAACAGCTTCTGTCCAGAACATGGTCGGAAGCTTGGAATCGGCAAGCATAGTTCTTGCTGCTTCTATTAGTGTCCGGTTCTTTCTTTCTGCCACACCATTCTGTTGAGGAGTCCTAGCAGCACTATAATCTCATTTGATGCCCTTAGCATTGCAAAGTGAGATGAGGTCTCTATTTTTAAACTCAGTTCCATTGTCGCAACGAATACCTTTAACTTTCTTGGACAACTGATTCTCTATCAAGGTAAGAAAATCTCGAAGAATTGAGTAGGTCTCACTTTTGGCAGCCATGAAGAACACCCACGTAAACCTACTATACCCATCAGTTACCACCAAACAAAATTGCTTGTGGTCAATGCTCCTGATGGATGTAGGACCAAATAAGTCCATGTGTAGAAGCTGCAATGGTTCAGTAATAAGACTTAAAGCGGTAATGGCCTTGAAGGATGCTTTGTGTTGTTTGCCTTTGCTTCAGGCAATACAACTGATATCATTTCTAAACGTCTTGGGAGGTAAACCAGAGACCAGATTCAGATTGGCAAGTTTGTGAATGGTCTTGAAGTTCATATGTCCCATCCTTCGGTGCCATTTAGTGGCTTCATCATCTGAGGCTTTTGCAACCAGACATGCTAGTTGACCAGTAGGGTTGACTTCATTCAACTTGATACTATAGAGATTGTGTCTTCTAGGGATTCTGAGTAAAACTTGTGAGTCATCCGGAAGCTGAAAATCTTTGGAAAGCACAAGTGCATCAGTATCGGTGAAGAGTACAAACTGCTTCTTGTCACAAATCTGAGAGACCGATATCAAGTTGAAGTGTTGAAGTGCTTCCACATAGTAGACCTGCTCAAAATTTAGATTTGGTGTCTTTATCGTTCCTTTGCCAGTGATTCTGCCTTCACCTCTACCAAAATAGACCTTGCCGCAATGAAATGGTACAAAGTTAGAGAGAAGACTTTTATTGCCAGTCATGCTCCTGGAGCAACCACTATCAACAATGCCTAGACTAGGATCCTGGTATGGAGTAACCTACAACAACAAGATAATAACAATGCAAAATTTAGTGTCTTAAGGGGACCCAAACCTTTTCAGGTTTGAGCCTGCCTTGTGGATCATTAGAAGAATGCCAAGAAGATTGATGAGATCCACTATTGTTCCTTGGTTGCCTATGCATCATATGGGTATTATTATTTGACCAGGAACAATCTGCTGAGGACTTAACAGCAGTTCCCAAATTTCCCAAACCAAAATACGTGTGGTCTAAATTATGCGGATAGATTGGATTAAAATTTGGAAAATAATTACTGGTTGGTTGGAATCCACTATCTCTCCAATAATCAGACGCGAAAGGAGAGGATACTCTAGAAGTATTAAACATTGGAGCACTAGGATTAAGTCTCCTAGAAGCATATGAAGCAGCTCCTGGTGAACCAGGAGCAGGAAAAGCATGATTAACAGATGCATGTGTGTCATAATAATCACAATCTTTAATTAAATGAAAGGAACTGCCACAAACAAAACATGTTTTGAAAGACCTTTTATTAGAATGAGACTGTTTCATACTGCCTACTTTATTACACACATTTCTAGGAAAAACATTCTTCCTAGGACTAAATAAACAAGGACCAGACACACTTGACTTGACAACAACTTTTTCTTCACACTTCCTAGCACCAGTAGCAGCATGTTCATTCGACTTGGAACTCGTAGTTCTTGACTCTTCACTTGAACCATTAGATGCAGAGTCACCGGCTTTGTCACTGAAAGTACATGAGACAAAGTCATTAGTATTAGTAGAACTAGTTGGGGACTCAAGCATCTGTGATCCATCCGAGTCATTATGCCATGAGGTGGGCATAAAAGTTCCAGTAAGAGGAGGAAGGACAGCATGCATTTCTGCTGCTGGTTTAAACCTATTGTAACCAGGTTTGCCCTCATCCTCTTTGTCGGCATCAAAGACACTTGAGAAAGATAAATCAAATACATCTTCAGAATCAATATATTTTTCAAATCCTAAGCCTCTTTTAGTTCTGCCAGACATGCTACTATCAATTAATTTTGAAAGATTTTTAGGTGCCTTTTGCCATTTGTCAAATCTTAACATTGTAGCATCTAATTTAGCTTGCATCTCCTCTTTTTCTTTGATACTAGCATCTCTTTCAGTTTCTGTATATTTAAGCATATTTGTAGTGTTTTCTAAATCAATGCTTAGTATCCTGATTTTATCCTCATATGCACGTTGAGTATCTTGTAACCATTTCTTTTGTTGTTCCAATGTGTTTAATGAAGCCTTATAGGCTTGAACCTCTAAAAAATACTTATCATTTTGATCATTTACTTCATTAAATTGGGACAACAATTCTGTGTATTTATTATGACAACCAAGAGGACAATGTTGTACCTGAGGTGAGATGCCCATAAGAGAAAACTCTTCTGCTTCTTCTGCATCAGAGAGATTCCCAGCAATCATTGCCAACACATCAGTCGAGGATTCATCTGATTCCAGAGTAGAAGCCTGATGATCATTCCAGTTGACCATAGAGTCAACAGATACCAATGCCTTCCTGTCATCTTTAACCTCCTGAACTTTGAAAGCGGAGTACCTGCTCTTCTCCTGATCATTCTTGCTAGGGCACTCCCTTGCAAAGTGACCCTGTTGCTGGCAGTTATAGCACCGTACCTTGCTTCTATCGAATCTTGCTGGCTCCCGAGGGTTGTAATTAAATTTCCTTCCTGCTTTCTTCTCAAACTTGTGAACCCTAAGAGTAAGCATGGCCATCTGCCATTTAAGATCTATCTCATCCAGGTCAAGTTTATCGATCTGTTTGAAGTCATCAAAAGCAAGTTGTTGTTCAGCAGTAACATCAGCCACAAAAGAATGAAGAACAACTTCTACCATACTACCAGACTTGGCAGCAGGATCAGGAGCAGAAGACATGGGAATGGATGCATATGACATGGGACTATTATGCTGAATAGAATGCTGGGGGGAGACAGTATTGCTTGGGCTACTTGCATATGACATGGGACTAGATGCCATAGAGCTCACAAAGGCTGAATTAGCAGGGGTGGGAAAAGAGTCACTAGGATATCCTCTCACATGAGGTTCGAATGTTCTGAGCCTATGAAACAAATCATCAAAGGTGAGATAGTCAAGCCCACCTTTGGCTTTGAGAGATATCACCACCTGGTTCCATGAGTAGGGTAAGGCTTTAAGAAACCTTGCATTAATGTTACCATCATCAGGTTTTGACCGAAGTTGATTCAATTGGCTCAAGATCTTCTGAAACCTATCATACCCTTGATTTAGTCCTTCAGTTTCTGAGATTTTGAATTCGGTAAATTCATCTCTCAGCATGGACCTTCGCATTTTCTTTGACTCCTCATTCCCGCCGAACCTTGCTTTTATGCCATTCCAGATCTCTCTGGCATCATCCAAATGGTAGAAGTCACCTATGTGATCTTCAGGAAGAGATTGAAGCAAAATTGTTTTTGCTTTTACCTCCTTCTGAATAGCGATGATTTCCTCATGAGATTTAGGGTCTAGAAGAGTGATATTACCGTTCTTGTCTCGTCCAGTAAGCTTCCTGCTGTTTCCATTCAGAATGATCTTCCAAAGATCTTGATCAGTGTTGGTGATCCACCATTCCATATTCATTGCCCAGTTATCATATTCACCCTTCTTGAGAAGAGGGAATTTTCCATTCGTGTTGGAGACCGTAGCCAGGATCTGCTGAGGTTGCACAATTTTAGGAGTGCTTTCTTCTCCTGTTTGAGTAGAAGTTGAGGCAGACATGATAAACAGATTGTTAGTAATAAGAGAACTTGATTCTGCTTGTATAGAGACCCTCCCAGGCTCTGATACCACTTGTTGGGTCTACTAGATGTAGATCTTGCAGCCTATCAGGACCGGTGAATGACTTCTGTAATCACAAGTCAAATCACAAAGAGACTCTATACACAATATGAATGTAGAATATAAATATAATTAAGAGAAACAGAATAACTATAAAGACTTGATCCTTTCTAAGGATTTCGAATATTGATAATGACTAGAACTACGTTTTATGAAGGTGTGTCTAACCCTTCTGCCTAAGGTTCCTTTTATACTACAAGGAAACCCTAATACATCATTAAAGAAAACGTGTAAAACTGATATGCATATCCTTTCCTAACATATCTCATGCATATCCTAACAGAATATTAAGTAAATAATAAAGTTTGACTTCGACTAGGACCAGGAGCAGGACTTGCTCCTACTACGACTAGGACCAGGAGGAACTACATACCTCCTAGTCTACCTATTACATATAACTATTACAATGGTCTTAACAGTCTTGATCTTCCAACAAGTCTGAAATTTCCCTAACTGCTTCCTACCCTTCATTGTCTTCCCGGTCACAGCCTGACCGTTCAGGGTATATACGCAATTAACCCTTATTGTTCCGGATAGTGCCACCAGTGAACCCTTTATAAATGTAAAACCCGAATGCTTTTACCATGAACAAAACACTTAGTAAACATACGAACAAACTAAAACTTTCCTTTTATAGCATGAACACGTGCCACGAATATTAATTTCGGAAACTACATACGTGTTATTACACGATAAGTATTAAGTGCGTGATATTACACGATAATTAGTATCATAATAATTATAGTCACGAACATGAATGACGAACATGTAAATTACGTATGTATTTATTATTATACGAAAAATATCGATTAGGTACAAGTACCTATTGTAACACGAATAAATATTACGAACTAACACGAAAACACTAACGGATGAACACGTAATTTGCTAAACATGAAAATTGTACGGGTTACCCTCGTGGGCCCTTATAGCCGCAGGCACAAGGAAGGACAAGGGCCAAGCCCAACTTAATTTACCAAATATGGAAAAGGGAAAACACAGACTTTTTCATTCATAAGATTTTATAAAAAATAAAACCCTAGTTCTCCTGGCCTCTCTTCCTTGCCGCCGGCTACCAAGAACACCACAAGAGTGGTTGTTTGATTTTGAGTATTGAATATTGGGTGTTCGTGTTCGTGTTCTTAGTTCCATTTGATTCACGCATTCGGTAAACCTTTTTAATCCTTTCTTTTTATTCTTTCAGTTAGAATCAAGAACACATGGTTATGTATCTTAAAAACAAGAAAACCTGTTGCTTTAATCTAGAAAACATAAAAGAATGGATTGATTGGGGGTTTTGTTCGGCCGAAACACACGAACCGAGAGCCCCATGGCTCTCGGCTTGGCTCGTTGTACACCCACAGCCGAGACATCATGTCTCAGCGTGGTCTTGGTGTCTCGGTCGCAAGAAAACAAGGGACCCCGACTTGAGTCGGGGTACCGTTGGGTTTGCTTTGGGTCTCGGAAGCAGCAACAACACCACCAGTCTAAGACCGGTGGATGTTTTGGTCAAGTAGGGGGAACGGCAGCAGCAGGGGAACCACCGACTAACTGCCGGTGGGAACCTGTTGTTGTGGCAGTGGCTACCCGAGGCAGACCAGGGGCAACCACCAGCTACAGCCGGTGGCGTTTTTTCACCAGCAGTGGCAACCGGCTGGGACGGTTAGCCACTGCTAAGGGGGTGATTGTTTTGGTCCAGTTCATGTGGAATTCGGTCTGGTTCACGATAGGTCTAAATTGAAAACACGGGTTCGGTTCATGACTAATTTTTACAAGTTATTATTTTTACAGGTTATATTATTTTAGCAAGAAAAGTTAAATTAATTAACTCATGGCTAATAATTAATTTAATTTAAGATGGACTTAGGTTATTATTATTTAGTAAATAATATATGTTTAACCTAAGTATTTTTGTTATTTAATTTAAACTATAGTATTTATTAATTATTTTAAACATGGAATATAATTGATTAATAAACATGACTTAGGTTATAACTAATATATTATTAATACATGTTTAACCTAAGTATTTTATACACCTTAATTTAATTAAATCATGCTTATATTTAATTCAAAACGTATAACCTATAGTTTATTTAATTAACATGATATTATTAATAAACTATACAAATAATTACATGACTTATGATATTTAACCAGTAAACTTATGCTTATATTATTAGCTTATTAATCCAGCTTATTTCTAAATGTGAAAACTTTCTATTTCAGGAAACTTACTATTTTTGGAAACTTTCTATTTTTAGAAACTGATCTAACTTTTTAGAAGCTAATCTATTTTTGGAAACTTTCTATTTTAGGAAACCTGCTATTTTTATAAAGTTACTTATTAATACACAATAAGTATAATAATACAAGAATACAAGTTAATACTTAACCAGAATACATAGAATACATGATAAACACAACATAACATTAAAATCAGTAAATCAAGACAAAAACATATAAACAAGCTAAGACATGATATAATCAGTTACGTACTTAGTAAACAGAATACTTATACATGTCCCCTATTTATGTAGCATTAGTGAGATCGGAGTAGGCTTTCATCCTTTCGTCTTTCTTCGTTCACTGGACACAAGGTACGGATTTCCCGTCCCTTCAGTATGGACATTCTTTCCTTATTAGGATTCCTTGTTTGAAGCCAATTGTTTTCCCAATATTGTTTTATATGTTTGATTGCTTATGTTAGTTTAAGAGCCTAAGTCATATACATGCATGACCAGTGTCACCTAGTTATGGAGGTACCATAACCATAACACTGGAGGCACCAGTGTCATGACTTCCCCACGGCGAAGTGATTGCTCGTAGAGTCCCTTTACAGTAGTGGCCATTATATTATATTATCATGTGGGGCGTATGGGTGCATCCTAGTTACATGTTTTACCAGCATTATCAGAGTGAATGCGATGTGTGCCTTGCATCCTTCACTAGGAGTTGATCCCTCCTACCCAGACTATTTAATTAGAGGCAACCCCTCTAATTGCATGAAGAGGTATCCCCTCCAAGTATTCATGCATGGTGGAACCACATGACCTATATAGGCTATTGGCTAATTAATACAGATTTTACATAAAAACACAAGTCTTTTCAAACTATAAAACCAGTTTTATAAACATGTTTCAGGTTTTCTAGGACTTATACATTTCCGCTGCTATTAGTCTTATTTATGTTTCAGCCATTCATACTATGTCTTATATCCGTTCACTGAGCGTATTGCTCAGTCGTTACTTTCCTTTCCATGTCCCAAAACGGCAGGTACCCAAGGACAGACTTGAGCTTATGGCGGACGTGCATAGGATGGAAGCTTCCTTAGACTTCTTCTCCTTTTTGCCTTCATAATTATGCTTGTTTGGAAACTTGTCTTGTCCTCCTAGTTTATTTACTTTATTTATGTTTTGGGCTTATGTTTAGGAACAGATGTTTTATTCTGGTTTTCCCTATGGTCATGTATGTTTTAGTACATATTACCTTGCATGCTTTGATGATACGCCATAAATACGCGTAACGTTCCACTTATCAAAATGAGGTGTTACAGTTATGGTATCAGAGCCAAGCATCGACCTATAGGCTCTAAAACCCGACCTATGACTAGTGGGTAGTCACCATAAGCTTCCTAAGTCAATGCATGTTATTTCACGTATTGATGTTTTCAGCACCGTGTTGTTTTAACCATGATGTTTTCATCGGTATTGTTTTACTAGTATGCATGAACAACCGTCATCCATACTTAGTTATGTGTCATTGTTTCATGCATGATGTTCCTCGTGAACTGTGGCTAATGTGGACTGAACCCCAGTAGTTCATAATTAGTCACATAATTTTTTTTATGTTAAGTTTTGACAGCTGATTTTCACTCATTTATTCCATGTATAATTGTTGTAGGTATTTTGACTAAGTAATGTTGGTACATGACTGACCATATTTAGTCGCATGTGCTTTTAATCCGATCATTTTGTTTAGGTGAACCGACCCATAGGCGTTCACCCAAACCCATGTTATTTTCATTATCATGCATCCATACACTGTTTTCATGCATAAAATTTTTCATGTTTATATGCATAATTTTTTTTCATGATTATATATTATGTCCTAATTAAATAAATCATGTCAAATTTTATTTTTCGAACCGACCAATGGTCGTCCACACCAGCGATTTTCGAATTCATTTCATTACAGTCATAAATATTTTTTTTCATGTCCCCTCATTAGTTACTATGTCTCTTTATGTCAAGTATGTTTTCATACTATCATGGTTAACTTCGTTTTCATGCTGATTATGTTTTATACTCCTTCATGTTAAGTTTGTTCCATGATTCTTCATGTTGAATTCGTCTTCATGCTGATTATGTCTTACGTTTATTATGTGAATTATGCTTTCATCATGTTGGTTATGCTTTCATGCAAGACATTGATGGATTTCATGTAATCATGCTTTCATGATAGTCATGGTTGGTTTTCATTAATCATGCTTTCAAACAAATCATTGTTAAATTTCGTTTAACCACATTTTTAGCGTTTCTCTATGCAACCAGAATGATGTCTATGCCGGCATTGCCAGGTTATCATGATGGTTTTCTAACCGTTTAACCAATTATTTTTCCCTTAAAATCATGACAAATGATCGACCCCATATCGATCATTTCATGTGCATTCCATGTGTACTCCATGTACCGTATCCCATGTGTATTACACGTACCTTAATCTATGTGTATTTCACTGCAATACTCCATGAGTATTCACTAGTCGATTCTAAAATCATCGCAAGCGTATTCCACTTGTTGATGTTCTACAAGATGCTTATGCCGCTCATAACTTGGAGATGTTACTAAATGTTGATGCTGCTGATTATTTGGAGACATTACGAGATGCTGATGCTGTTCACAACCTGGAAATCCTACAAGACGAAGACAAGGGCGTTAGATCAAAAGTGTTCGGACGAGAAGATACTTCACCACCAGACGATTTCCATCGCAATCCATGTCCCTATCTTTTGGTTACATGTCACACGTCATTCAGTTGTCTTTTCAGTCATATGAGTGAGAACCGGTACCAGCCAGTCACTCAGCTGAATAGCTACATGAATCACAGTCATGAGAATGACCGTCATAGAACTGACAGACAAGATGATAGTAACCATTACTGTGACAACAACTATCCTAGTAATCACAATAGAACATCGGTCACGGAAAAGATCATATATTACAACCGATCCGCCAATTCTGGCATAATAACCTAAGAGTTTCAGTTTTATTTATTTCACATCTCGAGACACATGTCAAGACATCAGTCAAGACACATGTCTCACGTACATTTTCTAAAAGACACATGTCAAGACATCTGTCAAGACACATGTCATAAGCATATTTTTCTCAAGACACGAGTTAAGACACATGACTCACGTCTATTTCTGGAACATCATTAAGAAATTCAGGGTACCCTCCAAGGGGTATATCCATTTTGTGGTGCCATGTATTGATCAGGCCACAAGAACTTCAGTACCATCACCGGCGTATTATTCGCGATTGGACACGCATGGTTTGTTCTGCGTGAGACAGGCAAAACACATTCAGTGAGATCTGTCACGACACTTTCATTCTTTACTCCATATTTCATATATCCATGACCATAAAGGACGCCATTAGTATAACCCATTTATACAAAGGTCTTCCTTCAGTCTAATGATATGATCCAACCTGCTAACACACTTACCTCGGACAGATGCGAGTTAAATATGATTCTGATTATGGACCATGAACAGCATACCATGCTACGACTGGTCGCCATTTATATCAGATTATGTACAGTGATGTTCAGGCTCCTGAGTACATTCAACATGGTTTTCCATCAGAAAAATCTGTACAAATAATCTATGCTTTACAAGTACGTGTTTTGTTAGTCCATGGTTGCGAAACTTTCTAGCTGTCAGTTAAGACACGACCACTGATGTTCCTTTTATGCATAACCAGCAAATTATTCCAAAATCTTACAACATGTATTCTAGAGTAATCCTCAAGGAGAGGGACGGTAACATGAAATTATGAGTCGACTACCGTCGATTTAAACAAATCACCCTTCATAACCGTTATCCTCCTCCACGTATTGACGACGTGTCCATTCGAATTTAGGGTGTTAAGCACTTTTCCAAGATCATATTCATGATAATGCTGCCAACAGTGACGGGGGAAATAGCAGGACATTCCATTACTGCTATTCGTACACGATTTGGTCATGCTAAATTCATGATTTTGTTTTAGCCTTATGGATGCTCTAGCAGTATTATGGACTTGATAGATCGGGTTCCCAGGGACTCATAAACAAATTCATTATCATTTTATTCTATGACAGTCTAATCTTCTCTAAGTCTAGAGAAGAGCACGAAGACCATCTCACTCTATGTTACTCAAGAATAAATTTTACCTTGAAATTTTTCCAATGTAAAATTCTGGATGATTACAGTGATACGCTGAATCACATGGATTCTCACGATTAATCTTACCATGACTCAGCTTATGTGTAAAGCTGAGAACCCTACACTACATTAGGTGTTCCAAAAAATTCTACGCTAAGAAAAGTCTAATTTCGGAGACTCATAGTTTTGCAAACTCCTATGTATCAAGTTTATATGAAGCAAGATACAGTTACGTTCAATAAGTACCTGTCATACCAACATGCTAAGATAGAACACCAACAGATAGAATGTTTTAAACGTTCACGATATGTTTTACATGTCATGTTCATTCCACGTTCTCATATCACGTTTACGATATGTTGCACGTATCATTGTCCACCATATGTTTCTTATATTACAATCACCATATTTCCACGTATCACGTTCACAATTGTTCACGTATCACGTTCTCAATTGTTCACGTACTACGTTTCAGTATGTATCGGGCATCACTCCTCAGACGTACTTATGTCATTTGCTTTAGATTATTTCGCATCATAACATTTCAATTACCCTTGCACGTTAATTCTCATCCACTCGATCAGATTCATGCAAATCTATCCTACGTTGATGAACCAGAAACTTTTGTATCGTCAAAACAAATTCATGACGACTAATATTGTTATTTCCGCCAAGACCTTTTAGAGGACTGTTCTGGGGGGAAAGCCACTTGGAACGGAGGAGTCCATCCGGAATTCTTATTCTTTTTCTGTCATCGATTAGATACGTTCTTTCAGTCACGTCGCGTTCCATGTCCTTTTATCCATTTCACGTCTTACGTTCCTTTCTAGGATGTCACCTTCATGTCCTTTTATCTTGCATGCTTTTCCAGTTTTGATTCGGGTATGTTCCTCTTTCAGTTTACTTTATCTATAATTTGGGGACAAATTATTCTTTTTAGGGGGGGAGAGTTGTAAAACCCGTATGCTTTTACCATGAACAGTACACTTAGTAAACATACGAACAAACTAAAACCTTCCTTTTATAGCACGAACACATGTCACGAATATTAATTTCAGAAACTACGTACATGTTATTACACGATAAGTATTAAGTACGTGATATTACACGATAATTAGTATCATAATAATTATAGTCACGAACATGAATCACGAACATTAAATCACGGACATGTAAATTACGTATGTATTTATTATTATACGATAAATATCGATTAAGTACAAGTACCTATTGTAACACGAATAATGATTACGAACTAACACGAAAACACTAACAGATGAGCACGTAATTTGCTAAGCATGAAAATTGTACGGGTTACCCTCGTGAGCCCTTATAGCCGCGGGCACAAGGACAGACAAGGGCCAAGCCTAACTTAATTTGACCAAATATGGAAAAGGGAAAACACAGAATTTTTCATTCATAAGATTTTACAAAAATTAAAACCCTAGTTCTCCTTGCCCCTCTTCCTTGCCGCCGGCAACCAAGAACACCACAAGAGTGGTTGTTTGATTTTGAGTATTGAATATTGGGTGTTCGTGTTCTTAGTTCCATTTGATTCACGCATTCGGTAAACCTTTTTAATCCTTTCTTTTTATTCTTTTAACTAGAATCAAGAACACATGGTTATGTAATCTTAAAAACAAGAAAACATGTTGGTTTAATCTAGAAAACATAAAAGAATGGTTTGATTGAGGTTTTTGTTCGGCCGAATCACACGAACCGAGAGCCCCATGGCTCTCGGCTTGGCTCGTTGTACACCCATAGCCGAGACATCATGTCTCGGCGTGGTCTTGGTGTATCGATCGCATGAAAACAAGGGACCCCGACTTGAGTCGGGGTACCGTTGGGTTTGCTTTGGGTCTCGGCAGCAGCAACAACACCACCGGTCTAAGACCGGTAACTGTTTTGGTCAAGCAGCGGGAACGACAGCAGCAGGGGAACCACCGGATAACTTCCGGTGGGAACCTGTTCTTGTGGCAGTGGCTAGCCGAGGCAGACCAGGGGCAACCACCGGCTACAGCCGGTGGTGTTCTTGCACAAGCAGTGGCAACCGGCTGGGCCGGTTAGCCACTGCTAAGGGGGTGATTGTTTTGGTCTGGTTCATGGGGAATTCGGTCTGGTTCCCGATAGGTCTAAATTGAAAACACGGGTTTGGTTCATGACTAATTTTTAGAAGTTATTATTTTTACAAGTTATATTATTTTAGCAAGAAAAATTAAATTAATGAAGTCATGGCTAATATTTAATTTAATTTAACATGGACTTAGGTTATTATTATTTAGTAAATAATACATGTTTAACCTATGTATTTTTATTATTTAATTTAAACTATAATATTTGTTAATTATTTAAAACATGGAATATAATTAATTAATAAACATGACTTAGGTTATAATTAATATATTATTAATACATGTTTAACCTAAGTATTTTATACACTTTAATTTAATTAAATCATGCTTATATTTAATTAAAACGTATAACCTATAGTTTATTTAATTAACATGATATTATTAATAAACTATAAAAATAATTACATGACTTATGATATTTAACCAGTAAACTTATGCTTATATTATTAGCTTATTAATCCAGCTTATTTCTAAATATGGAAACTTTCAATTTCAGGAAACTTACTATTTTTGGAAACTTTCTATTTTTAGAAACTGATCTATTTTTTTAAGCTAATCTTTTTTTGGAAACCTGCTATTTTTAGAAAGTTGCTTATTATTACACAATAAGTATAATAATACAAGAATACAAGTCAATACTTAATCAGAATACATAGAATACATGATAAACACAGCATAACATTAAAATCAGCAAATCAAGACAAGAACATATAAAAAAGCTAAAACATGATATAACCAGTTACGTACTCAGTAAACAGAATACTTATACATGTCCCCTATTTATGTAGCATTAGTGAGATCGATGTAGGCTTTCATCCTTTCGTCTTTCTTCGTTCACTGGACACAAGGTACGGATTTCCCGTCCCTTTAGTATGGACATTCTTTCCTTATTAGGATTCCCCATTTGCAGCCAACTGTTTTCCCAGTATTGTTTTATATGTTTGATTGCTTATGTTAGTTTAAGAGCCTAAGCCATATACAAGCATGACAAGTGTCACCTGGTTATGGAGGTACCATAACCATAACACTGGAGGCACTAGTGTTATGACTTCCCCACAGTGAAGTGATTGCTCGTGACGTCCCTTTACAGTTTTGGCCATTATATTATATTATCATGTGGGGCGTATGGGTGCATCCTAGTTACATGTTTTTCTAGCATTATCAGTGTGAATGCGATGTGTGCCTTGCATCCTTCACTAGCAGTTGATCCCTCCTACCCAGACTATTTAATTAGAGGCAACCCCTCTAATTGCATGATGAGGTCTCTCCTTCATGTATTCATGCACGGTGGAACCTCATGACCTATATAGGCTATTGGCTAATTAATACAGATTTTACATAAAAACACAAGTCTTTTTAAACTATAAAACCAGATTTATAAACATGTTCTAGGTTTTCCAGGACTTATACATTTCCGCTGCTATTAGTCTTATTTATGTTTCAGCCATTCATACTATGTCGTATATCCGTTCTACGAGCGTATTGCTCAACCGTTACTTTCCTTTCCATGTCCCAAAACGGCAGGTACCCAAGGACAGACTTGAGCTTATGGCGGACGTGCATAGGATGGAAGCTGCCTTAGACTTCTTCTCCTTTTTGCCTTCATAATTATGCTTGTTTGGACACTTGTCTTGTCCTCCTAATTTATTTACTTGTCTTATGATTTGGGCTTATGTTTGGGAACCGATGTTTGATTCCGGTTTTCCCTATGGTCATGTATGTTTTAGTACATATTACCTTGTATGCTTTGATGACACGCCATAAATACGCGTAACGGTCCACTTTTCAAAGTGGGGTGTTACAATAACCTTGATCTTGCTCGAATGAATTTTCACGATAATACCCTCTTTTTCAAGAGTGTCCAGCGATATCAAGTTTCGTCTAAATTCTGGAACATACCTGAAGTTGTCCAACACGAAACTTGACCCATCCCTCATTCGTACTCGAACCTTTCCTGTCCCCCATACACGGCATTCCCTGGCATCACCTCGCAGTACATTACCACCGTCATACTCCTTAAAATCAGCCAAGTAATCTCTCTTGTGTGTCATATGGTATGAGCCCCCTGAATCCATGATCTAGTCCAAAAGTTCATCAACACTCCTAGCCATCATAACATCAACATTGACATACCCATCAGCTCCATAACCGGATACTTGATCTTATTCCTGACAAAACCTTGAGATTTATTGTGATTATACCCTAAGACAATCGCTCTTCAAATGATCCTCAGACTGACATATATAACACCTGAGTCTGTCGCTCCTTCCTTGTGACTTTGACCACGAACTATTTGCACCCTGCTTCATATCTCTGTGACTAGATCTCTCCCTCACATACAACCCTTCACCACCATCACCCTTTGCTTCCGTCATATTCTGAAGTTTCCTATAATTAAGTGTCGCGAGCACGTCTTCTAGCTTCAAAGTATCCCGACCATATAGCAAAGTCTCCACGAAATTATCGTAAGACGATGGTAAAGATGTGAGTAACAATAATGCCTGATCCTCATCCGATATAGCAGTATCTATAGCCGCTAAGTCACTTACAAGCTTGTGAAACTCATCAATATGTTCAGACTGACTCCTACCTTGATGCATTTGAAAAGTATATAACTTTTTCTTCAATTACAAACGATTAGCTAACGACTTTGTCATGTATAAAGTCTCTAACTTTTTCCAAATCCCTACAGCAGTCGTCTCCTTGGTGATCTCCCGTAGGACCCGATCATCCAAACACAAGATCAATGCGCTCTAAGCCTTTTTTTGAATGACGTTATCGTAAGCCACTATTGTGGTGGCGGGAAATTCCTCCAATGCTGCATCTAATTCCAGATGTTCCAGCAAAGCCTTTATCCTTACCTGCCATAACCCGAAGTCATTCTTCTCATCGAATTTCTCGATGTCAAACTTGTTTAGCGTCATCTTATTTTAACCTTTTACTAACCGTTTAACCTTTTGTGAATTAACCTACACAAACACACTATCTAGCAAAGTATCCCGTGTGTAAAACACCCTTGCTTTATCGATATAACCCAAAGATAAAAATCTTATAAATCGATCAAACCAAGTAACCCTTCAAAAGAAAACCCTTTCTTACTTAAATATCTACTAAACCTTGGAAATTAACCTATCCAACAAATCGACAATCCTTGAATAAAAAAATACCCGGTTCCTTTTGAAGTAACCCTTGTCGTACTTTTAATTTTGCAAAATCGATCTTTAATAAACTAAAAAATCTTGTAACCTCGACAAGTCTTGAACGCTCTTTATCCCTTTGTTGATTTGCTAAACCTTATGAAAAACCTCACAATCACAAACCGACAAAGTCCCCTTCGATAATTCTCTAAACCTTGTGATATATTAAACCTCACAATCACGAATTACGAAGTCCCCCTGTGTGCGAATAATTCAAAGTACAAACCTTTTTTGCGATAAAAAAATAACTTTAAAAACCTTAATACAAATAAATCCAACTTGATGAAAGTTTTTTTTCTTTTAAAATTTTAGCCCAATCACTTTGCCCATAAACTTTAATACCCTTTGAATTATATTAATCTGTATTGAATTTTACTCAAACAAGCCGTCTTCTTCTTCTCTTCTTTCTTGTATCAATGGCGACCAAAGAAAAAGAAAACAAGAACAAATCAATCCTTTGATCTTCGATAAATCGAAAACCAAAAACCCTTTATTCTTGGTCGATCCTGCTGCTCATTGATGATGTCCACGAACCTGAACACCAAGAACCTCGACAATCGATTGATCCTAGTATACCAGCGAGCCCTCCGAACCTACTCTGATACCACTTGTAGTATTAACACGACTACAACATGGATACTAGATGCGGAACTAACATCGATCGTGAAACACACACAACAAGCAATCGACAGAAAAGTAACACAAGGTACGAATCCCTAATCTTCCCGATTAGTTTATTGATAAAGAATGCGTTGTGAATCCTATCCCCCCTCACCTCCTTTTATAGAGATGAAGAGGAACCAAGTATTACATAGACACGGGTCGGGTTGGGCTTCGACACAACCAACCGACTATTATTGTACTTAGCTAATATATAAACTCGACACATTACTACCTAGACGACATAGGCTAATAAGACTAAATATAACAGTAACCCTCGTTTTTAATAACTGGTTTCTCAAAATGTTCTAAAAAAATCCAAACCGAACCGGCTTCAATGGATATATGTATACAAACGGGTTAGAAACCAATGTCTGGACAAACCAAACCTGTTATGGTCAATAACTAGTTTTGACTAGTTTCAATTACAGGTTTCTTTTCGGTTTTGGTATGTTTTGCAGGAATGAATTCTAATAGTTATGTGATATAACTTCTCGTGTTTCTCTTTTACTTTTTTGCAAGTCTATTATAGTAATATATGATGATGAGTATATGTGAAAACCTAATTACACTGTTGGAAAAACTCTATCGACTTCACGAAGAAAAGCACAAGTTTCCTAAAATGTTAGGAAGTCTTGATTGTACGGATTTGTAATGAACTAATTGTCCAAGTGCATATTAAGCTCAATATTGTAAACGTGATCATGGTCAACAAAGCTATCTCAGTTGGTTATGTATCATGTTATTAGATAAAAAGATATGAATTTATTTAATTAAAAAGTTGTTTGACTAAAAAAAGTCAAACTATTTGACTAAAAGACAAATAAAAAGTATATATGTGTAATTTATCTATCAGAGACTTGTGTCTTTACCTATAATTTTAAATTTTAAATTTGTCGGTTGAGTGACAAATTTATAATTCTTGTTTCTATGAAATTTAAGTTTTCGATTTCACCTTATTATTTTAAATCAAGCACATGAATTCATGATACTTTAAAAGGAAATTTGCCCCATAACCTACAAATTTTCCTAAATCAAACAACTTGTAAGAAAATACTCGGATTACTTAACAAGTATTTTCCTTTAAGTAAATTTGAATCACAAAGTGAAATTTGTTTCTACAATATACACGTGTTCTATAAGAGTAGCATATCATTTATCATTAAATTTAAAGTTTAGATAGGTTTGATATTTTAACTTTGATATTTATACATGCAATATTCACTTATCTTTCACTTTAAGCTTACCTATCAAATTATTTTTAACATTTCAACCTTAATTGTCACCACCTAACCAACTAGCAAACTCACTTTTTAATAACTAAAACAAATCCTAAAATTAAAGTTTCATAAAAAATAAGAAGTTTACATTAAGAACTAAAAACATAACACATGAAAATAAAAAGTATTTCCTTCCCCACGAGGAAGGTATTATACCAAATCTACAAAGAGGTTTTTTTGTCTATCAGACGCTTTTATTTGGCTTATCACTTGTAGCGATTGCTTGTGAGTTTGGACGAATTTATCTTCTCTATGTCTTTCATGCAATAAGAACCTGGAGATATTGTCATTTTGTTCGTCTTTTCAAATCACATAATATATATATAATGCATGTGTATATCATATGCATTATCTTATCCAAAGATATAGGTCGTGTGGTATTTTCTTATTATAGCTCTTTTCATTTTTAAAACATTGAATGTTCATTCAATATACTTGCCTCTACTTAAAGCTTACTTATACCATATTTGCTCTGCATCATTTGGATGTTAAATCACCTTAACAAGTTGTGGCCATTCTAGATATATCATGTCAACAACATAATATCCCTAGTTATAATTAATGTTTTTAACCATTAAGGAAACCTATAGCGATTTCATGTCTTTAAGATTGTTGAATAAAAGAGATTGATATATAATGTTGATGTCTTAGTTCGAGCCATAAGTCACGTGATGCAGCAACCTTGAGTGAAATGAATGAGTTTGAAAGTGTTCTTAGGTAGGTTGTTACCACATGTGAGAAGTATTAAGTTCGAGTTTTTTCGTAGGGTTTTCTTTCAAGGTGGGAATATGTTGTGTTGTGCCCCATAGATGCATCGATTCGAGGCTGGCAGACACTACCTTTTGGGTATATACCGTGGAAGCGAATAACTAATTATTATTCGAGGTTAACAAAAATTACCTTCTGAGTATATATTATGAATTCTAATAACCTACTTAATAAATGTACCAACTCACCGTTCTAAAATAATAACATGATACATCCAAATATATTAAGTGATTTTAATGTATAAAATTTTAATTTCTCAGCTATTTGAAATGGCGAAAGAATTTAATTTCTATGGTTTAAAAAGAACCAAATGACGCCTTAGGTTATTTTTGTTTTTAAGAATATACTTGAATGATATCTTTTTCTGAGTTGGTTGCTTTCTTTTGGATTTAAGAGGTATGAATGTTTGACTAACCTTCTAATTGGTCGGGGTCGGTTAATAATACTTCTTATTTTTTTCTAAGTAATACCCTCTTAATTTTTTTTATAATTTTATTTGTATTATAAAATTATGACATAAAAAACGAAACATAAAATATGAAGATTGATAAGTTAAAAGTAGTAAAACATGAAATACGGACCATGAAATTGTCTTATGTTGTTAACAAATTGAGTAAAACTGCCCGATAAAAACACGAAATGAAAATTAAAAAGTTTTACAGTTTAAAGTTTATAAAATGTAAAAAACACGGAATAAAAACGTAAAACCCGCATGAAAATACCAATGAATATAAAACTTTTAATATTTAAATAATTCACGACAAGTAAATACGTATGTTAAATACGACATGACAAGATAAACACATAACTAAAAATCATGAATTTACGCACACACGAGAACTCAAGTTATAAAACAAAATAAATAAAACGGGCTTTGTGTAGGCTTAAGCCTTACAAGTCCACTAAAACCCAAAGCCCATCCCATTAAGAAAATAAACTAGCAAAAACCCTCCTAACACTCCTCATTTACAACAAGTTAGAAAAAAAATAAAGAAACCCTAGGGGTGTTTGTTTTGCCGCCGGCCACCAAGGAGAAAAGGGAGGGAGGAGAGCTTGATTTTGATCGTGAATCCTACGTGTTGTGGTCGTGTTTATTCATTCATTAATTCCATCTCTTTCGGTAACATCAAAACTTTATTTTATTATTTTATTTTTTTAAGGAATCATCAATGAATCTAAATTTAAATGATATGAACACATATTTTGATTAATCAAACAAGGACAAATCATGTTTTAGGTTGAGCCTTTGGCTCGTCGATGTTTGTCCGACCAACCGAGAGCCACAAGGGCCTCGCTGGTTTGGTTTGCTTGGTAACCGAGAGCCCAAAGGCCTCGGTGAGGGTTTTGTTTGGTCAGAAACCGAGAGCCACAAGTGCTCTCGGTGGTGTTTTGATTCGTCAAACCAAGGACCACAAGGGTGACCTCGGTGGTGTTGTTTGATGCTCGGCCAACCGAGAGACACCCCAAGGGTGGTCTCGGTGGTTTATTGCTCGGTGGTTTATTGATTTATTTGGCTTAATAGATATCATCTTATTTTATTTCGGCTTATAATTGACTTAATTAATTGTGGCTTATTAAAACTGAATTATTAAGGATAAGGTTAATTAATATTGACTTATTAAATCATGACTTATTAAAATATGCTTATTAAGTTAAACTTAATTAATTTTTGCTTATTAAATCGAGACTTATTAAAGTGTGCTTATTAAATTAGACTTAATTAATATTGGCTTATTAAATCATGGCTTATTAAAATCGGCTTATTAAGTAATCGGCATAGTTAATATCGGTTTAGTGAATTCGGCTCATTTGATTAAAAGTCGTCATACGGTAAAACAAGTTAAATTACCTACGTAAATTAAAACAAGCTAAATAATTATTTATGGATACTTACCATGTATGGAAACTTACTATTTATGGAAACTTACTATTTATAGAAACTTACTAGTTATGGAAACTTACTATTCATGGAAACTTACTATTTAGGGAAACTTACTATTTTTAGAAAGTTAATATATTTAGAAACATGCTATTTTGGAAAGTTACTATATATAAAAACCTGCTATTTTTGGAAAGTTACTATTTATGGAAACATGCTATTTATGGAAAGTTACTAATTATGGAACTACCAAGTATAACAATACATGAATCATGAAATACGCGAATCCGGAAAACATGAACATATAACATTAAGGAAAGCTACTAATATTAGAAAACTTCTAAAGAATGGAAGACACGATAAATCACAAACAAGTAACTCATACCATGAACAAGTAACTCATATACGTCCTTTAACATGTAGATCACATGAAGTTGGAGTAGTTCAATACGTTATCCATCTCTCTCACTGCTTACTGGACACAAGGTACAAATTTCCGTCCTTTCAGTAAGGACATTCATTCTTTTCATGATTAGGATTTCCTGATTACTATGCCACATGTTCTCCTCATTTCATGACATAGATCTTTTCTGACTGCCATGTTATCCATTAGTTTTATTTCATGACCCACTTATTACTCGAGCTATTTACATGCATGACCATGATATACATGATTGACCACCTAGTCATGGATGTACCATGACCATGACATATGAGGCACCTATGGTATGACTCTTCAGCGACGAGAGTGATTTCTCGCGGCGTCCCTTCATGTTACATGTTATATTTATCAGTTGGCCATTATTATTATTACGGGGCGTATGGGTGCATCCTAATTTACAAGTTACACGTACAGGGTGATTGGTTGGTGTGTGCTCTACACCCCATCACATTGGAGCTGATCCCTCCACCCATGTTACTATTATTAGAGGTCACCCCTTTGTTGCATGTTGAGGCAACCCCTCTACTTATCATGCACACACGATATTATTATGCATGACATGTTATGACCTAAATGAGCTCGTGGGCATTTATTTGTATTACTTGTACAAAACATGACATTTCAGTTATCCTATATTCTTCATATATTATCTCCCAGGTTTTCCTCAGGACATGGACGTTCTTTATACTGCTTTCATATTCATTATTCATGTTACATTAATCTTTATCTTGTCTTTATATCCTTTCATTGAGCGTATTTTTCAGTCGTATTTTCTTTTCATATCTCATACGACAGGTACCTAAAGACGGGATTTGGGCATGAGAGTGTGTGCCTAGGATGAGAGATACCCATAGACCCCTTTCCTCAATAAATTGTTGATACTTATGCATTGTTGGATACATGTTTTATCCTTTAGACTTGTAGAATCATATTTTCTTAGGATTTAGCAAGTGTATGATTTATCTAATGAGATGGATGAAAAGAAAGAACTAGAGAGAGAAAGCTAGAGAGAGAAAAGGGAGAGAATGGAAGCAAGATGGAATTGATTGAAATAACAAAGTGTTCAACCCCTCCTAACATGCTAGGAGGGGGTTTATATAGCCACCCTACGTGTGGGCTTTGGTGGGCTATGTGTTTACATATTGGATCACGAGCCCAATACTTGAATCTATCTTTGGAGTGACTGATCCTTTCTAAATACGTAAAAACTTATTTCCAACAATCTCCCCCTAAGGGAGGTCACTCTAAGTTACAATGTCCTAAATAGTCTATAGCTCGTGATATATGCTAACAATGATGTGACCGAGACTTTCTCTGGAAAAACGTATTTCCAACAATCTCCCCCTGAGGGAGGTCACACCATTTTACAAAATCTTAAACCTAGAATACTATGCTTGAGTCTTCGATCTTGTTCTTCTGAATATCCAGATGAGATCTTTGACTTTAGTCTTGAGCATGTTTCCTTGCCTTGACCTTGTGCATTCATCACTTGTGATATTTGCCTCCTCGTGACTTCATGTTCCACATACTTATACTTTTATAAATTCTTGAAAGCTTGAGAGTTTGATACAGCGGAATACTTGACTTTTAGACTTTCTTGAATTTGTTGAAGTACTAAGTGCATACAGTATAAGCATGTGGTGACAACTTCTTCTGGATTGTACACCACAATGCCACCTTCTTGTTACGCTGCATAAGACAGTTAGCAACAAAACATATACACGGATGAAATGGCCTTGAACATTTCATTCTAATTCGGTAGCATTTTACCTCCGGTCGGTGAAGACTGTTGGATGATATAAAATATCGTACTTGTGACAGGTAGTTTCAATTAAGAACCTCCTTGACAAGATTTCGCGGGTAAACCTGTTCTCTTTATTCGACCGTCCAAAGCTGACTGCGAACGTAAAGAGTGAATCATTTGGATAATATTATCCGCATGATTTGAAGCCGTCAATTCATGTTCCTGGAACAAGTGAAATTCAATTAAGAACCGCACCATCGTTGCTTTCCAGTTGTCACGAGCTTGATTCGTATAGAATCTTGCAAGTTACCTACCAAGTGCTGTTTGAGGTTAACACTAGAAGGATTTCCACTCATCACTGTGAACACTAAGGTATCACTCTGAGTGTTCTGGCAAGACCACTAAGATATTGCGTAGAGGCCTGGAACGTGTTTAAATTCAGTTAAGAATTAAACCACTATTTCTTTCCAGTTATTACAAGTTTGATTCATAAAGAATCGCACAAGTCACCTACCATGAGCTTTTTGATATTTGCTCAAGAAGGATTTTCATCTTCATTGTAAATACTTTCGTATTACTCGGATGTTCAGGCAAGATCATGAAGATTTTGCGTAGGACTCTTAAGATCTTTCTTACTTTTCACAATGTGTGAAGAAGCAAGGAATTATGAAAGTGTGTCCTAATGAGATATTTGATGATCTCAAATGGCTCTAGACTCGATCGTGCATTTTGGATTTTAGTGATCGAAGGCTGGAGAGGAGTGCCACCATTTCAATACCAACTTATTCGGAGTGAATAAATCGATAGAAGACATGTTGATCTCCGTGTGATAAAACAAATACCTTTTGAGAGATATCTGAGTTAGCTGGGTTGGGTTGTGCATTGCATCACTGGGTCCATGATGTCTATCTTCAATATCGAGCATCATTAAAAATGATCTCAATAGCATATGTGTTGACCCGGTTTCTGCCTAAGTTGTAAGGAGGGCTTCTTTCTTTTCACCCTTTATCTTTACAATTCTTTTTCATTCTTCAACCCCTTCAATGCTTACCAATACATCATAACTAGCACCTTGTTGTGATTGTTACAGTGCTAACTTAAGTACTTGGTCGGCATTCAGCTACGTTCACAATCTTTCTCCATCTTTCCTAAGGACTACTATTTCTAGCTATGGAATGTCCTTGGGAAGATTCCTCCGGTTTTAGAAGAATCATTTGGACTTAACCTATCCCACCATCCTTATGTCACCACAATTGTCACCGTCATGAATAGAGATGTTGTGGGTAAGTATATGTCACCATGAAATCCATTTTGATATCAAAATCCATTTTGCTCCCCCTTAACATATGCCACGATATTCGAAAACATTTCGCACATGTCAGGATGAGCCAGCACATTAAGTCAAACCATTAAATTGATTGATCTCATTATTAAATCACATTTTCTCCCCCATATTAAAAATATTAACCCAATCGATGTTTTTAATATCAATTGATTTAATAAAGTTTTAAGAAAATTTGGGAAGAAAAATGCAAATCCAATTATCTTCATGCTTTACACAAGCTCCCCCTCAAATTAATGAGGGTGTACTTGAAACGTGAATGAAGTACCTTTTAAACACAAGTGTAAGGTACTTATCACATTCAAAGATCATATATGATAATGTATTCACAAGGTTAGCAATTTATGAGGTTGGACCTGAATGATGGAGAACATCATATGAAAGAAGCACATGGTTCTTGTTCACGAATGTTGGTCGCCTCATCGCGTCTGAAGTTATCTCTTGACTCCATGTGTACGATTGAAATCGTTTTCTTGACACCAACATGTGAACTTGTCACTTTCAGCGTCAAAGATTCTGAATGTTGGACAATTTCTCCCCCTCAATTGTTGACCCGTGTTCTATTGAAAGAGTTGTAGTCGCCGTTTGAGTAGTCACATCGTCGAGTATGTAGATATCAATTTTAAATTGCTACGGTTGGTGGAGATGATAACTTCATAAAAACAAGATTTCTCTTGTTTTAACAAATAAATGCACTGACACGTACATATATTCGTGTTAGATTGTGTTATTACGTAAACACAATTCCTTACATGGTTATAAAGTATACCATGCCCGAGAAAATTAATTCCCGTTGTTGAGTCAAAGCTTTCCGGTGAAATGCTTGACTTTAATATGAAAAGCGGGTTACTATCTGAAATAATAGTAAGCCATTTTGAACATGTTTTAAATCATTTAAACTTCTGCTCAAACTTTATTTACAACCCCGTGTCATTATTGAACGACATTTCTAGGTTCGTAAATATTATCGATTGCAGAAGACATGTTCTTTTTATCAAAACATTTTTTAACACACAATTTTGAAAGATTTAGAAAAACCTTTTGAGAAATTCTCGAAAAATTGTGTTCAAAGTTTTGAAAACTAATTACTTGAGCTTAAGATGTTGAATATCTTACAAAAAGAGCTCAAGTCCGAGAAGTTGTAAACTTCCCGTTGTGAGGATCAGTTTATCATCGGCGATAAACTTTCCTTTTAACTGAAGAACGAGTCCTAAGTTGACATTTACTTAGAAGTCGTTTTCATGAGCTTGAAAAACTTTGAATGTTTTAACATAAAGCTCATGACCAAGAAAGATGAATTTCTCGTTAAGAAGAAAAGTTCTCTTATTTAAAAGATACACTTTACTTTATGAGCTTAAAACTTGAAATGTTTTAATACAAGCTCATGACCGAGAAAATTTAATTTCTCGTTACGAGGATAAGCTATCTTTACAAATAAGTTTTCCTAAAAATTGAAGTCCGAGTTACAGTCTGATATTTAACTGTAAGTCATTGTGCATGAGCTTAAAAGCTTCGAATGTTTTTAATATTAGCTCATGCCCGAGAAAAATAAATTTCTCGTTGTAAGGATAAGTTTATCATCGGTGATAAACTTTCCTTTCATTGAGGTCCGGGGCATAATCTGAAATATAATTATACGCCATAGTGCATGAGCTTAAAAACTTCGAATGTTTTTAATATAAGCTCATGCCCGAGAAAAATTAATTTCTCGTTGTGAGGATAAGTTTATCATCAGCGATAAACTTTCCTTTATTTGAAGAACGGGTAATTGTCTTACATTTAACAATGAACCATATACACGAGCTTAAAACTTTTGAATAGTTTTAAATTTATCTCGTGTCCGAGAAAAATTAATTTATCGTTTGAGGGTAAGTTATCGTTGACGAGATAAACTTCCCTTTTTCTGAAGTTCGGGTCACAGACTGTTATTTGACTGTGAGCCTTATACACGAGCTTAAAACCTTTGAATGGTTTTAGGATAAGCTCGTGTCCGAGAAAACTTAATTTCTCGTTTTGAGGGTAACTTATCGTTGCGTAGATAAACTTCCCTTTCTCTGAAGTCCGGGTCATCGTCTATCATTTAACAAGGAGCCATATACACGAGCTTAAAACCTTTGAATAGTTTTAAATCTTGTCCGAGAAAAATCAATTTCGCGTTTTGAGGGTAAGTTATCGTTGACGAGATAAACTTCCCTTTCTTTGAAGTTCGGGTCACAGACTGTTATTTGACTATGAGCCATAATACACTGTAAGCTTAACTGCAAATTCCCTGAGACACTTGTTTCTTAGATATCAGCTTCTTCAGCAACCAAACTCTGAGAGTGTCCTTAATTGAATGGTATACAACGATTGGAATGTTGTGTGCTTGTTGAATGTTAACTTTGGTACCTGCATTCTCATTAGAAAGTTGGATGCTTTTATGTGGGTTAGCGATATCTATTTTAGAACCATGTGGGGGTTCACAGTTGGCCTTACTTGTGCCTGAGGTGACCCGAGGAGATGATTCACTTGTCTTAGTTGGCAAACGTTTCCTTTTATAGAAAACCTTAAGTTCATGCTTAAGTGATGTGTCATCCTCTTCAATTTCCTCCCTAGTAGTCTTAGTAGAATCGGAGACTATCCTAGTTAAAGGGCACTCGTTTCCTATAAGAGTGAAAGTTCTACCAGTGGGGCGCCACATTTTACCAATGGGTTTGATTTTAGCTACCCACTGGGATTTAAGTCTAGCACGGGAGTTCACCTCATTAAGTAATTTCTTGATACAAGAATCATGATTGGCCTTAAAGACATATTTCCTACATGTTTTACAAGTAGCATATTTAATGTCCGAGTAAGATCTAGAATTCCTAGATGGTTGATTGAAGCTCCTAGGAAGTGACATGCTACGGTTAACAGTGTTGGGTAAACTAGAAGGCATCTGACTAGGTTTGAAATTCCTATCTCTTACTTGTGTCTTTAGCTTAGCTTCCCTTAGACCAAATGTATGGCGAACGTCATTTGAACTAGTTTGAGACGTGTTCTTTGGACTATGTCTAGGGAGACTAGAGGCAATCATGTGATTAGGTCTTGTAGAAGCTGTTTTAGTCACATTGGGCCTAGATAGTGGAGTGACTGGTCTAGAAAGATGAACCATATCAACTTGGGAGGCAAACCGCGGTCTCGAGGATTTTGGTTGCTCGGATCTAAATGCAGTAGGTTGTCTAACAAACTGAATTTGAGGTGGTTTCCCCAAGATTGATGGTTTTTCAAGCTTAGTGTCCACACTAGTTCCTTTAGTTTTCCTCAACTCGTTTTTCGGAGCCGCTATTGCAAAGACCTTTTCCTAGACTTGAGCCTTTAAGATCTCATTTTCTTTGAGCAATTCATCTTGGGATGCCAACTTAGATTCTAGCAACTTAATTTGTTTCAAAAAATTATCCCTTTCAGATTTGGAATCGAGAACTGTTTGATCCAATTTTCGTTCAAGAACAACGTTTGACTTTTCAAGTTTTTCAAAATACTTTTCAAATTTGTCCGTTTTCTTTGAAAATTCAATTTTGGCATCCTCAAGCTCTTTGAATTGCTGAGCTAAAATTGTTTCAAGCTCTTTAGTCCTAGAAACAGAATTGGTTAAAGAAGCAGTTGTAAAACAATTAGCAGGATTGTTAATTAGCGCATTCATTTCAGACAACATATGAAGAATATTATCTGTACCTGACATGCTTCTTGTATCATGCTTTCCTCCCGATTCCATGCTCTTGCCATCTTTAGGCTCCAAGTTGTCAATCGTATGATCATATTCCTCTTGCATCGTAGATGCATGCACACAATTATCATACGTTTGTTGAAGTCGAGATCTTTCATAAATTGAAGACGATACCGATGCTATGAGTTTCAATAGTGTACCACGGAAAACTTGAAGCTCGGTATGTGTATCTCGAAGAAATGACTGGCAAATCACTGAACTTTCAGACTTGACAATATTGAAATGGAGGAAAGGCGTGAGTTGTGTCACAAGAGCCTTATATGCAAGTACCGATGCAGAGTGATTAAAGTCTTCATTGTGGAGTTGCTCTGTTAGTTGGTTCAAGATGATGAGTATCGATTCCATGAATATATGACGATCTTGACCAAATAGTGTCACAAATTCGCTTCCTCCTTGAGCCCATGAAATGGTCACAAGATGAGACTGAAGTAGTCGAAATGAAGTTATGCCACTTTCACTAGCTTTGTTTTGCATTTGATGCAAGTCTCCCTCGTGAAATTTCGAATTCAACGAATCCATTGTAGTTCGATAAAGATCAGGATTGATGATCCACCGAGTTATGAAATGAAATAATTTTGTTGTTGTCGAATCGATCCCTCGATTAGTGTACTCGAGAAACCAAAATAAACAGTCACGTCTTTTTGACACGTCATAAACCGTATCAAAATCAAACCCGGCTCATCAGTTGAAATACACAAACTCAGTCCAAATTTTGACAGCCCAATATTCGGATCTAAATGTCAAAATGACTACAGTCGGGCCCAATAATCAGACGTAATACCAATTATAAGTCGGGCCCAAAGAATTGAAAAATCCCAACTAATTTCAGACCCAATACCAATTACCAAATTCAAACTTTAAACCTAATATTCGGATTAAAATGAAAACCAATAATGTGAATTTTAATCAGTCAATATCAACGTTTAAATAAACCTCTGTTTAACTCCAACGTTTAAATCCAACATGAAATTGATACTGTAAAAGCCCACGTTTAAACTGTTAAATTTAAAATTCACATTATTAAATTAAAAAACGTTTAAGTTGATACTTGGTAATTGGAAAAGCAAACCATTTGCAACCGCACTTGGATTATCAGCACACACGTGGCATCTATATCCTAGCCAACAGAAAATTCAGATCCACTATATATGGTTTCTTGTTTTTCTCCGCCCACCAGTTTACTCCTTCTTCTTTGACTTTATTCTACCAAAAAAAGAAACTCTCTCTCAAACAACTAACAATAAGACAAACGAATCCTTTGAAATCTCGTCTCTTTTTCTTTACACCAGTCTCATGTGAAATTTCAGCCTATCTTCAATTGAAATTAAATCAAACTCACCTCAATCTTACTTGATGTTCGTTACTGTACTCAAATAAGCTAAGCAACAATGAAGCCAATCAATCTATAACCGAAACCCACCCATTCGTATCATTGACCCACGAAGGAAGAACATGAAAGACTTCAAGATCTTTAAGGATCTCGGGTAGGTATTTGAGTCACGTTTATGTTTGTGTTAAGGCGAGAGAAGTCTTGTAATATGTTTTGGAAGTTTGAGATGAGAGGTTTGAGTCGTCTAGAGTCTAGTGATGTTTGAGTCTCATATGTTGTTGGTTTGTCAGTTTGGTGATCGAGTGTGTATTGAGGGTGTTTGAAGTCGAGTTGTAGTCCGTTGTGGTCGAGTCTAATAGTAGAGAGTTTGGGTGTCGTAATGTTTGAATCGAGTCGTGAGTCAAAGAGCAAAAGATTTTCGAGTCAGTTTGTGTGTCAAATGAATTTTGGTTTGAGTCTGGGTTGGTGTATTACTCGGTTTAGGTGATGTTTGGAGTCGAGTCTCGTGAATGAATCGAGAGTCTTGACAAGGCTGGTTTGATTTTGTCGAGTCTATGGGCTGTTGAGTGTGTATGCGTGAGGAGTCAGGTTCAGTCGAGTCTAGTGTGGAGTCTGTTTTGAGTCAAGAGTCGAGTGAATGAGTCCTGTTGGTTTGGTCAAATGGTTGAGTCGAGTGTGTTTGTAACGCAATATTGAGTCAAACTAAACAAAAGTCATCGCAATAACAAAAGCAGTCATTGCAATATAGAGTCCACATCCCATCGCAATCTCTGTCATACAACCATCGCAATATTCAAACTTTCCATCGCAATATTCAAACCATCAGAATGTCACGATCAGAATGCGGACAGAGTTTTGTCGCAATGTTTCTTAATCCCGTCGCAATCCACGATCGCGAAGTACGATCGCAATCCACGTCGGAATAAGGGGTATCGGAATAAGTGATCGCAAAGTAGAACCCTAGGGTTATTGCGATCAAAATGTACAAACCTGGTGACCTTACGATCGGAATGAGGCATAACTTGTAACCGTCGGAAAAAGTGTCGGAAAAAGTATCGGAATGATAAACCCTTTTCCGACAGATACACAGACAAACACAGAATGAAAGAAAAGTTGATAAAAAACTGATACTTTTCAACACACTGTTTGGAGGAGACCAAAATTTATACCATCATCACTATTTATGAAAATTATCTAAAACTAGAAAGTTGATAACAAGTTGATAAAAAGGAATAAGTGATCAAGACAAAAAGTAGATATAAAAAGTATCCAAAACTGATAAAATCATCACTGTTTGGACGAGACCAAAATTTATATAATGAAAACCATTTTGCCTTTAAAAACTTAACCCAAAAGAAAAAAATAGACGAGAGAAAAAAAGTTGTGAAAGAAGAAAATTTTACCACCAAATCAATAGATAAAAATACGCTAATCCGAAGAATCAACCAAAGCTCTTGATACCAATTGTAGAATCATCTTTTCTTAGGATTTAGCAAGTGTATGATTTATCTAATGAGATGGATGAAAAGGAAGAACTAGAGAGAGAAAGCTAGAGAGAGAAAAGGGAGAGAATGGAAGCAAAATGGAATTGATTAAAATAACAAAGTGTTCAACCCCTCCTAACATGACAGGAGAGGGTTTTTATAGCCACCCTACATGTGGGCTTTGGTGGGCTATATGTTTACATATTGGATCATGAGCCCAATACTTGAATCTATCTTTGGAGTGGCCGATCCTTTCTAAATACGTAAAAACGTATTTCTAACAAGACTTCCTTTACTTTTATTCATGTTGAGCTTATGTTGGGAGCCGTTGTTTGATTACGGCTTTCCTGTTGGTCTTTTATGTCTTTATGACTTGATGTCTTTATTATGCTTTGATGACAGGCCATGATTATGACATAACGGCCTTCTTGTCAAAGTGAGTCGTTACAATTATGGTATCAGAGCCAAGGCTTCGACCTGTAGGCTCTAAAACTTGACCTGTAAGGATTGGGTACTTACTAAGATCTTCCTAAACCAACGTTCGTTCTCTTCCGTGTATTGATATTTTATGTATATTGTTGGTTCTTACTCATGATGTTTTCTCTTAAATTTTGACTGGTATGGATTGAACCATAGTCGTCCATACTTAGTCACATGTTTCTCCTTTTCAAATTTTAGACTGGCATGGATTGAACCATAGTCGTCCATGCTTAGTCACATGTTTATGTCTTTTTTAATTTTTACTAGTGCGGGTTGAACCATTGTCGTCCACACTAGTCATTGTTGGATTTCGTTTGATTGTGCTTTCATGATTCTTTATGCAATTGGAGTTATGCCTATGCTGGATTAGCTAGGATATCATGTTTTTCTCTTTTGTGTATTGATCTTCTAACCGTTTAACCGTTTACTTTCCTTTGATAATGTCATATGGTTAACACTCGTACCGATCCTGAGCTTGCTGCAGCTGTCCAGACAGCTTTGCAGGCCTTACTTCCACAGATTCATAATGAGATCCGTGAAGAGGTTCGCGCTGGACCGTCTAATGGTTCAAGTGGAAATGGCTCAGGTGGAAATCCTCCACCAGTCACTATTCATACTTGGCTTGAACGATTTAATAAGCAAAATCCCCATTCATTCGAAAAGGCGACAGTTCCTGCAGACGCGGAGAACTGGATCTCCCATATGGAAAAGATATTCGATGCTATGGGCTGTGATGAGGTTTACAAGACAAGGTTGGTGGTGTATAAGTTTGAGGGTGTTGCATTGGCTTGGTGGAAGCCCTATAAGCAAGCCAAAGGAGGAGAGACGTGGCTCATCACTCTGACTTGGACACAATTCAAGGAGCTGTTATTTCTTTAGTTTTTCTTTCGAGCCGAGCATAAGCGTCTGAAGAGGGAGTATCATTCCATCCCCCCAAAGGCGAATGAGACTAGTACTGAGTTCATGCAGCGTTTTCTCCGATTAGCTGGTTTTTTTGGGTAGGCTGCTGGTACTTCAGAGAAGCAGGCGAAGAACTTTTGTTGGGGTCTTCGCAAGTCGACTCTCGATCATCTCATGTGTATTCCATTTACCGATGTTGCTCAAGTTGCTGATGCTGCTCACAGCTTGGAGATCCTACAGGACATAGATGAGTATGATGGATCAGAGCGACCAAACAAGAGGTATACTTCATCCATCAAACGTTACCACCTCATTTCATGTCTTTACTTTCTTATTTACATATCATGCACCATTCAACTATATCTTTTAGGCATAAGAGTGAAGAACGGTACCAGCCGGCCACTCAACAGAGTAGTTACAGAAAATCACGGTCAGAATAATGACCGTCATGGAGCTGACAGGCGAGGCGATAGTGACAACTACCGTAACAACACCAACTACTCTGGTAATAACAACAGGTCCCTCTTTAAACTTTTCTGTTTTAAACCGCTGACGTCACGATTCTAACATTGCAGCATGATAACAGGAACTCCGGTAATGGACGTGACCAGAGATACAGGGATCAACGGTCCAACAGACCTGCCAATTCTGGTATTATAACCTAAAACTTCGAACCTTATTTACTCTTAAATCTCAAGACACATGTCCCACGTATATCTTCTGAACCAGGTTCTCAACAGTCCAATGTACCCTCTAAGGGGTATACTTATCCTGTTTGTGCCACGTGTGGACGTAGACACCCATGAGAGTGTCTTCGTGTTGCTGGTACTTGTTTCAAGTGCGGACAGACTGGCCAGCTTCATCGAGATTGTAAGAAGGGCACTACTGCGGGTACATCTGGTCATGCTCACAAGAAGCCTGATACATCCGGTCGTGTCTTTGCAATTACTAAGGATCAGTCCACTAAGACTTCAAGTACCATTACTGGCATATTATTCATGTTTGGACATGTAGTGTTCGCTCTATTTGATACGGACACGACACATTCAGTGATATCTACCACGTTTGATTCATGTATTGATATGGCACCTACATTACTTTATAATGTATTATGTATATCCACGCATATGAAACACTCCGTTCGTATTATCAATGTGTATAGAGATCTTCCTCTACAGTTTGATGACAAGATCCGTTCTATTAACGCATTTCCCTTGGACATGTGCGAGTTTGATATGATTATGGGTATGGACTGGTTAGCAGCACATCGCGCCACGATTAATTTCCATTCATATCGGGTTATATTCGGTGATATTCATGCTCCTGAATTCATTCATCATGGTTTCCTACCGGGAAAATCTATGCAGATTATTTCTGCTTTACAAGCACGTACCTTATTATCTCATGGCTGCGAAGGTTTTCTAGCTACCATTCATGACACGACTTCCGATGTTCCTTCTATTCATGATCAGCCTATTGTATATGAGTTTCCTTATGTATTCCCAGAAGAACTTCCAGGAATACCTCCTATTTGTGAGGTTGAGTTTGGCATTGAACTTGTTCTGGGAGCAGAACTTGTCTCAAAAGCTCCTTATCGTATGGCTCCCATTGAGTTAAAGAAGTTGAAGGATCAGTTGCAAGAGTTACTGGAACGAGGTTTCATTCGCCTAAGTGTATCACCATGGGGTGCACCGGTTCTGTTTGTCAAGAAGAAGGACGGTAGCATGAGATTATGTATCGACTACCATGAATTGAACAAGATCACTATCCATAATTGTTATCCTCTTCCACGTATTGATGACTTATTAGATCAACTACATGGCGCTAAACACTTTTCCAAGATAGATTTACGATCCGGCTACCACCAGTTGCGAGTGAAAGAGCAGGACATCTCCAAGACTGCTTTTCGCACGCCTTATGGTCATTATGAATTCGTGGTTATGCCTTTTGGTCTCACGAATGCTCCAACTATATTTATGGACTTGATGAATCGAGTTTTTCATGAATTCTTAGACAAGTTTGTCATTGTGTTCATTGATGACATGCTGATCTTCTCTAAGTCTAGAGTGGAACACGAGGATCATCTTCGTAATGTTCTACAGATTCTACGACAGGAGAAATTGTATGCTAAGGTTTCCAAGTGCGAATTTTGGTTGAGTAAAGTGGAATTTTTGGGCCACATTGTTTCAGCAGAATGGATTACTATGGATCCGGCGAAGGTTGAGGCTATCACCAAATGGCCAAGACGGACGTCTATGACTGAGGTATGTAGTTTTTTGGGGTTATCTAGTTATTACCGCAGATTTGTTGAAGGTTTATCATGGTTGGCCTTACCCTTGACTAAGCTTATGCGTAAGGATGCGAAATTTGTTTGGAACGATGAGCGAGAGAAGAGCTTCAAAGAGCTTAAACAACGTTTGGTTTTCGCGCCTATCCTTACTATAACACCCCATTTTGATAAATGTAATATCATAGGATAATTATGGCGTGTCATCAAAGCATGCAAGGTAAATGTCTTAAAAACTTTAAATGACCATCTATATCTCCACTACTTATAAAGGAAAAACCCCAAAACCTTGAATGTTGAAAAACCACTTAATTATGGAATTGTTCAAAATTTTAATGCTACCTATATACTTACCTATAAAGAGTTTGTGATAAAACCTTGAATGTTGAAAAACACTATTTATGGAATTGTTGAAAAAGTTATTACACTTATACATTGTATATTATCACTAATTAACGTAAAATGCAATCAAACGGTTTGTTCAACAATCCCCTTAACATATATCTTTGGAAGGAAAACATACGTATGGAGATAATGATCAAATAGGGAATGTTTTGAATGAAATGGTTGTCAACAGTTATCAACTTTTATTATAAAATGGTTGTCAAAGTTGACATTCATATTTCCATGCATAGTCAAAATAAACACCCATGGGATTGGTATTAACAATAGGTGGAATATGATTAAATTCAAAATTCAAACAAACAAAACGCTTATAAAAAGGACCATATTATCTTGATTCCATCATTCGAGTATTCACATATTCACAAAAAGGTGTTTTGAGTGAAAAAAACATGTCAATAGAGAATGAAAGAACTGTTGACGATTATCTCGAGGTTAGTCTTTTTGAGTTCCATTATTTATTTATATCTTCAAATGAACATCATCATCATAAACTTGATTCACTACAAAATTTATGACAATTCCTTACTTACGCAAGAGTAAGGAAAAGGTAAGAAAAGAGTCACCAAAAGCCATTTCGGAAACTCCTACTCATAACAAAAGAGTAAGTAATAGGGGGGAGCGCTAAATGTCTATACTTACTCATAATTAAGTAAGTAAAAGGCTAAAAACTTTTGCTTACTCTTTTCTTTATACACCTAAGAGTAAGCAAAGGTAGGCAAAGCTATTCATAAATTAGAAACTTTTGCTTACTCTTTTCTTTATACACCTAAGACTAAGAGTAAGCAAAGGTATGCAAAGCTATTCATAAATTATACACTTTTTGTATCACAAAATGATTGATACTTTCTAATTCCAGGTTCAATATCAAGATACAAATATTTTCAAAATAGATTATATATTATATCAAAATCAGATTGATCCCATTACTCACCATATTCATGGTTTACATCAGATAAAAACATAGAATATGACTTCAAAATAGAAATTTTACAATAAAATTGAAAATTCTCATACTTTCTAATTCCAGGTTCAATATCATGACTCAGCTGGCGTGTGTCCTCGTCTTACTCCTTAACATACACAAGAATAAAAGCAAAATAACTTCTTGTTACATCAGAAAAGTGAAAACCATTGGTAAGCATTAATGTATAGCCATAGAGGTCAAATAATGATGGGAAGCTTGGTGACCCTAAAGTTGCTAGCGGACACCAAAACAGCTCATGCAAAAAAGTTATCATGTCAGGAACTGACCTTAAGTTCTGCACCTGAAGCACTGTGAATCTTCTCAGCAATCTTTTTCAGATCAATGCCACGCATCCCTCGACTGTCAAGCAGATTACACAAGTTAAAACAAGAAACTTAATGCAAACTTTATCAGACAATCGACTAAGCATTTTCTTTGGTAGAAGCAATTAGACAGAGAATGACCAGATTATGTGTCATCTTTAACAGGTCAAATGGGTCAAAAGTCGTTGTAACTGTCTTTATTGTAATGACTATGTTTTTATCACATCAATAGATTAATTATTTAAAAAATCCAAAAGAGATTAATAAAAATGTGTTTTGCTAAACCCAACTCGTTTTTCACCCGTACTAAACTATTACCCGTCTGGACCCATTATCAGACCCGCCCAATTGGCCACCTTTAAGAAATATCATGTAATTGCAAGTTTCACTGAAGGATAAGAAGGAAGGAGTCGAAGATAGTGATACATACGTCTTCATTGGGATTTGGGAAATCAATCTTCCTCTCAATTCTTCCTGGCCTGAGAAGAGCTTGATTCTGAATATCAACACTATTTGTAGCCATCAAAACATGCGAGTATAAAAGAAGTGTGCAAAGATTATTTTATACTTACACAATATTTACATGGTTGAGTTGACATAGACTACATCTGATTGATGGGGCATATTCCCTGCACATGAAAAAAAAATCGCTGACAAGAAATTCATACTTTGTTGTTAAAAAGAAAACTATGAGCATGTGACCACTGAAAAACAGATGGTACATATATCATATACTAGTGACGTAACCCGCCCAACGGGCGGGTTAGGTTCGTAAATCTTTTTTAAAACAACGTTTTTGGATTAGTTTTAATAGTGTGATAGTAAGGTTCAAGTGGTTATCTGTGTTTATCTTTATGCCAATGTAAACTCTAATAGTAGAATATTCGTGAATGATTTTTTATCCTCAACAACTATACTTCTATCATAGCCTTAGGGGGAGGTTTTAATTGCAGAAATTCAACACTGATTTTTAGTTAAAATACAATCAAACCATAAAATAGTTGAGAGACATTTAAAACCATCTTATAATGTCAAGTTGGCTAAAAAGGAAGAAGAAAGATACAAACGTTCTAGTGTCCATGCCCACAAACTTCTCTTCCCACTTGTCTGCTCATTTGGTTCCGAGCTCACTTCGACAACACGTGACCATGGCAGCCCTGAAAGCATAAAAACACAAACATTATAACAACTCCGAAAAATATATGAGTAGTATTTCTAGTGCAAGTTAAAGATTTGTGTATTTATGTAAGCAATGGTGGTAATAACTATCCTTGGCTGCTAGTCATTGTTGAGTACTTAAATAGACGAACTGCATAGTAAAAAAGCAAAAAAAAAAAACACTTGAAGTAAATCTTCAATGTTCTATGGTTTCCTACCTGGATTTTTGAGGTAAGAACTGAATCATGTTCATCTGGAGGGGACCGAGAGACAACAACATTCGAAATCTTTATTAAGATATTCAGTATTATGAATTAATCATGGGACACGTATAAACTTTGAAGTGACGGGGTTCGAAAGAGACCACATGTTAGTCTTTAGATAACTCGAGAGAATCATCCAACCATGCAAACTCCCTCCAATAAGTCAACCCTGCAACTCACGAATTCGACATTGAATTAGTCTACCGTGCAATTCAACTCGAGATAACCACTTATAAGTAAATGAGTGTATGTGAAGTATTCCTTAACCTATAATAAGTACCAATACAAGTAAATGCTGGAAGTATAATATACATGTGATAGTACATTACTCTTTTTATCGGCGCTGCTACGCTTAATCTGTTGATTTTTCCTACCTCTCCTTACCGTTCTTACTGTAACTAATCAATAATCATTCGCGTCGCCATCAACACATAATTCAGTGGTTGCATAATAACCATAAAAACTTTAAATATGCTGAATTCATATCAAAATAACATGTAATTGCTTTAAAAAAAGAAAACATGTATCTGCTACAAAAACTTGTTTCCAAAATGAAAATAAATGAGCTTCAAAAAAATTCAGATTAACAAAAAGAACCGTGTGCTTATGGTAAATGGCTACCGATAGACTTAAGTTTACATTAGCAAGGGGTAAAAGCATACAAAACACAAACACGTTCAAAAAACAGAAATATGATGACATTAGACATGTTACAAAATAGACTTGATCATTATCATCTACTTCTTGTAAAGGAAAGTTCTGTCATTCTGATGTTTGCTCAGCACCACAGTTCCCCTTTGTTGCATTTGGTCCTAAGTGGATAATTTATGTTGTTACAAACACACCCGATGCTAGATAAACTCGAATACCAAACACACCCTTACACTTACAGATTCTTAAGCCAAGCAAATGAATCCTATACACCCAACAAAAACCAAACCGTTACAACCAAACAAACCCCTACTACACTACTATTCGATTCCATATTTCCATCTGTTCCAAAAATATCCTTCTTGACCAAACATCACCTCCATCACGTGCAACTCAACCACATTCTCACACACACTGATAATAAAACCCACATCCACACAGCATATCACCTTTCAGTCAAACGAGCCTTATTTATCACACACATACACACACAAAAACACACACTACTCAAAGCTCATTCTCATCTCTTGTAAAGGTATCATCTCTAATTTGCATCGATTTTGTTCAAATCAGCATCTTTTCTGTTATAGTTTCATGTTTTATTCAAACAACTTTTTTTAGCTTTATTTAACGGTTAATAAAAAAGCTTTTATTCAACACGAAAATAATTTAAAATCATTTAAAACAGCTTATTACCAAAAATATGATGTTATTTCCGTTTTAGAGCTTAATTGCTGCATTTAAAAACAAAAAAGGCTCTATATATTTCATTTAGCCCCAGTCCTACCTCCGCCTCTGCATATAACACGATTTACCTTTCATGTTTTCGCTCAAACTAGTTATTCATACCAGCCGCCCTATTTCGCTTCATCTAAACGACATCACTAAACAACTAGTAGTTTACACACCTAATAATCTAAAACCGACACCGCAAATTACGAGCTATTAACTAATTACATATTGCTACGAACAAAAAGAATATACAGCAAATTGACAAATTATGGCTATACTAGACGTGTCGAAACTCCTAATCAATCTCTACTGTAACAAATCATAAACAAATAAACTATAAAATTAACATAATCAATTTATACATTCACGTAATAAGTTGCGATTAAAAACGTAATAAGAGCTAACCGATTCGTGACTCGTTTAGATGACCAGAGATGCGGCGGAGATGCGGCGGAGATGCGACGGAGATATCATCAGAGCTAATTGAAGGAGATCGGAGCGAATAGATTGGAACGAATAGATAGGAGCGAATGGACGGAGATGATAGAAATTGTTTTCTTTTAGAGGAATGGATGGAGTTTCTTTTAGTTTTTTAATTTTTTAATGAATTAGATTTGTTGACTTTTATCTGATTTTGAATATAAGCAAGTAAAAAGTTTTGCTGACTTTTATTAGTTTTGAATATAAGTAAGTAAAAGTTTTGGTGACTTTTATATAATAATTTAGATATTTAGTAAGTAAAAGTTTTAATAGTGACTTTTACAGGTTTTAGTAAGCAAATGTTTGAGTAAGTAAATGTCACAAATTTTGTAGTGATTATAACATGCATGAGCTGCGATTGTGATGGATAGATTCTTGTTTTTATTACTATTGTTTAAGCAGATATGAAATGTAATTGATGATGATAATGACGAGTGACGAAATTGACGATCGATGGTAATGATGTTGCATGAATTGACGATGATCGATGAGGATGATGAAGATGACAATACCCATTATTCTTAATCAGTTTGATATAAGAATATGATCAATTATATTTGATAGTCCATGATAAAGTTGATTATATTTCTATTTTTTTTATATTGTGTTAAATTATATAAGGACGACGACTATGTATTTGTACCACATGCTCTTAGTGCACTAAATGAGAAACATTCTTTTGAAAACTATTTTTGATACAGATTGTTTTTGGATGCAAAATGTTCGTATGCAAGGGCTTGCTTTACTTTTTTACTTTTGGATGCACTTTGAATTAGGTGTGTAATCAAGGCAAGCTTTTATCAACCAACTCCAGCTTGAGCTCGAGCTTGGCTCAATCAAGCTAAGCTTTTCTCAAGCTCAAGCCTAAAAAATAGCTCGAAACTATATCAAGCTCAAGTTGAAGCTTTTGATAGCTCGACTCGAGTTCTTATCAAGCTTTTTCAACCTCTATAAAAAATATATTTTTATGATGAATTTATATAAGCAACTAATTGTTAAGTATTAACCTAATTTTAAGGGCTAATTTCATAAATAAAAAGGACTTTTAACTCTGATTACATTTATATTTTAATTCTTTGTGTTTTAAATGATTCTTTATTTTTGTGAATTTAGTTATTGACTCGGTACTTGGTGGAATACAATATTTGTATAAATATTTTGTGTACTCTTCTTAATATTAAACGCAACGTGTCTAATATGTGCTTGCATTCACATCATGCAATGGCCTTTGGGACTTTAATCGCATTGGAGTACAAAATACATTTTGAAACCAAGATTGTACGATGATTTGGTTATTGGTTTTATTAATGTTAAATAAATCAAATTTGTTTTAATTAATGATTTTTATTTTTTTTTATTTTATACATATGTTTATTAATGAGTTTTATTATAAAAAAATTTAGTTTATACACATTCAAGCTTTTCAAGTTAAGCTCAAGCTTTTATCAAGCCTTATCAAGCCTGGATTAGTAAAGCTTGACAAGCTATCAAGCCAAGCTTAAGCTTACAATTTTAGTATCAAGTCAAGCTCAAGCCCTACTAAGTTTGAGCTCGGCTCAACTCGATTACACCCCTACTTTGAATAAAATCTAATGTATAAAAAATATGAATAAAAGTTACGCTTATAATATATGAAGTGGCATTATGTAATCGTGGTAGATAAACAACACACTTTGGATAATGACACAAGCACGCATCAAAATACATTTAAAAATAGTTTAAATGAAAAATTTTCGAGACATATAGAGAGTTTGATTTGAGGTTGTGTGAGGTGTGTAATCACATAAAGCCTCAAAGTTTTAATGATATAAATATCGTGTACTAAACATTTCTTCAACTCTAATACAAAGTGTTAGAGATAAATGAAGAATTAAAAAAAAATAGATGCTTGCTATGTATTTTTATCGTAATGTTTAGTTATATATATATTTTTACATAAGGTGTTCGCTAAGTCAGCTACGACATTTAGTTTTGATTAACGTTAAAGGTGAGAATGTAGATAGATTATAAAAGTTTATAAAATATGGAATCCATAAAATTTCGATGCATAACGGTTGTTATGAGAAACTAAAATAGCTTGCATCAACATTTGTTTATTCTTGTTAACGAAATAAATATGCTACTAGAAAATAGAACTCAAATCACATTCATAATTATGATTTTAATTCCAAACGCATGAACTATCATTTCTAAAACAAATCTTGAAATTAATAATCTATATTTCTTGAAAGGGAAAAAGTAATAACTAAAATTCCTATAAAGAAACATTTATACATGGAATGAAGAATTAAAGTCTCTAAACACAAAATGTCAACTGAAAATATTTTAAGAAGGCTTTACTAATACAATCTCACGCATGGAACACAATAAATGAATATATTAGTTTTACAACACAAGAATAATACATTATTTTTCGAAAAACTGAAAGACAAAAATATTTTAGGCACGTGTACTTTTATATGTTCTTGGATACATGTTAAGACTTTTTTCCGGAATTGACTTATCGCATGTTATAACCATTTGCAATTACATTTTTTAGTTTTCACCTTATATTTTAAACGTTACACGACACACATGCCACAATATTACATGTCGTTAATTCTCTACCGATAGGAACTTTCGTGGGTATTCGTCTATTTGATCATATCTACATGTATATCACACTCGTACACGAAAAACTTAGCACGACATCGTGTATCGTTAAATATTTGCCACTATGAATATCCGCAGCTATGCGCGGGTACTCGTCTAGTATCCTATAAAGGGTGTATACCAATTGTTGAATGTTGAAAACTCCTTAATTAAGGAAATGTTAAAAACATGTTAACTAAGGAAATTTTATTACTACGTTTCAATTTGAAGAGTTGAAAATCTTATTCATGTTAATAGTTGTCACATTGTCATATAAACAAAAACCCTAATCCTTGCAAAAACCAAACGCCTCTTTCTCTCTAAATATCACAGCCGCCACCATAGCCACCATATCTGCTATTGCCACCATCTTTGCCATAACTGATGGTTGATTGATGTGTCTGGTCGATGGTTTGAGCTATCTAGGATGTTTGGTGCGCGGTTGATTTTTTAGAACAAAGAATGTTGATTGTTTTTAGCATGGTTTTGGTTAGTTTTATATGGCGGTGATGGTTGTTCGCTGATGGTGGTATGTAGAATATGTTGATATTGAAGATGACAATGATGGACAAGAAGACGGTAACTCGATGTTTTCTTCTTAATTCTTTTTATTTTGAATTGATTTTGAATTCGTGACAATACGTTCTTAAGTCAAGTTTGTTATATGGTGTTATTTCTATTATATTAACTATGTGTTATTTGATTGTGACTTTTGTATTCTGATTTGAATTAGTATTGGTTTACATTGATGAAGTCGAAAAGATAAGTATAAGGTATTCTGGCTTTCAGTCATTTTTGCCAATGTACAATTCATGATCGGTTTGAGATTAGACGATGTTCCTTCAGTGCCTTTTTAGTATCTAATGATCGAATCACTGTGATTAATGATACAGATTATTGAAGAATAGGCGTGTCACTTATAGAATATTGATTCATAGTGTATTGATTTTGTAGGTTTAATTTAATGATGTTGATTATTGAAGGTTAGACTGTGAACAGTGAAATATAAATGTGTAAGCTTGATTTGAACTTTTTTATTATATATGTATTTTTCTATATGCGTAACAATAAAGTTGTTATAATGTTGTTTCTTAGATACACCATACAGATAAAAGCAGTCGTAAATTTTGTAATCAAAGTAAGGGGTTTCAGGGGGTTTTGCATCTGCTATTCGATGTACAAAAAAAAACGATTTCACCAATGGTGAATGTTAGTGTTGATTTTCATGTGCTAAAAGGGTGTTGTTAGCCCTATATTTTATATATTCGAACAAGAATGTAATAGGTCATCTTAGTCGTTAAAGGTCTTGTATTGTAATAGGTTAGTCGGGAAAACCGGGCTTGGACTTTAAGCTAATATTGTATAAGTTAGAGGCGTAAGCCCAAAACAAAGCCAAGCCCGACCCAAGTCACTTGAAACCCACGACCCATAAGCCAAGGGTATATATACCCTCTTCCATGTGTGGAAGAGGGTGTTGGTTCATTTTACTTTCTCTCTCTAGTAAACTTATACCTTCCAAATTCTCTCTTGTTTCTCTCTCTACTTTCTTCTCTTTCTCTCTCTAAATATCTCTTCTAAATCTTGTGTTATGGATTGAATGGGATTAACATTTGGTATCAAGAGCCTATAGTGGATAGGTGATTGAAGATTCGTGTGTGGTGTTCTTGATTTTTCGTGGCCTTTTTGATCTATATCTCACGTCTAAAATTTCTTTTTGTGTTTTTATGGTCTTTTCTTGATACAAATCATCTACATACTAGTATTAGTGATTTGGGTATCTTGGTTTTGGCTAAAACACAAATCTTTTGGATCAAAAGTTGCGAAATTTCTTGTTTTTCTTCATTCCGAAATTCAAGCTGGTTTCACCATCGGAAAGTACAAGTGTGTGGGATTTGATCGCAATAATCTAAGGATTCTACTTTGCGATCACTGTATTGCGATACCTTATTCCGATCTGGATATTCCGATCGTACATTGCGATCTGGGATTCCGACGGGTTTAAGGGATCTTTGAGTCGTTACTCTGCCAAATTTGTTTCAGCCATATTCCGATCTGAACATTCCGACGGCACATTGCGATCTGAGCATTCCAATTTGACATTCCGATCTGGCATTCCGATCTGGGCATTCCGATTTGGACATTCCGATTTGACATTCCGATCTGAGCATTCCAATTTGACATTCCGATCTGGACATTCCGACATGTATTCCGATGGATATTTTGTTTGAGTAATTTTTAGACTTAGCCAATATCTAGACTAGTTTCGGAACATAGTTTACACGAAGATTAAAATTTTTTGGTCAAATAAAATCAAATTTTTTCCCTACTAGTTTTTGGCTATTTCTAACTCAAATTCAAAATTTGGCGATACAAAATTTTTCGGCTTACCGTTTTGTCAGACTGAGGAATTTATTGTCGGACTGAGAAATGTTTTTTGAATTTTCAAAATTTCAACCACAATCAAATCACAACACATCCACTAAGATCAGTAATCCATACACATCATATCCTCTTCGAGACATCCGTTCAATGGACATCTTCGTGGATTCAACACCAACAACGTCCATGACTGAGATGAATAAAGAGAAGATGCAGAATCCAGAGGTTCAGACAAATAAAGAGACTCCAATCAGTAAACCTTCTAACAAGGATTCTCCAACCAAAACCGTTCATGCAATCAAATACAAGATGTCGAAAGCAAAAGAAAGATGCATGGAACACATAAAGTTACTTCAGTCACACCTTCAGGTTCTTTCAAGAGAAGACCTAAAAGGCACTCGTCTTGAAATTGGATTCAAACGGGTATTCTTTCTACTATTTGGTCAAGATGTTGAGACATTCATCAGAACGATGCTACTTAATGTGGACCATCTTCAACAAGAACTTGACAGAGACGATTTTCACGAGAATATATCCATGGAGGTCCTTTTAGCTCTCAACAATCAGTTCCAGCAATTCATTGACTCACATGGCTTATCCAAAAACGATCGAGAGTTCACAAGCACATACTTTACCAAATATACTATCGTAGATCTTCAAGTGTTCAAAGAGACACTTCTTCAACATATGAGCAATATAAAGAAGTCAATTGCTGAAAGAACACGCCATCAAAGGCACTTTCAAAGAAGGGTGAATCAAAGACTGATGCAGACGAAAGAGAGCACTGTCAATATAGATCAAGCATTGGATGCTTCTTCGGTTGATACAAAGAGCAGCGGGACAGAATCAGAAACGCAGCATATCAGTACCAGCTCAGGGAATGATCAAACAACCAATGATGCAGATATCAGACCCATTTATGATGATAAGCCAATGGCTATGGTACATTTAAATGTTGAATACGATGTTTCTCAACATACTGAGCAATCTGAACCCATTCTTGACACGTATCTAGTGGAAAAGGTTGATAGCAATACCACACCTGATTCATCAGATACGAGTACTAATGGAGGAGAGACTTCTCAGGATGTTGATTCTAAGATTCACGAGCTTGAAATTCTGTTAGCTCAGAAGACTAAAGATTTTGAGGATGCCAAACTCGATTTTTCAAAGAAAAATAACAAATTTGAGGCTTACTTTGAAAAACTTGAAAAAGCAAATGTTGTTCTTGAACCAAAATTGGATCGTAAGATTCAAGATTTTAATGTGGAAAAAGAACATTTTGTGAAACAAATAAATTTGTTAGAATCAAAGTTGGCTTCTCAAAATCCAAGTCCTCCGCCTGCTTCACGAACTGAAATATCTGTGCAACCTATCGACACTGTAGACAGTAATGACGCGACTGCTGATAACGACATATTTGATAATATGAACATTAAGTTAGAACAACATGTCGCTAAATTACTTCTACAAAATGAGCAATTAAAAGCTCAGATTCAGGAAAAGGTTTTTGCACTTACTGCTGTGAAAAATGAATTAAGGAAGTTGAAAGGAAATAGTGTGGATACAAAGTTTGTAAAACAGTCTGTCTTGGGGAAACCTCCTTCTCAACAAATCAGACCTTGCTCAGTTGCTAGACAACCGAATGCATTTCAGTCTGAACGACCTAAAACGTCAAACCCGAGGTTTGCCTCCCAAGCTGACATGCGTAGCAATTTGTCAAAACCAGTCACTCCACAATCTAGATCCTCCTTAAGAAAGACTGTATCTGCTAAACCCGATCACATGAATGCTTCAAGAAACTCTAGATTTAGCTCCAAGAACATGCCTAGGCGTAGTTCAAATGACGTGGGTCACAAAAGCTATCTAGAGGATGCTAAAAACAATACACAAGCAAGAGATAGGACCAAACCACAACCTAGGAGAGTTGTTCACACATCTAGGAATTCTAGACCCTTCTATGATGTGCACAATTCTGCAAACCCTAGGAACTCTAGAGCCTTCTCAGATGCTAAGCACTTTGTTTGCACGAAATGTAACAACTGCGTGCTTAATGCCATTCGTGATGATTGTATCACTAAAGTCCTGAACAAGGTGAACCAAAAAGCTAGAGCACCTCAGAGACGGAACCCTAAAGGAAATAGGTTTTCTCCAACTAAGTCTTCCACTGTGCATGAGAAAACTATGTCTCCTCGACCTTGTCTTAGGTGGATACCAACGGGTAGAACCTTCAAAACAATAGGTCTTAGGTGGGTTCCTACTGGAAAGATATTTCCCTCTAGCTCGACAAAGGTTCAAGGTGAACCCCCACATGGTTCTCATCAAGATATCGCTAACCCACATGCAAGCATACAAACTACTGATGAAAGTGTAGGTAATAAAGTAAAGGTTCAACAAGAACACAAAGGTTTTCCATATTCATACCGCTTAACAAAAGACACTCTCAGAGTTTGGTTGCTGAAGAAACAGATATCAGAGAAACAAGCATCTCAGGGGCTTCTAAATTAAGCTTCTACAATGACTTACAGTCACATATCAGGCCGTAACTCGAACGTCAAAGAAAGGGAACTTTATCTCTTCAACGATAAGTTACCCTCAAAACGAGAAATTCATATTTCTCGGTCACGAGCTTCTAATAAAACTATTCAAAAGTTTTATGCTCGTGTATATGGCTTATAGTCAAATTACAGATTGTAACCCGGGCTCACAAGATAGGAAAGTTCATCCCGAGTATGACTTATCCTCAAAACGAGAAATTCGATTTTCTCGGACACGAGCTTACATTAAAACTATTCGAAAGTTTTAAGCTCGTGTATATGAATTCTAAGCGCATCACAGCTTAGGACTCGAACCTCAACTAAGGAAAGTTTATCTCGGACGATAACTTATCCTTCTCAACGAGAAAATCATATTTCTCGGTCATGAGCTTCTCATAAAAACATTCAAAGTTTTTAAGTTCATGAAAAACGATTTCTAAGTAAATGTCAGCTTAGACCTCGAACTTCAACTTAAGGAAAGTTTATCACGGATGATAACTTATCCTTCACAACGGGAAATTTATTTTTCTCGGTCATGAGCTAGTCACAAAACAATCAAAGTTTTAAGCTCATGAAAAACGGACCCGAAAGGGAAGTGTACGTTTCAGTGTGCTTTCCCTAAGAAATAGAAGAAAAGTCTTCTATCCTGATTATTTTAAAACCGTTGAACACAATTTTTCAAGAATTTCTCAAAAGGTTTTTCTAAATCTTTCAAAATTGTGTGTTCAACACTCCCTTCCTCATATGTGGTTTTCATATCTCAAAATTGTCATATGTTATTTTGATCAATTTTTGAGGGGGAGCGTTTTAAAATCAAGCCTTTTAATGTTGTTGGGTACATCTCTAAAATTTTCATATTTTATGTATCCAACACATTCCGAAAATGTGATTAAATCTGTCATATATATTATCGGTAAAGGCATCTCCACTCCGTACCTCAACATATTTTGTGGTGTCGTTTTTCTAAAATTTTGTCAAATTTTGTCTCAAGACACACATATATTGTTGAGGGCGAGCAACCCGACTGAAAATGTTCCATGATTCATGCGTGCACACATGTTTCTCTCCCGTCGATTTTTCTGAAAATGTCAAATTTTAATCAATTGGTATCTCTAACATTATATTTTTATCTTAGAGATAGGGGGAGAAAATGTGATTAAAATGTAATATATCGCAACATGTGATCTTAAAGACTCAAGTGCAACTCTTTCCTTCACATGCCAAACTATTTCGTATATCGATGCATGTGTGTAGGGGGAGCTTTTCGGAAATGTAAAACTTTCAAGTGTTAAAAGTTTTGATTTTTATCAAACACTTTGAATGGTTTTCAATGGTTTATGGTTACGATCTATACCCAAAACAACCTACTATCCACGACGGAACGATGGAGTCAAAAGGTAGTTTAGGATAGGAAACTAAGTCCTATGATCCAACCAGAACCGGAGGGATCTACCCAAGGACATTCCATAGCTATAAATAGTTGTCCTTAGGAAAGATGAGTGGAATGAAGATGAATGCGGACCAAGTACTTAAGTTAGCACTGGAACAATCACAACAAGGTGCTAATGATGACGTATTGGTAAGCATTGAAGGAGTTGAATATTCTATGCAACTTAGACAGAAACCGGGTCAATACATCTATTGAAGACAAGTCATCATGGACCCAGTGATGCAATGCACAACCCTTCCCAGCCATTCGAGTTTCTCTCAAAAGAAACTTGTCTCATTGTCACGGAAATCAACACGTATCTATTGACTTTCTCACTCCGAGTCAGTTAATATTGAAAAGGTGGCAGTCTGCTCCAGCCTCCGATTACCAAAATGTACTTATTGAGTCTAGAGCCAAACGAGATCAATCTATCATCTCATTAGGACACAATCGAGTCCTACGCATTATCCTTATGATATTGCCAGAACATCTGAGTGATACGATTCACAATGAAGATGGAAATCCTGCTTGAGCCAGCATTAAACAAGCTCATGGTAGGTAACTTGTGCGATTCTACACGAATCAAACTTGTGAGAACTGGAAAGCAACTAAGTTTCGATTCTTAATTGATTCAAACTTGATTCCAGGTTTCTTCGCAAAATCCGTGTGATCTTGCCAGAACATTCAGAGTGACACTCTTTAGTGTTCACAGTGACGAATGGAAATCCTTCCAGTGTCAACATCAAACAACACTGCGGTAGGTAACATGCAAGATTCTTATGAATCGAGCTTGTGGCAAACTGGAAAGCAACAATGGTGCGATTCTTATAGAATCAAACTTGTTCCAGGAATTCTGAATTGACGACTCTAATCAAACGGATAACCGTATCCTTTTTGATTCACTCTTTACGTTCGCAGTCTGCTTTGAGACGGTCGAGTAAAGAGAACTGGCTACTACCGCCGGGAAACACTGTCAAGGAGATTCTTAATCGAATCTACCCGATCACAGGTACGGTATCTAATACCGTCTAAACGGTCTTCACCGACCGGAGGTAAAACGCTACCGAGTTAGGATGAAATGTTCAAACCCATTTTATCCGTGTCTATATATGTTGCTGCATATCAAGAAGGTGGTGTAGCTGTGCAACCGATGTCGATTCAGAAGTCACAAGAGCACAAGATGGCGATAATCAAGATACCTAAGAATGTAAGAATGTAATAGGTCATCTTAGTAACAAGGAGCACAGATGAAGATCTCAAGCACTCAAAGTCAAATGACAAAGGCTCAAGATAAAGATCACGAAAGCATGAAGGAACAAAGCTGTTACAAACAAGATCAAGACCAAGATACAAGACCAAAGCAGGAAGATCTCCTCTACAAGAATGTATTCACTCAACCATCTTAGGCTTTTTAAGCTTTTTAAGATGACCGATACATTGGTCGAGATTGTTAGCCCTATATTTTATATAGTCGAACAAGAATGTAATAGGTCATCTTAGTCGTTAAAGGTCTTGTATTGTAATAGGTTAGTCGGGAAAACCGGGCTTGGACTTTAAGCTAATATTGTATAAGTTAGGGGCGTAAGCCCAAAACAAAGCCAAGCCCGGCCCAAGTCACTTAAACCCACGGGCCATAAGCCAAGGGTATATATACCCTCTTCCATGTGTGGAAGAGGGTGTTGGTTCATTTTACTTTCTCTCTCTAGTAAACTTAAACCTTCCAAATTCTCTCTTGTTTCTCTCTCTACTTTCTTCTCTTTCTCTCTCTAAATATCTCTTCTAACTCTTGTGTTATGGATTGAATAGGATTAACAGGTGTTTATATTAGCTTATTTTACATTGGTTAAATGTTTAAATATGAGTTGAAGGAATGGTATGCTTAAGGTGTGTACTTTCAGTTTCATCAGGTTCTTGGGTCAAAATGAAATTCGGTGGGATACAAAATGAACAAAAAATGAGGTTGTGTGAGATTCAAAAGAAACAATAAAACAACACCTTCGAATGGCATGCTTAAGATTTGTGCTTAAAAGCTTTCGCATGTTTTACTCATTCGAGCTATTTTTTGTTTTTAGCATTGGTCATATTAGTATATCCATGTAAAAGAGTTTTTCAAACAATTTGATGGTTCGAGCATATGGGTCAGAGCATACCATTATTGGGATATGCTTTCGGGAGATAACGATATGCGCATTCATATTTGTATCAATATGGACATGTAACACCATATAGATAGAATAAGATAACTAGCCTCACTGTTTGTATAAATATAATGAAAATAGGGAAAATGATGTCCTACTCAATCTTAAGTAGAGAGAAATATCAACTATTTGATTGTGAGATCTCATGTGGATGTTTCGTGATTATTTGACTCTATTGCAGAATGTATCGGGTTTTTTTTTGCTAAATTTCAGTATGTGTCCTTTCCTTATTAGCTTATTTTAAACTAGCACCCTATATCAGTGGTCAATTATCACGTTGCTTTGAATATATGTGGTAGTAAATGTTAGCCTTAAAACGTGTGTGACTAACGGAATTACATTAGTTTCATAGCCAGGACTTGCATGGACTAATATTGTCATATGTAATAGTCCAAGTCCCGTGCTATATAAACCCCTCCATACTTCTATGGAGGGGTGAGGCTTATCATTTCCTTCTTATCTTTCTCTCACTAGAATAAACACACTTTTCTAGTTACTTGTTTCTCTCTCTAAAATGGCTAAACACTACTTCTATCCTCCCCGACCTCCGGATCGAACCCGTGTTCATAGTGAATCCATGTTAACAATTGGCATCAGAGATAACCGAGGGTGTTTCGTGTTTTTGATTCGTGGTTTTGTTAGTGTTTGTGTTTGTGTTCGTGCTTGATTCTTGGCTGGTTCTATTCTCGTTCAATTTTTTATATATCCGATGAAATCATGCCTCTTTATCAAATATAAAACACGATCTTTATCCACTTTTCTACCATTTTTTTATCATGCCTCTTTATCAGTTAAGCCAATCTTTATTCACTACTTATATCCTGTTCTTGGTTCCATCAATATCCTTTGTCCTTTTTTATTCTACCTGTTTTTTTGTTTTTTTGTCCCATATCAATTAACTGATCATTTATTTGGGAAAAGGACAAAAATTACAAATATGGCATGTTCCACTATTTTCGCCTGTATAACCCCATTCCGATGGTGTGTTACGATGGGATGATACTTGCTTCGTCCCGTTGGCAACTTTTGGATATGATCGCATTGATTGCGATGGATGAATACGATGATTCGTTGCGATGACTCGTTGCGATGGACTCGTTGCTATGAGTCGTTGCGATGGACTCATGTTGCGATGGAATATAGTTGACTGCGATGGGTTCTTTTGATAGACTGCGATGGATAATATTTATGAACATTGCGATGGTGAGTTAAGATACATTACGATGGATGTTTGAACTCATTGCGATGGGTATGTGGTACCATTACGATGGGATGGTATTTTTATTGCGATGGGTACTTTTGATACATGCGATGACTAGTTTTTTTTTTGAAAGACAATGCGACATAATAACATAAGTTTTTATTTCTGAAAAACTTATGACCTAACCAGAAACTCATCATCTCACCGAGTCAACTCGGTAACTACCGAGCTGACCGCGTCAACTCAGTGAGTCGAAAATCTCATCAAACAAACACCATCCTTTTAACTCCCATCAACACCAACTTTATCAAACTAACCCATCGACACCTAAAACCCATCTCATCTAGACTCATTTAACAAACATAAAAAAAGATCTCAGAATACAATCGTATATTGACATGCATGTCAAGATCTTTAAAGATCATAACCCACGAAATCATCATCACTGATCTTTTTAGATGCAAACCATTTTTTTCGAATTTAAAGAAAGTCAATTAACAAATCTGTTATTGCGTTACTTTGATTCGATGACTGAAAACTGCATTATCAAATTTAACCAAACCTACCCGAGACCTTGTAATAAGATCTTGAAGCCTCGACCATGCCGTACTTGGTTCAAACAGCTTATGAGCATTAAGAAAATAAAAGGGGTGGTGCTGTTTATTGGTGTGGTAGATGATATGCTTGTAGTATATGGGAGATTTGGTATTGAGTTTTGTGATCTGAGTTTACAAGTAAGATATGGGGATCGGCTGATAAGATAGTTGTATTTGGGTTGAGAGATCAGAAAAGTGATGGGGGCGGAGTATCCTAAATGTGATTAGGGTAATCGTGAGTGAATTTAGGGTATAGAAAGACAATTTATATCCCAACCAATCTTGGATCGGGTTATGATGTTTAGTAACTGGGCCTTTGATGTGTGATGACCAAGTCTTGCAAGTTCACTCAAAGATTTACTCAATTTACTTGGCCGTGTATATTAGTACATATCTTGATATTGGACTTCTTCATTTATGGTATTGGCCCGCGAGCTGTTGCATAATGGACCATGTTAAGATATATTTTTGATTATGGACGGATAGAAACTGATATTGGGTCACGTATTTATTGGTGGGTGGAGTATGATGTGCGGATAATGAGTGTATCGTGAGGTCGATCCGCGCACCAGTTGGGTATGTGGCTGATTTTGGGCCGAAAAGTCAAGTTAGCTAGAAGACGTTGATGACTTCTCATTTCTTTTAGTCAACGTTAGTTTCTAGTTAACACACTCAAACAAACACAATAAACACAAGACAAAAACAAATAAACACCAAAACGATCCTTTATGATTCACTGAAAATTGTCAAAACGGCTAGTATTCGGGCAAAGTAATGTCAAGTGATTACGAAGTAGATTTGGTATTTACTATTTGAATTTGAAGTGGAATATCACGAAGGCGTTTACTCAATTCATCATCGAGCCTCTTTCACCTCTTCTATCGACTGATAATTCGCTTCAGCATTTATGATTGAGACTTGATTTATCTAGTTTCCACTGTCAAGGGGTGGATGGTCGACGACATGGACAACTATCACTTAAGGAGTTACGTTGTAGTGCTCCGTGTCACACTCACCTAGAGTTGTGGATATTTCAAGAGGTGTTTTACATCTTATACTTCGCTCTTCTTTTATTTATAAGGTACTAAGAGACGTTTCTCTGCACCGTTCGTCAATCAACACAAGTGCTAAGCATAAGTAACAAATTTGGGGGATTGTACTTCAGTTTCAAGTTTGGAATATCGGATTTACTTCACCAGTGGTCACTACAAATAGCCGAAAGAATACGAGGTAGGTAAGTTTAGCCAGAGAGTACAAGAGTAGAGATGTGATCAGCAAACAATTCTCACGAGCAACTTGAGCTACAAAATGTCAACAAAGACTTCTGCTTCAGGCACAAACATCTCGCGATTCTGATTGTGCTTGTCAAATGATGCTCCCGAGTATTCTTAACCGCCATTATCTTGACATGAACATCTCACGATTCTGAGCGTACACGTCAGATGATGCTTCCGAGTGTTCTTAACCATCTTTCTCCTGATAAGAACATCTCGCGATTCTGAGCGTACACGTCAGATGATGCTTCTGAGTGTTTGTCACCATCATACTTTCGACAAGAACATCTCGCGATTTTGACCGTAGACGTCAGATGATGCTTACGAGAGTTTGTCACCATCATGTGGGAAAAACTTGTACTTTGGAGACTTAGTTCCCACTCTTGAGTACTTAGTTCAACTTCCAGGGGGAAGCATTCTACAAGCGTGAGAAGATTTGTTGCTGATTTCTTACATGTTCCCCCAAACACATTATCATGAAGACTAAAAATGTCAAGGTAGCAGTTACTTGGTGGGGTTTACTTCTTCTTCTACAAAATTCCGTTGTGCACTTTAAAAGTCAACGAAAGAAGATTGCTCAAGCTACAGATTCTGCTCAAGACAGGGATATTGGTTTGGGGGGAAGCTGATTCAGAAGCTTCGTCAAATAGAAGTCTATGAAGAAAGCTTTTCAAGACATGTGGTATGAATTGGGGGGAAGTTAATCCAGTTCATACATGATACAATGGTTCCTCAACAAGCAAAGACAAAGAGGATTCAAACTGGGGCATAAGTTTTTCTAGAAGACTTGAAGACAACGATTGTTGGGAATAAATTATAGCCAGTCTACTTGAGCGCTGACAAGAGTAAAACAAGCGTTGACAGGAGTAAAACAAACGCTGACAGATCAAGCGTTGACAAGACAAAGTCAAGCGTTGATGCATTGAAGACAAGCACTGATGGAAGGATATACTCTACGCGTTTATTGTATTCTAGATTACTTCTAGTAAAGATAGGAACAACAATGTATTTTCTATATTTATCTTTACCTAGAATATTGATACGTAGATTATTGTACAAGGCTTCTTATGTCTATAAAAGAAGACCTTTAGGTTAATGTTCAATATAAGTTTTCATACGTAAACTACTTTCATTGTAAGCAAGTTTGATATCATTAATCAAAGTGAAAGTTTGTTTACATCTTGTATGTTCTTGTTTAAGTGTTAATTCCGTATAACACTTAGATTGTCATATACATATACAAAGGTTTCTCTAAGTGTATTACTTGATCTAATCTAGTATACATAAAGCTAAATCGATCTAAGTTTGGGATCAACAAGTGGTATCAGAGCTTGTTGAGGAACTTTTGATCTTAAAGAACACAAGAACCCTAAAAATCACCAAAACCCTAATTTTCTTAAAACCCTAACAACATCATGTCAAATCCAGAAATAACCTCCTCCTCCTCACCTTTGCCAAACATCAAGATTCCCATGCTTGATGCAACCAACTTTGAATTGTGGAAATTCAACTTTGAGCAATATCTAGGGATCTATGACTACACACTCTAGGAGATTATTGAATATGGAAACACATTCAATAAAGCTCAAAAGAATGCTAATGCCATTGCTGCAAGAACAGCTGTTGCTGGATGTTCAGAAGCAGATAAGAAAGAAAAGCCTGATGACGGTAGAGCTGTGTCTGCTGAAGACATAGCAAAGAAAAGGGTTGACACGAAAACCCTAAACATTCTGAAAGTCTCTTTGGGACAAGAGAACCAGCATAAGTACAGAGGTTATGAATCTGCTAAGGACCTTTGGGTAGCTCTTGAAGTTTCATATGGTGGTAATGAAGATACTAAGGAAGAGAAGAAGAAGCAACTCATGCATGATTATGCTATTTTCAAGGCTCAACCTAATGAGAAGCTTAGCAGTGTGAGAAGTAGATTGCTTGACATTACAAGCAAATTGTCCTTCATGGGGACACAACTTGGTGATGTTGACATCAATGCCACTTTTCTTAAGAGTCTTTGTGAGGCATGGAAGATTGAGGCAAGATCTATACTTGCCAACAACACTCACAAAAGTTCTACTTTTGATGATATCTACAACAAACTGAGGTTGTTGGAAGATGAAACTCTTTTGGAGCATGGAAGCAAGTCTACCAACAGTAACATGGCCTTGTTTTCTCATAGTGAAGGTTAATTCAATCAGAAGGACTCTTACATGCATCCAGTTACTGGATCATCATGTGTCAACGCTGGAACATGTCCTGTCAACGCCTCATACTTAGAAGCTGACACATACAAAAGTGACTCACCAAGAGTTAAACCTGCTGGTTTGGATATGGATACTGTATGTGCTTATATTGCTTCTTTGCCCAATGGTTCAGTGATTACATATGAGGACCTTGAGCAGATAAGTGATGAGCACTTGGAAGAGATGGATATTAAGTGGAACATGGCTCTTGCTAGTATAAGAGCAAACAGGTGGAACAGAAGGTTTAAGAAGAAGATGACCTTCAATGCAAAGGACACAGCTGGATTTGATAAATCCAAGGTTGAGTGCTACAACTGTCATCGTATGAGGCACTTCATGAGGGAATGCAGATCTCCAAGAAGATCTGATGCTGGCAAACCCTCAAGTCAAATTGTTAAAGCTCAAGATCCTAAGACCATGGTTGCAGTACAAGACATTGATGGTATTGGATGGGACTAGAGCTATTTGGCTAAGAATGGGGAAGAGGATAAAGCTTTGGTTGCTGAGATAAAAGAAGAAGAGCATGTTCAATATGCTCTCATGACACACTCCTCCTCTTCATCTGATAATGAGGTATACGATGATGCTTTTTGTAGTAAAGGTTGTAGGTTAAATACTGAGAGACTTAACAAAGAGGTGTTAAGATTATTAGATGATATGAGTACTAAGAGATGCAAACTGTCTAACTATCAACTAGCTCTCACTCAAACTGAGAAGACAGTTTCTGAATACAAGAAAATGGAATTTGATTTAAAAGATAAAATAAATATCTTAAAACATGAGTTGAATGCTAGTAATGATATTAGGAGTATCATGGAAAGGGTTAATGGTGAGTTACAGGCTAAGTTAGATGAGGCCATTAAGAATAAAGATAATGTTGGCCTTAAAATTCAAAGGTTTGATAAGGCCACACAAACCCTAGGTGAATGTGTGAGTAAACAAAGGGATCCTAAGGACATGACTGGGATTGGGATGAAAGACTACTCTGTGGTTCCACCACCAGCTGGTGACTTCTATGGTGTCCAACAAAAGGACCTATCTTGGACTGGTTTACCAGAACTCCAAGAGGAGGAATTCATTCCTCCACCAAGAGTCATTACCCCAGTTGAAGAGTATCAATAGAAGTTGACTGACTTAAATGAATGGAAGAAAGCCAACCCTACCTTATTTGTTAAGGGTGGCTTGTTATGTGAAAGTCCTAATGAGTCAACTCCCATTAAGGTTACAAACCCAATCACTGGTAAGGCTGTTGATCTTGGCTCAAACACTGTTAGAAAACCTAGCATTAAGTATGCAGAGATGTATATGAATACTAGGTCACCTAAGAGCCAAGTTAGTAATGATGGAACATGCTTCTTCTCTTCTAGACCTAGGGTTGTGTCTAGAAAAGCCTGTTACACTTGTGGTAGCTTTTCACATTTAGCATATAAGTGTGTCAACGCTCCCAAAGTCAACGTTGTTAGAAAGTCAAACGTTATCAGACCCAAACCTTGTGTGCAGCAAAGTCCACAAGTTGTTAGACCTTCCCCATTCTTCACTAGAGGGTCTAACACTCATGGACAAAGACCATTTCAAAAGACAAATACTTGGTCTAACAGACAATGGGTTTCTGTAGCAAACCCTAGGTTCAACGCTGACAAGGGTAATTTCAGCGTTGACAAGACCAAATCCAACGCTGACAGAAACGTGACCAGACCTAAATATTTGCAACCACAGGGTAAGGGGTCTAAAGCTTCTTCAAGCTTGACATGGAGACCAAAGAAAGATCAAAACCTTAATGATAATGGGATTTCAATGACCTGCAACAGATTTAATTACATTTCAAAGGTCATTACAAAACCTATTGGGGTTAACTGGGTATTTCATCCAAAGAAGGATGATCAAGGGGTTGTTATGAGAACCAAGTCTGTTCTTGTTGAACAACCAGATGAATCCAAGTCTGCTAAGGCTTGGGTTCCCAAAGAAAACTAACTTGTTTTCTTTATGTGCAGGACATTTAAAAACAGGTCAATGATTATGGATATTGGGATAGTGGATGCTCAAAGCACATGACAGGGAAGGAAGATTATTTAACTAACTTCACTCCTATTAAGGATGGTGATAAGGTTTACTTTGGAGGCAGATATGGTACTATCACAGGAAAAGGAACACTTCTCACCAAGAACTTGCGTTTTGAAAACGTATTTTTGGTAAAGGAACTTGATTACAATCTTTTTAGTGTATCACAAGTTTGTGATAACAAAAATAAAGTTCTGTTTACTGATACTGAATGTTTGGTGTTAAGCAAGGATTATAAGATCCCTTATGAGAAATATATTGATTATAGAACACCTAGACATAAAGACATACATAATGTGAATCTGAATGAGATTAGAATGAATAGCAATATGTCATGTTTTTATGCTAAAGCTTCAGTAGATGAGAGTAATTTATGGCACAGGAGACTAGGGCACATAAACTTTAAAAATATAAACAGGCTTGTGAGACTTGGTTTGGTTGATGGTTTGCCTGAAAAGGCCTTCCATAATGACCACTCTTGTGTTGCATGTCTTAAAGGCAAGCAGCACAAGGTCTCATTCAAGTCTAAACAGGTGCATTCTAGTACTAGACCTCTTCACTTGCTTCATATGGACCTATTTGGTCCAACCAATATAGAAAGTTTGAATGGTAAATCATATTGCTTTGTCATCACATATGACTTTTCTAGGTTTACTTGGACTTTCTTTTTAGCTATGAAGAGTGATACAGCTGACACTTTAATTGATTTTATCACTCAGATTGAGAAGAAGACTGGCAATGAAGTTAAAATGCTTAGGAGTGATAATGGTGGTGAATTTAGGAATAAAGTGTTAGATGATTTTTGTGCCAGTAAAGGAATTACTAGGAAATTTAATGTTGCCAGAACCCCATAGCAAAATGGGGTTGCTGAGAGGAAAATAGAACCCTAATTGAAGCAGCCAGGACCATGTTGGCTGATGCTCATTTTCCAATAACCTTTTGGGCTGAGGCTGTTAATACAGCTTGCTATGTTCAAAATAAGGCATTGGTCAACAAAATACAGAACAAAACACCTTATGAGTTACTTTGGGGAAGAAAACCTAATATTGGTTTTCTCAGACCTTTTGGTTGTCATGTAGTTGTGTTAGATACTAGTGATGCCTTAGGTAAATTTAGTGCAAAAGGTGATGAAGGCTATTTCATGGGGTATTCAATGCAGAGCAAGGGATATAGGGTTTATCTTAAAAAGGAAAAACGTATACTTGAAAGAGTACATGTTAGGTTTTTAGAAAGTAAACCTAGTGATCCTGAAAGTGGTCCAAATTGGTTGTTTAACTTAGAACCTTTATCTAGGACTTTAAATTATATGCCTGTCACTAATCCAAACATTGTGAAGGTAACTTCAAATGTTGTGGAAGAACAAGTTGTTGATGTTTCAGGTACACAGGTTCATGAAAAGGTTGGATCACAAGCAGAAAAGTCATATCCTATACAAGAGTATGTAACAATTCCCATATCGACAGATGCTTTTGCTGCTGCTGCTGCTGGAAAAGATAATGGTGGTCCCCAAGTACCACCAGATACAAACATGCATGGTCCTTCAGGCGCTGACAAAGGAAAATCTAGCGCTGACAAGGCCAATTCAGACGTTGATGGCTCAGACGTTGACAACAACAGTTCAAGCGTTGTTAGCCCATACGCTGACAACCAAGGTTCAGGTGTTGACAACACTTTTGCACATCTTTTCTCTTCTACTTTTGAACAGGGTGAACCTTACAATTTATATGAAGAGGTTCATCCTCATGTTGATGAAAGAGAGTCTGATGAAGAAGATATTGGCAACTTGGAGAATGAGATTGAGGACACCAGACTTTTTGAAGGAGGAGTTCTCACTTCTACCATGAAGAATCACCCCACTTCTCAAATCATTGGTGATATTATGACTCCTGTTTGGACTAGAAGATCTCATCAAGGTCTTGGTGGATTCATTACCAATATACACAAGAAGGTTGATACCCCTCTTTTGCAAGCATGTTTGTTTGCCTGTTTTCTGTCACAACAGGAACCCAAGAAGATATTTGATGCTCTCAAAGAACCAAGTTGGGTGGAAGCAATGCAGGATGAGCTTCACCAATTTGCAATTCAGGATGTTTGGGAGCTGGTTGATTGTCCCAGATATGTCAGACCTATAGAGACAAGATGGGTTCTAAGAAACAAGAGAGATGAAAGAGGTATTGTGGTCAGAAATAAGGCAAGATTAGTGGCTCAGGGATATACACAAGAGGAGGGGATACATTATGAGGAGGTCTTTGCACCAGTTGCAAGGATTGAAGCTATTAGGATCTTTTTAGCCTATGCATCCTGCATGGGCTTCACTGTCTATCAAGAGGATGTCAAGAGTGCTTTCCTCTACGGAACAATTGTTGAGGAGGTATATGTGATGCAGCCTCCTGGTTTTGAGGATCTATAGAATCCAGACAAAGTGTATAGAGTCAAGAAGGCTATGTATGGACTTCATCAAGCCCCAAGAGAATGGTATGGTACTTTGTCTACTTATTTAGTGGACAATTGATTCAAGAGGGGCACCATAGATCAGACACTATTTACAAAGAAGAAAGGTAAGGATGTGTTGCTTGTTCAGGTCTATGTTGATGACATCATTTTTGGGTCTACTGATCCAAAGATGAGTGAGGATTTCTCCAAGCTTATGACAGACAAATTCAAGATGAGTGCTATGGGGGAGATGAACTTCTTTCTTGGTTTACAAGTTCAGCAGAAAGAAGATGGTATCTTCATCTCCTAGGATAAATATGTGGCTGAGATCTTGAAGAAGTGTGGCTTTTCTCCACATGAAAAGAGGGCTACTACTCCTATGGATAGAGAACACCCTTGGGGAAAAATTGGAGATGGAAAGGATGTTGATGTCAGGCACTATAGATGAAGGATTGGTTCATTGATGTATCTTACAGCCTCCAGACCTGAAATCATGTTTGCTATGTGTGCTTGTGCACGCCATCAAGTGACTCCCAAAGAATGTCACCTTTATGCTGTGAAGAGGATCTTTAGGTACCTAAGATGTTCAGACAGTGACTATGGAGGTGATAAGTTTGATAGAAAATCCACAACTGGTGGATGTCAGTTTCTTGGGAGCAGGTTGATATCTTGGCAATGCAAGAAACAAACAGTGGTGGCTAATTCTACAACTGAAGCAGAGTATGTGGCTGCAGCTGCTTGTTGTGGACAAGTTTGGTGGATTCAGAACCAGCTGTTGGACTATGGGTATAATTTCATGCATACCAAGATATTTGTTGACAATAACAGCACTTTATGCATTATTAAGAATCCTGTACATCATTCTAAAACTAAACACATAGAAATTAGACACCATTTTATAAGAGATTGTTTTGAAAAGGGTTTAATACAACCAAATAGGGTTGACATAGAAGAGAATGTGTCAGATTTACTAACTAAACCTTTTGATGCTGGAAGGTTTCAGTACTTGGTAACAAGTATTGGAATGATCAATCTCACATAATATGTGTTTTGAAGTCTTTTTGTAAAAGTATGTACAGGATAATGCATTGTTATTGGTCTTTATGAGTATGTAGAATTTCCACTATATTTTTCTAACACTGATAAAGGTTGCTTGAACGCTGATAAGTGTTTTTGTGACGTTGTCAGCAATATATTTGTCTAACGCTGACAAAGCTTTCTCCAACGCTGACAAGTGTTATCGGGGCGTTGTCAGCAACAATGTTAGTTTTGTGGTTTTCAATCTAAATGTGCAGGTGGTGTTAGCAGTATACCATTGGATACAGAGTTGCTTATGGATCATTGGAGAAGCATTTGGACATTTTTTTATTTATGGATGATGGTTGGAATTTTTATTTCCTATCTTGACATACATTTTTTTATGTTCATGCATATTTTTCGCAACATATGTATCATAGTTTAAGGGGAGGTTTTAGGAACCTTTAGGATGTTTGGGTATCCATATGATACTCTTATCACAATTCTAGATTGTGTCCACAGGTGAGTATGAGTTAATTTTACTAAATCATGAGGTACTGTAGCATGCAAAGTTGATATACTATGCATGCTGCCAAAACATTTTTGGCCTAGAATTGGTTGTGGTCTGCTGGGAGACTTGGGAATGATTTTGTCATGGGATTTACCTGGGAGTAACAAGGAATTTTATAAGGTAACTTAGTTGTTAAGAGTTTTGGTTAGCATGGGACACTAGAGGACTGTTATGTCTATCTTGCATAAGCAAGTGTGCATAACTGGACAGTGCTTGCCGCCCTATAATAATTATCAACTTTTTGGTTATCTTCTCTAGGATAAATTACTTTGTTAAGGTCATTTTCATTTTTATAAATTTTTATTTTTGGACGCTGACAAGTATTTTTCCAAGCGTTGTTGTGACCAATTTAGACGCTGACATGGCTTAGGCAAACGTTGACAAGAAAATAGCCGTTGGGCGTTGATGGGTTATTTTTGACCGTTGACACTCAATGGGACCTACCCAGTTGTTACTTTTTGACATATTTTTAGGCCGTAATTTTGGGAGCAGATAACTCTCATTTAATGCATGAGATAAAATTATTCTTTTTTAATATTTTCATGATTGCATTTTGAAAATACTTGCCTATTTTTGGGCCAATCACATGCATTTTCTTCTCTATATATTTGGCTCCTATTTTAAACAGGGTACCTATTATTCTTGTCTAACATAATTTTCTCCTATAAACTTCATCTTTATCAATCATTCAAACAGCTTTCAACAATGGCACCAAAGTTTAAACCATCTGATTTGGAATTGGGGTTCAGAAGTCAACACAACATGGTCGTGTATCTTGAAGCTGATGATACTCTGTTTCCTCAATACACGCAAATGGTGGCGTATTTGAACGCATCCCCACTTAGGTATGCTCTTTCTCATGCTCCACTCATTCCTGTCACACATATTAAACAGTTTTGGAACACTATCAGTTCCTCCACATTTAATAGAGTGACTACATTATCTTCTATTGTTCATGGGAGAACATGGGTGGTTACTGAAGCTTTGGTACGCCAAGCTTTGCATCTTGATGATGCTGATGGTATAACCACCCTCCCATTCCTGAAATAGAACAAGGACTAAGGCCTTTGGGTTATCCTTTTCCTGATGAAGGAACTTTAAATAAATATCATAAACAGGAGTTTCCCCCAGCCTGGAAGTATTTGATACATGTCCTCCTACAATGTTTGAGTCCCAAGTGCACTACACACAATGAGATCAATAGATCTATTGCAAGTGCTATTGTGTGCATTGCTACTGGGCAAAAGTTTAATTATTCTAAAATGATTTTTGAGGGCATGTGTAAAAATAAAGGGAACAAAATGACTTTAGCTTATCCCAGATTTTTACAAATGGTTTTTGATGTCCAAGGGTACTTCACAAGGGATCATGATGATTCTTATGAGATCCCTGTGCAAAAGAAAGCAATTTTTATGAAGATGAACTCACCTCCACATCGTGACCTACCCCTAACCCCAACTATGATTGCTATCATTGAAGCAGCACAACCCTAACAAGACCCCCAACCCCAAATTGACCCAATACCTGAACCATTACCTTCCCCACAACATATGCAAATTGACCAAGAACCCCTCGACGCTGACACGTTAAATGTTGGTGTTGATGTGCCTATTTCAAACGTTGACACACATCCTTCACAGACCCAAACACCCCTTAACCAACCCACATCCACCCAATCCACATCTTCTTCTCCCCCAACACAATATAGGTTACAAAAATGCCAAAGAACTACTGGAGTGTTCTCCTCTAGTGGTCCTAGCCATGTAGCAGAGAGAACCATCACCACAAGTGTGGTTGGTGTTATGGATGAGGCTGGGACTATTGGTTCTGGCTTAGAAGCTGGCCAAGGCAGTCCTACCATATTTAAGACCTCATCCATGCCCAATGAATCTGACTTGGGAGGTCAAATACCCATTTTGGAAGAGGGCAGATTGGAACCAATGACTTTGATGGAATTGACGGCAGTCTGCATGAGCTTGCAAAAGCAAAATGCAGACTTGGTACAAGTTGTCAACACACAAGGCCTTGAACTCAAGCAATTGAGGGAGAGGATTGTTATTTTGGAAACAGCTGAATCAAGGAGAAGGCAGACAAGGGTCCTTTTATCTGAGGAGGATTCTTACAAAGGGGAGGAAGCTGCTACAGAGCCTGTGAATTTGAGTGATAAAGGCTCTCATGAAGCTGCTACAGAACCTTTTGTTGAGAGTGGAGAAGATTCATATGATGAAGAATCTTTGGGCGTAGCTGAAGCCCTTACTGGTTTGAAGAAACAGACAGATTTTGATATGTCTCTAGTTGCTCCTACCAACTTAAATTTGTCATTTACAGCCATGTTGGAGGAAATTTCAAGAGGCGCTGAGACAGGTACTTTGGGCGTTGACAATGCAGATTTGAACGCTGATATGAGTATTTTGGGCGCTGACAAGGCAAAAGTGAGCGTTGACAGACCTGCAAATGAGGTTGATGTATTCCAGTCATCATCCATCATCAAGGAGGTTTTTTCACAGGTATTACCATCTACCTTACCAACAATTGATCCATTAGATAAGGGTAAGGGTATTATGGTAGAAGAGGTTGTTCCAAAGAATGCAGCATAAATTGAGTTTGATAGAAAGTTGGCTGCACAAATTGTGGAACAAGAAAGAAAGGAGGTGGGAGAGTCACCTTTTGTTGTCACTTCAGAAGAGCAAGAGGGAAGTGATGAAGCCAGTTCAGACTCAAGTGTTATGATCATAGAACAGCCAGAAAGACTTGAGTATGGAGATGAGCTGGCCAAGGAGAAATTGAATGAGTTGAAATTGCAGATTGATTTTGATATGCCAGAGGTGGTTCAGTTGTACCATGCTTGGGAAGATAGGTGTATGGAGAATCCACACTTGACCATTTCAGATCAGATATGGGGTTTGGAGATTCTTCTTAGAGTACAAAAGGATTGCAAGGTCATTCTGAAACACAAAGCAAGCAATGTTCTCTCAAATTTGAAAAGGGATAGAAAGGAGTTGTACTTCATGCTGCTCAGATGTCATGGAACAGGGTGGACTTATAAGAAATTGACTGGGTTGACATTTGAAGAGTTGGAATGTAGAGCTTATCCCATTTGGGTTAGAGTGCAGGAAGAAAACACTCTAAGACTTCTTTTTGATGAAAGAAAAGAAGAACTTATAGAGGAAATGGAACTTAAGAAGGCAATGTTTGTTCCCAGACCAATGAAAAAGGGAGTTCCTCTTGAGTTTCCCAAAGATATGGATACATTACATCCAAGTAAAGCTGTTATAAGAAAGAGCCTCAAGCTCTCACCATTAGAAGCTTCAGACATGGTACAAGTGTTATATCTTTGTTTGCAAGTTTTGACAGAGAAGACTTGGTAGACCTATGGAGGTTGTTAGAGGCCAAGTATGTGACTGAAGCACCAACTTCAGTCAATGGAATAAAACTGTGGTCCACATTCAAAAGAATGTGTAGACCAAGAGATGAAGATCCTGCTATTTGGAAGGATCTTGAAGATGACCTCAGTGGTCTTCAATGGAGATTGTATTCAGCTGCTGGTATTTATTATTTGAGTTCTACAAAGTTTGCTGAGTATCTACTTGTAGGTGATCAGTATTTCATGTCCAAGGAAGTCTTGGAGAAGATGAAGAACACACAGCTGGAAATTGATTATTCAAGTGACGTGGCAAAAGATTTGATCAGATTTATTTATTACCAATATGAGAAGGTTTGTAAGATTACTCCTAGTCCTTAATGATTATTCAGAAACTTGATCACTAGAGTAGATATCAAGTTTAGGGGAGGATTGTTAGGAATAAATTATAGCCAGTCTACTTGAGCGCTGACAAGAGTAAAACAAGCGTTGACAGGAGTAAAACAAACGCTGACAGATCAAGCGTTGACAAGACAAAGTCAAGCGTTGATGCATTGAAGACAAGCACTGATGGAAGGATATACTCTACGCGTTTATTGTATTCTAGATTACTTCTAGTAAAGATAGGAACAACAATGTATTTTCTATATTTATCTTTACCTAGAATAGTTGATACGTAGATTATTGTACAAGGCTTCTTATGTCTATAAAAGAAGACCTTTAGGTTAATGTTCAATATAAGTTTTCATACGTAAACTACTTTCAATGTAAGCAAGTTTGATATCATTAATCAAAGTGAAAGTTTGTTTACATCTTGTGTGTTCTTGTTTAAGTGTTAATTCCGCATAACACTTAGATTGTCATATACATATACAAAGGTTTCTCTAAGTGTATTACTTGATCTAATCTCGTATACATAAAGCTAAATCAATCTAAGTTTGGGATCAACAACGATGTCATCCTCAACATTGGAAGCAAACTTAATACTGTCATATTTTTGTTGTATTTGCATTTGTTAGGAACATTGTAAGTAATTCCGTATGTATCCACATTTGGGGAAGATTGTTAGCCTTAAAATGTGTGCGACTAACGGAATTACATTAGTTTCATAGCCGGGACTTACAGGGACTAATATTGTCATATGTAATAGTCCAAGTCCCGTGCTATATAAACCCCTCCATACTTCCATGAAGGGGTGAGGCTTATCATTTCCTTCTTGTCTTTCTCTTACTAGAATAAACACGCTTTTCTAGTTACTTGTTTCTTTCTCTAAAATGGCTAAACACTACTTCTATCCTCCCCGACCTCCGGATCGAACCCGTGTTCATAGTGAATCCATGTTAACAGTAAAAACATGGTAACTAACATTGTTACCTGCTCATTCCTTCTTGCATTTGTTCTGTTTTTTATAATCCATGCATTTTTAATAGATTGATATGGTAAAAGAGGGTTGGGAGGTTACAGATTGAAGATGAATCAATATGTATTAACACATAGATACATGCTCTATCACAACATTAACGAGGATATTTTTTTCATCTTAAATTGTACATTTGTTTCTATATTTATAAAATATTTAACGCGTATAATTTTAATTTGTAGGTTGTGCAAAACCTGCTGCATTTTCTTGATTGCCCTGAACTTCCTTCATTGGCAAGAAAATCCTTCCTCGTCCCACAAATAGACTTCCTAACGATCTAAAAAAATAAGGTAAGTGTACTTACAACTAATTATAGCATATTTTATGTGGCAATAACAAGCTAGAAACATAAATCTCTCTTATCTAAGCATCAGTCGAATGATGTGTTGTATAGATCTTATGTATTAATTGTACATACGTAACTTACATATGTATTTTCCCTGTAGCCTGTAAGAGTGTCAGATTATGAAAATACGGCCGACCCGTGGCAAGAATAAGTACTTATTACACCTTTATCAATATCAGCGGGGCTTCGGGTTTACTAATTTCACATCATCAAATTAAATAAAAAAATGAAACCTTAACAATTTTGATCAGTGATAACTGTTACTGATATGCAGGTTATATGTGTCCTCGGTTATGGTTTGGTGGTATCATTCAACGTTCCGTTTGGTAAGTTGTGATAATAAGTCATCCATCAGGGTGTTTAGCTTTGCAGAATTAAGCGTCCGTAGCACTAAAGGTGTAAATTTTTTTATATTCGTTTATTATTTAGTACCAAGGGAAGTTAAGCACAAAGATATGTTTTCTTAGTATTTCCTTTATAAAAAAGACAATATTTTTTTCCATTATGTTATTAAGACCATAACGCTTCTTTTCTCAGTTTTGTTTTTCATAAACATTCGGCCATATTTTATCTATAACAGCTCAAACGGGTAAAAAAATGAAGTGCGCATTGGATATCAGGATTGGGTCAAAAGGGTGAGAGCTTTTTATTTTTCTTAAACTCGATATGAAATATGTCAAGTGCATAAAATTTAAAGAATTTTTTGTTTATCTTTATACTTTGATAAGAATGGTTCACTTTTAGGTTAATATAAGCCATGCTGGATTTCATTTGAAAATAACATTATTTGACTCTTCCTGCTTTAGATTGTTTGGGGCTGTTTGGCGTAACATCATCTTTTTAACACATCTTAATGAAAACTACGAACATATTGATGTTACAAATTAGGAAAAAAACGTTCGTCATTGCATGCAGAAGTATTTCCAGGTATTGACGTCACACACCAGGAAAGAAAAAGGTTTGAACTAATAAACAGAGCTAACAATAGATCTGCATTTCGTTTATCACGATTAAAATACATCTGCGTGCTAGGAATAAACACAACCCGAAAGAAGCATCTGATTTTAAAAAGAATCTTGATCTATAGGAAATTGAAAGTGTAATTGAATAATTTTGACATACTTGCTAGCCTGATTATTAATACCACCCGATACCTCGATTAAAATACACCTTTACTCACCATAGTCTTATACTTTCAGCATGGGTTTGCTGCAAAGCTCACGAGAATTTTGTAATTTAATTGTGGTATTGGAATCAAAAGCATCTGTTGCTGCAAACGTGGACAAAGTTATGCATGTGCTGGAGCTATTAAAAAGGCCGAATTTTTGTCAACTAAGGTAAGATATTGCCATATGTTGTAGAATTTTTTGTATCGGATTGTCGTCAACTATGGTGTTTTGAAACAAGTTGCTAACAACTAACTCACATGAGATGCATAAAAACTCAACGCATTAGAACTTCACGGTTGGAGATTACTAAAGTTTGGGAGAAGGTTACCAAAAGAAACTGTTTACCACTGGTCGGTTTTGGTTTTCATTTTCATGTTACCGCGGTTATTCAAACCAAACCTTAGACGATACAAATGTATGTTTTTAATATTTATCGTTGTGTATATCATTTTTATTACTTATTTTTTGTATCAACTACATCTAAACCAGCCACAAAGGCCCTTAAAATGCTACAAATATTTATCTTGGTATGAATTGGGCCATGTCATATGTTAGCTTTATTTAATTGGTTAATGTAGTGATGCGATCAATCTTAATTTGCTACTGTATACTAATCTACCTTCATATTTTTGTTAGTAAACATCGTGCAAGCTTTTACATGATATTTTCTTAGCAGAAGTCTTGCATAGATTAACTCATTACTTTTGTGTTAACAACAAGATTGTAAAAGTTTGGAAGAAACTATTATCAAAGTGTTGTCTAATTTCATTTTATAATTTCGATTATGAAACCTAATGCTCGGTGTGACTCGATGAATAGTTTGGATGATTAACCGTGAACTGAATCGAGATTAAAGGTTTTTCGGGTACCCACATGCCCGGATAACAGGATAGAGCGGTTCGGAACCTTATACGCGCACATTTTGTAAAGTCTGGTTTTAGACTTTTATCTCATATGTTACGAGACTTTTTATTACATTTTAGTCTTACCTTGAAATATCGTATCGTTAATTATATGCCGTCAAGAAATTCTGCCGCTATGCGCGGGTAATCGCCTAGTAAAGATAAATACCAGAATCAAACATCGGTAGTCCAACATAAGCTCACACACATGAAATATAAGTACTGAAAGGAAACGGACTAAACAATGTCCAAAAGAAATAAAGTAATATATGGAAATGCATAAAGTAATGAAGGCTAAATAGCTTCCATCCAAATGCACAAACACTCAAGATTCTAAGTGCGTCCCTGTGTACCTGCCGTTTGGGAAAATGGAAAGGAAACGGCTGAGCAAGACGCCCGGTGAATGGATATATAACATAGTATGAATGACATAACATAATAAATACTAATAGCAGCGGAAATGTATAAGTCCTGGAAAACCTGGTACATGTTTATAAAACTTGTTTTATAGTTTGAAAAGGTTATGATTTACTTGTGAAATCTGTATTTTAAATTTAGCCAAGAGCCCATATAATTCATGAGGTATCAACGTGCATGAATACTTAGAGGGGTGACCTCATTATGCAATTAGAGGGGTTGCCTCTAATTAAACTGGTCTGGGTAGGAGGGATCAACTCCTTGTGAAGGATGCAAGGCACACACCACATTCACCATGAAAATCCTGAAAAAACATGTAACTAGGATGCACCTATACGCCCCACATGACAATATAAGTAAATGGCCAAACTGAAAAGGGACGCCATGAGCAATCACTTCTTCGTGGGGAAGTCATAACACTGGTGCCTCTAGTGTTATGGTTATGGTACCTCCACAACTAGATGAACTGGCATGCATGTATATATAGTTCAACCATTTAAAATGAAACATAAGCATTCAAAACATATAAAATAACTGGGGAAAACAGATGGCTGCAAACGGGGAATCCTAATCAAACATACGAAGGAATATCCTTACTGAAGGACGGAATATCCGTACCTTATGTCCAGTAGTGAAGCTAGAATGGAAGCTGAACGATCTACTCCGACTTCGCGGATACTACATAAATATGGGACGTGTATGAGTTGTCTGATTACTGAGTGTATTACTGGTTCTGTGTGTTCTTAGCTTATTTTATATGTTCTTATCATGTTTTACTGTTTTAAATGTTATCTTGTATTTATTCATGTTTTACATGTATTCCGATGATATACTTCATGTATTATTGTATTACTATACTTTTTGTGCCTTAATAAGTAATTTTATAAAAATAGCAGGTTTCCAAAAATAGAAAGTTTCCAAAAGTAGAAAGTTTCCAAAAATAGAAAGTTTCCAAAATAAAAAAGTTTCCAAAAATAGTAAGTTTCTTAAACTAGAAAGTTTCCAAAAACAGAAATAAGCTTAACTAATAAGTCTAAAATATAAGCTAGCGCTTATTAGTCATAAGTTATAACTCATGATAATTTATTAGTAAAGTCTATTAAATTAAATACTTAGGCTAAAGTGATTATTAATTAATAATGAAAATGCATGGTTTATTAATTAATAATATATCATGGTTAATTTAATAAAACTTTACCTTATATCAATTAATTAAATTTAGCATCGTTTTTTTATTTAATTAAGTCAAATAAAATACTTAGGTTATGACATGATTTATTTAATTAAATAAAATAACCTAAGTCATGATTTTAATTAATTAATTAATATTGCATGTAAAGTAATCTAATTAATTAATAAATAAAACATTGGCTAACAAAAATATACCCGAGCCCTAAACCCGAGAGAAACCAAACCGAGCACCAAACACCACCCACACAGCCGGCGGCTGATGGTGGTGGCCGGAGGCTAAGCAGCATTGGCTACAGCCGCTGGTTGCCGCTGTTGGGGCCACGGTTCACACCAGCTTCAGTCGGTTCCTTCTGCCGAGCCAAGTACCCATCGACAATGAGTTTGTTCCCACTGTTGCACCAAGGTTCCCCCCGTGGGGCCTTGGTTGCTGCTGCCCGAACCAAAACCACACCGAACCCCCTTGGGGTCTCGGCTGGTGGACGAAAAGTGTACGCCGAACCAAAACAAACCCCAAACAAACCTTTTTCTTGATTACCCCATAATCATAACATGCTTATATTTATGTTTTTAAGATTCGTGTTCATATAAATCAAATAATAATAAAAAGGTTAAGGTTTTGTTTATACCGATTGCGTGGATGAAAAGAGGATTGAAACACGAACACATACACGTAAAAACCCAAGATCAAAATCAACAATCCTTTCCCCTTGGTTCTTGTGGCTGCCGCGGCTAAAGGAAGAAGGAAGGCTAGGGTTTCCTTCGATTTTCTAAAAAACAGTATTATGAAATCCCTGGTGTTAATTGTTTTACTAGTTGGTTTTTAAAATGGGTTGGGCCCTTTACCTTGTCTCTTGTTTCCGTGGATACACAAAGCCCAAAAGGCCAAACCATACAAATTTTCATGACTTAAATATATTACGTATGTGCTCGTGTTTTAAATGTTGTGAATTAAATATTATACGTAATATTCGATGTGCATTAATAATATACGTAATTCTTGTAGTTTAATGTTCGTGACACGTGTCGTATATTTTAAATGGAAAATTTTAATTTATTCGTGTTTTTATGTAGTGTACATGTTCATAGTATTTTATGCGCTTTTACAACTCTTCCACTCTAAAAAGAATAATTCGTCCCCGAATTATAGATAACATAAACTGAAAGAGAACATACCTGAATCAAAACTGGAAATGAGGGTAAGAAGTCCGGATAGACTCCTCCGTTTCCCAAGTGGCTTCCCACTGAGGATGGTCCCTCCAAAGGATTTTAACGAATGAAATCTACTTCTTCTTCATGACTCGCTCTTGATGATCAAGAACTCTTTCGGGTTCCTCGACATAAGAAAGATCCTCACGAATATGCTCGAGCGGATACTGAACCATATGGATAGGATGATAATTGTACCCTATAAGTAAGGACACATGGAATACGTTGTGGACGTAAGATAGCTGCGGAGGTAACGCCAGACGATACGATACCTCACCAACACGTTCGAGAATATCAAACGGTCCGATGAATCGAGGACTGAGTTTTCCCTTGATTCCAAAGCTCTTGATCCCACGCGCTGGTGATACCTTGAGGAAAACATGATCACCCACATTGAAGTACAAATCTCTACGGTGCTTGTCGGCATAACTCTTTTGACGTGCACGAGCTTCCTGCAGTTTCGCCTTGGCGACAGCAACCTTCTCATTGGTCACCTCTATCATCTCCGGACCTTCAAGAATTCTCTCACCAACCTGATCCCAACAGATTGGGGCGCGACATTTCCTGCCATAAAACGTCTCAAACAGTGCACACTTGATACTGGCGTGCCCACTGTTGTTGTATGAAAACTCTACCAAGCAGATACAGTCGTCCCAACTTCATGTCCATTCTAAAGCACAAGCTCGCAACATGTACTCTAGTGTCTGAATGGTACGCTCTGACTGTCCGTCTGTCTGAGGATGAAAAGCCATACTAAGCCTAAGTCTGGTGCCCCAAGCTTTCTGCAGAATTCTCTAGAAACGGGATGTAAAATGAGGATCTCTGTCTGAGATGATACTAGATGGAGTACCATGTAGCCTCATGATCTCCTTTTGATAGATATCCGCCAATTTGCTAACTGAATCATCCTTGCGGATTGGTAGGAAATGAGCGGATTTGGTCAGTCGATCAAAAATTACTCAAATGGCATCATGTTTCCTCTTGGCCTGCCGAAGTCCGGTGACAAAGTCCATGGAGATCTTGTCCCACTTCCACTCTGGAATTTCTAATGGTAGTAGTAAACCACTAGCTCGTTGATGCTCAATATTAACCTGTTGGCAGGTAAGACATTTGGAGACAAAGGTAGCAACATCCTTCTTCATACCACTCCACTAGAAATGCTGCTTGATGTCATGGTACATCTTGGTGGAACCATGATGAATGGAGAATGGAGATCTGTGAGCTTCAGTCAGCAAGGCCTCCCTGAGTGTAATGTCATCTAGAACACATAGTCTAGTGCCCTGCCATAAGATACCGTCATCATCTACACGAAACTCCGTCTGCTGGTAGATGTTCTAAATAATCGCCCAGATTTCACCGTCATCTTTCTGAGCTTCCTTGATCCTAGAGAGTAAGTCTGGCTCAACTCTAAGATTAACCCAGTAGCCATGCTGTCCATGTACCATAAACTCGATGTCTAATGGTAATAATTCACGTATGATTTCTTCTTCTATCTTAATGCCGTTAATCATGCCTGACTTCCTCCTGAGAGCATTTGCCACTACATTCACCTTGCCGGGATGATACTGAAGATCGATGTAATAGTCCTTCAGCAGCTCTAACCACCTTCTTTGCCTCATGTTCAGTTCTCACTGGGTGAAGATATATTTAAGGCTCTTTGTGATCTGTGAAGATATCACATGCTTCTCCATACAAGTAATGCCTCCAAATCTTCAGTGCAAAAACAATTGCTGCAAGCTCCAAGTCATGGGTAGGATAGTTCTCCTCATAAGGTTTAAGCTGACGTGATGCGTAAGCAATCACTTTCCATGTTGCATGAGAACACAGCGAAGACCCTTCCCTGAAGCATCACTATAGATCTGAAATCCACCTGTGCCAAATGGGAGAGTAAGAATAGGTGCAAATACCAAATTCTGCTTGAGTTCTTCAAAGCTCTTCTCTCGTTCATCAGTCCAGACGAATTTCTCCCCTTTTCGCATCAGCTTAGTCAAGGGCAAGGATAAACGTGATAAATTCTCCACAAACCTGCGGTAATAACCAACTAAGCCCAGAAAACTACAAACCTCTGTCGCTGACGTCGGTCTTGGCCATTTTGTGATAGCCTCAACCTTCGCATGATCCATGGTTATTCCTTCTGCGGTTACGATGTGGCCTAGAAATGCCACTTTGCTCAACCAGAATTCAGACTTGGAGAACTTGGCAAACAACTGCTTCTGGCGAAGTATCTGTAGTACTGTGAGAAGATGCTCTTCGTGTTCCTCCTTGGATTTGGAGAAAATCAAAATGTCATCAATGAAGACGATAAAAAACTTGTCCAGAAACTCATGGAAGACACGGTTCATCAGGTTCATGAAGACTGCTGGAGCATTGGTAAGTCCAAAAGGCATGACTACAAATTCGTAGTGTCCATAGCATGTACGAAAAACAGTCTTGGAGATATCCTGCTCTTTCACTCGTAGCTGATGGTAGCCAGATCTCAGATCGATCTTAGAGAAATGTTTGGCGCCTTGCAGTTGGTAAAACAGATCATCTATAAGTGCTAAGGATATCGTTTTCTGATTGTGATCTTATTCAGCTCACGGTAATCAATGCATAAACGCATGCTACCATCCTTCTTCATCACGAACAACACCGGTGTACCCCAGGGAGATACACTAGGCCGGATGAAACCTCGCTCCAAAAGTTCCCACAACTTCTCTTTTAACTCCTTGAGCTCAATGGGAGCCATGCGGTAAGGAGCCTTGGAGATTGACTCAGCTCCTAGGATGAGCTCAATACAAAATTCTACTTCACGAGCAGGTGGTATGCACAGAATCTCTTCAGGAAAAACATCGAGAAATTCTGACACGATAGGCTGATCCTGAATGGATTGAATTTAATAACTGATTCGATTCGAATTGAATTTCAGTTTAAAAGTGGACTCAGTCGTTCTTGGTGAATAAAAGAAAATGGTTATCTATAGCTACTTAAAGAGAAAAAAGTGAAAAATATTAAAAATAAACTTAAAGACAAATGACAATTAATAAAGAAAATAAAGAAAAATAACAATAAACAAAATTAGTAAAAGTAAAAAGAAAATGGTGACGATAAAACAAAGTAAATAAATGACGGAATAAAAAAACAAAAAAAACATAAAATAAATTTTGAAATAAAATAAAAGTAATAATAAAAATTAAGTCGGAATATGGGCTACAAAAATCAAGTGAAAGTTGGAATGCATAAGCCTAAAACAATTTGGAATATGGGATGAATAACACAATTCGGAATATGGAATGAATAAGTGGGAATATGGAACTATTGCACTATTCAGAATCCATGAAAAAACTGGCGGGAAGAATACTAAAAGAAAACAATTCGGAATATGTTATATTAAATAACGATTCGGATTCCACTTAAAAACAATTCGGATTGTGTGATTGTGTATGTAACTCAGAATGTAAAAAAAATTCGGAATTAGGAACTTTTAGACAATTCTGAATATGGAAACTTTTAGACAATTCGGAATAAGGAAAATGTTTGTAATTCGGAATAAGGAAAATGTAAAACAAGTCGGAATATGATATCTTGAATGGAGATTCGGAATATGATATGTTTTGTAGGGAAAGTATAATTCGAAATAACAAAAGAAGTACAGAATTCGGATTAAACTTTTAATAAGTCGGAATTAGGGTTTGTGAATAATTCAGAATATGGAAAATTAAGCTAAAACTAATTAAACAAATAAGCAAAATTAAGCTAAACTAATTTTTAAAATAAGCCAAACAAGACACAAAATAAAACTCTAAAAAGCACCAAATAAGCAAAAATAAAATCTATTTTATAAACATTAAGTTACCAAATCCACACAAATGAAAAATAAGCCAAACATAAAATAAACAATAAGCACAAAAAGCTATAAAAATCAACCACATAAAAAGTAATAAAAACAAAAAAATAAGCAACTCAATCAAACAAGCAATAAGCACAAATAAACTAACATGATGACTAACCAAATCAAACACAATTAAAAGAAGAAAGGAAGAATGAGATTAATTGAAAAGCTTGAAATTAAAGATGAAGATTAAAGGTTTAACAATTGAAAGATTAAAGATGAAAAGCATAAAGAAAAATGAGAGAGAGTTTTAAAATTACACCTACTCCTAATTACCTAATAAATTCTAAATGAAAAACTAACTATCTAATTAGTACAAATGATGAAAATTAGACTATTTATAGTGGAGGAGTGGTAGGTGTGGTGCTTCCTTCTTTCTTTTGTCTTCTCGTCTTTTAAATAAATTCGTCATTCTTGACTTTGTCTTGGGATTCGTCGATAAATAAAACTGAACTCGTCTTCTAATTTCGTCTTTTATTAGATTTGGTTCTTCGACTTGTTAAACTTCCGTCGTTAGTCTTTTTTCTTTAATAATTCTTCAGAATAGGCCTTTGACTTCCGTTCTTTTTGCACTTTTGATCTTTTGACTTTGTCTTTTGTCTTTATCTTCGATAAAAGCCCGTGAAATCCCGTGTTTCTTCCTTTTTCATCTTTTGGTCCTAAAACACAACAAAAACACAAACCACGCGTAATTCCAGACTTCTACGACATTAAACACACGTTTTGGGTCTTGTTTTTTTTGTTTTAAGTGGTAAAAGGATAAGTGTTATCACACTTATTAAATCCCTTACACTTGACCATTGCAATGACCTCATACAATGCATTAATTTCAAAGCAATATTTACATTTTCCTCATAATTAACCCACCTTGGCCCTTATTATATATTACGACACTATGGAAACTAAAAAGATAGAAAATTTCTCAAAAGAAAAAGATATACAATTTCACATTATTTATATTACTTGAATTTGTTTGATGGAAGAAACTTGTAAAGAAATCAAAGAATTAAATTAGGGCTTTGGTGTCATGAATATTTATCACCCTCAAGTTTCACGTTCCCACACCAAGCTTAAAAACAAGATCATTGTTATTATAAGTTAGTAAAGCTAACACTTACTCATGTGGCTTAATTATTCACTTAGACCCCCTTATTCCTACGGTGTATCTCTTGAATTTTATTTTTGTCTTGAATGATCACGAGGATGCATTTTTGACTTATTTCGATAATTTATTTAGGCCGAAAATAAAGTAGGATGATTTAACCCATAGTTAGCTAAAGGACAAAATCTTTTAAAACGGCGTCTCGAAATCTTATAAAGTTCATATATTGGCATAACTCGTTTCACGATTTGAGACCTTTCTCGGACCGATATTTGGCATTTACTTCATACTTCGAATCTTGAGAGACGTTCTTGAAATAATGGTCTTCTCTTCATATTTGGAATTTCTTCACTTGAATTTTTTGAGAGATTCTTCAAACTTGGACCACGACTTCTTCATTATTCTTCAATCTTTAATTGGGATTTTGATATACAACGATCCGCCTCCTTTTCGGACTTGGATCTATTTATCCTCATCCCTTGTTAGGGTCTTTTTGGATAGACTTCTCCATGATTTTATGGGAGTAATTGCTTCTCGTCGTGTGTCTTGATCCTTCATATTGATTTTTGAATAATGATTCTTCACATCATCTTGGATCTTTAGCAAAAAAATGGAGCCCTCATGCCTTGTTAGGGCCTTTTTGGACTCGCCAATCTTCGCATCCCGCTTCAATAAGTTATGCCTTGGCTATGAACTCTAATTAATCCTGAGAAACTTTTAAACGATTTTGGGCTAGAAGCTAAGTAACTTTTCAAATCGTACGACCTTATTTATTGCATTTATTTATTGACAAGTGATGGGAGAAAAAGCTTATAATTAACTCACATAAGTTCATGAAAGAATACAAAACTTATAATTGACTCTATCATTTCTCGTTCTCCACAATTTAAAATCTCAAAGAATGAGACTCGTGGATGATTAGCCTAATAAACCAATTAGGGTCCATATGGTTAAGGATACTAGCTAGAATAAACTTTAATAAGTAAATTCGGGCTGAGTCAAAATATTCACGACGGGCCTAATATATCAAAGACGTTTAAACTTGTTAAAACCATTTTATTTATTTATTTTTATTTTCTTTTTGACTTTATTATGGAATAGAATACATATGGTAGTGATGACAAAGGAAAGAAATAAAAGGAATAAATGAAAATTACTACTAAAATAGATCAAAAAATTTGAAAAACATCGAAAAATATCAATTTTCCGGTTAAAATGAGGACATATTCATTGAAAATCCCACTTAACTTCAATAGAAGTCTCTCCTACACTTAATATAAACATTGCCCTCAATGTTTAAGCATGTGGAAGTAAACTTCCATAAACTTAGGACATTGTGCACGTTGTTTAAATCTTGCTAAGGAAGAGACAACTAAAGTGATTCCTATTTCAACATTCATGGATAAAAAATATTGAATCACAAGAGTTTAGGATAGAACCGGTAAGACGGGTACATAGAATCACATGTCGTCAAAAGTCATCAAACGTGGATCTTTGAAAGCTCTAATCCCTGCACATTATAAAAAACAAAACAACAAACACCTACTTGGCTCCCCCTACATTATTATGGAAAACGGATTAACAAGGATAGATCCTCGGGTTGCCTCCCGAGAAGCGCTTGTTTTTGTTAACCGAGTCACGAGCCTGACTCGACCCCGAATACTATGGTTTAAAGTTCATAGAAAACCTTGAAGAAAATCCGCCGGGGTCAAAGACATGGTTCTCATCCAACAAGTAGCATAACCCGAAGGTGAAAAGCACAAGCCAAAGTAGAGTAGGCGAGGTTCATTTAAGAAAATGGTGAGCAAGGTGATAGGAGAAGGTGTGGTAAGGTGAAAGCGTAACTCCAAAGATTCCAAAAGTCTTTCCTTTTATTTCATCAGATGGATACTAAGATGGCTCAAAAACTTTAATACCAGGATCGAACACCTTTTCCTTTAGGGGAAAAATAAGAAAGACACTCAGTAGAACTTGAAGAAGATTCGCCGATATACCTCACAATCTCATCCGAAGAAGGTGGAAAGAGAGATGTCAAAACATAAATACTGCGAATGTTGGTGTCGTCCGGTTTCTTTTCCTTTGAAACGGGTTTCTTAAAGTCCGAAGGAGGGTAAAGGCCATAATCGAAATCCAAAGTAGGAGAATCATGCTCATTAGGAAAGTAAGTATTGAGAAAGGTGGCGAAATCTTCCTCAAAAGAGTAATCCTATAAAGTAGTATCAAGCGTTGTTGGTGGAGGATCCTCATCAAAGATAGGAGCAAAAACATCATCAAAAGACACAACAGTTGAAGAGTCACTCGAAAGAGTGTCATCATCATCAAAGTCATCATAAATCGGCATGTCTTCATAATCAGAAGTATAATCATCATATTCATCATAAATTGGTGGAGCATCCAAATCGGAAAGAGCATCATTAGAATCGTTGATATTGAGTATTTTACACCCTTTAGGAAAAAGGCGTAAATGTGGAAAGTATTAAACAAGTGGTTTAGAAAAACCAAGTGTTTATGACCCAAAATGGTTGGATCATTCTCAAGGAGGCTAGTTTGTTGTGTTAAAACTTGATTAAATGTTTGTGATTATGGTTATGAAGAAAGAAAAGAGAAAAGGATGACGGTTACGATTAAAATTACACTACGACGAAAAAACGAAAAACCGTAAAAAGTGACAAAATAAAAATTAATTCTAAAAATGACCAAAAATAGCTAAAAATATAATAAGAGTTTACAAATGATCAAAAAATTTTCAAACCTCTTATTAGTTAAATATTAATTTTTAAATGCTAATTAAAGCCCTAAAATCTAAATAATTAATAAAAATCCCAAATAAAGATTTTTCAATTTGTAAAACTCCGAAATGACTTAAGTAAACTAACAACTATTTTTATGAAATTTAAAACCAATTAAAACTATTTTCAAATTATTAAAAACTATTAAAATATTAAAATAATCCTAAAATTAAATAAATGATGAGAAAAATAATCTAAGAGTTTTAAAAATCTTAACTTAATGTATTTGATCTAAGAAAAATGTAAAAGTTGCAAAAATACTATTTTTACCCTAAAAATAAATTTTTAATAATAAAATAATAATAAAATAATATTAAAAATCCAAAAATTATAAAATTTCTAGCAACTTGCAAACTAGTTTATTCTAACCTAAATAAATAGAAAATCAAAGGGAAATTACCAAAATACCCCTATTGGGCTAAAAACAAAAACAGACCACCTTATTAGGCTTTTTGGCCCAATAAAATCAAACTCAACCAAATAAGCTGAAAATCACCAGTCTGACTCAAAATTCAATTTTAAGCACAAAAGTCTAAGGCCCAAAAGTTGAAAATGTGCTTATCATAGCTTAATAATTCAACATCTTATTCTTAATGGGCCAATAAGCCCATTAAGCTATAAGCCAATGCCATAAGCTCTAATTGAACACACAACATCTTATTGAGATTTTAAAGCAATATGCAAAAAGAAATTTTGAAAAAGCTCAAGTAATAAGCCAGAACTTTGAAAAGAACTTTTTCACTAAACGACAAAATAGTCGGGTTTGAGTTCTAGAGGGTTTCAAAAGCTGATTCTTTTTGCAAAAGCTCATAAATAGCTTAACTAAGAATAATCAAAAAGAAAAATAAAAAAAGTCAAGTAGAATAAGCTGTAGAAGCCAATAAGCTGGCTGAAAAAAATAAATAAGCTAGTTTCCTAGCAAAAGCTTAACCACAAGAGCTGTAACTTCTCAAATATGATATTAAGCTAAATGACACCTATCACAAAAACCAAGTTGTTGCATGTACCAATAAGTTGTTCTGAAAAATAAGCCAAATTGTGCTTATTTGACCAAAAGTCAAAGTCCACCAAACTTATCCAAATTACCAGGGATTGTTTGCAAGCTTGTTTTAAGAAACTTTTGTAAAGAACTCAAGGATGAGCCCTTGTGAATCAAGTGGCCAGTTAGCCAATACTTTGACAGATTTTGGCAAAATTAAGCCAATAAGCCAATTGGCTTATAAGCCAGCAAATAAGCAAACCAAATAGCAAGAAGCACTCACAAGCAGTAAAATAACAAGGTTCAAGCAGTTAAACAACAAGGCATACACTAGAATAGCAAATGCAAACCCAAAATGAGGTGGTCACTTTGTTGATGCAAATGACCACTTCAGCTAACTTTGATAAGCTCTAGCACCTAATTTCAAAGTGATATTTTCAAATTTTTCCAAAACTTTGAAATCCTTTTCCAAACCTTTTGAAACTTAACCAAGGACTAAAACCAGTGACAAATGACTTGTTTAAAGTATACAAACCCCAAGAAACAAGGCACAAGGCCACAAGGCCTTTTGATCCCAAAAACCAAACATCCTTTTTATTAAGCCCTTATCAAACAAACTTTTAATTCTTACAAATAACCAACTGATTTTATGATTCAAATATCTTACCTAGGTGACAACTAACAAATTCAAACAATAAAACACCAAGCACAAACACAAGAACACCAAATCACATAGCAAAGTTCATAACAGACATAAACATGATATTTTTTAGAGGAAACTGAAATAGAGCCAATACCTATCCCCCATAACTTCCTAGGGGGATCAGCTATGCTCCTTGGACCACTCTCAACAACTAGAGAGTGACCAAGGTCCTTGAAACAAGAAGGATCAAGGTCTGTTGGTGGTTCAAAGTAGAACCAGACCTTGATATGTATGATCTTCAACACAAGGCAACAAACAGTCCAACCAAAGGATGATAAACCTTCACTAGCTTGGTGTCAACAAGCTTGAAAGGGCTTATAGCTTTTGGTTGGGGTTAGAACAAGTATAATAAGCAAAACAGAACCAAGGATTTTCAAATTTTTTCAAACTTGAAAACCTTATCAAACATAAACGTGCTTTAATCCAAAGATTAGAACACCTTTATAACATCAAATGGAACTCAGAATCACTCTTAAACAATACCAACTTTTAAAAACATAAAAAGGAATTACAATTTCTTAAAAATACCAAACTTTTATAAATTTAAAAAGGGATTACAATGTTTAAATAGAAAAACTGGAACAAGGCTCTCTCACATGTTGAGGAGTCCTTATATAGGCCTTATGAGGCTGAGTTTACAATGAAAAATACTAGAAACCCTAACTACAAAATCTCAGAATTACCCTTGAGTCTTCTAGATGCTTGAGGTGATATGAGTTGTCCCATTTGATCCTAGACATTCCTTTTGGATTTGGGGACAAGTAATGAGTGTAAAGCGTTGATCTTGCCACGTGGCATTCCTTGGAGAGGAAGTAGTGTTTTCATTGGTGGACGGTTTGAATGGTGGGGGCCATTGAGTAGAGTGGTGTATGATGTGAAGTGTGGGAATGATTCGTGTTGGGTTGAATCACATGTGTGCCAAGGTAATTGAAAATAACCCTTAGTTTTGGAGGAGATAGTTACTGGGTTCATACGGTGAACAATAGTAACTTTTGATCCTAAAAAGGTGGAAGGTAAATGTTTGGCGCGTCTTTGTGAATTTGAACTTTGGAAATGGCAGGTATGGTCCTTGTGTTTGGCAAAATTTGTATTATAAGTTTATTCAGCTTAAAAAAATGACTCCCCTTTGTTATTGAAGTTTCATACTTCACACTTTGGCCACAAATAGTTTTCCAAACTATTTTCAAGGGTTAGTTTTGCCATTTTGGATATTTCAAGGGCTGATCTTGGACATTTCTCATCTTTGAAGGTCTTCATTGGATATTTGACTTCATGAGGGACCATTGTTGACAATTTCGAATTTTTGAGGGACTAAACTTGCCAAATCTTCAAAGTTGAGGGACCTTTTTGTAATTTTGACAAACTTAAGGGACCAAACTTGTAATTTTGAATATACAAGGGTATTAAGTGTCATTTCTTTATAAATGAGGGATCATTCTTGTACATCTTCAAGTCTTCAAGCGTTTATCTTTGAGAAATCCATAACTAGGGCCCGGTTTATTGTGCGGCTTCGTTTCTCGTGTTCATTTTTCCTTGTTTCTTGTGATCTTTTGTCTTTTTTACGATATCCATACCTAAAATACACAAGTAAACAAACTCAAGCATATATATGGTATTTTTATGACATTTTGTGCATTTAAAGCCCGAAAAGAACGATGAGATCATGTATAAATGCCATCTCATCAATCGTCCACATGTTCTTGAAAAAGTGGATTATCATAGAAAGGCTCAAAAAGAGGATTGTTGTAAAGTAAAAAATCATTGACATCAAGCTTTGTAGTTTCCAAAGTAGTTGTAGCAATCTCATCTTGAAGCACATCAATCATTTTCGCTGATTCTTTTCCATTTGATTTGCTTGTAATCTTCCCCATTTTAAAAACTTGTTGATCATTCCCGACCCTAAGAATTAGCTCACCTTCGGCAACATCGACTAACGCTTTTCCGGTTCGCAAGAATGGGCGTCCAAGTATTAATGGAATATGAGGATCCATCTCATAATCAACAGCAACAAAATCAACCGAAAAAGTGAAGGTACCAACTTTAATAAAAACATCTTCGGCAATACCAACGGGGTAAGTGAGAGTTTGAGTGGCTAGCTCAAGAGTCATACGGGTTGGTATAAGATCGGGTAATGATAACTTCTTCCAAACACTTAATGACATTAAATTGATACTAGCCCCAAGATCGGCTAAGGCAGTACAATATTCGATTTGAGAAAATGAACAAGGTAACACAAAACGACCGGGATCTCCAAGTTTCTCTGGAAGTTCTTTGAGAATGACTGCAGAACAATTTTCATTTAATCGAGTACTAACAAACTCAGCCATCTTCTCCTTCTTACTAAGAAACTCCTTGAACACTTTAACAAATTTCGGTATTTGGACAAGTGCTTTAACAAGGCTAATGTTAATGTTCATTTGTGTGATCATCTTCAAAAAGGAAGTAACTTGAGTATCCTCCTTAGTGAGCACTTTGCACTTATCTAACCGTGAAGGATAAGGAATATTGGGTTTATTAGGTGTCGGGTTGAGAAGGCGAAGGTTGAGAAGGTGAAGGTGAAGGTTGAGAGGGTGAAGGGTTTTTCTTGTGTACAACTTTAGGAAGAGGCGGAGACGGTAATTGAGAACTAGTACTAGGCGTGGTAGTAGGAGGGATAAATGGGGGTGGAGGAGGTGAAGCTGGAGTAACTAGGGGAGGGATAGAAGGTCCTACTAAAGTTGCAACACTGCGTGTAGTAATAGCACTTACATTAACTCTAAGGTTGGTTTCGGTTGTTGAAGGAAGAGCACCTTGGGGACGAAGGGCTTGAAAAATATGAACGAATTTCCTATCCGTGGACTCTTGCATTTCTTTTAATTTCTTATCTTGTTCCGAAATCTTTTGAAGAACTAAGTCCATTTGTGGATTAGGTAAATTGAACCCTTGTTGTGGAAAACCTTAGTTTGAGTATTGGTTGTATGGTGGAAAACCTTAAGGATTAAAACCTTGGTTTGGATAGCCTTTATTTGGCACTTGATAATTTCCTTGATTTGCATTGTAGCCCCGCACATTTGGATTTCCTTGAAAATTAGCTCTTGGTGGACCTTGGTTGTTTTGGGTGGGTGGGGGTGGCCTTTGTTGAAAACCGGGTGGATCCAAACAGTTAGTCGAATAATAGGACAAATGATTAACATCGACATTCGGCTTGAAATGAACCCTCTCAGTGGTGTTATAAGCATACACTTCCACTTGAGATTGTTTATAAGCCTTATCACAATTAACGTAAGAGTGTGGCCCACCACATGTTTCACAAGTCACATTAAGGGCATTCACATATTGAATAGGAGTGTTTTGAACATGTAAGGCAAGTTTTGTCACAATGGATGTAAGTGCTTGAATTTGATTGGTAATCTCACTATCACTAGTACTAGCCGTAGTAGCCCTTACACTTTTAGTTTGAACTTTGGCCTTGTTTTCAATGATATCCCAAGCGAGTTGTGTTGTTTTAACTAGAATGTTACCCCCCGAAGCACTATTTAGTGAATCTTGGTCATTCGAACTTAATCCATTGTAAAAAGTATTGATTTAATGCACTTTAGTAAAACCGTGTTGTGGACACTTTCTCAAAATCTCCTTAAAACGATCCCAATAATCACTAAACGTCTCACCGTACTTTTGTTCAAAATTGATGATATCATTCCGCAAAGCAGTAGTACGGGAGGGTGGAAAGAAGTAATTTATGAATTTGGTTTCTAAGTCCGCCCATGTGGAGATACTTTGGGGTGGTTCCTTATCAAGCCAAGTCCGGGCTTGTCCCTCGAGAGAGAATGGAAAGAGGATCAAACGAATTGCCTCTTCTAAGACCCCATTCTATTTCACAGTATTTGTTAAGTGTACAAACCTCTTGATGTGATTGTGAGGATCATCATGAGTGCGGCCCAAGAAAGGTGTTACAGAGACCATCTCAATAAAACCGGTTTTGAGCTCAAAATTATTGGCTCCAGTATCTGGCACCACAATTGCATCGTCATTGCCTTCAACATGTGATTGCAAGAGATCGATCATTGGAAGGTTATCCATGGTTTCAATAAAACGCGTCTTGATATCGGCTTGAGTGGCTTTCCTCTTGTGCGCACGAGTACGCATACACCTAAAAAGAAAAATATGCGCAAGAAATAAAAGAAGAAACAAAGTTAATGTAAAAAGAAAATATTTTTGGTGCAAAACTTTGAGAAAAGAATTGCTTTTTTATGATTTTTTAAATGTTTTTGGGTTTTTGAAAATTTTGACTTTCTTGGATTTTTAAAAATTTAAATTTGTAAAAAAAATAACATTCACAAGTTAACGGATCCCAAAATCCAACGCGTCTCACAAAAACCGTTAATCTTTACGAAAAGAGCCGGCAGCGGCGCCATTTTAATAACTGAATTTTAATAAGAAAATTATTCTCCTTTTCGATTCGAATTGATTTTCAGTTTAAAAGTGGACTCAGTCGTTCTTGGTGAATAAAAGAAAATGGTTATCTATAGCTACTTAAAGAGAAAAAAGTGAAAAATATTAAAAATAAACTTAAAGACAAATGAAAATTAATAAAGAGAATAAAGAAAAATAAATATAAACAAAATTAGTAAAAGTAAAAAGAAAATTAAGACGATAAAACAAAGTAAATAAATGACGGAATAAAATGAAATAAAAAACAGAAAAATAAATTTTGAAATAAAATAAAAGTAATAATAAAAATTAAGTCGGAATATGGGCTACAAAACTCAAGTGAAAGTCGAATGTATAAGCCTAAAACAATTCGGAATATGGGATGAATAACACAATTCGGAATATGGAATGAATAAGTCGGAATATGGAACTATTTCACTATTCGGAATCCATGAAAAAACTAGCGGGAAGTGTAACACCCCCAAATTACCACGCAGCGGAATACCAATATGGGGCGCTACTCATAGCACATCACACACAATCATAGAAAACGACCTCAAAAGAGACGTTGAATTATTATACAATCTTGTCTAAAAAGTTCTTCCCATCCCAGTATTTCTAATCAGAGTAGCGTTTAGTCCCAAAAATCGTTACCAACAACTTACATTCATTAAAGACTTCTAAAATTCATATATTCAATTTAAAGGATGGAAACCAATTATAAAGTGTAGACAAGTAAGCACCAACTTCCTCCTCATATGCTCCGCTGCTATCCATCTTGATTACCTGAAATACATGTGTAAAATCATCAACACAAAGGTTGAGCAAGTCTATAGGTTTTACAAATCATTTTGAACACAAACAAAGATTATAAGTTTGTGGCATACTTGAAGGCAACAAGCATCGAATTTGCATCAACAATAATAATTGTATATAGCATAAATTGCAATAAGTTCATGGAACCGAGCCCTTAGACACTCTGTTAGGTCTAATAAGACAAGAGATTTATTAATTGTCAATTACCTCCAGATTATTGGTACATTGTCGTATACCTGACTTCTCAATACAATATGTTCAAACGGTGTGGAGGTCTGGCCTAAGCTTCTGTGACAAGTCCACACAAACTGAACCGGTGCGGCATCCCCCATAGATCTATTAATTGTACTAGCGGTTAACCCATCATAGGTTAATTAACGGTCCACACTTGAGGCTTTAATAATGGCAATCACGTAATGCAATTTAAAGGCAACCACGAGTCCATTCATAGAGGGACAAGCATACCATAAAAGACTTGTGTTCTAAGTTTATAAAAACATGTATTCCCTCTCGCGGGTTTAAAAAACCGTTTATAAGATATTGTAAAAGCGAGGCTATAGACTTACCTTAGATGCAATCGTCACAATAGTCAATAAAGAACGAACATCAATCAAGAATAAATGTCAATGGTCAATACATGATCACACGACACCTAAAGATAATGAGGCACGTCTTAGGCTCGAGATGATAAATGAATCGTACATATATGTAATAAGTATATTTTATTAAGTTCTTGGACATTGCATAAGTTTTATGATTCTTTATAAAACTTTTAGATGAAAACTTAATCATTTTAGTATATTATCTAGTTTGACACTTTTAGCCCATTATAAGCCTAATAGTGGTCCATTACATGATTATATAACTTAGGTCCATTTTAAATTCAGTATTTTACTCTAAATTGGTTATAAACCTTAGGTCCAATAATGGCCCAATAGCCATTACAAGTGTAAGTTGGGCTTTTATGGCCCAAGTCCACTTTATATTATTTTTGGGTTCTAAAACGCATCACAAACACGTACACTTAATATTTTATGTTGGCCGGGTCTCGGGTTATCTAATAATCAGTATATAAATGAGTCCAAGATCCCCGATAAGTGGGTCCTACCACGTCGGTTTATATAAAAATCATCACATTTTACTTTAATGAGTTATAGTCCGTTTATTATACTTTTCCCGACATGTCACGCTAATTTGTTCATATCTCTTGAACCCTAAATCATATAAGTGTGTTTTTTTTACCAATACCACTATTAACTCATGTACTATACTGATTATAAGTCTAATTATCCCCAATTTATACTTTTCATAGCTAATTAACCCATTTTATCACTTAGAAGAGTGGAATGTTTTTGGGCAGCCAAACTTATTTTCACCATTTTGGTCGCCATTTCCAAAAAGTAAGGAATTGGTAAAGCATCCAATTGATTATAGTTCTTCATGATTTTATCTACAACTTTTATTTTTACATATTCGTAGGTCAGTATACAAATTTTACGAGAAAACAGTCCAGTAAAACAGTATGTTCAGATCTGATTAGTTTTCACTATTTTGGCCACCATTTCCAAACCGTAAGAAGTTGGTAAATCATCTAATTGATTCTAGTTCTTCATGATTTTATCTACAATATTTAGTTTTACATATTCATAGGTCAGTATACAAATTTTACGAGAAAACAGTCCATCAAAACAGTATGTTCAGATCTGACTAGTTTTCACCATTTTGGTCATATCTTGCTTTCTAAAATTCGTCACGGGACGAGCCACCCGGGGATTTAATCACAAAACAATTATCTATATTAATATATAAGTTTTCAATATCCCAAACCTACTGATTTCGACATGAAATCTGTTTTTTTTACGGTTCAAAAGTCGTTATAAATCAAATCGTTACTAGACCTTGTTTAGCTTCATTTTAGTGTCAAAAACTCATATACAATGTCCAAATACTTCATTATTTATTTCTTATATATATATTTTCAGATTATATGAGATCTAGTTAATATAAGAAATAAAATGAAAAGATCAAAATCAAGAGAAAAGTGGAGTAGACCTTAGATCCGAGATCTAGAAACGAAAGGACGGATACACCAAATAGATCTTCTTGGTTAGACCCGTATAATCATAGATCTAACTAAGATCTAGACATGCATTAACCCTTAAACATGGTCCTCAACTTCAGCCCCACGAAGTGTATGCATCTCCTTCTTTAAGGCTCCACATGGTTAAACTAATATCGCCATTGGTTGTGATAATCATAGACGAATAAGTTATGATAGGATTCGAGCTTGTAAAAATTATGAAAATGGTAGTTTGGTGATGATGATGCCACGGCTAGTGGCTAGGGGCCACGGGATGATGGTGGATTTACATGGTGCATGCATAGATCCATTAGATCTATTGGAAATGAGGGTGGCGGCTGCCATTTTAGAGTGAGAGAGGAGAAGTGGAGGCTAGGGTTAGTGTGTGTGCGTGAATTGGAGGCTAGGGTTGGCATGAAAATGAAAGAGATGAAACCCTAATTGCCTTTTTATACCCATTTCGAAGTTATAATCTAATTGCAAGGTTTATAATAGTTTAGGGGCATGGGTTGCAATTATTTTACAAGCGCCTAAAGTGTAACATTTTATCATGTTATTAATAATAAACGGTTCAGGACTCGTTCGGACGACTTAACGGACGATTCAAGAAACGAGACTTGCGCCATCGTTTTTATAATCATTTTTCCAATAAAAATGAGTCCTTACTTCGTCGCGTTTCGAAAATATTTGCTATTATTTATTTAAATGCTCGTTTAATTAATTTAGCTATTTCGGTTAGATTTTAACGTAAAAAAAATGTAAACTCTAATATTCACATTATTAGCAAAGTTTTAGAATATCATGAAAAATACTATTTCTTCATATTTTCAAAGTTTTAGTTTCGAATCGTTTCTACTTTTATTTTTGTTATTTTTGCTCATTCCAACTCTAAAACATCGAAAAATACTACAAGTAATTAGATAAAAATATTTAATTTATTAAATGTAAAAGTAATTTTTTTTAAATTCCTCAGTTCATAAACTAAAAGAAAATATTCAAAATGAATTTGAATTTAGCTAACACGATCTTCGTTAAATTATCGAAAATAGATAACAAGTTTCATAAATGTTCGAAAAATCTTAATTTAAAGGTTGGTCAAAATTTTCGGGTTGTTGTATCATCCACTCCTTTAGGAAGCGACGTCCCGGCGCTGAATTCGGATATAACAGTCTTTAGTCTAATAGTGAAGAGTGAAAAATAGACAAGTCGTCGTCTAGGTTCCAAAGAAAGTTAAAAGATATTATATGGTACACATTCTCCATGATCGGACATCATTGGACAATGCCGTCTCAAGTTCTCACAACTTACAATCATTCGACTAGATCACATGCCACATAAGTATCTAAAAGCAAAAGTCAAACATAAACATCAAATACAGATTTCCGCCGTCGATCATCAAGACACATTAGAAATGGTCCATCAAAACAAAGCACATCTCGAGAGAAATACAACGGGTGATTCGTACATAGATGCTAATCGACAATCATTATAATGACAATAGCACTGAATGATTCTTATCAACTAAATAGGGTTCGAAGAAAAACGTACGCATACCAAACACTCACAAATCGAGCCAGACGTACTTGGGCCCACTCATTTATAACTCCTTGTCTACATCAAAAGGCGTCCCTTTTCATGTATACAAGATTTTATAAATTTACGGTTCGAGAACTTATAACTTTCTTGTTCAAATGAAAAGGCGTCCCAATCCATTTCAACAAAATGATTATAAGTCATCCTACTCAAGTATCGCCACCTCTCAACACGATATCATATCAAAATACCATAGTAAATACAAGGTGTTAATAAACTTATATCATGATTTCCATATTCAAACGTCCCATTCCATTTGAATAAGGAAAACACGACAATCTAAAGTCCAGTGGTTTAAAATTTTCTTATTCAAATGTCCTAATCCATTTAAATAAGAGAACCTTAAACGACTCTAAGTTGGGCGAGTTAAAATCTATATATCTAAATGTCCCATTCCATTTAGATACACAATATTAAGTCATTCAACCGAATGACTACTACGAGCATATCATTGTTGTACCCAAACTATATATATTTGATTAGGATATATATATCTTAAGTCCAACATTGGCATCCTCCTTTTCGCCAATAAAACGTAGTCATATAAAATCAAATCACACGTCGCATTACGTAGGAGACATCGCCTGTGATAAATGATTCTTCAAAATCATAAGTAGTAACGAAAATACGAACATCGCATTTATCAATTTCGTTTCGAAAGGATATGTCCAAAAATGGCACATCACGATACGATGATAACAATCAAACTTAAACAAGTCGATATGCGATAGGTTAGAAACCATATTTACATACTCAAATATATAACAAGTTTCACACTCGTATTCAGATAATACATAATCACCAAGATTGATGATTGGCAGTGAAACCAAATCCGATATAAACCGTATTATAAAATGTACGACAATCATCCAAGTAACATTGCTTCGCGTGCAATGCCTTTAAATATCATAGTATATTCATACATATATACATACTACTATTCCTACACACACATAGGTTCACATAATCACAATCAATCATAAATAATACAAGAATACCCTTACCGGAGCCACGCAGAGTAGTTGCGTGCTTAAAACCTTTTAAAACATACCAAAAGTTATAGTTTAGGTTTTTAAAAATCGACCTAGTTCTCTATAACTTGTGGCTCTGATACCACTCTGTAACACCCCCAAATTACCAAACAGCGGAATACCACTTTGGGGCGCTACTCATAGCACATCACACAAAATCACAGAAAACGACCTCAAAAGAGACGTTGAAATATTATACAATCTTGTCTAAAAAGTTTTTCCCATCCCAGTATTTCTAATCAGAGTAGCGTTTAGTCCCAAAAATCGTTACCAACAACTTACATTCATTAAAGACTTTTAAAAGTCATTTATTCAATTTAAAGGATGGAAACCAATTATAAAGTTTAGACAAGTAAGCAGCAACTTCCTCCTCATATGCTCCGCTGCTATCCATCTTGATTACCTGAAATACATGTGTAAAATCATCAACAAAAAGTTTGAGCAAGTCTATAGGTTTTACAAATCATTTTGAACGCAAGCAAAGATTATAAGTTTGTGGCATACTTGAAGGCAACAAGCATCGAATTTGCATCAACAATAATAATTGTATATAGCATAAATTGCAATAAGCTCATGGAACCGAGCCCTTAGACACTCCGTTAGGTCTAATAAGACAAGAGATTTATTAATTGTCAATTACCTCCAGATTATTGGTACATTGCCGTATACCTGACTTCTCAATACAATATGTTCAAACAGTGTGGAGGTCTGGCCTAAGCTTCTGTGACAAGTCCACACAAACTGAACCGGGGTGGCTTCCCCCATTGATCTATTAATTTTACTAGTGGTTAACCCATCATAGGTTAATTAACGGTCCACAATTGAGGCTTTATTAATGGCAATCACTTAATGCAAATTAAAGGCAACCACAGGTCCATTCATAGAGGGACAAGCATACCATAAATGACTTGTGTTCTAAGTTTATAAAAATATGTATTCCCCCTCGTGGGTTTAAAAAACCATTTATAAAATGGTGTAAAAGCGAGGCTATAGACTTACCTTAGATGCAATCGTCACAGTAGTCAATAAAGAACGAGCGTCAATCAAGAATAAATGTCAATGGTCGATACATGATCACATGAGACCTAAAGATAACGAGGCACGTCTTAGGCTCGAGACGATAAATGAATCGTACATATATGTAATAAGTATATTTTAATAAGTTCTTGGACATTGCATAAGTTTTATGATTCTTTATAAAACTTTTAGATGAAAACTTCATCATTTTAGTGTATTATCTAGTTTGACACTTTTAGCCCATTATAAGCCCAATAGTGGTCCATTACATGATTATATAACTTAGGTCCATTTTAAATTCAGTATTTTACTCTAAATTGGTTATAAAACTTAGGTCCAATAATGGCCCAATAGCCATTACAAGTGTAAGTTGGGCTTTTATGGCCCAAGTCCACTTTATATTATTTTTAGGTTCTAAAACGCATCACAAACACGTACACTTAATATTTTATGTTGGTCGGGTCTTGGGTTATCTAATCATCAGTATATAAATGAGTCCAATATCCCCGATAAGTGTGTCCTACCACGTCGGTTTATATAAAAATCATCACATTTTACGTTAATGAGTTATAGTCCGTTTATTATACTTTTCCCGACATGTCCCGCTAATTTGTTCATAACTCTTTAACCCTAAATAATCTAAGTGTGTTATTTTTACCAAAACCACTATTAACTCATGTACTATACTGATTATAAGTCTAATTATCCCCAATTTATACTTTTCATAGCTAATTAACCCATTTTATCACTTAGAAGAGTGGGCTGTTTTTGGGCAGCCAAACTCGTTTTCACCATTTTGGTCGCCATTTCCAAACCGTAAGGAATTGGTAAATCATCCAATTGATTCTAGTTCTTCATGATTTTATCTACAACTTTTAGTTTTACATATTCGTAGGTCAGTATACAAATTATACGAGAAAATAGTCCAGCAAAACAGTATGTTCAGATCTGACTAGTTTTCACTATTTTGGCCACCATTTCCAAACCGTAAGGAATTGGTAAATCATCCAGTTGATTCTAGTTCTTCATGATTTTATCTACAACTTTTAGTTTTACATATTCATAGGTCCCAAAATTTTACGAGAACACAGTCCATCAAAACAGTATGTTCAGATCTGACTAGTTTTCACCATTTTGGTCATATCTTGCTTTCTAAAATTCGTCACGGGACGAGCCACCCGGGGATTTAATCACAAAACAATTATATATCTTAATAAATAAGTTTTCAATATCCCAAACCTACTGATTTAGACATGCAATCTGTTTTTGTTACGGTTCAAAAGTCGTTATAAATCAAATCCTTACTAGACCTTGTTTAGCTTCATTTTAGTGTCAAAAACTCATATACAATGTCCAAATACTTCATTATTTATTTCTTATATATAAATATTTTCAAAATATATGAGATCTAGTTAATATAAGAAATAAAATGAAAAGATCAAAATCAAGAGAAAAGTGGAGTAGACCTTAGATCCGAGATCTAGAAACGAAAGGACGGATACACCAAATAGATCTTCTTGGTTAGACCCGTATAATCCTAGATCTAACTAAGATCTAGACATGCATTAACCCTTCAACATGGTCCTCAACTTCAGCCCCACGAAGTGTATGCATCTCCTTCTTCAAGGCTCCAAATGGTTAAACTAATATCGCCATTGGTTGTGATGATCATGGACGAATAAGTTATGATAGGATTCGAGCTTGTAAAAATTATGAAAATGGTGGTTTGGTGATGATGATGCCACGGCTAGTGGCTAGGGGCCACGGGATGATGGTGGATTTACATGGTGCATGCATAGATCCATTAGATCTATTAGAAATGAGGGTGGCGGCTGCCATTTTAGAGTGAGAGAGGAGAAGTGGAGGATAGGGTTAGTGTGTGTGTGTGAAATGAAAGCTTGAATCCATAATTTCCTTTTTATACCCATTTCAAAGTTATAATCTTTTTGCAAGGTTTATAATAGTTGAGGGGCTTGGGTTGCAATTATTTTACAAGGGCCTAAAGTGTAATATTTTATCATGTGTTTAATAATAAACGGTTCGGGACTCGTTCGGACGACTTAACGGACGATTCAAGACACGAGACTTGCGCTATCGTTTTTATAATCATTTTTCCAATAAAAATGAGTCCTTACTTCGTCGCGTTTCGAAAGTATTTTCTATTATTTATTTAAATGCTCGTTTAATTAATTTAGCTATTTCGGTTAGATTTTAACGTAAAAAAAATGTAAACTCTAATATTCACATTATTAGCAAAGTTTTAGAATATAATGAAAAAAACCATTTCTTCATATTTTCAAAGTTTTAGTTTCGAATCGTTTCAACTTTTATTTTTATTATTTTTGCTCATTCCGACTCTAAAACGTCGAAAAATACTACAAGTAATTAGATAATATTTATTTAATTTATTAAATGTAAACGTAAATTTTTTTTTAAAATTCCTCAGTTCATAAACTAATAGAAAATATTCAAAATGAATTTAAATTTAGCTAACACGATCTTCGTTCAAATGATCGAAAATAGATAACAAGTTTCATAAATGTTCGAAAAATCTTAATTTAAACGTTGGTCAAAATTTTTGGGTTGTTACAGGAAGAATACTAAAAGAAAACAATTCGGAATCTGTTATACTAAATAACAATTCGGATTCCACTTAAAAACAATTCGGAATGTGTGATTGTGTATGTAATTCGGAATGTAAAACAATAATTCGGAATTAGGAACTTTTAGACAATTCGGAATATGGAAACTTTTAGACAATTTGGAATAAGGAAAATGTTTGTAATTCGGAATAAGGAAAATGTAAAACAAGTCGGAATATGATATCTTGAATGGCGATTCGGAATATGATATGTTTTGGAGGGAAAGTATAATTCGGAATAACAAAAGAAGTAAAGAATTCGGATCAAACTTTTAATAAGTCGGAATTGGGGTTTATGAATAATTCGGAATATGGAAAATTAAACTAAAACCAATTAAGCAAATAAGCAAAAATTAAGCTAAACTAATTTCTAAAATAAGCCAAACAAGACACAAAATAAAACTCTAAAAAGCACCAAATAAGCAAATAAATAAAATCTATTTTAAAAACATTAAGCTACCAAATCCACTGAAATGAAAAAAAAGCCAAACATAAAATAAGCAATAAGCACAATAAGATATAAAAATCAACCACATAAAAAGTAATAAAAATAAAAAAATAAGCAACTCAATCAAACAAGCAATAAGCACAAATAAGCTAACATGATGATTAACCAAATCAAACACAATTAAAACAAGAAAGGAAGGATGAGATTTATTGTAAAGCTCGAAATTAAAGATGAAGATTAAAGGTTTAAGAATTGAAAGATTAAAGACGAAAAGCCTTAAAGAAAAATGAGAGAGATTTTTAAAATTACACCTAATACTCGGCTTTTGGCTAAGTATAAAATCTTGTTGTCCCAAGTCTTTTCGAATTGATTACCGGTTAAGAGTGCGACTCAATCGTCTTTTGGTGAACAAGAGAATGGTTTGGTTTTGTTTATTTAATTAAAAGAAAAGTTGTCGTTGAGTAATTAAATCAAAATAAAGCGAGGAAAGATTAAACTAAAATTAAAGACTTTCAAAAGTAAATGACGAGAAATTAAACTAATTGAACGTAAATATGAAAACTTAAAAAACTTAATTAAAATGAAAACTTTGAAAATTAAAATATCTAAAATTAAACTAAGACGAACAAGTAAAAATAACACTAAGGAAATTGGCGGGAAAAATAAGTTCAAAAATCAAATTCTAAATAAATCTAATTAATTTCGCAATTAAGTAAAAATCCAAATTAATTTCGCAAAAGGGTAGAATTCGCAATGCAAGGGAGCACAAATCCGCAACTTGAAAGTATGATTTCGCAATTCATAAAATGAACACAATTTCGCAATTAGGTCAAAGTTCCAATTCGCAATACTCAAAACAAGAAGATTCCGCAATAACAAATGGACTGAAATTCTCAATTCATGAAGTTCAAATCCGCCACCTGAAGTATAATTTCGCAATAAACTTGAATCACAACATTTCGCAATACCAGAAACTCAATTTCGCAATCAGGATAATGCAAGAATTCGCAATGGGAAAATGAATGATTTCGCAACTTAGGAGAAAGAACAATTTCGCAATTCTTAGAAACAATGATTTCGCAATACCAGAAACTCAATTTCGCAATAAGCAAAATGAACAAATTCGCAATCAGAAAAGATGAACAATTTCGCAACTTTGGAGAAGTTTCAAAATCGAATCAGATGTTCCTAAAAAATAGGATCTCGGATAAAGACGATTTTTAGCAACTTTTTAACAACTTTTCAAGGACAATAAGCCAAGAAAAGCTCCAATAAGCTACCAATAAGCTAGGGAGAAGATTAAAACTTATAAAACCTTAAACTTTAAGCCACGAAACATCAAAAAGACATGAACTTTATACAAAAACTTAATAAAAAGATGATGAAAACAAGATTGTGATTAACAATAAAGATTAATAAGATGAAGATTAAGACAAGATGAAGATTAATAAGATTAAGACAAGATTAATAAGATAAAAACAAGAAAGATAAAAGATGAAGTTTTCTAGTGAGAGAAAGTTAAGCTTTCTCTCCCTAGAATTTAAACTACAAAAATGAAAGAAAATTAAAGACTAACTCCCTCCTAATGTGTATTAGGAGGGTATTTATAGGGAAGGTGGAAGGAGTGCATGTGTTGCATCTTCTTTCTTTCTTTCTTCACGTCTTCTCGACTCGACTTTAATTCTTCGTCTTTTCTCGATGTCGTCTCGGGATTTGAACTTGTCTTTTAATTTTCTTCTTCTATTAGACTTAAGTTCTTTGACTTCATTAAACTTCTGTCTTTAGACTTTTTCTTCGATAAATATTCAGAATAGGTCTTGGACTTCCGTTCTTTTTGTACTCTTGATCTTTTGACTTCGTCTTTTCCCATTTTCTTCGATAAAAGCCCGTGAAAGCCCGTGTTTTCTTCCTTTTTCACATTTTGGTCCTAAAACACAATAAAAACACAAACCACGCATAATTCCGACTTTTACGACATAAATTACACGTTTTGGTCTTGTTATTATAGGAAATAAGTGGTAAAAGGATAAGTGTTTTCACACTTATTAAATCCCCTACACTTGACCATTGCAATGCCCTCATGCAATGCATTAATTAAAGCACTGTTTACATTTTTCATCATAAATAACCCACATTGGCCTTTATTAAGTACTAAACACAAAAAGGTAAAAACAAGTAAAGAAATTAAAAACTTACATTGGGTTTTGGCAGTCATGAACGTTTATCATCCTCAAGTTTCACGTTCCCCATACCAAGCTTAAAAACGAGATCATTGTTATTATAAGTTAGCAAACTAACACGAACTCATGTGGGCCAATTATTTACTTAGACTCCCTTATTCCTAGGTGTATCTCTTATATTTTATTTTTGTCTTGAATGATCACGAGGATGCATTGTTTGACTTATTTCGATAGTTATTTAGGCCGAAAATAAAGTGAACGATTTAATCAATAGTTAGCTAAAGGACCAAATCTTTTAAAACTACTTCTCGGGACCTCATAAAGTTCATATCTTAGCATAACTCGCTTCACGATTTGAGACCTTTCTCGGACCGATATTTGGCAGCGACTTCATACTTCGAATCTTGAGAGACGTTCAGGAAATAATGGCCTTCTCTTCATAATAGGAATTTCTTCACTTGAAGTTTTGAGAGATTCTTCATCTTTGGACCATGACTTCTTCATTTTTTCTCCAATCTTTATTTTGGACTTTGATATACAACGATCCGCCTCCTTTTAGGACTTGGATCTATTTATCCTCATACCTTGTTAGGGTCTTTTTGGATAGATTTCTCCATGATCTTTAGGGGAGTATTTGCTTTTCGTCGTGTGTCTCGATCCTTCATATTGATTTTCGATAAATGATTCTTCACATCACTTTTGGATCTTTAGCAACAAAATGTAGCCCTCATGCCTTGTTAGGGCCTTTTCGGACTCGCCAATCTTCGCATCCCGCTTCAATAAGTTATGCCTTGGCTATGAACTCTAATCCATAACGAGCAACTTTTAAACGATCTGGGGCTAGAAGCTAAGTATCCTTTTAAATCGTACAACCTTATTTATTGCAGATAAATTTATTAACAAGCGAAGGGAGAATAGGCTTATAATTAACTCACATAAATTCATGAAAGAATACCGAACTTATAATTGACTCTATCATCTCTCGTACTCCAAAGTTTAAAATCTCAAGGAATGAGACTCGTGGATGCTTAGCCAATTAAATCAAAGTTTTGGGTTTTCGAGTCGCCTATAGGATCTTGCAATTTCTTGGACTTTTTCAAGTTTAGAAATCGCATTTTAAAGTTCCCTTGATAAACAACTCTCTAGGATCAATTATAGGAACTTGCGAAAAGTTCTTGTTCTTAACCCGTGAGAGTTAAGACTTTCGCGTTTTATAGCTCCCTATATAAAAGCCTAGCAAAACTTGAATTAAACACGTTAAGGATACTAGCTAGAGTAAACTTGGATAAGTAGACTCGGGTTGAGTCAAATTGTTCACGACTAAGAAAAATCTAAAACCACTTTATTGAAGAATTATTCTAGCAATGGAAAGAAAATAATCATAACAAAGGCAAATACAACTATACAACTAGGCCAAAATAGATTAAAAATTTTGAAAAATGTCGAAAAATCAAATTTTCCGGTTAAAATGAGGGCAAATTCATGGAAAAGACCACTTACTTCGATAGAAGTCCCCCTTACACTTGAGATAAACATTGTCCTCAATGTTTAAGCATGTGGGAGTAAACTCCCCTACACTTATGACATTGTGCACTTTGTTTAAATCTTGCTAAGGAAAGGACAACTAAAGTGAATTCAATGTGAACATATATAAAATATGAAATATTGAATCACAAGAGTTTAGGATAGAACCGGGAAGATGGGAACACGGTATCACGGTTCGTCAAAAGTAATCAAGATGCTCTTTGAAGCTTGAATCCCTGCACAAGATAAGAAACAAGACAACAAACACATACAGGGCTCCCCCTACACTTATTATGAAAGCAGTAAGGATAGATCACGGGTTGCCTCCCGAGAAGCGCTTGTTTTTGTTCACCGAGTCACGAGCCTGACTCGACCCAAAGTTAGTTCATGGGAAACATGGTGAGGGATGGAATCATCTCATGAGAGATGTCCTCACCAAAGTACAGCTTCAGACGCTGGCCATTCACCTTGAAGTTGGGCCCATTTGGCTGAGAAAGCTCAATGGTCCCATATGGAAAGACTTTGGCGACGGTGAATGGACCAGACCAGCGGCTCTTCAACTTGCCAGAGAAGATCTTCAACCGAGAGTTAAAAAGTAAGACTTGATCACCAACGTGGAACTCTCGGTTCTTGATTTTTGCGTCATGAATGATCTTGGTCTTCTCCTTGTAGATCAGCGAGTTCTCATAAGCTTCATTCCTTAGTTCATTGAGCTCGTTGAGTTGAATCTTGTGATGATCACCGGCTTTGTTGATGTCGAAGTTAGCCCACTTCAAGGCCCAGTGCGCCTTATGTTCCAGCTCGATTGGAAGGTGTCATGCTTTTCCGTACACAAGACGATAAGGTGTACAACCGATCGGGGTCTTGTAAGCAGTACGGAAAGCCCACAGAGCATCATCTAACTTATCGGCCCACGCGACACGATGCTCTCCCACAGTACGCTCAAAAATTCGCTTCAATCCACGGTTGGATATCTCGGCTTGCCCATTGGTTTGGGGATGATAGGCGGTGGAAAGACGGTGATTGACACCATACTTAGCCATGACTCTTGCAAATTGATCGTTGCAAAAATGAGTCCCGCGGTCACTGATGATAGCACGAGGAACGCCAAATCGAGCAAAAAGCTGCTTCAAAAAGTTCACAACCACCCTCGCATCGTTCGTAGGGAGAGCCTTGGCTTCAACCCATTTAGAAACGTAGTCGACGGCGACGAGGATGTACTTGTTCCCTTTGGAGGATGGAAATGGCCCCATAAAGTCGATGCCCCATACGTCAAAGATTTCACATTCCTGTATGAAATTTTGAGGAATCTCATCCTTATGTGTGATCTTGCCTTGGCGTTGGCAAGCATCACAATGCTTAACCATTTCGTGGGCGTCACGATAAATGGTGGGCCAGTAGAATCCAGAATCAAACACTTTCTTAGCGGTGTAGTTGGGACCAAAGTGACCACCGGTGGGTCCTTTGTGGCAAGCTTCAAGAATATGCAAAGCTGCCGGTCCGTCAACACATCGACGAATGATCAGATCAGCACATTGTTTGAATAGAAAAGGGTCATCCCAAAAGTAAGTCTTAACATCATTCAAGAACTTCTTCTTTTGTTGGGATGTTAACCCTTTGATGAGAACACCACCCGCTAAGTAGTTTCCAATATCGGCAAACCACAAGGTGTCATCCAGATTGAGATTTATAGACATTAAGGTCTCAAGGGGGAAAGAGTCATTGATCTCTTTGTTCGGATGATCCCCTTGATATGGATCCTCAAGTCGACTCAGATGATCCGCGGCCAGGTTTTCAGCACCCTTCTTGTTGCGAATTTCAATGTTGAATTCTTGAAGGAGTAAAACCCAGCGAAGAAGTCTTGGCTTGGAGTCGTGCTTAGTCATCAAGTACTTCAACGCGGAATGGTCCGTGTAAACGATGGTGGTGGATAAAACAAGATAGGGGCGAAATTTCTCAAAAGCATAGACAACAGCTAAAAGCTCTTTTTCGGTTGTCGTATAATGTAATTGAGCCCCCGTCTTTGTTTGGCTAGCATAGTGGATTGGTTGGAAGTGTTTATTCACTCTTTGACCCAAAACCGCTCCAATAGCAAAGTTGCTAGCATCGCACATCAATTCAAAAGGCAGCTCCCAATTAGGGGTAACCAAGACCGGTGCCTTAGTTAGCTTATCCTTAAGAAGATTGAAGGCTTCGAGACACTCTTTAGAAATGATAAAAGGAGTATCTTTTTCCAAGAGGTGGGTCATCGGACGAGCGATTTTAGAGAAATCCTGAATGAATCGACGATAGAAGCCCGCATGACCCAGAAAACTTCTCACACCCTTCACGGTTGAAGGTGGAGGTAATTTGGCTATGACATCTACTTTAGCACGGTCGACTTCAAGACCGGCTTTAGAGATTTTATGTCCTAGCACAATGCCTTCTTTTACCATAAAATGGCATTTTTCCCAATTCAGAACAAGGCGAGTGTCTTCGCACCGCTTAAGCATACGTTCCAAATTGGCAAGGCAAGAAGAGAAGAAATCCCCGAAGACCGAGAAATCATCCATAAAGACTTGCATGGTTTGCTCAACCATGTCATGGAAGATAGCCAACATGCACCTTTGGAAAGTCCCGGGGGCATTGCATAAGCCAAAAGGCATTCTTTTGTAAGCAAATGTGCCATAGGGACAAGTGAATGTTGTCTTCTCTTGATCTTGGGGATCGATGGGTATTTGGAAATAACCCGAGAAACCATCAAGAAAGTAGTAATATTCATTACCCGCTAAACGTTCAAGCATTTGGTCCATAAAAGGTAGAGGGAAATGATCCTTTCTCGTGGCATCATTGAGTTTGCGGTAGTCTATACAAACTCTCCACCCAGTAACGAGACGGGTAGGAATTAACTCGTTGTTTACATTTGGCACAACGGTGATTCCGCCCTTCTTAGGCACACAATGGACTGGACTAACCCATGGTGAATCCAAAATAGGGTAAATCATACCCGCATCAAGAAGTTTGATAACCTCTTTTTTGATGACTTCATGGATTTTGGGATTCACCCTTCGTTGGCTTTGAATGGTGGGCTTAAAGTCGTCCTCCATGAGAATTTTATGTGTGCAAAAGTGAGGATCAATTCCACGGATGTAGGAGATTTTCCAAGCGATAGCTCTTTTATGCTTCTTCAACACGGCGACAAGTCGGGCTGTTTCTTCTTCTTTCAGGTCCTTTGCGATGATGACTGGTAACTTCTCGTTGTCTTCCAAGAAAACGTACTCAAGATGAGGAGGTAGGTCCTTAAGCTCGAGAGTGGGAGGTTCCTCAATAGATGGTGAAACTAACGATGGATCATCATTAGTCACCTCTTTAGGAGAAGGTGAAGAAAACGGGTCCTCATTGAGAAGTCTCACAATAGTACGAATGTCTTCATCCCAATTGGTGGACGAATTATCATAGTTAATATCGAGAGGACCCAAGCTAGCTTCGAAATCATCCAAGTCACTTTCTCCAAAAGGATTCAATGCCGGAGCAATTGAGGCAACGGTCTCAACATTTGGTAGAGAAGAGAGATTACTTTTGCAAGCATCATGAAAATGTTCTTCACAAGCCTCATCGAGAATATCAATAGCATTAACACTCTCATATGAATAAGGTTGCTTAGAAATCTTACCCATGTTGAAGACAATTTTATCGTCACCAACTCTCATGATTATTTCGCCTGCGGCTACATCAATAAGAGTGCGACCGGTCCTCAGGAATGGACGACCAACGATTAATGGAACACGAGGATCCATCTCGTAGTCAACGACAACAAAATCCGCCGGGAAGGTGAATTTGTCAATGCCAACAAAGACATCTTCGGCTATCCCCACTGGATAAGCAACCGTACGGTTGGCTATTCCAAAGTCATTTTGGTGGGGACTAGCTCGGGGAGAGATAATTGCTTCCAAACACTTAAAGGCATTAAGTTTATACTGGCACCTAGATCGGCTAGGGCCATGCAATTCTCTACTCCCGGGAAGTTGCAAGGAATCAAGAAGCGACCCGGATCACCAAGTTTGGTGGGCAATTTCCTTAAGAGCACTGCGGAGCAGTTCTCATTAAGTTGGGTCTGAGCGATGTCAAGAAGCTTTTCTTTATCACTTAGAAGATCTTTAAACATCTTAGCGTATTTGGGCATGTGAGCGAGAGCCTCGGCAAAGGAGATGTTAAAATTCAATTGTTTAAACATTTTTAGAAAGTTTGAAACCTGAATATCATCCTTGCTCTTTTGCTTCTCTTTCCTCAACCTTGAAGGATAAGGTATATTGGATGAAGAAGAAGGCTTTAAGGGAATAGGATCACTCACAACCACGGGTGGTGGGGAAACGGGGATAGAAGGTGAAGGAGGTGGGGAAAGTTGCTCTTTTTCCTTGTTCATAATCACGGGTGGAGGTGTATGAAGCTCGGGTTACATATAACCTTTTCCACTACGAGTGGTGATTGCTTTCATCTCCCCTCTTGGATTCGCAACGGTATTACTCGGAAGAGTACCCGAAGAAGAGGATTGATTACCTTGGATGAGCGAACCAATCATATCACGAAGGTGAACCGCTTGATTATTAAAAGAGTTTTGCATGTTAGCATTAATTTCATTGCTGTGTTTCGCCATGTCATTCCTTAGCTCGGCTCGAATATCGCTCCCTTGTTTTGCCATTTCACTCTTCAAGTTGCGGACTTGACTCTGAAGATTCGTCACCATCTCCCGATTAGTCTTCATGAATGTCTCGACATCTGGACTCACTGCCATCGGTTGATTGAGAGGTGGAGCTTGGTAAGCTTGATATTTTCCTTGAGGTGGGTATGGGTTTCGTTGGGATTGATATTGATTGTTTGCACGAGGTTGGGATTGGTTGTAGCTTTGTTGTTGGTTTTGGTTTGCAGGAGGGAAACCGGGAGGAGCAAGATAATTGTTAGAACGATAACTTAGCAAGCCACGGTCTCCTTGCGGGCGGGCTTGATAGCCTCCCGTGGGATAAGTGCCGTAAGCTGCGTTAACGTTTTCAGAAAAATTGGCTTGGGTAGAAGGACAATCATTGTAAGAATGAGGACCACCACATGTGTCACAAGAAATAGCAACGGCTTTAGCTTGTTGAAAGTTGTTTGTGGCTATGGACATGAAATCTTTGTGCATATTCGCGATTTGTCGGGAAAGTTCGGATATCTCGGGATTGGAAGTAGTAGAAGAAACATTGACTCTCTGATTAGATCTTGAGGATGCGGATGAATCCCAATTCTTGTGGTGAGTAGTCATGTTTTCGATCAACTCTCGACACTCCTCTGGTCTCCTTTTCATAAAGGTACCACCGGCGGCGGCATTGATCGTGTCACGATCACGAAAAGTGAGACCATTGTAGAAGGTGTCAATGAGAGTGACGGGGAGCATATTGTGATTTGGACAGCGGTCGATCAAGTCATTGTATCGTTCCCAAGCATCGAAAAGCGATTCATCATTCTCTTGCATAAATCCACTGATTTGGTTACGAAGGCTAGTGACCATGGATGGGGGAAAGTAGCGCGATAAAAAGCGTTGAGTCATGTCATTCCACGTATGAATAGAATTCTTAGGAAGACGGTCAAACCATTTTTCGGCATGGTGAGAAAGCGAGTGGGGAAAGAGTTGAAGGCAAAGGTCATCCATAGAAACACCGGAGCACTTCATGCTTTGGGTTATGGTAATGAATTTGTCGAGGTGTTTGTTGGCATCATCATCCGGAATTCCGCGAAACGGGTTAGTTTGCACTTGTTGGATCATGTGATGCTTTAACGAAAACTCCTGAGCCGTGACGTGCATTGGCGCAATCGGGCCTCCGCGTCCGTTCATGGTGGGTTGACACAATTCCTCCATTGTTCGTAAATCAGGCAGGAGGACATTGTTGTTGTTGTTCTTGTTATTCAAATTGGGTAGAGGTGGGTTGTTATTGTTGTTATTAACACCAGCCATATCTAGATCTTCACGAGTCTCGGGCTCAGAATAGTTCGAAAATCTAGTACGCATACACCTGCAGAAGAAAAATATACACAGAGAATATCTATATAATCTATATAATCTTTTTGGTGCAAAACCTTTTGAAAAGAATTGATTTTTATGATTTTATAATGTTTTTGTATTTTTTAAGAATTTTATATTTTTTAGGATTTTTTTTTTTTTTTTTTTTTTGAAAATTTTTAAAGCAAGGAAAATAACGTTCAAAGAACGGATCCCAAAATTCAATGCGTCTCTCACTAAAAGCCTTTAATCGTAACGAAAAGAGCCGGCAGCGGCGCCATTTAATACTCGGCTTTTGGCTAAGTATAAAATCTTGTTGTCCCAAGTCTTTTCGAATTGATTACCGGTTAAGAGTGCGACTCAATCGTCTTTTGGTGAACAAGAGAATGGTTTGGTTTTGTTTATTTAATTAAAAGAAAAGTTGTCGTTGAGTAATTAAATCAAAATAAAGCGAGGAAAGATTAAACTAAAATTAAAGACTTTCAAAAATAAATGACGAGAAATTAAACTAATTGAACGTAAATATGAAAACTTAAAAAACTTAACTAAAATGAAAACTTTGAAAATTAAAATATCTAAAATTAAACTAAGACGAACAAGTAAAAATAACACTAAGGAAATTGGCTGGAAAAATAAATTCAAAAATCAAATTCTAAATAAATCTAATTAATTTCGCAATTAAGTAAAAATCCGAATTATTTTCGCAAAAGGGTAGAATTCGCAATGCAAGGGAGCACAAATCCGCAACTTGAAAGTATGATTTCGCAATTCATAAAATGAACACAATTTCGCAATTAGGTCAAAGTTCCAATTCGTAATACTCAAAACAAGAAGATTCCGCAATAACAAATTGACTCAAATTCTCAATTCATGAAGTTCAAATCCGCAACCTGAAGTATAATTTCGCAATAAACTTGAATCACAACATTTCGCAATACCAGAAACTCAATTTCGCAATCAGGATAATGCAAGAATTCGCAATGGCAAAATGAATGATTTCACAACTTAGGAGAAAGAACAATTTCGCAATTCTTAGAAACAATGATTTCGCAATACCAGAAACTCAATTTCGCAATCAGCAAAATGAACAAATTCGCAATCAGAAAAGATAAACAATTTCGCAACTTTGGAGAAGTTGCAAAATCGAATCAGATGTTCCTAAAAAATAGGATCTCGGATAAAGACGATTTTAGCAACTTTTTAACAACTTTTCAAGGACAATAAGCCAAGAAAAGCTCCAATAAGCTACCAATAAGCTAGGGAGAAGATCAAAACTTATAAAACCTTAAACTTTAAGCCACGAAACATCAAAAAGACATGAACTTTATACAACAACTTAATAAAAAGATGATGAAAACAAGACTGTGATTAACAATAAAGATTAATAAGATGAAGATTAATACAAGATGAAGATTAATAAGATTAAGACAAGATTAATAAGATAAAAACAAGAAAGATAAAAGATGAAGTTTTCTAGTGAGAGAAAGTTAAGCTTTCTCTCCCTAGAATTTAAACTACAAAAATGAAAGAAAATTAAAGACTAACTCCCTCCTAATGTGTATTAGGAGGGTATTTATAGGGAAGGTGGAAGGAGTGCATGTGTTGCATCTTCTTTCTTTCTTTCTTCACGTCTTCTCGACTCGACTTTAATTCTTCGTCTTTTCTCGATGTCGTCTCGGGATTTGAACTTGTCTTTTAATTTTCTTCTTCTATTAGACTTAAGTTCTTTGACTTCATTAAACTTCCATCTTTAGACTTTTTCTTCGATAAATCTTCAGAATAGGTCTTGGACTTCCGTTCTTTTTGTACTCTTGATCTTTTTACTTTGTCTTTTCCCATTTTCTTCGATAAAAGCCCGTGAAAGCCCGTGTTTTCTTCCTTTTTCACATTTTGGTCCTAAAACACAATAAAAACACAAACCACGCATAATTCCGACTTTTACGACATAAATTACACGTTTTGGTCTTGTTATTATAGGAAATAAGTGGTAAAAGGATAAGTGTTTTCACACTTATTAACACCTACTTCTAATTACCTAATAACTTATAAATGAAAAACTAACTATCTAATTAGTACAAATGATGAAAATTAGACTATTTATAGTGGAGGAGTGGTAGGTGTGGTGCTTCCTTCTTCATTTTGTCTTCTCATATTTTTAATAATTTCGTCATTCTCGACTTTGTCTTGGGTCGTCTTCTAATTTCTTCTTTTATTAGATTTGGTTCTTCGACTTGTTAAACTTCCGTGTTTGGTCTTTTTTCTTCAATCATTCTTCAAAATAGGCCTTTAACTTCCATTCTTTTTGCACTTTTGATCTTTTGACTTTTTCTTTTGCCTTTATCTTCGATAAAAGCCCATGAAATCCCGTGTTTTCTTCCTTTTTCATCTTTTGGTCCTAAAACACAACAACACAAACCACACGTAATTCCGACTTTTATGACATTAAACACACGTTTTGGTCTCGTTTTTATTTGTTTTAAGTGGTAAAAGGATAAGTGTTTTCACACTTATTATAATTTCAGCTTCAATATAATGAACAGTAGCTAAGAAACCCTCACAGCCATGTGACAGTAAGGCACTTGCCTGTAAGGCTGATATGACTTGTACAGACTTTCCTGGTATGGAACTATTATGAATGTACTCTGGTGCGTTGACATCACCGAAAATAACCCGATATGAATGGCAATCTATGGTGGCGTGGTGTTTGGATAACCAGTCCATGCCTAATATCATGTCAAACTCGCACATGTCTAATTGAAGTGCCTCAACTTTGCGAATTCTATCATCGAACTCTAGGGGAAGATCTCTGTACCCATGTGTAATGCACACAGAGTCTCTCAAGGGCGTGGATATGTTAAAGATATTATCAAGTGGCATAGGGGATATCCTAACACGAGTAGCATAAGCAGTGGATATGACTGAATGAGTCGCACCCTTATCAAACAAAACACAAGCAGCTTGACCATACATAAACAAGATTCCAATGATGGTACCTGACGACTTGTTTGATTGGTCCCTCGTGGTAGAATACACACGTCCACTAGTCGGAGGTGGCTTGGAATCAACATGTCCTGAAGTACCCTCAATTTCACCCTTCTTGCAATCTTTCATCTGGTGGCCTGGTTGGCCACATTTGAAGCAAGTACCACTAGCACGGCGACACGGCCCTGGGTGTCTGCGACTGCAAGTGGTGCAAATAGGGTGAGTGTACCCTCCAACGGGTGCTCTAGCTGGCTGGGAGCCTGTTTCAGGAAGTATGCGTGAGACATGATTATTGGGGTACAAACATGACTACACACTAAGTTTAGATTGTAATACCAGATGAAGCTGCAAGGTTGGGCTATGAACCTCTGCGGTCCTGATCCCGTCCGTTGCTAGTGTTCCTGGTAATAGATGATCAAGTGTCAGAATTTATGAATCATAAAGCAACATAACATAGAAATGAATAATTTTTAGGGCCCTTCTGTTGCTGGAGTTGTTGACGTTGTTACGGTAGTTGTCACTACCACCACACCTATCAGATGCAGAACGGTCCTGAGTCTGACCGTTTCCCTTGGATTGGTACTGTTGAGTGGCCGGTTAGGACCGGTCCCCAGTCTTTTACCTGAAAGATACAATTGTTTGGAGAAAGATATAAAATGGACAGTACTGAATTGAATGAATTGATTAACGTTTGATGACTGAGATATACCTATTCTCATATCTGTCTGCTTCACCAAACACGTCTCTCTCCTGCAACATCTCTAGCTTGCGAGCTGCATCTGCCACCTGCGCCACAGTAGTAAATGTATCACACACCAGATTGTAGGCGACAGAAGTACGAAGAGCCAAGTGAAAATGTAATGTCTGCTCTTCTGCTGTCCCGGCTGCTATGCCACGGAAACCAGCAAGTCTAAGAAATATATGCATAAATTTCGTACTATTTTATCCAGCTCTCTGTCGAATGCCATGATACTCCCTCTTGAGCCGATCCTGCTCAGCTTTCGGAAAGAACTGACACAGAACCAAATCCTTAAATTGCGCCCAAGTCAAACCAGTAACCCAGTCATCACCTCCATTCGATTGCTTGAGTGCTTCCACCATGTCAGCACATCTCCTTCAAATTTGTAACAAGCTAGCCTCGCCTTAAAGACGACATCATACCCCATGGCATCAAAAATCTTCTCAATGTGTGCAATCCAACTCTTAGCCTCAGATGGACTGTTAGTCTGCTCAAAAGATCTAGGTCGCTACTTATTGAACCTTTCCATCCAAGTGATAAGAGTAGCTGGTCGCGGAGGAGGAGGGTTGTTCTGATTCTGGTGCTGATTATGATTGGCCTGAACCTCAGCACGAATCTCATTTCTGAGTTGGGGAAGTAAAGCTTGCAGAGCAGCTTGGACAGCTTCTTGCAGTTCTTGCTCACGTGTGTTAACCATCTGACAGTTTTGAAACAAAAATAAATGAAATGATTAATCTGATTAGAACATAGGATAAACACAACAAAATGATGCATGAAACAGTTTATGAAGGCATAGCCAACGATAATGACATGAGTATGGATGAACGCTTATGGGTCGGTTCACAAAGCAAAATGACAAGACGAGGATGAACGCCTATGGGTCGGTTCATCAAAACAAAATTGACATGACGAGGATGAACGCCTATGGGTCGGTTCATCAAAACAAAATTGACGTGACGAGGGTGAACACCTATAGGTCGGTTCACCAAAACAAAATAATTCGAATAAAAGCACATGCGACTAAATATGGTCAGTCCTGTACCAACCATTACTTAGTCAAAATACCTGCTACAATGATACATGAAACAAATGCATGAAAATAAACTGTCAGTTTATGAAGACACTAATGACTACCCACTAGTCACAGGTCAAGTTTTTAGAGCCTATTGGTCAAAACCTTGGCTCTGATACCATAATTTTAACACCCCATTTTGATAAATGGAATATCATAGGATAATTATGGCGTGTCATCAAAGCATGCAAGGTAAATGTCTTAAAAACATTAAATAACCATAAAGACAAATACCAGAATCAAACATCAGTAGTCCAACATAATCTCACACACATGAAATATAAGTACTGAAAGGAAAAGGACTAAACAATGTCTAAAAGAAATAAAGTAATGTATGGAAATGCATAAAGTAATGAAGGCTGGATAGATTCCATCCAAATGCACATACTCTCAAGATCCTAAGTGCGTCCCTGTGTACCTGTCGTTTGGGAACATGGAAAGGAAACGGGTGAGCAAGAGACCCAGTGAACGGATATATAACATAGTATGAATGACATAACATAATAAAGACTAATAACAACAGAAATGTATAAGTCCTGGAAAACCTGCTACATGTTTATAAATTTGTTTTATAGTTTGAAAAGCTTATGATTTACTTATTTAAACTGTATTTTAAATTTAGCCAACAGCCCATATAGGTCATGAGGTATCAACGTGCATGAATACTTAGAGGGGTGAACTCATCATGCAATTAGAGGGGTTGCCTCTAATTATACTAGTATGGGTAGGAGGGATCAACTCCTTGTGAAGGATGCAAGGCATGTACCACATTCACCATCAAAATCCTAAGAAAACATGTAACTAGGATGCACCCATACGCCCACATGATAACATAAATAAATGGGCAAACTGAAAAGGGACACAACAAGCAATCACTCCGTCGTCGGGAAGTCATAACACTGGTGCCTCTAGTGTTATGGTTATGGTACCTCCATAACTAGATGAACTGGCATGCATGTATATATAGCTCAGGCATTTAAAATAAAACATAAGCATTCAAAACATATAAATAACTAGGGAAAACAGATGGCTACAAACGAGGAATCCTAGTCAAACATACGAAGGAATGTCCATATTGAAGGACGGAATATCCGTACCTTATTTTCAGTAGTGGAGATAGAATGGAAGCTGAACGATCTACTCCGACTTCGCGGATACTACATAAATAAGGGATGTGTATGAGTTGTCTGATTACATAGTGTATTACTGGTTCTGTGTGTTCTTAGCTTATTTTATATGTTCTTATCATGTTTTACTGTTTTAAATGTTATCTTGTATTTATTCATGTTTTACATGTATTCCTATGATGTACTTCATGTATTCTTGTATTAATATACTTGTAGAAAGTTTCCAAAAATATAAAGTTTCCAAAAATAGAAAGTTTCAAAAACAGAAAGTTTCCAAAATAGTAAGTTTCTAAATTTAGAAAGTTTCCAAAAATAGAAATAAGTTGAATTAATAAGTCTAAGATATAAGATAGTGCTTATTAGTCATAAGTTATAAGTCATGATAATTTATTAGTAAAGTCTATTAAATAAAATACTTAGGCTAAACTGATTATTAATTAATAATGAAAATGCATGGTTTATTAATTAATAATATATCATGGTTAATTTAATAAAACTTTACCTTATATTAATTAGTTAAATTAAGCATGGTTTTTAATTTAATTAAGTCAAATAAAATACTTATGTTATAACATGATTTATTTAATTAAATAAAATAACCTAAGTAATGATTTTCATTAATGAATTAATATTGCATGTAAATTAATCTAATTAATTTATCAATAAAACATTGGCTAACAAAAATATACCCGAGTCCTAAAGCCGAGAAAAAACAAACCGAGCACCAAACACCACCCACACAGCTAGCGGCTGGTGGTGGTGGTCGGTGGCTAAGTAGACTTGGTTGCAGCCGCTGGTTGCCTCTACTGGGGCTACGGTTCACACCGGCTTCAGCCGGTTCCTCCTGCTGAGCCAAGTAGCCACCTACAATGAGCCGGTTCCCACTGTTGCACCAAGGTTCCCCCGTGTGGCCTTGGTTGATGTTGCCCAAACCAAAACCATACCGAACCCCCTTGGGGTCTCGGCTGGTGGACGAAAAGAGGCACCGAGAGCCTTGTGGATCTCGCTTGTGTACGCCGAACCGAAACAAACCCAAACAAACCTTTTTCTTAATTACCCCATAATCATAACATGTTTATATTTATGTTTTTAAGATTCGTGTTCATATAAATCAAATAATAATAAAAAGGTTAGGGTTTTGTTTATACCGATTGCGTGGATGAAAAGAGGATTGAAACACGAACACATACACGTAAAAACCCAAGATCAAAATCAACAATCCTTTCCCCTTGGTTCTTGTGGCTGCCACGGCTAAAGGAAGAAGGAAGGCTAGGGTTTCCTTTGATTTTCTAAAAAACAATATTATGAAATCCCTGGTGTTAATTGTTTTACTAGTTGGTTTTCAAAATGGGATGGCACTCTCCCTTTTCTCTTGTTGCTGCGGATACACAAAGCCCGAAAGGCCAAACCATTCAAATTTTCATGACTTAAATATATTATGTATGTGCTCGTGTTTTAAATTTCGTGAATAAAATATTATACGTAATATTTAACATGCATTAATAATATACGCAGTTCTTGTAATTTAATGCTCGTGATACGTGTCGTATATTATAAATGGAAAGTTTTAATTTATTCGTGTTTTCATGTAGTGTACATGTTCATTGTATTTTATGCGGGTTTTACACTTACTCTCCCATCTGGTACAGGAGTATTTCAGATTTACAGTGATGCTTCTAAGAAGGGTCTTGGCTGTGTACTCATGCAGCAGGGGAAGGTAATTGCCTATGCCTTACGACAGCTAAAACCCTGATTGTTGTAAAATTAGATATTTGCTTTAGGAAAAACAAGCAACTAAAATAGGGTAAGCGTGCACGACGATTTAGGAAAACCGTGTGTGAATGACCCTAAAAGTGAGTTCGTTCTCTCGAGGAGGCACGTGTGTTGTGTAATGAATGATTGATTATGTTTTTGATTATTAATGAGAAGAAAAGAAGAGAAAATGACGAAGACGAAAAATTAATAGAAAAATAAGGCGAAAACACTACTAGAAAGTTACGACGTAGAAACGTAAAAAGTGCAAAATTTAAAATTTTAACCTAAAAGTTCCTAAAAATTACTAAAAATCCACAATAAAATTCTAAGAGTTTACAAAAAATCCAAACTTGCCAAAACCTTTTAATTAATTTAATAATGACTTTTTAATGCTAATTAAAGCCCTAAAAATCACTTTTAAATATTAAAAAGCCCTAAACAAGATTTAATAGTTTGTAAACCTTAAAAATGACCTAATTAAGCTAAAAACTATTTTTAAAAATTTTAAAACCAAATTAAACTATTTTTAAACTCCTAAAAACTATTAAAATCTATTAAATCTTAAATTAATTCTAAAAATTAATTGAAGAGCCTAAAAATTATTCTAAAAATGGGATAAGTCCTAATTAATGATAAAGAACCTAGGAAAAATGAAAAAGAAATAAAAATAAAACTTTTTATTTTAATGAATAAAATAATAATAAAATATTCTAAAAAATTAAAAGTTCTTAAATAAATTCTAAAAAATTCTCAAAAATCCTAAATAATCTAACTAAGAAGAAAATGTAAATTAAAGCTCCTAAAACCTTTTAGTTAATTTTATATTAATTTTTAAAGTTGTCTAAAAACCCTAAAATTAAATAAAATTAAAAATTAAAGTTTTTGAAAACTTTTTTAAATTTAAACCTCAAAAATACAAATTAAAACCTAAAAACTATTTTTTTATTATTTTTTATTACTGTTTACTATTTTTAAATGACTTTCTAAAAATAAAACTAAAAATAATCTTAAAAATTAATTAAATAATAGGAAAAATAAAATTTTTAAACAGAAAAGTCTAAAAACCTATAAATGTCCTAGGAAAATTCAAATAAGCTAAAAACACTTGATAAATAAGCTTGAAAAAAATCAAATAAGCTACGGCTTATTAAAATAAGCTCAATTGAAAACGTGGTTAAATAACTATTGAATTGGAAGGCTAACGTAAAAAGGCATCTAGATCAATGGTAGAACACGTTACTCCTGAGCTGCAGGTCGCGTGTTCGAGCCCGTTGCGGGTGACCTTTTTGCAAAAATTTTCTTTTTTTTTACTTTTAAAACTTAAACAGTGACTCTAGTAGGCTAAAAAAACAAAATCACAATCCAATTATGGCCAAGATTAAGCCAAATTGAAGGCAAATTGTGCCCAGTTCTGCTTTGTGGACTGATGAACAATTGAACAACCAAGAGGACTTGGTTTTTTTTGCTTGTTTGGTGGTGTTTGTTGATGGACAAAGGCACCCTTGTGCTCTTGGGAGCACAAGGAGTCAAGGCAAATACAAATCAGCAGTAAACAAGCACCTTACAGACACAAAAAATGCTCAAAACCAAGCACACAAATCAAAATAAGGTTGCTGAGGTCTTCCTAGGGGTCTGGTGGTGTTTTTAAGCTTATGACTTGCACAAAACTCAACTTCAAGTGTCCAAATTTTGCACACAATCTCACAATCTATCATACAACCAAGCACAACTCCTAAATCAAACTAACTCTAAGCAGATTACACAATCCAGGCACACAAAGTCATCAAACCAGGAAGAGAATGTGTACATGCAGTTTTTTAGCTTACTTTTTCACTTTTTCAACATTCAACTTGTTACAAACTTCTCCCAAACTGAGACACAACTAGCATTCAATCTTAAACAACCCTATTGAGTCTTTCTAACACCTTTTCCCTCAAAATTCTTACAAAAATCACAATTAAAAAGTAGACCCAAACACCACTTTAAAACTTGAAATCAAGAATTTTCAAACCAAAGCACTTATAAACTTAATCAAACTGGTTCATTTAGCCTCTAACATGTATATAAACACATAAGAACATCACTCAAACCAGATTTAACATCATTTAGCAAGAAATCATGCAAATCACTTCAACCACTAATTTTCTGAAAATGTTAAAAGGAAAAAGAGATTTTACCTCAAGGACTTACATCCAAGTCCTTAGTGGATGTCAATCCACCTCCAAATACACTGGGGTGTATGCTGAACCTTTAACAGCAACACACTTCAACACCTGCTAAGAAAAATCAAGAAAAACAAGGATACAAGCTATATATTCTGTTTTCTTTTTTAATTTCTTAAAAACCTCTCCAAAAACTTCCAAACCTTTTCAAACACGTTTTAAAAACTCTTAATCTCAGAAAATTGAAAGCTTTGGTCCACTTTCACTTTCCAAACCTCATTTTCTGGAATTAAAATATTTTTTAAAAACTTTTGAAAATGAAAAATAAACACCAAGTGTTTATTGAAAATCAAATATGGAACTCAGAATTAGCTATCATTCACAACACCAACTTTTTAAAAACACAAAAGGAATTAAATTGTTTTCTCACAAATACCAACTTTATTTCTTAAAAAAGGAATTACAAGTTTTTGATGCTAAAACTGGAACAAGGAATGAACAAGTCTCATTCTCTTTAAATACTGCTAGAAAGAACTATCTAGAATTAATAATAAAATAATACAATGCTTGAAACCCTAATACTGGAAATCTAAAAAATGCCCCTTTCTTCTTGGACGAATCTTGGTCAAAAGGTGTCCCATGTGAAATGCCAGTTGTGGAGAGCAATCTTGGACGTTAAAAACTCCTTGGGGACCAAGGGGAGTGATCCTGGGTGTTGGTTTGGTCGGGCATTGGGTTTGGGTGAGTGAGACGTGAGCAGGGGAGGGGTCCACTTTCACATGGGGTTGTCCAGGATCACGGTTTGGGTGTGGGATGTGATGAGGGTGACCTCAATTAAGAATCTGGACAAGTTAAGCCAATAACCCCTTGATTTGGGTGAAATTGGAACTGGGTGGGGATTAGGGTTTAAGTGTGAAGAACATGTGTTTTAATCCAAAAAGGGGGTGATTAGTTTTTAAATCCCTGTTTTAGTGGGAAAAAGGGTTAAGTGGTGTTGACCTTTGACCACTTTTTTAAATGAAAACCGGGTTTTAGCTTGTTGGACGGGTTTGGGTAGGATATGGGTAGGGTTGAGGGGTTGGTGGGTGGGTAGGGCTGAGGTGTCACAAGCTGAGTGGGTGGGTTTGTTTGGGCAGTTGGCAAATTTGGTCCCCAAGTTTTTCTTTTCTTTCCACTTTGTAAACAAAGTCCATCAGCGCCCAATTTGCCTTTGACAACTTTGCACAAGTTGTCAAAAATGGCACAATCAATTCCAAAACTTTTCCAAAGGGTTTCTTTTGTATTATCTTCAAATTCCAGGGACTGATCTTGAACAATCTTCAAACATTAAGGATAATACTTGTACAATTGACATTTTGAGGGTCAAATGTGACAAGTTCTTCAAAGATGAGGGACTAATTTTGCCAATCTTCAATTCTTCAAGGGTATTTTTGCAAAATTCCAAACTTGGGCCCGGTTCATTGTGCGACTTCGTTTCCCGTGTTCGTTTTTGAATGATTCTTGTGATCTTTTGCCAATTCCTCAATATCCGTACCTAAAAATACACAAGTAACAAACACGAGCATATATTTGGTCTATTTTATGATATTTTATGCAATTTAAGGCCGTTTTGGACGATGAGACCATGTATAAAAGCAGTCTCATCACTCCCCCATACTAAACCATTACCGTGCCCTCACGCAATGCTAGAATAAAATATCAAAGCATCTCCAAAATTTAATTTTATTCACTTTTATTAAATGATAAACTAGCTACATTACTACTATTACTACTACTTGCGTTTTAGACATAATGTATGATTTTCATCGCAAAATGGGACGTTTAGGTTCATAGAACAAGAACACGTGAATGCTTCGTTAGAGATAATTTCATCGTCCTCGATTTTCACCCCAATTCCATGCCAAGCGTGCAACGAGATCATTGTCATTATAAGTTAGTAGTGCTAACACTACTCATATGCCCTAATCACGTACTTATTCTCCCATTATTCCTAAGTTGTATCTCTTATATTTTATTATGTCTTAATGATCACGAGGATACATTGTTGACTTATGCGATAATAGAGGTTTAGGTCTAAAAATAGAGTCCTAACGGTGTAACTAAGACCATCAAATCGATAACCCCTCCTAATAGACAACGATGTTAAAAAATTAAGTTGACAAGAAGAATCGATAAACACGATTTTATAACGGTTTTGAACATGAGACTTATTACCAAGACTTTTATACGTCCCCTAACGGAAGGACCTTATTATCTTTGGTTTACCTCCATCTTTTATTCAACTTCGCCATGAAGCTTTTATTATGACTTCGGTCTTGCCTTGCCTTTTATTATCCGCCATCATCGGTGGTTTTATTAGACAAAGACGTATATCCTCACGCTAAGGCGAATTTTGGATCTTTAAAGCTTCGAAGATTAAGGCTTGATTCACTTTCAATTTTGCATAGATTTTAGGCCTTGTGGGGCTTCAAATTGTTTGCTAGATTTAGGTGAGCACTTGAAATCTTATTATTAGGTGAAGCTTTCGATTATTCGGGTGCCAATACTTCAAAACCGTGACGCTGGCGATACCTTAATGTCTTCCCAATTTAATTACACGGAAGCTACTAGAAAAGACTAGAAACCCAACAATCAAAACTAAACCGCTAAATCAATATTTATTAAGCAAAAAATATTTACAAGCGAAGGGAGAATAAGCAAACAACGAGAACACATGAGTTTTTGAAAGAATACGAGTACTCTACGTTTAGCATAGTAACTTATAATTAACTCTATCATTTCTCGTCCTTATTTAAGAGACTTAGCCTAATGTGTAGTTAAGGAATCAAAGCTAAGTGCTCAACACGCACGGTCGAGTCAAAAATTACTCTTATTCTCGCCATCGGAAAATCTACATTCGTGTCTTCAAACACTTATAAAACATGAGAAAAATTTAAAATTTGGCCATTTTTAGCCTTATTTTGCAACAAAACGATAAACAAAACGATAAACTTTGGAAAGCGTGAAGGTTTGGAACAAAACGATAAACAAAACGATAAACTTTGGAAAGCGTGAAGGTTTGGCAAGGCAAGTATCTATTCACCCCCCATACTAAAGTTAAACATTGTCCTCAATGTTTCGAGTCTAGGGGTGCAAACACCCCCATACTAGAGACGTAGTCGAATGCCTAATCTAGCATGGAAAGGGTGTAACCATTAAGTAATAGCCGTTTATGAAGTGTGCTAAAAACCTAAGGTTAGAACATAAAAGGATATATCATATGGATATTGGGAAAGGCCTCCAAAGCAAACGATCGAGTGCTCCCATAAAACGAACACGAGAGGCTCCAATCGTGAAGATGATGATCTAAAAGACACAATGCACAAACAACCACGGAACAAAGGTTGGAAGGGCACAAATCCCCTCACATTAAGTAATTAGAAAGCAATAATATGTACATGGATAAGCATGGGTCTCCCCCACGAGGCACCTTGTTTTTGATAACCGAGTCAAAAGCTCGACTCGAATCCCATAAATGTGATCATTTAGGGATAATCATGGTTTGGTCAATTTTTGGTGGGGCTTACATGATAAACAAGGCCCAAAAGTACGTGGAGTACTTTAAAAATCCGATAAACGTATACCGGGGTCAAAGATAGCGTCCTCGTTTTCGGATGAAAGACGAGACAACACAACTCCAACACAAATCCCAATGGGATAGAAGAAAATAGGAGAGAAGAAATAGAAGGGTGGGACAATGGGTAAGTCATAACATTGAGCTACTCGAGGTAGGCTCGCACCAATCAAATGAAAAGATTTTCCATTTATTGCATCGGTGGAAGACCGAGATTTCCCTTTATAAGCAATTCCAGGATCAAATATCTCGTCCTCGGTGGAGAAAGGGGAGGGAACATAAGGGGCTTCCCCCACACTAGGTCCACACAAAGCATCGTCAAAAGGAAAAGACGAGCTTGTAGTACTCAAGACACGCGGTGATGACGGAGTTAGAGTTGTAGAAAAATCTTTTAAGTTAAATTCAAAATCTTTTCCTTTTTCATCTTTAAAACTCTCCTTGTGAAAACCCGATTTAATTATGTCAAAAATATTTGGTGTATCTAAAACAATGTTAGTCACACTAAAAATTCTCACATTTTGAAAGCGTTTTGGTTTAGGTGGTGGTAAGTTTTCAAATCTTTTGTCAATAAAGAAAACCTCCCCATCGGGATCAACGTATTCATCATCCGAAGAATCACTCGAGATTGGAATCATAGGCTTAACACTCTTAACCTCCATCGGCGGAGGGGACAGAACTTCATTTTTCTCAACTCCTAAAACTCTATTGGAAATCTTTTTGCAAATGTTTTTGATGGGATTGACATTGTACAAAGATGTGATCGAATAAACATGAGAAAGAGTGGAGTTTTGGGTTGCATTAATGACGAGTTCTTCCTCATTGAAACGAAGAGTGATTTTTCTTGCATGCACATCGATAAGTGCTCTCGAGGTATCCAAAAAAGATCGACCTAAAATTAACGGAACTTTAGGATCGATGGGAATATCAACAACTATGAAGTCCACGGGATAATAGAATTTTCCAACTTTCACAAAGACGTCCTCGGCAACTCCACAAGCTAGAATCGTAGAATGATCGGCCATTTCGATTGACATTCTTGAAGGAGTGAGATTTGGAAGATTGAGCGATTTAAAAATCTCAAGAGGCATCAAATTAATACTAGCACCAAGATCGGCCAAGGCGTAGCATTCTTCCATGTCTTGGATAGCACATGGGATTAAAAACTTTCCAGGATCACCGACTTTTTGAGGTATGCGGCTTAGAAAAACCGATGAACAACTAGACGATTTTTGCAATTTTTCTTTGTTGTTTAACATACTTTTGAAGTTCGCGGCAAATCGAGGCATCATGACTAAGGCGTCGGCAAAACTTATATTGAAATGCAAGTCACGAAACATTTTCATAAAGAGTTCAAATTGATAATTATTTCGTTCTTGTGCCTTTTCTTTGTCTCGTCTTGAAGGGTAGGGTAAAGGTGGTGTGGGTTGGGGCAAATTAGGCATAGGCATCGGCCTTGGAATCTCGGGTTCCATGATGGGTATTGGTTCAACCGTAGGTGTGGTATGAGCGGTATTTCGTGGGCTTGTAATGTGCTCCTTTCCAACCACAACCTCGGGTTCTTTCTCTTTTTCCTTCTCCATAGAAGTACTTGGACGAGAAATGGGTTCTTTGAAAGTTTTACCACTACGAGTGGTAATAACCTTCAATTCTCCTTTCGGGTTCACGATGGTATCACTAGGAAGACCACCCGAAGAAGAAGGCTTACACATGATAGCTTCAAACATTTTAGCCATACGGTCTTCAAACTTAGATTGCCTAGCATCCGCTTTTAACAACTCTTGCTTAATCTCATGTTGTCCTTGCTCCATTTTTTGTTGATTTTGTTGGAGTCGTGTGACATTTCCTTCCATTTTATTAGCATGAGTTTTAAGTTCATTTGCAAGTTCGTTTTTAAGCTCGTTTTTCAACTCGGATCTTAAGCTAACCATTTCACGTTGCATGTTGTCAAATTTAGCATCATTAGCCTTAGCATAACTCAAAAATTCTCCTTGAAGATTTTTGGTGTGATCGTTTTGAAAACCTTGGGCATTGTTTTGAAAATCACGGTTTTGGTTTTGGTTTGAAATTTGCCCATTTCCACTTTGGTAATTACCTTTGTTATAGTTTCTTTGATTTCCTTGGTAATTTCCACCTTGGTTGTTGTTGTTGCGATAATTATTAGCATTTTGATTGGGTGGAGCTTGATTTGAACGTGAACCTTGACCTATTTGGTTATAAGTTCCCGTGGCTACAAAAGCATTCGAAGTGTTACCATCCGCGGTAATGCACTCGGAAAGATCATGAGCTCCCCCACACGACAAACAACTTTTAGAAACCGCTTTAACCGAAGCGGTGTTGGAAGCTTCTTGAGCCTTCCAATGGGACATAAGGTTAGCAAATCTATCGAAAAATCGGTTTTCTTCATTTGCTTCATCATGTAATGCATTGATACTTCGAGACGATGATGAGCCCAATTTGGCAACACTCGGTGTGTGACGAGGGCTATAAACCTTAGACCTATTCTCGATTATGACCAAAGCTTCTTCAACCGTTTTACACAAAACATTACCACCCGCGGCGGCATTTAAATAATCTCTTTCATGATCGTTAAGTCCATTGTAAAACGTGTCGATTTGGTGCAAATCGGAAAAACCGTGATGAGGACATTCATGCAACATCTCCTTAAACCTATTCCAAGCCGTAGAAAAACTTTCATTTGATTCTTGTGAAAATTTAGAAATCTCATTTTTCAAATGCGTAGTCTTAGAGGGCGGAAAAAATTGGTTCACAAACTTTGAAACGAGATCCTTCCACGTCAATATAGAATTGGGTGGCTCTTTCTCTAACCAAATTTTAGCGGGCCCCGCTAAGGAATACGGAAAAAGCATCATCTTAATCGAGTCATTCGAGACATCCTTGAATTTGCACGTGGCGGTAAGACGATTAAATTGGCGGATATGGTTGTGGGGATTGTCCTTCTCATCACCTCGGAATTTGTTGTTTTGGATCATCGACAACAAACCCGTTTTCACCTCAAAATTCTCCGCAAGGATTGCGGGAATCACAATAGCTTCTCCATAACCCTCGGTGGGTGCTTGAAGTAACTCCATCATAGTTCGATTCGCCATGGTTGGTGTTTCTCGTACAATGGGTTCGTCAATAGGAGACTCCTCACTAGAATGAGTTGGAGTGGGAGTTTTGTTCTTTCGTTTACGTGCACGTTTTGCTTTGTTACGAGTGAGCATAAACGTCACGTACAACGTGGAGACGAGCAAAGAAGATTCTTTTTGGTATTTTTTGTTTTTCAATTTTTTTTTTGTGGTTTTTGATTGTATTAACCTTTTTGGAAATTGGTGAATGTATTAAGTAGACAACAAGTCCACAAATCTCCTCCTCAATCAAATCTCTTGATTAAAAAGGCCTCAAGGAATGAAAACGATCACGTGGAGTGAACGCCTTCGATGACTTTAGAACGATGGTGGAACACCAAATCGTTCAAGAGGGTTTAATCAAATAGAAACCAAGAAAATATATATGATATATAATAATACTTTGGGCGGCAAAACCCTCGATTCACTCTCAAAATCAAATACGCACAAGCAAGCGGAGGAAACGAGGCGGCGCGAAGCACTTAAGAGCCTTTTTCCTTTAGGTTGTGAAATACAACCGCCTTATACCCACTTTATAGTTTGTATTTTCAAAATCGAGCTTCACGAAAGTATTTATCTATTTTTGCCTTTTTTCCTTTGGTTTGAGATTCGAATACAATGATTGGGTAATGACCTCCCAAGTCAAGGTTGTGATTTCTTACGTATTTGGAGTACTTGTGTATTTATTGTTCTACGTATACAATATAGTAATAATATTCACACAAAAACCGAAAAACGATAATACATATTAATAGAGTGCTATTAATACAATTACTATATGGCTAATATAGAAAAACAACAATGTTCAATCAAAACACAACACGCCTCCCCGGCAGCGGCGCCAAAATGATTGTTGTAAAATTAGATACTTGCTTTAGGAAAAACAAGCAACTAAAATAGGGTAAGCGTGCACGACGATTTAGGAAAACCGTGTGTGAATGACCCTAAAAGTGAGTTCGTTCTCTCGAGGAGGCACGTGTGTTGTGTAATGAATGATTGATTATGTTTTTGATTATTAATGAGAAGAAAAGAAGAGAAAATGACGAAGACGAAAAATTAATAGAAAAATAAGGCGAAAACACTACTAGAAAGTTACGACGTAGAAACGTAAAAAGTGCAAAATTTAAAATTTTAACCTAAAAGTTCCTAAAAATTACTAAAAATCCACAATAAAATTCTAAGAGTTTACAAAAAATCCAAACTTGTCAAAACCTTTTAATTAATTTAATAATGACTTTTTAATGCTAATTAAAGCCCTAAAAATCACTTTTAAATATTAAAAAGCCCTAAACAAGATTTAATAGTTTGTAAACCTTAAAAATGACCTAATTAAGCTAAAAACTATTTTTAAAAATTTTAAAACCAAATTAAACTATTTTTAAACTCCTAAAAACTATTAAAATCTATTAAATCTTAAATTAATTCTAAAAATTAATTGAAAAGCCTAAAAATTATTCTACAAATGGGAAAAGTCCTAATTAATGATAAAGAACCTAGGAAAAATGAAAAAGAAATAAAAATAAAACTTTTTATTTTAATGAATAAAATAATAATAAAATATTCTAAAAAATTAAAAGTTCTTAAATAAATTCTAAAAAAATCTCAAAAATCCGAAATAATCTAACTAAGAAGAAAATGTAAATTAAAGCTCCTAAAACCTTTTAGTTAATTTTATATTAATTTTTAAAGTTGTCTAAAAACCCTAAAATTAAATAAAATTAAAAATTAAAGTTTTTGAAAACTTTTTTAAATGTAAACCTCAAAAATACAAATTAAAACCTAAAAACTATTTTTTTATTATTTTTTTATTACTGTTTACTATTTTTAAATGACTTTCTAAAAATAAAACTAAAAATAATCTTAAAAATTAATTAAATAATAGGAAAAATAAAATTTTTAAGCAGAAAAGTCTAAAAACCTATAGATGTCCTAGGAAAATTCAAATAAGCTAAAAACACTTGATAAATAAGCTTGAAAAAAATCAAATAAGCTACGGCTTATTAAAATAAGCTCAATTGAAAACGTGGTTAAATAACTATTGAATTGGAAGGCTAACGTAAAAAGGCATCTAGATCAATGGTAGAACACGTTACTCCTGAGCTGCAGGTCGCGTGTTCGAGCCCGTTGCGGGTGACCTTTTTGCAAAAAATTTCTTTTTTTTTTTTTTACTTTTAAAAATTAAACAGTGACTCTAGTAGGCTAAAAAAACAAAATCACAATCCAATTATGGCCAAGATTAAGCCAAATTGAAGGCAAATTGTGCCCAGTTCTGCTTTGTGGACTGATGAACAATTGAACAACCAAGAGGACTTGGTTTTTTTTGCTTGTTTGGTGGTGTTTGTTGATGGACAAAGGCACCCTTGTGCTCTTGGGAGCACAAGGAGTCAAGGCAAATACAAATCAGCAGTAAACAAGCACCTTACAGACACAAAAAATGCTCAAAACCAAGCACACAAATCAAAATAAGGTTGCTGAGGTCTTCCTAGGAGTCTGGTGGTGTTTTTAAGCTTATGACTTGCACAAAACTCAACTTCAAGTGTCCAAATTTTGCACACAATCTCACAATCTATCATACAACCAAGCACAACTCCTAAATCAAACTAACTCTAAGCAGATTACACAATCCATGCACACAAAGTCATCAAACCAGGAAGAGAATGTGTACATGTAGTTTTTTAGCTTACTTTTTCACTTTTTCAACATTCAACTTGTTACAAACTTCTCCCAAACTGAGACACAACTAGCATTCAATCTTAAACAACCCTATTGAGTCTTTCTAACACCTTTTCCCTCAAAATTCTTACAAAAATCACAATTAAAAAGTAGACCCAAACACCACTTTAAAACTTGAAATCAAGAATTTTCAAACCAAAGCACTTATAAACTTAATCAAACTGGTTCATTTAGCCTCTAACATGTATATAAACACATAAGAATATCACTCAAACCAGATTTAACATCATTTAGCAGGAAATCATGCAAATCACTTCAACCACTAATTTTCTGAAAATGTTAAAAGGAAAAAGAGATTGTACCTCAAGGACTTACATCCAAGTCCTTAGTGGATGTCAATCCACCTCCAAATACACTAGGGTGTATGCTGAACCTTTAACAGCAACACACTTCAACACCTGCTAAGAAAAATCAAGAAAAACAAGGATACAAGCAATATATTCTGTTTTCTTTTTTAATTTCTTAAAAACCTCTCCAAAAACTTCCAAACCTTTTCAAACACGTTTTAAAAACTCTTAATCTCAGAAAATTGAAAGCTTTGGTCCACTTTCACTTTCCAAACCTCATTTTCTGGAATTAAAATATTTTTTAAAAACTTTTGAAAATGAAAAATAAACACCAAGTGTTTATTGAAAATCAAATATGGAACTCAGAATTAGCTATCATTCACAACACCAACTTTTTAAAAACACAAAAGGAATTAAATTGTTTTCTCACAAATACCAACTTTATTTCTTAAAAAAGGAATTACAAGTTTTTGATGCTAAAACTGGAACAAGGAATGAACAAGTCTCATTCTCTTTAAATACTGCTAGAAAGAACTATCTAGAATTAATAATAAAATAATACAATGCTTGAAACCCTAATACTGGAAATCTCAAAAATGCCCCTTTCTTCTTGGACGAATCTTGGTCAAAAGGTGTCCCATGTGAAATGCCAGCTGTGGAGAGCAATCTTGGACGTTAAAAACTCCTTGGGGACCAAGGGGAGTGATCCTGGGTGTTGGTTTGGTCGGGCATTGGGTTTGGGTGAGTGAGACGTGAGCAGGGGAGGGGTCCACTTTCACATGGGGTTGTCCAGGATCACGGTTTGGGTGTGGGATGTGATGAGGGTGACCTCAATTAAGAATCTGGACAAGTTAAGCCAATAACCCCTTGATTTGGGTGAAATTGGAACTGGGTGGGGATTAGGGTTTAAGTGTGAAGAACATGTGTTTTAATCCAAAAAGGGGGTGATTAGTTTTTAAATCCCTGTTTTAGTGGGAAAAAGGGTTAAGTGGTGTTGACCTTTGACCACTTTTTTAAATGAAAACCGGGTTTTAGCTTGTTGGACGGGTTTGGGTAGGATATGGGTAGGGTTGAGGGGTTGGTGGGTGGGTAGGGCTGAGGTGTCACAAGCTGAGTGGGTGGGTTTGTTTGGGCAGTTGGCAAATTTGGTCCCCAAGTTTTTCTTTTCTTTCCACTTTGTAAACAAAGTCCATCAGCGCCCAATTTGCCTTTGACAACTTTGCACAAGTTGTCAAAAATGGCACAATCAATTCCAAAACTTTTCCAAAGGGTTTCTTTTGTATTATCTTCAAATTCCAGGGACTGATCTTGAACAATCTTCAAACATTAAGGATAATACTTGTACAATTGACATTTTGAGGGTCAAATGTGACAAGTTCTTCAAAGATGAGGGACTAATTTTGCCAATCTTCAATTCTTCAAGGGTATTTTTGCAAAATTCCAAACTTGGGCCCGGTTCATTGTGCGACTTCGTTTCCCGTGTTCGTTTTTGAATGATTCTTGTGATCTTTTGCCAACTCCTCAATATCCGTACCTAAAAATACACAAGTAACAAACACGAGCATATATTTGGTCTATTTTATGATATTTTATGCAATTTAAGGCCGTTTTGGACGATGAGACCATGTATAAAAGCAGTCTCATCAAACCCTATGAAGTGAATTATCCTAATCATGATCTAGAGTTGATAGCCGTAGTCTTCGCACTCAAGATTTGGAGGCACTACCTCTATGGCGAGTCATGTGACATCTTTACCGACCATAAGAGACTCAAGTATATTTTCACCCAGCGGGAGTTGAACATGAGACAGAGACGTTGGTTGGAGTTGCTGAAGGATTATAGATATTTCAGTAGGGGATCGTACGATTACATGATACTCCATCAACAATCGTATCAGGTAGAGATCCACGTTTCACGTCCTGTTTCTGGAAAGGTTTACAGAAAACTTGGGGAACAAGGCTCAAGTTTAGCACAACTTTGCATCCTCAGACAGACGGTCAGACTGAGCATACGATTCAGACATTGGAAGACATGTTACGCTCTTGTGCATTAGAGTGGACAGGAAATTGGGACGATTATATATACATGGTTGAGTTTGCTTACAATAATAGTTGGCATGCAAGTATTAAGTGTGCTCCTTTCGAGATGTTGTACGGTAGGAAATGTCGTGCTCCGATTTGTTGGGATCAGGTTGGTGAGCGTATCATTGAGGGTCCGGAGATGATTCAGGTGACCAATGAGAAGGTCACCGTTGCCAAGGAAAAAATTAAGGAAGCTCGTACTCGTAAAAAAAGCTATGTTGACAAGCATCGTAGATCATTAGAATTTTAGCCCGGTGATCGTGTTTTCTTGAAGGTATCACCCGCACGTGGAGTTCGATGTTTTGGTATCAAGGGCAAACTTAGTCCTCGTTTCATCGGACCGTTCGAGATTCTTGATCGTGTCGGTGAGGTTTCGTATCGTTTGGCGTTACCTCCTCAGTTATCATACGTTCACAACGTGTTTCACGTATCATTGCTTAGAGGTTACAAGTATCATCCTTTACACGTTATCAAGTATCCACTCGATCAGATTCGTGAGGATCTATCCTACGTTGAGGAACTAGAAACTATTTTAGATCGTCAAGATATGATCATGAGGAACAAGACTATCCCTTCTATTGGGAATAAATTAAGGCCAGATCACTTGAGCGCTGACAAGAGTAAAACAAGCGTTGACAAGAACAAAACAAGCGCTGACAGCTCAAGCGTTGACAAGATAAAGTCAAGCGTTGACACATTGAAGACAAGCACTGATGGAAAGATATACTCTACGAGTTTATTATATTCTAGATTACTTCTAGTAAAGATAGGAACAACAATGTATTTTCTATATTTATCTTTACCTAGAATAGCTGATACGTAGATTATTGTACAAGGCTTCTTATGTCTATAAAAGAAGAACTTTAGGTTAACGTTTCATATAAGTTTTCATTCGTAAACTACTTTCATTGTAAGCAAGTTTGATATCATTAATCAAAGTGAAAGTTTGTTTATATCATTGTGTGTTCTTGTTTAAGTGTTAATTTCGCATAACACTTAGATTATCATAAGCATATACAAAGGTTTCTCTAAGTGTATTACTTGATCTAATCTCGTATACATAAAGCTAAATCGATCTAAGTTTGGGATCAACAAGTGGTATCAGAGCTTGTTGAGGAACTTTTGATCTTAAAGAACACAAGAACCTTAAAAATCACCAAAACTCTAATTTTCTCAAAAACCCTAACAACATCATGTCTGAAGCAATAACCTCCTCCTCCTCATCTTTACCAAACATCAAGATTCCCATGCTTGATGCAACCAACTTTGATTTGTGGAAATTCAACTTTGAGCAATATCTGGGAATCTATGACTACACACTCTGGGAGGTTATTGAATATGGAAACACATTCGATAAAGCCCAAAAGATTGCTAATGTTATTGCTCAAAGATCAGCTGTTGCTGGATGTTCTGAAGAGGATAAGAGAGAAAAACCTGGAGATGGTAGAGCTGTGGCTGCTGAAGACATAGCAAAGAAAAGGGTCGACATGAAAGCCCTAAATATTCTGAAAGTCTCTTTGGGACAAGAGAACCAGCATAAATATAGAGGCTATGAATCTGCTAAAACCCTTTGGGAAGCTCTTGAAGTTGCATATGGTGGCAATGCAGACACTAAGGAAGAAAAGAAAAAGCAACTCATGCATGATTATGCTGTCTTCAAACCTCAACCCAATGAGAAACTGAGTAGTGTGAGAAGTAGACTGCTTGACATTACAAGCAAGTTGTCCTTCATGGGGACACAACTTGGTGATGTTGACATTAATGCTACCTTTCTTAAAAGTCTTGGTAAGGCATGGAAGATTGAGGCAAGATCAATTCTTGCCAATAATACCTACAAAAGTTCCTCGTTTGATGACATCTACAACAAACTAAGGCTGTTGGAAGATGAAACTCTCTTAGAGCATGGAAGCAAGTCTACCACCAGTAACATGGCCTTCTTCTCTCATAGTGAAGGTCAATTCAATCAGAAGGACTCTTACATGCATCTAGTTACTGGATCATCATATGTCAGCGCTGGAACAAGTCCTGTCAACGTCTCCTATTCAGACGCTGACACATTCAAGAGTGACTCCCCAAGAGTTAAACCTGCTGGTTTAGATTTGGATACTGTATGTGCTTATATTGCTTCTTTGCCCAATGGTTCAGTGATTACATATGAGGACCTTGAGCAGATAAGTGATGAGCACTTAGAAGAGATGGACATTAAGTCAAACATGGCTCTTGCTAGTATAAGAGCAAATAGATGGAACAGAAGGTTTAAGAAGAACATGACCTTCAATGCAAAAGACACAGCTGGATTTAATAAATCCAAAGTTGAATGCTACAACTGTCATCGTATGGGGCACTTCATGAGGGAATGCAGATCTCCTAGAAGATCTGATGCTGGTAAACCCTCAAGTCAAGTCGTTAAAGCTCAGGATTTCAAAGCCATGGTTGCAGTTCAAGGAATTGATGGTATGGGATGGGATTGGAGCTTTCTGGCTAAGAATGTTAAAGAGGATAAAGCTTTGGTTGCTGAAGTTGAAGAAGAAGAGCATGTTGAATATGCTCTCATGGCACACTCCTCCTCTTCATCTGATAATGAGGTATATAATGATGCTTTTTGTAGTAAAGGTTGTAGGTTAAACACTGAGAAACTTAACAAAGAAGTGTTAAGATTAATGAGTGATGTGAGTACTGAAAAGTGCAAACTGTCTAATTACCAAGTAGCTCTCACTCAAACTGAGAAAACCGTTTCTTAATACAAGAAAATGGAATTTGACCTAAAAGATAAAATAAATATCTTAAAACATGAGTTAGAAGCTAGTATGGATATTAGAAACATCATGGAAAGGGTTAATGGTGAGTTACAGGCTAAATTAGATGACGCCATTAAGAATAAAGAAAATGTTGGCCTTAAAATTCAAAGATTTGATAGAGCCACCCAAACCCTAGGAGACTGTGTGGGTAAACAAAGGGATCCTAAGGACATGACTGGGATTGGGATGAATGATTACTCTTTGGTTCCACCACCAGCTGGTGACTTCTATGGTGTCCAACAAAAGGACTTATCTTGGACTGGTTTGCCAGAATTCCAAGAGGAGGAATTCATTCCTCCACCAAGAGTTGTCACTCCAGTTGAAGAGTACCAACAAAAGTTGACTGATCTGAATGAATGGAAGAAAGCTAACCCTACTTTGTTTGTTAAGGGTGGCTTACTATGTGAAAGTCCCAATGAGTCAACTCCCATTAAGGTTACAAACCCAGTCACTGGTAAAGCTGTTGACCTAGGCTCAAACACTGATAGAAAACCTAGCATTAAATATGCAGAGATGTATAGGAATACTAGGTCACCCAAGAGCCAAGTTAGCAATAATGGAACAGGCTTCTTCGCTTCTAGACCTAAGGTTGTGTCTAGAAAAGCTTGTTACACTTGTGGTAGCTTTTCACACTTGGCTTACAAGTGTGTCAACGCTCCCAAAGCCAGCGCTGACAGGAACAATTTCAGCGCTGACAGGAACAAAGACAACGTTGTTAGAAAGTCAAACGTTGTCAGACCCAAACCTTGTCTGCAGCAAAGTCCACAAGTGATTAGACCTGCCCCATTCTTTACTAGAGGGTCTAACACTCATGGACAAAGACCATTTCAAAAGACAAACACCTGGTCTAACAGGCAATGGGTTTCTGTAGCAAACCCTAGGTTCAACGCTGACAAGGGTAATTTCAGCGTTGACAAGACTAATTCCAACGCTGACAGAAACGTGACCAGACCTAAATATTTGCAACCACAGGGTAAGAGGTCTAAAGCTTCTTCAAGCTTAACATGGAGACCCAAGAAAGATCAAAACCCTAATGATAATGGGATTTCAATGACCTGCAACAGATTTAATTACATTTCAAAGCTCATTACAAAACCTATTGGGGTTAACTGGGTATTTCATTCTAAGAAGGATGAGAATGGGGTTGTTGTGAGAACTAAGTCTGTTCTTATTGAACAACCAGATGAATCCAAGTCTTTTAAGACTTGGGTTCCCAAAGAAAACTAATTTGTTTTCTTTATGTGCAGGGCATTCAAAGACAGGTCAATGATTATAGATATTAGGATAGTGGATGCTCAAGGCACATGACAGGGAAGGAAGACTATTTGACCAACTTCACTCCCATTAAGGATGGTGATAAGGTATACTTTGGAGGTGGATATGGTACTATCACAGGCAAAGGAACCCTTCTCACCAAGAATTTGCGTTTTGAGAACGTCTTTCTGTTAAAAGAACTTGATTACAACCTTTTTAGTGTATCACAAGTTTGTGATAACAAAAATAAAGTTCTGTTTACTGATACTGAGTGTTTGGTGTTAAGCAAGGATTTTAAGATTCCCGATGAGAAATATATTGAGTATAGAACACCTAGGCATAAAGACATATACAATGTGAATTTGAATGGGATTAAAATGAACAATAATATGTCTTGTTTTTATGCTAAAGCCTCAGTAGATGAAAGTAATTTGTGGCACAGGAGACTCGGGCACATAAATTTTAAAAATATAAATAGACTTGTGAGACTTGGTTTGGTTGATGGTTTGCCTGAGAAGGCCTTCCACAATGACCACTCTTGTGTTGCATGTCTTAAAGGCAAGCAACACAAGGTCTCATTCAAGTCCAAACAGGTGCATACTAGTTCTAGACCTCTTCATATGCTACACATGGACCTCTTTGGTCCAACCAATATAGAAAGTTTGAATGGTAAGTCATATTGCTTTGTTATCACAGATGACTTCTCTGGGTTTACTTGAATGGGATTAAAATGAACAATAATATGTCTTGTTTTTATGCTAAAGCCTCAGTAGATGAAAGTAATTTGTAGCATAGGAGACTAGGGCACATAAATTTTAAAAATATAAATAGACTTGTGAGACTTGGTTTGGTTGATGGTTTGCCTGAGAAGGCCTTCCACAATGACCACTCTTATGTTGCATGTCTTAAAGGCAAGCAGCACAAGGTCTCATTCAAGTCCAAACAGGTGCATACTAGTTCTAGACCTCTTCATATGCTACACATGGACCACTTTGGTCCAACCAATATAGAAAGTTTGAATGGTAAGTCATATTGCTTTGTTATCACAGATGACTTCTCTAGGTTTACTTGGACATTCTTTCTAGCTATGAAGAGTGACACAGCTGATATTCTAATTGATTTTATCACTCAGATTGAAAAGAGGTCTGGCAATGAGGTTAAAATGCTTAGGAGTGATAATGGTGGTGAATTTAGGAATAAGAAGCTAGATGATTTCTGTGGCAGGAAAGGAATTACTAGGCAATTTAGTATTGCTAGAACCCCACAACAAAATGGGGTTGCTGAGAGGAAAAATAGAACCCTAATTGAAGCAGCCAGAACAATGTTGGCTGATGCTCATTTTCCTATAGCCTTTTGGGCTGAGGCTGTTAATACAGCTTGTTATGTTCAAAATAGAGCATTGGTTAACAAAATTCAGGATAAAACACCTTATGAGTTGCTTTGGGGAAGAAAACCTAATATTGGTTTTCTCAGACCTTTTGGTTGTCATGTAGTAGTTTTGGACACTAGTGATGCCTTAGGTAAATTTAGTGCAAAAGGTGATGAAGGCTACTTCATGGGGTATTTAGTGCAGAGCAAGGGATATAGGGTTTATCTTAAAGAGGAAAAACGTATACTTGAAAGAGTACATGTTAGGTTTTTAGAGAATAAACCTAGTGATCCTGAAAGTGGTCCTAATTGGTTGTTTGACTTGGAACCTTTATCTAGAACTTTAAATTATATGCCTGTCACTAATCCAGACATCGTGAAGGTCACTTCAAATGTTATGGAGGAACAAGTTGTTGATGTTTCAGGTACTCAGGTTTATGAAAAGGTTGGATCACAAGTAGAAAAGCCATCTCCTATCCAAGAATATGTTACAATTCCCATTTGGACATATGCTTTTTCTGCTGTTGCTGCTGCTGGAAAAGATAATGGTGGTTTCCAAGTACCACCAGATACAAACATGCATGGTCCTTCAGGCGCTGACAAAGGCAAATCTAGCGCTGACAAGACCAATTCAGACGTTGATGGTTCAGACGTTGACAACAACAGTTCAAGCGTTGTTAGCCCAAGCGCTGACAAACAAGATTCAGGCGTTGACAACACTTCTGCACATCTTTTCTCTTCCATTTTTGAACAAGGTGAACCTTCCAATATTTATGAAGAGGTTCATCCTCATGTTGATGAAAGAGAGTCTGATCAAGAAGACATAAGCAACATGGAGAATGAAGTTGAAGATACCAGACTTTTTGAGGGAGGAGTACTTACTTCAGTTATGAAGAATCATCCTCCTTCTCAAATCATTGGTAATGTTAATACTCCAGTTCAGACTAGAAGATCTCATCAAGGTCTTGGTGGGTTTATTGCCAATATACACAAGAAGGTTGATACCCCTCTTGTGCAAGCATGTTTGTTTGCCTGTTTTCTGTCACAACAGGAACCCAAGAAAATATTTGATGCTCTCAAAGAACCAAGTTGGGTGGAAGCAATGCAGGATGAGCTTCACCAATTTGCAATTCAGGATGTTTGGGAGTTGGTTGATTGTCTCAGATATGTCAGACCTATAGGGACAATATGGGTTCTAAGGAACAAGAGAGATGAAAGAGGCATTATGGTCAGAAACAAGGCAAGGTTAGTGGCTCAGGGATATACACAAGAGGAGGGGATAGACTATGAGGAGGTCTTTGCACCAGTTGCAAGGATTGAAGCTATAAGGATTTTTCTAGCCTATGCATCCTGCATGGGCTTCACTGTCTATCAAATGGATGTCAAGAGTGCCTTCCTCTATGGAACTATTGTTGAGGAAGTATAGGTAATGCAGCCTCCTGGTTTTGAGGATCCAGGTCATCCAGATAAAGTGTATAGAGTAAAAAAGGCCATGTATGGCCTTCATCAAGCCCCTAGAGCATGGTATGGTACTTTGTCTACCTATTTGGTGGACAATGGATTCAAGAGGGGCACCATAGATCAGACACTGTTTACAAAGAAGAAAGGCAAGGATGTGTTACTTGTCCAGGTCTATGTTGATGATATCATTTTTGGGTCTACTGATCCAAAGATGAGTGAGGATTTCTCCAAGCTTATGACAGACAAATTCAAGATGAGTGCTATGGGGGAGATGAACTTCTTTCTTGGTTTACAAGTTCAGCAGAAAGAAGATGGTATCTTCATGTCTCAGGATAAATATGTGGCTGATGTCTTGAAGAAGTTTGGTTTTTCTCCACATGAAAAGAGGGCTACTACTCCTATGGATAGAGAACACCCTTAGGGAAAGATTGGAGATGGGAAAGATGTTGATGTCAGGCACTATAGATCCATGATTGGATCTGTTAGAAATACGTTTTAACGTATATTAGAAGTATCGGTCACTCCACAATATGATTTATGTTGTAATAGCTCGTAGTTAGTAATTAGTTAAATGTTACTTATTAAGTTAAGTAAGAACCGGTCCATGGGCTTGTCATGGACCGGCCCAAGCCCAATGTTAGGCTTGGAGTATAAATACCCCTTTCCACCATGGAAAGGGGTTGGTTGTTGTTCCATTTGCACTTTCATAGTAATAAAATCACACACATTTTCTCTCACTTTCTCTCTCTAGTTTCTCTCACTAGAAAACATCAACCCACTTCATAGATTCATAGGTTATCAATATTCTACATTTGGTATCAGAGCTATGGGGTGATTGAAGGTAAGGATTGTGTTGCTTTTTTAGTTTTTGAATCTATTAGTGATCTTTAGAAAAAATCAATCTTGAATCTTGTTGTTTTTGGTGTTTTTGTTATTGGGATTGATTGATAAGGATTGGGTTTAGCTTATTTTGGTAAAAATCATAAAACTTTTTGTGGTTTTGGATCAAAAATCGGAGTTAAAAGCTGTTTTTTAAGTCTCGGAAACATTTTTTCCAGAACATTCCGAATAGGGATTCCGAATAGGAAGATTTTCAGTATAGAAGGTTTATTCCGAATAGGGATTCCGAATAGGAGAAATATTCAGAATAGCAGAAGTTTCCGAATAGACTTTCTGAATAGAAGGGATTTTCCGAATAGCAGTTTTTTCCGAATATCAAACACATTCCGAATAGCCAATTTTTCCGCATAACCAAAAACTTTCCGAATAGCTAAAAAATTTTCCGAATAGCCAAAATTTTTCCGAATAGGGGAAATATTCCGAATAGCTTTCCGAATTGCCTAGTATTCCGAATAGCAAGTTTTCCGAATAGCCATTTGCCAAAATATTCTGCATTGAAGAAATATTCCGCATAAGGGTTTTTCCGCATAAGGGTTATTCAGCATAGAGGTTATTCCGAATAGGGCATTTTTTAGAATAGGGTTATTCCGCATAAGGGTTATTCAGAATAAGGGTTTTCAGCATAGGATTATTCCGAATAGGTATTATTCCGAATAGGGTTTATTCTGAGTTTGGGTTATTCCGTATAAGCAAGTTCAAGGGGTATTTGAGTTTTTCGACGATCTTTAGTGGATTTAATCTTGAGTTCAACCAACACAACACAAATTCTTAACCTTTCTTCACTGCTCGATCAACCGATAATCTTTGAGTCTGTTAAGTGATCACAATGAATCCAAGTTCATTAATGCCTCAGATGACATCTCTTACGGATATCTCGATCATAACGAGGACTGATAGTCGTCCACCGATGCTTATTAAAGAGGTGTTTGAAGCATGGCAGGGCCGTATGATGCAATACTTGAAGGGCAAACCAACATACGGAAGGCTTATGGTCAAATCGATTTTGAATGGTCCACTCGACTATGGTACCATTGTGGCAAATAACGTGTCTCGACCAAGAGAATATGAAGAACTCACACCGGCACAACAACTCATTGCTGATGCTGATGAAAAGGCTCTACAGACACTTCTCCAAGCTCTTCCGCATGATATTTATCGTATGGTTAGTCAATATACGATTGCCAAAGATTTGTGGGAACGTCTAAAGGTGTTGTTACAAGGTACGTCTCTCACCAAACAGGAAAGGGAGTGTCAGCTGTATGATCTGTTTGATAGATTCACGTACAACCCAGGGGAAACACTACACGATTATTACTTCAGATTCACTACTCTAATGAATGATCTGAATGTATACAATCTAGTGATTGCTCCATTCCAGGTTAACACCAAGTTCTTGAATACTTTACCTCAAGCTGAATGGGGTGAGTATATTACCGATGTGAAGTTAACCCGGGATTTGCATAAGTGCAACTTAGATCAAATCTATGCTTTTCTTCAGCAGCATGAGAAGCATGTGATTATGCACCGTTCTCCTCGCGGTATGTACCCTGATTCCTTAGCTTTGATGGCGAATCAACCAAGCTTGTCACACAACAACACACCTTATATCTTGGGACATCAAGCCTATCATCCATCACCTTACATGACACCAACCTTCCCACAATACTCGATTCTACCGCAACCACCCACCTCACATCAGCAACAATATCGGTTCAATGCACCTTCACCACAGTATGCTTCACAACTTTATCCAGCAAATGTTGCACCTTATGCTCAGCCTTCATATTCTTCTTATCAAGAGAATGCAGCATATCCAACAAGCTATCCTGATCAAATGAGTATTCCTTCTAGTGATTATGCAGCTCATCCAGATCAAGCACTGTATTGTGATGATGAGGAAGTCCCCGTCCCTGTATTCCAACAAGGAGCTGACCCAGTTGAAGTGCTAACTACTATGTCTGCTTATCTCACACGAACTTTAAGCAAACGAGGATACAGAGGATCAGCTCCTACCAACAATCAGTTGAGGAATTCATCCAATTCTCGTCAACAAGCTACTATTGAGAATGGCAGGGTCATGGTTCAGCCTATTCAACCATATCAGGGGAGACCTACCACATCCACCACCAATGCTCGCACGGTCAATCAGGCACCAATGGCCAATCCTGCTCCACGAGCTAATTCCACGGGCAAGTTGCGAATGATTACATGTTACAACTGCAAGGAAGAGGGTCACATGTCCGGGGATTGTAAGAAACCCAAGAGGAGAAGGGATGGACAATGGTTTGCAGAAAAGATCTATCTGGTAAATGCTCAAGCACAAGGAAGGGAACTCGATGAAGAGGAGCTTGCATTTCTTGCTGATCCAGGGATTGCTGAACAAGACGTTGTCACTACGCAGAATGCAGTTTACCAAGCCGATGATCTTGATGCGTATGACTCCGACTGTGATGACTTTCAATCTGCAAAGGCTGCTCTCATGGCAACTATCTCCAGCTTAGGGCCAGAAAAGAGATCTGAGGTACTTATTAATACCACCGATAATACCACTGATGCTAGTATTCAACCACATCAAGTTGTGCAAGAGAGTGCTGACTCGAATGAATCTTCAGTGGTGAGTCTTTCAAATGAGGAGACAAACAATGATAGCAATATCAATGTGAGTCCCCAGACTTTGAGTGAATCACAACCGGGACCCATTTCGCAAACGCCTACTCCTGCTCAACAAGATTTGGTCATGGTTCCTGCTACATTACTTAGCCAAATGAATGCTGCACTCTTAGAAACCTTAGCTAAGAATAAGAATTTGTCTGATGAGCTTACCTTAAGCAATGAGAAAGTTCAAACCTTGGAATTAGTGCCCTCGTCTAGTGTTCTAACTAATCTCGAATATGATCATTTTAGAAACAAACAAATGGGTCACTTGCAAGAAATCGAAAACTTAAGAGCAAATTTGTCTAATGAACTTAAAGAAAAGGAGTTAGTGGTCACTAATTTTCAAAAACTTCAAACAGATTTTGAATCACTCGAGTCTAAGAAGAATGAAATGGAGATTAATGCCACTAATAAGATTAGAAGCCTAGACTATTTGCTTTTAAGACAATACGCTGCTTCTCAACTAGTTCACTTATTTGATGCTTCATTTAGAGAATTTAACTTATCACGTCTAAAAGGCCTTCCCCCTAATCCACGGTATGCAAAACAAGCTTTAAGACATAGTCCTAGACTTTATAATGCAACTCAATTAGGATTGGCTTTAGACCCGATTGTTTTTCCCAATGATCAAACAAGTAAGGATCTAGTTGATGAGGATCGGTCATACAATTCTGCAAAATATCCCAAGTGTGATTATTTTAAATTGAATAAGGAGCTTGCAAAAACGGATTTTAGAATTCGATTCCATATGGACAAAGATCTCATAACAGCACCAACCTACATATTAGATGAAGAAAACCCTAGTACTTTTCCTACACTTGTCAATATGGAGGGTCCTAAGGAAATTCCAAAGGATCTTCCACCTGTTAGCACTGTATGGTTAAACTTGCAAGAGATTAATCAATACTTTACTAATTTTGACAAGGTCATTTTGGAACGTACGACTTCAAATGGCCTAAACGCCGGAGAATGGGATTTCGAACATATGAACGAGGTGTTTAAAACTGAGATCAATCCGTTTGTCAAAAGTCTAAAAGGAATTTTTGCATCTCTTAAGGAAAATCTTGTATTTGAAATTGGTGAAGTTCAAAAAGTGTTTTACGAAATGGACACCGCTTACGAACTGCAACTAGTTGAAAAAGAAAAGATTTTAACCGAATATGACCGATTCTTGTCTGCAGTAATCTCGTGTGATGTGCTTACCACTGTAAATGTTAATTATTCGAATGAGCTTACATCCGCTATGATTAATTGTGATGCTGTGAATATTTGTAATGATATTTGTGATGATGTTTGTGATCTCTCTGTAAATGTTGCTGATACTGTAAATGAGGTAGATAATCATTCTTGTCACGAATCTAACGCTGAGTTTTTAAAGCTACAAGATTCTTACAATTTACTATCAAAACGCTTTAATCAACTAGAACAACATTGTATATCTTTAGAATTAAAACAACAAACTCAAAATGAGAATCTTTTGATATCAAATGTTTGTGAAAACGGTGTTGAGAATAGTGACAAGATGATTGCAATTGTTAAGACATTAGAGGAAGAGATAATGATATTGAAGAGAGATGCGTCATCAAATGAAACACTCAAAATGGAACTAGAGGCTGCAGAGTCTAAAAACCAAGTCTTAGAAATTAGACTTTCGTCTGTTCTAGGGGAGATGGATCGGACAAGACAGGGATTATCCGCTCTTTATGGTTCACTAGAAGAACGCTTCGCTTTTAATGCGGCACAGCAACAATCCTTTGTTGAACAACTGAACCAAAAGTGCGAGGAAATCTCTGATTTGAACATCCTGCTCATAGACAAAAATATGGTTTTGGCTGAGTTAAAGGAGACACTTCTTCTCACCCGACAAGAAGTTGTTGATAACTTAGCTACCGACTCTGCACCGTCCACTAGTGCTCCAACAACCAAGTCAGTAGTGCTTTATAAGAATCCACTTCATAAGAGAAACCCGGTTACCTACGATGCTTATATGAGGAATGCCATTAAGCATGTCGGTCTTCTTAGGGATATTTTAGACGATCTTTATGCCTTAGATCCCTCAAGTAGCGACTATTATTCGGCTCATGAATATGTTAAGCGAGTTCAATATTGCCTAGCATATTTGCAATACATAGGTACACCAGGTTCTGCACTACTTAATAATAGGCCCATTGCTGTCACTCCATTTAATAAGACTCCAAGAGCGAAACCGTCATTGGCACAATCAAGTAAGACACCTTTAAAATCTGTTGCTAATGTTCCCACTTTGCCTTCTACAGGATTAAAAGAGACTACTAAGGCTAAAGGATCGCCACTCAAGAAAGCTAAGATCAAGCCCTCCACTAGTAGTGCCACAAAGAAGAAAGTAGAAGTTCACAATAGGAATGCTAGTTCAGTTTTAAATAAAAAGAATCATGTTAAGACTAAAAGCTCTGCGCCTGTGCAGCAGCCTAAACCATTCGTGAATTCTGATTTAAATTGTTGGAATTGTAATGAATGTATGTTTTCCCAGCGTCATGATTTGTGTCTGATTGATCACGTTAATGAAATGAATGCTATTAAGAATGGTCTTGAATGGAAGCCAACGGGTAGAACTCGTGCCCAAGTTGGCTGGCAATGGCGTCCCACTGGTAGGACCTTTACATTAGATGGAACAATGTGCCCTTTAACTAGGAATGCATCCATTGAGGTTAGGTCTGAGCGTCCTTTAGTTAGGAACACTCGCACTCAAGTATGGAAACAACGCCCTTTAATTAGGTCAGCCCCCACTATAGTGCCTATCAGTGAAGAAATACCTCAGGATTTAAGCCAACTAGAATCTACACCACTCATTAAGAAAAAGAAGGCTAGGAAATCTAAGAAACCTAGAGTTAGCAAATCTAAGATTATTAAATCTGTACCTGCTAATAACAAGGAACACTCAGATTCCGATACCTCTACATTGTCTTTGTGTGGTGATATTTTCAGGTGGTCCAAATCATCCTGTGGTATTTGGACTCCGGTTGTTCAAAACATATGACCGGAAATCGCTCGATGCTCCGAAATTTCGTCAGCAAGTTTCTTGGTACGGTTAAATTCGGGAATGATCATATAGCAAAGATTATGGGGTATGGTGAATATCAGATTGGAAACGTGACGATTTCTAGGGTATACTATGTGGAAGGTCTTGGTCATAACTTATTCTCAGTAGGACAGTTTTGTGATTCCAACCTTGAGGTTGCTTTTCGACAACACACTTGTTTCATCCACAACTTGGAAGGAAAAGATTTGTTGAAGGGATCTCGTGGTGCAAATCTTTATACTTTGTCCTTACAAGACATGATGGCCGCTTCTCCAGTATGTCTTCTCTCTAAAGCTTCTAAGACCAAGTCATGGTTATGGCATCGCAAATTATCTCATCTTAATTTTGATGCTATTAATCATCTGGCTAAAAACGAATTAGTTCGTGGTCTTCCAAAGCTTAAATTTCACAAGGACCATTTATGTTCCGCGTGTTCAAGGGGGAAAAGCACCAAGAAATCTTACAAGCCCAAAGCTGAAGACACCAATCAAGAAAAACTTCATTTTTTGCATATGGATCTTTGTGGGCCGATGAGAACTGAAAGTGTGAGCGGTAAGAAATTCATTCTCGTCATTGTGGATGATTTTTCCAGGTTTACATGGGTTAGATTTCTACGTACAAAGGATGAAGCACCGAAGGCTATCATCACTTTTCTGAAGTTCATTCAGGTACGTTTGAATACCACTGTCCGCCGTATTCGTACAGACAATGGTACAGAGTTCGTCAACCAGACTCTTCGTGATTATTATGAAGGAGTTGGTATATCACATGAAACATCCGCTGCACGCACTCCACAACAAAACGGTGTCGTTGAAAGACGGAATCGTACACTTATGGAAGCTGCTAGGACCATGCTTATTTATGCGAACGCTCCATTGTTCTTGTGGGCAGAGGCTATTTCTACTGCATGTTTCACCCAAAACCGTTCTATCCTTCGGAAACGCCATGGAAAAACACCTTATGAGCTTTTACATGACCGTAAACCCGATGTTTCATTTTTCCATGTGTTTGGTGCTCTTTGTTATCCAAACATCAATAGTGAGAACTTGGGTAAGCTTCAACCGAAAGCCGATATAGGTATTTTCATTGGTTACTCACCGTCCAAAAGAGCATACCGAATCTATAACCGTCGTCTTGGCAAGATTGTAGAAACTATGGACGCAGATTTCGATGAGCTGACAGCGATGGCTTCTGAGCAACACAGCTCTGAACCCGCGCTTCATGAGATGGGAACCGGTGCTATAAGTTCCGGATTACTTCCCAATAATCCTACTTCTACATCATTTTTACCACCAACAAGGCCCGAGTGGGATAAACTGTTTCAACCGTTGTTTGATGAATTCTTCGATCCCCCGACTGATGAAGTTCCAGCACCTGTAGTAATTGCTCCAATACCTGAAGTGGTTGCTCAAGCTAATGAACCTTTATCTAATGCATCTACAATTCACATTGAACCGGATGCACCTTCACCAAGTGATTCTCAAACTACACCTGAATCATCACCCCTACTTGTGCCTAATGATGTGGAAGAGGATTCTACTGATCACGACTTGGAATATGCTCACTTGCAAGAGCTTCCTTTCTTTGGTGTAGCGATCCCTGAAAACCCTTCAGCCGCGTCTACCTCAGAAGAAGCTCCTTCTATTGTTCACTCCAGACCACCTAGGATTGAAAACCATAGCACTAAATGGACAAAAGATCACCCAATTAGGAATGTTATTGGAGATCTAGATCGACCAGTCTCTACACGCCATCAATTACAAGAGAGTGCACTCTATTGTTACTTTGATGCATTTCTCTCTGAAGTTGAACCCAAAAATTGGCAGCAGGCTATGACCCAATCATCTTGGATTGAAGCTATGCAGGAGGAACTAAACGAATTCCAACGACTTGAAGTATGGGAATTGGTTCCTCGCCCTGACAAGGTTAACATCCTTACTTTGTTATGGGTTTATAAGGTTAAACTTGATGAGATGGGTGCGGTATTGAAGAATAAAGCTAGATTGGTCGCTAGAGGATATAAACAAGCCTTGGGTATAGACTTTGAGGAATCTTTTGCTCCTGTGGCTAGATTGGAGGCGATTAGACTATTCCTTGCGTTTGCTGCTCATATGAACATGATCGTCTATCAAATGGATGTGAAGACGGCATTTTTGAACGGTGAACTAAGGGAAGAAGTTTATGTTAGTCAACCAGATGGGTTCGTCAGTACGGAGTCTCCTAATCATGTGTACAAGCTTAAGAAGGCTCTCTATGGGTTGAAACAAGCTCCACGCGCGTGGTATGATCTCCTGTCAACATATCTCATTTCGGAAGGCTTCTCCAAAGGCAAAGTGGACCCCACTCTATTCACTCTCAAAGAAGGCAACGACATGATTCTGGTACAAATTTATGTTGATGATATAATTTTTGCTGCCACTAACATAGAATTGTCAAACCGATTTGAGAAGATAATGTCCACACGCTTTCAGATGTCGATGATGGGAAAATTTTCATTTTTCTTAGGATTACAGATTTCTCAGAATCCCAGAGGCATCTTTATTAATCAATCCAAAAATGCTCTAGAATCTCTTAAGAAATATAACTTTGAAAATTGTGACCCCGTAGACACTCCAATGGTGGAGAAATCCAAGTTAGATGAAGATAGGAATGGGACTATTGTCGATCCAAAACTTTACCGTGGGATGATCGGCACCCTTCTATATTTGACTGCTAGCAGGCCTGATTTGCAATTTGCTGTATGCATGTGTGCCCGGTATCAGGCTCGGCCTACCGAAAAGCACCTACATGTTGTGAAAAGGATCTTTCGGTATCAAAAAGGAACACTTCATCGTGGTCTATGGTATCCGAAAGATTCCTCTATTGCTTTAATATCATACGCAGATGCCGATCATGCTGGATGTCAAGACACGAGGCGTAGCACTTCTGGATCTGTGCAACTCCTTGGAGATAGATTGATCAGTTGGTCTTCAAAAAGGCAGAAAAGCGCTGCAATTTCTAGCACGGAGGCTGAATACATCGCCATGTCCGGTTGTTGTGCTCAAGTCCTTTGGATGAGATCACAATTAACTGACTACGGTCTTGGATTTAACAAAATCCCGATGTATTGTGACAACAAGAGCGCCATTGCCCTTTGCTGCAACTATGTTCAACACTCCTGGGCCAAGCACATAGACATTCGCTACCATTTCATTAAGGAGCAGGTGGAGAACGGAGTGATCGAGCTGTATTTTGTCACTACTGAGTACCAGCTGGCGGATATGTTCACTAAAGCCTTAGATCGAGGACGAATCGAGTTTTTGATCGACAAGCTTGGCATGAAATCATTCACTCCAGCGACTCTCAAAGAGTTGGCAGAAGAATCAGCTGAATAGTCGTGGTAAACTATTCAGAGTATCCTTTGTTCGTGATCATGTATATTATCGTAAATACCTAAACCACAAAAGAAAATACAAAAATATAAAACCAAGAAAAACCATAAAAAATATAAAACCTAGAAAAACCATAAAAATTATAAAATCAAGAAAAACCAAAAATATTTTTCGTTTTAAATCGGGCATGTCTTTTAGTACGGTAATATTTACGGCCTTAGAAATGTCGATTAATATTGACACGGTGCCATAAATAGAGTCCGTATAAAAGTTGTATAATTTTAAAACATGCCCATAATGGCTTGTAGTTATTTCTGACTGCAACCCGGTTTTCATTTTAAAGTCACGTATTTCCTTGGAAAATGTTGGCTCAGAACGGGAATTAATTTTCTCGGGCGTGATTTACAAGCCAAATCATGCAAAGGGATCAAGTTTACTTTATAACTTGGTCTAACACGAATTTGTGTACGTCTCAGTGCATTAATTTGTTAAAATAAGAGAAATCTTATTGACACCACGAATCAAACTTTTTCAAGATATCAATTGGGAAATGTTTTTCATCATCATGTGCCTCGTTAAACAATGACTACAGCTCTTTAAATAGAAAACGGGTCATCGTTTAAGGGGGAGAAAATGTTTCATCATCTTTCACATCAAAAAGATCTTCAAAAGTTTTCAAGGAAACTCACAAAGCTTAATGGTTAATGGTTGGATTGCTTTTGCATTTATCTTGTTGTTGCTTATAAGCTTGTCATGAATAGTTTTGTGCTTGTGTTAAGATAGGATAATCACAAAGGCTAGGGTAATTAACATAAGATAGGTCAAACTGACAAGATTTAAAACTTGGAAAAACAAAAGAACTTTGTTTGTTGAAAGTAGAAAACTTGAGGGGGTAAAGTTGACAATAGGTCAAACTTGCAAAAATTCGACTTAGTCAAAATCACACACCCCCGTTCCCACTCTTCTTTCACTGTTCCCCTATCTACTTGCCGCCATTAACACACAAAGACACAAACACTTACGGAAATCAAACAAACACGAATTCAATCCATCATTTTCTTGTTCAAAGATCTTCAAAAGGTATATAATCGGTTTAAATCATTCAAGCATATCAAGTTAATTAACTCTTTTAATTAAAATCAATCGATTGTAATTTCTGGTTAATTAGGGTTAATTAAATTGGGGGTTTTGCCTGGGTTGTATTCGGAATAGATCTATTTGCACAGATTTGACCTTTAGAACACTTGAATCAAACGATTTCATGCCTAATTAGAAAAAATATATAAGTGTTGAAAACTTTCCGCGTAAGAAGGACTTTCCGAATAACGGTTTCATTCCGAATAGAAAGAACTTTCCGCATAGAAGCTGTTTTTCCGAATAGAAAAGTTTTTCCGCATAGACAAAAGTTTTCCGCATAGGCCAAATCTTTCCGCATAGGCAAAATGTTCCGAATAAGGACTTTATTCCGCATAGGTCAAATGTTCCGAATAGGGAATATATTCCGCATAGGCCCAATGTTCCGAATAGAAAAGTTTTTCCGCATAGACAAAAGTTTTCCGCATAGGCCAAATCTTTCCGCATAGAGAAACTTTTTCCGAATAGGATTTTATTCCGCATAGGCAAATGTTCCGAATAAGGAATTTATTCCGCATAGGCAAATGTTCCGAATAAGGATTTTATTCCGCCTAGGCCAAATGTTCCGAATAAGATTGCTCTTGACTTCTTCGTCACCAATGATCTTGTGTATTTACTGAAGGGGTCATCAAAGTACGCAACCTCCCTGACCTTGCTGAAAGCTGCCAACTGGGGGACAATACCCTTTATCGAGGAAAAGGTAAACCGACTCTGGGTCCCTAAGATAAATCGTAATTATGATATGTATGCTGTCATAGGTGCATCTCATTGGGACGAACGAGTCCGAAGGGCGTACAGGGGTTGCTGCTTGGTCAATTCTGGAAGCAATGTTAGATCCGACATCCGCATCTCCAGCATCTTAGGAATGAAAACTGAAGCCAAGAATGGCTATTATCATGTGACGGAGATTCGTTTGAAAAGGGAGGATGACAGGGAATACAAAATCCAGCAGGGAGATTTTTCCATCATTCGCCTTGAGGATATCGAAGATATGCTGCTTCTGATGACCAGAGATCAACTCACACATATTCCTCGTGAAGACCTCATTGCTTTGAATACAGCACTTCGTATGTTCACACGAAGCGTTGTCATCAAGACACGAGTTGAAGATCTTCAGTTGGGAGTCGAAAGCTATCAAAGGAAGCTTAACCTAACCCGTCCAGTGAATAAAGTGCTACCTCAACATGTAGAAAGATGTCCCTATACCGGTATTTCTGTCCCGAATTACGGCATCTTCTACTTGAACAGTCGAGGTTTAATGAATTTTTTGAGGGTGGGTGAGCTCCATAAGTACAGTGATGGGACTCTTCTACAAGTCAGAGAAAAGTTGGAGCATCTGAACTCGGGTGGGACTTTGCCAGAAATGACGGAGGATTGGCATCCAGGTTACCGGCAGATGGCGAAGTATGTCATCAAGAAGATCGATCAGAAGCTCCGTGAACGTAGATTGATGAGGAGCTTGGAAAGATTCGTGGGTGGTAGACCATATGGAGTGCACTACAAGACACTGCAACGATCCATCTAATGGGTCGTACATTTCAGGTCACTCTATATTGGTATTATTTGTGAATATGTATATTTGTCAATATTATGCTTTAATGGCTTGATGTAGTGTTAAGGTTTGATAATTTTTCAAGAATTTCTCACGAGATTCTAAATCTTTCAAAATATATCACACCAAAACACTACAACTATCCCTTATTAAATTAAGGGGGAGCAATAACTTGTTCTATGGCCAAACATCGATTTCATTTTTACCCAAAGACCGGTTAATCCATTCAATATCCCAAATATTAATGGTTAACATTTTGGATAAGGGGAGAAAATGGGATTAAGGAGATTTAAATGATACTTGGCTAAAAGATGAAAAAGACTTAACGATATTCCAACTTAATATGTGCTAAGCACGTGTTAAGGGGGAGCGATTTTGATGAACAAAACACCTAAGGTACAAAACTTTTGATTTTAATATCACAAGTACCTTATGTGATTTTCAATGATTTTTCATGGTGGCAACTCCTTCCCAAAACACGCTTAATTCACGACGAATGTGGTGACAAAAGGGTGGTAGGAATAGGTTTAGTCCAATGATTCATCAGAGCCGATGGAATCTTCCCAAGGACAATTCCCTAGATAGAATTAGAAGTCCTAGGAAAGATGGAGAAAGAATGTGAACGTAGCTGAATGCCGACCAAGTACTTAAGCTAGCACTGGAACAATCACAACAAGGTGCTAGTGATGACGTATTGGTAAGCATTGAAGGGGTTGAAGAATGAAAAAGAATTGTAAAGATAAAGGGTGTAAAGAAAGAAGCCCTCCTTACAACTTTAGGCAGAAACCGGGTCAATACATATGCTATTGAGGTCATTTTTGCTAATGATTCTCGGTATTGAAGAAAGACATCATGGACCCAGTGATGCAATGCACAACCCTTCCCAGCTAACTCAAATATCTCTCAAAAGGTATTTGTTTTAATCACACGGAGATCAACACGTTATCTATTGGTTTATTCACTCCGAATAGACTGGTATTGAAAAGGTGGCACTCCTCTCCAGCCATCGCTCACTAAATCAAAACGCACAATCGAGTCTAGAGCCAAGAGATCATCAAAAGTCTCATTAGGACACTTTCCATTTATTCCTTGCTTTCTCACACACTGTGAAAAGTAAGAGATTTTCATGAGTCCTACGCAGTATTCCTGTAATATTGCCAGAACATCCAAGTAATACGCAAGTATTACAATGAAGATGGAAATCCTGCTTGAGCCAACATCAAACAAGCTCATGGTAGGTTACACGTGCGGTTCTTTTAGAACCAATCTTGTGAAAAACTGGAAGGTAACAGTGGTTTAATTCTTAATTGAACTTAAACTCGTTCCAGGCCTCTTCGCATTATCATATGATCTTGCCAGAACACTCAGAGTGACTCTTCATTGACCACAGTGACGAGTGGAAATCCTTCTAGTGTTAACATCAAACAGCACTTGGTAGGTGACGTGCAAGATTCTTTATGAATTGAGCTCGTGACAACTGGAAAGCAACGATGGTGAAAATCTTAATTGAAATTCACTTGTTCCAGGTTTCATGAATTGACGGCTTTTAATCACAAGGATAATTTGTCCAAGTGATTCACTCTTTATGTTCGCAGTCAGCTTTGGACGGTCGAATAAAGAGAACGGGTTTACCCGCGAAATCCTGTCAGGAAGTTACTTAATTGAAACTATCCGTCACGGGTACGATATCTAATATCGTCCAACGGTCTTCACCGACCAGAGGTAAAATGCTATCGAATTAGAATAAAATGTTCAAAGCCATTTTATTCGTGTCGTTGCTGTGTACCTGTTAAAGACGGTAGCGTTGCTGTGTACCTGTTGAAGACGGTGGCGTTGCTGTGTACCAGTGAAGACGGTGGTGTTGCGGTGTACCTGTAAAAGTCGTTCCCACATGCTTATGTCTTTTGCAACAAAGTTCAGCAAAAATTCAAGAAAGTACAAGATGAAGTCTTCCGCTGTACCAAACTCTGAAGCTTTCGAGAATTCAACAAAAAGACGTAAGTGTGTGGAACATGAAGTCACGAGGAGGCAAAGTTCACAAGAAAGGCAAAGATCGCACGTGAAAGGCCAAAGAACAATGCTCTCAAGTCAAAGCCAAAAAGATCAAACCAACATATTCACAACAAAAGAAAGAAAAGAAGAAAAGACTACGAGCTAAAGAACGAAGACTTAGTATAGTATGCTAGGTTTAGAACTTTGTAACGTGGAGTGACCTCCCTTAGGGGGAGATTGTTAGAAATACGTTTTAACGTATATTAGAAGTATCGGTCACTCCACAATATGATTTATGTTGTAATAGCTCGTAGTTAGTAATTAGTTAAATGTTACTTATTAAGTTAAGTAAGAACCGGTCCATGGGCTTGTCATGGACCGGCCCAAGCCCAATGTTAGGCTTGGAGTATAAATACCCCTTTCCACCATGGAAAGGGGTTGGTTGCTGTTCCATTTGCACTTTCATAGTAATAAAATCACACACATTTTCTCTCACTTTCTCTCTCTAGTTTCTCTCACTAGAAAACATCAACCCACTTCATAGATTCATAGGTTATCAATATTCTACATTTGGTATCAGAGCTATGGGGTGATTGAAGGTAAGGATTGTGTTGCTTTTTTAGTTTTTGAATCTATTAGTGATCTTTAGAAAAAATCAATCATGATTGGATCCTTGATGTATCTTACTGCCTCCAGACCTGACATCATGTTTGTTGTGTGTGCTTGTGCACGCCATCAAGTGACTCCCAAAGAATGTCACCTTTATGCTATGAAGAGGATCTTTAGGTACCTAAGATGCTATCCTAGTCTTGGTTTGTGGTACCCAAAGGATTCACCATTGGAGCTGATTGCATATTCAGATAGTGATTATGGAGGTGATAAATTTGATAGGAAATCCACAACTGGTGGATGTCAGTTTCTTGGGAGCAGGTTGATATCTTGACAATGCAAGAAACAAACAGTGGTGGCTAATTCTACAACTGAAGCTGAGTACGTTGCTGCAGCTGCTTGTTGTGGACAAGTTTTATGGATTCAGAACCAGCTGTTGGACTATGGGTATAATTTCATGCATACCAAGATATTTGTTGACAATAACAGCACTTTATGCATCATTAAGAATCCTGTACATCATTCTAAAACTAAACACATAGAAATTAGACACCTTTTTATAAGAGATTGCTTTGAAAAAGGTTTAATACAACCAGATAGGGTTGACACTGAGGAAAATGTGTCAGATTTACTAACTAAACCTTTTGATGCTGGGAGGTTTCAATACTTGGTAACAAGTATTGGAATGGTCATTCTCACATAATATGTGTTTTGGAGTCTTTTTGTAAAAGTATGTACAGGATGATGCATTGTTATTGGTCTTATTGATGATTTAGATTTTCCACTATCTTTTTCTAACATTGACAAAGGTTGCTTGAACGCTGATAAGTGTTTTTGTAACGTTGTCAGCAATATAAATGTCTAACGCTGACAAAGCTTCCCTCAACGCTGACAAGTGTTATCGGGGCGTTGTCAGCAACAATGTTAGTTTTGTGGTTTTCAATCTAAATGTGCAGATGGTGTTAGCAGTATACCATTGGATACAGAGTTGCTTATGGATCTTTGAAGCTACTAGGAATGCATTTTTTTTGGACATGTTCTTGTTTATGGATGATGGTTGGAATTTTCAATTTCTATCTTGACATAAATTTTTATGTTCATGCATATTTTTGGCAACTCATGTATCATAGTTTAAGGGGAGGTTTTAGGAACCTTTAGGATGTTTGGGTATCCATATGATACTCTTATCACAATTCTAGATTGTGTCCACAGGTGAGTATGAGTTAGTTTTACTAAATCATGAGGCACTGTAGCATGCAAAGTTGATATACTATGCATGCTGCCAAGACATTTTTGGCCTAGAATTGGTTGTGGTCTGTTGGGAGACTTGGGAATAGTTTTGTTATGGGATTTACCTGAGAGTAACAAGGAATTTTATAAGGTAACTTGGTTGTTAAGAGTTTTGGTTAGCAAGGGACACTAGAGGACTGTTATGTCTATCTTGCTTAAGCAAGTGTGCATAACTGGACAGTGCTTGCCGCCCTATAATAGTTATCAGCTTTTTGGTTATCTTCTCTAGGATAAATTACTTTGTTAAGGTCATTTTTCATTTTTAAACATTTTTATTTTTGGACGCTGACAAGAATTTTCCAAGCGTTGTTGTGCCAATTTAGACGCTGACATGGCTATAGGCAAACGTTGACAAGATTATAACCGTTGGGCGTTGATAGGTTATTTTTGACCGTTGACACTCAATGGAACCTACCCAGTTGTTACTTTTTGACATATTTTTAGGCCGTAATTTTGGGAGTTGTTACTTTTCATTTAATGCATGAGATAAACTTATAATTTTTCAATATTTTCATGATTACTTTTTGAAAATACTTGCCTATTTTTGGGCCTATCACATGCATTTTCTTCTCCTATAAATTTGGCTCCTATTTTTAAACAGGGTATCTATATTTCTTGTTTAACACAATTTTCTCTTATCAACTTCATCTTCATCCATCAAATTTAACAACTTTCATCAATGGCACCAAAGTTTAGACCATCAGAATTGGAATTGGGGTTCAGAACTCAACACAACATGATCGCGTATCTTGAAGTTGATGATACTCTGTTTCCCCAATACACACAAATGGTGGCGTATTTGAACGCATCCCCTTTAAGGTATGCTCTTTCTCATGCACCACTCATTCCAATCACACATATTAAACAGTTTTGGAACACTGTCAGTTCCTCAACAGTTGATAGAGTGACTACATTGACTTCTATTGTTCATGGGAGACCTTGGGTGGTTACTGAGGCTTTGGTACGCCAAGCCTTGAATCTTGATGATGCTGATGGTATAGCCACCCTTCCCATTAATAAAATAGAACAAGGGCTAAGGGCTTTGGGATATCCTTTTCCTGATGAAGGTACCTTAAACAAGCATCATAAACAGGAATTTCCCCCAGCCTGGAAGTACCTCATACATGTCCTCCTTCAATGTTTGAGTCCCAAATGCACTGCACACAATGAGATCAATAGATCTATTGCAAGTGCTATTGTGTGCATTGCAACAGGGCAAAAATTTAATTATTCTAAAATGATTTTTGAGGGCATGTGTAAAAATAAGGGGAACAAAATGACTTTAGCTTATCCCCGATTTTTGAAAAATGGTTTTTGATGTTCAAGGATATTGCACAAGGGATCATAATGATTTTTATAAGATCCCTGAGCAAAAGAAAGCTATTTTTATGAAGATGAACTCACCACCCCATCGTGACCTACCCTTAACCCAAGCTATGCTTGCTGTTATTGCAGCAGCACAACCCCAACCAGACCCCAACCACAAATTGACCCCCAACCACAACTTGACCCAATACCTGAACCCTTACCTTCACCTGATCATATGCAACTTGACCAAGATCCCTTCAACGCTGACACATTAAATGTTGGCGTTGATGTGCCTATTTCCAACGTTGACACACAACCTTCACAAACCCAAACACCCCTTAACCAACCTACATCCACCCATTCTTCCACACCATCTTCCACACCCCCTGAATATAGGTTGGTGAAACGCCAAAGGACTACTGGAGTGTTCTCCTCTGGTGGTCCTAGCCATGTAGCAGAGAGAACCACCACCACAAGTGTGGCTGGTGACATGGATGAGGCTGGGACTATTGGTTCTGGCTTCAATGTTGGCCAAGACAGTCCCACCATAATTAAGTCCTCATCCATGCCCAATGAATCTGACTTGGGAGGTCAAATCCCCGTTTTAGAAGAGGGCAGACTGGAACCAATGACTCTTATGGAATTGGCGGAAGTCTGCATGAGCTTGCAAAAGCAAAATGCAGACTTAGTACAAATTGTCAGCTCACAAGGCCTTGAACTCAAGCAATTGAGGGAGAGGATTGATGTTTTGGAGAGTGCTAGTGCCAGGAGGGGTGTAGAGGAATCTTCCAAAGGGGAGGAAGATCCAATAAATCTGAGTGATAAGGACAGCCATGATGGTCAATCCTTGGATGTTGTTGAGGCCCTTACAACTTTGAAGAAACAAACAGGTTTTGATACGTTCTTAGTTTCTCCTACCAACTTGAATTTATCATTTACAGTCATGTTGGAAGAGGTTACAAAAGGCGCTGAGGCAGGATATTTGGGCGTTGACAAGGAGAATTTGGACGCTGACAGAAATATTTTGAGCGCTGATAGAACAAAATTGGGCGTTGACAGACCTGCACATGAGGGTGATGTATCCCAGTCATCATCTATCATCAAGGAGGTTTCTACACAGGTATCACCATTTACCTTACCAACAATTACACCATCAGATAAGGGTAAGGGAATTATGGTAGAAGAGATTGTTCCAAAGGATGCAGCTCAAGTTGAATTTGATAAAAGATTGGCTGCACAAATCATGGAACAAGATATAAAGGAGGTGAAAGAGTCACCATTTGTTGTTACTTCAGAAGAAGGAAGTGATGGAGCTAGCTCAGACTCAAGTGTGATGATTATAGAACCAGAAAGACTTGAGTATGGTGATGAGTTGGCTAAGGAGAAATTGAGAGAATTGAAATTGCAGGTTGACTTTGACATGCCAGAGGTGGTTCAAATGTACAATGCTTGGGAAGAAAGATGTATGGAGAATCCACACTTGACTACTTCAGATCAAATATGGGGTTTGGAGATTCTCCTTAGAGTTCAGAAAGATTGCCAGGTAATTTTGAAACACAAGGCAAGTAATATTCTCTCAGAATTGAAAAGGGATAGAAGGGAGCTATACTGCATGTTGCTCAGATGTCATGGAGTAGGATGGACTTATCAGAAGTTGAAGGCATTGACATTTGATGAGTTGGAATGCAAGGCTTATCCCATTTAGGTGAGAGTGCAGGAAGCAAACACTCTCAGACTTCTTTCTGATGAATGGAAAGAAGAACTTGCAGAAGAAATGGAACTCAAGAAAGCTATGTTTATTCCCAGACCAGTGAAAGTTTCTCTTGAGTTTCCCAAAGATATGGATCCACTATATCCAAGTGAAGCTGTCATAAAAAAGAGCCTCAAGCTCTCACCATTAGAAGCTTCAGATATGGTGCAAGTGTTTCCATTAGATTCCAGGAACCCAATTGTGAGCTATGAAGAAGATGAATGTGGGTTTTGGAAAATTGGCAGGTATGGCAAAGAGGTACACACTTTTACCACTCTCATATCTTTATTTGCAAGTTGTGATAGAGAAGACTTGGTTGATCTATGGAGATTGCTAGAGACCAAGTATGAGGCTGAAGCACCAACTTCAGCTAATGGAATAAAACTGTGGTCCACATTCAAAAGAATGTGTGGACCAAAAGATGAGGATCCTGCTATTTGGAAGGATCTTGAAGATGACCTCAGTGGTCTTCAATGGAGATTATATTCAGCTGCTGGTGTTTACCATTTGAGTTCTACAAAGTTTGCTGAGTATCTACTTGTGGATGGTCAGTATTTTATATCCAAGGCTATTTTGGAGAAGATGAAGGACACTCAGTTGGAAATAGATTATTCAAGTGACGTGGCAAAAGACTTGATCAGATTTATTCATTACCAATATGAGAAGGTTTGTAAGATTCCTCCTAGTCCTTAATGCTTATTCAGAAACTTGATCATAAGAGTGGATATCAAGTTTAGGGGAGGATTGTTGGGAACAAATTAAGGCCAGATCACTTGAGCGCTGACAAGAGTAAAACAAGCGTTGACAAGAACAAAACAAGCGCTGACAGCTCAAGCGTTGACAAGATAAAGTCAAGCGTTGACACATTGAAGACAAGCACCGATGGAAAGATATACTCTACGCGTTTATTGTATTCTAGATTACTTCTAGTAAAGATAGGAACAACAATATATTTTCTATATTTATCTTTACCTAGAATAGCTGATACGTAGATTATTGTACAAGGCTTCTTATGTCTATAAAAGAAGAACTTTAGGTTAATGTTTCATATAAGTTTTCATTCGTAAACTACTTTCATTGTAAGCAAGTTTGATATCATTAATCAAAGTGAAAGTTTGTTTATATCATTGTGTGTTCTTGTTTAAGTGTTATTTAGCATAACACTTAGATTATCATAAGCATATACAAAGGTTTCTCTAAGTGTATTACTTGATCTAATCTCGTATACATAAAGCTAAATCGATCTAAGTTTGGGATCAACACTATCATCAAGATCCTTTGGAGGAACCATCCCGAGCGAGAAGCTACTTGGGAAACCAAGGAGTCGATCCGGACTTCTTATCCTCATTTTCTCCCATGATCCGGGTATGTTCTTTTCAGTCACGTCATGTTTCTAATTCGAGGAAGAATTATCCTTTTAAGAGGGGAAGAGTTGTAAAACCCGCAAGAAAATACCACTGAATTTAAAACTTGTAATATTTAAATAATTCATGACAAGTATATACGTATGTTAAATACGAAACACGGAATTAATATTTATGATATTACGCACACAGGAGAACTCAAGTTATAAGACAAAATAAATAAAACGGGCTTTGTGTAGGCTTAAGCCTTACAAGTCCACTAAAACCCAAAGCCCAACCCATTAAGAAAATAAACTAGCAAAAACCCTCCTAACACTCCTCATTTACAAAAAGTTAGAAAAATATAAAGAAACCCTAGGGGTGTTTGTTTTGCCGCCGGCCACCAAGGAGAAAAGGGAGGTTAGAGAGCTTGATTCTGATCGTGAATTCTACGTTTTGTGTTCGTCTTTATTCATTCATTGATTCCATCTCTTTCGATAACATAAAAACTTTATTTTCTTATTGTATTTTTTCAAGGAATCATCAATGAATATAAATTTAAATGATATGAACACATATTTGATTAATCAAACAAGGACAAATCATGTTTTAGGTTGAGCCTTTGGCTCGTTGGTGTTTGTTCGAGAAACCGAGAGCCACAAGGGTCTCGCTGGTTTGGTTTGCTTGGTAACCGAGAGCCGAAATGCCTCGGTGGGGGTTTTGTTTACTCGGAAACCGAGAGCCACAAGTGCTCTCGGTGGTGTTTCGGTTCTTCAAACCGAGGACCACAAGGGTGGCCTCGGTGGTGTTGTTTGTTGCTCGGCCAACCGAGAGACACCACAAAGGGGGTCTCGGTGGTTTATTGCTCGATGGTTTATTGATTTATTTGGATTAATAGATATCGACTAATTTTATTTCAGCTTATAATTGACTTAATTAATTGTGGCTTATTAAAATTGGATTATTAAGGATTAGCTTAGTTAATATTGACTTATTAAATCATGAGTTATTAAAATATGCTTATTAAGTTAAACTTAATTAATTTTGGCTTATTAAATCATGAATTATTAAAATGTGCTTATTAAGTTAGACTTAATTAATATTGACTTATTAAGTTATGGCTTAATAAAATCGGCTTATTAATTAATCGGCATATTTAGTATCGGTTTTGAATTCGGATTATTTGATTAAAAGTCGTCATACGGTAAAACAAGTTAAATTACCTACGTAAATTAAAACGATCTAATTAATTATTTATGGAAACTTACTATTTATGGAAACTTACTATATTTGGAAAGTTACTATATATAGAAACCTGCTATTTTTGGAAACTTACTATATATAAAAACCTGCTATTTTTGGAAAGTTACTATTTTTGGAAACCTGCTATTTATGAAAAGTTACTAATTATGGAAATACCAAGTATAACAATACATGAATCATGAAATACGCGAATCAGGAAAACATGTACATATAACATTAAGGAAAGCTACTAATATTAGAAAACTTCTAAAGAATGGAAGACACAATAAATCATGAACAAGTAACTCATACCATGAACAATTAACTCATACACGTCCTTTAACATGTAGATCACGTGAAGTTGGAGTAGTTCAGTACGTTATCCATCTCTCTCACTGCTTACTGGACACAAGGTACGGATTTTCCGTCCTTTTAGTAAGGACATTAATTCTTTTCATGATTAGGATTTCACGATTGCTATGCCACATGTTCTCCTCATTTCATGTTATAGATCATTTCATGACTGCCATGTGATCCATTAGTTTAATTTCATGACCCACTTATTCCCCGAGCTATTTACATGCATGACCATGATATGCATGATTGACCACCTAGTCATGGAGGTACCATGACCATGACATATGAGGAACCTGTGTCTTGAATCTTCCGCGACGAGAGTGATTTCTCATGGCGTCCCTTTATGTTACATGTTATATTAATCAGTTGGCCATTATTATTATTACGGGGTGTATGGGTGCCCTAATTTATAGGTTTACACGTGCGGGGTGATTGGTTGGTGTGTGCTCTACACCCCATCACATTGGAAATGATTCCTCCACCCATGTTACTATTATTAGAGGTCACCCCTCTATTGCATGTTGGGGCAGCCCCTCTACTTATCATGCACACGTTCACGATATTATTATGCATGACATGTTATGACTTAAATGAGCTCGTGGGCATTTATTTGTATTACTTGTACAATACATGACATTTCAATTATCCTATATTCTTCATATATTATCTCCTAGGTTTTCCTCAGGACATGGACGTTCATTCTGTTGCTTTCATATTCATTATTCATGTTACATTAATCTTTATCTTGTCTTTATATCCGTTCACTAAGCGTATTGCTCAGCCGTATTTTATTTTTATGTCTCATACGGTAGGTACCTAAAGACGGGATTTGGGGATGAGAGTGTGTGCTTAGGATGAGAGCTACCCATAGACTCTTTTCCTTAGTAAATTGTTGATACCTATGCATTGTTGGACACATGTTTTGTACTTTAGACTTCATTTACATCTATTCATGTTGAGCTTATGTTGGGAGCTGATGTTTGATTTCGGCTTTCCTGTTGGTCTTTTATGTCTTTATGACTTGATGCCTTTATTATGTTTTGATGACACACCATGATTATGACATAACGGCCTTCTTGTCAAAGTGGGTCGTTACAAAAAAACCTATACAAAATATCTTGTCTTGTCAATACACAAGATATTAGGCTGGGGGAGTGGACATAGAAACCCACGGGTGGGAGTAAGGTGGCATAAACCCACGCATAGGGTACCATTAACCTCACAAAAAACCCACTAAAAACCCACATGTGGGTTACGTTTTCTAGGAAAAAAATCCACAATCGGTAAGAATTCACCATTCGATTCTTAGACCCATGCGGGCCCTACCGGTTTTATTCATCCAAAAATTTAATTTTTATTCCCCTTTTTCCTATAAAATCCCTATTTTACTTCCCATTTTTTCACATCTTCCTCAAACCCCAAAAAATCATCTTTTTTCACATATCAAAATTTTCAACATGGAAAATGTAGAAAACATGGATGAGTATACGTTTATGTTCCCTGATCTAATGATCAACGATAAAGAAACTTTGGTGAATAGCCCTCGTGTCCGGTTGCTTGCAAGACTGATGTCGTTTTTTTGAAATAGACGACAACCAAAAGTGCCTAGAAACCCTATTAATCGAGATCCTTATGGCGCCCATGATCGTTTAGTTTCCGCACTTTTAAGTGATGACCCGATCTACGACGCACGTGTATTTCGGAAGACATTCCGAATCTATCTCACTTTTCTACGATATAGTTATGCCTGTAACGGCTCATGATCCTTACTTTAGTGCTAATATCGACTGTACCAGAAGAGAAGGCATTGCAGTGAATCCCCCTGTTAGGTAGTCATACATTACGATAGGAACCACTCCATTGGTGAAATGCACTTCTGTAATTCGTCAATTAGCATACGACATTGTTCCAGCCTTTTTAGATGAGTAACTGCAAATCTCTAAAATAACTTCACAGGAGAGTCTTGATCATTTTGTACTGCTATAAGGGAGGTTTATGGGCCAGAATATTTGAGAAAACCCACGGTGAGTGACGTTGAATTACTATATTAACATTAGGAAGAGAAGCACGGTTTCCCGAGGATGTTAGGAAGTATAGACTGCACTGATTGGGAGTGGTTTGGTTATCCGTACACCTATAAAAGGCAATATGTTAGGCATGATCATGGACCGAATCCGTTCATTTTGTTGTAAGCTGTTGCGTTGCAAGACTTATGGACATGGCATGCTTTCTTTGGTGTTTCTGGGTCTAACAACAACATCAATGCTTACATAAATCCCTTTTGTTTAATGATTTAAATACAGCACGAGCTCCAGAGGTCCCTTTTACGGCTAACGACGTTACGTATCTATTTGGATACTATATTGTTGACGGGATATATCCTGAATTAGTTCCACTCGTTAAGACGATTCTAAAACCCTATGACAATCACCACAATCAAATATTGTATATGAAGAAGCAGGAATCGGCAAAGAAAGATGTGGAACGCGCGTTTGGTGTTCTAAAAAAGAAATGCATAATCGCCAATCCAACACGTGCGATGAAGAAAGAAAGAATTATTAATATGATGTATGCATGCATCATAATGCATAATATGATTCGTAAACACAAAGGATATGCGATAAGTTCCAAATGGTACCCAGGAGAAGCACACACACCAGACGATCTTGTACGAAACCAGGAAGAAATTCATGATGTTATGGGATACATCAGATCATCTCAAGTGCATTATAATATTCGATCCGATTAATCTAACACTTGGCTAATAATGTCTAACTTTTTATTTTATTTTAAGGTTTTTAGTGTCTTTATTTACCTATGTGTATCGTTTTTAAATTTGATGGAATAAAAGTATTTAATTTATAAATAAAATAAATAAAAGTGATAGTGGAAAGATGAGGTGGAGGTGGGATGGTGTGACAACCCTAAATTTTGAGATTTGTCACTTATGACTGTTTGACGATGATTATGTGTTGAGTGTGCGTTTATGTATTATATGTTTGTGTTTGAGACTTTGACTTAGGTTCAGACATCGTTTATATAGTATGTGGTACGATATGTGATGATACGATGGGAGTAGTTCGTGCTCATGAGTTCACATGGATGTGACTATGAAGTGATATGGCATTTTGAGGTCATTTTATGTTTATGTAAATAGCTATGGGTATTATAGTGTTATCTTACTTTTCGAGTGTACGCATTTAATATTGTGTACGTAATGTTATTACGTAATTATATATGTAAGCACTTAGTGGAAAAAGTGAGTAGTTTCGGGGTTAGTTTAGAGATTTTCATAGATTTTATTTAAGGGATATAGGTAGTAAAATTTTATTGAATAAAATTTTATATTGATTTAGTTTTTATAAAATAAAATTTTAAAATTTTAAAATGTTTTAATAGAATAAAAATGTAAACTTTCTTTTAAATAGATTTAAAAATAAAAGGCTTTAAAAATAATTAAAAGATTTTATAAATAAGGAAATATTTTGGACAAAAAAATTTTAGACAAATTATAAAGTATAAAAAAATATGTTAGGTTGTTTTTTTTGTCAAAAAAGGACGCAGGACAAAAAGAAAAAAAACAAAGGTTTTTGGGTTGGGCTTGGACTAGGAATATAGGGTATATATTACACCTACCACCAGTATAAAAAGTGGAATACGTCACACATCCTAATTTTTAACAGTCACACTGTCAGATATGTATGTGACAAAACTCACCAGAATAAAATACAGAGCCACACTTGAACTCCTTATATGTGATTATTTCGATTTTTCGCTGTCACACATTTAAATTTTGATGTGACTAGGCGCAAGTGCTAATTTTACCAGGTCCATTTAGCCACGCACAATTTTACACGTATGACAGAATGCAAATAAGTTTGAAGTATTAGTCACACTATACATATGCATATGTGACAATTACTTGTTACACACTTGAACAATGTGACCACATTTCAAGTTTTGTCACATGAGTTAATTGTATATGTTGCTAAATCATATAGCCTCGTTTGTCACACATTATTTAAATGTGGCTTCTAATTTTTGCTGAATACTTAGCCACATATGAATTTTTAGTGTGTGACAACTGAATAGTAAGTTTGAAGTGTTAGTCACCTATAACTATAAGAGTGACAAATACTTGACCAAGAGTCAAATCTTGCCACACTAAACCGTCCCACGATCATGTGACTAAATGCTTTACAATAGTCACATGATTTCATAAATGTGTATCTAAAGGATATTTATGGCCACAATATAATGTGATTATGTGTGACCAATAAATTTAAAACAGACACATGTGATATCTTCGCGTTACTATTTTTGAGAGCAAAATGTGATCCCAGTCAACATTAACCTCGACATTAGTCACATTGGGTGTTTGTGTATCTAAACTTATGATGCTATATATGGTTACACGAAATATTTGTTCATGTGACTAAATCATAGAGTCAAGTTTTGTCACACATTATTTAAGTGTAACAAAAATCTTGTACATATGGTAACAAATTTAATTAAATAAAAAACTAAAAAGAAAAGAGACAGTCACGGGGTTCGAACCCTGGACCTCAATAGAAAATTAAAAAGAAAAATGTCAATCACTAGAACTTAACAACAACTAGGACGCAAAGGCAAAACATTTGCCAATTAGACTATGCATTTCTTTATGTAATAGCTTTCAATGTGGTTATATATACGGGGTGCTAGGAGTTTTAGTTAATTAGAAAATAAAAAATAGTGTCAATCACGGAGTTCGAACACTAGACCTCAAAAATAAGCAAGATGCAGCTAACAACACATTTACCAAGTGGACTAAGCCTTTATGTTTGTAATAATTTGCAACATGGTTATATGTAAAGGGTGTTAAGAGTTTTAGTTATATTGAAAATAAAAAAAAAACGTCAGTAAAGGGGTTTGAACTCTAGACCTTGACAACACATAGAGATAACACATTTACCAACTGGACTAGTACTTTGTTTTTGTCATATTTTGCAACGTGGGTATATATAAGTTGTTTTTTAATTAATCAAAGTTATAATATGTATACGTAAAAATAAATGTGATATTTTACTTTAAAAATGTATATAAATAAAATTAATTTTAATAATTAAAAGCAAATTTTAAATACTAATATATATTTTTATAAAAATTATTTTATTCTTATTATTGTTTTATTATAAACATCACTTGATTAAAATCAGGATTTACAAAAAATAGTGGGGAGCCGAGATACTAGCTGAGCCCCACTCCTTTAGCTATATCAAAACCAATTCTATTAAAAATATGAATAGATATCTAATATCTAATGTATTATTATTATTATATTTTTTTTATAAACTTCACTTTATTAGAATAATATGATTTACAAAAAGTTAGTGGGAAGCCGAGATACTATCTAGGCTCCCACTCCTTTAGCAATAGCAAAACTGATTCTACTAAAAATATAAGCAGCAACATGTGCTCCAATGTCTTGAGTCATGGAGAATTGTTGAATCCGCTTCAGCAAGGAAACCACATCCTTCTCTAATTCCCTAAACGAGGAAAATGAAAAGGGGAGAAACCCATATCCAATGTCTGAACACTTAGTCTCATATTTAACTCATTTACGATGTGCTGCATCAGTCACTGCACGACCATGCACAAAATCAGCCACTCTAGTTTGTGTCAGAGGAGAGGACCCTGTCAAATCCACACACACATCAACCCCTCTGTCCCACGGGTATAGTAACATATCCGCTGGACATAAGGGTTTGCCGCGCCCGCCACCGAGACCAATATCAACTTCCTTAGCAGCTGAAATGCCTGATCTAAAACAAATATCAACAAGGGTATCACGTACAACATTATGCCTATGTTTAATACCAATTATACCGGCACAAGATATAGCATGGTCTCCATAAATATCCCTGGTAAAAACCCTAGAGCAAGCTGAGCACGACTTCAAAATAGAAAACACGGGAACGCCTAACCGATAACATAACACACAACGGTAAGTCTTAGTGTTCATAGTCTGTCCGAAACCTGAAATCGAAACCACGTTATTATTATTATTATTATTATTATTATTATTATTATTATTATTATTTTATTACTCTTTTATTAAATCATACTTTATTATTATTATTATTATTATTATTATTATTATTTTATAAACATCATATTATTATTATTATTATTATTATTATTATTAATATTATTATTTAATAATGATAAATCACTTTATTATTATTATTATTTTATTTGTTAAAATAATAGGGTATTGTTTCACACGATATGAGTCGATCGGATATCGTTGTATACCATATAAATAGATTGGGTATCGTTATACACGATATGAGTCGATAGGGTATAGTTTCAAAAGATATGAGTCGATAGGGTATCATTGTACACTATATGAGTCGATAGGGTATCGTTGTACACGATATGTGTCGATAGGGTATCGTTTCACATGATATGAGTCGATCGGGTATCTTTGTACATGATATGAGTCGATAGGGTATCGTTGTACATGATATGAGTCGATCGGGTATCGTTGTATACCATATAAATCGATTGGGTATCATTGTACATGATATGAGTCGATAGGGTATCGTTTCACACGATATGAGTTGATCGGGTATCGTTGTACACCATATAAATCGAATGGGTATTGTTTTCACACGATTTTAGTCGATAGGGTATCGTTGTACACGATATGAGTTGACAGGGTATCGTTTCACATGATATGAGTCGATCGGGTATCGTTGTACACGATATGAGTCGATAGGATATCGTTGTACACTATATGAGTCGATAGGGTTTCGTTATACATGATATGAGTCGATAGGGTATCGTTTCACACGATATGAGTCTATCGGGTATCGTTGTACACGATATGAGTCGATAGGGTATTGTTGTACACGATATGCGTCGATAGGGTATCGTTGTACACGATATGAGTCGATAGGGTATCGTTGTACACGATATGAGTCGATAGGGTATCGTTTCACAGGATATGAGTCGATCGGGTATCGTTGTATACCATATAAATCGATCGGGTATCATTGTACACGATATGAGTCGATAGTGTAACGTTTCACATGATATGAGTCGATCGGGTATCGTTGGACACGATATAAGTCGATAGGGTATCGTTGTACATGATATGAGTCGATAGGGTATCGTTTCACATGATATGAGTTGACCGGGTATCGTTGTACACAATATGAGTCGATAGGGTATCATTGCATTGATTGTCCGATTAGAATTTGTACTAAAGCATATAAACGCATAGATCTTGAATTTGACCATTGGAATTTATGATCACATGCTTCCTCCCCGAGATTAATTTGGTTTCCCAATTCTAAAAGTGAAATTGGTTATCATTTGATAATAGTTACATTAATACTCGGTATATTTTTACCTTTGAATATCAATGTTCTAAAACCTGGGTTGACCCGTGAACCAGCACGATATCCGGACCGAATGTGATTGTGTTTTTTCTTATTTGAGAACCAAATTGAACCGCCAGTTTTTTCATTGACTTAAGTTGACCAGGTTTGATAACCCCTGGAGAGCCACGTTCTTTTATCAAACCAGGTTGACCAGTTTTTCATTGACCTGGATTGACTTAATATTTTATCGGTTTAAATAAACTTTGCACGTTACAAAAAAATTATACATGTTCATATAACCGGTTTGATATGTTGATTGAACCGATTGATCCAAAAACTAATAACTATACGGGGTCAACTAAAATCCTGAAATTTTAAAATGATTTAATAGTTAATTCTTAAAATTTTAGCCAAAATTTATTCTTCCTCAAAAATATTTTCATTATCCTGCCCAGTTTTTTCCCACAGTCAAAACCACTTTTAGATCTCTCTGATCTTTTTTTTTCTCCCTTTCAGTTATCAAAAGAATTCCCTAAAAACAATGAGACCATAAATCATCTCCACGATTAAATACCGGTCATCCATTCATTCACCAAAATAACCAGATCCATGCCAATTCGATCGTTTTATATTCAATTACAATTTCTATTCCTTCGATTTAGTAATGGGTGACTGTTCAAGAGTTATCAATTCAATAGAGGGAACAACAGATCAAGTGTTATGTACAACTTGTGTGCATACAGCAGGGAGAAAAAGTACTGGTCCCCAAGCCCAATATATTATTTGATTGCTATAATGGATTCAAGGTACTATGCTTATTAATGTAAGGTCATCACTTGATCAATGAATAAAGCAGCAATTAGGGCGAAAGAAAAAGAGTTGTTGTCTATCGATTGTGATGTTGTTGTTCGTTACAGAAAAGAAAAAAAAGTATGAACTGTTTGTATGTTAAAAAAATATGCGTTACTTACCGCAAAGACCCTCTACAAAGAGGGTTCTCTTGTAGAGACCCTTTTTAAATGCAATTACGAAATTAACTCTGTTCTCCGCGCCAGTAATGGAGCGGACCAAGTATCCAACACGTGTCAAGTTCTTATTGAACCAACAAAAAAAATATAAAAAAGTTCTCCGCTCCAATAGAGACGCGGACCACATTAATGTAATGTCTGGTCAACTCGTCAGCTTTTGCAGAGAATATTAGGTTCCCAATAACAAAGTTCTCCGCGTCACTTATCAAATGCATTTATGTTCTCCGCGCCATTAGTCAAGCGGACTACATATAAAACAAATAATTTCGTTTCCCAATTTAGAACTTTGACTTGACACATAAAATTTTTTACTGGCATATTTGTACGCGTGTATTATACCACTCACTTACTACTCAATATCCGAATTTCATCTCAATATCCTCAAACATGGCAAGATTTTAGTTGCAGTTTTTTTTAGTTGTAGTTTTTTTTTGAAGATTGAGTAGCAGTTCAAGTAACCATTTTACTTCTTCATGAGTTAATTTAGTATTCTCAAACATGGCAAGATTTGTTCTCATAGAGGTATGTTTTATTATTATTTTAATTTAATGTACGTGAGTATTAGTATTAATATTGTGTATTAAGTTTTATTATTTTAGGATTATCCTGCGAAACTTACATGTATAAGTAAGATATCCTTGATTGGCGACATTAGGAGTAAATTAGAAGAAACCCCTAAAGAAGCTTTATTTAAGGAATCTTGTTTAGGTTGGCTTTGGGATTTAGACTTTACCAGTGACGAAAATTGTGTATTGATACATTATTTAGGATGTTGTCAAGGATATAGTGAAGAAGAAGATGGTATAAATAACCGTTTCACTTACTATGTAAATGGGCATTAATTATATTTTGGAAGGGAGGAATTCTGTTTGGTCACCTCCTTGAAACTTGGCGTGGAATTTAAGGAGGAATTTACATCAGGCCCTATGCCGTTTAGGAGACAAGTATTTGGATCAAGGTATGATGGTCGTGTGATACACGCTGGACAGCTATTAGAAAAGATTTCAAGCGATTCTTTTTATGACTTGAATGACAACGATGCGATTGGCTTGTGCTTGTTAGCGTGTATGGACTTGATACATTTAGGACATGAGATATCACATTGTGTCCCAGAATGGTACTTTAGGATAGTGGATAATAGGGAAGCGTTTAACATGTACCCATGGGGTTCGCACGTATGGCCCACTCTGTATTGGCAAATTAGGGATGTGGTAGGATGGCGTGTTCATCACTTTATAAATGACCTTCCAGAAGGGAGAGTGCATAGCTATACGCTAATTGGATTCACATGGGCATTCAAGGTATTTTTTTTTCTTTAGTAATATTAGTAAATTTAACGTACAATAGTTGTAACATTTATTATTTTTTGCAGACCTGGATATTAGAGTGCTATAGAGCAAAAAGTGTGCATCTTTATAGATATGTACATAACCATCTTAGAGTGAATCGTTGGAGGCGTTTGAAAAGATTTTATCGAAGGCACCTTCCCACTTTAATAGACGTAAGTAGTTATTAATTATTCGTTTATTTTTGAAATGTTTTATTACAACACTAATTACATAAATAATTTTTAGGGAGTTGTGCCTATAAATATAACACCAGATGCCGAGGAGGCTCGGGCACATTGGTGGATTGACAGCAGGGCATATTTTGATGGTGAGATACACGATCATCAGCCGATACCTCCTCGTGCTCCATACGTCTGTGATGATGTTCCACAAGACGTATATCATCTTTTGAGTGAACATTCCAAACAGATAAAAGATGTGTATGATTTAATCAAGGTAAATTTCTTGACCTAGTTTGTGTTATACTAATTATTATAATAATACATGTTTAGTAGTTTGTTTAATTATTTTAAGTAGGATTTGAGGCGGCCAGAAACTTGTGCAGCCCCGGTCAATCATGGTGTTAGTTCGTTGCTGAGTGGTGTGCCTCATACGCATGTATAATTTATAAATTTATTTAAAGTGAATATATATTATATTTTTTTAGTGTAAATTAAAATAAAATGTAAATGTTGAAATGCAGGACTTCATGGGTCCGTCTAGATTTTTTTATGACCCTCCGAGTAGTCAATTTTTCGACGGTGCTAGTTGGCCGTCACCTAATACGCCGGTTTATCCACAATCTTTCCGTAATAGTGCCCAAATGCCTACACACGGTCAACCAAGTTATATGAGGAACATGTCACCCGTCCCCACTCCACAACCTAACATGGGGCCACCACTAGGATTTGCTGTGAACAATCATGAGTCGGTTTCTCGCATGGGCGAATGTGGTCCATCGAACAACTAAAATAAAAAAACAACAACAACAAACACATAAAATAAATAACATCTTGACAATCATCATGCTCATGTGACAAACGTCAACTTAATTGATTACTTAACCTCATGGGTGGCTTATTAGAGTTAATGATTCTTTGTAAGGCCCAATAATAAAAGACCCAGCATTTCCTTCTAGTCCGCTTATGTTGTGAAAGACCTGCATTTGTTGACTCTATACTTGTAGGAGCGTAACTGGTCTAACTTGATCCATGACCGTCACTTCAAATATAGGCTCTGTGTTTATATTAAATCCTAGTAACTTTTGGTAATGATGAGCTGGCATCCTAAGGACAAATATATCTCTTACTGATGATACCGAACCATTATCTAATGCCCAACCACGGAGAACTCTTATTCCTTCATTTAAGTAACTTCCTCATATTACGACAAAGTTTTGTAATTGAGATATATAAAACGAAGGCGGTAACCAAGCTCTTACCACTTCAGGAATACCCTCAATTTGAAAGTTGCGATGAACCATATCGAACGAGACAAGCAAGTACCTTTTGTATAATGTTCCATGATCACGTGCATACAACTCAGAACCAATCCAGAAAATTTTCCCCCAACAACAGCTTGACCAGACCTTTTGATCCTAACCCATTCATGAGGCAGTCGATCGTCTTTGATTCTAGTCCATGCGTTCAACGTCATTGTAAACACATACACCACCCATGGTCCAGGACCTTCTGTCGGTAAATGAATTTTTAAAAACATTGGTTCGAGTGTGTCTGCAAAAACACCAAAACCAAACAGCATCTTCGAAGATGCTGGTTCATCATTGATGTATGTGATAAGTGTAACACTTCTTTGGATGGACGGGTTCCAAACCACCAATGCAATATTATCACCGCATACAAATCACCAAATTCCTTCAAATGTAGCGAATGGTCTTAGAACAGGGGCACTGGCAACTAGAGGGACAAATGTTAAAGTAGTATTAACCCTAAACATGTATCCGGTAGTTCCATTCTTATATTCCAAAATAAACAAACATGTGTCTGAATGACGAGCACCATATCGACGACGAAAGCTTGGTCGGCTATGGTTGCCCACCATCTTCTTGAAACCCTACGAAAATTCGCCAAAGAATCCGCCGGAAAACATAACATGATTTCTCGTTGTATTTCTAAAGGTATGTATCTTGACATGTTTGGATTGTTTGAGATTCGGTGAACGTATTTTGTATTCAATAGGATGTATATATAATGGTTCGACCAATGACGTCATTATACACTTTATACACTGTGGGACATGACAATTCACTGAAAAAATGTTCTTCGCTTGAATATTGAAGCGGACAATGACGTCATCATACACTTTATACACTGTAGGACATGACAATTCACTGAAAAAGTGTTCTTCACTTGAATATTGAAGCGGACAATGACATCAGCATAAACTTTATACACTGTGGGACATGACACTTCACTGAAAAATGTTCTTCGCTTGAATTTTGTCGCGGACAATGATGTCAGCATACACTTTATACACTGTGGGACATGACAATTCACTAAAAAAATGTTCTTCACTTGAATATTGAAGCGGACAATGACGTCATCTATGACAACCGAGAATTTTCTAGACTTTAAATAATAATAAATTATATTATTTATTAATCGAAATTCGTTCTCGAGAGATATCAAAGTCATTTGATTCGAAAATGGGAGTTTATTTTACATACTGTAAAAGACTGCGCGAAATCTGAGAACTGACGCAATACAGATTAAATTTATATTTAATTATTCATAAATATTGATAAAAAGATTTATTAAATTATCGGATACTTTTATTTTATCTTTTATATCATACGTTGAAAATAAAAACATTCAAATTAAATTGTATGTTCTTTGAACGAAATTTTTTGGAGATAACCGATAAATGGTAATTATTTTACATAAAAATATAGACGATTCAAAAATTAGTCGAGTAGATACTCTACTTTATTGGAAAAATCATTCTAAAAATAACGAATCGAATTTCATAAAATAAATCAAATTTTATGGTACTCAAACTAGTCCCGAATCATTTATTTACAAACGTTATACTAAATGATATACTTTAGGCCCCTCTCATATTATTTTCAGTTTTGACACTAAAATATAGCAAACTTTACATATTGAATTTTACTAGTGGATATAAGTATAAAATTTCTAGGGTTTCTCTCATTTCCAACAAAACCTAACCCTAAATATAACACATACTACTCTCTCACTCCTTTGACAGCCGTCATTAATTCCGGCCACCAGTTTCACCGGAATCCGCCAGCCGCCACAATAATAAAGCTTCTCTAAAACAACCACCAGCCGTTGTACGCCACCCAACCCTTCACCAGCGTCATGGTTATCACCACGTCGTCACCATCATGACCACCGCGTCACCACTGTTACATCATCTCCTCCACCACCTACGATCTATCCCCATCACACCACGACCATCACTACACCATCGTTGCAATAACCTCAACTGACGTGGGTTCAACCAGCAGCTGCCACCACCATACTATCATAAGATTGCTACATCACCAGCCACCACTCGTGCAACCACCACCGCCACAAACACCTCATGATCTATCATCACCATCTAAATCCACCAACACCAACGAAGGAAAGACCACCAGCTCGGCGGATCTACAACAGCCGACACCCGCATGTGGTGTTTGTTTTGTTGTTATATAAATCAGTAATGGGGTGTTTGTTTTCGGACAGAAAACACCACAAAAAGGGTGCATCGGGTTCGGGTTAAAACCACCACTACGGGAGTTTGTTTCTGGTTATAACGCAAGGGTGCGTTTTGGCTTTCTCATAGTACCACGAGGGTGCGTTCGGGTCAGCCTAAGGGTGCGTTTAGCGCGAGCAGAAATGACTACAGCAGGGACGTTGGCTCGGGTAGAAAATGAGCATGAAGATGTGTCTGATTCACTGTTTTTTCAGCAGCATGGGTGTTTGGTTCGCTGTTAACCAGCAGCAGACGCGTTTGGTTAGACGGATTGCTCCATCAGGTTAGAAGTGTTAGTTTACGGCAGCAACACCAACGAGGGTGTTCGTTTTGGTAGGAGATCAACTCGGGGGTGTTTGGATCTGCTGTTAACAGCATAAAAGGGGTGTTTGGATCTGCTGATAAGCTGCAGAAACGTGTTACAGGAGCGTTTGGGATTGCAGAAAGGGGTTGCGGGGCGTTTGGGACTACAGAAACGCGATAGAGGGTGCGTTTAGCTCGGGCAGAAAACGACCAATAGGGGCATTTGGTTTTGGCAGAAAATAAACGAGGCGTGTTTGGTTCGGGTTTAAAACACCACGAGGGTGTTTGTTTCTGAGTATAACAACTTACAAGGGGTGTTTGGGACCAGCAACAGCAGTTAAGTGGGTGTTTAGGATTAACAGTTACGGTAAGGGTGCGTTTGGGTTAACAGTCTGAGCGAAAGGGCGCGTTGTTGGTTCGTGGTTTGTTGTGGTTTAGAAATCGGCTAATAGCGTATATAACATTAATATTTAATTAAAACGAATTAAACAGTGGTATACATATATAAGTATATATTATTAATGGTTAACTAAATATGTCGAACACGATCATTATTGCGAGAATTATAAAACAATTATATGTTTAATTATGTGTTTAAAGAGCTCAAATCGGGTGTTTGGCTTTTAAATTATAACACATAGGTTGTGTTTGGTTTATCTAATTATAGTGATTAAATAGCCTAATTGGATATATGTTAAAACATGATTTGTGTAACATAGATTGTTTGGAAAATGGAGAATATTGAGAATTAATTGAATATGGAAAATATTGTACAAACGAATAGGCCATGTCAAAATTTCTATAAAATCCTATACTTCATATTTTATATGGTACAAACTACTATTATATTTGTAAACGATAAATAAATAAATATTATTATATTTGTAAACCGGTAAAATAAATAAATTCGATTGTATTGATAAACCAATAAAAGTTATATATTTTTTTTACTTAAAAGTGACAATTAACTTAAGTGGTGATTTTCTTAAAACGTGTCGAACTATGTTGTCTAATTATTTTTATCCCGATCCTTATACTGTAAATACAAAATAAATATATACTTTGATTTATTTTGTAAGATGGTTGTCTCTATTATATAATTCAACGTAAGAATTATATAATCGTCTGGTTATACGTAATGTGTACGTAATACATTAAATTTTTGGTGTGAGCCCATGTTATTCATTTTATTTAACCAACCATCAAACTACTATAACTTGGAACCTAAATGTTTTATCAACGGGTCACGTTGATGTACACATTTATCGACAACTCAAATACACATTTTTTTAAGTTATTGGGATTAGCCGATTAGTTAAACCACAACACCATGAGCGAGCCGTATCGATTTCCGTTTGTGCGGAGCATATTATTAGCATCACTATTGTTCGCGCTACTACGTCGAGGTGAGTTCATACCCCACCTTTTCTTGCTTTAAATTGAATTATACATATTTTATAACTGCTCTTTTGGGGAGGTACATGCTTTGGTCAGAAACTACTTATAAACTTGCTTGGTTGTCAGAAACAGATATTAAACTTGTTTGGTTGTCTATAACTGTTTATAAACTACTTGTGTTGATGCAAAAGTTGGTTGATCCTTGCTAGACCCGAATTAGGCTTAATTCGGGTTGACTGGGTACCGGCTCCTGCACCAAGTGAATCGTCTGGTTGGGATCCTGCACACTAAACAACACGCGTTAAGCTTACCGTGGGAAGGTATCCCACGATTAGACTCCGGCGTGAGAGTAAGTAATCGATTTAGGGTTATATCTGAGTTTAGAGAGAGTTGTGTTACCTTCGTGGAACCCTTGGGGGTTCCTTTTATAGGCAGTGAAATCCTAGTGGGCCTTCACTGATCCTTCGGCCCCAAGGAGGAGATAAGCACCAGAATTAGAATGATTGTTATCTTCTAATTCTGGTAGTGAATATCCTCTCTTATTGGGGTAAAGATATTCCTAGACAGAATATCATTCTGTCTAACCCTATGTCGGCCGTGTCGGCCGTACCGGGCCGTGGGCCGCACACGTGTGTGCGGTTACTGTTCATTCAAGCCCATAAGCCTAACTGACATTTATCCCACCCATATGTGATGGGCCGGATACGGGTAGTACCCTTGGGCCGGGTTCATGACCCGGCTGGGGACTATACGTCATCATGTCCCCCCAGTCTAGTTGTTACGACCGTAGGTGGAACCTCTAGACTACAAAGATGCTCCCGGACGTACCAAGGAATTCATAACAAAGGACAATGATGCTCGATACATAGTAGCCGAGACAAATTAAATATATCATTAAATGTCAAGTCTTACGTTAGAGCCGCATAACCCGACATGAACAACTATTCATCTGACTTGTTTGACTGACAAAAGTGCAGACAGTCAGAACATTGAGCAGTGCAAACGTGTGGGTCAGATCTGACCCGTGGGTCCCATCTGACGTTTCACTTGCCACTTGCCCCCTAGCCACACGATTAAGAATAGTGGCCAACACGTGTCACATATCCAACAGGCTGTGACCCTCAAGGTAACCCTATAAATAAGCCACCCCTACGGCTGTGTGAAACACACAGTTCACAACCTCCATTTCTACCATCAAAGCTTTCCTCTTATCTTGAACCAAGTACGCACGGATCCCTTCACACGCAGGTTAGAATACCACGTCCCTACACTCTTTTTTAGTAATGGCCAATAGAAACAGCCCTACCATCGGATCCGTGCTAAATGTCATGACCCAAGACCAGTTAAACCATTTTTGTACAAATTACTTCATCCCTTCCAACCTACACCCCTCACTTCCTGGCGTCGGAGACCTCATAACTGAGGCTCCAGCGGGTAAAATAGGCCTCTATACTCGCCTGTTTGACGCGGCGAATTACCGTATTCCTTTCACCCACTTTCTCGTAGATTTGTTAGGATATTACAATGTACACATTAGTCAACTCCACTGCATAGGTGCCTGTAAAATTAGCCAATTTGAGATTCTTTGCCGTGCTAGGAGAATCCCCCCAACCGTAGAGTTATTTAGGTTGTTTTACACCCCAAACTTAGTGAACGGTTGGGTATCTTTCAAAAAACGAGCCTCCAACAGCCCACAATCACACAACAAACCAATGGATTCACTGAAAAACTGGTATGACCATTATTTTTTCATTGACGCAGTGGTATGGCCGGGTGATTTCATCATTAGGACCAGACTCCCGCACGACCCTAAGCCGCACGCCAGTACATACAATCCCCTTCACTCTCAAGAGTTAGATCTAAATAGGACTGGATTCCACAGAAACCTACCGGCAACCATCAAGACACAATCGGCCCGTGCGAGTGAACACGATCGGCAAGTAGCCCACCTTGAGTCTCAACTAGATGCTGCAAACACCAAGGTACATATCCGTGCCGCACCACCCATATATACCAAACAATGAATGTACTAACACGTCTTTTACTATAGGTGACCACGGCCGAAGCTTCTGCCCATTCTTACGCCAGCCAATTAGATGATCTGAACCAGAAGCTAAAGGACGCGCATTTGGCCGTCCAAAACATGGAAAAAATGCAGACAGACCTTGCTGAGGAAAGGGCCATCACCCAAGAGCTGAAAGAGGCAGTTGCCCAAAAAGAATTGGTGATGGATGCCCTGACCGCTGAGCGTGACAATGTACTGTGCCCCCAACTGCTAACAGCCATTGCGGGCCGTAGGTGGATGGTTGGGCATGGAGCGCGCCTGGCCGTGACGAAGGTGCTAGAGGCCCCATCCTTTGTACAACAATTTGCCAACCTTGTATCTGATGGTATCGACCATGGACGGCACGAAGGAATGGTTGAGGCTGCTGAACTGATCACCAAAGGTGGGGACATCGCCCGTCATACCTTCTTTAAGCCCGAAGCCGCCAGCAAGATGACTGCCTCCATGGCCGCGATGCAAGATCTGCATTACCCATTCCTGGATGAGCTAGAGGCCACCAAAGATGCCCCGAACACTGAAATCATGGAGAAGCTCAGTCCTAGCATGCCTTCCACTGCTAACTTTCCTCTAACCCTTCCTGTATATGAGGACGTAACCAGGGTCGTACTTGACGAGGAACCCCTAGACGTGGTGTTGGAAAGGACCGCGGCCCAAGCCCAGAAGCGGGGAGAGCGTGATGAATGGTTGCCGCGTCTGGTGGAAGAACAAGCAGAGATGGGTAGGTTTCTCCCCTCAATTTAGGATGCTCCTTTGTCCACAATCAAACACTTGTTTTGTAATCTATGAATATGTATTGTTTCGATTCGTCCGTGTATGTACACGGCTAACAATTTTTATGTTTTGTATATAAGTCCGTGGGTCACCACGGCAATTTTGATTTGTTTGGAAACTTGTGTATTTGTGCTTGTGTTTGAAATATTGTAGTTCAATACTGCATGATACCACGTCTTACTCACAAAGAAAATACATTCAAGTCTATAATTTACTAGACGTGCGACGTGCGTCTTTATTATGCGGAGCACGGTATGGCTATAGCATATGAAACTTACCCCAACGTCTTGTGAGTAAGGTGTCTAGTAAGGATACATGATCCGTGCGGCTGGGGTTGCATCCCTCTTACGCGGCAAGTTGAATTAGTAGGTTCACTTAATCCTCTTACCCCACCTGGAGGCGTATGGTACATGTACGGTATTTCGAGAGAATGCATATGAAAGAAACATGGCATATTATAACACAAGTAAAATTCATACGGCTAACAAAGAATCTAACAAAGAGGACAATAATTTGCACGAAACAGGCCGTGGAGCTAGCTAGGCACCACGGCATTTTATTAGAACATTTACATTTTTGTTTGGATAATGACGACAAGTCCTTAAAAAAGGTCCATAAGGGAAACTAAAACAAACATAAGAAAAACAAGTAAGACAAATAACCCGCATGGTCTTTATTGAGACCGCCTATAGCGAAGTATCCATGCGGGAGCCGTAGCTTTCAAAGATAGCACCTTTTTAGATTGGCGATGTTCCATGTGCGCTCTAGGTCGCGTCCATCCATGTCGCGTAACTTGTACGCGCCTCGTCCCAAGGTTTCAATGACTTCATACGGTCCTTCCCATTTAGGGCCCAGTTTTCCTGTATTTTCCACTCGACTTGCTTCGTTAGCACGATAGACGTAGTCTCCCGGTCGAAAAGAAACACCCTTGACCCTGGCGTCGTAATAAGCCTTCATCTTAGCCTTGGACTTAGCTTCATTGATGGCTGCTACTTCCCTTTTTTCTTCCAACAGATCCAGGTTGATTCGCAGTTGTTCATCATTTGTGACGGCATTAACCTCCGCCGTGCGGATGGTAGGCATCCCTATTTCTGCTGGTATAACGGCTTCAGTGCCGTAAGCCAATGCAAACGGAGTATCTCCGTTGGTTGTTTTTATCATGGTCCTATGTGCCCATAGCACGTGCGACAGTTCATCGACCCATTTGCCCTGTCGTTCATCCAGCCGCGCCTTGATTCCATTCCCCAAGCTCCTATTTGCTCGTTCGACAAGGCCGTTTGTTTGTGGATGCTTAACAGACGCGAAACGCCGCCTGATGTTCAATGATGCACACCAGTCTTTGAATGGGTTATCCGTGAACTGTTTGCCGTTGTCCGATATAATTTCTCCAGGTAGACCGAAACGGCATACGATGTGTTCCCACACGAACTTCTTGACCTGCTTACCCGTGATAGATTTTACTGCCTTGGCTTCTATCCATCGTGTAAAGTAATCCATTGCAACAATCAAGAATTTAACCCCTCCCGCAGCTACAGGAAATGGTCCTGCAATGTCAATTCCCCACTTGTAAAACGGCCATGGGGACGTGATAGGTGTAAGCTCCTGCTGCGGGTGCCGCGGTACTGGCCTATGCATTTGGCAATCATTGCACCTGCGAATCATGTCGCGCGCGTCTCTGTGCATAGTGGGCCAATAGTATCCTGTTCGTAAGGCTCGGGCTACCACAGATCGTGGGCCTGCATGCATGCCGCACAACCCTTCGTGTATGTCACTGATCACATAGGCCGCCTGGCGTGGTCCAACACACCGCAGCCACGGCTGCAGGAAAGAGCGTTTGTAAAGGATGCCTTCCCGGAGTTCGAAATGTTGTGACTTCCTTTTAACGCGTCTTGCTGCTTTTTCCTCGTCTGGGAGGGTTTCACTAGCCAGATAGTTGATGATTGGGGTCATCCACGTAGGTCCCTCCTCTTCAACTATAGCAGTCACTTCCCCTTCCGTGATAGACTTTTCCTTGAGTATTTCCACCAAAACCTGTTTAGACAAGTGGGCGAAGCTTGTGGATGCGATTTTGCTGAGGGCGTCCGCTTTCTTGTTCTCGCCCCTTGGCACCTGCTTGATGGAAAACTTACTGAAAGTTGCGATTAACGTCTTGACTTTTTCCAAATACCTGACCATGTTGTCCTCCTTAGCCACATACCCACCTAGAATATGGTTCGCGACAAGCCGTGAGTCCACGTAGGCCTCAAGGTTGCGGACTCCCATTCTAGCGGCGATTTTTAAACCCGCAATTAATGCTTCATATTCCGCTTCGTTATTGGTGGCCGTGAACTCAAAACGGAGGGCGTACGTGAATTCCATTCCTTCTGGATTTGTGAGGATGAGGCCTGCCCCGGACCCGTCTGTGCATGAGGATTCGTCCGTGAATAGCACCCAAGGTTCCGCTGGGACCTCCTCTTGCTTAATGATTGGTTCTTCCTCATCCGGCTTTTCAATCAGGAAATCTGCCAAGATCTGGCCTTTAACAGCCGTCCTTGGTCTGTAAGATATATTATGCCCTCCCAGTAGGATGCTCCACTTTTCTAGTCTCCCTGCCACGTCTGGTCTAGATATAACCTGCTTGATTGGCTGATCCGTAATCACGACAATCGGGTGCGCCTGAAAGTACCAGCGCAGCCGCTTTGTAGCAAATACTAGTGCTAGCACCAATTTTTCCATGGGGGAATAATTCAGTTCCGCTCCTTGTAATGTTCTACTTATAAAGTAGACTGGGGTCTGTATTGTGTCTCTATCCGTCATAAGTACCGCGCTTATTGCACCATGAGTAGCCGAGAGATACATAACAAGTTCCTCCTTTGGGCGGGGAGCTACCAACATGGGGAGAGATGCGAGATGCTGCTTGAGTTGGGCAAAGGCTTCCTCAGCTTCCTTCGTCCAACGGAAGTCTCCCTTTCTAATACACTTCTTGAGCGTCTTAAATAAGGGCAATGACTTCTCTGCGGATTTGGATAGAAATCTATTTAATCCGGCTAACTTCCCATTCAGGGATTGCACCTCTTTCCGTGTCTGCGGGGACGGTAGCCGTATCACTGCGTCCGTCTTCTCTGGACAAGGTTTTATGCCGTTTGGGTCAATCAAATATCCCAAGAACATTCCTTCTGTTGCGCCAAACGTACATTTCTTTGGATTTAACTTCATATTAATCCTTCTCAGCGTGTCGAATGTCTCCTGGACATCCCGGAGGAGTGCCTCCTCCGTGTAGCTTTTTATCACCAAGTCATCAACATATACTTCCAAGTTGCGTCCTATTTGTGATTCGAAAGCTTTATCCACCAACCGCTGATACGTAGCGCCGGCGTTCTTTAATCCAAACGGCATTTTCGTATAGCAATATACGCCCTGGCTTGTGTGGAACGCCGTTTTTTCTTCATCCTCCTCCGCCATCTGGATTTGGTGATACCCTTTATATGCGTCCAAGAAGCATTTGAAAGGGTATCCACACAAGGATTCTACTTTCCAGTCGATTTCTGGTAGCGGGTAACAGTCCTGTGGGCAGGCCTTGTTCAGGTCCGTGAAATCCACGCACATGCGCCAACTTCCATCATGTTTCTTGACCATGACTGGATTGGATAACCACTCGTGGTAGTATACCTCGCGCATAATGCCTGCGTCCACCAGTTTCCGCACTTCCTCCAATATAACTTGACTTCTCTCGGGCGCCTGGCCGCGCTTCTTTTGCTTGATGGGTTGGTACCCTTGGCGGATCTGGAGCTTATGCTCTGCTATCGCACGTGGCACACCCGTCATATGTTTTGGTTCCCATGCGAATATGTCCAGGTTTGCACTTAAAAGTGCACACATGGCCCTTTTGCCGCTATCTGAGAGCGCCCCTCCTATGGATACTTCCTGTTCCGGGTAGTCAGGGTGAATGGCCACCTTCCAATTGGATGGTGGTGCTCCATCCTTGGGTGGTACAGGTGGTGCCGGTGTTGTCACAGTGTGACACTCGGACGTTGGCACGACTGTGTTATAAATAGTAACGATTCCCCCATCAACGGGGAATTTAATCATTCCGTGTGCCGTAGAGGGTACTGCCCGGATAGCCAAAATGCCTGGTCTGCCTATGATTCCATTATAAGGGGAGTGTGATCGTATCACCATGAAGTTCATCCACGTTGTAGTGGAATGTTCCTCATTCCCAATGGTGACAAGCAGACGCAACTGCCCTATTGGCCAGATAGTATCTCCACTAAAGCCAGTAAGCGGCGACGTGGCCGGGTACTAATTGGCTTCTTATTTCTGGGCATAACTGCACAAAGCAGTGTTCATATAATACCTCTGCTGACGACCCTCCATCCACATACATACGGCGGACATTGTGTGTTCCAATGCTTATCTCAATGGTGAGAGGCGCATCAACCACGTCACTTGCTGTGATGAGAGGGAATGAGATTTCCTTGTCGCGGGAAAATTTTTGGCCAATTTTCTGTCTCGTGCGGCGCTGTCTGGATTGGATCATGTATATGGTAGAAGGCTTGTCCTTTTGGGGATCCTTCTTATCATACTTCTTGTTGTTGTCCTTTCCGTCTTTCCAATCCTTAACCAGGTGCTTGAGTTTGCCTGATTTGATTAGCGACTCAATATGCTTCTTCAGCTGGATACACTCCTCCGTGCCGTGTCCTTTGTCATTATGGAATTCGCAGAAGCGACTTCCCTGCCGACGTTCCGGGGGTGTGGTCATTGGGGGAGGCCTGGGAAAATTCGCCCCTTCAGTCAACAAGATCTCCCGGTAGGACATCTTTAGGGGGGTGAACTTGTCGTCCGACCGTCTGCCTTTGCTCTGGCTCTTATAGTCCGAGCCCTTGTTATTGTTCTGGTTGCCTTGACCGCCCGACTGTCTCCGGGACTGGTCGTTTGAGCGGTACCCATTTCCTCGGGATGGGTAGGCTGCGGCAACCGCTGTCTCTCCCTCTATGAAATTCCTCACTCTCTCCATGAGGTCATCATATCTTTCTGGACGCTTGTCGTTGAGACGCCTGATCAGTTCTCTGTCTGTTATGGCATGCATATAGTCAGAGATTTTCAGGAGCTCTGGCATGGTTCTCGTGCGTGTGCACTCATCATTGAAGCGCTCAGTGAAGGCTTCTGTGGACTCCCCTGGCCGTTGCTTGACAGTTGCCAATGAGACCGGATCCCTATTATACTTCTTCCTTTGAGTATAATTGTTCTCAAACGCAGTGCGTAGTTCCGTGAAACTATCAATGCTGCGTGGGGGAAGTGCCTCGAACCAGTCACGAGCGTTTCCAATCAAGGTCGAATTAAACATTTGGCACCATATAGGCATGGGCCATCGTTCAATTTTGGCCTGAGTATCGAATATTTTGAGGTGATCGACCGGATCACCAGACCCATCATACGTCTTGATACATGCCGGCATGCGACGTTTGGTGTCCTCAGAATAATTCCGTATGCGGAGGGTAAACGGATCTTCCCTGGGATCCGCCCATGGCCGTGTGAGTCTAGGGTCATCCCACGGTTCACACCACGGACGCGAGAGGTCCTCTGCTTCCGTATCCCGATAGTAGGGGCCACCATAATACTCATCATTATTTGGTGGCGGAGGCGTGCGCCTAGGCCGACGGCGCTTGGGTGGATGGTCGTCCGAGTCTTCCCCAGACGGATCTGGGGACGGCGGTGGTGCCCGACCTTTTGAATAGGGACCACTTTTCTGAGATGAACCAGGAGCCTCCCTCCCTATGTTCATCCTATCCCACACACTTGGGCGACGTGTGGTTCTGGTCAGCTCTCGATCTGGCCGCTCGGGGGAGCCATCCGGCCTTTCTCCATCTTGGGACTGAGTTAATTCTTGCATAATGCGATCCCCTATGCGTTCAAACACATTCCGGGGCTGAGGGTCTTCCTCAAAGGTTCCCTGCCCCCGAGGCTGAGTCCTTTTCTCCGACTTCGGGAAGGGGTGGATGGTCCACTATCGCCAAAGTTGAGTCGGGCTTGGAGGTTCCTCCCCAGGCTCAATCTTGATGCGATCCCTGGGACGATCCTTTCAAAATTCTGAGTGAGAACTCGAGTGAGCTCATCCTCGCTGAGTGGTTGAGCTTCCACTTCTTCCTCCATTAAGGGTCTACGTGGCTCCTTGTTGGGGGGGTCTGGCGCACTTCCCGGATCGGGGTTGTCCAGGGTTGAAGTGGGCGGGGGTGTCACCGAGATCGTGCTCGTCACCCCTGCGGACTGAAGACCGCTACGGTTGCCTGGCCCGCCTGCGAGGCGGCTAGGTGATTGGTTGGGAATAAGAATTCCTTCCCCTGGGGACTTCCGGCTCCCAGGATTCACGTTCCTGGGGTTAACTGGCGGATGCCCCTTTGTCATTGAAAAGATCGAGATAAGGTTTTGTTCTAGCTTAGTGTTAAGGTCCCACGGATGGCGCCAACTTGTTGATGCAAAAGTTGGTTGATCCTTGCTAGACCCGAATTAGGCTTAATTCGGGTTGACTGGGTACCGGCTCCTGCACCAAGTGAATCGTCTGGTTGGGATCCTGCACACTAAACAACACGCGTTAAGCTTACCGTGGGAAGGTATCCCACGATTAGACTCCGACGTGAGAGTAAGTAATCGATTTAGGGTTATATCTGAGTTTAGAGAGAGTTGTGTTACCTTCGTGGAACCCTTGGGGGTTCCTTTTATAGGCAGTGAAACCCTAGTGGGCCTTCACTGATCCTTCGGCCCCAAGGAGGAGATAAGCACCAGAATTAGAATGATTGTTATCTTCTAATTCTGGTAGTGAATATCCTCTCTTATTGGGGTAAAGATATTCCTAGACAGAATATCATTCTGTCTAACCCTATGTCGGCCGTGTCGGCCGTACCGGGCTGTGGGGCGCACACGTGTGTGCGGTTACTGTTCATTCAAGCCCATAAGCCTAACTGACATTTATCCCACCCATATGTGATGGGCCGGATACGGGTAGTACCCTTGGGCCGGGTTCATGACCCGGCTGGGGACTATACGTCATCAACTTGAGTGTCATAAGCTAATGTTAAGCTTACTTCTATATTTAAACTGGTTTAATTGTTACGTGCTGAGTAGTCAACTCTTTTTATTGTTATACTTGTGAATGCTGATATTATAATTTTATTGTGAGTTCCATAGCCTAAAAATTTAACTGCTTTATATCGGTTCTCAGGTAGAGACAATGGTTGCAAAAATGAACACAAGTGCATATACTCGTTTATGTATTGGTCTAAGTCCCGCTTTAACCCAATTACTTTGGCCCATTATCATGAACCGTTAATTTCGGACCGGATGACCGGTCGAAAGCGCGAATGTTATGGATAGATCTATCGGGGTTGACGCCCCTGTCCGGCTTGGTCCAACAGAGGACAAGCGGGCACAGTTTCATTTGAGTGTGTGGATGGATGTCGTGGGTTAGGCATCCGTAGGGGCTGCATTATGTGATTATACTACCGGTGTTGTTAACGCTTCGGTGTCATGAGCTTAGACAATAATAAATACCTTATTTTATTTAGTGACTTTGTATTTGTTATATTGTCACTAAGTGGTTGGAAAATCTTGTGGTTCATTAAACAATTCTATTCTATTGGAAAACTTATTATTTATCAGTGAGCTTTGCTTTTATCAGAAAACGCTAACTATTATCTATGAACTCTGTTTTATCATAAAACTCTATTTATTTCTAGAAGACTCTGTTATTATCAATAAGCTATATTTACTATCAGTAAACTCTGCTTTTATCAGTAAACTCTATTTTTATTAGTAAACTTTGTTTTTATCAGTAAACTCTATTTTTATTAGTAAACTTTGATTTTATCAGTAAACTCTATATTTATCAATAAACTTTGTTTTTACTAATAAACTTTGAAATTATCAAAGAAAGTCTATCTAACAGAAGCTGTGATTTTTAAACTCTTATATTTTACTGCAAGGTGCAGTGGTCGGTAAAACTCTAATTTTTCATAAACGTTTTAAAACAAACTTATGAACTCACCAACTTTATGTTGACATTTTTAAGCATGTATTTCAGGTACTTGACTATGTGGATTATTTGGAGTCTACTTTGTGGTTTTTGGCATGTAGAGGTCGTTCTCGGATCAAGCTCTCGAATACTCATGAAGTCACAAGTCCCCAAAGCAAGTCTTCCGCTGCAGTGAATTTGGGGGTGTGACAGATTGGTATCAGAGCCTTGGTTATAGAGAACTAGGTTGCATTAGTAACTCTAGACTATAACCGGCTCTCAGTTTTATTTAGTAGTAACACTCATCACATCATACTTATTCCGCTGCTATATGAGTACTTGCAATACATGTTTGTTATTGCTTTGTTGTCTGCCATGTGATTACTTGTTTACGTGAGTTCGATTGCTTGATTAGTGCGCTTAGACATATAATATATTTATATATATGAATGTTTGAACATTCATTGGGCATTGTGAGTTACACAATGGTCCCACAATTCTTTTATAACAAACCTTGAGACATTATGTGAATTTTGGTTGACGATTGGTCGTGAGTAATCCAAGTTCGAGCTAATTCATTCAAAAAGGTTGAGAGGTGTAACAATACTTAACTATGCCTCAGTGGGCCTCATGTTTGATTGAGTGCGAGATGGAATTAAGTATGGGACGTTACACAGCCTGTGATTTTTGATGAATTACCTCGGGGGTGGCTAAGACTCGTAGTATTACGTGTTAATGTAGATTGTGTTGTATTTTCAGAGTCGAGCTGAGTCATCGAAAGGTCGAGATGTGTAATAATTCATAGCAAAACCCGGGTCCATTCTTTGTGAATGAGTTTCGAGGTTGGGTTATGATAAGTTATTACTCAGCTTTGTGTTTGATGAGTCTTCCTCGAGGATGGGAAGGATTTATGTGATTGGATAATTGCTTATTTAGAACGGAGTACTATATAATTATCCTACTTATAACCGTGAGTTCTTTACTTGATATACGTCTACGATCGCTTCATCGCCTATCGACATTTATGCTCTTTGATCTGGTACTATCGAAACGTCTGCTTATGAAAGACGACTTATTTGCAACTCACGCGTTTACTTTTGGTAATTGTGGATATTATCGTTTAGAGATTAAAACGATTATGAATTGGGTACTTTGTCGGTGACACTTAAGTAGGATGATTTATGAAGTCTTCATTGAAATGGATTGGGACGCCTTTATATTTGAATAAAGAAATCATAAATCACCGAACCATAAATTTATAATAACATATTTGCATAGATTAGGACGCTTCTGTATACAAATATGAGATTATAAATGAGTGGGCTTGAGTATATCTGACGTGACCCTGTATTTGTGGTATTGATTTAGTACTTCAGTTTTGGGTAGTTTATTTCTTTTGACACATAGGATTGGTCCATACGTTATCGTATTGTGTCATGTTATCATTACGACGTTTTGACGAGTGATTCTTTAAGTTTCGTCTGATTCGCGAATTGTTACGAGAATCTTTTCTGAATATATACTGATCGACGTGAACGTAATGGGATGGTGGTGGTGAACCCTTAGAGACTTTTAAGAACTAACGATTTTTTTTTTCTAAACTCTTCGTTTCGAATTTTATCGTTCTATGAACGACGACCGATTTGTCAGATTGACATGTGGAACCCGTTAGGTTTAATCCACTTCTACCTATTGCGTATCTAAGTAACTATTGGTGGGTAACACGATTTTTAAAGTTCGGACAGAATTATCTGTGAGCAGATCTAAGTATATTTGATATAACACTGGGGCAGAACCTCAAAATCCCTTTCTCTACACTTTTTGTAATTGGGTAACAATGATTGAGTTCGAGGACGAACTCCAAATAACACGGATGTACTGTGACAACCGAGAATTTTCTAGACTTTAAATAATAATAAATTATATTATTTATTAATCAAAATTCGTTCTCGAGAGATATCAAAGTCATTTGATTCGAAAATGGGAGTTTATTTTACATACTGTAAAAGACTGCGCAAAATCTGAGAACTGACGCAATACAGATTAAATTTATATTTAATTATTCATAAATATTGATAAAAAGATTTATTAAATTATCGGATACTTTTATTTTATCTTTTATATCATACGTTGAAAATAAAAACATTCAAATTAAATTTTATGTTCTTTGAACGAAAACTTTTGGAGATAACCGATAAATGGTAATTATTTTACATAAAAATATAGACGATTCAAAAATTAGTCGAGTAGATACTCTACTTTATTGGAAAAATCATTCTAAAAATAACGAATCGAATTTCATAAAATAAATCAAATTTTATGGTACTCAAACTACTCCCGAATCATTTATTTACAAACGTTATACTAAATGATATACTTTAGGTCCCTCTCATATTATTTTCAGTTTTGACACTAAAATATAGCAAACTTTACATATTGAATTTTACTAGTGGATATATGTATAAAATTTCTAGGGTTTCTCTCATTTCCAACAAAACCTAACCCTAAATATAACACATACTACTCTCTCACTCCTTTGACAGCCGTCATTAATTCCGGCCACCAGTTTCGCCGGAATCCGCCAGCCGCCACAATAATAAAGCTTCTCTAAAACAACCACCAGCCGTTGTACGCCACCCAACCCTTCACCAGCGTCATGGTTATCACCACGTCGTCACCATCATGACCACCGCGTCACCACTGTTACATCATCTCCTCCACCACCTACGATCTATCCCTATCACACCACGACCATCACTACACCATCGTTGCAATAACCTCAGCTGACGTGGGTTCAACCAGCAGCTGCCACCACCATACTATCATAAGATTGCTACATCACCAGCCACCACTCGTGCAACCACCACCGCCACAACCACCTCATGATCTATCATCACCATCTAAATCCACCAACACCAACGAAGGAAAGACCACCAGCTCGTCGGATCTACAACAGCCGACACCCGCATGTGGTGTTTGTTTTGTTTTTATATAAATCAGTAATGGGGTGTTTGTTTTTGGACAGAAAACACCACAAAAAGGGTGCATCGGGTTCGGGTTAAAACCACCACTACGGGAGTTTGTTTCTGGTTATAACGCAAGGGTGCGTTTTGGCTTTCTCATAGTACCACGAGGGTGCGTTCAGGTCAGCCTAAGGGTGCGTTTAGCGCGAGCAGAAATGACTACAGCAGGGACGTTGGCTCGGGCAGAAAATGAGCATGAAGATGTGTCTGATTCACTGTTTTTTCAGCAGCATGGGTGTTTGGTTCGCTGTTAACCAGCAGCAGACGCGTTTGGTTAGACGGATTGCTCCATCAGGTTAGAAGTGTTAGTTTACGGTAGCAACACCAACGAGGGTGTTCGTTTTGGTAGGAGATCAGCTCGGGGGTGTTTGGATCTGCTGTTAACAGCATAAAAGGGGTGTTTGGATCTGCTGATAAGCTGCAGAAACGTGTTACAGGAGCGTTTGGGATTGCAGAAAGGGGTTGCGGGGCGTTTGGGACTACAAAAACGCGATAGAGGGTGCGTTTAGCTCGGGCAGAAAACGACCAGTAGGGGTATTTGGTTTTGGCAGAAAATAAGCGAGGCATGTTTGGTTCGGGTTTAAAACACCACGAGGGTGTTTGTTTCTGAGTATAACAACTTACAAGGGGTGTTTGGGACCAGCAACAGCAGTTAAGTGGGTGTTTAGGATTAACAGTTGCGGTAAGGGTGCGTTTGGGTTAACAGTCCGAGCGAAAGGGCGCGTTGTTGGTTCGTGGTTTGTTGTGGTTTAGAAATCGGCTAATAGTGTATATAACATTAATATTTAATTAAAACGAATTAAACAGTGGTATACATATATAAGTATATATTATTAATGGTTAACTAAATATGTCGAACACGATCATTATTGCGAGAATTATAAAACAATTATATGTTTAATTATGTGTTTAAAGAGCTCAAATCGGGCGTTTGGCTTTTAAATTATAACACATAGGTTGTGTTTGGTTTATCTAATTATAGTGATTAAATAGCCTAATTGGATATATGTTTAATATCTGAATTTTTACTCATTGAAAGTTCGTTCTCGGTATCTCTTCGAATTGATTTTCGGTTAATTGTGTGAGATTAGTTGTTCTTGGTGAAACAAATATTTTTGGTTTTGGAAAATAAATGAACAAGACTTAATAATAAATGACGAAAAATTAAAACAAGTTAAAATATAAACGGTGCGATATTTAAAACTTTAAGAGTAAATGACGAGAAATGAAAGGACGTAAAATTAAAACTCAACAGCAGGTAAATGATGCAAATAAAAACTTAAACTAAAAGAAAAGTGAATAAAAATTCAAATAAATAAAAAGGCGGGAAGAATCAAACTTGAATTTAAAAGAAGAAAACTTAAAATTAAAAACAGAAAGAAAATGACAGACCTTCATTCGGAACTTTTGGAGTTCCGGATGAAGGTCCCTTCATTCGGAACTTTTGGAGTTCCGGATGAAGGTCCCTTCATTCGGAACTTTTGGAGTTCCGGATGAAGGTCCCTTCATTCGGAACTTTTCAAGTTCCGGATGAAGGTTCCTTCATTCGGAACTTTCCAAGTTCCGGATGAAGGTTCCTTCATTCGGAACTTTCCAAGTTCCGGATGAAGGTTCCTTCATTCGGAACTTTTCAAGTTCCGGATGAAGGTTCCTTCATTCGGAACTTTCCAAGTTCCGGATGAAGGTTGCATGGGAATTAGTAAAATACAGAAACATCTATCTGGGAAATAGGAGACGCACAGTGAATACGCTTAATCCTTAAATCAATTAAAATCAAACGAACGATTAAACTAAAACAACCAATAAGCATCAACTAACAATAATCAATCAAAATAAATCATCAAAACTAACAAACATAACCAAATTAATCAAAACCCACTTGATCAAAATCATAAAAACTCAAGAACATGAACAATGAAAAATAAGAACAAATCACACAAGAAAGGAAGAAGATGATGAATTAAAAGCTTAATTAAAAAGTATGGATTCAATAACAAAAGCTTAAAACACCAATTAATCTAGAGAGAGAAAGTAGAAGTTTAGAGAGAGAAACTATCTACTCCTAATCTAATCCTAAAACTAACCCACCCTCTCACATGTTGTGAGGGTGGTATTTATAGGAGAGGGGAGTGGTTGGTGGCTTCCTCTTTCTTTCTATCTTGGTCCTCAGTCTTTTAATCTTTTAGTCTTCTTAAATTCTTCGACTTTTCAGACTTCGTCTCGGGATTTCTTTGAACTCGTCTTATAATTTCTTCACAATTTAGACTTGAGTTCTTCGGCTTTTAGTAAACTTCCGTCTTTTGACTTTTTCTTCGATAAATCTTCAGAATTGGTCTTGGACTTCCGTTCTTTTTCCACTCTTGATCTTTCGACTTCTTCTTTCGTCTTTTTCTTCAATAAAAGCCCGTGAAAGCCGTGTTTTCTCCACTTTTCACCTTCTCGACCCTGAAACACAATAAAAACACAAACCACGTATAATTCCGCCATTTACGACATAAAATATACGTTTAGGTCCTGTTTTAATGTAATTAAGTGGCAGAAAAGATGGGTGTTTTCACACCTATCAAATCCCCTACACTTAACCATTGCAATGCCCTCATGCAATGCTTAGTGATAAAGCAAGGTTTACATTTTCCATCATAATCAACCTACCTTGGCCTTTATTAAACAACTAAGGAAAATCAAAAAGATAGAAAATAACAAGATGCAACAAGGAAGAAACATGTAAAGAAATCTAAGACTTACATTAGGGCTTGTGTGTCATGAATGTTTATCACTCTCAAGTTTCACGTTCCCCATGCCAAGCTTAAAAACAAGATCATTGTTAGTACAAGTTAGCATAACAAACATTTACTCATGCGGTTCAATTAATCGCTTAAACTCCCTTATTCCTATGGGTATCTTTTATATTTTATTGATGTCTTGAATGATCACGAGGATGCATTGTTGACTTATTTCGATAATTTAATAAGGCTGAAAGCAAAGTAGGACGATTTGATCAATAGTTAGCTAAAGGACAAAATCTCTTAAAACTGCTTCTCGGGATATCAAAAAGTTCATATCTTGGCATAACTTGGTTCACGATTTGAGACCTTTCTCGGGCCGATATTTGGCATGTACTTCATACTTCATATCTTGAGAGACGTGCTTGAGATAATGGTCTTCTCATCGTTCATAGAGTTTCTTCACTTGGAGATTTTTAAGAGGTACTCTAACTTTGTTGACCACGACTTCATGATTATTTCTTCAATCTCTACTTGGGATTTTGAGATACAACGATCCGCCTCCTTTTCGGACTTGGATCTATTTATCCTCATACCTTGTTAGGGTCTTTTCGGATAGACTTCTCCATGATCTTTATGAGAGTTGATTGCTTTTCGTCGTGAGTCTTGATCCTTCATATTGATTTTGGGAATAGTGCTTTTCACATCACTTTGGATCTTCAGCAATAAAATTGAATCCTCATGCCTTGTTAGGGCCTTTTCGGACTCGCCAATCTTCGCGCCCCGCTTCATAAGTTATGCCTTGGCTATGAACTCTCGTCATTACCGAGCAACTTTTAAACGATCTTGGGCTAGAAGCTAAGTAACTTTTCAAATCGTACGACCTTACTTATTGCAGATAATTTATTAGCAAGTGATGGGAGAAAAAGATCATAATTGACTCACATAAGTTAATGAGAGAATACCAAACTTGTAACCAACTCTATCATTTCTCGTTCTCCACAATTTAAAATCTCAAGGAATGAGACTCGTGGATGCTTAGCCTAATAAACCAATTAAGGTCTACATGGTTAAGGATACTAGCTAGAGTGAACTTGGATAAGTAAACTCGGGTTGAGTCAAAATATTCACAACGGGCCTAATATATCTAAGATATCTAAACTTGCTAAAACCATTTCATTAAAACAAGAGAAAAGTAGCAAAAATAAAGGGAACTACAACTAGGCCAAAATAGATTAAAAATTTTGAAAAGTGTCGAAAAATTGATTTTCCGGTTAAAATGAGGACAAATGCAAGGAAAAGGCCACTTAACTTCGATAGAAGTCCCCCCTACACTTAATATAAACATTGTCCTCAATGTTTAAGCATGTGGGAGTAAACTCCCCTACACTTAGGACATTGTGCACTTTGTCTAAATCTCGTTAAGGAAAAGACAACTAAAGAGACTCCTATTTTAATATTGAGAAATATAAAATAGTGAATCGAAAAGAGTTTAGGATAGAACCGGGAAGAAGGGAACACGGAATCACGGTTCGTCAAAAATCATCAAGAGTGTGTCTGTGAAGTTCTAATCCCTGCATATGATAAGAAAGAGAACAAGAAACACCAACGGGGCTCCCCCTACACTTATGATGAAAATAGATAGATAATTGGGTTGCCTCCCAAAAAGCGCTTGTTTTTGTTGACCGAGTCACGAGCCTGACTCGTCCCCGAATTAATTGGTCCATGGGGAAGCCTCGAATGTGATACCGGGATCAAAGACCTTGTCCTCGTTCCCGGTTGACATCAACAAAGGAGAGGCGAGGGAATAAGTCTTGAAAGGAAGAAAGGTCCTTTCAACATACGTATAGTATGTGAAGTCAAGATCCATGGGAGGTGGGTTGGGTATAGTAAGCACATTGTCATCCCTCAAAGACAATGGATGCTGAGCAAATGGCAAAGCCGTATTGTTATCAATCATAGCATAATCAATGTCACTTCCCGGATCAAAACACTCATCCTCATTTCCCGGTATGAAACGAGTAGAGTAAAAGTGATACATCACCCGCTTGGGTGTGCACGTGGGAGGATGAGGTGGCAATATAATATGAGAAGTATGAGAACAATTACCTTCCACCTGTGTTCCTTTTTCAGTAGATTCACATCTTTCCACCTCTGGGATAGAAGGTGTAGTGTCATCGTGTAGTAAATCCTCTAGAAAAAGTATATCTCCATCCACATCAGCATACCCGGATGTGTATTCCACGGGTGTATCAATAGCAAGAAACTCATCGATCTCAGGAATGTGAAAACTAGCATCACTAATGAGTGAAGTATTTTGCTTTAGAAATTCCTCCTCGTCGAAAATGACCTCAATGTCGTCATCACTCTCTTCATTATTTATAGGGCCAATAATATGCTCAGGGATATGGGTACTCGTCTGATCTTGCTGCTGTAAAAATGACTCCATACAAGTTCGCAGCGTGTGTAAAAGCTCTTTTGATTGTGCTTGAAAAGCTGTAGCAAGATCGACAATTGGTTCGTGGTAACTCATCCCGTGACGAGGCTGATGATCGAGTGAGTGTGGTGGGGGCTCAAGATTGTGAAAACCGGAATTATAACACGGTTGTGGCTCATAGTTGTTCATCGGTTGGGAATAATTAGAAACCGGGTTTGGTTCATAATAATCCATAGGTGAAGAAAACTGAGTATCCGGATTTTGCTCATAATAATTCATTGGTTGACAATAATAGGTATCGTGAGGACCCCCACAGTTGTTGCAAACCGGGTGTGGAGAAAAATTAGGTGCGTCTTGTGGATAGCTATTTTCATTGTCATAATTGTACCCCGGTTCTTGCCCGTGATCATACGGGTATCGAACCGGGCACGAAACATGCCAATGAGAATCACTTCCACAATAGATGCACGGGGGAACAGGAGGTGGGTTCAAAAAGAATGAATTAGTCGAGTTGCACAAAGGACAAAATCCGGATTGTGTGTAGTCGATATCGTTTCCGCACCGCTCACATGTACACCATTGGCAAGAGTTGTTCCCAGATAATTGTTTCCCACACCGGACGCAAAGGACATAAAAATCCATGAAGAAAGATAGATAAGCAAGAAGAATATTTTTGGTGCAAAACTTTGAAAAAGAAATGCTTTTTAAGATTTTTCAAATGTTTTTGGATTTTTGAAAATTTTTGACAAGAAAAATAACGTTCACAAGTGAACGGATCCCAAAATCCAACGCGTCACTCACAAAAAACCTTCGATCTTCACGAAAAGAGCCGGCAGCGGCGCCATTTTAATATCTGAATTTTTACTCATTGAAAGTTCGTTCTCGGTATCTCTTCGAATTGATTTTCGGTTAATTGTGTGAGATTAGTTGTTCTTGGTGAAACAAATATTTTTGGTTTTGGAAAATAAATGAACAAGACTTAATAATAAATGACGAAAAATTAAAACAAGTTAAAATATAAACGGTGCGATATTTAAAACTTTAAGAGTAAATGACGAGAAATGAAAGGACGTAAAATTAAAACTCAACAGCAGGTAAATGATGCAAATAAAAACTTAAACTAAAAGAAAAGTGAATAAAAATTCAAATAAATAAAAAGGCGGGAAGAATCAAACTTGAATTTAAAAGAAGAAAACTTAAAATTAAAAACAGAAAGAAAATGACAGACCTTCATTCGGAACTTTTGGAGTTCAGGATGAAGGTCCCTTCATTCGGAACTTTTGGAGTTCCGGATGAAGGTCCCTTCATTCGGAACTTTTGGAGTTCCGGATGAAGGTCCCTTCATTCGGAACTTTTCAAGTTCCGGATGAAGGTTCCTTCATTCGGAACTTTCCAAGTTCCGGATGAAGGTTCCTTCATTCGGAACTTTCCAAGTTCCGGATGAAGGTTCCTTCATTCGGAACTTTTCAAGTTCCGGATGAAGGTTCCTTCATTCGGAACTTTCCAAGTTCCGGATGAAGGTTGCCTGGGAATTAGTAAAATACAGAAACATCTATCTGGGAAATAGGAGACGCACAGTGAATACGCTTAATCCTTAAATCAATTAAAATCAAACGAACGATTAAACTAAAACAACCAATAAGCATCAACTAACAATAATCAATCAAAATAAATCATCAAAACTAACAAACATAACCAAATTAATCAAAACCCACTTGATCAAAATCATAAAAACTCAAGAACATGAACAATGAAAAATAAGAACAAATCACACAAGAAAGGAAGAAGATGATGAATTAAAAGCTTAATTAAAAAGTATGGATTCAATAACAAAAGCTTAAAACACCAATTAATCTAGAGAGAGAAAGTAGAAGTTTAGAGAGAGAAACTATCTACTCCTAATCTAATCCTAAAACTAACCCACCCTCTCACATGTTGTGAGGGTGGTATTTATAGGAGAGGGGAGTGGTTGGTGGCTTCCTCTTTCTTTCTATCTTGGTCCTCAGTCTTTTAATCATTTAGTCTTCTTAAATTCTTCGACTTTTCAGACTTCGTCTCGGGATTTCTTTGAACTCGTCTTATAATTTCTTCACAATTTAGACTTGAGTTCTTCGGCTTTTAGTAAACTTCCGTCTTTTGACTTTTTCTTCGATAAATCTTCAGAATTGGTCTTGGACTTCCGTTCTTTTTCCACTCTTGATCTTTCGACTTCTTCTTTCGTCTTTTTCTTCAATAAAAGCCCGTGAAAGCCGTGTTTTCTCCACTTTTCACCTTCTCGACCCTGAAACATAATAAAAACACAAACCACGTATAATTCCGCCATTTACGACATAAAATATACGTTTAGGTCCTGTTTTAATGTAATTAAGTGGCAGAAAAGATGGGTGTTTTCACACCTATCAATGTTAAAACATGATTTGTGTAACATAGATTGTTTGGAAAATGGAGAATATTGAGAATTAATTGAATATGGAAAATATTGTACAAACGAATAGGCCATGTCAAAATTTCTATAAAATCCTATACTTCATATTTTATATGGTACAAACTACTATTATATTTGTAAACGATAAATAAATAAATATTATTATATTTGTAAACCGGTAAAATAAATAAATTCGATTGTATTGATAAACCAATAAAAGTTATATATTTTTTTTACTTAAAAGTGACAATTAACTTAAGTGGTGATTTTCTTAAAACATGTCGAACTATGTTGTCTAATTATTTTTATCACCATCGTTATACTGTAAATACAAAATAAATATATACTTTGATTTATTTTGTAAGATGGTTGTCTCTATTATATAATTCAACGTAAGAATTATATAATCGTCTGGTTATACGTAATGTGTACGTAATACATTAAATTTTTGGTGTCAGCCCATGTTATTCATTTTATTTAACCAACCATCAAACTACTATAACTTGGAACCTAAATGTTTTATCAACGGGTCACGTTGATGTACACATTTATCGACAACTCAAATACACATTTTTTTAAGTTATTGGGATTAGCCGATTAGTTAAACCACAACACCATGAGCGAGCCGTATCGATTTCCGTTTGTGCGGAGCATATTATTAGCATCACTATTGTTCGCGCTACTACGTCGAGGTGAGTTCATACCCCACCTTTTCTTGCTTTAAATTGAATTATAAATATTTTATAATTGCTCTTTTGGGGAGGTACATGCTTTGGTCAGAAACTACTTATAAACTTGCTTGGTTGTCAGAAACAGATATTAAACTTGTTTGGTTGTCTATAACTGTTTATAAACTACTTGAGTGTCATAAGCTAATGTTAAGCTTACTTCTATATTTAAACTGGTTTAATTGTTACGTGCTGAGTAGTCAACTCCTTTTATTGTTATACTTGTGAATGCTGATATTTTAATTTTATTGTGAGTTCCATAGCCTAAAACTTTAACTGCTTTATATCGGTTCTCGGATAGAGACAATGGTTGCAAAAATGAACACAAGTGCATATACTCGTTTATGTATTGGTCTAAGTCCCGTTTTAACCCAATTACTTTGGCCCATTATCATGAACCGTTAATTTCAGACCGGATGACCGGTCGAAAGCACGAATGTTATGGATAGATCTATCAGGGTTGACGCCCCTGTCCGGCTTGGTCCAACAGAGGACAAGCGGGCACAGTTTCATTTGAGTGTGTGGACGGATGTCGTGGGTTAGGCATCCGTAGGGGCTGCATTATGTGATTATACTACCGGTGTTGTTAACGCTTCGGTGTCATGAGCTTAGACAATAATAAATGCCTTATTTTATTTAGTGACTTTGTATTTGTTATATTGTCACTAAGTGGTTGGAAAATCTTGTGGTTCATTAAACAATTCTATTCTATTGGAAAACTTATTATTTATCAGTGAGCTTTGCTTTTATCAGAAAACGCTAACTATTATCTATGAACTCTGTTTTATCAGAAAACTCTATTTATTTCTAGAAGACTCTGTTATTATCAGTAAGCTATATTTACTATCAGTAAAACTCTGCTTTTATCAGTAAACTCTATTTTTATTAGTAAACTTTGTTTTTATCAGTAAACTCTATTTTTATTAGTAAACTTTGATTTTATCAGTAAACTCTATATTTATCAATAAACTTTGTTTTTACTAATAAACTTTGAAATTATCAAAGAAAGTCTATCTAACAGAAGCTGTGATTTTTAAACTCTTATATTTTACTGCAAGGTGCAGTGGTCGGTAAAACTCTAATTTTTCATAAATGTTTTAAAACAAACTTATGAACTTACCAACTTTATGTTGACATTTTTAAGCATGTATTTCAGGTACTTGACTATGTGGATTATTTGGAGTCTACTTTGTGGTTTTTGGCATGTAGAGGTCGTTCTCGGATCAAGCTCTCGAATACTCATGAAGTCACAAGTCCCCAAGGCAAGTCTTCCGCTGCAGTGAATTTGGGGGTGTGACATCATCATACACCCTTTATACACTTGGGACATGACAATTCACTGAAAAAAGTTTTCTTCACTTGAATATTGAAGCAGACAATGACGTCAGCATACACTTTATACACTGTGGGACATGACACTTCACTGAAAAAATGTTCTTCGCTTGAATATTGAAGCGGACAATGACGTCATCATACACTTTATACACTGTGGGACATGACAATTCACTGAAAAAGTGTTGTTCGCTTGCATACGGACTCCTTCCATATAAATATACACAAATCGAATAACTTAATTCATAAAAATCACCAATATACAAATGAACTCAAATCAACAGAAATTTGTAAATGAGTATTCTGATGATGACGTAAACAAGGATACTGGTTATGCTTATGATCCAAATTTTACAAAACCAGGGTCCTCATTTGCATTCTTATTAGATGATGAAAATGGGGATTCTGATGATGGTGAAGGTCCAAATTTTACCAAACCTGGTTCCTCATGTGCCTTTTCACCAGACGACAATGTTGAGGAACAAGAACAAGTAAGTTTTAATGATTGGGACACACAACCACAAAAACCTTTTTACCATAAATGGAAAAATTTCATGCCATTTATGCCTGATGTTCCAGAAACCCCTATATACACTTTCAAACCTAGTCAGTCTAGTCATACAAATAAAGATATGGAAGTGCATGTCGGTAAAACCTTTTTAAATAGGCAAGAATTAGACCTAGCTATTAGGTTGAAAGTGATCAAAGAAGGTTACAAATTTAGAAAAGATAGAACGAACCCAGATAGAGCCGACTATAAGTGTTATCATTTGAACAACTGTAGTTGGAAGATTTGGTCTAGGCGATGGGTTAATACAGATGTTTTCAAAATTACCCGAATGAATGATATTCACACTTGTTCCAAAACACAAACATATCCAAACCATTGCAATGCAAACAAAAAGGTCATAGGTTACAATATGAGGGAGAAGCTAAAAGATAATAAGAGTGATTTAAAAAGTAAACAAATACAACAAGATATCATGGCACAGTATAAAATTAGTGTATCTTATCAACAAGCGTGGAGAGGTAAGGACTATGGGTTGGATATGATACGAGGGTCTCCATATGAATCTTTCGAAATGCTACCATATTACTGTTACAACTTAGAAAAAAAAAACTAGGCACAGTCACATGTATCAAGACAAACAAAGAAGGAGTGTTTGAAATGCTATTCATCGCGTTGGGTGTTTCAGTAAGTCATGCTCATACTTTAATTAAAAAAGTTGTAAACATTATCTTAATTCAAGTCACGCTAATGTATTCAATGTCATATCACAGGTGCGAACTTTTCTTAATCATCTACGCCCTATGCTCATAATATACACTGCACATTTAAAGGGTCTATAGGTATGGATGGAAACAATCAAATTGTTCTTGTCGCATATGGTATATGTAGAGGTGAAACCGGTCCAAACTGGTCATGGTGGATGTCTATACTCAAAGAGTGTATATGTGTCAACCCCAATATGATTTTCATTTCTGACAGACATGTTGCTACCGCATTGGCTGTACGCAACTAGTTTCCATTAGCGTTTCACGGTATATGTGGTCGCCATTTAATAAAGAACCTTTCTTTTAAAAAAGGTAAAACAAAGCGTATGTTTTGTAAAATATGCAAAGCGTATACCGTAGATGAATTTGCAAGGAAAATGGATACGCTACATGCTGTACAACCTGATGCATACAACAAGCTAATGGAAGCGAACCCTCAAAGATGGTCTCGGGCGTATTCTCCACGAACTCGGTACAATTACTCTACATCTAATAGTGTTGAATCAGTAAATAATTGTACTAGGAAAACACGAAAGATCCCTATCACAATGATGACCGAGGCATTTCGAGGAATGGTGCAAGAATTGTATTATAATCGAAGGAAAGCTGCAGGTACAATTCTTAAAGTATTATTAGCCACTTTACTTTAATGAAAACATCATTTATTAATCTAAGAACAATTTGTTTATTGTGCTGCAACGAATATGAAGTATGAGATCACGGACTGGGCAGCGGATAAAGTGATGAAAAGAAAAATGAAAAGCGCTAATTGGCAAGTTTACGGTGTGAATCAAAATCAATTTCAAGTATCGGATGGCCAATATAATCGTGAAGTCAATCTGATGAACGGTACTTATGAATGTCGCAAATGGCAAGTTTCAGGGATACCTTGTGGTTACGTTATTGCGGTAACCAAGTTTTTGCGGTTATCTGACTGCGTATATTTTGTAGCAGACTGGTTAAAAAAAGAAAAGTATCAAGCTACATACGCAGAGTCAATATATTTTGTTGGAGAGCAACATGAATGGGAGTATCTAAGCCATGTTCGTCCAGTTATTCCTCCTGTAATGTAGAGATGACAACCTGGCCGACCTAAAAACACAAATAGAATTTTGTCTCAAGGAGAAGAACCAAGGACGATACACTGTAGCAGATGAAATGAAGTGGGTCACAAGCGAGATCAATGCAAAAATTCATACATCCCTAAGCCATAAAAAATGTTCCCAAAAAAACAAGCAGAAAAACAACCAAACAACTCAACAACATGAGACAATACACTCCTTCCATGAACCAATAGGAAAATCATTTAAGACTTTTGGGGAAAATACTTCATAACCCTGGCAAGCACACGAACATAACTAACATATGTAATACTAGGCACATCCATATCATCATGATCAATATCCATCACAAGCTTACAACCCAAATGTATCACATCCATATAATCATGATCAATATCCATCACAAGCTTACAATCAAAATATATTCAGTTCCGAAAACTACAATGAAAACACAGGACCATCAAACCAATATGATCGAACAACATACCCATCTCAACCATTTGATATTTGTCGGTCACAAAATAATGCTTCTCAGCATCTTGATAATATCAACCCCAGCTGGCCAAACAGTTTGTTCAACTTATTTCCTTAATAAATTAGTTTATGAATTTTATGCATCTTGTAATAAAGTCTCTCATTATTGTAATATATTTTCTTGTAATATATTTTCTTACATTGAAAGTATCTCATAAGGTTGTTGTGCAAACGTATATTGTAAAAGAATAATTTAAGATTGACAACTATCTCGAGACTGTGGGACACATTTATAGAAAATGAAACACATAATTTATACACTGTGTGACATGACACTTCACTAAAAAAATGTTCTTCGCTTGAATATTGAAGCGGACAATGACGTCAGCATACACTTTATACACTGTGTGACATGACGTTTCACTGAAAAAGTGTTCTTCGCTTGAATATTGAAGCGGACAATGACGTCAGCATACAGTTTATACACTGTGGGACATGACACTTCACTGAAAAAATGTTCTTCGCTTGAATATTGAAGCAGACAATGACGTCATCATAAACTTTATACACTGTGAGACATGACAATTCACTATTGGATATGACACTTCACTGAATCGCTTCCACTACCTCTAATGCATTATAAAAAATTCTGATGGATTCTCTACTATTCAACTTTATTGGTTTTTGTTCTGCATATGCATATAAATACATATCCATCTTTTTGTTCTACCCCACTTGAATCAATAACAACATGTCAACATCCACAAACAATATGTTTGAGTTTGGTGTTCATCACAACGGAATTTTCAAACTTACAGGATTCGTTACTCAATATCAACGTTCCAGAAATGGATTACCAACTGATGCTTATATATGTTTCAACCAAATTAACATGTTTATATTATGCAACAATACAAGTGTACGGTCTTTATTACAAGTTGCCACCAAACAACATGTTAAATGGTATGAAATCACTTCACACAAATCATGATGTTAACATTATGTATGACATCGCAAAGGCTGCTGGGAAGTTAGAAATTTACGTCTCTCAACATCCTATTGATCTAAGCACGACCTTAGTTCCGGAAGATGGTTCATTTGAAGACTCATTTGCAAGTATCATTTCTGAAGAAATAAAACTCAAACAATAAGAAGCACTCAGTTATCTACACCAAATGCTGACAAGAAAAAACAAAAACCCCGATTACTATGACTATGTTTATAGCGAGTTCGGCTTCCTTGGAAAACAAAAACTTATAACACCATATACACAAACCCGTTTCGATTTTCTTGTTCACAATCATGGCCAACTTGTGATCGATGAAACAAATAACACAAACTACGTCAATGGTGGAGAAATGACCATCAACATTCCTAGAATGAAACTACAAGCTCTAAAACAATATTTTAATAATATTGTTGATAAACAAATTCATGCTCTTTATTACAAAGTACCGCACAGAGGCTTTTCAAGCACCGTGAAACTAAGAAACAACTATGACATGCATGTGATGTTCGATATTTCAGCGGCAAAAGGAAAGTTAGAAATCTACATTGACCATGAACATGTTAATTTTATTATACACAAACATATAATATCAAATGAAAGGTTAGCAAGAATGATGTATGATGTCATAACAGACTACAAGGATGACAATGAAGAAGAAAAAAGAGAATCCACACAAAATGATTTCACTGTCGATCAAATGGTTGAGTGGACTGAACAAGAGCACTTTCAGAACGAGGAAACTAAATCAGGGAAACGTCCAATGGCTATTTCAACTAAACGATGTAATAAATAAATGGTTTTTATGGAGGGCTTATGATTTAGCGCCTGTTTCTTTTTACTCATTATGTAATAAATGTATAAAATTATTTTTAATCAAAATGTAACGCATCCATCTATTTTAAACATTTTCCTAGTTGATATAACAAATGTAATAAACTATACTGACTCAATAACATAATCTAGACTACTCCATTATCCGATCTATCTCTATCACTGCCTCCCATTAATGGAATCATTCAATTATTTAAACTAACACTAAAATCCAAGCGACATATGACATAAGCATGCAATTCCAATTGCTTTATAAACCCACTAGTGACTAACAAATAAACACACAATTCTCTCTCAATTTCTTGCTTCAAATCTTTAGACTACATTAAATTATGTCGGAGTCTCCAAATGAAGTACGTGACATCATTATTGCAAGATTGAAAAAAGAGGCAGAAGAAGAGACGAGGCTTGCCCAAAAACTGTTGATCGAGTTGAATACTTATGCTCAGTGAAAGCGAAATCGTGAACTACGAACGACATATGTTCATTCTATGCCACTTACAAGTCTGAACACTTATGGGTTACATACTCTACTACTGTCCCATGAAGCCGACGAACGTATTATACAAAACTTGGCCGCTGCAAGGCAAGAGTTGATGTTAAGCTTAACAAGTAAGCAACAACTCATTTACAACTACAAGTCAATGTAGATTCTATACAGGTTTATCTTCCATGTTCTCGTTCAGTAATGTTCTGTTGTTAAAATCATAAAAATAAAGGTTGGTCGTGTACTGATCTACATGTGATGTGTTATTTGTTGTGACGTTTTTTTATGGTTAACAATCAAGTGTTATTTCTTTTATTGTTCTTAATTTTACAAAGTATACATTACCAACGACTACACATCAACACAAATCAACGATTGCAGTTTTAAAATAATAGACAAAAAACAAACGTTAACGTGTACAATGTAGTCATTTAATGGTTATTGTAACTTTGAAAACAAATGAATGTTTCAAAAACTCTCAGACATACTTTAACAAAACATATCTTGCTTATATTAGCTCTAATCATGTCCATTTTTTGTGCGTTTAAAAGCCCTCGTCGTGGAGTTCACAATCATTCGGAAATCAAATTCGTTAAAAAAATTATACACATACATAATCAATCCAGAAGTTGGTGCTCCACAAATATATAAATGTTTCAAAAACTCTCGGACACACTTTACCACATCATATCTTGCTTATATTAGCTCTAATGATGCCAAAATTTTATGCGTTTGATAGCACACCTTGTAAAGAACAGAAACCATCATACAACAACATCGTTAAAGAACTTTTAAATATATAAAATCAATCTAGAAATTGACGTTTAATGACTTATGCTAAGAGGGAAAACAAATAAACCTAAAAATAAGGGTTTAGAAAGAAAAGGGTTTAGAAAAGAAAGAAAAAAAATGGAAGGAATAAGCGTTGGGACTCAGAGCATTAATGTTCTCCGCTCCATTTGTATTACAGACAAAAAAGTCAACGCGGACAACTTTTTAATTCTGCCAACCTGACAACAACTCAAGACCAGACTATGCATTAATGTGCTCCGCTTTCTTTTGAGACGCGGAGAAATTTTTTTATATTTTTTTTCGTTGGTTTAGTAAGAACGTGACACGTGTTGGGTACTTGGTCCGCTCCATTAGTGGCGCGGAGAACATAGCTAATTTCGTAAATCCATTTAAAAAGGGTCTTTGTAAGAGAACCCCTTTCTAAAGAACCACTTTCTAGAGGGTCTCTGCGGTAAATAACGCAAAATATATCTTCTTTCCTCTTTTTTTATAGATTTCAGGGTGCAATTATTATTACAACTTGAAGACAAAAGGTATCTCAGTGGGAACATCCAGCTTCATCTCAGAATACATCAAGTCTACAGGGTAACGAGCCCAAACCTACTCAAGAACCTGTGGAGATAGAGAAATGCTTCGAATGTGATTGTTGGGGAGTAGGCCTTATATAGTCTTGGGGTTATTGCAGTCACTACACACGGATCAGGAATTTACAAGGCTAAGCTTCAATTCTTCTAGTACCTTGTTTGTATACAAATAAATGGCGACTAGACCTTCAAAACTAAAACTCGTATAAAGTATTTGGAATCTAATTTGAGACTCGGAATGTTACTGGTTTTGTTAGAACAAAGAGCGTGCAGAAATAATTGGCAAGATCTCACTTTTCTGTTGGATGGGCTCTTAAGTGTGTACTAGTTTAGTCGAGGTACGTAGCTAATACTGGTGCTCAAACTTAAGGAAAGCCCTTTATGGGCAAGGAACTCAAGGGTACTGATAAACACAAGGTTTGTGTAGTGCAATATTTCTTCTATGTGTTCTTTATTTTTGTTTATTTATAAAATGATGTATTTGCTGATATATCTTACCTTGTTCAATTACAGAAAGAACAATACCGTGCTAAAGTCAAAGCAACAACCGATAGGTCGTTGAACTTGATCAAAGCAGCAATGGATATTTTGGTCGTTGTTGGGCTACTTCAGCTGGCTCCCAGAATGGAAGCAATGGAAGCACATGTTTATGGACCATGATTAATCTTTTATAATCATGGTAAGATGAGGTGCTGCTTGATATGCACTTAATATCTGTTTCATGTTTTGGATTTTAGTCTCGAGTATGTGATCAGCATACTACAAGGTACTCAAAACGAGAATAAGAGCTTGAAGAAGACACGGAAAGTGAAGAAGCTTATTCATACATCTTTTGATAAGTTCTTAATTTAAAATAATTGCATAAAAAGTTCTAATGTAAATGCCTTGTGATACTTCAGGACGTGGTTACTGAGAAAAAATTTGAGAAGCGAATTCTGACTGAATTTATTCCTCCTACTGAGCTTGGTGTTACTTTTGAGGATATTGGAGCTTTGAAATTGGTGAATGATAGTTTCTTAACACATACCTCCGCCTGATATTTTGATATACATGTACATTTAGGAAGTAGATACAATGTAGATAGGTCATGTAATCTATTTGGGATTACGTTTAGGAAAGCTGAAAACTGGATTGTGTTTTTTAACTAAAGCTTGTTACTTTTGTGTTTGTAGGTGGAGCAAAAGCGAGCATTCAACTACCCTTGCCACTGCAACCGATTCTACCTCATAGGTATTCTCATTATCCTTAACACTTAACGTGCTTGAATAAGTTTTGTACTTTTGTCATACAGACACGCCATCTCTTTAAGTAAAAACAAAAAACTGAGATGCTCCAATTCACTGTTATATTGCTCAGAAATAGGCAGTATTTGCCTCTTTATCACCACTGTTCAGACCCTCATAGTTCTTGATTATGAACAAGCCAACACGTAATCTGCATATTTAGATATAATTTGGGATTGTGTTTGCAGGAAATGTATAGTGAAATTCTCGATATATGGGAATAACTTCCCTGTTGCTTGCAGCAGCAAACTTATCTGATGTTGTGTGCAATGTAGAATTTCAATTTTTACATTTGACCCTTCAACTTTAACATTATCACATCTTCGATCCTTTGATTATACTTAACAGCATATAAGCTTCCCTGCAGTTGGCTGCAGGGATCATTTTCCCATAAAGAAAAGTTTGGATTTTTTTTCCTTATATGTGCATCCGGAAGGACTACTCCTAAATATTATCCGAGTTGAAGGTATATCCTGTAACACCCCCAAATTTATACAATTCAATACAGTGGAAGACTAGTTGGTGTTACGGGATAGCACATTACTCACATCATAGACAACGCTTAAAAATCGCGTCGTTTAATAATAAAGCATTTCCATTCATAAATATCAGATTTACATAGTTCCCAAGTCATTGTATTTCATACAAGTTTTACAAAGAATTTGAATGGAAATTATTATTTAAGTACGGGCCATGAATTCTTGTTGTCTTCCCGAGAATTACCTTCAAGTACCTGAGATAAAACATGTTAAAAGAAAAGGTCAGCGATAACGCCGAGTGAATTCATAGAGTTTAATAAAACCATTAATATATCATCGGTATATAATTATTACCGAAAATCATTTTGTACAAATCTTTGTTGTAGACCATAAAATAGGCAAAAACATTTTATACAAATCCTTATCAAAATCATAATATAGGCTTTCGCCTTCAAAACCATTATATGAACCAATGTCGTAAAAATATCATACAATACGTTTTATAACGTTGTATAAAGTTAAATAAAAACTGTTATACGAATATGGTTATGAAAAACCAAAACACGAACATAATATCAATAGTAAGACCCCATATTACTAGTCAGGCAATATATCGTAATTCGGTGTGTATAACAGTATTTCGTTAATTGGATTATTATAAGCCGCATGACATTGTTACCTTACTACAACAAACAACGGGTAGCTAGCCCGAAACTCAATTTGCCCATCTAAATTAGCGTGTCGTCACAATAATCACGCTTGTGTAAATATTCTCATACATAAATTCGCTTACCAATCAATGTGGCACGACGGGGATCAACCGTCAAGGCTCGAACTGGGGTGATCGTCCCCAAATAGTACTATTATATGCATAAGCGTCTACCAAATCCCGGTAGTTCACAATTCATGTTAATGGGACTTTTAGTGACATAACCTAACTTTAATAATCCATTTCCTTTCATTTATCGGGTCATATAATCATTCATAGGGTCATACAATCATCGGGTCCAAATCAATAAACAAACAATTGGGACAAATGGTGTCCTATTTTATCAAAACTAACATGTTATCTCCCTCGCGAGTTTATAAAACATTTCATAAAAACATTTAAAAGAGTGCGAGGCTATGAACTCACGTTGATAATGAAAGGCGGATTATCGGCTACGGGCGTGCTTCGGTCACGGAAACCTATATAAATAATAATCGGTCTTAGACTTTTGTCCAATGACTTCATCAAAATAACAAATATACATATGATTATTTTGTACATATGATGATGATCATGTGGGTTTATATATTCTTATTTACTCATTTTAGTGTTTATGTATTGGTAACTATTTACTAGTTTACTAGTTTTACCTATTTACATATTTTAGGTCTAATAAGCTTATTATAAGTTCTTTAACTTGTATTAATACATTTTATACTTGTATTATCAGTATTTATACTTTACATGTTGGGCCCAAATGGGTTAAGCCCAATAAGTAATTTTTATAAGTGTTTAACTTATTTAGTTAAATTATTAGTCCAAATATGCTAACTTAGCTCGTTAATGTCCGTATGTCATATAGTTCGGGTTTTATCGGTTTTTACTTGTATTAGGTACTTATATATCAGTATATGACTTTTAAAAACTTTACATTAGACGGGTTTGATCGTCTAAGTTTTAATTGGCGAAAAACGTTAATTTTAAGGTAATAGCCGAAAAAGTCGTAAAAATCATGTTTATAGTTTTTATAACTTATAAATCTTATTCAACTACCATTTTTATAAAGTTTCCATTTATTTAACCTTATACATATTTATATAAATGAAATTTATAAGTTAGTGGATTTTAATTCACATTTTATATTATATTAGTTTGAGTGCTTATATAATACTATTAAACATTAATTCTTCAAAATCTGATTTTTAGTTTCATCTTCACCATTTTTATAATATCTTGAGTTTTATAAGGAGATAGAAGCTCATTTTTGGATGGCATAAACTTCATATTATGTGCTACAAATAAGTTAGTTATAGCTACTGCTCATTCCATGTCTGACTATCCTTAACAGTCCCTACAAAACAGACTATTCAGATTGGCACACTAATCTTGTTTTGATCATATCTCACTCGTTTTGATGATTCCATTGCATGGCCAACTCTCACATGTGTATGAAATCTAACACTTACTGTAAATGGATTTCACCATGCAATTTTATCAGTTTATAACTTGGTTACTTACTGTTTTCATACAGTCAACAATTTAAGCAAGATTTTAGCCTTGTTTCTTATGGTTTTTCATCTTTTTAATCATATTTATCAACACTTGATCCCCACACAACATTTTTATCATCACATATTCATCATATACATATACAATAAGAAATAAAATACATTTGATCTTTACAAAAATAACAAGAGAAATGGAAAGGATGATCTTCTTTACCAACCAAGATTATATCTTGTTTTTGGATGACAACAACTTGATGAACACCAAATATATCTCCAAGATCATCAACCACCAAGATTGTTTGTTGAGAAATTAGCCCTAGGACACAAGCAAATCACCTTCTTTGTTGTTAATATGGCCACCAATCAATCAAGGCTTCAAGGTATCTCCATAATGAATAGATAACATAAGACTTGTGGCTAGAAATGATCAAATGGTGGTGTTTGATGGTGAAGTGGGACGGCAATGTAGAGAGAGAGATGAGAGATTTTAGTTGTTTTGCATGTAGAGTTTGTGAGGAAATGGTTTAGCAAGAGTTGTATTAAGAGTTTGTATACATGTGTCTTAGCTTATTAGCTAAGCTTGACACATAATGGGGTGAGGTGGAGTCCTCTGGGCCGTCCCTTTGTTAGTGGGATAGGATAAACTTGTTTTGTCCCATCCCGCTAATTTACGGGTATTCCTCGATTCTAGTTTCCTCGATTTGCGTGCCCTCGTGTTAGCCGTATTTAAAGTGATGGTCATATAATATACCGTTGCGAAGCTCGTGAAAAATACTATTCAACGGTGTCGAGGGTTCTTAGTTATTAATGTTTATGTAACGGGAATTAGTCCCGAACACACAAATGAGGAAGGCCTCCTAAACACTTACTACTTAGTATAAAAGGCCTCCTAAGCCTCATTTGTGTGTGTGTCTTCCATTTCATTTGTTTTGTAGAGAGAGAAACGTTTGTGTTTCTCTCACTAGGAATTCACATCTTCTTGTTTGTCTCTTTTCCTTCATCTAATCTAATCTTTCTTTTTTTGGTTTAATCTTCATCTTCATTTATATATCATATATAGTCGTGTGAATCAATCCAACAAGTGGTATCATTCGCCAAGGGATTCGTATTTGAGCATTTCGTGTGATTTTGATTGTTTTTCGTCAAAACATCAAACAAATTTCGTGTTTGTTTGTGTTTCTAAGAAGTATACCTTCTTTAAAAAGTATAGTAGTGATTTGGGCATCTTGGTTTTGGCTTAAAAACAAGTATTTTGGATCAAAAGTTGAGAAATTTCGTGTTTGTTCATCTTTCCGAAATTCTTGCAAGTTTCACCATCGGAAAGTACAAAGGGTGTGAGGCCAGATCGCAATAACCTTTTGGTTCTACTTTGCGATCACTGCATTTCGATACCTTATTCCGACGTGACATTCCGATCGTGCATTGCGATCTAGATATTCCGACGGGTAGACATTCCGATCTAGACATTCCGATACTAGCAACATTGCGACAGATCAACATTCCGATCAAAGGACATTCCGATCAAAGGACATTCCGATCAAAGGACATTCCGATAGAATATTCCGATGGGCATTCCGATGGAAATTTTGTTTGAGTAATTTTTAGTCTTAGCCACCATCTAGACTAGTCTCAGAACATAGTTTACACGAAGATCAAAAAAAAAAAAAAAAAAAAAAGAGTTAAAATTTTTAGGTCAAGTAGAATCAAATTTTTTCCCTACTAGTTTTTGGCTATCTCGAACTCAATTTCAAAATTTGGCGATACACAATTTTTTCAGCTTACCGTTTTGTCGGACGGAGGAATTTATTGTCGGACTGAGAAAAAAAAAATCAGAAGTTTCGGAATTTCAACATCACCACACGCTTTCTACGAATTGAGATCCTGTTGTTCACACGACTTCTACGATGACGTCTCAACAAGATATCTATGCTGCGGGTACTGAGAATCGTCCACCCATGCTTACCAAGGAGAACTACACTACATGGGCTAGTCGTCTCCTTCGTTATGCAAAATGTAAACCTCTGGGAAAGTTGATTGTCAACTCGATTCAAAAGGGTCCGTATGTTAGAAGAACAATTATTGTGCCTGGGGACCCTACGAATGCTAACCCAGTAGCTGATTCAAGTCATGAGCAAACAGATGAAGAATTAACTGAAGCTGAATCCAAACAACTCGACGCAGATGATCAAGCAATTCAAGTCATTCTTATGGGACTTCCTGAAGATGTTTATGCTGCTGTCGATAGTTGTGAAACCGCACACGAGATGTGGCTTAGGATTCAGAAAATGATGAAGGGCAGTGAAATCGGTTTACAAGAAAAGGAAACTAAGTTGCTTCGTGAATGGGAGAAATTTACGTCTACTGAAGGGGAACAAATTGAACCTTATTATCATCGGTTCTCAACCCTCATGAACCATCTTAGAAGAAACAAACATGAACCTGCACAAATTGCTGCCAACATCAAATTTCTTGATAATCTTCCTTCTGAATGGTCACGATATGTCACTCTTGTCAATCAAACCAAGGATCTTCATGTCGTGGACTACACTCAAGTTTATGACTATTTGAAGATGAATCAAGATGAAGCTAACGAAGTTAGGGAAGAAAGACGTGCCAAGACACAAGATCCATTGGCTTTTATGGCAAACTCTCCATCATCTATGTCATATCCCATGGTACCCTACCATCAACCCTCATCAAGTAACTTCCTGCCACAACAACAACAACAACAACAACTCACCGCTTATGGATATCAACACCCTGCTGCTATGAATTACTTACAACAACCCATTGCCTGTTTTGATGACATTACTGATCCTACTCATGCTATTAATACTGGTCTTGCCCTTCTTGCAAAGGCATTTAAATTCACCATTAACCCCACCAACAACAATCAGAGAATCTCCTCGAATACTAGAAATAGGCAGATTGCTCAACCCTTCATGAATGCGAATCAAGATCGCCAATTGGTAGTTGCTGGAAACACGGGGACTCAGTTTCAACAATATGGTCAGAATGCTGGGCAGACCGTTGGCAATGCAGGAAATCAGTATGGGCAAAACCGTGGTCCAAATCCGGGTGTTCTGAATGCGGGTAATCAGAATGGGTTAATAGTTGTGCCAGCGGTTGGTAACCAGATGGGAAACATTGTGGCTGCAAGGGCTGAGAATACTGGTACGGGAAATGGAAACAACAATCGTCAGGTTCAGTGCTACAACTGCAGGGGACTTGGTCATTATGCTCGAGATTGCACAGCCAAAAAGAAGAGGGATGCTGCTTATCTTCAGACTTAGCTTCTCATAGCACAAAAAGAAGAGGCAGGAATCCCACTTCAAGCCGAGGAATTTGATCTTATGGCTTCTGCTGCAGAATATGACGAGGAAGAAGAGGTGAATGCCAACTACATCTTGATGGCAAACTTACAGCAAGCATCAACCTCAGGAATGCATGATGACAGAGCTCCCGTTTATGATGCAGACGGTCCCTCTGAGGTACACCCAAGTTTTGATGATAATGATATATATAATATGTCTAATCAGGAGGAAGAGTATACTGAGATGCTTGAGCCCTACATTGAGACACACGAGGATCAAACGAATACTAGTAATATTATTTCAAATGAGCCTAGTGTAGATCAAGTTGCCCAGCCTACAACCCTTCCTGATGAGACACATGCGTATTATAAATCTCTATTTGATAAGCTTGCTAAGGATGTAGATCATGCTACGGTGGTTAATAATAAGTTTAGAGAAACTAATGCCAAATTGACCACTGAGCTTGCGGGATATAAGGAACGAGAGAAAAGTTTTGAGATTCATCATGAAAAAATCAAGAAACTTGAACAAGCTCATGCTACATCGGTTTATCAAGAAAAATGCACCACTAAGAAGTTAAATGCCTTACACTTAAGTAGTGCTAAAAAGATAAGCGAATTGAATGATGAAATCACTTCTCTTAATAAACAGCTTTCAACTGAAAAATCTATTGTTTCTGATTTAAAAGAAGAAAGAAAACAGCTAAAACATGATTTCAAAATTCGAGAAGATGGGCTTCTTGAGGATTTTTGCAAAGCGCAGGATAGGATTAGAGAATTAGACAACCTTTTAGTAAAACGTGGCCAAACTATGCAGACGATAAATATGCTCGCACCAAAAGTGAATGAGATAAATTACACTCGATACAAAATGGCTTTAGGTTGTCCTCTTCCCCCTAATCCAGGATACCTTAAGAAAGTTCAGGCCACTAATGAAACTTTATATAATGGTAGTGTGCTATTGTCTGATGAGCATGATCCTCCTAGTGTGCATGATTCCGAGGAAACTACTGAACTTGCTGTAGAGTCTCGTTTAAGAATGCAAAAGCTTGATAAAGAAGTGATACCCGTTTATTATCCGAAAGTTAACCCGCCAACTGTTTTTGTTCGATCTAAAACGAATACTGAAATGCTTTTGCTACCAAGTGAGGAATTGTCTGATGACCCTCCTAAACCGAGTATCACTCGCCGATTTCTAAACGAGCTTAAAGATAACTTTGTCATCCTTAAACGTGTTGTTAATTCAAAAATAACTGGAGGTAATTTTACATCACCTGTTCAGATTGAGGTTCAGAAAATTCTTCAAAACGACATTAATCCGATTATTAATCAAGTTGATGCTCGGTTAGGAAATTTGGAAAACGCTTTTCTAAAAGAATTAGCCAAGTTTGTTGAAGACTTTAAATCTTTGACAAAGGAAGCTGATGAATCTCTTGATAAAATTAAAGTTTTGGAAAAAGATCTTGAATGCCTCTCTAAAACTCGTGATTGTATTGATAGTAGCCCTGTTGAGTTAGGTACCTCTATGTCGCATAATGAAAACCTCCAAACTGAGCTTGATCTTATGAAAGAGAAAACGGAATCTTATGTCATTAAAAAGGATAAAGAATTCACCGATCTTTGGAATAAATTTGTCAAAAAATGTGATGAATGCAAATATGACAAGATTTCGTATGAAAAAGCTCACAATGAAATGCAACAAACTATCGCACGGTTGCAGGCTCAGTTAGGAGGGGTTTCAGAAACGAATTTGGCCTCGTCTAGGTTAGAGAGTGCTAGTGGTGGTAATGTTCAGAAGCTTAAGGCTAAGATTGCAGATTTATAATCTGTTGTTGTTTCATATAAGCGGGCTGTTGAACAAAGTAAGTCTGTCTATCAGAAACTTATTGATAAAATCTGTGAGAACTGTAAGTTAAAGGCCTTGTTAAAAGATAAGACTTCTAAACCTAGCTCGATTGTGGATACGATGATCCAGAAACCAGCAACCTCGGGACCCACTCGTATTGCTGTGACTCCTTTTCCCAAGGTTGCTGGAACGAAAACTGCTATGATTGCCCCAGGAATGTTTCGTGTTAGTTCTCCCTCTGTGCCTAGCAAACAACGTACAGCAAGCGTTAGGACAAAACCGATCACTATAACTCAACCACAAGTTATTGATTTAAAAAGTGCTAATTCTAATAGACGCGTGTCTTCTTCTACAGGGATAAACAACTACACTAAGAGCAGAAGGCCACAGCCTACGAGCAATACAAGGAATGATAGGGTCCCTTTTACCTCTAGAAGTAGTCGCCCCAAGATCAATAATGTGGAAGTAGAAGAACACCCTAGGAATTTACCGCTTTTTAATCATAATCAGAAACCTAATTCATCTGAATGTAATGACTTTAAGCTTGCTATTCGGAATGAAAAATCTGAAGTTATTTGTGCTAAATGTAATAAATGTTTCTTTACTTTTAGTCATGATGCTTGTGGTTTGACTATGAATGGTTTGAATTATGGTGGTTACACTCGAATTGACAAGCTGTCAGTCAGTGAACAACAACGTACTCCTAAGGCTAAGGTGTATGTTCCAAAAAGTACGCATGTAGGGTCCACAGAAAGTCTTGCTAAGCCTAGTAGCCCTAGACTCACCTCTAAATGGTTGCCTACTGGTAGAAATTTTGACTGTAGTGGCAAAATTATCGACACTAGTAGATCTCATACTGACAGTGAAATGTCGGTATGTGATACGGCTTAATTATCTTCTAACCCTACAGGAACCTATTTCATCGCTTGCCAAAATATTTGTTTCTCTTATCATTGGCAGGCTGTTGAAATTTGTCTCTGGTGCGTGGACTCGGGCTGTTCCAAACATATGACTGGGAATCGAAGCCTTCTCAAGAACTTTGTATGGCGTTTCATGGGAACTGTTCGATTTGGAAATGATCATGTTGCAGTAATTCTAGGCTATGGTGATCTTCATTGGGGAAATATAATCATCACCAGAGTCTCTTTTGTTGATGGCTTGGGACATAACTTGTTCTCGGTTGGGCAATTTTGTGATTCAGACTTGAAGGTCGCTTTCAGAAGTCATACATGTTTTGTAAGAGATCTTGAAGGAATCGATCTGTTGAAAGGAAATCGTACCACCAACCTTTATACCATTGATCTTTTTCAAATGTCTGCTGCTTCTCCAATTTGTCTCATGGCCCGAGCCACATCAACAAAGTCGTGGTTATGGCATCAAAGGTTATCTCATCTCAATTTCGATGCCATCACCCATCTCGCGAAAGATGATCTCGTTACCGGTCTTCCAAAGTTCAAATATACAAAAGACCATCTTTGTCCTTCATGTGAGCAAGGTAAAAGTAAGAAGAAGCCTCACAAACCCAAACCTGTTCCCAACTCAACGAATAGGTTACATCTCCTACATATGGATTTGTGTGGCCCAATGAGAATCAAAAGTATTAATGGAAAGCGGTATGTCCTTGTCATTGTGGATGACTATTCTCGCTACACATGGGTTCATTTTCTTGCTTCAAAAGATGAAACCCCTGATGTAATTATTAACTTCTTGAAGAAAACATCAGTTCTACTGCAAGCCCCTGTCATTATTGTGAGAACGGATAACGGTACAGAATTCACAAATCAGAAATTGAAAGCTTATTTTGACGAAGTTGGGATTTCTCATCAAACTTCGGCTGTAAGAACTCCAGAGCAGAATGGAGTTGTGGAACGGAGGAATCGTACGTTAGTTGAAGCTGCTCGAACGATGCTTCTCTCCTCTAGTGCACCGTTATTCCTTTGGGCCGACGCTATAGCAACTGCATGTTATACTCAAAACCGCTCCATTATTCACACCCGTTTCAACAAAACACCTTATGAGATCATTAATGGAAGAAAACCGGATATTTCATTTTTACATGTCTTCGGTGCATTATGTTATCCGAAGAATGATCGTGAAGATATCGGTAAACTTGAACCTAAAGGTGATATTGGCCTTTTCATTGGTTATTCTTCAACTGCTTGTGCTTACAGGGTTTATAATCGAAGGACAAGAAAGGTAATGGAGACTATGAACGTTACCTTTGATGAACTCTCGGGTATGGCCTCTCAGCATAGAAGCTCACATCCCGAGCTTCAAGGTCAGACTTCTGGACATGTAAGTACAGGACTCACGCTTCAATTTGCGCCGTCAGCAATCTCATCGTTACAACCTTCAGAACGTGACTTGGAAGTTTTATTTGGGCCTATTTATGATGAATATATGGAGGGTCCTTCGTCATTTGGTGTTCCTCAAAATTCCCCGGCTGCACCTGCTACGGTAGTTCTAGAACCTCCGACTGCATCTACACCATCGGCATCTACTTCTGCACCATCTACGTCAACCTCTACCATAGTGACTCAAAACATTCCAACCACTTCTCCGATTGCTGACGCAACTCAACAACATTCTCAGCAAATTCCTACTCATGTTCATCTTCAGAATGAAATAGTTGCTGAAAATGCAAACAATGCGATGCTCAACGAACACGAGTTTGTTAATCCATTTGCGGCTTCCACAAGTACTACTCAGCCTTCAACACCATATGTGGATCCGTCGAGCTCGCATCAAGTTTCTCATACACTTCCACATGAACACAAATGGACTAAGAATCATCCTTTGGTTCAAGTGATTGGCAATCTCTCACGACCGGTCTCAACACGAAATCAGCTGCGTACCGATGGTGATATGTGTATCTATGCACTATCAGTCAGCACAATGGAACCAGCAAGTGTGAAAGAAGCAATGACCGATGCATCATGGATTGAGTCTATGCAAGAAGAACTCAATCAGTTCATCCGACTCGATGTATGGGAGTTAGTACCTCGACCGGACAATATCGATCCGCTTACCCTGAAATGGTTATTCAAAAACAAGATGGATGAGGAGCAAACGGTCATTAGGAACAAGACTCGGTTAGTTGTGAGAGGTTATAAACAGCAGGAGGGAATTGATTTCGCTGAATCCTTCGCCCCGGTTGCTAGGATGGAAGCTATTAGGATTTTCTTGGCATATGCTGCACACAAATCGTTCAACGTGTATCAAATGGACGTGAAGACGGCTTTTTTGCATGGGCCGTTAAAAGAAGATGTGTATGTATGTCAACCTGAAGGTTTCATCAATACTGAACATCCAAGCCATGTCTACAAGTTGAAAAAGGCAATTTTATGGTTTGAAACAAGCACCGAGGGCATGGTACGACGAATTATCATCATTTCTTCTACAAAATCACTTCAGCAAAGGAACCATTGATCCAACGTTGTTTATCAAGCACTACGACAACGACATCTTGGTGGCTCAGGTCTATGTAGATGATATTATATTTGGTTCTACTAACCCAAAATATTCCATATTATTTGCCGACCTTATGAAAAGTCGATTCGAAATGTCCATGATGGGGGAAATGACGTTCTTTCTTGGTCTCCAAGTTCACCAATCCCCCCGTGGTATTTTCATAAATCAGTCCAAGTATGTGCTTGAGATTCTAACGAAATTTGGCATGGAAAACTGTGATCCTATTGGTACTCCAATGGACACTAAACACAAGCTTGATTTGGATAAGAAAGGGACATTTGTAGATGCTACAAAATACCGAAGTTTGATCGGGTCCCTTATGTACTTAACCTCAAGCAGACCGGACATTGTGCATGCTACTTGCTTATGTGCTCGCTACCAGGCTCAGCCAACCGAGAAGCACCTCAAGGAGGTTAAAAGGATCTTTCGTTATCTCCGGGGAACCATTAACATGGGTCTCTGGTATACGAAGGATTCTGGTTTTAATCTCACTGGTTTTTCAGATGCCGATCATGCAGGATGTCAGGATACATTCAAGAGCACTTCTGGTGGAGCACAATTCTTAGGCGAGAAGCTAGTGAGCTGGTCATCAAGGAAACAAGACTGTACGGCGTTGTCAACCGCGGAAGCAGAATATGTGTCTCTATCCGTGTGTAGTGCTCAAGTCCTTTGGATGAGAACACAACTCACGGATTATGGCTTTTTCTTTAACAAAGTCCCTATTTATTGTGATTCACAATCAGCCATAGCCATATCCTGCAACCCGGTCCAACACTCCAAGACCAAGCACATAGCTGTCCGATTCCATTTCATAAAGGAGCATGTGGAAAAAGGAACGATCGAACTGTTCTTTGTCAAGACGGACTACCAACTAGCCGACATCTTCACCAAAGCTCTTTCTCAAGACAGATTTGAATTCTTGGTTCGTCGACTTGGTATGCGTAGTTTCACACCTGATGAACTTGAACGTCTTGCACATTCGCAGTAATCTTGTATATATTTATCAGAAAATCAAAATACAAAAATATAAAACCTATAAAAACAAAATAAAAAATGAGAAAACCTTTCAAAAAATACCAAAAATATTCTTCTCCGACATGTCTCTCAGCATCGATAATATGGACGTGCTTAGAAATGTTGTTCAATAACGACACGGGTACGTACATAAAGTTCGAATGAGAGTTAAAATGCTTTCAAAACATGTCTTTTCTACTTTCTTATCATAATGGCTTATAGTCACATGTCAGACTATAACCCGGTCCCTAAATAAAGGAAAGTCTTTGACTTATCCTCAACAACGAGAAATTCATTTTTCTCGGTCATGAGCTTATATCGAAACATTCAAAGTTTTAAGCTCATGAACACAATTTTTCTCGGACTTTTGAGCATAATTTTTCAAAGTATTTCAAAACAATGTGCTCATATACTCCCCTATTTAAATACAATCTCTTTTCGAGGGGGAGTATAATGTTTTTATAAACATTTGTTCCAAACTTTCATGACACATTATTCTCTCCAAGTTTCATCACTAGTTTCACAAAAATTTCAATTTCATGCAATTTTTGAGGGGGAGAATAGTGATTAAAATGTGTTATCTTGAATAAGATATTTGATATAAGTGCTTTCTCTTCCTAATATGTGCAAAAATCTCTCCTTTTATGATGCACATATGTAGGGGGAGCGTTTTTGGTGATATAGAAAACTTTCAAGGTGTAAACATTGATTTCATCAACACCTTGACTGCATTTTCAAATGATTTTTCTGGTTACGATATCTATACCCTTCAACACATAAATTCACGATGGTATTGGTGTCAAAAGGTGGTTAGGTATTCGTCCTATGATCCAACCAGAACCGGAGGGATCTTCCCAGGGACAATCCATTAGAACTTAGAAGTCCTTAGGAAAGATGGAGTAGTTGAGTGTACGGGAATAATGCCGACTAATGACTTAAGCTAGCACTGGAACAATCACAACAAGGTGCTAGTTATGACGTCTTGGTAAGCATTGAAGTGGTTGAAGAATGAAAAAGAAATGTAAGGATAAAGGGTGTAAAGAAAGAAGCCCTCCATACAACTTAGGCAGAAACCGGGTCAATACATCTATTATCAGAATCACTTTGATGATTTCTGATACTGAAGACAAAGCATCATGGACCCAGTGATGCAATGCACAACCCTTCCCAGCCTACTCAAGCTTCTCTCAAAAGAAGTTTGTTTTATTGTCACGGAGTTCAACTCATTTCTATCAACTTTCTCACTCCGAGATAGTAGATATTGAATAGGTGGCAGTCTGCTCCAGCCTCCGATCACCAAATAAATGTGCACTTATAGAGTCTAGAGCCAACGAGATTCATCAAAAATCTCATTAGGACACTTATTCCATAGATCAATTGTTGTTCATCATTAGAACACAAGCGATGATTTACAGAGTCCTACGCTCTATCCTTGTGGTATTGCTAGAACATTCAGAGTGATACTCTTTAGTATTCACAGTGATGAATGGAAATCCTTCCAGTGTTAACATCAAACAGCACTGTGGTAGGTCATATGTAAGATTCACTTGAATCAAACATATGTTAACTGGAAAGCAACAATGGTTTGATTCTTAATTGATTCAAACTCGTTCCAGGTCTCGACGCAATATCTTTATGATCTTGCCAGAACATTCAGAGTAATACTATTCAGTATTTACAGTGACGAATGGAAATCCTTCCAGTGTCATCATCAAACAGCACTGCGGTAGGTAACTTGTGCGATTCTATATGAATCAAACTTGTGTCAACTGGAAAGCAACGATGGTTTGATTCTTAATTGATTCAGACTTGTTCAAGGAAAGTGAATTGACGACTTAATCAGCAGAATGGAACTGCATGATTCACTCCTTACTTTGAATTATCTTTCGATATATTCAAGTATTGAGAACGGCTACCACAGCTGGAAATCCTGTCAAGGAAGTTCTTTGAACTTACCTGATCACAGGTACAGTATTCGTACTGTATAACGGGAAACCGGTGGAATGCAAACGGTGGCGTTATCTCAAGAGTCGCAATTCAAGGCCACATATTCAGGATTATTGAAGAAAGCTCAAGAACATCTAAAGACAAAGACTTCCGCTACTCTGATGATCAAGGGAGATTGTTAACAAGTTTTCATGTGAACTCAAATCATGAGTATGTGGGTAAAGACACAAGAACACAAGCTGGAAAAGTTACAAGATCATGTCAAGGCAAAGATCAAAGATCCAAGATCACAAGCCATGAAAGGAACTATGAAAGAACTCTCAAGACAACGAGCTTCAAAGTCTGCAACACCAACGAAGTGAAGTCACATATTACATGACCACCCCTTAGGGGGAGATTGTTAGCCGTATTTAAAGTGATGGTCATATAATATACCGTTGCGAAGCTCGTGAAAAATACTATTCAACGGTGTCGAGGGTTCTTAGTTATTAATGTTTATGTAACGGGAATTAGTCCCGAACACACAAATGAGGAAGGCCTCCTAAACACTTACTACTTAGTATAAAAGGCCTCCTAAGCCTCATTTGTGTGTGTGTCTTCCATTTCATTTGTTTTGTAGAGAGAGAAACGTTTGTGTTTCTCTCACTAGGAATTCACATCTTCTTGTTTTTCTCTTTTCCTTCATCTAATCTAATCTTTCTTTTTTTGGTTTAATCTTCATCTTCATTTATATATCATATATAGTCGTGTGAATCAATCCAACACCTCGGGTCGTTTTACGAAAAATGTTTTTATAAATTATAAATCAACGGCACAAAACGAATCTAATAAAAATTGTCTCATCAAAAACGGAGTTAAAGACGTAAATACGTAATCCTAAGGTTTCCGGTTTAGTCGTAAATGACGCTAAATTATAATCGTAAGTCCTAATCTCTTCTCGTAAATTTGTGAGTTTATGAACCAACACAAATTTAAAATTCCAAAATAATCTTCACGGATAAATTTATTTCCTGAAATGTCGGACTGTCACCAAAACGGTGTATGTAAACGTTAGCACTTAACGTAGAACCCTCCGGTTTAGACGTAGTCGATGCTACTTCAAGACGTAAATCCAAATTTCTTCCTAAAAATAAGTGAGTTCATAATATAACATTAAAATAATGTTTTAAATAATATTTAAGAATAAAATATAAACCATAAATTGACGGATTGTCACAGCATTTACCCCTAAACAGGATCTTTGTCCTCAAAGATCATCTTATATTACTACTCGCTTCTTATAGAGTTAAAGCCATGTGGTTATTTCCTCCACATTCGGTCTTTTCTCACAAGTGTAATCCATTACAATACGCGAGTTTCATCAAACATAACTACGAGAATAAGATCAGGCTTAATGTTGACTTACTTTCTCTATCCATGATGTTCACGGGTTTTAGATGAATGCAACTTTTCGCCGATCTAAGCTTCATCAAGAAGTGATCAGATTCTCACTTGATAGACATTTTATCAAGTTTGATATATGAAACATAATTCACGCAGCTCTTGAAGTCCTAGGGTAGATCCAGCTTATATGCCTTTCAAACCAATCTTTTACATCATCTCAATGGTCCCATACAACGGGGACTTATATCCCATGATCTTTCAGATCATCTATTCATCTATCCATGGTTAAAATTTTTGGCATAACTTCGCTACCCATCTGGCACTTCAAGATCTACATTTCATATTCACATAACCTCCTGCCCACTATCGGCAGTCAATAATCAGATCCTAATTTCAACAACCATTTCAGGTCTCGCGGGTCGGGTATTTTGTAAGGTTAGGTTCGCCATCATAGGAAACCTTAAACCTAAAAGACATGTTCAACTCATAATGGGTGAATGTCGGGTGTCTTCATCCCAACTCCTTCTTACAGATGCTCCCTAACAAGATTCTATCTCGATCCTAACACGATAATTATCAATGATAATCTTTCCTAAGGAAAGAGATTATACGGTTTATTAACAAAGGTCAATCATTCAAGCATAAAACAGCACTTATAGTATTTTGTATCGTTACTTTACCTCGTCCCTTCGACTGGGATGGTAAACAGTACTCTCATCAAGATTCGTTCTCTATGACTTCTGAGCAAATCTCTAGAAATTCGATGTGAAACGAGGATCTTGATAGAGATGATCGATACAGGCACACCATGTTTACACAACTCCTTTAAATACAAAAGAGTCAATTTCTTCATCGAGAATTTATCATTAACTGGAATGATATTAGTAGATTTGGTCCGTCTGTCGACGATGACCCAAATCAAATCAAACTCAGATGATGACCTTTGCAATAGTTAGACATTTACAAATGTATGAGGCGATGTCTGCCTTCATAATTTGCCATCAGTACAACTTCTTGAGATGAGATACACTTAATTAGAAATGGCATAAATAGAATACTTAATCTTACGAGATTCCAACATAACTATATCTCACAATCCTCCATATTTAAATAATCACAAATGGCCTTTTAATCATTTAGCTCCATCGGCTCTTATTACTAATGGTTCACATTATCCGCGAACCACTTTTATTATCTATATTATCCTTTTTACAAGCATCAGCTAATTTTTAAATTGCTCGGCAATTTTTTTCGCACAGTCATTATTAAGGAACACATCCTAATTGGTTCGTTATCCTTTCTATATAATGTGTCAGTATCTACATTCACCTTTCCTGATGAAATAATTATCATGTCTACAATTTACTCAGAAATTCTTTCTTCATATTTTCTAAGTTTTAGTTTCGTCTCAACTATCATTTTTATTAGTTTTGCTCAATCCGACGTTTAAAGCGTCGATAAATGTTACAAGTAATTAAATAATAAATATTTAATTTTATGAAACATAACCGTAAAAAAAAAATTTAATTTTCTCAGTTTGTCTAATTATAGAAAAATGTTCAAAATAAATTTGAATTTAATTAATACAATTTTTGTTGATTTATCGAAAATACTTAATATAATTAATAAGATCCATAAATGTTCGAAAAATCTTTGTTTATACTTTGGTCAAAATTTCCTTAGTTGAAAGCAAAAATTTTCGTTTCAAATTTCAAGTCATGGTATAAGTGGTTTTCCTCAATCCTTCTTAAGTTGTCTTAAGGTATGCAAAAACATTTACCCCTAAACAGGAGTTTAGTTAAATGTTTTTGTTATAAGGGAATGATTCCTTAAATTTTTTTTGATAAAACATTTGTCAAAACATATTTGCACTTTCTTTTTGGTAAAACCCAAAGTCTTAAAAGGGCTCTTAATTTTTGAAGAGTCAATATAGATTCCATTATCTTTTAATCACACGGTCAAATAATGTAAAGGATTAAGTCTTAATTCACATGTTAAATACTTAAGGTACAGGTTTTCATTGCTTAGCCAATTCAGGGTAGTCTATAAATGATTATTAACTCCTTCTTATTGTCATAAACAAACACATGGTTCTTAATGATCACAAGCATGAATTTATCAAATTATAGCCTACACACGTGATTCATCAAATTTATGGATGCTACATGTGCATTGGTCAATCCAAACGACATCACATGAAACTCATAATGTTCATTATAAGTTATGGATGTAGTGATTGGAATAGATAATCTTCTTCGCGGACGCGAAGTTGATGATAACCATGTCGAGGATCAAATCTTTAGAACATACTCTAGAACCTTGTAAATGATCGAACAATCTATCATCTTGGGTAGTGGATTATAGATTTTAATCGTCAATTTACTTAGATCACGGTAATCAATAAACATAAGGAATGATAACACCATAGCTCTTCAAGATGACGAGCTTGGTAGAATAAAAGCTTTTCCCGACAAATCTCTCAGTTGTACGGTAATTCTTTTAATTCAGATGGTGCTGACGTACAGTGCACACGCCACGGGTGCAGTACCAGGAATAAAATTAATACCAATTCAACTTGCCTTAATGGTGAAAGTCTAGGTAACTCACCAACAATACCTCTTAATGTTTCAGATAACATAAACATCTTTTAATAAATTTAGTTTAAGTTCTTTCTAGCTTACAAGATCTATGACTAGTTCATAACCATTCATGGTATAAATTTCAAGTCTAAAAGCAGGATATGGGCAACCATCAAGAATTATTTAGATCACTTTTGATAATCAACATCTTATCATTTAGGGGAATTCTACTCGAGTTCCCGTCAATTAAGACAATGTCGTCATGTCATAATCAATCAATCCATTCTACTGGCACTATCAACTTTCCAGTTTCATTACCGTTGATAAGATGTGAACTTCTCAAAAGACTAATAATAAATCATAATCCTTCACAAATTTAAGGATATATGGAGACATAACTACCATCAAAAGAGTAAGGTCAACGCATAATCTACGCGAGAGAATTTCAAATCAGATACAGACGAAAACATTAACGAATATGAATATATCCCATGTTTTCATAATTTGAGTACGCATTCGAAAGCTCCTCGGATTGTTACCCAGGTCATTCAAATGAAATTAAATCAAAATAAAGGATAGGAACGTCGATACATCCAGTCGGGTATCAACACTCGGTAATCAAATACTTTTCCTAAGAATCTCACCACGGGAGAATTGGACAAGAAGCGAATATCAATTGTCAAATAAGACAAGTTCCACAGATGAGTAAATTCGACTCAGAAGAATAAATGATACAGGCACATATGTAGATGTCTCTAACATTATGTCCCTATTTTGCACTTCTTGCAGATCTCATAAAATTTAATTTTTCACAATCTTCAAAGAAAATGTAATGTTTATTAACAATTTTATGGTGACTACTAATCAGCCTTGCATGGTCCCTTCCAAATTGTATGAAGGCGCGCAACTATATACAATTTCAAGATTAACGATGCAATACTCAGTTCGTCAAAATTTTATCATCATGTTTATAATAAAAACATTTTCAGGCTTAATTCTTAAATAAGAATCAAGAATAAATTTACAAAGATTTTCTTTGTTATGAAAACAATTAAGTTTTCCAAGTTGTTTTTAAACAACTTCATTTCGATAATGATCACTTATAAATCTCACTTTGAATAATCCTTATAGTGATGAAAATTCAATTTTTCTCAAGGGATACTGTTTTATCTTATAAAAATAATGAGTGATCTGCAAAAGAGTGATGAAAAGTTGTTTACCAAGAACTAACCACAATATGCTAGGAAATGAGCTTAGCCACTTAATCATGAGGTTCATGATCTCGATGGCACTCGAAAAGAATAATCCACAACGTAACTCAAACCGAGATGAGTACTTGTTCAATGGTCGCATCACTAATGTTAACATTAGGATGAAGCAATAAAAGATAAATAACATCGATACATGTAGGATTTAGCAATCAAATGTAGTCTTTTCATTAATCACAAACAAGTCAAAATTGTACCGTAACACATTACGTGTCACTATGCCATACAATTTCAAGAACTCGTCCTACCAACTAATGTCTCAGTTCAGTTAGGGATTTTTAAAAGATACCACAATGAATACTAATCTACAAGAGTCATTAGGTGTTCCACATGTCCCGAAAGATCCATCGATCCCAATTCAGAAGAAGATTTCTTCAATTTATTTCTTGGACACTGGGCATCCTCGTCATTGGACAATGGTCTAGGATCAACCCTTAACACGAATCAATAATCATTTAAAACCTTATAATTCAATCAAAGAACTTAATGACTTCCTCTTAACAATCTTATATTCCATACAGGTTAAGTTTTATTTCATTCAAGTTTCAATTAACTTATACTCAATGCAACATCCTACCTCATTCTCCAATACTTTCAACCTTATTTTTAGACCTTAATAGGGCAATAAAAGCTCGATATAATCAACACTTAATTTCCAATCCTATAGCTCTTACAACAATGGTTATCAAATGAGTCACTAGTATGAAATGACTCATACATTCAATTAGATTTCTCGGAAAGGTACTAGTGGCATGAGGCTTTTGGGTAATGGTTCTAATGACAGCCTCAAGTGCAACATTCACCCTTTCGATTTCAAGTTTAAGAATTGGGTGACAACGAATCAGATGACACCTTTCCAGGTGGTAACATTTTGTTAAACTCCACTCTATAAGAAAAGATCATCATGGCATCGACATCAGATTTAATCTCGCCAATTCTTCTTCAATATCACAATCAACTAATATCAACATTTCTACGAATATCAGCCATTTTGTTTGGATCATAACATCCACAACTTGGTTTAGATCTAGGATAGCTAGAATTCCTATGGGAATAGCTTCAATTGATTTGCTAGGGGAGATAGGGTTTCTTGTGACAATCTACGTCGTATAAATACCTCGTATAAATAATAAAATAATCATCAAACAATCATGTAACCAAATTACATCATATATATATATATATATATATATATAAAATCCAAGTTATATATATATATATTAAAATAACACTTCTCAGTCTGGCCTTGTCGGTAACTCGGGAATTCTTCGGCACCGTTATAGTCAAAAGATTTTTAAACATTTTTAGAAAAATGTTTATAGTTAAAAGATTTTGAAATGTTATATTCAAAACCTTGATTTTAAAAATCTTTCGTTCTCTATAACGAGAGCTCTGGTACCAAACTGTAACACCCCCGAATTTATACAATTCAATACAGCGGAAGACTAATTGGTGTTACGGGATAGCACATTACTCACATCATAGACAACGCTTAAAAATCGCGTCGTTTAATAATAAAGCATTTCCATTCATAAATATCAGATTTAAATAGGTCCCAAGTCATTGTATTTCAGACAAGTTTTACAAAGAATTTGAATGGAAATTATTATTTAAGTGCGGGCCATGAGTTCTTGTTGTCTTCCCGAGAATTACCTTCAAGTACCTGAGATAAAACATGTTAAAAGAAAAGGTCAGCGATAACACCGAGTGAATTCATAGAGTTTAATAAAACCATTAATATATCATCAGTATATAATTATTACCGAAAATCATTTTGTACAAAACTTTGTTGTAGACCATAAAATAGGCCAAAACATTTTATACAAATCCTTATCAAAATCATAATATAGGCTTTCGCCTTCAAAACCATTATACAAACCAATGTCGTAAAAATATCATACAATACGTTTTATAACGTTGTATAAAGTTAAATAAAAATCGTTATATGAATATGGTTATGAAAAACCAAAACACGAACATAATATCAATAGTAAGACCCCATATTGCTAGTCAGGCAATATATCATAATTCGGTGCGTATAGCAGTATTTCGTTAATTGGATTATTATAAGCAAGCATGACATTGTTACCTTCCTACAACAAACAACAGGTAGCTAGCCCGAAACTCAATTTGCCCATCTAAATTAGCGTGTCGTCACAATAATCACGCTTGTGTAATCTTCTCATACATAAATTCGCTTACCAATCAATGTGGCACGACGGGGATCAACCGTCAAGGCGCGAACTGGGGTGATCGTCCCCAAATAGTACTATTATATGCATAAGCGTCTACCAAATCCCGGTAGTTCAGAATTCATGCTAATGGGACTTTTAGTGACATAAGCTAACTTTAATAATCCATTTCCTTTCATTTATCGGGTCATATAATCATTCATAGGGTCATACAATCATCGGGTCCAAATCATTAAACAAACAATTGGGACAAATGGTGTGTCCTATTTTATCAAAACTAACATGTTATCTCCCTCGCGGGTTTATAAAACATTTCATAAAAACATTTATAAGAGTGCGAGGCTATGAACTCACGTTGATAATGAAAGGCGGATTATCGGCTACGGGCGTGCTTCGGTCAGGGAAACCTATATAAATAATAATCGGTCTTAGACTTTTGTCCAATGACTTTATCAAAATAACAAATAAAAATATGATGATTTTGTACATATGATGATGATCAAGTGGGTTTATATATTTTTATTTACTCATCTTAGTGTTTATGTATTGGTAATTTTTTACTAGTTTACTAGTTTTACCTATTTTCATATTTTAGGTCCAATAAGCTTATTATAAGTTATTTAACTTGTATTAATCCATTTTATACTTGTATTATCGATATTTATAATTTACATGTTGGGCCCAAATGGGTTAAGCCCAATAAGTAATTTTTATAAGTGTTTAACTTATTTAGTTAAATTATTAGTCCAAATATGCTAACTTAGCTCGTTAATGTCCGTATGTCATATAGTTCGGATTTTATCGGTTTTTACTTGTATTAGGTACTTATATATCAGTATAGGACTTTTAAAAACTTTACATTAGACGGGTTTTATCGTCTAAGTTTTAATTGGCGAAAAACGTTAATTTTACGGTAATAGCCAAAAAAGTCGTAAAAATCATGTTTATAGTTTTTATAACTTATAAATCTTATTCAACTACCATTTTTATAAACTGTCCATTTATTTAACCTTATACATATTTATATAAATGAAATTTATAAGTTAGTGGGTTTTAATTCACATTTTTTACTATATTAGTTTGAGTGCTTATATAATACTATTAAACATTAATTCTTCAAAATCTGATTTTTAGTTTCATCTTCACCATTTTTATCATATCTTGAGTTCTATAAGGAGATAGAAGCTCATTTTTGGATGGCATAAACTTCATATTATGTGATACAACTAAGTTAGCTATAGCTACTGCTCATTCAATGTCTAACTATCCTTAACAGTCCCTACAGAATAGACTATTCAGATTGGCACACTAATCTTGTTTTGATCATATCTCACTCACTTTGATGATTCCATTGCATGGCAAACTCTCACATGTGTATGACATCTAACACTTACTGTAAATGGATTCCACCATGCAATTTTATCAGTTTATAACTTGGTTACTTACTGTTTTCATACAACCAACAATTTAAGCAAGATTTTAGCCTTGTTTCTTATGGTTTTTCATCTTTTTAATCATATTTATCAACACTTGATCCCCACACAACATTTTTATCATCATATATTCATCATATACATATATAATAAGAAAGAAAATACATTTAATCTTTACAAAAATAACAAGAGAAATGGAAAGGATGATCTTCTTTACCAACCAAGATTATATCTTGTTTTTGGATGACAACAACTTGATGAACACCAAATATATCTCCAATATCATCAACCACCAAGATTGTTTGTTGACAAATTAGCCCTAAGACACAAGCAAATCACCTTCTTTGTTGTTAATATGGCCACCAATCAATCAAGGCTTCAAGGTATCTCCATAATATGAATAGATAACATAAGACTTGTGGCTAGAAATGATCAAACGGTGGTGTTTGATGGTGAAGTGGGACGGCAATGTAGAGAGAGAGATGAGAGATTTTACTTGTTTTGCATGTAGAGTTTGTGAAGAAATGGTTTAGCAAGAGTGGTATTAAGAGTTTGTATACATGTGTCTTAGCTTATTAGCTAAGCTTGACACATAATGTGGTGAGGTGGAGTCCTCTTGGCCGTCCCTTTGTTAGTGGGGTGGGATAAACTTGTTTTGTCCCATGCCGCTAATTTACGGGTATTCCTCGATTCTAGTTTCCTCGATTTACGTGCCCTCGGGTCGTTTTACGAAAACTGTTTTTATAAATTATAAATCAACGGCACAAAACGAATCTAATAAAAATTGTCTCATCAAAAACGGAGTTCAAAAACGTAAATACGTAATCCTAAGGTTTCCGGTTAAGTCGTAAAGGACGCTAAATTATAATCGTAAGTCCTAATCTCTTCTCGTAAATTTGTGAGTTTATGAACCAACACAAATTTAAAATTCCAAAATAATATTCACGGATAAATTTATTTCATGAAATGTCGGACTGTCACCAAAACGGTGTATGTAAACGTAAGCACGTAACGTAGAACCATCCGGTTTAGACGTAGTCGATGCTACTTCAAGACGTAAATCCAAATTTCTTCCCAAAAATAAGTGAGTTCATAATATAACATTAAAATAATGTTTTTAAATAATATTTAAGAATAAAATATAAACCGTAAATTGACGGATTGTCACATATCCTCTGGTTTTACATACATATAATTCACCCTACTACCCAAAGCGCAACACAAATCCTTTTGATTATATCCCCGAGAGAAAAACTAATGTGAGTTTTAAACCATTTTTGTACTTAGCATTGGTTCGTATTAACTAATTATAAGTTATTTTGACATGGCCTGTTAAATGTGTTGTAGCATTATTTTGAAATGGAAGATGGATGCTTTCTAGACTTTCTTGATTATGAAATGCTAGACTTTTTGGATTTTCAAAGCATGGATTTTCGAAGTATGCATGTTATATGCTGCAGATTCTTGAAGATTTGTTAACTCCTGGGGTGAGAGAGAATCAAGATTATTTCTACCAATTCATTTTCTGTATGTTCATCTAGTGTGCTAATCTATAATACCACTTCTTTAACTGGTGTCGGCGTTGGAACATGCACCACATGTATATAAGGTTTGTTACACTTCTTTTACCATATTTCATACCCTATAGAATCTAAAGTCATTTACTTCAACTTTAGGTGAAGTTGATCATCATATCTATGTGATATTAAAAAATATATACAACGACATCTGGATTATGGTGCTAGTTAAATGCAATAGCCAAATGGGAGTGTAGCTCATATGATAGAGTGCTCGCATTGTATGCGAGAGGCACGGGGTTTGGTTCCCCGCACTTCTATATTTAACCCTTTTGGTCACTTTTTGGTCACTATTTAACACTTTTAACACTGTTTGGTCACACAAACACACATTTGATTAAGTTAAACAACCACTTTATGTTAATTGTATGTGACTAAATAACTGGAAAGACCACAGTTTATGTGACTAAACATTTCAAAATGTCACATAATCATAAACTTCTTGTAACTGTTGGATAACAATAGTCACACAAAAAACATATTTGTTTAACTAAACAACCATATGGTCACACTTATTAACACTATTAGCCACTTTATGATTCATTGGATGTGACTAAATAACCCTAAAGATAATGCTTTATGTGACAAAACATTACAAAACGTCACACAATCATAAACTTCATGTGGCTATTGGATAATAATAGCCACACAAAATATACATTCATTAATATTTCGACAACATATAACACACTATTAACAAATTTTTATTTACTCGTATGTGACTAAGTCCAGGAAAAACCATGTTTTGTGTGACTAAACATTACAATACGTCACACAATCATAAACCTCATGTGATTGTTGGATAAAAATAGTCACATGAAACACACATTCACTTGATTTTAACAAGCATATGGTGACTTTTATTAGCACTTTAAGCCACTTTTGATTAAATTCTTTGTGACGAACTCCAATAGAAAGATATCATGTAGGTGACTAAATCATCTGAAACGCCATATTTTTATGTACTTGTGTGGTCAAAAGACATGGAATACTAGCATAAAATACACATTTACTTATATAACTCATTTAACATGTCACATATATAATCTATTTATGTGACAAAAGTACAAACAATAGTTACTCTTATAAAACATTCCCGTGACTATAATGTATTTACGGTCACACATATTGATCAATCCAACAAAACTTCTACCAAATTTGCCACACATAGACCGCCTTTGGTCACTCGTTTTTTCCCAAAAGGCCATAAATATACAGTGACACCATAGGAACCCTACAGTCGCTCGACTTTTAGTCACAAACGCCCCAAAATTTAGTGTGTGACGAAAGGCATATAGTCACGCATTTCAAATGTGACATATAGCATTTTTGTACTGGTGTACTAGAAAAATAAAACGCAGGAACAAACATAAAAAAGACGATCGGTGGAAGAAGAGAAAAAAAAAGAGAGAAAGAAAAATTAGGGTTTTTTCAAGAAAAGGTATGATCTTGATCTAAATCTATGTTTTTGTTAATATAATCATGTTATTATCAAGTAATAATCATATGATGGATGAAGGGTTTTGATTTTCTGTAATTAAAATAAATTATGGTTTGAATTGGATAATTAATGAGAGGTTTTTAGGGTTTAAAATCGCTTTTTAAGGTTTAAATCGCATTAGGCAGAAACTGTCGCTATTCTGCCAGAATCTGTCACTAAACTGTTAGAAACTATCGCTAATGTCTCGACAGATTTTGTATAAAATCGTTTTGGGCATAACTTATTCGTTTTTAAAGCTTTTTGGGTGATTCAAAAGCCTAAAATTTTGTACTCAGAACGTACTTTTCAAATATTCAGATTGTATATTAAATGGAGGTCAGTAGCTCGGTCGAATTAGTTATACAAGTGTCGAGTTCAAGGTTAATTTTCAGACAACATAGAGGACACTTAGAGGGTTAATATGCGGCTGATTCGGGATAGGATTGAGATGTATCCATCATAGGGATTGTTACATTGATGAAGGATGTGAGTTCCAGAGTCGATGTTGACGTGTGATATTGTGTTGTGTGCATTAGATAATTGATTGTTCGTGATGAGACTTTGGATTGCTTTTGACAAGGTGAGTTCATAGTCCCATTTTTACTGAGTTTTAAATGTTTTTACTTTCCAGTATGGGATGGAGATGATACTTGTGGTGTCTTTAAAATATTTTGGGATTATGTTTTTAAAGTGTGTGGACATAAATGTGCTATTGTGTGACTTGTGTGCTAAAGTGTTTTGATATGAGTGCTTTTGTGTTGGAAATATCCAGATAATGTGTTGTACATCGTCCTTTTGGTTTGAGGAAAGATACCTCTTGAAGGGGGTATATGGTGCTTTGTGATTTGTAGACGTGATTGGTATAGGGTGCTTTGTGATTTGTAGACGTGACTGGCATAGTGTGCTTTGTGATTTATAGACGTGATTGGTATAGTGTGCTTTGTGATTTGTAGACATGATTGGTATAGTGTGCTTTGTGATTTTTATACGTGGTTGGTACTGATTTGAGTTTTATTTGTAGTTTCATTTAACATGGTAATCACATTATGGTCCATTGTTTTGACTTGTTTTCTATGACTTACTTACAACGGTGCGTCAAGATTTTCTTATGCTATTTTCGATAGATTAAACCTATTTTCTCACGAACTTTATGTTGACAGATTTTATTATCATTTTCATGTGAGGTTGTTGTGAAGGATGAGGTTAGAAGTGGCTAGAGTCTAGAAGCTGTTAGGATGAATTTTAGGGAATCGACTTCCCTTTAGTTTATTTTCTTTTGATTTGATGCATGTACTCTATGATATATGTTTGTGGGTTGTTTGTCTTGAATTTTTTAGTAAGACATTACACTCATTTGTTTAGACTCCTATTTTTCTAGATATTGTCATGACACTTTGTGTCTCCTTTATTATTATGTTGCATTTAGATTTCTCTATATAGACACCGTGTGTTATGATGATATCTATACGTCTCGCCCCGTGTTTCCGCCAAGACGGGGTGTGACAGAATGGTATCAGAGACAATGGTTATAGAAAAATAGGTTGACTAGCCTAGTCTATAGCTTAAGGGTCCCTGCATATAGGTGTCATAGGAGTATATGTGCATTATAGTATATGACGTGGTTAAATATTAGTTTCCGTCCTTTGTATATGAACTACTTTCATGATATTTGCGATTGATGTTCTCTTGAATATTGTTGATTTTTATTTATGATGACTTGTTTCGGGTTAATTGCTTGTATATCTTGTGCGCATTTTTTGAACTTTAGACTAGTATTGATTGAACCATAGTCGTCCATACTTAGTCATATGTTTCTTTCTTTTCAAATTTTAGACTAGTATGGATTGAACCATAATCATCCATACTTAGTCATATGTTTCTTTCTTTTCGAATTTTAGACTGGTATCGATTGAACCACAGTCGTCCATACATAGTCATATATTTCTTTATGCATTTTGAGTTATGTCTATGCTAGATTAGCTAGACTGTGGATTTATGTGTTTCATGCATTGACTATGTGATATTAATAAATGGAGGTTTGGACCTTATTTTATGTTGTGATTATGTGCTTATTTGAGTTGATGGATTGATGCGTTATGTGTAGTATTAATTTCTTATAGGTGTCATCATAGGAGGGGGTACATTGGTGAAAGCGAACATGTATAATTATGGAGGCCTATGTAATTATATATGTGCCACAATACCAATGGACTTTCAAGTATGATTACATGAAAGAGAGTTAATACATGCTTGTTTATAGTATATTGGACGTGGTAATATGTAGTAGTATGTATACTATATGGACTATTTTGAGCAATGGATTGATTGCATGTTTGATGGATTTGAGTGTCTGTATGCCTATGCCTATATATGTATAATTCCCTTCTATTTAAAGATTGTATTCTTGGGATGGTTTGCTAGCTCGTTTCTCTTTGAGATGTTCAACTTCCGTAGTAGCTCATTTCTCGAGTCCCCATTTCATGTGTTCGTTTGTAAAACGGTACTTTTGGTGTAGAGGCTATTGAGATAGTTTAAGAATTTCTTTGTTTTTGTTTGTTTGGGATGACGATATCTCTTGTTTCGAGTTTTACATGGTAGATTGAGAATTTTTTTTGGAATTTACAAAGAGTTAAAATAGTTGTTGGTAGTCGGTGAGAAATAAGGGTAAAGTGTCGGAAGCATGGTTTAAAAAAATATAGTAATTAAGATCCACTTATGATCTTAGGGGTTGGTTCAAGGATTTAAGGGTGATTAATGATGTTTAGAGGGTTAATGCATTAAGGCGTAAAAAGAGTTAATTTCTTTAGGCTGTCTTGTGTCGATTATTCTGGGCTGTAGGTAACACCTTTGGTCGAGTTTCTTTTTTAAAATATAGCTCAGAGAGTCTACTTTTCAAAAGGGTAAATTTCGTCAAAAACGGAGTTTGGGATGGTCGTCTATGGGTCGTTTTAAAAACAGTGCGTTGTTCAAGGATAAATTTTGATTTTGGGAATTTGAGTCAAAACCTAACCAAATGAATGAGTTAGCCAAAGATTTTTGATTTGGGAACTATTTGTAATGTATATTAAAGTACTGGAGTTTTCCAATAAAAGTTATGGTGTTTAGGTCGGGATTTTGGTTTCGAATATTTAGCGTGTACAGAAAATCAGTTTTGTAAAAACAACTTTTGGCGTAGAGACCAAACGGAGGGGTTAAACGTGTAATTAGAAAGAAAAATTGGTTTTTGAAGTTCTTAGATCATGGGACAACATAACTCCATTAGGGTGGGGGTCAAGTGTGGTTTTAAGTTCACTTCATGTGGTACGTATACGTACACGTATGTTGGATTTCGTGGGGAGGTGTTATGGGTTGTTGTGTAGATAGTAAGTTTCTACCTTATATAAATATGCTAACGGATATCGTGAATGCCTAGCGTGACTGTTATGGAGTTTTTCAAGTTGGTTCGTTAATTCGTTGTTCGCTGAGATACTCAACTCTCGTGTTAGAGTTCCTTCTTTATATCATGGTAATTGGAAGTCCCGTGTTACCCATCATGTGTTGATTTGACTTATTTTGAGAGGTGTGTTAATACTTTATGGTTTCAGTTCTTTGAGCGATAATATGGATGAGTCTTTATTATTTATCAATTCATAACATTTTTGTCGAGTCTATATATCACGTGTTTATTTTCAGATGGTAGTTTGGTACTAGAATCCTTAAGGTATTCTAAAGTACTTTTGAGATGATGTTGTCTTCGTTTTGAGTCTCACGACTCTTTTAAATGATTATTTATGGAAAACCTACTTTGTAACAAGAATAGAGATAAAATGATTTTTATGGGTACTTGATACATAGGTTTTCCTAGGTTAAAACGTTCGTTTCTCTCGACTCGTTTCGAATTGATTACAGTTGAAAGTGCGACTCAATTGTTCTTGGTGTAAAGGAAGATGTCGTTGATTATCTGTTGTAAACTACAAACGAAAACTTGAGAAAGTATAAAACAAATGACAAATAAAAAAAGTAAACAAAGTAAATTTAAAACTTAATAACAAGTAAATGTAAAAATAATAAACAAGACAATTTAAAATTAAACGTGACAAAAATGGCGGAAGATAAATAAATTTTGAAAAATAACTAATTAAAATAAACCAAGGATTTCGATCAGATCGCAACTGACGATCGAAACAAGTGATCGCAACTCACGATCGTAACCAGGATCGCAACGAGCGATCGCAACCAACGATCACAACCAATGATCGCAACTCACGATCACAACTCGAGATCGTAGTTGGATCGCAGCTTGTGATCGCAGTCTGGATCGCAGTCTGTGATCGCAGTCTGGATCACAGTTTGTGATCGCTGTATTTGATCGCAAGTAGAAACCCTAAGGCTTATGCGATCACAATACTCGATCGGAACCTTACAAACCCTTAGAACTTACGATGGAATACAAGAGGAAAATAAGCAAAGACCGAATAAGAATTTTTCTAATAAGCACATACCAAAAACTTAACCAAATCAATATTAAGAAGAACTAAATAAGCCACGAATTAAAAACTTGCAAAAGACCAAATAAGAAAAATTTATAAAATCAACTTTTAAAAGATTAAACTTTTAAAAACACTTTAGTAAAAATAAGAGAATAACAAATCAATCAAAAAGCACAATAAGCTAAAACCATAAATCACATAAAAATTATAATAACAAAAAGATAAGCACTTTAATCAAATAAGCATAAAGATGAAACAAACTCCAAGATTAATCAAACAAAACGCAAGATTTAAAAAAGAGAAAGGTAGAATGAGAATGATTGTAAATAGCTTGAAATAAGATGAAGATTAAAGATCCAAAATTACAAGATTAAAGAGGAAAGCTTAAGAACATGAAATAAATCTAGAGAGATAAAGTAATTAATCTACTCCTACTCCTACACTAATATATCTACTCCTAAAATGACTAACTCTTCAAAATGAAGGAGTAAATGACTATTTATAGGAGGAGGGGGAGTTGTTGTTGTTTTCTTCTTTCTCTTGACTTCGTCTTTTGTCTTTTTCTTCAATAAAAGCCCGTGAAAACCCGTGTTTTCTTCCTTTTTCATCTTTTGGTCCTAAAACACAATAAAAACACAAACCACGCATAATTATGACTTTTACGACATTAAATACACGTTTTGGCTTGGTTTTTATTATAATTAAGTGGTAAAAGGATAAGTGTTTTCACACTTATTAAATCCCCTACACTTGACCATTGCAATGTCCTCATGCAATGCATTAGTTACAAAGCAAGATTTACATTCCCCATCATAATTACACCACCTTGGCCTTTATTAAATACTAGACAATAAGGAAACTTAAAAAGATAGAAAATTACAAAATGCTTGAAGGAAGAAATAAGTAAAGAGATCAAAGACTTACATTAGGGCTTTGGTTGTCATGAATGTTTTTCACCCTCAAGTTTCACGTTCACCGTACTAAGCTTAAAAACGAGATCATTGTTATTATAAGTTAGTAAGCTAACACTCACCCATGTGGCTCAATTATTCACTTAGACTCCCTTATTCCTAGGTGTATCTCTTATATTTTATTATTGTCTCGAATGATCACGAGGATGCATTGTTGACTTATTTTGATAGTTTATTTAGGCTGAAAATAAAGTAGGACGATTTAATCAATAGTTAGCCAAAGGACAAAATCTTTTAAAACTGCTTCTCGAAACCTCATAAAGTTCATATCTTGGCATAACTCGCTTCACGATTTGAGACCTTTCTCAGACCAATATTTGGCATTGACTTCATACTTTGAATCTTGAGAGATGATCTTGAAATAATGGTCTTCTCTTCATAATATGTATTTCTTCACTTGAAGTTTTTGATAGATTCTTCAAACTTAGACCACGAATTCTTCATTTTTCTCCAAACTTTATTTGGGATTTTGATATACAACGATTCGCCTCCTTTTAGGACTTGGATCTATTTATCCTCATACCTTGCTAGGGTCTTTTCGGATATAATTCTCCATGATCTTTAGGGGAGTATTTGCTTTTCGTCATGTGTCTTGATCCTTCATATTGATTTTTGATAAATGACTCTTCACATCACTTTGGATCTTTAGCAACAAAATGTAGCCCTCATGCCTTGTTAGGGCCTTTTCGGACTCGCCAATCTTTGCATCCCGCTTCAATAGGTTATGCCTTGGCTATGAACTCTAATTAATACCGAGCAAATTTTAAACGATCTTGTGCTAGAAGCTAAGTAACTTTTCAAATCGTACGACCTTACTTATTGCATTAATTTATTAACAAGCGATGGGAGAAAAAACTCATAATTAACTCACATAAATTCATGAAAGAATACCAAACTTATAATTGAATCTATCATCTCTCCTTCTCCATAATTTAAAATCTCAAGGAATGAGATTCGTGGATGCTTAGCCTATTAAATCAATTTTTTGGGTTTTCAAGTCATCTATAGGATCTTGCAACTTCTTAGACTTTTTCAAGTTTTGAATTCGCATTTTAAAGTTCCCTTAATAATGACTTTCTAGAATCAATTATAGGAACTTGCGAAAAGTTCTTGTTCAAAACCCGTTTGAGTTAAGACTTTCACGTTTTAAAGTTCCCTGTATAAAAGTCTAGCAAAATTTGATTTAAACACGTTAAGGATACTAGCTAGAGTAAACTTTGATATGTAAACTCGGGTTGAGTCAAAAGATTCATGACGGGCCTAATATATCAAAGACATCTAAACTTGTTAAAACCATTTTATTAATTTATTTTTCTTCTCGAAATGGAATATATACATACGATGCGATGACAAAAGAAAGAAAATAAAAGAAAATAATTGAAAAATACTACTAGGCCAAAATAGATCAAAAATTTTGAAAAACGTCGAAAAATTAAATTTTCTGGTTAAAATGAGGACATATTCATGGGAAAGCCCACTTATTACTTCGATAGAAGTCTCCCCTACACTTAATATAAACATTGTCTTCAATGTTTTAGCATGTGGGAGTAACCTCCGCTACACTTAGGACATTGTGCACTTTGTTTAAATCTTGCTAAGGAAGAGACAACAATAGTGATTTCAATGTCAGTCATATAAGATATGAAATATTGAATCACAAAAGTTTAGGCTAGAACCGGGAAGACGGGAACACGGAATCACGGGTCGTCAAAAGTCATCAAAGGTGAATCTTTGAAAGCTCGAATCCCTGCACATCATAAGAAAGAAAACAACAAACAACACCGCCCCCTACACTTAGGATGAAAAACAGATAAAAAGGATCGATTAGTGGGTTGCCTCCCGAGAAGCACTTGTTTTTGTTAACCGAGTCACGAGCCTGACTCGACCCCGAATTAAATGGTCCATGGGGAAGCCTCTAATGTAATACCGGGATCAAAAATCTTGTCCTCGGTCCCGGAGGAACATAATAAATCAGAGGCAGGTTGATAAGTCTTGAAAGATAAAAAGGTCCTCTCAACAAACGAGAAGTATGTGAAATCATGATCCACGGGAGGTGGGGTGGGTAAAGGAATCAAAATGTCATCCCCAAAAGACAAATGATTATCACTAAGCGGCAAATCCGTAAAGGTGTCAATCATAGAATGGTCAATGTCACCTCCCGGGTCAAAGCACTCATCCTCAGTAATGGTTTCTAAGGGATGGGATGAAAGGTGATCGGGAGGAGGACTTGAGACTATATCTTCATGCATCACAGGATCAAAAAGAATATCCTCCTCCGTGTCATCATCATCAATACCCAGAGGTATTGAGAAAATGTCGATTTCCTCCATAAATGTATCATTATTCTCAACGGGAGTAAGAGCCGGGGGTAAAGACTCGGTAATAGGAGTAGAATTCAACGCTTCAATTTCAGCAATAAGAAGATGAACTTTGAGTAATTTGTCGCGAAGAATAACGTCTTCCACCTCATGTAATAGACCAAGTTCATTGGTGAACTTCTCGTAAGTCGGAGAGAATAAATCAACATTGCCTTCATCTCCCTGAGGAAATTGAGAAATTTCAAAAGTGAAATTCTCATAGCATGGAAAAAAATCATCATTAAGAGCGACCTCGTCCGTAAGCTCCGCAAAAGTTGGTTCATCACAAACCTCATCAAATAAGTTGTCGAGACCAAATTCACTAATCTCACTCGATGTATCACAATCCTTAGACGCATTTGGACTATCGAGAGAAGGAATTACAATTGCACTAAGATGTTGAAAAACAAGATCATTCCAAGAAAAAGTATTCTCATCGTCATCATCATCATAATAGTATGGATGCACAAGAGGAGGAGTATAAGCACTAAGATTAGATACTTGCTCTTGTTGATTATCCTCTTGACATTTTTCGAGATATTTATTGAAACATTCATTAAATTTAAGAACTTGTTTCAACAGAGTGGCTAGTGGCTCATCAGGAATTGCAAAAGAGGGTTGATGATCGAGGGAGTATTGTGGGGGCTCAAAATTTTGAAAACCGGAATTATAACATGGATGTGGCTCATAATAAATCATCGGTTGAGAAGAATGAGGACATGGATTTGGCTCATAATAATTCATCAGCTGACAAGAAAAGGTATCGTGAGGGCCCCCACAATTGTTGCAACACTGGTATTGAGAAAAATCCGGTGCATTTTGTGTATATGGATCGTCATATATGGGAGAGGGTCAGATAGTGTAATCATTGGTGTAGAATGAACTGAAGTATGAATTGATCGAATTGCACGATAAACAACGTCCAAATCCGTAATTGAGGATATCTTGTCCGCACCGTTCGTAGGAACACCATGGACATGATTGACTACCAGACGATGGTCTTCCACACCCTACACAATCAACATACGAATCCATTAAGATGTAAACACGATAGAGAAGTAAGAAGAATATTTTTGGTGCAAAACTTTTGAAAAGAAATGCTTTTTATGATTTTTTAAATGTTTTTGGATTTTTGAAATTTTTAATTTATTAGGATTTTAGAAAGTTTTTAGAAAATTATGCAAGAAAAATAACGTTCAAAAGTGAACGGATCCCAAAATCCAACGCGTCTCTCACAAAAAACCGTTAATCTTCACGAAAAGAGCCGGCAGCGACGCCATTTGATACATAGGTTTTCCTAGGTTAAAAAGTTTGTTTCTCTCGACTCGATTCGAATTGATTACAGTTGAAAGTGCGACTCAGTTGTTCTTGGTGTAAAAGGAAGATGCCGTTGATTATCTATTGTAAACTACAAACGAAAACTTTAGAAAGTATAAAACAAATGACAAATAAAAAAGGTAAATAAAGTAAATTTAAAACTTAATAACAAGTACATGTAAAAATAAAATAAGACAAGACAATTTAAAATTAAACTTGACAAAAATGGCGGGAGAGAAACAAATTTTGAAAAATAACTAATTAAAATAAACCAAGGATTTCGATCAGATCGCAACTCACAATCGCAACAAGCGATCGCAACTCACGATCGCAACCAGGATCGCAACGAGCGATCGCAACCAACGATCGCAACCAACGACCGCAACTCACGATCACAACTCGAGATCGTAGTTGGATCACAGCTTGTGATCGCAGTTTGGATCGCAGTCTGTGATCGCAGTCTGGATCGTAGTTTGTGATCGCAGTATTTGATCGCAAGTAGAAACCCTAAGGCCAATGCGATCACAATACTCGATCAGAACCTTACAAACCCTTAGAACTTATGATGGAATACAAGTAAATAAGCAAAGATCGAATAAGCACTTACTAAAAAATTAACCAAATCAATATTAAGAAGAACTAAATAAGCCACGAATTAAAAACTTCAAAACACCAAATAAGCAAAATTTATAAAATCAACTTTTAAAAGATTAAACTTTTAAAAACACTTTAGTAAAAATAAGAAAATAACAAATCAATCAAAAAGCACAATAAGTTAAAACCATAAATCACATAAAAATGATAAGAACAAAAAGATAAGCACTTTAATCAAATAAGCATAAAGATGAAACGAACTCCTAGATTAATCAAACAAAACGCAAGATTTAAAAACGAGGAAGGTAGAATGAGAATGGTTGTAAAAAGCTTGGAATAAGATGAAGATTAAAGATCCAAAATTACAAGATTAAAGAGGAAAGCTTAAGAACATGAAATAAATCTAGAGAGATAAAGTAAATAATCTACTCCTACTCCTACACTAATCTATCTACTCCTAAAATGAATAACTCTTCAAAATGAAGGAGTGAATGACTATTTATAGGAAGAGGGTGAGTTGTTGTTGTTTCCTTATTTCTCTTATCTTATCGTCTTTTTAATTAAGTTGTCTTTCTTGACTTTGTCTCGGGATTTGTCGAATGATAAAAATGAACTCGTCTTCTAATTTTCTTCTTTTATTAGATTTGGTTCTTCGACTTGGTTAAACTTCCGTCTTTGGTCCTTTTCTTCCATAAATCCTTAGAATAGGCCTTTGACTTCCGTTCTTTTTGCACTCTTGATCTTTTGACTTCGTCTTTTGTCTTTTTCTTCAATAAAAGCCCGTGAAAACCCGTTTTTTATTCCTTTTTCATCTTTTGGTCCTAAAACACAATAAAAACACAAACCACGCATAATTCCGACTTTTACAACATTAAATACATGTTTTGGCTTGGTTTTTGTTATAATTAAGTGGTAAAAGGATAAGTGTTTTCACACTTATTAGTACTCGATGAAATAAGGGTAATTAACCAAAATTTTATCTTTAAATAAGAAATAATATAAATATTTTTTTATATATGATCAACACTGGTTTATTACAGTTTTGAGAGACCATCTTAAAAGAAGGTAAAATTCAAATTAAAAATAAAAACTTCTGCTTAATTATTGTAGACATGTAAGGTTAACTGTTTTATGCCATTTATTATTATTTATGAATACAACGTTTAAGATGATTTTTATTTAAGAGAAATTTTGGTATGCTTTAATTTTACATAATTTAAAACATCTAAAATACAATTACAGTAGAAACATACTTTTGGGTGAAAGTCGATTATTGTACAAGGTTTTAATAATATATTGCGGGCCATAATACATTTCGGTTGTCGCTGGGTGTTACTTGTGTCGGTGTTCATTGTCATGGGTCGTTTGAAATTGATACATATTTTATGTTTAGGTCCTTTTGAGGTATCGTGGTTTCGATTCGTTTTAACTCATGAACGTGAAATTCCATTGGGTATATGTGGGTTTGATTCATTATTCGTATTTGGTGATTCTAAATCTAGCTTTCTATTCGTATTTAACGAGGGAAATATTTGTTCGACTTAGTTATTCGTTATGGGAAGCGTCGTGTTATTATTGAAGAGGATGATGTGTAGTTTCTTGAAATTTGTTTAATGTAGACTGAGTTCGCGCTTGGCTGTGAATATGTAGTGTAAGATTTGTGTTTCCATTTATTGGTGGGAATGAGTTCGAATTTAAGAGTAAATCTCAGGATGAGATTTCTATTAGGAGGGAGTGCCGTGACAACCCTAAATTTTGAGATTTGTCACTTATGACTGTTTGACGATGATTATGTGCTGAGTGTGCGTTTATCTGTTATATGTTTGTGTTTGAGACTTTGACTTGGGTTCAAACATCGTTTAAGTAGTACGTGGTACGATATGTGATGATACGATGGGAATAGTTCGTGCTCATGAGTTCACATGGATGTGACTATGAAGAGATATGACATTTTGAGGTCATTTTATGTGTATTTAAATAGATATAGGTATTATAGTGTTATCTTACTTTTTGAGTGTACGTATTTAATATTGTGTATGTAATGTTATTACATAATTATATATGTAAGCACTTAGTGGCATAAGTTATTAGTTTCGGGTTAGTTTAGAGATTTTCATATATTTTATTTAAGGGACATAGGTAGTAAAATTTTATACAATAAAGTTTTATACTGATTTAATTTTATAAAATAAAATTTTAAAATGACTAAAGGTTTTTAATAGAATAAAATGTAAACTTTATTTTAAATAGCTTTAAAAGTAAAAGGCTTTAAAAATAAATAAAAGGTTTTTATAAATAAGGAAATATTTTGGACAAACAAACTTTAGACAAATTAAAAAGTAAAAAAAATATGTTCGGTTGTTTTTTTTTTTAAAAAGGACGCAGGACAAAAAGAGAAAAAAGAAAGGTTTTTGGGTTGGGCTTGGACTAGGAATATAGAGTATATATTACACCTACTAGAAAAATAAAATGCAGGAACAAACATAAAAAATATACGATCGGTGGAAGAAGAGAAAAAAAAGAGAAAGAAAAATTAGGTTTTTGCAAAAAAGGTATGATCTTGATCTAAACTTATGTTTTTGTTAATACAATCATGTTATTATCAAGTAATAGTCATATGATGGATGAAGGGTTTTGATTTTCTGTAATTAAAATAAATTAGGGTTTGAATTGGGTAATTATTGAGAGGTTTTTAGGGTTTAAAATTGTTTTTTAGGGTTTAAATTGGATTAGGCAGAAGTTGTCGCTAATCTGCTAGAATCTGTCACTAAACTGTCAGAAACTATCGCTAATGTCTGGGCAGATTTTGGATAAAATCGTTTTGAGCATAACGTATTCGTTTTTAAAGCTTTTTGGGTGATTCAAAAGCCTAAAATTCTGTACTCGGAATGTACTTTTCAAATATTTAGATTGTATAGTAAATGGGGGTCAGTAGTTTGGTCGAATTAATTATACAAGTGCCAAGTTCAAGGTTAATTTTCGGACAACATAGTTTAAATTTGTGTTTGGGTATTTTGGGATAATGAACACTTAGAGGGTTAAGATGGGGCTGATTTGGGTAGGATTTGAGATGTATCCATCATCGGGATTGTTACATTGATGAAGGATGTGAGTTCCGGAGTCAAGGTGGATGTGTGATATTGTGTTGTGTGCATTAGATAATTGATTGGTCGTGAGGAGACTTTGGATTGCTTTTTGCAAGATGAGTTCATAGTCCCATTTGTATTGAGTTTTAAATGTTTTTACTTTCCAATATGGGATGGAGATGATACTTGTGGTGTCTTTAAAATGTTTTTGGATTATGTTCTTAAAGTGTGTGGACATAAATGTGCTATTGTGTGACTTGTGTGATATTTTGTTCTGATATGTGTACTTTTCTGTTGGAGAATGTGTGTTTACTTATGTGTTAGTTGCTATGTGAATCTTGATTGTGTTAGGTTTGTTTTGGTACATAATGAAGGTTTATGAAGTTCATAACAATTACACAAACCCTGAACGAGATCAAAGCACACATAGCGAAAGCGATTTAACAAGATCATAATAATAAAAAAATTATAATTAATCAAATTAGGGTTACATACCTTTACACTAAAGAAAATACACAAGACGGAGAACCAATCACCAATTAGGGTTTATAATGAACACCACCAAGATATACTCTAAAGTAAGACTATATTACGATCTTGTACACACGTAATACAACGAGCTAACCGTGATTCTAGCACGTGTAAACCAAGCTTCTACACTTGTAGAAAACTACCCAACAACCCTAAAGAGGGGCTAGGACTAGATTATAAGTAAAATAGATCAAACAAGAAAACCAACCAAAATACCCTTTGTGGGTATGTTATGCGATCGCAAACAGAGAGGGAGAGGATAGATTTGTGTGTGTTGAATTATGAGGTGATGGGTTGTTTATATAGGCTTAATTCTTGTAACCTAAAACAAATAAAAGGAAATTTTTTTCCTTCCCCTTCCCTTCCTCCATAATCGACGGCAAACACCTCCTTATGGGGTTCCGGAATCTTCCAACCTTCTTTCTATTTATCTTACTTACTATAATTTATTTAACGCTTGTTAATACTTAACTCATAATTATTTAACGATCGTGAAGGTTACATCTCGGTTTAATTTAATAAATACATAAATATATATTTATTAAATAAATTAATAAATACAATAAATATATTTATTAAATAAATTAAATTTTTACGTATTGAGTGCAATCCCGTAATCTCGAGTATGATCCTATCACATGAATATTAAATATAAGTCCATAAATTTTCAGCTCCCACTTGGACATATTTCGAGTATCGTGATTACATTGACTAGCGTCTAGTTACACTTAGCAATGTCTCTAGTACAACTCGAGTAAGGTCTCCTGATAAAAACCTTTTAATGATTCATTATCAGTATTATTATCCTTTTATTTCTAATATAACGTTAATAAGGACATGGATCTCAATCATTCTTTTCATTAACCATTCTGTTTCTCTTTACATTTAGCAATGTCTCTATTACTAGCAAAACTTATTAATTTTGCAACACTTCCGAAAATAATCCTTATAGCTACCAGTTACGTTTAGCGTTAGATTATTCCCAGAGATGCACTAGATTCATAACAGTTTCCTGGTATCTCAAGTCTAAGGATAATTATTTATGATTTACTTGATGACAAAGATCCACAGAGTAAAATCATATAGTTGGGACAAGTACAATATTCGATTCATCGAATATCATCCAAAATCGATCAATATACTTTCAAGTATACTCTATCACTATTTTGATTTGTCTTAATTTAATAATATGCCTATATTATTAATCGACAACGGACATTTAGCATAACAATTTATTCATGGATTAAGTAACATGTAAAATATAATATAAAATTAAATAATAAGAATAAATGAAACCCAATCTTTATTTTATTAAATAATAATGTCATAACATCCTTTATCCAAATACTAATCACAGCTTTATTGCATGAGTTCGCTAGCTAGTTGCAGCCCAATCGCCTTGGCATGCTTAACTGCCTTTGGTCTAAGCAAAGCCTTAGTTAAAAAGGATCAACTACGTTATCATCTGTGTGAACTTTTATTAATTTTATTTCACGAGCTTCAACTTGTTCTCGGACGTAGTGATGTCTAAGTTTAAAGTGTCTGGCGCATTTCATGACTCTAGAATGATTGGCGAATATTATTGCGGTAGAGTTGTCACAATACATATCAATAGGTTCTTTAATTGAAGGCATCACTCCAAGATCTCCAATAAACTTCCTAATCCAAACAGCTTCCATTCCAGCTTCTGAAGCAGCCATGTACTCAGATTGAGTAGTATGCATTGCAATCGTTGTCTGCTTCTTGCTCTTCCAATCAACTACTCCTCTATTGATATTAAAAACGTAGCCTGTCTGAGACTTCGTATCGTCTTTATCACATTTCCAGGACGCATCACAGAAACCTGTCACATTCAGTTCTGTGCCTGGTTCCGCAAATACCAAAAACATATCTTTTGTACTCCTCAAATACTTTAGAATATTTTTAACAGTAGTCCAGTGGAGCTTCCCTGGATTCTGTTGGTATCTACTGACCAAGTTCTGAGCAAACACCACATCAGGCCTTGTGCATCTAACAACATACATAATAGATCTTACAGCCGAAACGTAAGGCACCTTCTACACGTACGCCTCCTCTTCAGGAGTTGATGCATCCATCTCATGACTCAGATTATGCTTAACTTCCATTGGTTGAAAACCTTTCTTGGAATTATGCATATTATACTTCTTCAATATCTTATCTATATAAGCATCTTGACTTAGACCAATTAACCGTATTTTCCTATCCTGATAGATCTTAATTCCCATAATGTATGCAGCTTCTCTTAAATCCTTCATAGAAAAACATTTACCAAGATAATCCTTAACAACTTTAAGTCTTGGAATGTTACTTCCCATGATTAATATGATATCGACATATAGGACTATAAATACTACATCACTCCCACTAGCTTTGCGATATACACATGACTCATCACGATTCTAATGAATCTAAAATTTTTTATTTCTTCATCAAATCATTTATTCCATTGACATGATGCTTGCTTCAAACCATAAATGGATCTTTGAATTTTGCACACGTGTCCTAGATTCGCAGGATCAACATACCCTTCTGGTTGCTGTATATAGATGTCTTCATCTAAGCGACCATTCAAGAAGGCAGTTTTAACATCCATTTTTCATATCTCATAGTCATAGTATGCTTCTATATCTATGAGAATCCTAATAGCTCTTAAGTCTGCTATAGGAGAAAATATCTCCTCGTAGTCTACGCCAAAAGTTTGAGTAAAACCTTTAGCTACTAAATGAGCTTTATAGGATTGTACTCTTCCATCCATGTCGATTTTCTTCTTGTATATCCACTTATGTATCACTACTTTAGCATTTGGTGGTAGATCTACAAGAATCCAAACATCATTAACTTTCATGGATTCCATTTCCTCATCCATAGCAACCATCCACTTATCCTTCTCAGGATCAAGTATGGCGGATTTATAATTAGCAGGTTCACCAAGATCCCCTACTTCATCATCATCCTCTATGTTAAGACATACATTGTTATTTGCGTTTTTAATCCTTGCAGATCTACGCAGAGGAACTAATTCCGGTGGAACCGCCAGACTTTCTGGTTCTACAGGAATTACATCGCTAGTGTTTTCAGAAGGTAATGTATCTATATGACTCTCTTCAAGATCATAATTTCCCCCACTGAATTCTTGATTTACAAGATCACTTTCAAGGAAGTCTCCATACCTAGCAACAATCACTTTGTTCTCAGGTGGATAATAAAAGTTGTAACCCATATTTTCCTTAGGGTTTCCTACAAAGATACATTTCACAGATCATTGTTGGAGTTTGTCACCCGAGTCACGTTTCACATACACTTCGCAACTCCAGACCGTTAAATAAGACAAATATGGCTTTTTGCCATGCCATAGTACATATGGTGTCTTATCGACCTTCTTTGTGGGAACCATATTTAAAATGCAAACAACAGACTCTAAAGCATAATCCCAAAAGGATAAAGGTAAAGTTGTAAGATTAACAATAGATCTCACCATATCTAATAATGTGCGATTTCTCCTTTCGGATACACCATTTTGTTGTGGAGTATAGGGAGAAGTAAGATGCTGAACAATTCCATTCTCACTTAAATGTTCACCACCTCTATCAGAACGAAGAGCTTTAATCTTCTTTCCTAGTTGCAATTCTACTTTTGCTTTAAACACTTTGAATGTTTCAAATACGTCATATTTATGCTTAAGTAAATAAACATAACCATAACGGCTATAATCATCCGTAAATGTTAAGAGGTAGCTAGCACCTTTCCTTGACACATGTCTAAGTGGTCCACACACATTAGTTTGTATTAATCCAAGTAGATCAGTAGCTCTTCCAATATTGCTATTAAAAGGTTTCTTGGGCATCTTTCCAGAGATACAAGACTCACATTTATCAAATGATTCATCATTGATATTTTCCAAAAGACCTTCATGTTGAAGCTTTTGTATACGAGTCTTCCCAATATGGGCAAGTCTACAATGCCAAAGATAAGAACAGTTCTTGTCAAAGTTTCTCTTCTTATTCATGCTAAAGACGGAATTATTATTATTCTTGGATTCATTATCATACATGTCTATTTTGAACACATCATTCACAAAAATTGCATTAAAATAGAAAAAACCATCTTTCCAAACTGAAATTCCATTATTATCAATCGTGTGAACTAATACATTATTCAACAAACAAGAAAAGGAAATAACACGCCTAACAATTGTAGGTGCATAATGACAATCATTTAAAATTAGTACTAAAGCCGAAGGTAAAACTAAATTAAATGTTCCTATAGCTTCAACTGATGCTTGTGCGCTATTGCGCACTTGCAGAATATGTTCCCTATAAAATAGCTTCATTTCCAGATTAAATCCCTGCAGCGTATTACAAATGTTAATACCGTATCCCGTATCATATACCCATGAAATTAATTTGTATGCTAAATTGAACAATTCCATCATAAATAAAGTACCTGAAGCTGTAGCGCTCTGCTGAGACTTCTTCTTTATTTCTCACAACTCTTCGAGGTAAAGAGGGCAATTCATGTTCCAGTGACCACTTGCCTTGCAATGGTTACAAGTCTCATCCTTCTGATATTTATTCTTCTTGACAAAGTTCAGCTTAGGTTTCGAATAAGTCGCAACTTGTTTGCCCTTATCACCCTTGCCTTTGCCTTTCTTCTTATTCGCTTGTGGTTTTGGCTTAATCAATCTACCCTTTTGTATGGTTAGTACAGGAGGCGTAGAAGTAGATGCCTTGTCTTTCAACCCCTTTTCATAGTCAATGAGCATTGCACGCAAATCATCAACTGTCTTCCCAGTGCAATGTATATTATAGTTTGAAACAAAATCGTTGAAGTCCTTATTAAGGGACCTATTGATCAAGTTGATAGCCATATTATGATCATAGGGTTGTCCTAGTGCAATGAGTCGTTCCATATAACCCCTCATCTCCAAGTAATGGGCACTAACAGACTTTCCAGGAGCTTGCTTGCAGCAATGCAAAGCATCTACTAAGTTGTAGATCTCCACAGCTTGCGGCTTCTCGAACATAGCCTTGAGCTCATCAAGTATTCACTTAGGTGAAAATAACTCATTCTTTTGTTGAAGTGGAGGAGCCATTTTACCTAGCATTAAGCAAGCCACCTCAGAGTGCTTCTTAACATTAGCAGCGTGTTCAAGCCTTTGTGCATCAGATGCTCCTTCAGCAAGATCCTCTAGATAAGGAGTAGTCAAGATATCAATAGTACCCGCTACTTGATAGGTGTGTAAACACCCATCCTTTTTACCACTTAATGCCAAAACGTGTATTTTATGTCATTTATGTCGGAATTATGCGTGGTTTGTGTTTTTGTTGTGATTTAGGACGAAAAGGTGAAAAGTGGAGAAAACACGGGCATTCACGGGCTTTTATCGAAGAAAAAGACGAAAGACGAAGTCAAGAAGTCAAGAGTGCAAAAAAGAACGGAAGTCCAAGACTAATACACGGCTTTTACACCAAGTATAAAATCTTATCGTCCGATCTTTTCGAATTGATTACCGGTTAAGAGTGCGACTCAATTGTCTTTTGGTGAACAAAATGATTTGGTTTGGTTTGATTATCTAATTTTTAAACTAAATGCAAGTAATTAAAGTTGTCGATGAGTAAAATGGGAATCTTAGAATTAAACTACAAATAAAAGTTTGCAAACTTGGAAACTAAAATGAGAATGATTTAAAACTAGAAAAGATGTTTAAAATATACTAAGGCAAAAGGTGGGAAAAAGTAAAATTTGAAAACTTAGGAAAATAGAACAAAGACTAAAATAAATGCACTGCGATCGCACTCAGATCGCAACCATTCCATCGCAACTCCATCGTAACTTACCATCGTATCCTGATCGCAATGGTAATCGTACCCACCAATCGCACTCAATGCGATTACAACAAAAGAGATTGATCGTACTCACCAGTACGATGAGAGGAGCGATCGTACTACCAGATCGCAACCACGATCGCAATGAGTGATCGTGGTCCTTGATCGTGGTTCCGGATCGTAACAAACCGATCGAAATCAATGCGATCAAAGCAGGGAAGATAAACCCGATCGCACCCCAGATCGCAATAAGTGATCGTGGGCGTGGATCGTACCAGGGAAAGAACCAGATCGCAACTATGCAATCGTAATCAGATCGGGACCAAGAAAAACCCTCTTAAGATGGCAAAGGCGTCCAAAAGGGAAATAAGCTCAAACCAATAAGCAGTAACCAATAAGCATTTTTCAAACTTATAAAAGAGTAAATAAGCACAAATTCTAAAACTTTTGGAATCTATAACATTCGAACTTCCATAAAACGGATTTGAGAACAATAAATATTTTAGAAAAACTTAAAGAGTAAATAAGCCAAACAATCGAATAAGCTAATAAGCATGAAGAGCTTATAGCTTATACGTTCAAGAGCTTATGTATAAACAAAGAAGATTAATCCCTCAATCACGAAATCATCAAATCATACGCATGAAGAATGCAAATCGGATCAAGGATAAAGTAAATCAAGAAATGTAGAATGAGATTGAAGAACACAAAGCTTAAACTTAAACTTTTGATTAAAGAAACTCAAATACAAGGATTAATGAAAGCTTAAAAGAAAGGAAGAATGAAAAACTTAGTGAGATAAAGTTAAGAACTTTATCTCTCTAAAAACTAGAATGAAAATTGAAAACTAAAACTAGCTAACCACCCTCCTAATGTGATTAGGAGGGTATTTATAGGGAAGTGGGAAGTGCATGTGTGGTGCTTCCTTCTTTCTTTTTCTTCTCGACTTGATTTAATTCATTTGTCTTTCTCGATGTTGTCTCGGGATTAATTAAACTCGTCTTAACATTTCTTCATTTATTTAGACTCGAGTTCTTCGACTTCATTAAACTTCCGTCTTTAGACTTGTTCTTCGATAAATCTTCAGAATAGGTCTTGGACATCCGTCTTTTAAGCACTCTTGATCTTTTGACTTCGTCTTTTCTCGTTTTCTTCGATAAAAGCCCGTGAAAGCCCGTGTTTTCTTCCTTTTTCATCTTTTGGTCCTAAAACACAATAAAAACACAAACCACGCATAATTCCGACTTTTACGACATAAAATACACGTTTTGGTCTTGTTATTATTGGAAATAAGTGGTAAAAGGATAAGTGTTTTCACACTTATTAAAGACCAATTCTGAAGATTTATCGAAGAAAAAGTCAAAAGACGAAAGTTTACTTAAAGTCGAAGAACTCAAGTCTAATTTATTGAAGAATTACAAGACGAGTTCAAAGAAATCCTGAGACAAAGTCGTTAAAGTCAAAGAATTAAGAAGATTAACAAAGTATTAAGAAGAGCAAGGACTTGATGACGCAATTAAGGAAAGAATAAAGAGGGAGGAAGCTTCCTAAGCACCTCCCTAATCTCCCCTATAAATAGATTAGGCTAGATTCATTTTTCTCTTGTTGGCTAGAGTGACACTAGTTCTTCCAATTTTAATTACCTTGTCATTTACTTTTCATGTCCATTTAAATACCTTGTCTTGCACCTTAAATACATTTAATTTCAAGTAAGTTTTCTTTTAATTCTTGTCAATCTTTATTTTAATTGTTCATCTTCTATCTAACTTTCTTTAATCTTTGATTTTTATGTTTATTGCTCATGTTCATGTTTATGTTTTGTGTTTTTATTGATTAAAGTGGGTTTTGATTATTTTGATTAGTATTGTTAGATTGATTGTTTTGGATTGTTTGTTTATGATTAGTAGATGTTATTTGTTTAGTTTGATTTAATCTTGTGGTTGATTTAGTTTAGTTTTGATTAGATCCGTAGTTTTTTGCCTTTTCCTTGTTCTTCGCTTGTCTGCTTCTTTTTCCCAGGAAACATTCCGGACCAAGCCTAGGGTATTCCAAGTGAAGGTTGTTATTGAATATTCCGAGTCAAAGGCCTCCATCCGGAATAAGTGACATATTCCAGATCAAGTCCACATTCCGAATCAACAGAACATTCCGGATCAACAGAATATTCCGGATCAAGGCCATATTCTGGATCAGCAAGTTCATCCGGAATAATTTATTATTCCGGATCAAAGTGCTTTATTCGGAATATTAAAACATTCCGGATCAAGGGTTTAGCCAAGGTGTTTCATCCGGAATATCCAATATTCCGGATCAAGGAAGATATTCCGGATCAAGGAAGATATTTCGGATCAAGGAAGTTATTCCGGATCAAGCACAACATTCCGGATCAAGGACCAGTATTCCGAATCAAGACTTTATTCCGGATAAGTGACATATTCCGGATAAAGGATTTATTCCGGATCAAGGGTTTTGGTTAATATTCCGAGTGAAGAAGAACATTCCGAACGAAGGTGACATTCCGGATGAATGTTTATTCCGAACGAAGGATTATTCCGGATAAGCTGTGTTCAGGTTATTTTTAGTTTATGTTTTTGATTTTTAATTTCAAGCTTTATTTTTCCCGCCTTTTTCCTTAGTCGCACTTTAAGTTTATTTGCCTTAGATTTATTTTAGCCTTGCCTTAGTTTAAGTTTTAGTTGCGTTTTAAGTTTGCCTTAGATAGATTTTAGTTTGCGTTATTTAAGTGCCTTTTAATTTTCGTCACGCTTTTAAATACTTGCCATTTACTTTAAATTAGATTTAGATTTATTTACCCGCCTTTTACTTTAAAGTTTTGCACATTTTATTCTAAAACAACCAAAAATATTTGTTTCACCAAAAACAATTGAGTCGTACTTTTAACCGGAAATCAATTCGTTAAGATACCGAGAAACGAACTTTTTCAACTAGTAAAATCCTTACATTACGACTCTTAAGACAATTCTTAGTGAGAGGTACCAATCATTGAAGTTTGGGCCAGTAAGTTCAGGACGATCAAAGAATGCTTTGAACGCAGAACTTATAGTGCTATTGTCGGGTTGACCAATTTCTATAGAAATAAGTTCAAATATTAGTTTTTTCAATAACAAAAGACTTTCAAGAAAATAAAATTACCCTGGTATAAAAACCATATTCTTTCCTTGAATCCTAGAACTATATTGACATAGATCCATTACATCAGTTGATCTGCTAGTAATGAATGTACTCAACATAACGACTTATCGAACAATTCAATTGAAAACAATTTTCAATTTCTAGATATTTAAGGGATTTACATTTCCAAAAAACGTTTTGCATTGTAAACATGTTTCATCCCTTCTGAATGCCTTATGTTTCAAGATCTCACTAAGTAACTTAATTGAGTCATATAATCTGAGTAACGTAAAACCATCATACGAATTCTCATTCTATGAAAGTTTTCTCTCCATTACAACATCACCCACAAATCTCATTTGATGACGTAGTAATTTCAAGTGTTCGTCAATTGGAGCATTCGACTTAAATTTTTAAAGGTATAATTTTGATATCAAAATCAATGTATGGAGAAGCATGCATACAACTCCATAGCATAAGTTTAATAAAACATTTAGTAAAATTTTTCACGAGACTAAATTTCTACATAAATTATGTTGAGGTATTGGTTAAACCATTAAAGAATTTACCCACAACTATTCACAACGTACTTTTTCTAGAACTCAGCTAAAGCACAAAGCAATACCCTTATTCATTGTGTTTCGGATGTGAATTTCCGATAAATTAACCTTAAGGTATAATTCAATTAATAATCGTAGGTTATTTCAATTTGACACACAAGCGAGCCGGGAATTGATCAACGACTAATGGCATAACACCTCCTTCCTTAACCGGGTACATGACCAGCGGTGCGTTATACCCACTTTATAGTTTGTCAAAGAAGTAGGCCGTTAGATTATTATTGCAATTCACCAATCAACGAAATCTTATATAATTTAGATCTCTAACAAATATTTATTTTAATATGATTTAGTCCATATTATTTCTTTTTTTAAAAAAACTCTTGTTTACAACAATTCAACAATTTAATATATAAACAAGTAAAAAAAACAACTAAATCATAAACACATAATAACAATTATATGTGCAATAAATAAATCAAATAGCCACATGCATACAATTTATTCAATAATCATCAAATCTTGGTTTTTATATTCATATAAAAGTCTTTCCTAATTCAAGATTTATTGAATCAAATAATCACGTAGCACATAAAATCATATAAACATATAATTTTACAATCCATGAAAACATGCATATTATCATGGATTCTGCCACAAATCTTAACAATTAAATCTCTATGGATCGTAACCATACATGACATAACAATTAATCATGCAATTTAATCAAAAGTTATCACACATGTAATTTAGGGTTTCAAAACAATTCTTTTTTTATTAAAAAATCGGCCAAAACCCTAATTTTTAAAAAAACAAATCCCTAATTTTAAAAAAACATAAAAAACATGTAGTTTTAACTCAAATAAGTTATGCCTTGGCTATGAACTCTAATCCGTACCGAGCAACTTTTAAACGATCTTGGCTATGAACTCTAATTCGTATCTTCGCATCCCGCTTCAATAAGTTATGCCTTGGCTATGAACTCTAATCCGTACCGAGCAACTTTTAAACAATCTTGGGCTAGAAGCTAAGTAACCTTTTAAATCGTACAACCTTATTTATTGCAGATAAATTTATTAACAAGCGAAGGTAGAATAGGCTTATAATTAACTCACATAAATTCACGAAAGAATACCGAACTTATAATTGACTCTATCATCTCTCGTTCTCCACAGTTTAAAATCTCAAGGAATGAGACTCGTGGATGCTTAGCCTATTAAATCAAAGTTTTGGGTTTTCGAGACATCTATAGGATCTTGCAAATTCTTAGAATTTTTCAAGTTTATAAATCGCATTTTAAAGTTCCCTTGATAAACGACTCTCTAGGATCAATTATAGGAACTTGCGAAAAGTTCTTGTTCTTAACCCGTGAGAGTTAAGACTTTCGCGTTTTATAGCTCACTATATAAAAGCCTAGCAAAACTTGACTTAAACACGTTAAGGATACTAGATAGAGTAAACTTAGATAAGTAAACTCGGGTTGAGTCAAAATGTTCATGACTAAGAAAAATTTAAAACCACTTTATTGAAAAATTATTCTAGCAAGGAAAGAAAATAACTATACACTAGGCCAAAATAGATTAAAAATTTTGAAAAATGTCAAAAAGTCAAATTTTCCGGTTAACATGAGGGCAAATTCATGGAAAAGACCACTTACTTCGATAGAAGTCCCCCTACACTTAATATAAACATTGTCCTCAATGTTTAAGCATGTTGGAGTAAACTCCCCTACACTTAGGACATTGTGCACTTTGTTTAAATCTTGCTAAGGAAAGAAAAGTGAATTCAATGTGAACATATAAAATATGAAATATTGAATCACAAGAGTTTAGGATAGAACCGGGAAGATGGGAACACGGTATCACGGTTCGTCAAAAGTCATCAAGGTGCTCTTTGAAGCTTGAATCCCTGCACAAGATAAGAAACCAGACAACAAACACATACGGGGCTCCCCCTACACTTATTATGAAAGCAGTAAAGGATAGATCACGGGTTGCCTCCCGAGAAGCGCTTGTTTTTGTTCACCGAGTCACGAGCCTGACTCGACCCAAATTTAGTTCATGGGAAACGTGGTGAGGGATGGAATCATCTCATGGGAGATGTCCTCACCAAAGTACAGCTTCAAACGCTGGCCATTCACCTTTAAATTGGGCCCATTTGGCCGAGAAAGCTCAATGGTCCCATATGGAAAGACTTTGGCGACGGTGAATGGACCAGACCAGCGGCTCTTCTACTTGCCAGAGAAGATCTTCAACCGAGAGTTAAAAAGTAAGACTTGATCACCAACGTGGAACTCTCGGTTCTTAATCCTTGCGTCATGATTGATCTTGGTCTTCTCCTTGTAGATCAGTGAGTTCTCGTAAGCTTCATTCCTCAGTTCGTTGAGCTCGTTGAGTTGAATCTTGCGAAGATCACCGGCTTTGTTGATGTCGAAGTTAGCCCACTTCAAGGCCCAGTACGCCTTATGTTCCAGCTCGATGGGGAGGTGGCATGCTTTCCCGTACACAAGACGATACGGTGTACAACCAATCGGGGTCTTATAAGCTGTACGGAAATCCCACAGAGCATCATCTAACTTATCGGCCCACGCGGCACCATGCTCTCCCACAGTACGTTCTAGAATTCGCTTCAATCCATGGTTGGAAATCTCGGCTTGCCCATTGGTTTGGGGATGATAGGCGGTGGAAAGACGATGATTAACACCATACTTAGCCATGACTCTTGCAAATTGATCATTGCAAAAATGAGTCCCGCGATCACTGATAATAGCACGAGGAACACCGAATCGAGCAAAGAGCTGCTTCAAAAAGTTCACAACCACCCTCGCATCGTTCGTTTGGAGAGCCTTAGCTTCAACCCATTTAGAAACGTAGTCAACGGCTACGAGGATGTACTTCTTCCCTTTGGATGATGGAAATGGCCCCATAAAGTCGATGCCCCATACGTCAAAGATTTCACATTCTTGTATGGAAATTTGAGGCATCTCATCTTTATGTGTGATCTTGCCTTGGCGTTGGCAAGCATCACAATGCTTAACCATTTCGTGAGCGTCACGATAAATGGTGGGCCAATAGAATCCCGAGTCAAACACTTTTTTAGCGGTGTAGTTGGGACCAAAGTGACCACCAGTGGGTCCTTTATGGCAAGCAGTAAGGATTTGCAAAGCTGCCGGTCCATCAACACATCGACGAATGATCAGATCAGCACATTGTTTGAATAGAAAAGGGTCATCCCAAAAGTAAGTCTTAACATCATTCAAGAACTTCTTCTTTTGTTGGGATGTTAACCCTTTGATGAGAACACCACCCGCTAAGTAGTTTGCAATGTTGGCAAACCACGGGGTGTCATCAAGATTGAGATTTATAGACATTAAGGTCTCAAGGGGGAAAGAGTCATTGATCTCTTTGTTCGGATGATCCCCTTGATATGGATCCTCAAGTCTACTCAGATGATCCACTGCTAGGTTTTCGGCTCCCTTTTTGTCACGAATTTCAATGTTGAATTCTTGAAGGAGTAAAACCCAGCGAAGAAGTCTTGGCTTAGAGTCGTGCTTAGTCATCAAGTACTTCAACGTGGAATGGTCCGTGTATACGATGGTGGTGGATAAAACAAGATAGGGGCGAAATTTTTCAATAGCATAGACAACAGCTAAAAGCTCTTTTTCGGTTGTCGTATAATGCAATTGAGCCCCTGTCATTGTTTTGCTAGCATAGTGGATTGGTTGGAAGTGTTTATTCACTCTTTGGCCCAAAACCGCACCAATAGCAAAGTCGCTAGCATCGCACATCAATTCAAAGGGTAGCTCCCAATTAGGGGTAACCAAGACCGGTGCCTTAGTTAGCTTATCCTTAAGAAGATTGAAGGCTTCGATACACTCTTTAGAAAAGATAAAAGGAGTATCTTTTTCCAAGAGGTGGGTCATCGGGCGAGCGATTTTAGAGAAATCCTGAATGAATCGACGATAGAAGCCCGAATGACCGAGAAAACTTCTCACACCCTTCACGGTTGAAGGTGGAGGTAATTTGGCTATGAAATAAACTTTAGCACGGTCGACTTCAAGACCGGCTTTAGAGATTTTGTGTCCTAGCACAATGCCTTCTTTTACCATAAAATGGCATTTTTCCCAATTCAGAACAAGGCGAGTGTCTTCGCACCGCTTAAGCATACGTTCCAAATTGGCAAGGCAAGAAGAGAAGGAATCCCCAAAGACCGAGAAATCATCCATGAAGACTTCCATAGTTTGCTCAACCATGTCACGGAAAATAGCCAACATGCACCTTTGGAAAGTCCTGGGGGCATTGCATAAGCCAAAAGGCATCCTTTTATAAGCAAATGTGCCATAGGGACAAGTGAATGTTGTCTTCTCTTGATCTTGGGGATCGATAGGTATTTGGAAATAACCCGAGAAACCATCAAGAAAGCAGTAATATTCATTACCCGCTAAACGTTCAAGCATTTGGTCCATGAAAGGAAGAGGTAAATGATCCTTTCTCGTGGCATCATTGAGTTTGCGGTAGTCTATACAAACTCTCCACCCAGTAACGAGACGTGTAGGAATCAACTCGTTGTTGGCATTGGGCACAACGGTGATTCCACCTTTCTTAGGCACACAATGGACTGGACTAACCCATGGTGAATCCGAAATAGGGTAAATCATACCCGCATCAAGAAGTTTGATAACCTCGTTTTTGATGACTTCATGGATTTTAGGATTCACCCTTCGTTGGTTTTGAATTGTGGGCTTAAAGTCGTCCTCCATGAGAATTTTATGTGTGCAAAAGTGAGGATCAATTCCGCGAATGTCGGAGATTTTCCAAGCGATAACTCTTTTATGTTTCTGCAACACGGCGATAAGTCGGGATTTTTCTTCTTCTTTCAGGTCCTTTGCGATGATGACCGGTAACTTCTCGTTGTCTTCAAGGAAAACGTACTCAAGATGAGGAGGTAGGTCTTTAAGCTCAAGAGTAGGAGGATCCTCAATAGATGGTGTAACTAACGATGGTTCATCATTAGTCACCTCTTTAGGAGAAGGAGGAGAAAATGGGTCTTCATTGACAAGTCTCTCAATAGTACGAATGTCTTCATCCCAATCGGTGGAAGAATCATCATACTTAATATCGAGAGGACCCACGCTAGCTTCGAAATCATCTAAGTCACTTTCTCCAAAAGGAGTCAATGACGGAGCAATTGAGGCAACGGTCTCAACAATGGGTAGAGAAGAGAGAGTACTTTTGCAAGCATCATGAAAATGTTCTTCACAAGCCTCATCGAGAACATCAATAGCATTAACACTCTCATATGAATAAGGTTGCTTATAAATCTTACCCATGTTGAAGACAATTTATCGTCACCAACTCTCATGATTATTTCGCCCGCGGATACATCAATTAGAGTGCGACCGGTCCTCAAGAAGGGACGTCCAACGATTAATGGAACACGAGGATCCATCTCGTAGTCAACGACAACAAAATCCGCCGGGAAGGTGAATTTGTCCACGCCAACGAAAACGTCTTCGGCTATCCCCACTGGATAAGCAACCGTACGGTTAGCTAATTCCAAGGTCATTTTGGTGGGGACTAGCTCGGGGAGAGATAATTGCTTCGAAACACTTAAAGGCATTAAGTTTATACTGGCACCTAGATCGGCTAGGGCCATACAATTCTCTACTCCCGGGAAGTTGCAAGGAATTAAGAAGCGACCTGGATCACCAAGTTTGGTGGGCAATTTCCTTAAGAGAACGGCGGAGCAATTCTCATTAAGTTGGGTCTAAGCAATGTCAAGAAGCTTCTCCTTGTTACTTAGAAGATCTTTAAACATCTTAGCGTATTTAGGCATGTGAGCGAGAGCCTCGGCAAAGGAGATGTTAAAATTCAATTGTTTAAACATTTTTAGAAAGTTTGAAACTTGAATATCATCCTTGCTCTTTTGGTTCTCTTTCCTCAACCTTGAAGGATAAGGTATATTGGATGAAGAAGAAGGCTTTAGGGGAGTAGGATCACTTAGAACCACGGGTGGTGGGGAAATAGGGGTAGAAGGCAAAGGAGGTGGGGAAAGTTGCTCTTTTTCCTTGTTCATAATCACGGGTGGAGGTGTAGGAAGCTTGGGTTCCGTATAACCTTTTCCACTACGAGTGGTGATTGCTTTCATCTCCCCTCTTGGGTTCGCAACGGTGTTAGTCGGAAGGGTACCCGAAGAAGAGGGTTGATTACCTTGGAAGAGCGAACCGATCATATCACGTATGTTAAGCGCTTGAGTGCTGAAAGAGTCTCTCATGTCTGCACGAATCTCATTGCTTTGTTTTTCCATGTCATTCCTTAGCTCGGCGCGAATATCGTTCCCTTGTTTCGCCATTTCTCCCTTCAAGTTGACGAATTGACTCTGAAGATTCGTCACCATCTCTCTATTAGTCTTCATGAACGTCTCGACGTCTGGATTCAATGCCATTGGTTGATTGAGAGGTGGAGCTTGGTAAGCTTGACAATTTCCTTGAGTTGGGTATGGGTTTCTTTGGGATTGATATTGATTGTTAGCACGAGGTTGGGATTGGTTGTTTCGGTTATAGCTTTGTTGTTGGTTTTGGTTTGGAGGAGGGAAACCGGGTGGAGAAAGATAGTTGTTTGAACGATAACTTAGCAAGCTACGGTCTCCTTGAGGACGAGCTTGATAGCCTCTCGTGGGATAAGTACCGTATGCCGCGTTAACGTTTTCAGAAAACTGCCTTGGGTAGAAGGACAATCATTGTAAGAATGAGGACCACCACATGTGTCACAAGAAATAGCAACGGCTTTAGCTTGTTGAAAGTGGTTTGTGGCCATGGTCACGAAATCCTTGTGCATACCCGCGATTTGTCGGGTAAGTTCGGTTATCTCGGGATTGGAGGTAGTAGAAGAAACATTGACTCTCGAGTTAGATCTTGAGGATGCGGATGAATCCCAATTCTTGTGGTGAGTAGTCATGTTTTCAATCAACTCTCTACATTCCTCCGGTCTCCTTTTCATAAAAGTACCACCGGCGGCGGAGTTGATCGTGTCACGATCACGAAAAGTGAGACCATTGTAGAAAGTATCAATGCGAGTGACGGGGAGCATGTTGTGATTTGGACAGCGGTCGATCAAATCATTGTATCGTTCCCAAGCATCAAAGAGCGATTCATCATTGTCTTGCATGAATCCACTAATTTGGTTACGAAGGCTTGTGACCATGGATGGTGGGAAGTAGCGCGACAAAAAGCGTTGAGTCATGTCATTCCAAGTATGAATAGAATTCTTTGGGAGACGGTCAAACTATTTTTCGGCATGGTGAGAAAGCGAGTGGGGAAATAGTTGAAGGCGAAGGTCATCCATAGAAACACAGGGGGAGTTCATGCTTTGGGTGATAGTAATGAATTTGTCGAGGTGTTTGTTGGCATCATCATCCGGAATTCCGCGAAATGGGTTAGTTTGCACTTGTTGGATCATGTGATGCTTCATCGAAAACTCCTGAGCCGTGATGTGCATCGGCGCAATCGGGCCTCCGCGTCCGTTCATGGTGGGTTGACACAATTCCTCCATTGTTCGTAAATCAGGTAGGGGGACATTGTTGTTGTTGTTGTTATTGTTATTCAAATTGGGTAGAGGTGGGTTATTATTGTTGTTATGAACACCAGTCATATCTAAATCTTCACGAGTCTCGGGCTCAGAATGGTTTGAAGATCTAGTACGCATACACCTGCAGAAGAAAAATACACAGAGAGAATATCTATATAATGTTTTTGGTGCAAAACCTTTGGAAAAGAATTGCTTTTATTGATTTTTCAATGTTTTTGTATTTTTGAAGAATTTTATATTTTTTAGGGTTTTTGAAAATTTTTAAAGCAAGGAAAATAACGTTCAAAGAACGGATCCCAAAATTCAATGCGTCTCTCACTAGAAACCGTTAATCTTAACGAAAAGAGCTGGTAGCAGCGCCATTTAATACACGGCTTTTACACCAAGTATAAAATCTTATCGTCTGATCTTTTCGAATTGATTACCGGTTAAGAGTGCGACTCAATTGTCTTTTGGTGAACAAAATGATTTGGTTTGGTTTGATTATCTAATTTTTAAACTAAATGCAAGTAATTAAAGTTGTCGATGAGTAAAATGGGAATCTTAGAATTAAACTACAAATAAAAGTTTGCAAACTTGGAAACTAAAATGTAAATGATTTAAAACTAGAAAAGATGTTTAACATATACTAAGGCAAAAGGTGGGAAAAAGTAAAATTTGAAAACTTAGGAAAATAGAACAAAGACTAAAATGAATGCACTGGGATCGCACTCAGATCGCAACCATTCCATCGCAACTCCATCGTAACTTACCATCGTATCCTGATCGCAATGGGAATCGTACCCACCAATCGCACTCAATGCGATTACAACAAAAGAGACTGATCGTACTCACCAGTACGATGAGAGGAGCGATCGTACTACCAGATCGCAACCACGATCGCAATGAGTGATCGTGGTCCTTGATCGTGGTTCCGGATCGTAACAAACCGATCGCAATCAATGCTATCAAAGCAGGGAAGAGAAACCCGATCGCACCCCAGATCGTAATAAGTGATCGTGGGCGTGGATCGTACCAGGGAAAGAACCAAATCGCAGCTATGCAATCGTAATCAGATCGGGACCAAGAAAAACCCTCTTAAGATGGCAAAGGCGTCCAAAAGGGAAATAAGCTCAAACCAATAAGCAGTAACCAATAAGCATTTTTCAAACTTATAAAAGAGTAAATAAGCACAAATTCTAAAACTTTTGGAATCTAAAACATTCGAACTTCCAAAACGGATTTGAGAACAGTCAATCTTTTAGAAAAACTTAAAGAGTAAATAAGCCAAACAATCGAATAAGCTAATAAGCATGAAGAGCTTATAGCTTATACGTTCAAGAGCTTATGTATAAACAAAGAAGAATAATCCCTCAATCACGAAATCATCAAATCATACGCATGAAGAATGCAAATCGGATCAAGGATAAAGTAAATCAAGAAATGTAGAATGAGATTGAAGAACACAAAGCTTAAACTTAAACTTTTGATTAAAGAAACTCAAATACAAGGATTTATGAAAGCTTAAAAGAAAGGAAGAATGAAAAACTTAGTGAGAGAAAGTTGAGAACTTTCTCTCTCTAAAAACTAGAAAGAAAATTGAAAACTAAAACTAGCTAACCACCCTCCTAATGTGATTAGGAGGGTATTTATAGGGAAGTGGGAAGTGCATGTGTGGTGCTTCCTTCTTTCTTTTTCTTCTTGACTTGATTTAATTCATTTGTCTTTCTCGATGTCGTCTCGGGATTAGTTAAACTCGTCTTAACATTTCTTCATTTATTTAAACTCGAGTTCTTCGACTTCATTAAACTTCCGTCTTTAGACTTGTTCTTCGATAAATCTTCAGAATAGGTCTTGGACATCCGTCTTTTAAGCACTCTTGATCTTTTAACTTCGTCTTTTCTCATTTTCTTCGATAAAAGCCTGTGAAAGCCCGTGTTTTCTTCCTTTTTCATCTTTTGGTCCTAAAACACAATAAAAACACAAACCACGTATAATTCCGACTTTTACGACATAAAATACACGTTTTGGTCTTATTATTATTGGAAATAAGTGGTAAAAGGATAAGTGTTTTCACACTTATTAAAGACCAATTCTGAAGATTTATCGAAGAAAAAGTCAAAAGACGGAAGTTTACTTAAAGCCGAAGAACTCAAGTCTAATTTATTGAAGAATTACAAGACGAGTTCAAAGAAATCCCGAGACAAAGTCGTTAAAGTCAAAGAATTAAGAAGATTAACAAAGTATTAAGAAGAGCAAGGACTTGATGACGCTATTAAGGAAAGAAGAAAAAGGGAGGAAGCTTCCTAAGCACCTCCCTAATCTCCCCTATAAATAGATTAGACTAGATTCATTTTTCTCTTGTTGGATAGAGTGACACTAGTTCTTCCAATTTTAATTACCTTGTCATTTACTTTTCATGTCCATTTAAATACCTTGTCTTGCACCTTAAATACATTTAATTTCAAGTAAGTTTTCTTTTAATTCTTGTCAATCTTTATTTTAATTGTTCATCTCCTATCTACCTTTCTTTAATCTTTGATTTTTATGTTTATTGTTCATGTTCATGTTATGTTTTGTGTTTTTATTGATTAAAGTGGGTTTTGATTATTTTGATTAGTATTGTTAAATTGATTGTTTTGGATTGTTTGTTTATGATTAGTAGATGTTATTTGTTTAGTTTGATTTAATCTTGTGGTTGATTTAGTTTAGTTTTGATTAGATCCGTAGTTTTTTGCCTTTTCCTTGTTCTTCGCTTGTCTGCTTCTTTTTCCCAGGAAACATTCCGGACCAAGCCCAGGGTATTCCAAGTGAAGGTTGTTATTGAATATTCCGAGTCAAAGGCCTCCATCCGGAATAAGTGACATATCCCAGATCATGTCCACATTCAGGATCAACAGAACATTCCGGATCAACATAATATTCCGGATCAACAAGTTCATCCGGAATAATTTATTATTCCGGATCAAAGTGCTTTATTCGGAATATTAAAACATTCCGGATCAATGGTTTAGCCAAGGTGTTTCATCCGGAATATCCAATATTCCGGATCAAGGAAGATATTCCGGACAAGGAAGATATTCCGGATCAAGGAAGTTATTCCGGATCAAGCACAACATTCCGGATCAAGGACCAGTATTCCGAATCAAGACTTTATTCCGGATAAGTGACATATTCCGGATAAAGGATTTATTCCGGATCAAGGGTTTTGGTTAATATTCCGAGTGAAGAAGAACATTCCGAACGAAGGTGACATTCCGGATGAATGTTTATTCCGAACGAAGGATTATTCTGGATAAGCTGTGTTCAGGTTATTTTTAGTTTATGTTTTTGATTTTTAATTTCAAGCTTTATTTTTCCCGCCTTTTTCCTTAGTCGCACTTTAAGTTTATTTGCCTTAGATTTATTTTAGCCTTGCCTTAGTTTAAGTTTTAGTTGCGTATTAAGTTTGCCTTAGATAGATTTTAGTTTGCGTTATTTAAGTGCCTTTTAATTTTCGTCACGCTTTTAAATACTTGCCATTTACTTTAAATTAGATTTAGATTTATTTACCAGCCTTTTACTTTAAAGTTTTGCACATTTTATTTTAAAACAACCAAAAATATTTGTTTCACCAAAAACAATTGAGTCGTACTTTTAACCGGAAATCAATTCGTTAAGATACCGAGAAACGAACTTTTTCAACTAGTAAAATCCTTACATTACGACTCTTAAGACAATTATTAGTGAGAGGTACCAATCATTGAAGTTTGGGCCAGTAAGTTCAGGACGATCAAAGAATGCTTTGAACGCAGAACTTATAGTGCTATTGTCGGGTTGACCAATTTCTATAGAAATAAGTTCAAATATTAGTTTTTTCAATAACAAAAGACTTTCAAGAAAATAAAATTACCCTGGTATAAAAACCATATTCTTTTCCTTGAATCCTAGAACTATATTGACATAGATCCATTACATCAGTTGATCTGCTAGTAATGAATGTGCTCAACATAACGACTTATCGAACAATTCAATTGAAAAACAATTTTCAATTTCTAGATATTTAAGGGATTTACATTTCCAAAAAACGTTTTGCATTGTAAACATGTTTCATCCCTTCTGAATGCCTTATGTTTCCAGATCTCACTAAGTAACTTAATTGAGTCATATAATCTGAGTAACGTAAAACCATCATACGAATTCTCATTCTATGAAAGTTTTCTCTCCATTACAACATCACCCACAAATCTCATTTGATGACGTAGTAATTTCAAGTGTTCGTCAATTGGAGCATTCGACTTAAATTTTTAAAGGTATAATTTTGATATCAAAATCAATGTATGGAGAAGCATGCATACAACTCCATAGCATAAGTTTAATAAAACATTTAGTAAAATTTTTCACGAGACTAAATTTCTACATAAATTATGTTGAGGTATTGGTTAAACCATTAAAGAATTTACCCACAACTATTCACAACGTACTTTTTCTAGAACTCAGCTAAAGCACAAAGCAATACCCTTATTCATTGTGTTTCGGATGTGAATTTGCGATAAATTAACCTTAAGGTATAATTCATAAACACATAATAACAATTATATGTGCAATAAATAAATCAAATTGCCACATGCATACAATTTATTCAATAATCATCAAATCTTGGTTTTTATATTCATATAGAAGTCTTTCCTAATTCAAGATTTATTGAATCAAATAATCACGTAGCACATAAAATCATATAAACATATAATTTTACGATCCATGAAAACATGCATATTATCATGGATTCTCCCACAAATCTTAACAATTAAATCTCTATGGATCGTAACCATACATGACATAACAATTAATCATGCAATTTAATCAAAAATTATTACACATGTAATTTAGGGTTTCAAAACAATTCTTTTTTTATTAAAAAATCGGCCAAAACCCTAATTTAAAAAAAAACAAATCCCTAGTTTTAAAAAAACCTAAAAAACATGTAGTTTTAACTCAAAACAATTATTAGTTAAAAAATTTAGATTTTTGATAACTGTAACATCTTAAAACGGCTCTCGATGCTACTGACGGTTTATAAAGTTCATAACAATTACAAAAAACCCTAAACGAGATCAAAGCACACATAGCGGAAGCGATTTAACAAGATCATAATAATAACATAATTATAATTAATCAATTAGGGTTGCATACCTTTACATTAAAGCAAATCCATAAGACGAAGAATGAATCACCAATTAGGGTTTATAATGAACACCACCAAGATATAGTCTAAAGTAAGACTATATTACGATATTATACACATGTAATACAACGAGCTAACCTGATTCTAGCACGTGTAAACCGAGCTTCTACGCTTGTATAAAATCTACCCAGTAACCCTAGAGAGGTGCTAGGACTAGATTATAAGTAAAATAGATCAAACAAGAAAACCAACTGTTAGCCTCAAAATATTGAGTCAAACAAGAATGTTCGGTCATAGGTTTCTATTGTATTATTTATTAGAACGTTGTAATAGATAGTTTAATAGTTGTGGTTCACGGGCTTGGATTTAAACTAATTAAAGTCCAAAAGACAAGCCCGGCCCAATATATAGCCCATTAAAGCCCGCATGTGGGTGGACTATATATATTACCCTCCTAGCATGTTAGGATGGTGGATGGTCATTTGTAACAAATCTTTCTCTAATCTAATATTTACCAAGTTAATCACCTCATCTCTCTACTTTCTCTCACTACTTTCTCTCTCTAGGAATCCATCTCTTTTCATCTATTTTCTATCACTAATCATCTAAATAAAAAGGGACAACATTTGGTATCAATCGCCACGGGGTAGATTGTGTTTGGTTGTTTGGTTTGAATTTGATTCGGTTGATTTTTCCATATAAATCATCCCGAATTAAATTTTGTTTAGTATTTTCGGGCTAGAAATCTTGATATAAATCATTTATATCGATTTGGTAGGGATTTGGTTTGGTTTTTGTGGTAAAAATCGTAAGATTTTGAGGTGTTTGGATTCATTTTGTAGTTACGGTTACTGTACTGTATCAAGATCTTTCCGAAAAAAGTTTTCAGAAAAGGGTTAATTATTCCGAAAATACAGATTTTCGGATAAGGGTTTATTTTTCTGAAAAGTGTTTATTCCGAAAAAGTCCAATTCTCTGAAAAAGCATTTATTCCGAAGATCCACATTTTTCTGAAAACATCATTTTTCTGAAAACATCATTTTTCTGAAAACATCATTTCTCTGAAAACATCGTTTTCCTGAAAACTTCAATATTCCGAAAAGCTTGTTTTTCTGAAAACATCATTATTCCGAAGAAAGACATTTCTCTGAAAACATCATTTTCCGAAGTTTTTTTTCTCTGAAAAAGTGATTATTCCGAAGATTATTCCGAAGAAGATATTATTCCGAAGATTATTCCGAAAAAGTGATTATTCCGAAGATTATTCCGAAGAAGTGATTATTCCGAAGATTATTCCGAAGAAGTTATTATTCCGAAGATTATTCCGAAGAAGTGATTATTCCGAAGATCCTCAAAACTCTGAAAACATCCATTATTCCGAAAATGTCAGTTATTCTGAAAATGTCTGATGGTATTTTTGACTGAAGCATTTTTAGACTTAGCCACTATCTAGACTAGGTTCGGAACATCGTTTCAAAAAAAAAAAAAATTAGACTTGGCGGGAAAACCATTTTAAAATTTATTTTTTCCTAGACCATTTTTAGGCCATTTATGCTTCAATTTCAAATTTTGGCAATGCGAAAAAATTTTCGACCAAAAATTCAAATTCTCGGACCAAAATCAAATTTTTAGGCCATTTTTAGGTTTTATTTTTGTCAAAATTTTTCACTTTTCAAAATTTTTCCCTGTTAGTTTTTGGCTATTTCGGACTTGATTTCAAAATTTGGTAAGACAAAATTTTGAGTTTACCGTTTTGTCGGACTGTGGAATTTATTGTCGGACTGAGAAAAAATCGGAATTTTCGGAATTTAAACCACAACCCAATCACAACACATCTACTTAAGATCCATTTTCACTTCATCAACTGAGAAAACATCATCATGGAAACGAGCAATGCGTGTTCAGACAAAGAAGAACGAGAGATGCAACTACAAGAACAAGTCCTTAAACAACGTTGTATGCAAGCTTTCAGTGATCTTAAAACGAATCTAAAACGTCTGGAAAGAGAGACCTTCTCGTACAATCCTTTGTATATGCGTGCTTTTCATTCCTTTTTCGGAAATGATCATCGCACGTTCACTTATGACTTAAGAGACCACTTGAAGAATCTTGAGAATGAATTAGTCAACAAAAACCTTCATGAGACAAATTCCAAGAATGTCTTCAAAATACTTAGAACACCGTTTCAACCATTCTTTGCTTCACAGCTATTCAAGAATCCTAATTTTGAGTCAGAAGTTCGAGATGCAAATCAACACTTCAAAGACTACACTACAATGGAAGCAAAATCATTCAGAGATTTGATATTTGGAAACATGGAATCAATTGAGAGGCTTTTGGATGAACGCCTACTTCATGCAAAAGACATGATCAAGAAGATGAATGACAAAAGGCTGAAAATGCAAGAGTGCACGGTTGCAAAGATTCATGTAATGGATATGAGTCCAGTTTCAACTGTAAGTAACGAGACAATATCGAGTAATGCAACTGACAGCTGCAGAACAGGGAAAACAACGCATGGTGAGTAGAATGATCATAACAGCTCTGGGAAAGACAACAGAAGCTCTGACAAACAACACATCGACTTTGAGAATGTCATCAGCAATACACCTTCCTATGATAATGGTCCTGTTTACGATTCTGAGCCATTGGAAGAGGTACACAATGCCGAATTTAATGTGTTTGCCAATGCCAATACGCATGAGCATAGTGATCAAACAACAAACCTTATTGACACATGTATGACAGAAAAAGTTGAGAGCAATACCACACCCAATTCATCAGACATGTGCAATAATGATTTTGAGGATGATCAACATGCAAATGAGTATGATGATGAGGAGCGTGTCGCGCTTGCTAATTTAATTGCTAGTTTACAAAAAGATGTCAATGAAACTAGAAAGAGTCAAAATCAATTAAAGAAGGCAAACGCAGCACTCACTCAAAACTTTGAAGAATGCAAGGCCGCTCTAATTAAATCTAATGAGACCCTTGAAAATAATAGGGCTGAGCTTCTTCAAAAGACAAAAGAGCTTGAGGGGTACAAGGGTAGTGCGTTAAAAAGTCAAAAGGACGATTTTGAAAACAAATATAATACAACTCTTGAGTTATTAGCCAAAGAGAAGCGGCAATATAATGTTTTCTTAATGGATGAACGTCAAAAAACGTACCTTGCCAGTACCAAAGTTAATGAACTTGAACAAAAGCTCTCTATGACCACTACAGATTCTGCTAAAATTCTTGAGGATAAGAAACAAGAGGTAGATGTGTTAAAACAAGACTTCAAAAGTAGATATGATAAAGAAACTAAAAAAAGTAACGAAACTACAAGAACAAGTCGAATTTTTGAAGAAAGTTGTTTATAAAACGCATGATTCTATTCAATCCGTAAGAATGCTAGCACCTCCGTCGATGTTTAAGGGTCAAGCTAGCTTTGCAAGTCCTGAGTACCTTGCCAAAGCTCAAGTTGCGAACCCGTGTCTTTATCTTGATGAGACTGAAAGGACCGATCTTGATTGCATGTCTGTAAGTGCTGATAGTGAAGAGACTGCCCTTTGGGATGATGATAGTCAACCACTTGTCAATAAGGAGTTTGTGAAACCATATAATTATGCTTATGAGAATAGTCTTTATGGTCCTTTCAACAAACAAACTCAGAAAACTCGTGAGGAAGTGTTTCTAGAATGCAAACAAAAGAGAATTCAATGGAAGAAAGCATTTGCCCCTAAGAAATCTAATGTTTACAAATACATAAACTACCTCCCTCTAGATGAATCTAAAAGCAAGAGTAGGCAAACATTAGGTATTCTTAAACACCACATAGATAATGTTAAATCTATTGTTGAAAGAGACTGGGCAAAACGTGAAAATGTTGAGTGGACACGTCCGATTCCTCAAGATAATACCTTGCTTGTGAAAGAACTCTTAATTCCTAACACGACGTTGATTAAACAAACTGTTCTTCAACTTGAGGAGTTCATTCAGACTGAAATGTATGATGATTTAAAATATGTTGAATCTCTTGAGAAACACATTGATGATCTTCAAATGGAGAAGTCTGATTTTTCAGATGAATATGATTTACTCTTGCAAGAATGCGTTTCTAAAGATGTTATGTGTGCTTATTTTACATCTTGTGCTGATATTGATGAATATTCTGATGTTGCATGCAAATATCTTGATAAGATCAAAGAATGTGAACGTCTTGAAATTGAGCTTTCGAAACGTAAAGAAAATGTTGATAAAAAGGCTTTTGAGTTACTTCAACACAAAACTGATTTCCTTCAAAAACATTGTCATTCTCTTGAACTTGCTTTGCAAAAAGACGTTGGTAGTTTTCCACATGATAATAAATTGCAAGAAAAACTTTCCCAAACGTTTCGAGAAATGAATGAACAGAATTTGGAAATTAAAGGGTTTAAAGCTCAGTTACAAGACAGGGAAAGAGCGATAGCAGAGTTGCAGAAACTCGTTGCTAAGATGGGTGGGAATGTTGTGTTGTAACACCCCCAAATTTACACAATTCAATACAGCGGGAGACTCGTTGGGTTACGGGATAGCACATTACTCACATCATAGACAACGCTTAAAAATCGCGTCGTTTAATAATAAAGCATTTCCATTCATAAATATCAAAGTTACATAGGTCCCAAGTCATTGTGTTTCATACAGGTTTTACAAGGCATTTGAATGGAAATTATTATTTAAGTGCGGGCCATGAATTCTTGTTGTCTTCCCGAAAATTACCTTCAAGTACCTGAGATAAAACATGTTAAAAGAAAAGGTCAGCGATAACGCCGAGTGAATTCATAGAGTTTAATAAAATCCATCAATATAACATCGGTATAAAATTATTACCGAAAATCATTTCGTACAAATATTTGTATTAGGGCATAAAATAGCCAAAGTCATTTTATACAAATCTTTATCAAAAATCGTAATATAGGCTTTTGCCTTCAAAATCATTATACGAGCCATTGTCGTAAAAACATCATACAATACGTTTTATAACGTTGTATAGATTAAATAAAAACCGTTATATGAATATGGTTATATAAAACCAAAACACGAACATAATATCAATAATAAGACCCTGCATTGCTAGTCAGGCAATTCATTGTAATTCAGTGCGTATAGCAGTATTTCGTTATTTGGATTATTATAAGCCGCATGACATTGTTACCTTACTACAACAAACAACGGGTAGCTAGCCCGAAACTCAATTTTCCCATCTAAATTAGCGTGTCGTCACAATAATCACGCTTGCGTAAATCTTCTCATACATAAATTCTCTTACCAATCAATGTGGCACGACGGGGATCAACCGTCAAGGCGCGAACTAGGGTGATCGTCCCCAAATAGTAATATTATATGCATAAGCGTCTACCAAATCCCGGTAGTTCACAATTCATGCTAATGGGACTTTTAGTGACATAACCTAACTTGAATAATCCATTTCCTTTCATCTATCGGGTCATAAAATCATTCATCGGGTCATACAATCATTCGGGTCCAAATCAATAAACACATAATTCGGACAACTAGTGTCCTATTTCATAAAAACTAACATGTTATCTCCCTCGCGGGTTTATAAAATATTTCATAAAAACATCTAAAAGAGTGCGAGGCTATGAACTCACATTGATGTGGGAAAGTGGGTTATCGGCAATTCGGATGTACGGTACGTGCTTCAATCACGGAAACCTAGACAAATAATACTCGTCTTAGACTCATGTCCAATGACTTTATAAAAATAAAATTTATGTATACATATGATGATTTTATATATATGATGATCAAGTGGGTTTATATATTCTCATTTACTTATTTTAGTGTTATGTGTTGGAAATTTTCAAGACTAGTTATACTAGTTCAATCTTGTTTACAGTTTGAAGCCCAATGGGCCTATTACAAGCCCAATACTATTCATTAGCCCAATTATACTTTTATTATCAGTATTATACTTTACATGTTGGGCCCAAATGGGTTAAGCCCAATAAGTAATTTTTATAAGTGTTTAACTTATTTAGTTAAATTATTAGTCCAAATATGCTAACTTAGCTCGTTAATGTCCATTTGTCGTATAGTTCGGGTTTTATCGGTTTTTACTAGTATTAGGTACTTATATATCAGTATATGACTTTTAAAAACTTTACATTATACGGGTTTGATCGTCTAAGTTTTAATTGGCGAAAAACGTTAATTTTACGGTAATAGCCGAAAAAGTCGTAAAAATCATGTTTATAGTTTTTATCCATATAAATCTTATTCAACTACCATTTTATAAAATTTCCATTTATTTAACCTTATACATATTTATATAAATGAAATTTATAAGTTAGTGGGTTTTTATTTCACATTTTATATTATATTAGTTTGAGTGCTTACATAATACTATTAAACATTAATTCTTCAAAATCTGATTTTTAGTTTCATGTTCACTAAAACAGCCATATCTAGAGTTCTATATGGAGATATAAGCCCAAATTTTTATGTCATAAACTACATGATATGTGATCCATTTAACTCTTCTATGGCTACTGTTGAATCAGCCTCTAAGTAATTTATAAAATTCGTTCAAAACAGTGTACTCAGATTTGCACTCTAAACTTATTTTGATCATATCTCACTCATTTTTATGATTCCATTGCATGGCCAACTCCCACATGTGTACAAGACATATTACTTACTTTATATCCATTAATCTATGCCGTTTTATCAGTTCATCATATGGTTATTTACTGTTTTTATACAGCCTACTAATTTAAGCAAGATTAACCACTTTTACATATAGTTTTTCATCTTTTTACCCATGTTTATCAACACCAAATCCCCACACAATATTTGTATCATCATATATTCATCATATACATATAAAATAGGAAAGAAAATACATGATTACATAATCAAAATAACAAGAGGATGGGAAGAACAATCTTTATACCACCATGATGATGTAGGTTGTGATCAAGACATGGATTTTGATCACACAACTTGTGACAATATCATCTTCAAGTACACCAATCTTCAAGAACTCCTTGTGGAAAATCAGCCCTAAGACTCCATAGAAACTCGTCTTTGGATGTTATAATCACCTCCAATCTTCAAGGCTTCAAAAGGACATCTTTTTGTGTGAGATTAACATAGGATTCATGGATGAATTTTGATCAATGGTGGTGGTTTAAGGGTGAAGTGGGACGGCATCTAGAGGGAGATGAGAGAAAGATGAAGTTGTTTTGCATGTATGAAATGGAAGTAATAGTTTAGCTAGTGGTTTTGTGGGAAGAGTAGCTTCAAAGTGAAGCTAATGTTACACGTGTTAGCTAAGTTGGTGTAAGGATGCCACATCTTTGATGTGGTGTCCTCCTTTGGGCCGTCCCTTTGTACTGGGGTGGCATAAACTAGTTTTGTCTCATCCCGCTAATTTACGGGTATTCCTCGATTCTAGTTTCCTCGATTTGCGTGCCCTCGGGTCGTTTTACGAAAAACGTTTTTATAAATTATGAATCAACGGCACAAAACGAATCTAATAAAAATTGTCTCATCAAAAACGGAGTTCGAAAACGTAAATACGTAATCCTAAGGTTTCCGGTTTAGTCGTAAAGGACGTTAAATTAAAATCGTAAGTCCTAATCTCTTCTCGTAAATTTGTGTGTTTATGAACCAACACAAATTTAAAATCTCAAAATAATATTCACGGACAAATTTATTTTCTGAAATATCGGACTGTCACCAAAGACGGTGTATGTAAACGTAAGCACGTAACGTTGAATCCTCCGGTTTAGATGTAGTCGATGCTACTTCAAGACGTAAATCCAAATTTCTTCCCAAAAATAAGTGAGTTCATAATATAACATTAAAAATAATGTTTTTAAATAATACTTGAGAATAAAATATCAACCATAAATTGACGGATTGTCACAGTATTTACCCCTAAATAGGATCTTTGTCCTCAAAGATCATCTTATCTTACTACTCGCTTCTTATAGAGTTAAATCCATGTGGGTATTTCCTCCACATTCGGTCTTTTCTCACAAGTGTAATTAATTACAATACGCGAGTTTCATCAAACATAACTACGGGAATAAGATCAGGCTTAATGTTGACTTACTTTCTCTATCCATGATGTTCACGGGTTTTTGATGAATGCAACTTTTCGCCGATCTAAACTTTACTAAGAAACAATCAAATTTTCACTTGATAGACATTTTATCAAGTTCGATATACAAAACATAATTCACGTAGCTCTTGAAGTCCTAGGGTAGATCCAGCTTATATGCCTTTAAACCAATCTTTTACATCATCTCATTGGTCCCATACAACGGGGACTTATATCCCATGATCTTCCAGATCATCAATTCATTTTTCCATGGTTAAAATTTTTGGCATAACTTCGCTACCCATCTGGCACTTCAAGATCTACATTTTATATTCACATAACCTCCTGCCTACTACTGGCAGTCAATAATCAGATCCTAATTTCAACAATCATTTCAGGTCTCGCGGGTCGAGTATTTTGTAAGGTTAGGTTCGCCATCATAGGAAACCTTAATACTAAAAGACATGTCCAACTCACAATGGGTGTATGTCGGGTGTCTTCATCCTAACTCCTGCTTACAGATGCTCTAATATATATCCTAACAAGATTCGATCTCGATAATAACACGATAATTATCAATGATAATCTTTCTAAAGGAAAGCGATTATACAGTTTATTACCAAAGGTCAATCATTCAAGCATAAAACAACACTTATAGTATTTTGTATCGTTACGTTACCTCGTCCCTTCGATTGAGGTGGTAAACAGTACTCTCATCAAGATTCGCTCTCAATGACTTCTGAGCAAATCTCTAGAAATTCGATGCGAAGCGAGGTTCTTGATAGAGATGATCGATACGGCACACTGTGTTTTCACAACTCCTTTAAATACAAAAGGGTCAATTCCTTCATCGAGAATCTATCATTAACATGAATGATATTAGCAGATTTGGTCAGTCTGTCGACGATGACCCAAATCGAATCAAATTCAGATGATGACCTTTGCAATAGTTAGACGTTTACTAATGTATGAGGCGATGTCTGCCTTCATAATTTTCCATCAGTACAACTTCTTCAGATAAAGATACTTTAGATCAAGATTGACGTAAATAGAATACTTAAACTTATAAGATTACAACATAACTATATCTCACAATCCTCCATATTTAGACAATCACAAGTAGCCTTTTTAAAACATTTAACGCCATTGGCTTCTCAATTCTAATGGTTCATATTAGCCGCGAACCCCTGTTGGAAACTCACTTTATGTGACGACATTTAAGAATTCCCGTTAGTTATCATTGTCACGCACATTTAGACTAGACTAGGCTCTTTGTAAAGTGCGTGACTATATATACCCCTCCTTAGCTTCCAAGGAGGGGTGTTGATTGTATTTTGTTCATTTGAGGAACACACACACTTTTACTCTCAACCTCTCTTTCTCTCTCTCTAAGCCAACAATGGCTTCCACCACCACTTACCACCACATTAGACCACCGGATCTCATTTAGCTTTTCTACATTTGGCATCAGAGCCTCGGTTCTATCCTTGGATCGAGTTTATTTAGGCGATTTTGGTGGTCTATATCATTTCTTGTGTCTCGTTTATATTGTTTCTGTCCATTATCACAAAATTTTTTTTGGGTCACGTCATTTTATTCAGTCCATTTGTCCAAACAGTAGCAGGTCTTTGGGGTCTTATCATATTTTTGTGTCACGGTTATCATAATTTTCATGGTCAAATTCATACAATTTTGGTCAAACTTTCTGGGTTCATCTTATGCAGTTAGAAAAGGACATGTCTGCAGTTCCATCTTTTTAGGGTCACTCAAAACCCTTTTCAGATTGGGTTTTCAGATTGGTTATTCAGATTGGCCTTTTCAGATTGGGTTTCAGTTTAAACTTTCAGATTGGGTTTCATATTGCCTTTTCAGATTGGGTTTCAGATTTCCTTTCCGATTGTTCTTTTGGATTGGTCATTCCGATTGGGGAGCTCGTTTGATTCCGATGAGACATACCAAAATATTCCGATGACACACACTTAAACATTCCGATTGGATTGTTTTTCACATTCCGATTGGATTGTTTTTGTTAAAGACTTGTGAACAAAACTGTGACTTAAAACCAATTTCAACCCAACCGAGTCAACTCGGTAATTACCGAGTTGACTCAGATCACTCACTGAGTCGCCATAACTCCTCATTGACTCAGTCAACCCAACTGAGTTTAACTCACTGACTCGACCAACTCATTCCATCCTTTTATCACCTCAACTTCACAATCTAACCTATACCCATCGTCTCCTATCCCCATTCCAACCTAAGACTCGGACTAAATAACTCATCTAGACTCAAACAGTAACTCAAATTAAGATCTCAGATTCGTTGTCGTGTTTAACCTTTTGAGATCTTTATAGATCTATTTACACGAAAACAACTCTCATACATCACAGATCTGATGTTTGGTTTATACCACATCTAATATACGAATTAAATGAAGGATTTATAACATTTATTGTCATAATCAATTCATTCATTCGTTTCAACTCAAAATCGATATGCAATCAGTACCAATTCATTTGTTTGATATTCGAATAAAAATAATGACTTATAACAATTGTGTTAAAATCATCATTTTTTTTCGGTATGATGCATAAAACATTAATCGAATCACATGCAACAAATTAAACACCTACCCGAGATCCAACCACTAATATTTTAGCTTCATTCGCTTGAACATATTCGTGGGTTGGTAGACATCTTAATGTATTTGTGATAGATATTAAAACTTGATCATCATTAGATGAATCAAATTGTAATTCGAGATGGTTGATTGATATTTGGAGATTCGTATTATTTGTGGCTGTAGATTAAGAGATGAGATTGAGATAAGGAGTATCAGTTTTAGTTGAGAGATGTGATGATGATAAGAAACAAATGGAGAGATGGGGGGCGGAGGTTGCTAAGGGTGTAAGGATTAGGTTTCTGATGTGGGTGATAAAGATGAGACGGAGTAATCTATGTCTGGGGGACGGAGAGAGAAAAGGTGAGGAGATGAGTTAGGTAAGAGAGTTTTGGGGCGGAAGTAACTATGTGAATGTTTTTAGGGTTTGACACAATTTATCTAAGTTATGATGTGTTTTAACCGGGTAATGGATTTTGATGGGCCAAGTTTTACATTCCAATTGATTGGGCCTTGGACACTCCATTTCGGTTAAACATTGGTTATGTGTAATTAAGTTGGGCCGTGAGTCTTCAAACCATATATACACAAAAATGTTTGTTTCAAATTTATTCATTTTGAATAAACATTTTGTGTATTATGATGAATTTGGACATTATCAGGACTAAAAGTGTCGAGATATCGTTAAGGAGAATAGATGCTCAAACAAGCAAATTCCTTTTTTGAATTTGTAGTTTTTTTGTCGCATTTGTGGTTCTTTAGTTCTTTCTTGACACTGATGGGCTGACGAGAAATGAGACGCGACAAAATCAAGTGACAAATGTGACAAGAATTTATTTTGACGATACCAAGAAAGAATGGGCGATTTTTTAGTGGCTACAGATTTTGTTTGATCGGGTATTAATTACGTGATGTTGAAGACGGATTTTTCGAAGGCGTGTATTTATTTTATCTTTGACTAGATAACTTGCTCGTGCTTAATCCTAGAATGAAGACTTGGTTATCTGGTTTCCGGGTTCGGGGTGGATGGTTGATGACTCGGATAACTATCACTTAAAGGGGTTACATTGTTGTACTCAGTGTCACGCGCTTAGTCGACGTGGATAATTTCAAGAGGTGTTGTGCTTATAGACTTCTTCAGTGATGCATTGAGTACTTAGAGATTTCTCCACCGTTCTTCATTCAACAATAGTGCAAGCTTAAGTCACAAGATCGAAGGATTTTTATTCAGCTTCACGTTTGACGTATCTGGTTCATTCTTTCAGTGGTCACTTCAAATTGCTTTCATGTGGTATGGTAAAGGTGGCCATGGAGAGTTTATGAGAAGAGATTTTCGATCAACAGCTGATTCTCACAAAATATATAATTCAGCTTATTTATTATTCTCACGAGATTTCAGGTTCATGTGCGTACAATTTATTGATGGTTCCGAGTTTCGAAACCATCAAGGGGGAAGAAGAAGACACATTGAACGCACAACGAGTACACGTGATGAACTTCATACCTTCTTTTGATTTGAAGATATTCCGGGATGACCTTTGTCATAGCCGCAGAGAAAATCAGTGTTTTAACTCGTGTCGTTATCAATCAATCTCCAAACGGTACACTACTGATTCGAGGTTTAATTGTTTGATTGTTGCAATTAAACATCATCATTATCCTATATGCATTCCCGGGACTTAATTGACTCTGGTGCATCTCCGGAAGAAGACGTGTGCATTTCCGGGACTTAATTGACTCTGGTGTTACGATGTCAACTTCATGAATGGGATAAAGTGTCCACTTCAGTATTTGAGCTTCATAATTGGGATTGATTTACCTTCTTCAACTATGTGGGAGAAGAAGTGTCATGATTCTTTCTGGTATGCATAACTTGAACTCTCAGGGGGAAGAAAAATTCAGAAGAATTATTCAAGCGTGAGAAGAAAAGTTGTTGATCTACTTGGGGGAAGCTATTTAAAAGCTTCTACGTCAAGTTTACGTGGCATGAATTAGGGGGAAGCTAATTCAGAAGCTTCTCCTTAACCAGAAGTGTATGGGTTACTTAGCTCGTGCCGTTACAGTATTTCTTCTACAAGTTACCTTAAAGATGAGTCGTTTTGAAGATGAAGGCCTCAGAAGACTTCATCAGCATTGGATGCTTCAAGAAAGCTCTTGTTCTTAATTATTTTGTACTTGTTAGAAAGAATATTGTAAGGAATTCTACACGTCGTCCCATGGGGGAAGATTGTTGGAAACTCACTTTATGTGACGACATTTAAGAATTCCCGTTAGTTATCATAGTCACGCACATTTAGACTAGACTAGGCTCTTTGTAAAGTGCGTGACTATATATACCCCTCCTTAGCTTCCAAGGAGGGGTGTTGATTGTATTTTGTTCATTTGAGGAACACACACACTTTTACTCTCAACCTCTCTTTCTCTCTCTCTAAGCCAACAATGGCTTCCACCACCACTTACCACCACATTAGACCACCGGATCTCATTTAGCTTTTCTACAACCCCTTTTATTATCTATATTATCCTTTTTACAAACATCGTCTATTTTTATATTCGACAATTTATTTTGCACAGTCATTATTAAGAAATACATCCTATATGGTTCTTTATCCTTTCTATATAATATGTCAGTAATTACGTTCACTTTCCTAGATGGAATAAATATCATGACCGTATTTATTCGAAAATTCTTTCTTCACATTTTCTATGTCTTAGTTCTATCTCAACTATTGTTTTTATCAGTTTTGCTCAATCCGACGTTTAAAGCGTCAATAAATAATTCAAGTAATTGAATAATAAATATTTAATTTTATGAAACGTAAACGTAAAAAGTTTTAAATTTTCTTGGTTCGTCCAATTATAGGAAAATGTTCAAAAGAATAATTTTGAATTTAATTAGCACGATTTTTGTTGATTTACTGAAAATAATTAGTAAGATCCGTAAATGTTCGAAAAACCTTCGTTTATTCTTTGGTAAAAATTTTCTTAGTTGAAATGCAAAAATTGTCGTTTCAAATTTTAAGTCATGGTTTAACGGTTTCCTCAATCCCTCTTAGGTTGTCTTGAGGTATACACAAACATTTACCCCTGAACAGGAGTTTAGTTAAATGATTTGTGTATAAGAGAATAATCCCTTTAAAAATCCTTAGTTAAAACATTTGTCAAAACATATTTCCATTTTCTTTTTGGTAAAACCCAAAGCCTTAATGGTTCCAATTTTTGAAGAGTCAATATATTCCATTTTCTATTAATCGCACGGTCAAATAATGTAAAGGGTTAAGTCTTTCATCACATGTTAATTATTCAAGGTACAGGTTTTCATTGTTCGGCCAAATCAGGGCAATCTATAAATAATTATTAACTCATTCTTATTCTTATAAATAAACAAATGGTCCTTAATGATCACAAGCATGAATTTATCAAATTACAGCCTACACACGTGATTCACCAAATTTAAGAATACTACATGTGCATTGTCAATCCAAACGACATAACATGAAACTCATAATGTTCATTACAAGTTCTGGATGTAGTGATTGGAATAGATAATCTTCTTCGCGGACGCGAAGTTGATGATAACCATGCCGTGGATCAAATTCCTGAACATACGCTAGAACCTTGTAAATGATTGAACGAATCTATTATCTTGGGTAGTGGATATCGATTTCGATCGTCAATTTACTTCGTTCGCAGTAATCAACAAATATAAGGTATGATAACACCATAGCTCTTCATAATGACGATCTCGGTAGAATAAAAGCTTTCTCCGACAACTCTCTCAGTTGTACGGTAATTCCTTTAATTCAGATGGTGCTGACGTACAGTGCACATGCCACAGGTGCAGCACCGGGAATATAATCAATACCAATTTCAACTTGCCTTAATGGCGAAAGTCTAGGTAATTCACCAACAAATACCTTCTAAAGTTTCAGATAACAGAAACATCTTTTAATAAATTGATATTAGGTTCTTTCTAGATTATAATATCTATGACTAATTCACAACCATTCACGGTATAATTTCAAGTCTAAATGCAGGATATGGCCATGCATCAAGAATTATTTAGATCACTTTTGATAATCAACATCTTATCTTTTAGGGGAATTCTACTCGAGTTCCCATTAATTAAGACAATGTCGTCATGTCATAATCAATCAATCCATTCTACTGGCATTACCAACTTTTTAGTTTCATTACCGTCGATAAGATGTGAACTTCTCAAAAGACTAATAATAACTCATAATCCTTCACAAATTTAAAGATATATGGAAACACAACTACCATTAAAAGAGTAGGGTCAACGCATAATCTACGCGAGAGAATTTCAACTCAGATACAGACGAAAACATTTAATGAATATGAATATATCCCATGTTTTCATAATTTGAGTACGCATTCGAAAGCTCCTCGGATCGTTACCATGTCATTCAAATGAAATCAAATCAAAAGAAATGATAGGAATGTCGATACATCCAGTCGGGTATCAACACTCGGTAATCATATACGTTTCCTAAGAATGTCACTACGGGAGAATTGGACAAGAAAGAGAATATCAATTGTCAATTAAGACAATATCCACAGATGAGTAAATTCGGCTCAGAAGAATAAATAGTACGGGCACATATGTAGGTGTCCCTATCAATATGTCCCTATTTTTCACTTCTTGCAGATCTCATAAAATTTAATCTTTCACGGCTTCAAAGAAAATTTAGTGTGTATTAATAATTTCATGGTGACTACTAATCAGCCTTGCATGGTCCTTTCTAAATTGTATGTAGGCGCGCAACTATATACAATTTTAAGATTAACGATGCAATACTCAGTTCGTCAAAACTTTGTCATCATGTTTATAATAAAAACATTTTCATGCTTAATTCTTAAATAAGAATCAAAAATAAATTTACAAAGATTTTCTTTGTTATGAAAACAATTAAGTTTTCCAAGGTGTTCTATAAACAACTTCATTTCGATAACGGTTATTTATAAGTCTCACTTTAAATAAGCCACATGGTGATGAAAATTCAGTTTTTCTCAAGGAATACTGTTTTAACTTATAAAACAATGAGTGATCTTCAAAAGAGTGATGAAGAGTTGTTCACCAATAACTAACTACAATATCATAGGAAATGAGCTTAGCTAAATAATCATGAGGTTCATGACCTCGATGGCACTCAAAAAGAATAATCCACAACGTAACTCAAATCGAGATTAGTACTTGTTCAACGGTTGCATCACTAATGCGAACATTAGGAATAAGCAAGAAAGATAGATAACATCGATACATGTAGGATTTAGAAATCAAAGGTAGTCTTTTCATTAATCACAAACGAGTCAAAATTGTACCGTAACACATTATGTGTCACTATGTCATACAATTCCAAGAACTCATCCTACCAACTGATGTCTCAGTTAAGTTAGGGATTTTTAAAAGATACCACAATGAATACTAATCTACAAGAGTCATGGGGGTTCCACCTGTTCCGGAAGATCCATCGGTCCCAATTCAGAAGAAGATTTCTTCAATTTATTTATTGGACACTGGACATCCTCGTTAGTGGACAATGGCCTAGGAACAACCCTTAACACAAACTAACAATCATTTAAAACCTTATAATTCAATCACAGGACTTAATGACTTCCTCTTAATAATCTCATATTCCATATAAGTTAAATTTTACTTTTATTCAAGTTTCAGCCAAATCATACTCAATTCGATATTCTACCTCATTCTCCAACACTTTCAACTTTATTCTTCAACCTTAATAGGGCAATAAAAGCTCGATATGAACAACACTTAGTTTCCAATCCTATAGCTCTTACAACAATAGTTATCAAATGAGTCACTAGTATGAAATGACTCGATCATTCAATTAGACTTCTCGAAAAGGTACTAGTGGCATGAGGCTTTTGGATAATGGTTCCAATGACAGCCTCAAGTGCAACACTCACCCTTTCGATTTCAATTTAAGAATTGGGTGACAACGGATCATATGAAATCTTTCTAGGTGGTAACGTTTTTTCAAACTCCACTCTATAAGGAAAGATCATCATGACATCGATATCAGATTTAATCTCGCCAATTCTTCTTTAATATCACAATCAACTAATATCAACATTTCTACAAATATCAACCATTTGTTGCGATCATAAATATCCACAACTTGGGTTAGATCAAGAATAGCTAGAATTCTTACGAGAATAGCTTCGATTAATTTACTAGGGGATTTAGGGTTCCTTGTTTAACACCCCCAAATTTACACGCAGCGGAATACATCTTTGGGTGCTAAACAATGATACAACAACACATAATTTATAAAGAACGAATCGAAAAGAGACGTTTTAGATTTATCGTTCCTAAAACATTTGTCAGAGTAGCGTAGTCCCAAGTAATCGTTACCAAAAGATAAGTTAAAACAACATATTGGTTTGTTTCGAAAATGGAACGATAAATAAATCAAAGAGTTTGAACAACAAAAGCAGTGCACAACTTCATTCCCCGTGACCTCCAAGTTTCCACTTCCTGATTACCTGAAATACATGTGAGTAAAACGATCAGCAAAAATGCTGAGTGAATCTATAGGTTTATGAAATCAATTTGAACACAAGCAAAGATTATAAGTTTGTGGCATGCTTATAAGCATCAAATAATAATTTGCATCAACAATGATAATTGTATATAGCATAAATTGCAATAAGCTCATGGAACCGAGCCCTTAGACACTCCCATATCAGTCTAATAAGACGAGAGATTTATTAATTGTCGGTTACCTTTAGATTATTGGTACATTGCCGTATACCTGACTTCTCAATACAATATGCTCAAACAGTGTGGAGGTCGGGCCTAAGCTTCTATGACAAGTCCACAAAAATTGAACCGGGGCGGCTTCCCCCATAGATCTATTAATTGTACTAGCGGTTAACCCATCATAGGTTAATTAACGGTCCATAATTGAGGTTTTAACAAAGGCAATCACTTAATGCAATTTAAAGGCAACCACGGGTCCATTCATAGAGGGACAAAACATACCATAAAAATCTTGTGTTCTAAGTTTATAAAAACATGTATTCCCCCTCGCGGGTTTAAAATCATTTAATAACTAGTATAAAGCGAGGCTATAGACTCACCTTAGCCAATAGTGGTAATGAGACGATCGTCGACGATAGATGATGCCTTTCAAACACGAGAACCGCAACCTATCAAATGAGGTGCGTTCATTAATAATAGACTCGAGAAATAACCCATACATAAGAATATAAAACTCGACTCATAAAGTCACGATAAAATCGAGAGAAAACGATACATGTGATACTATTACACTCTCCTGTATATTCATTTTATTATTCTACGCCTTTAATAAAAATCTGTCGGAACATACTGAATGTCCAAGCCATTTTCCGATACTTAGACATATCAACTTTTTATGATACTACTCAGAGAACTCACTTACTATATGTAGAAAGTCCTCCCAAGAGCCCATTAAACGATTTTACTTCTAAAGTTCCCTGCCCGACTCATCTTTGAATCAGAAAATCCGGACAGTTTAGCGACCTTGACTTACGAAACCATTTTGACCATTCTAAACAACTCCATTTGTAAAACCGCCACTTGACTCTAAAAATAGACTCAAAATACTAAACTTGGAGCCTGAGAACAGCCCTTGAATCATTTTGAAACTCATTTTATAGTCCCCGAGATTCGATCCAAATATCGACAAAAATTTTCGGATTGTGTCGACACTCGTCTCCCGGTACACGAAAATCAAACTAGTGTATCTTCCACCTTGTTTGGAGTTGGAAGGCCTACTTTATATCAAATCGAAGCTAACGAAATTCTCTACGACATAATCCCATAATAACAACCTATATTCAGACTTGAGATTTCCGAAAATTACCTCAAACCAACTGTCCAAAATTGACATTTAAAATCTCTTACAAAATCATGTTTTTGATCAATTCCAGCAACTTTTGTCATCAACCTAAGCCCCTAATATCATCCTAAACCATTCCTAACACTTGTATCATCATCAAAATCAAAAACCCAAAAATTAAAAATCAACTTTTTAACAAAAACATAGCATGAAAATCTTTTGATCATCACTACTAACACATGCATACAACAAATTTGGATCAAACATAACCAACTTTTCTTGAAAAATTTATATGGTTGCATGTATGAAAATTTTATACCAAATTGTAGCCCTTTGAAAATCTAGGATGGGACTTTGCTTGATTTTGGAAGATTCAATGTTGAAAATCAAAATTTTGGAGGTCTTATGGTGTTGAGGGTGTATGGCCAAAAAGGAAAAGGAGGAGGAAGGAAGAAGTTTTTGTTAAATGAATTTTTTTGATTAAAAATTTTTATATGTAGTAGTGGAAGATTTATTTATTAGTAGGGTAAGGGTATAATTTGCAATTAGTGAATAGTTTTGGACTAAAATGTAATAAAATAGTTTAAAAGGGTAGAAAATGTAAATTGTAAATTTTGAAATATTTACGAGACTCGGGTTTCGTAAAAATACTTTTTAAATGTTTAAACGCACACGAAAAATAATAATATAACGACTCGATACGTAATTGAAATGATATCGTCGAAAGTATTAAATATCGAAACTATCGATAATAAAATATAAAATTTTTGGCATCCGTCGGTATCGCGATCACTAGTAGTCCTCGTTGCTCGTCAAAATATTAAAATATAATATTTAATATCGGTTTCAACTTAAACCGTTAAACATAATAATATTTAACATTATAAAATACTTCAAAATAATTGAAAATAGAATTAAATTATGACCTTTTTTTTACGGGTTTTACATCCTCACCACCTTAAGGGAGCGACGTCCCGGCGCTCAACTCGCCTCATACTCGAGTTGTTCACTACCAGGAAGGATGAGGGCATTCTTTATAAAGAAGTCCTTACGTTCCCACGTGAACTCGATCCACGATCTCCAATGGTTCTTTTACAAAACGCAACTTTTCGTCAAGTTGTATCTCACCAAAAAGAAATAAATAAATCCTTATCCACAAGTCACCCGTCAAGCTCGACACATGAAAATTTTATGAATCACACGAAGCTCATTCGAAGACAAGAACAAATAACATGATATTCGGGTAAGTCCATTAAAAGGAAAGTTGCAAATTAAAGGATATCCATCAGCCGGATAGCCATGGACACACATCAAAAGAACTAAGAAGAAAAACATTTTCGTCATTGGAGGGTGCTCACATGCGGGTCCCTACTCAAAAGATAATACAAAGACACCATCTCACTTTCGCCAACGCGCATTAAAGTCTCAATAAACATCGTCGTTGAAAGTCAAAAAGATATTACATAATATATGTTCTACATGATCGGACGTCATCGGATGATGCCGTCTCAAGTTCTCACAACTTACAATCATTTGACTAGATCACACACCATATAAGTACTAAAAATAAAAGGTCGAACAATAACATCAAGTATAGATTTCCATCGTTAATCATCGAGAAAACCTTGAACGAACCCTTGATAATAACCACTTGTTCACAAGAGTCTTTCCACTTGCGGTGTCGGCTTCAACATACTCCTCGAGGTTGCAACGAATTTATTAACTCCATTCATTAAGAGATTTGGTCTTTAATCATTCCATAAGTACACACATAAATCCTGGTGACACTTATCGTTTCTTCTTATACACTGCTTCCTAAGATTCATTTTAAACTCAGAATAAAATAGTGATCTTCAATAAGAGGAATAGAACGAGATAAAAATGAATTCAATAAACGCATAAACGGACAAGATGTGGTAAAATGATTTAAGGTTGACGATCGACGAGGGATCTCGACTCACGTAACCGTAAAACTTAATAATTCACAATACTAGAAAAATGAGAGCGAAGAATGAATTAAATATTAACATTAAAGTAACATTTGTCACAATCATCCATCCCGGTTTTGGTATTACCTTAAAACGCAATTGAGGTACTTTCTTGATAAAGATGATATATCAAAATAGGAGTTAAATAACTTCATAATTTATTTTGGTTGTCTTAAGAAACTTTGAAAGAAAGAAATGAATTTATTAATTAAACTCGTATTGATGGTTACAATTAGAAAATATAATTTCCAAATTAAATCATTATTAGAAATATAAATTAAACCGGTAATTTTTTTACATTAAAAGTAAAGTATGATAAGTCAATTAGTTCAAAAGGTAGAACAAAAATTTATTTTTTTAAACATTAGATAGTTATACAGAATATGATGTAATAATTTGACCTTTTACTTGTGATGGTTATTTCGATAAATGAAAATCGTTGGAAAAAAATATATAAAAGTTCCATGAAAATTTTATAATACTTTGTAGAAATACATAAAGGTGTTTATTATTTCAAGATAAACATGGGATATATTCGGGTTTCGAAATGTGACAAGATAACAAACGAATACGAATGGAAATAATGGTTAACAATCAGTACGAAATCCACGGTACAAAAGAGAACGAAGCAAATGTCGTATGAATTCTTAAAGAGAATAATAAAATAAAGGCGTCGATGGTAAGACGATAAGAAATAATAGATTAAACAAGTTGTCAATTTTGTTAGTGCGGTTGATGGTTCACCAATATCAGCTCGTTAACTTAGCGGTGGTCGTTACACGATCGGAAATAAGATCCATACAAAAATTTTAATCAAAGAAAATTCCTAATAATCACTTGTAATTAAAACAAATCAAATGAACGATGTTAGTGTTTAAAGAGATAAGTCAAAGCACGGTTCACAAGAGTGGATTTCGAGTCAAACGAGAGTGACGGACATCATCCCGGATATACGGAAATCACTCTAATGATAATTCATTATTCACGTGCGGAGACATTCCAAAGATCTACCCAGTCGCATAAAGAAGATTGGACGAGACGGAAGGATAAAACATTGAGACTTTCAAGTCATTTATCAACAGTCGGTAATTAGACGAACGGTCAAAAGAAATCAGTTATAAGACAAAATGAAGTAACAAGTGGAAAAACAATCATCGAGTAAAAACGTACTTAAAATCACATAATTCGTTTAACGAAAGGTAAGAAAACATATGCGGATGCATAGAAATTGCGTTACTTGCATAAAATATAAAGGTTTTCAAAACTTCTTTTCATTTTATTTTATTCTATTATGAATACAAGTAAAAAGTTGATTATTATCAAAAAAATTTATGGTGACTACTATTCAGCCTAGCATGGCTCCTTCTAGATTAGACATAGGTGATCAGGCCATGTATAATTTAGGAATAGCAATGCAATGCTCAGTTTCGTCAAAAAGTATTACGTTTCTTATGTTTATATATAAACCATGCCATTTGTAAAATGGAATTTTAAAAATAGTTTATAAATTTATAGGATACAAGTAATTTGTGAGATACTTAATAAGCAACTTTTAATCTTACGAAAAGTATTTTATAAGACCAAAGTAGAAATAATTGGTGAAAGTAATCGTAAAACAATATCAGATTTATTTATAATATGACATTATGACAACGTATAAGGTAGTCAAAGTTTTGCAAAAAGTGGCAAATAGTAGCTCATAAAACAACCAATGAAATCTTCACGAATTAATAAGGTTTCAAAAGGTTATAAGGTTTAGATGGAAACGCCATGAGACACGCGATAAAAATATCGACGAAGAATATGAAGACAAAACTTCAAAACTCAACCCAAATCAGTGGAAGGTTAAAAGAAAATAAAAATAAAATAACATCGAATGACAAATGAGTCATATATATGAAAAGAATAAAACAATCCAAATGTGTACTCATCGTAAGCTACGATACATACATGCTTTTAAGAAAATATATTATTCGTTTTCAATTTACACCATTAATCTTGTAATTGCTAATCCTGTAATGTTTCTATTTTTAATCATTTTCACATGCAACTAGTATTAGTTAGTTGTAAAATAATATTTGTTAAAATTTTACGATCTCAAATGAACTCAAAACTTCTTAGAAACGTTTAAAACTCATGTTCTGAATTTTCTATCAGATTTAACTTTTAAATATGAGCCGATTAATTGACCCGATAAACGACATCTCCAAGACTCAGAGTCTAAAGCATTTTGATGCAAAACGATATTTCAGACGACTTTCTAGTTTTACCCGAGACCTGAAAACCAATGTAAAATGACCAAAATACCCCTGCAAGTTCTGTGCAGGTTTGACTATTTTATTTTAAAAACGCAGGTTTTACTTTTATGTTTTGACCTTTATATTGCCCCAGCAGTTTCTCCATTAAATATATTTTTCGACACTTCCTAACGGCTCAAAATATATATACACACATGTCTTGTGGATTTTACAACAACGAAAAATAATTCTCATAGTGAGCATCAAATAAAAATATAGCATAATGAATGACGTCCATAATTTAGATCTCAAGGTGCAAAGTAGGCAAATCTCCTTGGTGCCACGATTGTCCAAAAACACAAAACATAACAAGAAAAGAATGGAACATTAACATGCTACACTCCGGGAGCGAGAAGGTTAATGAAAAACAAATGATACAATTTTATATAAGTAAAATCGTATTCCAATTCTAGCGCCATAATCTAGACGATGATTTATAAAATGACGATGACGTTACCGAGATATAAGTGAACAATACACTTCGGAGTCGATACATATAAATGTCAATAAATAGCGGATAGTCTATTCCAAGGACACATTGAGCTACACAATGGTCTAGAAATTACGTTTCAAGACGTCTAAACACAAACAGTCGGAAGACGATTTGGATATCTATATAGATATCTATCTCAAAGGGTTAATCAATAAAAGTAACGCGCGCAGATGGAGGTATGTAAGGTCATAATATAAAATTTGCAATAAAAGCAATTTAAATACTTCAAAAATAAATACAGAAATATCTTGAAAATTCAATGTATTTATTTAAGTTAATCATTAATAAATGATAATCTTTTATCGAAAAGTTTAACGACATAATTATATATCGATAAAAGGGATCCTAGATATAAATATATATCCGTAAATGGATCATAGTATTTATTTATAATTACTTGGCAATAAGGTATACGTAATAACGTATACTAAAATTGTAATCTCAGAAGTAGCTTGAACCTGAAGTCACGCGAAATCATGTGCACCGACTCTTTGAAAAATAAAACCGACAGTTATAGTTTAGGTTTTTAGAAAAAGACCTAGTTCTCTATAACTCATGGCTCTGGTACCAATCTTTAACTCCCCCAAATTTACACGCAGCGGAATACATCTTTGGGTGCTAAACAATGATACAACAACACATAATTTATAAAGAACGACTCGAAAAGAGACGTTTTAGATTTATCGTTCCTAAAACATTTGTCAGAGTAGCGTAGTCCCAAGTAATCGTTACCAAAAGATAAGTTAAAACAACATATTGGTTTGTTTTGAAAATGGAACGGTAAATAAATCAAAGAGTTTGAACAACAAAAGCAGTGCACAACTTCATTCCCCGTGACCTCCAAGCTTCCACTTCCTGATTACCTGAAATACATGTGAGTAAAACGATCAGCAAAAATGCCGAGTGAATCTATAGGTTTATGAAATCAATTTGAACACAAGCAAAGATTATAAGTTTTTGGCATGCTTATAAGCATCAAATAATAATTTGCATCAACAATGATAATTGTATATAGCATAAATTGCAATAAGCTCATGAAACCGAGCCCTTAGACACTCCCATATCAGTCTGATAAGACGAGAGATTTATTAATTGTCGGTTACCTCTAGATTATTGGTACATTGCCGTTTACCTGACTTCTCAATACAATATGCTCAAACAGTGTGGAGGTCGAGCCTAAGCTTCTATGACAAGTCCACAAAAACTGAACCGGGGCGGCTTCTACCATAGATCTATTAATTATACTAGTGGTTAACCCATCATAGGTTAATTAACGGTCCATAATTGAGGTTTTAACAAAGGCAATCACTTAATGCAATTTAAAGGCAACCACGGGTCCATTCATAGAGGGAGAAAGCATACCATAAAAATCTTGTGTTCTAAGTTTATAAAAACATGTATTCCCCCTCGCGGGTTTAAAATCATTTAATAACTATTATAAAGCGAGGCTATAGACTCACCTTAGCCAATAGTGGTAATGAGACGATCGCCGACGATAGATGATGCCTTTCAAACACGAGAACCGCAAAGTATCAAATGAGGTGCGTTCATTAATAATAGACTCGAGAAATAACCCATACATAAGAATATAAAACTCGACTCATAAAGTCACGATAAAATCGAGAGAAAATGATACAAGTGATACTATTACACTCTCCTGTATATTCATTTTATTATTCTACGCCTTTAATAAAAATCTGCCAGAACATACCGAATGTCCAAGCCGTTTTCCCATACTTAGACATATCAACTTTTTATGATACTACTCCGAGAACTCACTTACTATATGTAGAAAGTCCTCCCAAGAGCCCATTAAAAGATTTTACTTCTAAAGTTCCCTGCCCGACTCATCTTTGAATCACAAAATCCGGACAGTTTAGCGACCTTGACTTACGAAACCATTTTGACCATTCTAAACAACTCCATTTGTAAAACCGCCACTTGAATCTAAAAATAGACTCAAAATACTAAACTTGGAGCCTGAGAACATACCTTGAATCATTTTGAAACTCATTTTATAGTCCCCGAGATTCGATCCAAATATCGACAACAATTTTCGGATTGTGTCGACACTCGTCTCCCGATACACGAAAATCAAACTAGTGTATCTTCCACCTCGTTTGGAGTTGGAAGGCCTACTTTATATCAAATCGAAGCTAACGAAATTCTCTACGCCATAATCCCATAATAACAACCTATATTCAGACTTAAGATTTCCGAAAATGACCTCAAACCTACTGCCCAAAATATACATTTAAAATCTCTTACAAAATCATGTTTTTGATCAATTCCAACAACTTTTGTCATCAACCTAAGCCCCTAATATCATCCTAAACCATTCCTAACACTTGTATCATCATCAAAATCAAAAACCCAAAAATTAAAAATCAACTTTTTAACAAAAACATAGCATGAAAATCTTTTGATCATCACTACTAACACATGCATACAACAAATTTGGATCAAACATAACCAACTTTTCTTGAAAAATTTATATGGTTTCATGTATGAAAATTTTATACCAAATTGTAGCCCTTTGAAAATCTAGGATGGGACTTTGCTTGATTTTGGAAGATTCAATGTTGAAAATCAAAATTTTGGAGGTCTTATGGTGTTGAGGGTGTATGGCTAAAAAGGAAAAGGAGGAGGAAGGAAGAAGTTTTTGTTAAATGAATTTTTTTGATTAAAAATTTTATATGTAGTAGTGGAAGATTTATTTATTAGTAGGGTAAGGGTATAATTTGCAATTAGTGAATAGTTTTGGACTAAAATGTAATAAAATAGTTTAAAAGGGTAGAAAATGTAAATTGTAAATTTAGAAATATTTACGAGACTCGGGTTTCGTAAAAATACTTTTTAAAAGTTTAAACGCACACGAAAAATAATAATATAACGACTCGATACGTAATTGAAACGATATCGTCGAAAGTATTAAATATCGAAACTATCGATAATAAAATATAAAATTTTTGGCATCCGTCGGTACCCGCGATCACTAGTAGTCCTCGTTGCTCGTCAAAATATTAAAATATAATATTTAATATCGGTTTCAACTTAAACCGTTAAACATAATAATATTTAACGTTATAAAATACTTCAAAATAATTGAAAATAGAATTAAATTATGACATTTTTTTTACGGGTTTTACACCTTGTGACAATCTACGTCGTATAAATACCTCGTATAAATATCAAAAAAATCATCAAACAATCATGTAATAAAATTACATCATATATATATATATATATATATATATATATATAATCCAAGTTATATATATATATATATTAAAATAACACTTCTCAGTCTGGCCTTGTCGGTAACTCGGGAATTCTTCGGCACCGTTATAGTCAAAAGATTTTTAGACATTTTTAGAAAAATGTTTATAGTTAAAAGATTTTGAAATGTTTTATTCAAAACCTTGGTTTTAAAAATCTTTCGTTCTCTATAACGAGAGCTCTGGTACCAAACTGTAACACCCCCAAATTTACACAATTCAATACAGCGGAAGACTCGTTGTTGTTACGGGATAGCACATTACTCACATCATAGACAACGCTTAAAAATCGCGTCATTTAATAATAAAGCATTTCCATTCATAAATATCAAAGTTACATAGGTCCCAAGTCATTGTATTTTATACAGGTTTTACAAAGCATTTGAATGGAAATTATTATTTAAGTGCGGGCTGTGAATTCTTGTTGTCTTCCTGAGAATTACCTTCAAGTACCTGAGATAAAACATGATAAAAGAAAAGGTCAGCGATAACGCCGAGTGAATTCATAGAGTTTAATAAAATCCATCAATATAACATCTGTATAAAATTATTACCGAAAATCATTTCGTACAAATCTTTGTATTAGGCCATAAAATAGCCAAAGTCATTTTATACAAATCTTTATCAAAAATCGTAATATAGGCTTTTGCCTTCAAAATCATTATACGAGCCATTGTCGTAAAAACATCATACAATACGTTTTATAACGTTGTATAGATTAAATAAAAACCGTTATATGAATATGGTTATATAAAACCAAAACACGAACATAACATCAATAATAAGACCCTGTATTGCTAGTCAGGCAATTCATTGTAATTCAATGCGTATAGCAGTATTTCGTTATTTGGATTATTATAAGCCGCATGACATTGTTACCTTACTACAACAAACAACGGGTAGCTAGACAGAAACTCAATTTGCCCATCTAAATTAGCGTGTCGTCACAATAATCACGCTTGTTTAAATCTTCTCATACATAAATTCGCTTACCAGTCAATGTGGCACGACGGGGATCAACCGTCAAGGCGCGAACTGGGGTGATCGTCCCCAAATAGTACTATTATATGCATAAGCGTCTACCAAATCCCGGTAGTTCACAATTCATGCTAAAGGGACTTTTAGTGACATAACCTAACTTTAATAATCCATTTCCTTTCATCTATCAGGTCATAAAATCATTCATCGGGTCATACAATCATTCGGGTCCAAATCAATAAACAAACAATTGGGACAACTAGTGTCCTATTTCATAAAAACTAACATGTTATCTCCCTCGCGGGTTTATAAAATATTTCATAAAAACATTTAAAAGATTGCGAGGCTATGAACTCACGTTGATGTGGGAAAGCGGGTTATCGGCAATTCGGATGTACGGTACGTGCTTCAATCACGGAAACCTAGACAAATAATACTCGTCTTAGACTCATGTCCAATGACTTTATAAAAATAACAATTATGTATACATATGATGATTTTATATATATGATGATCAAGTGGGTTTATATATTCTCATTTACTTATTTTAGTCTTACATGTTGGAAATTTTCAAGACTAGTTATACTAGTTCAATCTTGTTTATATTTTGAAGCCCAATGGGCCTATTACAAGCCCAATAATATTCATTAGCCCAATTATACTTTCATTATCAGTATTATACTTTACATGTTGGGCCCAAATGGGTTAAGCCCAATAAGTAATTTTTTATAAGTGTTTAACTTATTTAGTTAATTATTAGTCCAAATATGCTAACTTAGCTTGTTAATGTCCGTATGTCGTATAGTTCGGGTTTTATCGGTTTTTACTTGTATTAGGTACTTATATATCAGTATATGACTTTTAAAAACTTCACATTAGACGGGTTTGATCGTCTAAGTTTTAATTGGCGAAAAACGTTAATTTTACGGTAATAGCCGAAAAAGTCGTAAAAATCATGTTTATAGTTTTTATCCATATAAATCTTATTCAACTACCATTTTTATAAAGTGTCCATTTATTTAACCTTATACTTATTTATATAACTGAAATTTATAAGTTAGTGGGTTTTTAATTCACATTTTATACTATATTAGTTTGAGTGCTTATATAATACTATTAAAATTAATTCTTCAAAATCTGATTTTTAGTTTCATGTTCACCAAAACAGCCATATCTAGAGTTCTATATGGATATAGAAGCCCAAATTTTTATGGCATAGACTACATGATATGTGCTCCATTTAACTCTCCTATGGCTACTGTTGAATCAGCCTCTAAGTATTTTATAAAATTCGTCCAAAACAGTGTACTCAGATTTGCACTCTAAACTTGTTTTGATCATATCTCACTCATTTTTATGATTCTATTGCATGGCCAACTCCCACATGTGTACAAGACATCTATACTACTTTATAAAGGATTTAAGCCCTTCTAAAAATAGTAGTCTTAAAAAATTAAGCCTTGTACATTTCTTTTTTAGGAATGATTAGTCTTTTGCTAATTCAAAGTCTTAAAAACATCCATACAAAATACATCAATGCATTTTTCAAATTCAATGTAACATATACAATTATAAATGACGGTTCATTAATATCATTTACAACTCATTATATAGAAATTAATACAGTTTTCAAATTACAAAACGGCCCATTTATATCACCATTTGAAACGGTTTTTCTCCTTTCTTTACTCCCTCCAACCATTCATTTTTCACACAGAATAAAAAGAGCCACAAACGGCCAAGCCTAAACCATATATAATTTCTCTAAAAACACAAAAAAATGGTGGTGTTTTTGGACCGTCCAAACAAAATCGTCAAGCTCTGCCACTGCTGGTATACTATACACAAATTATATTTTTTTCATCATATGATAAATATCTTTTTTATTGCCAACTTTATAAGAGTAGAACTGCAGAAACCATATATTCTTATATTTGTATGGATAGTAGTATCGGTCGAAGTGAATTTCAATAAGCTCAAGCTTTCAAACAAAGTGTTGATGTTGGAGCTATAATTGTAACTGAAATTGATGGGCATGCATAAGGAGGCGGAACCCTTAGCGCGTAAGTATCGATGTTGGTACAAATCATTCCCCTTGAAAACAATAGTCAGGAAAAATATTTGCTCGCCACGAAATTAGTCACCGGGTACCCGTCGCGGCATTGCGCGGGTACCCGTCTAGTGTTACTTAATGTATATCCATTAATCTATGCCATTTTATCAGTTCATCATATGGTTATTTACTGTTTTATACAGCCTACTAATTTAAGCAAGATTAACCACTTTTACATATAGTTTTTCATCTTTTTACCCATGTTTATCAACACCAAATCCCCACACAATATTTTTATCATCATATATTCATCATATACATATACAATATGAAAGAAAATAGATGATTACATAACAAAATAACAAGAGGATGGGAAGAACAATCTTTATACCACCATGATGATGTAGGTTGTGATCAAGACATGGATTTTGATCACACAACTTGTGATAAACCAATATCATCTTCAAGTCCACCAATCTTCAAGAACTCCTTGTGGAAAGTCAGCACTAAGACTCCATAGAAACTCCTCTTTAGATGTTATAATCACCTCCAATCTTCAAGGCTTCAAAAGGACATCTTTTTGTGTGAGATTAACATAGGATTCATGGATGAATTTTGATCAATGGTGGTGGTTTAAGGGTGAAGTGGGACGACATCTAGAGGGAGATGAGAGAAAGATGAAGTTGTTTTGCATGTATGAAATGGAAGGAATAGTTTAGCTAGTGGTTTTGTGGGAAGAGTAGCTTCAAAGTGAAGCTAATGTTACAAGTGTTAGCTAAGTTGGTGTAAGGATGCCACATCTTTGATGTGGTGTCCTCCTTTGGGCCGTCCCTTTGTAGTGGGGTGGGATAAACTAGTTTTGTCCCATCCCGCTAATTTACGGGTATTCCTTGATTCTAGTTTCCTCGATTTGCGTGCCCTCGGGTCGTTTTACGAAAAACGTTTTTATAAATTATGAATCAACGGCACAAAACGAATCTAATAAAAATTGTCTCATAAAAAACGGAGTTCGAAAACGTAACTACGTAATCCTAAGGTTTCCGGGTTAGTCGTAAAGGACGTTAAATTAAAATTGTAAGTCCTAATCTCTTCTCGTAAATTTGTGAGTTTATGAACCAACACAAATTTAAAATCTCAAAATAATATTCACGGACAAATTTATTTTCTGAAATGTCGGATTGTCACCAAAGATGGTGTATGTAAACGTAAGCACGTAACGTTGAATCCTCCGGTTTAGATGTAGTCGATGCTACTTCAAGACGTAAATCCAAATTTCTTCCCAAAAATAAGTGAGTTCATAATATAACATTAAAAATAATGTTTTTAAATAATACTTGAGAATAAAATATCAACCATAAATTGACGGATTGTCACATGTGGAACCTAAAGTTATGAAACCCGTTGTTCGACAACCCAATGCCTACAAGGATCCAAAGCCTTCTATCTTAGGAAAACCGACTCCGTTCTCAAATTCTTCTCATATGAAATCTAGGTTACCCCCTAAGACTGATGTGCAACCAAGTGTTCCAAAACCATCCATATCACCCTATGTTCCTCCATTTAGAAAGCATACTGTTGCTAAACCCAACCATGTGAATGCACCTAGCACCTCTAGGACTCCTCCAAAACGTGTGACATTCACGTCCACAAAGGAATCTATAGGTTCAAATGACCTCATTCATACCCACAACCTTGAGGATGCGAAACAAAAAGGGAAGATTTAGAAAGACAAACCTGTGTATGAAAAACCTAGTTCACCTAATCCCGCTAGAGTTCCACACACTCCTAATGGTAGTCAACCAAAACCTAGGATCCCTCTTCAGCAATCTAGGAATTGGAAACCATCCATGAATAGTCGTGTTTCAAACACTACGCCTGAACGATTTGGAAAACAAAGGAATACAAGTACTTTCGTGAATCCCAAATTCCTTGTATGTCCCACTTGCAAAAAGGGCATTCACAATGGAAATCATGACCATTGCATTTTGCAATACCTCTATGAGGTCAAATCTCGTTCCTTTGAACGGAGATCGAATACAGAATCCCATAAGACAACAAGGAGATACAAACCCGTCGCAAAGAAAAGCAACAACAACAAATCTGAAACATGGATTAAAAAAGGACTTAGTCTCTCTCCAAAGAAGTCTTCCGTTGTGCAAGAGAAAACTACTCCTAAATCTAGTCTTCAGTGGAAACCAACGGGTCGGATCTTTACGGAAGTTGGTCTTAAGTGGATTCCAATAGAGAAGAGTGATGACACCTGCACCACCACTAATGCTACTGTTCTACACGCTGAAAAGGAATTTGTTACTCCTAATTCTAGTATTTGTGCAAACTCTTCTTCTATGATTGCAGGTACCTCAGCGGATTCTGAACCCACTTCTCCTTCTTCAAAGGGTTCCAATTTTGTACATTCAATATCACCTTCTTCTGTTGCACAAAAGTCTATTTTAGATTATTTTCGAAAAACTTGAGAAAACATAAAAATATAATAAAATGGAAATATCCATAGAAAAACAAAATAAAAAATGGAAAAACTTTCAAAATACCAAAAATATTCGTTTCGACATGTCTTTCAGTATCGATAATATGGACGTACCTAGAAATGTCGTTCAATAACGACACGGGTGTGTACATAAAGCTCGAATGAAAGTTGTAAATATTTTTCAAAACATGTCATTTCAATGATTTACAATTACCTCAGATTGTGACTCGTACTTCAAAGAAAGGAAAGTTGATCACGATGATTACTTATCCTCAACAACAGGAAACTTAAATTTCTCGCTCATGAGCTATCGATAAAAACATTCCAAAGTTTTTAAACTCATGTAAATGACTTATAGTTAAATGTCAGACTGTAACTCGAACTTCAAATAAAGGAAAGTGTATCTTTAAAGATAACTTATCCTAACAAACGGGTAGAGCAATCTATCTTGGGTTGAGCTTGTCACAAAACATTCAACGTTTTGAGCTCAACACAACGGCTTGTAATCACTTTCAGATTGCAACCCGGATCTAAATTCACGGGGGAGTGTACGCTTTTGTGCTCTTACCCTTAGCAAAAGAAGTTAAATATTCTTACACTTGAGTGGATTCGTCAAGACATTCAAAGTTTATGAACTCAAGTTTATGCTTTAGAAAAACCTTTTCGACAAAAAGAATTGCTTTTTCAAAAAGCGTTGAACACAATTTTTTCAAGAATTTCTCAATGATATTCAAAATCGTTCAAAAATTGTGTGTTCAACAACTCCTAACCTCAAAAGTTTAATGTGGATCAAATCCTCGTAATGACAAATCCATTGGATCAATTTTTGAGGGGGAGCGTTCCAAAATCATGCTAAGTTTGACACATCTTTCTCCCGAAGATTTTCAAGACTATTTTTCAAAATATATTTTAATCAAATTTGGTATCTCTAATATCAAAAGATTTTAGATATTAGAGACAGGGGGAGAAAATGTGATTAAAATGTGATCTAAAGACTCAAGCACTCATGGTTACGATCAAAAACCCTCAACATCTTTAATTCACGGCGTTATTTGTGTAAAAAGGGTGGTTAGGTTTAAGTCCTATGATCCAACCAGAACCGGAGGGATCTTCCCAGGGACAATCCAATAGATTATTAGAAGTCCTTAGGAAAGATGGGGTAGAATGTGAACGCAGCTGAATGCCGACTAAGTAATGATGATATCACTGGAACAATCACAACAAAGTGCTATTAATGATGTCTTGGTAAGAATTGAAGGGATTGAAGAATGAAAAAGAAATGTAAGGATAAAGGGTGTAAAGAAAGAAGCCCTCCATACAACTTAGGCAGAAACCGGGTCAACTGATCATGAAGACAAACTCATCATGGACCCAGTGATGTGAAGCACAACCCTTTCCTAGCTACTCAGGCATCTTTCAAAAGAAGTTTGTTTTATTGTCACGGAGATCAACACGACTTCTATTGACTTTCTCACTCCGAGATAGTTAATATTGAATAGGTGGCATCTGCTGCAGCCTCCGACCACTACAAGTGCACAAATCGAGTCTAGAGCCAAGAGATCAATCAAATCTCGTTAGGACACACGGGTGAAGATCAAGAGAGTCCTACGCTATATTCTTGTGATATTGCGAGAACACTCAGAGTGATACTACTTAGTATTCACAATGATGAGTGGAAATCCTTCCAATGTTAACATCAAACAGCACTGCGGTAGGTCATATGCAAGATTCTTTATGAATTGAACATATGTAAAACTAAAAAGCAACAGTGGTTTGATTCTGAATTGACTCAAACTCGTTTCAGGTTTCTATGCAATATCTTTATGGTCTTGCCAGAACATTCAGAGTGATATTCATTAATATTTAAAGTGACGAATGGAAATCCTTCTAGCGTCAACATCAAACACGGTAGGTGACTTGTGAGATTCTTGTGAATCAAACTTGTGTCAACTGGAAAGCAACAATGGTAAGATTCTTATGAATCAAACTTGTTCTAGGAATTTGAATTGACGACTTTAATCAAGCGGATATTTATCCAATTGATTCATTCTTTATGTTCGCAGTCTTGCTTTGAGACGGTCGAGTAAAGAGAACGGCTAGTACTGCCGCGAAACCCTGTCAAGGAGATTCTTAATTGAATCTACCTAATCACAGGTACAGTATTTAATATCGTATAACGGTCTTCACTGACCGGAGGTAAAACGCTACCGATTTAGGACGAATGTCAAAGCCATTCAGTCTGTGTCTATGTTTTGTCTCGAGAAGGTGGCGTCATGGTGTACTCAGCAAAGTCAAAGGTTCAAAAAGCACATATTCATGCCCAGAGACTTATTCAACAATTAGGAGTGTGAGCATGTGGATAAAGACAAAAGATCACAAGATGGCAAAGACAAGTCAAGAATGATTTGAAGATCTCAAGATAAAAGACTAAGTCGAAAGACAATGACAAAGGCTCAAAGATCACAGCATGAAGGAACAAAAACTACTGTTACACGTTCAAGACTCATTTATGACGAAATTCATAAATCTCCATTGGACTCCAAATATCAAAGAGGAATGACCTCACATTGGGGGAGATTGTTAGCCTCAAAATATTGAGTCAAACAAGAATGTTCGGTCATAGGTTTCTATTGTATTATTTATTAGAACGTTGTTATAGATAGTTTAATATTCGTGGTTCACGGGCTTGGAGTTAAACTAATTAAAGTCCAAAAGACAAGCCCGGCCGAATATATAGCCTATTAAAGCCCGCATGTGAGTGGACTATATATATTACCCTCCTAGCATGTTAGGAGGGTAGATGGTCATTTGTAACAAATCTTTCTCTAATCTAATATTCACCAAGTTAATCACCTCTTCTCTCTACTTTCTCTCACTACTTTCTCTCTCTAGGAATCCATCTCTTTTCATCTATTTTCTATCACTAATCATCTAAATAATAAGGGACAACACCAACTAAAATACCCTTTGTGGGTATGTCTTACGATCGCAAAGAGAGAGGAGAGGAGAGATTTATGTGTGTGAATTATGAGGTGAGGGGTTGTTTATATAGGCTTAATTCTTGTAACCTAAAATAAATAAAAGGAAATTTTTTTCCTTCCCCTTCCCTTACTCCATTACCGACAGCAAACACCCCCTCATGGGGTGTTCCAGAATCTTCGAACCTTCTTTCTATTTATCTTACTTACTATAATTTATTTAATGCTCGTTAATACTTAACTCTTAATTATTTAACGATCGTTAAAGTTACATCTCGGCTTAATTTAATAAATACATAAATATATATATTTATTAAATAAATCTATAAATACAATAAATATATTCATTGAATAAATTAACTCTTTACATATTGAGTGTAATCCCATAATCTCGAGTTCGATCCTATCACACGACTATTAAATATAAGTCCATAAACTTTCACATAGATGTATGGGAATCTATGAGACCAATGGTGATTAGTAAGGCGGGTAGCTTTGTTTTGGTACATAGATGTATGGGCGTCTATGGGACCAATGGTGATTGGTAAGGAAGGTAGCCATGGTTGGTTTGGAACTGTATGGTTTTGTACATCGTCTCTTTGGAGGCAAGATATATCGACGGGGATATGGGTTCATCTTCCACGGTGCAGTGGGAATGATCCGGATAGTGTGTTGTGCATCGTCCTTTTGGTTTGGGGCAGTATACCTCTTGAACGGGGTATAGGGTGCTTTATGATTTGTAGATGTGATTGGTATAGGGTGCCTTGTGATTTGTAGACGTGACTGGTATAATGTACTTTGTGATTTATGGACGTGATTGGTATAGTGTGCTTTATGATTTGTAGACGTGATTGGTATAGTGTGCTTTGTGATTTGTAGACGTGGTTGGTACTGATTTGAGTTTTATTTGTAGTTGCATTTAACATGATAATCACAATATGGTCCATTGTTTTGACTTGTTTTCTATGACTTACTTACAGCGGTGCGTCAATGTTTTCTTATGTTGTTTTTGATAGATTAAACCTATTTTCTCGCCAACTTTATGTTGATAGATTTTAGTATCATTTTCAGGTGAGGTTGTTGTGAAGGATAAGGTTAGAAGTGGGTAGAGTCTAGAAGCTGCTAGGATGCATTTCGGGGAATTCACTTCCCTTTAGTTTATTTTCTTTTGATTTGTTGCATGTACTCTGTGATATATGTTTGTTGGTTTATTTGTCTTGAATTTTTAAGTAGGACATTACACTCATTTGTTTAGACTCCTGTTGTGCTAGATATTGTCATGACACTTTGTGTCTCCTTTATTATTATGTTGCATTTGGATTTCTCTATATAGACACCGTGTCTTATAATGATATCCATACGTCTCGCCCCGTGTTTTCGCAAAGACGGGGTGTGATAGATGGAGGTGAGTTTTTTTCCTTAGTACCCTTGAAAGGTGGGTTTCTGGTGAGTTAGTGAGAGGAGTGAGAAAGATGAGGTGGCGCTGAGGTAGAGGTGGGTTTTTTTTGTAACACCCCCATTTTACCATTATGCAACAGAACATTGATCTGGGTATTACTTCATAGAACATAAGTCATAATAATAGAAAACAACTCAAAAGAGTGACAAAATCAACTTTATGTATATATCATTGAAAAATCAGAGTTTTACGATATAAGGTTCCTAAAATGTAGAATAATAATTTCAATCTTGTGCCTCTTCATGCCATCCTCATTCAGCTTCATTCTAACAATCTTTTAAACCTGAGATATATGCTTAAAATTAACACAATGGTTGAGTGAATTGATAGGTTTAAAATCATTTTGAATACAAGATCCTTTTCTTGAGCTACATTATTATTTGCCTGTAAAATTTATAAATTAATGCACTAAGCTTATGATACCGCGACTAGACATATAAAAACCCAGAATTGCCCTTATGAGGAAGTCTGCCAAACTATCCTTATTAGCAAAATAAAGTATGCATGTTTGATCACTGAGGTGCTAGCAAGTGCGACTTGCCCAGACAGGGGATGTCAGTTGTAACACCCCCAAATTTACACAATTCAATATAGCGGAAGACTCGTTGGTGTTACGGGGATAGCACATTACTCACATCATAGACAACGCATAAAAATCGCGTCGTTTAATAATAAAGCATTTCCATTAATAAATATCAAATTTACATAGGTCCCAAGTCATATTATTTCATACAAATTTTACAAAGCATTTGAATGGAAATTGTTATTTAAGTGCGGACCATGAATTATTGTCGTCTTCCCGAGAATTACCTTCAAGTACCTGAGATAAAACATGTTAAAAGAAAAGGTCAGCCATAACGCCGAGTGAATTCATAGAGTTTAATAAAACCGTTAATGTATCATCGGTATATAATTATTACCGAAAACCATTTTTGTAGAAATCATTGTAATAGGCCATAAAATAGCCAAAGTCATTTTATACAAATCCATATCAAAAATCATACAATATGTTTTATAACGTTGTATAAAGTTAAATAAAAACCGTATATGAATATGGTTATGTAAAACCAAAACACGAACATAAAATCAATAATAAGACCCCGTATTGCTAGTCAGGCAATTTATTGTAATTCAGTGCGTATAGCAGTATTTCATTATTTGGATTATTATAAGCCGCATGACATTGTTACCTTACTACAACAAACAACGGGTAGCTAACCCGAAACTCAATTTTCCCATCTAAGTTAGCGTGTCGTCACAAAAATCACGCTATGTAAACCTTCTCATACATAAATTCGCTTACCAATCAATGTGGCACGACGAGGATCAACCGTCAAGGCGTGAACTAGGGTGATCATCCCCAAATAGTACTATTATATGCATAAGCGTCTACCAAATCCCGGTAGTTCACATTTCATGCTAATGGGACTTTTATTGGCATAACCTAACTTTAATAATCCATTTTATTTTATACATCGGGTCATAAAATCATTCATCGGGTCATACAATCATTCGGGTCCAAATCAATAAACAAACAATCGGGACAAATGATGTCCTATTTTATCAAAACTAACATGTTATCTCCCTCGCGGGTTTATAAAACATTTCATAAAAACATTTAAAAAGAGTGCGAGGCTATGAACTCACGTTGATGTGGGAAAGCGGGTTATCGGCAATTCAGATGTACGGTACGTACTTCAGTCACGGAAACCTAGACAAATAATACTTTGTCTTAGACTCTTGTCCAATGACTTCATAAAAATAACAATTATGTATACATATGATGATTTTTTATATATTATGATCAAGTGGGTTTATACATTCTCATTTACTCATTTTAGTGTTATGTATTGGTAACTTTTATACTAGTTTACTAGTTTTACTTATTTACATGTTTTAGGCCCAATAAGCCTATTACAAGCCCAATACTTTTCATCAGTCCATTTTACACTTTTATTATCAGTATTATACTTTACATGTTGGGCCCAAATGGGTTTAGCCCAATAAGTAAGTTTATAAGTGTTTTACCAACTAGTCGGGTTTATAGTCCAATAAGGCTACTTTGGCCCGTTAATGTCTATATGTTGTAAAGCTCGGGTTTTATCGGTTTTTACTTGTTATATAAGTTTATACATCAGTATGTGAGTTTATAAAAGTTTACATTAGACGGGTCCGACCGTCTAAGTTTTATTTGATAAAAACGTTAATCTTTCGGTTTTAGCCGAAAAGACGTAAAACTTAGGTATATAGTTTTATAACTTGGAAAAACATTTATACTTGTAATTTATTTTACATGCCCCATCAATATACATATATCTCTTTATTTATGATTATTATCAACTAGTGGGTTTTATATATGTATATTTTATATAAATTTTTGAGTGCTTATATTATATACTATTTATTTACAAAACCAGTCCTAAATTTTAAGTCCACTAAAATGTCCATATCTAGAGTTCTATAATGAGATAGGACCTCAAGTTTTTATGACAGAAACTACATGATATGTGCTTCATTTTATCCTTATAGCTACTGATGAATCAACCTCTAAATATTTTAATAAATTCGTCCAAAACAGTGTAGGCAGATTTGCACTCTAATCTTGTTTTGATCATATCTCACTCATTTTTATGATTCCATTGTATGGCCAACTCTCACATGTGTATAAAACCTAATACTTACTGTAAATTGATTCCACTATGCATTTTATCAGTTTATCATTTGGTTACTTACTGTTTTTATACAGCCATCATATTTAGTAAGATTTTAACCTTGTTACCAATGGTTTTCCATCTTTTTAACCATATTTATCAACACCAAATCCCCACATAATATTTTTATCATCATTCATAATCATATACTTATACATAAATAAAGAAAATACAAGATTACATAATCAAAATAACAAGAGGATAGGAAGAATAATCTTTATACCACCAATATTAAGTAGTTTATGATCAAGGCTTGGATTTTTGATGGCAAAACTTGTGATAGATCAACACCAATATTCAAGACCACCAATACTTGTAAACTTTATATAGAAATCAGCCCTTGGACATCACCAAATCACCTCCTTGGATGTTAGAATCACCTCCAATCTTCAAGGCTTCAAAGGGGCATCATCATGTGTATGAATAACACATGATTTTATGGCTCAAATAGATCAAATGGGGTGTTTATGTGATGATATGGGACAAATTTTTAGTGAGAGAAAATGGGGGATTTGAGTGGTTTGCATGTATGTGTTTTGGAGAAATGGTTTTAGTAAATGGTTTTTAGGGAAAGTGTATACAAGTGTCTTAGCTTATTAGTGAAGCTTTGACACATAATGGGGTGAGGTGGGGCTCTCTTGGTCGTCCCACGTAGTGGGGTGGGCAAGTGCAAAACTTGTCCCATCCCACTAATTTACGGGTACTCCTCGATTCTAGTTTCCTCGATTTGCGTGCCCTCGGGTCGTTTTACGAAAAACTTTTTTATAAATTAAGAATCAACGGCACAAAATGAATCTAATAAAAATTGTCTCATCAAAAACGGAGTTCAAAAACGTAAATACGTAATCCTAAGGTTTCCGGTTTAGTCGTAAAGGACGTTAAATTATTCACGTAACTCCTAATCTCTTCTCGTAAATTAGTGAGTTTATGAACCAACACAAATTTAAAATCCCATAATAATATTCACGGATAAATTTATTTCCTGAAGTGTCGGACTGTCACCAAAACGGTGTATGTAAACGTAAGCACGTAACGTAGAGTCCTCCGGTTTAGACGTAGTCGATGCTACTTCAAGACGTAAACCCAAATTTCTTCCCACAAATGAGTGAGTTCATAATATAACATTAAAATAATGTTTTTAAATAATATTTGACAATAAAATATCAACCATAAATTAACAGATTGTCACAGCATTTACCCCTAAACAGGATCTTTGTCCTCAAAGATCAATTTATATTATTACTCGCTTCTTATAGAGTTAAAGCCATGTGGGTATTTCCTCCACATCCGATCTTTTCTCATAAGTGTAATCTATTACAATACGCGAGTTTAATCGAACATAACTAAGTGAATAATATCAGGCTAAATGTTAACTTACTTTCTCTATTCATGATGTTCACGGGTTTTTGATGAATGCAACTTTTCGCCGATCTATACTTCATCAAGAAGTAATCAGATTTTCACTTGATAGACATTTCATCAAGGTAGATATACAAAACATAATTCACGCAGCCCTTGAAGTCATGGGGTAGATCCAGCTTATATGCCTTTCTAACCAATTTTTACATCATTTCAATGGTCCCATATAACGGGCACTTAATTCCCATGATCTTTCAGATCATCTATTCATTTTTTTTCCAAAGTGAAAATTTTTGGCATTACTTTGCTACCCATCCTGCACTTCAAGATCTACACTTCATATTCACATAACTTCCTGCCCACTACCGGCAGTCATTAATCAGATCCTAATTTCAACAATCATTTCAGGTCTCGTGGATCGGGTATTGTGTAAGGTTAGGTTTATCGTCATAGAAAACCTTAAACCTGAAAGACATGTCCAACTCACAGTGGGTGTATGTCGGGTGTCTTCGTCCCAACTCCTGCTTACAGATGCTCTAATATTTAGATCCTTACAAGATCCGATCTCGATCCTAACACGATAATTATCAACGATAATCTCTCCAAAGGAAAGCGATTATACGGTTTATTACCAAAGGTCAACCATTCAAGCGTAAAACAACACTTCTAGTGTTTTGTATCATTAATTTACCTCATCCCTTCGATTGGGGTGGCAAACAGTACTCTCATCAAGGTTCGTTCCCAATGACTTCTGAGCAAATCTCTAGAAATTCGATGCGAAGCGAGGATCTTGATAGAGATGATCGATAAAGGCACACTATGCTTACACAACTCCTTTAAATACCAAAAGAGTCAATTTCTTCATCGAGAATCTATCATTAACAGGAATGATATTTGTAGATTTGGTCAGTCTGTCGACGTTGACCCAAATCAAATCAAATTGAGATGATGACCTTTGCAATAGTTAGACGTTTACTAATGTATGAGGCGATGTATGCCCTCATAATTTGCTATTAGTACAACTTCTTCAGATAAAGATATATTAAACCAGAAATGACATGAATAGAATACCTAATCTTATAAGATTCTAACATGACTAAATCTCAAAATCTCCATATTTTAGGCAACCACAAGCGGCCTTTTATACATTTAACGCCATCGGCTCTTATTACTAATGGTTCACATAATCCGCGAACCTCCTTTTATTATTTATATTATCATTCTTTTTAAGCATCGGCTATTTTTAAATTGCTCAAGCAATTTATTTTGCACAATCATTACTAAGGAACACATCCTAATTTGTTCTTTATTCTTTTTACATAATGCGTCGGTATCTACATTCACCTTTCCTAATAAAATAATTATCAGGACCGTATTTATTAAAATTTCTTTCTTCACATTTTCTAAGTTTTAGTTTCGTCTCAACTATTATTTTTATTAGTTTTGCTCAATCCGATGTTTAAAGCGTCGATAAATTTTTCAAGTAATTAAATAATAAATATTTAAATTTTTATGAAACGTAAACGTAAAAGGTTTTAAATTTCTCAGTTTGTCCGATTTATAGAAAAATATTCAAAATAAATTTGAATTTAGTTAACACGATTTTTGGTTGATTTATTGAGAATACTTAATAAGATCCGTAAATGTCCGAAAAATCTTTGTTTATACTTTGGTCAAAATTTTCTTAGTTGACAAGCAAAAATTGTCGTTTCAAATTTCAAGTCATGGTTTAAATGGTTTCCTCAATCCCTCTTAGGTTGTTTTGAGGTATACACAAACATTTACCCCTAAACAGGAGTCTAGTTAAATGATTTGGGTATAAGGGAATGATTCCTTTAAAAATTCTTTTGATAAAAGATTTGTCAAAACATAATTGCACTTTCTTTTTGGTAAAACCCAGAGTCTCAAATGGCTCAAATTTTTAAAGAGTCAATATAGATTCCATTATCTATTAATCACACGATCAAATAATATAAAGGATTTAGTCTTTAATCACATGTTAAATACTCAAGGTACAGGTTTTCATTGCTCGACCGACACAGGGCAGTCTATAAATGATTATTAACTCCTTCTTATTCTATAAACAAACAAATAGTCCTTAATGATCACAAGTATGAATTTATCAAATTACAGCCTACACACGTGATTCACCAAATTTATGGATGCTACATGTGTATTAGTCAATCCAAACGACATATCATGAAACTTATAATGTTCATTACAAGTTCTGGATGTAGTGATTGGAATAGATAACCTTTTTCGCGGACGCGAAATTGATGATAACTGTAGAAACTAGAAGGGGGGGTTGAATAGTTTCTCTTCGATTGGTGACCAAATTAAAATTACTTTCAATTGGGTTTATATCAAAACTATCTTTTACTTAAAGCTAAGTTGCATAATGATTAGGTTCAATTGAAATGCACTAGCAAGAATAATAAGCAAGTATAATGATAATGAAATAAGTAAAGAGCAAGGAAGGAAACGACCTAGTGGGAAGACACCAAGATTTATAGTGGTTCGACAACGAGGCTCTATCCTCGTTTCTACTCCACTCCTCGAGTACACCTACTCGAGATTTCCACTATATCCACAAGCTCCCTTCTCGGCGGAGAAAACCTTACATCGTTGCTTACATTATTTTCCGACACTAAGCTAAATGTCGAGACCTAATCTTTAGCTAGGACCAATCTACACGACGTTGCCTACTTCACAATTTAACGACACAAGGCTAGATGTCGAGTTCTAATTCTTAAGGTAGAACCAATCTTCATGACGTTGCCTACTTCACCATTTTACGACACAAGGCTAGATGTCGAGTTCTAATCGAAAGCTAGAACCAATCTTCACGACTCTTCACTTTGAAGCTAAGTGAGAACTTCACACAACACAACTACTAATCACTTTAAAGTTTAGTGAGAACTCACAAGACACAACCACATCACTTTATATAGTGAGAACTCCTAATCAAATCTATTACAACTCAACTAGACTTATCCAAGTACACACATGTAGCTTGGATTTACACAACACAAATCCAAGCAAACACATATGCAATGGATGTACACAACAAATCCAAGTATCCACAAATAACTTGGATGAACACAACTAGTCCAAGTATTCATAAATACATAGGATTGACCTAAAACACAAAGGTATAATGATGAATATGACTAACTCATAAATTCATCTTTATCACTACACTAGTGAGTGAGTGATCTTCTCATTGGACATGGTAAAGGAGGGGATCAAGAGGATAATCATATGTAAATATCCTTAACAAATTAAGTGATCATTTACTAATGATTATGCTTTAGAAAATAGAAAGAGGGCTGAGAAAATCGTCCAAGAGGCTTGCTGGAAAATGAGATTTGACCCACTATTTAAAGGAGACACAGTATAACGGATCCATAACGGTTATCTGTGCGCGGTACCATATCTCACCCCGCGGTACCATATCGCTAAGGTACCGCGTAGGTACTTAAGGTACCGCCACTAGACTCCGCTCCGTTTTTTGTCTTTTAGTGGGGTGGGAATATCTGGGTATTTGAACCCTTCAAAGGATATTCTAACAGCATTTGGAATATGCCATTTTCAAATTTTCATTTTCCATTTTAATAAAACATTTTATAAAAAAGAAAGTTTATTAAAAAGTCTTTTGTCTTATTAGCAAAAGTGAGTGTTAAGGATAATCATTTTGCTGATCACTAAGTATGATTAAGAAAGGTTAGTGATATGATTATTACCTTGATGATAATGTTAGTTAAATAATTCATTTTGTGTTTCTACACTAAATGTGTTGTATGGTTTGTTGTGATCAAAACTAAGAAAGATTAGTTAACACTAATAATGTTTTTAGGCATTACTTGCATTAACAATCTCCCCCTTTTTGATTACGACAAACGATAAACTCATTTACGTATAAACACAAACTATGGAATTATTAACTAGTTTATCACTATCATTTCTCCCCCTTTGTCGAAGCAAAAAGGTTAGCATAAGTCTTTGAAGTGCATCGAACTTTGCTAGTAGCTCCCCCTTGCTCGGGGCACCAAGTTTGTGAGCTAAGGTGACATGCTACACAAAGGTTAGTAGAAAGGAAAGAAACACCAATGTATATATGATCACTACCTACTAAGTAACTTGAGAGGGAGAAAGAGAAGAAGTCTCAAATTAGAAGCAAGTATTTTGCTAATTATGTCCAAAGAGGTAATTGACAAAATCAAACTTCAATAAAATGAAGATGATAAGCTTGTCAATGGGTTAAAGCTTTAGAATTGGTGGAATCACCCATAAGCAATTGTAAAAATTTAACCAAGATCAACTCAAAAAAAATAATTAGATAGCACACAAATAACACAAAAGTAAAAAAAATACAACAAAGAGGATAGTCATACACATAGTATGAGTATCTAAAAGCAATAAATATGGAAAATAAACCACTAAGCATAAGCTAGTCTAATAGTGATATTTTCCAAGATTGCTAAAAAAATAAAACTAAAAAGACGACGATGCATCATTCGAAGTTTTATCCACCGGAACGAAAAATTGAATAGGAGGTCGAGTGAGGAGGAATTCAAGAAAATTTAACTTCTCATACACATGAGCAAGTTCAATTTGTTGAAAACGGCAACAATCACACGAGGATCCATGATGCAACACAAAATCGTTTGATGTGGGTATGGTATCAAACTTAGGGTTTGGAGGTGGTGGGGTAAAGGGTTTGGGAGTGTTTTCACAATGCCTTGTGAGGTTTGGGAAGGTGGAAAGGTCATTGAGTTGGGGGGTAGTGAAGGATTGTGGTGGTGGTGGAACATGTTCTTTTGCTCCGGTGATGGGGTTTATGGTGTAAGTCTCATTCCAATACTTGATTGGAGAGAAGGTAGGGTTTTTGGGTGGTTTGGACGAAGATGGTTCATTCTTCTTAACCCAAACGGGTCGAACCGAGATTTTCGGTTTCTTTGAAAGCTTGGATGAGCAAGCTTTGGGTGAGTGGGGTTGTGACAAGGAAATGTCAAGGTTAGGAATGTAGGAGTTAGGCATTGTGAGAGTGTGAGAATGATATCTCAAGGTAATGTGAGAATGAATTCTCAAGGTTGGGAAGGTGTGAGAATGAAATCTCAAGGTTCGGGTATAAGTAAAATGTAATCAAGGTAAGAATTTGAATACAAAATGTGTATTGTCAAGGAATGTTTAGTCAATTTGAGTAAACAAGGAATCTTGACTGGGAATAGGGTTTAAAGGTTTTGACCAAAAAATTCGTCAAAAGTCACATTCTGGCCGCGGTACCTTATGTGGACCGGCGGTTCCATATCGCTAAGGAACCGCGGGTCCTTAAGGAACCGCGTCCAGAGGACTTTAAACCATGTTTTTCCTGGGTTTTGGGAAAAACTAAGACTTTTTCAAAAAATTGCAGATCTTGGATTTTTACCTCTATTAGAACCAAAATATGCTAGGGTTGCATAAAGCAACACATTCACAAAGAATGTCTTGACAAAGGGTGACAATATAATTTTAGATATCATTTTGAACCAATTTTAGTCAAGTTTAGGGGTTGTGATAGATTTAGGTTCAATTTTAATTTCAAATTAAAGTTGATTAGTGTGCACAAAAGGATAGAATCACACAAAGCTAAATCCATAACACAACAATATGAGACATTCATTAATGAGGAAACAAGTACAAAGATAAATAAAACTAACTAATACATAGCTAGCTTATCATAAAATCTAGATAGGTGGTTTTCTTTGGCTTGTTGTTGTTGAAAACTCTTATTAAGACACCTCCATCATTCATCTCCTAGGAGGAGGCATGGAGAACAAAGTAAGCAAGAAATCTTGCAAACCCCTATGAAGTCCATACATATCCATCCTTAAGTTTTGGACGAGGAAGTGGTTGTAAAGACAACATGGACATCTAGGACCATGAGTTTGTTGAAATCCAAAGTAAGGATCACCCAAGAGGAGGAAAGTGGACACCCAAAATTGGGATGTTTGAGTTGGGTGGAGGAGGAGGAGGCAAGTTCTCCAAGGGAGAAGTGGGTGAAAGTGGAGGCATGTTCCCCAAAGGGGAAATGGGAGAGTGTGGAGGTAAATCCTCCAAGGTGGGTGAAATGGGTGAGTTGTGAGGGGTAAATGGTGAAGTCACCAAAGTGTCATCAAAGTCATTCCCAAAAGGAATGCTTTGGATTGGTTAAGGTTGAGTAGTCACTTCCAAGGGTGCACTTGGAGTGAAGGGTGAAGAAAGCTCATTCATTCTAGAATTGAATGAAGAGGAGGTAGAACCAATTGAGTGGTTAGTACCATGGGTGGAGGAGGTTTTGCATGGTGCAAGAGGTGGGGAAGGTGATGAAGAAATGAGGATAGGAGCATTCTCATTCTTAGGTGTATGGAAAGGTGAAGAGTTAGGCTTAGCTACCTTAACCCTTATTTTGAGTGTTTTTCTTGGGGTGGAGGTCTTGGAAGTGTTTGAGGTTTTGGTACACACCATGGTTGATTAGGGTGGTTTAAGATTTAGGGAAGTATGTTTGATGTGTGAAGAACATGCAAACAAGGTGGGTTTAAATGGTTGAGGGGATGATCCAAACTAGTAATGGGTTAAAATCATTTTAGGTGAATAATGAATTTAGATACCCTAGTTTAGGAAATGTGCAGTTTATTACTGAAAATCATGCAAGGTTTAAACAAAATTAAGAAAACAGTGTAAAGCAAAGATGCTGTCGTGCACAGTGGCCGGCGGTTCCTTATCTAGGACCGGCGGTACCTTATCGATAAGGAACCGCGGGTCGATATGGAACCGCGTCCAGAAGGTTTTCAAAAATTTCCCATCCCAGTTTTTGATAAACACAGATTTTTCCAAAAGGTTTTACAAGCCAAAGTTAACTACATATCATAATCTAATAAGCTAACTATCAAAAGGCATGCACAAAGCCATGTAAAACACAAACATGAAGGCATAATTAACATTAGGGATCAAGAAAATGATAATTCTAACATGCAATCACAAGTTAATACATAACCAAATGAAGAGAAGAGAGTCAATAAAACATCCTAGATGAGTGTTGCAAGTCACTAAGAGCATAACATCTAATTCCTTGATTCACTTCTGAGGCGTTCTCGAAGAAGATGATTGAGATAAAATTGATAATCGGAATCAACTTCATGGGAGGACAAGATGGAGATTAAAGAAGACATGAAGTTAATAAAGTTTGAGGGAGGGTTACTAGAAGACTCTTCTTGAGAAGTATTTTCGACTTGACACGAGTTCACATTGATCTCGGGTGAAATGTTCCCTTGAATAGGAAACATGACACGATCAACGGAGTGATAGGGTGAAGATAGAAGAGACGGAAAGTCAATAAGGACTCTTCTAAGAAGACTAGAAAGAAGCATTCCATAGGGAAGACTTGACTTAGGCTCAAGAATAACAAACCTAATTCTTCTAGCTATGAAAAAAGCGAGATTGTAAGGAGTTGCGGTGGCAACACAATACAACATATGTGCAAGACAAGCGGGTACTAAATCCCGATTCCTATCAAGACACATTGCATTTTCCCTAATGATTTCAGCCCAAGGAGACATGAAATCATTAATGTCACTAGATAGTAATTCCCAAGGAGAGAGAGTTCGAACAACTCCTTGAAATTTACCATGAATAGGATGCTCACGAGGTTTGGAAATGGTATGAATGATGTCCAACGGGGTTGGAAGCACGGTCACATAATGAGCATCAATAGGGGCCAATTCTAAAGAGTCTAAACTCCAAGCATCGGTGAATCGACATTGACCATTAGATGGCATTCCAAGAATATCACCGAATTCTTCAAGAGTGTAAATAATGATTTTCCCCATAATGGAAATCGTATAGACAAACCATTATTGATGCTTATCAATGTGAATGTGCTAAAGAACTCCATAAGAAACGAAGGAAATATTGGCTCATCAATATCAAGAAGACAATCAAAACCAATAGACTTAAACATGAAGCGAATAAACTCATTTGTGAAATTGGAACAAACGATGCGTCCTTCATGGAAACAACAATGTTCAAGAGACTTAAACGAGTTTTTATGAGAATGAATCAAATGAGGGAAAGAAGAAGAGGGCATGTATGCTCGTGTTCGTTCATGATCTTTTTGATATCTTGAAGACATGATAGGTACCTAAATAAACACAAGATAATATTTCTCCAATCACTCATATGAAAATCAAAAAGGGAAACGAAAAATGAAAATGTGTTATATCAATTTCTTGACAAACATAGGATTGAATCCATATCATTTTCATGTTCACAATGTGTCTATTCAATCATTAACCAAGAACACATGATCTATGTTAGATCAACAATGGATTAGATCATTGGTTTTTCAAAACAAGGTTTTTAGGTAAGCATTAACAATGTCATTACCTACTTGTTCATGGGTTCATCTCAAATCCATAATTCAACCAAAATCATTTAGCCAAAATTCGGATTTGTTCTATAAGTGGGTTTTAGTGAAATCTTAATAAATATCAACCTAAGGAATCATAGTAAGATTACCATGTCAACCCACATTCCTATTAAGGTTTTAATTCAATTTCAATTTTAAAAATCCCCAATTATGAAAGGATGAACCCTAGAACAAAATAGATGAAATTGAAATAAAATACTTACAATTAATTGATGCTAGATGATGGATGAGTGAAACCCACAACTTGGAATCAATTAATTTGAGTGATTGAAGGTTTTGGAAGCTTCAACAATGGTGGAAAAGGTAAAACCCGTCGACTATGTGTTTTTGGGAGAGAGAGAGTTTGGTTTGAAAAAGAATAAAAAACACAAACTGGCGCTCTGACAAAAGTTTCTGCCCGCGGTACCTTATCGATAAGGTACCGCGGGTTTTCAGCCGCGGAGATAAGGAACCGCCTACAGAGGCAGGTTTCTATCTCTGAAAAACGCGAAATTTTGAAAATCCAGTTTTTCTAAAATACTTAAAATTAAATCATGAGCCTTTTAGAATATCATTGGATCATCAAAACACTAAGCAATATGCCTTAATGAAGGATTACGAGTTAAATCAAGATCGAAAAGAACCGAAACGGACAAACGACTACTCGTAGCAAAACGACTAAGTGGAGAGAAGTCAAGAGAAGTGAATCAAGACTAGGATCAATGCTCAAGGGATTAATGACAATCTTCATGTAGTTGAAATGAAGAGCTTGTGTCATATATAGTGGTTTAAGACATGCCTTTCCGGCGAAATGATAAACGGCTTTGGTAATGAATAAGCACAAAGCAATTATTCAAGTCTAAACTAAGATCACTTTCAATAATAGTCTTAGTCTAAACCAAAATATGAGCAAAGTATTAATTCACTTTCTCTCCCTCAAAGGGCCTACTAACCGTATGGGTGCAAACCATGGAAATCATGCTTGATACTTTAAGCTTCTACTAACTCACTCTACATCACCATAGTGAGTCAAGTATCCAAGAAATGAAGGTTTGAGAGGATAAAAGAAAAGAAACACAAAAAACAAATAAATGTCAAGGCAAGGATGCCAAGAACAAGCACATAGTCAAGTAATGATCAAAAGAATGATCAAAGGGCGTGTGGAAGAACGAGAGCGTACCTTGGCCACAAAGAGCAATCCATGAAGGAACAAGTGCTAAGCCCAATCAATGACTATGATGAATACTAAGTCTTCAAGGACTAGTATCATTCCCAATCATCTTGGTATCATCATTCAAAGATGTTAAAGATCAATGAAGATGATTCTTCTACAAGTGCAAGTGACTCAATCCACAACCAATTAAGTGATTGATCTTCATGAGTACCTACACAAAGCAAGATGCAAACTAGTAGATACATTTCAAGAGTATATCTAAAATGCATAAAGGCTACTAATCTTAAGTGGGATGCAATATTTTTAATTAAAAGACCTATTTTTCAAAGAAAACATAGTTTTGACCAAAGAGAAACTTTAGTACAACAAGACCTTCTAATTTGAGGAGACAATGGATCGATCCAAGTTTTAAGGTACAATATACTTCAAAGATCTTGATTGACCATCGCTCTGATACCAATTGTAGAAACTAGAAGGGGGAGGGGGGTTGAATAGTTTCTCTTCGATTGGTGACTAAATTAAAATTGCTTTCAATTTGGTTTGTATCAAAACTATCTTTTTTCTTAAAGCTAAGTTGCATAATGATTAGGTTCAATTGAAATGCACTAGCAAGAATAATAAGCAAGTATAATGATAATGAAATAATTAAAGAGCAAGGAATGAGACAACCTAGTGGGAAGACACCAAGATTTATAGTGGTTCGACAACGAGGCTCTATCCTCGTTTCTACTCCACTCCTCGAGTACACCTACTCGAGATTTCCACTATATCCACAAGCTCCCTTCTCGGCGGAGAAAACCTTACATCGTTGCTTACATTATTTTCCGACACTAAGCTAAATGTCGAGACCTAATCTTTAGCTAGGACCAATCTACACGACGTTGCCTACTTCACAATTTAACGACACAAGGCTAGATGTCGAGTTCTAATTCTTAAGGTAGAACCAATCTTCACGACGTTGCCTACTTCACCATTTTACGACAAGGCTAGATGTCGAGTTCTAATCGAAAGCTAGAACCAATCTTCACGACTCTTCACTTTGAAGCTAAGTGAGAACTTCACACAACACAACTACTAATCACTTAAAAGTTTAGTGAGAACTCACAAGACACAACCACATCACTTTATATTTTAGTGATAACTCCTAATCAAATCTATTACAACTCAACTAGACTTATCCAAGTACACACATGTAGCTTGGATTTACACAACACAAATCCAAGCAAACACATATGCAATGGATGTACACAACAAATCCAAGTATCCACAAATAACTTGGATGAACACAACTAGTCCAAGTATTCATAAATACATTGGATTGACCTAAAACACAAAGGTATAATGATGAATATGACTAACTCATAAATTCATCTTTATCACTACACTAGTGAGTGAGTGATCTTCTCATTGGACATGGTAAAGGAGGGGATCAAGAGGATAATCATATGTAAACATCCTTAACAAATTAAGTGATCATTTACTAATGATTATGCTATAGAAAATAGAACGAGGGCTGAGAAAATCGTCCAAGAGGCTTGCTGGAAAGTGAGATTTGACCCACTATTTAAAGGAGACAAAGTATAACGGATCTATAACGGTTATCTGTGCGCGGTACCATATCTCACCCCGCGGTACCATATCGCTAAGGTACCGCGTAGGTACTTAAGGTACCGCCACTAGACTCCGCTCCGTTTTTTGTCTTTTAGTGAGGTGGGAATATCTGGGGTATTTGAACCCTTCAAAGGATATTCTAACAGCATTTGGAATATGCCATTTTCAAATTTTCATTTTCCATTTTAATAAAATATTTTCTAAAAAAGAAAGATTATTAAAAAGTCTTTTGTCTTATTAGCAAAAGTGAGTTTTAAGGATAATCATTTTGGTGATCACTAAGTATGATTAAGAAAGGTTAGTGATATGATTATTACCTTGATGATAGTGTTAGTTAAATAATTCATTTTGTGTTTCTACACTAAATGTGTTGTATGGTTTGTTGTGATCAAAACTAAGAAAGATTAGTTAACACTAATAATGTTTTTAGGCATTACTTGCATAAACAATTGTTAATGCAAGTAATGCCTAAAAACATTATTAGTGTTAACTAATCTTTCTTAGTTTTGATCACAACAAACCATACAACACATTTAGTGTAGAAACACAAAATGAATTATTTAACTAACACTATCATCAAGGTAATAATCATATCACTAACCTTTCTTAATCATACTTAGTGATCACCAAAATGATTATCCTTAAAACTCACTTTTGCTAATAAGACAAAAGACTTTTTAATAAACTTTCTTTTTTAGAAAATGTTTTATTAAAATGGATAATGAAAATTTGAAAATGGCATATTCCAAATGCTGTTAGAATATCCTTTGAAGGGCTTAAATACCTCAGATATTCCTACCCCACTAAAAGACAAAAAAGGGAGCGGAGTCTAGTGGTGGTACCTTAAGTACCTAGGCGGTACCTTATCGATATGGTACCGCGGGGTAAGATAAGGTACCGCGCACAGTATCTGTTATAGATCCATTGTAACTTTGTCTCCTTTAAATAGTGGGTCAAATCTCATTTTCCAGCAAGCCTCTTGGACGATTTTCTCAGCCCCTTTTCTTTTTCTATAGCATAATCATTAGTAAATGATCACTTAATTTGGTAAGGATGTTTACATATGATTATCCTCTTGATCCCCTCCTTTACCATGTCCAATGAGAAGATCACTCACTCACTAGTGTAGTGATAAAGATGAATTTATGAGCTAGTCATATTCATCATTATACCTTTGTGTTTTAGGTCAATCCAATGTATTTATGAATACTTGGACTAGTTGTGTTCATCCAAGTTATTTATGGATACTTGGATTTGTTGTGTACATCCATTGCATATGTGTTTGCTTGGATTTGTATTGTGTAAATCCAAGCTACATGTGTGTACATGGACAAGTCTAGTTGAGTTGTAATAGATTTGATTAGGAGTTCTCACTAAACTATAAAGTGATGTGGTTGTGTCTTGTGAGTTCTCACTACACTTTAAAGTGATTAGTAGTTGTGTTGTGTGAAGTTCTCACTTAGCTTCAAAGTGAAGAGTCGTGAAGATTGGTTATACCTTTCGATTAGAACTCGACATCTAGCCTTGTGTCGTAAAATGGTGAAGTAGGCAACGTCGTGTAGATTGGTCCTAGCTAAAGATTAGGTCTCGACATTTAGCTTAGTGTCGGAAAATAATGTAAGCAACGATGTAAGGTTTTCTCCGCCGAGAAGGGAGCTTGTGGATATAGTGGAAATCTCGAGTAGGTGTACTCGAGGAGTGGAGTAGAAACGAGGATAGAGCCTCGTTGTCGAACCACTATAAATCTTGGTGTCTTCCCACTAGGTTGTCTCATTCCTTGCTCTTTAATTATTTCATTATCATTATACTTGCTTATTATTCTTGCTAGTGCATTTCAATTGAACCTAATCATTATGCAACTTAGCTTTAAGAAAAAAGATAGTTTTGATACAAACCAAATTGAAAGCAATTTTAATTTAGTCACCAATCGAAGAGAAACTATTCAACCCCCCTCCCCCTTCTAGTTTCTACAATTGGTATCAGAGCGATGGTCAATCAAGATCTTTGAAGTATATTGTACCTTAAAACTTGGATCGATCCATTGTCTCCTCAAATTAGAAGGTCTTGTTGTACTAAAGTTTCTCTTTGGTCAAAACTATGTTTTCTTTGAAAAATAGGTCTTTTAATTAAAAATATTGCATCCCACTTAAGATTAGTAGCCTTTATGCATTTTAGATATACTCTTGAAATGTATCTACTAGTTTGCATCTTGCTTTGTGTAGGTACTCATGAAGATCAATCAATTAATTGGTTATGGATTGAGTCACTTGAACTTGTAGAAGAATCATTTTCATTGATCTTTAACATCTTTGAATAATGATACCAAGATGATTGGGAATGATACTAGTCCTTGAAGACTTAGTACTCATCATAGTCATTGATTGGGCATAGCACTTATTCCTTCATGGATTGCTCTTTGTGGCCAAGGTACGCTCTCGTTCTTCCACACACCCTTTGATAATTCTTTTGATCATTACTTGACTATGTGCTTGTTCTTGGCATCCTTGCCTTGACATTTATTTGTGGTTTGTGTTTCTTTTCTTTTATCCTCTCAAACCTTCATTGCTTGGATACTTGACTCACTATGGTGATGTAGAGTGAGTTAGTAGAAGCTTAAAGTATCAAGCATGATTTCCATGGTTTGCACCCATACAGTTAGTAGGCCCTTTGTGGGAGAGAAAGTGAATTAATACTTTGCTCATATTTTGGTTTAGACTAAGACTATTATTGAAAGTGATCTTAGTTTAGACTTGAATAATTGCTTTGTGTTTATTCATTACCAAAGCCGTTTGTCGTTTCGCCGGAAAGGCACGTCTTAAACCACTATATATGAAACAAGCTCTTCGTTTCAACTATTTGAAGATTGTCATTAATCCCTTGAGCATTGATCCTAGTCTTGATTCACTTCTCTTGACTTCTCTTCACTTAGTCGTTTTGCTACGAGTAGTCGTTTGTCCGTTTCGGTTCTTTTCGATCTTGATTTAACTCGTAATCCTTCATTAAGGCATATTGCTTAGTGTTATGATGATCCAATGATATTCTAAAAGGCTCATGATTTAATTTTAAGTATTTTAGAAAAACTGGATTTTCAAAATTTCGCGTTTTTCAGAGATAGAAACCTGCCTCTGTAGGCGGTTCCTTATCTCCGCGGCTCAAAACCCGCGGTACCTTATCGATAAGGTACCGCGGGCAGTAACTTTTGTCAGAGTGCCAGTTTGTGTTTTTTATTCTTTTTCAAACCAAACTCTCTCTCTCCCAAAAACACACAGCCGACAGGTTTTTCATTTTCTACCATTGTTGAAGCTTCCAAAACCTTCAATCACTCAAATTAATTGATTCCAAGTTGTGGGTTTCACTCATCCATCATCTAGCATCAATTAATTGTAAGTATTTTCTTTCAATTTCATCTATTTTGTTCTAGGGTTCATCCTTTCATAATTGGGGATTTTTAAAATTGAAATTGAATTAAAATCTTAATAGGAATGTGGGTTGACATAGTTATTTTACTATGATTCCTTGGGTTCATATTCATTATGATTTCACTAAAACCCACTTATAGAACAAATCCGAATTCAGGCTAAATGATTTTGGTTGAATTATGGATTTGAGATGAACCCATGAACAAGTAGGTAATGACATTGTTAATGCTTACCTAAAAACCTTGTTTTGAAAAACCAATGTTCTAATCCATTGTTGATCTAACATAGATCATGTGTTCTTGGTCAATGATGGAATAGACACATTGTGAACATGAAAATGATATGGAATCAATCCTATGTTTGTCAAGTAATTGATATAACACATTTTCATTTTTCGTTTTTCTTTTTGATTTTCATATGAGTGATTGGGGAAATATTGTCTTGTGTTTATAATTAGGTACTAATCATGCCTTCACAATACCAAAAGGATCATCAACTCACCAAAAAGTATATGCCAAACCTATCCGAATTTTGTCACTCAACTCACCTTGCCCATACTTTTTCCTCTCTCCAATCCCGTTTCTTTCATGAGGGTAGAGTTGTTCAAGAGGATATCAAGAATTATGTCTACATCAAGTCCATGTTTGAACACATTGGATTTGATTGTTTGTTGAACATTAAGGAATACATCTATCCTCGATTCCTTTTGGAGTTCTTTAGCACATACTCTGTCATTGAAAACAATGATGGAATATTTGTTAGGTTCATCTTGAAAGATCAACTCATTCAATACTCTCTCGAAGTGTTCGGTCAAATTCTTGATGTACCGTTTGTGGGCATTTGTCGCTTCACGAATAAATGGAAGATTAGTGCTCTCCTTGAAACCGACAATTGTCCTCCAAATGATCATGAGGAAATTGATCTTGACTTCATTGTCGACGTTGTCTCCAAAAAGCGTAATCGATCCGTTAAGAGAAGCCTTCATACTAAGGTACGTTCGGTGAAACGTCATGAGGTTCTCTTGAGCGACCTTAATGATAACATGGTTCAATGGACCAATATCCTTAGGGAAAATGTGTTTTGTCTTGGTGGAAACCGGGATCATGTTCCGGCGTGTTTAGTGCATATGTTATATTACATCTTTACCAACACCAATTACAATTTAGCATATTTTATCGCTCAACGGATAAATTATGCTATTCATAAGCCTAAAACAAACCTCCCTTACGCAATGCTTCTCACTCGCCTTTTTAAAAGGGTTGGCCGTGATTTTCCAAATCTTAATCTTTCTCAATTTCATTCGGTCAAACAGTTCATGCTACCTATTCGAGAGGTGTATAAGAGAAAGACAAGATCTGACCGTAAATCCGATCAACAAGAGTTCAGTGATGAGGACATGGACATGCCAACAAGTGATGGTGATGGCATTGGCACAAGTGCTCCCATTGACTCTTCGAGTTCTTCTCACCACTCCACAAACTTATTCGTGTATGGTTTAGATGACATTGCTTCCCCTCTCTACCATTCCTCTAGTGAAGTTCCTGATAATCTCAATTTGGAGGAACTTTACCGTCAAAATCTTTGAACCCGAGGTGACTTGCATGAACACCGGATTGAGTCAAGAAAGGGAATCAAGCATCTGGGAAAAATGATCAAGGATTTAGGCAAGAAAATGAGGTGAAGACTTTGAGTTATGTCAAAGTTTGGTTATCTTTTGCAGCTTAAACATTTGCTTATTAACACTTTGGTTTAGTTGTCTATTTACTTATGTTGCATGTTTGGATTATTACTTATTTTGATCCTAAATGTTGCTCTTGCAATAATGTTTATGTTTTACATAGCTTTGTGCGTGCCATATGATAGTTAGCTTATTAAATTATGATATGTAGTTAACTTTGGCTTGTAAAACCTTTGGGAAAAATCTGGGTTTATCAAAAACTGAAATGGGAAATTTTTGAAAACCTTCTGGACGCGGTTCCATATTGACCCGCGGTTCCTTATCGATAAGGTACCGCCGGTCCTAGATAAGGAACCGCCGGTCACTGTGTACGACAGCATCTTTGCTTTACACTGTTTTCTTAATTTTGTGTAAACCTTGCATGATTTTCAGTAATAAACTGCACATTTCCTAAAATAGGGTATCTAAATTCATTATTCACCTAAAATGATTTTAACCCATTACTAGTTTGGATCATCCCCTCAACCATTTAAATCCACCTTGTTTGCATGTTCTTCACATATCAAACATACTTCCCTAAACCTTAAACCACCCTAATCAACCATGGTGTGTACCAAAACCTCAAACACTTCCAAGACCTACACCCCAAGAAAAACACTCAAAATAAGGGTTAAGGTAGCTAAGCCTAACTCTTCACCTTTCCTTACACCCAATAATGAGAATGCTCCTATCCTCATTTCTTCATCACCTTCCCCACCTCATGCACCATGCAAAACCTCCTCCACCCATGGTACTAACCACTCAATTGGTTGTACCTCCTCTTCATTCAATTCTAGAATGAATGATCTTTCTTCACCCTTCACTCCAAGTGCACCCTTGGAAGTGACCACACAACCTCAACCAATCCAAAGCATTCCTTTTGGGAATGACTTTGATGACATTTTGGTGACTTCACCATTTACCCCTCACAACTCACCCATTTCACAAACCTTGTAGGATTTACCTCCACACTCACCCATTTCCCCTTTGGGGAACATGTCTCCACTTTCACCCACTTCACCCTTGGAGAATTTGCCTCCTCCACCTCCACCAAACTCAAACATCCCAATTTTGGGTGTCCCTCTTTCCCTCCTCTTGGGTGATCCTTACTTTGGGCTTCAACAAACTCATGGTCCTAGATGTCCATGTTGTCTCTACAACCACTACCTCATCCAAAACCTAAGGATGGATATGTATGGACTACATAGGGGTTTGCAAGATTTCTTGCTTACTTTGTTCTACATGCCTCCTCCTAGGAGATGAATGATGGAGTCATTTCATAATAAGAGTTTTCAACAACAAGCCAAAGAAAACTATTTATCTAGATTTTATGATAAGCTAGCTATGTATTAGTTAATTTTATTTATCTTTGTACTTGTTTCCTCATTAATGAATGTTTCATGTTGTTGTGTTATGGATTTAGCTTTGTGTGATTCTATCCTTTTGTGCACACTAATCAACTTTAATTTGAAATTAAAATTGAACCTAAATCTATCACAACCCCTAAACTTGACTAAAATTGGTTCAAAATGATATCTAAATTATTTTGTCACCCTTTGTCAAGACATTCTTTGTGAATGTGTTGCTTTATGCAACCCTAGCATATTTTGGTTCTAATAGAGGTAAAATTCCAAGATTTGCAACTTTTTGAAAAAGTCTTAGTTTTTCCCATAACCCAGGAAAAACATTGTTTAAAGTCCACTGGACACGGTTCCTTAAGGACCCTCGGTTCCTTAGCGATATGGAACCGCCGGCCCATATAAGGTACCGCGACCAGAAATGTGGCTTTTGACGAATTTTTGGTCAAAACCTTTAAACCCTATTCCCAGTCAAGATTCCTTGTTTACTCAAATTGACTAAACATTCCTTGACAATACACATTTTGTATTCAAATTCTTACCTTGATTACATTTTACTTATACCCCAACCTTGAGATTTCATTCTCACACCTTCCCAACCTTGAGAATTCATTCTCACATTACCTTGAGATATCATTCTCACACTCTCACAATGCCTAACTCCTACATTCCTAACCTTGACATTTCTTTGTGACAACCCCACTCACCCAAAGCTTGCTCATCCAAGCTTTCAAAGAAACTGAGAATCTCGGTTCGACCCGTTTGGGTTAAGAAGAATGAACCATCTTCGTCCAAACCACCCAAAAACCCTACCTTCTCTGCAATCAAGTATTGGAATGAGACTTACACCATAAACCCCATCACCGGAGCAAAATAACATGTTCCACCACCACCACAATCCTTCACTACCCCTCAACTCAATGACCTTTCCACCTTCCCAAACCTCACAAGGCATTGTGAAAACACTCCCAAACCCTTTACCCCACCACCTCCAAACCCTAAGTTTGATGCCATACCCACATCAAACGATTTTGTGTTGCATCATGGATCATCGTGTGATTGTTGCCGTTTTCAACAAATTGAACTTGCTCATGTGTATGAGAAGTTAAATTTTCTTGAATTCCTCCTCACTCGACCTCCTATTCAAGTTTTCGTTCCGGTGGACAAAACTTCGAATGATGCATCGTCGTCTTTTTAGTTTTATTTTTTTAGCAATCTTGGAAACTATCAGTATTAGACTAGCATATGCTTAGTGGTTTATTTTCCATACTTATTGCTTTTAGATACTCATACTATGTCTATGACTATCCTCTTTGTTGTATTTTTTTTGTAACTTGTGTGTTATTTGTGTGCTATCTAATTAGTTCTTTTTTTTAGTTGATCTTGGTTAAAGTTTTACAATTGCTTATGGGTGATTCCATCAATTCTAAAGCTTTAACCCATTGACAAGCTTATCATCTTCACTTTATTGAAGTTTGATTTTGTCAATTACCTCTTTGGCCATACTTAGCAAAATACTTGCTTCTTATTTGAGATTTCTTCTCTTTCTCCCTCTCAAGTTACTTAGTAGGTAGTGATCATATATACATTGGTGTTTCTTTCCTTTCTACTAACCTCTGTGTAGCATGTCACCTTAGCTCACAAACTTGGTGCCCCAAGCTAGGGGGAGCAACCACCAAGGGGGAGCTACTAGCAAAGTTCGATGCACTTCAAAGACTTATGCTAACCTTTTTGCTACGACAAAGGGGAGAAATGATAGTGATAAACTAGTTAATAATTCCATAGTTTGTGTTTATACGTAAATGAGTTTATCGTTTGTCGTAATCAAAAAGGGGGAGATTGTTAATGCAAGTAATGCCTAAAAACATTATTAGTGTTAACTAATCTTTCTTAGTTTTGATCACAACAAACCATACAACACATTTAGTGTAGAAACACAAAATGAATTATTTAACTAACACTATCATCAAGGTAATAATCATATCACCAACCTTTCTTAATCATACTTAGTGATCATCAAAATGATTATCCTTAAAACTCACTTTTGCTAATAAGACAAAAGACTTTTTAATAAACTTTCTTTTTTTGAAAATGTGTTAAAATGGAAAATGAAAATTTGAAAATGGCATATTCCAAATGCTGTTAGAATATCCTTTGAAGGGCTTAAATACCTCAGATATTCCTACCCCACTAAAAGACAAAAAAGGGAGCGGAGTCTAGTGGCGGTACCTTAAGTACCTAGGCGTTACCTTATCGATATGGTACCGCGGGGTAAGATAAGGTACCGCGCACAATATCCGTTATAGATCTATTGTAACTTTGTCTCCTTTAAATAGTGGGTCAAATCTCATTTTCCAGCAAGCCTCTTGGACGATTTTCTCAGCCCCTTTTCTATTTTCTATAGCATAATCATTAGTAAATGATCACTTAATTTGTTAAGGATGTTTACATATGATTATCCTCTTGATCCCCTCCTTTACCATGTCCAATGAGAAGATCACTCACTCACTAGTGTAGTGATAAAGATGAATTTATGAGCTAGTCATATTCATCATTATACCTTTGTGTTTTAGGTCAATCCAATGTATTTATGAATACTTGGACTAGTTGTGTTCATCCAATTTATTTGTGGATACTTGGATTTGTTGTGTACATCCATTGCATATGTGTTTGCTCGGATTTGTGTTTTGTAAATCCAAGCTACATGTGTGTACTTGGACAAGTCTAGTTGAGTTGTAATAGATTTGATTAGGAGTTCTCACTAAACTATAAAGTGATGTGGTTGTGTCTTGTGAGTTATCACTACACTTTAAAGTGATTAGTAGTTGTGTTGTGTGAAGTTCTCACTTAGCTTCAAAGCGAAGAGTCGTGAAGATTGGTTCTACCTTTCGATTAGAACTCGACATCTAGCCTCGTGTCGTAAAATGGTGAAGTAGGCAACGTCGTGTAGATTGGTCCTAGCTAAAGATCAGGTCTCGACATTTAGCTTAGTGTCGGAAAATAATGTAAGCAACGATGTAATGTTTTCTCCGCCGTGAAGGGAGCTTGTGGATATAGTGGAAATCTCGAGTAGGTGTACTCGAGGAGTGGAGTAGAAACGAGGATAGAGCCTTGTTGTCGAACCACTATAAATCTTGGTGTCTTCCCACTAAGTTGTCTCCTTCCTTGCTCTTTAATTATTTCATTATCATTATACTTGCTTATTATTCTTGCTAGTGCATTTCAATTGAACCTAATCATTATGCAACTTAGCTTTAAGAAAAAGATAGTTTTGATACAAACCAAATTGAAAGCAATTTTAATTTGGTCACCAATCGAAGAGAAACTATTCACCCCCCCCCCCCCCCTTCTAGTTTCTACAATTGGTATCAGAGTGATGGTCACTCAAGATCTTTGAAGTATATTGTACCTTAAAACTTGGATCGATCCATTGTCTCCTCAAATTAGAAGGTCTTGTTGTACTAAAGTTTCTTTGATGTGCTTGTGTGTTTTCTTACTTGTAGTATTTATCTCTCAATCAAACACATCTCACATCTAGTCAAGATTGATCAGGAATTTGATACAAAAGATTGTTAAGGTTTCAAATTAACAATGTTGCTACGTCCACTGTCGGCGGTTCGTTATTGGACCGGCGGTTCCTTATCAATAAGGAACCGTGGGTAGAGATAAGAAACCGCGGGCAGTGGATTGAGCCGAAATGTTTTGAAAATGAACTAGAAACTATTCAACCCCCCCTTCTAGTTTCTACAATTGGTATTAGAGTGAGGTTATTCAAGATCTTTGAAGTATATTGTACTTTAAAGCTTGGATCGATCTTTGCTCTCTTTTTCAAAACAAATGGTTTTTAAAAAAATGAAAACGGTTTTTAAAAAATAGAGACGATCTTTGTATCAAATTGTTCATAAAGAGTGATTACTTATGAAATGTGTTTTGTTGTTTTATTCATACAAGTTTTGGTGTTAAATAAACTTTGTATAATAGCTTGAATTAAATCTTTTCATGTTTGGAAGTATAAAAATCTTTTGTGTCATAATTAACTCTAAAATACGAGTTCTATGTGTCTAAAATGATTTTTTAGAGTCCTAAGTCCTTCCAAAAAGTTACCAAATGATTTTGGCCAAAAACTCATTTTTTGTTCTCTGACCGCGGTTCTTTATTGTTCCCCGCGGATCCTTATCAATAAGGAACCGCAGTCAGTCTGACTCAGATTTTTGAAAACTTTGAAAAATCATATAAAATCAACCGTAAGTCCGTAGAAGTCGTGCCACCCGTCATTTCAAACGTAATTGAATTTTCTTTCAATTAAAAATGCTTCAAAACCTTTATTCAAACTTTAAAATTTGGATGGTTTCTAAGTTCCATACTTTGTCCAAAGTATTGAGCGTCGGTTTGTCGTAAAACTTATGTTTTACTCTTTTCTATTAAGTTGGACATCTCTTGGTGATATATCTTTGAAAATTGATATAGTTACAAAGTGTTAAACTTAATTAAATTTTAAATGGGTCAAAGACTATTTTCAAATAAAATCAAGCTATGAAAACTTTGTTGTATCTAACACTCAAAACATGGACGAATGGTTTTATGTGTTAAACTAATTGTTTGTGTATGTTTCCTTGTGTGTTATTATTATATGTAGACATTATTAAGTGTTCCTTGCTATTTGTAGTAGTTGCTTATATGTCTAGTCTCTTGTGCCTTGCTTGGTATTTGTTAGTATCTAGTTTTTCCTAATTAGGATGTATGCTAGATTTCTTGCATTTTGGTTGCAACATTATTTGTGCATTGCATATAGGATCAACATCTCTAGGTTTATATATGTTATATAAACATCATGTACACCTCGTTATGTTTATTAACACTCTTAGGTTTGAAATCTTTGGGAGCTTATCAAATCTATTGATTTGGGTCGTCTTACTCGATCATTGTGTTATTAGTTCAAGTAGATAAATGTCTCACTATAAAACATGAAACACCCTTTGAAAATCTTAGCTATTTTCTCTTAAAAGAGTGTTTGTGGGAATCAAGAAAGATTTCTATTAAATATCAATGCATTATTCAAACTATGATTGGTATCATTATCGAATCTAATTGACATGTTTTTTAGTGTAGCCATGAATGTGGTTTATTAATAATATACATCGGATCATAACTCACACTTGTGTTGATGGTGTTATATTGAATCTACTTGTTCAAATTGTTAGACATATTTTGTTTAATCATTACTTATAATGCACAATAGAGTCGGTTTGATAACTTGGATGTTTCATCCGAAATACTCAAGTAATTTACATTGCTATGCAATTTATAAATGTGTCATTTCCGAAAGACCAATCAAGAGTGTTCTAACAAATTGTGTAAACTTGGTTTGTACAATTCAATGTTATTGGCCTCAAGATCTATTAAGGTAATTAACCTTAACTAGACTCTTTTGTCAAGATATGCAATGGTGCATTCTTAACCCTCATTAGGTCATGCATTGTGTCACCATGCAAGTTTCATCCTTGCTAAACTTTATTAGGCAAATGTTAGAATTACATTTTTCTAACTTGAGAATGACTACTAGAGAATTTATGCATTAGGATCTTAATTTGACCTAACGGTTGAATTACTTCCATGTGGGAAGTTGAGTTGGTGTATAACTCGTAAAAATGGTCGTGTTTAGCCTTAATTGAGCACCTCTAGTGATAGTCTCATACTCATTCTCTAAATTGGCTAAATGGCTCTTTCTATATATGACTAATGATAGTTTACTTTGATGAACTTTGTATGTCATTAGGAGTCTTTTTCTTTTGTAGCCATTAGGTTTTTCTTAGCTTTCTTCTTACGTGCTAATTGAACCTATGTGTCTTTCCTTTGTGTGTGTTCTAGTTTTTATTGCTCTTAAGCATGACTTTATGATAAGTTAGACTAGAACATTAGGATTTGCTTAATTGGAAAATCCTCCTTCACCACCTAAACCAAGCCTCACCACCTTAACCAAGCCTCTGTAGGCGGTTCTTTAAATAGACTGCGGCTCCACATCAATATGTAACCGCCGGTGGAGATAAAGAACCGCGGGCAGAAGCTCTCAAATTCGGGTTTTCTGAAACTTCCCATTTGTTCCAACACCCTTTGGAATCTTTGTTTCAAACCTTTGGTCACTCCCAAAATATCTTGGGCTTTCCCTTTTTAACCCTTTACTAGTTTGGATCATCCCCTCACCCTTTTAAACCCTCCTTGTTAACCTTGTTCTTCACACCTCAAACCATTCATCCTTACCCCTCAAACCACCCATTACTACCATGGTTTCTACAAGAACCTTCAATTCATCCAAAACCTCCTCTTCAAAGAGGCACCTCAAAATTAAGATTAAGTTACCCAAACTTAACTCTTCACCCTTTCACACACCCAAGAATGAGATTGTTCCAATTCTCATCTCTTCATCACCCTCACCACCTCTTGCTCCATGCAAGACTACCTCAACCCATGGTACCAACCATTCACATGGTTCTACCTCCTCTTCATTCCAATCTAGAATGAATGAGCTAACCTCACCCTTCACTCCAAGTACTCTCTTGGATGTGACTACCCAACCTCAACCCATCCAAAGCATTCCCATTGTGAATGACTTTGTTGAACCCTTGGTGACTTCACCTTTCACCCCACCAAATTCCGCCACCACCCTTGTCTTTCATTTAAGCATGTGGATTGCTTATTGCTAAGACATCTAATTTAAGCAAATCTTAGGATTCTAGTGTAACTAAGATTAAAATTATGCTTAAGTTTTAGGCTTGTTTTTTTATATACATCTTTGTATGATCTTTATTCTCTTGAATTTCCTTTCATTTTTTTCAACATGATTTTTCTTTGAGTCTTAGATCTTGTTGTTATTTTGTTTCCTTCTTTTCTCTTATTTTGAGTCCTTTTCTTAAACTAATAAGAATTAGGAATCTTCTTGGAGATTTACATTACATGTAGCTTGATTTGTGATATCTAGATAGATGACTTACTTATATATCTTCTTGCTTATCCGTATGCTATATGCTTAATTGATTAGTTATTGAATACATGCTTATTATAAAGGTTTTGTCTTTGTCAAGCAATTCTGATATAATATCTCTTAGATGTGTCTAACTCATGCATGTCCTTAAATGCTACGTGCTAACTTGTTTTTCTTAGTCTTCTCTTTTTAAGTAATCATGTTTCTTGCATGCCATATGTGTTAATTGCGCATCTTCTCTACATTGGTTTATTGTAGACTTCATTAGGCTTTGCATAAATTATCCTATGTGCTTACTTGATTATGTTTCTGATTTTGTACTAACTCTTCATGTCTTCTTGAGCTTCTTTTGAGTTTCTTCTCTCATTTTCTTTCGAGATTTCACTATCACCTTCTAAGATATAGTATTCATGAATCAATTTGTGAAGTTATCCTTAACTTCTTTGTTGAGTCTCTCTCAATTCATTTTAATCATGCTCTTCTAAGTCGAGTCTCTTTCTTCTACTCTTTCTAAACTAAGTTGAGTCGAGCCTTACCCTTTCCTCATCATGTAATTGTTCTCTGAACATCCACAATGATTGAGAAGAGCTACGAAACTTTGAGCATGTAGTTTATCGTATGCTAAACACCATTTGGTGTCTAAATTCATACACATTTTTGCCTATAATGTCCTATATCCCAATTTTTTCTTAAAGCGTCGATTTATCCGCTTTTGGTTTTCCTTTATTTTTTTTTGGTCAAAAATGTCTCTAGGTTGAGATATTTTTGTTCCTCTTTTTAAGAGTTGATTGCGGTTAAAATTTACAATTGGTATGGGTGATTCCATCAATTCTAAGTTTTTAACCCCTTGAGATGATATCTTCAAATTCTTGGATGTTTCTTTTCTACCTCTACTCCAACAATTTTGAATTGATTTCCTCAAAATCCTCTTCTTGTTTTTTTGAGAGTTGAGGGTTAAATCTTGAATTTTCTTGGGTGATTCCAAAATTTCTAAGCTTTTTACCCTTTGACATATTATCATTACAATTGGGTGATTCCAACAATTGTTAATTGATCTTGTCAAGATCCTCTCTTTTGACTTGTTTTTGGATTGATAGCATCGCGTGCACACTTCTTTCTTCAATGCTTGTCATTATTTGTGCAAACGACTTGTTTATCATCCTCTTGTTTTTCTTTTCATCATAGTCCTTCTTTCTCTCTTTTTGACTATGTGGAATTGTTTTTATTCTCCATGTCATACTCTCTTTAGTTTGGTATTTTTGCCAAGATATTAAAGCGGAGTATGTCCTCTCGACAATATATGCTCTTTTTATATATGCTCTTGTCTACTAACCTTGTTTTGTAGGATACTTCTAACCCATTTTTGTAGCTCGTCACTATTCTTGCTTTGTTGGTGCCTCAAGCAAGGGGGAGATCATATCAAGGGGGAGCATTTTCAAGAGTTCAACTCATTACGTTTGCGATCGTTCACTCACTTAAATTGCATTCATTGAACATCTTGCAAGTAATGAATTATGGGATCTTGAAGACATGGAGGTGGTTAACCTATGGTGATTGAAGACTTCACTAGGATGACGCAAGCTCAATATCTTTGGATGATGGGATTACGGTTCGGATTCTCGCCTCTCAACCGAATATCTTTTGGATGCAAGCTATCTCAAAGTTGATTCTTCTCTTCTACAAACGACGACTACCTTTGGATGCGTGATCTTCCTCAAATGATATGGATTCAAATGACGACTACCTTTTTGATTCGACAAAAGGGGGAGAAGGAAGTGTAAACGAGTACGTTTCGCATTTTACTATGCGTTACGCTTTACTTGTTTGTCATCATCAAAAAGGGGGAGATTGTTAGTGCAAACATTACGATGTTTAATCAAGATGACCCCTTCATGTTTTGGTGATGACAAACGTATAACTCGCAATACATAATGTAAAATGTGTAAGGTACTCGTAATCACTCTAGCATACTTATGTATACTTCTCTCGACACCTTGAAGATTACATTCATCATGAAAGACAAGAAGGACGCGCGGTTTTCTTATAGAACACGCGGTTCCTTAGTGATATTGAACCGCGGGAAGATATGGAACCGCGGGCAGTCAAGCCGGTTTAGGCTAACTCAAGATTTCTGGAAGCTTCTAGAAGATGGAGGGAAACTAATAAATTCAAAATTCAAATTTTGAATTTGGGCTCCAAGAATAAAAGGTGCATCCTTTTATCCAATGGGTAGTCCACTCTTTTATCCAATGGGTAGTCCACGCTTTTATCCATTGGGTAAAAAGGTGCTCTCCAAGGCAAGGTTTAGCTATAAATAGTAGACTCCTCTCTTCCATTTCACTTGCACAAAAACACACAAAACCTTCCAACATCCCATTCCTCATCCTCCTCAAGAGCAATGAGAAGAACACTTTCACCCTTGTGAAGTGTTAGTGTCTAGAGTCATAACATGATGAAGATCTCTCTAGATCAAGTCATGATTATTGTCTTCCTACTATGTATATGTAGAAGATCCAAGCTGTGGGTACACTTGGATGTGTTTGTAAGGGTAGAATATCAAAGTGATGGGTATCCTTGGATTAGGTGTTAGTTGTGTAGATCCAAGTCTTGTTAGTACTTGGATATAGTGTTAGAGTTATAGATCTAAGTGTTGTGTGCTTAGATCTATATGGTTTATGTGTTTAGGCCATAAAACACAAGGTTTGTTATGTTGGGCCATAAAACATAACTAGTGGGTAGATTAGGTTGTGTCTTGGTAGTTCTCACTAAACTCTAAAGTGATGTGGTTGTGTCTAGGTAGTTCTCACTAAACTATAAAGTGATGTGGTTGTGTCTTGTGAGTTCTCACTAAACTTTAAAGTGACTAGTAGTTGTGTTGTGTGAAGTTCTCACTTAGCTTCAAAGTGAAGAGTCGTGAAGATTGGTTCTAGCTTTCGATTAGAACTCGACATCTAGCCTTGTGTCGTTAAATGGTGAAGTAGGCAACGTTGTGTAGATTGGTCCTACCTAAGATTAGGACTCGACATCTAGCTTAGTGTCGGAAATGTGTAAGCGACGTTGTGTATGGTTTCTCCACCTTAAGGAGTTTGTTGACTAGTGAAGTAACTCTCGAGTAAGGTGTACTCGAGGAGTGGAGTAGGGCGAAGAGGAGCTTCGTGACCGAACCACTGTAAATCATCGTGTCGGTAACTTCCTTTACATTTATGTCTTTACCTTTGTAGATGTATTTATAGTTGCATACTTGTGTTGTGTGTCTTTGTGTGCATCACATAATCTAAACATCTAAGTTGCGGAAAAGCTATGGCTTAGTACGTGTGTGCTTCATTTTAGGTTATGGTCAAGTGTACATCACTTAGTCTAAACATCCTAGTTACGGAAAAGCTTGTGCTTAGTACGTGTGTCCTTAGTGTTTAGACTATTGCTTGATGTACTCTTGACCATAATCTAAACATAAAGCACACACGTACTAAGCCATAGCTTTTCCGCAACTTAGATGTTTAGATTATGTGATGCACACAAAGACACACAACACAAGTATGCAACTATAAATACATCTACAAAGGTAAAGACATAAATGTAAAGGAAGTTACCGACACGATGATTTATAGTGGTTCGGTCACGAAGCTCCTCTTCGCCCTACTCCACTCCTCGAGTACACCTTACTCGAGAGTTACTTCACTAGTCAACAAACTCCTTAAGGTGGAGAAACCATACACAACGTCGCTTACACATTTCCGACACTAAGCTAGATGTCCAGTCCTAATCTTAGGTAGGACCAATCTACACAACGTTGCCTACTTCACCATTTAACGACACAAGGCTAGATGTCGAGTTCTAATCGAAAGCTAGAACCAATCTTCACGACTCTTCACTTTGAAGCTAAGTGAGAACTTCACACAACACAACTACTAGTCACTTTAAAGTTTAGTGAGAACTCACAAGACACAACCACATCACTTTATAGTTTAGTAAGAACTACCTAGACACAACCACATCACTTTAGAGTTTAGTGAGAACTACCAAGACACAACCTAATCTACCTACTAGTTATCTTTTATGGCCCAACATAACAAACCTTGTGTTTTATGGCCTAAACACATAAACCATATAGATCTAAGCACACAACACTTAGATCTATAACTCTAACACTATATCCAAGTACTAACAAGACTTGGATCTACACAACTAACACCTAATCCAAGGATACCCATCACTTGGATATTCTACCCTTACAAACACATCCAAGTGTACCCACAACTTGGATCTTCTACATATACATAGTAGGAAGACAATAATCATGACTTGATCTAGAGAGATCTTCATCATGTTATGACTCTAGACACTAACACTTCACAAGGGTGAAAGTGTTCTTCTCATTGCTCTTGAGGAGGATGAGGAATGGGATGTTGGAAGGTTTTGTGTGTTTTTGTGCTAGTGAAATGGAAGAGAGGAGTCTTCTATTTATAGCTAAACCTTGTCTTGGAGAGCACCTTTTTACCCAATGGATAAAAGAGTGGACTACCCATTGGATAAAAGAGTGGACTACCCATTGGATAAAAGGATGCACCTTTTATTCTTGGAGCCCAAATTCAAAATTTGAATTTTGAATTTATTAGTTTCCCTCCATCTTCTAGAAGCTTCCAGAAATCTTGAGTTTGCCTAAATCGGCTTGACTGCCCGCGGTTCCATATCTTCCCGCGGTTCCATATCACTAAGGAACCGCGTGTTCTATAAGAGAACCGTGCGTCCTTCTTGTCTTTCATGACGAATGTAATATTCAAGGTGTCAAGAGAGAAGTATACATAAGTATGCTAGAGTGATTACGAGTACCTTACACATTTTACATTATGTAATTGCACTTTCTTTTTGGTAAAACCCAAAGTCTCAAATGGCTCAAATTTTTAAAGAGTCAATATAGATTCCATTATCTATTAATCACACGATCAAATAATATAAAGGATTTAGTCTTTAATCACATGTTAAATACTCAAGGTACAGGTTTTCATTGCTCGACCGACACAGGGCAGTCTATAAATGATTATTAACTCCTTCTTATTCTATAAACAAACAAATAGTCCTTAATGATCACAAGTATGAATTTATCAAATTACAGCCTACACACGTGATTCACCAAATTTATGGATGCTACATGTGTATTAGTCAATCCAAACGACATATCATGAAACTCATAATGTTCATTACAAGTTCTGGATGTAGTGATTGGAATAGATAACCTTTTTCGCGGACGCGAAATTGATGATAACCATGTCGTGGATCAAATCTTTAAAACAGACGCTAGAACCTTGTAATGATCGAAAAAATCTATCATCTTGGGTAGTGGATATAGATTTTTATCATCAATTTACCTAGTTTAGGGTAATTCAACAATTATAAGGAATGATAACACCATAGCTCTTCATGATGACGAGCTTGGCAGAATCAAATCTTTCTCCGACAACTCTCTCAGTTGCACGGTAATTCCTTTAATTCAGATGGTACTGACGTACAGTGCATACGTCACGGTTGCAGCATCGGGAATATAATCAATACTGAATTCAACTTGCCTAAATGGCGAAAGTCTAGGTAATTCACCAGCAAATACCTCCTAAAATTTTAGATAACATAAACATGTTTTAATAATTTTATTTTAAGTTCTTTCTAGATTACAAGATCTATGATCAGTTTATAACCATTCACGGTATAATTTCAAGTCTAAATACAGGATATGGTCATCCATTAAGAATTATTTAGATTACTTTTGATAATCAACATCTTATCTTTTAGGGGATTTCTACTCGAGTTCCCATCAATTAAGACAATGTCGTCATGTCATAATCAATCAATCTATTCTACTGGCACTATCAACTTTCCAGTTTCATTACCGTTGATAAGATGTGAACTTCTCAAAAGACTAATAATAACTCATAATCCTTCACAAATTCAAGGATATATGGAGACACAACTACCATTAAAAGAGTAAGGTCAACGCATAATCTACGTGAGAGAATTTCAAATCAGATATAGACGAAAACATTTAATGAATATGAATATATCCCATGTTTTCATAATTTGAGTACGCATTCGAAAGCTCCTCGGATCGTTACCCAGGTCATTCAAATGAAATCAAATCAAACGAAATGATAGGAACGTCGATATATCCAGTCAGGTATCAACATTCGGTAATCAAATACTTTTTCAAAGAATCTCACTACGAGAGAATTGGACAAGAAACAGAATATCAATTTGTCAAATAAGACAATTTTCATAGATGAGTAAATTCGACTCAGAAGAATAAATAGTACGGGCACATATGTAGGTGTCCCTAACAATATGTCCCTATTTTGCACTTCTTGCAGATCTCATAATCTTGTAATCTTTTCATAACTTCAAAGAAAATGTAGTGTTTATTAACAATTTCATGGTGACTACTAATCAGCCTTGCATGGTCCCTTCCAAATTGTATGTAGGCGCGCAACTATATACAATTTCAAGATTAACGATGCAATGCTCAGTTCGTCAAAATTTTATCATCATGTTTATAATAAAAACATTTTCATGCTTAATTCTTAAATAAGAATCAAAAATAAATTTACAAATATTTTCTTTGTTATGAAAACAATTAAGTTTTCCAATGTGTTTTATAAAAAACTTCATTTCGATAATGATCACTTATAAATCTTACTTTGAATAATCCTTATAGTGACGAAAATTTAATTCTTCTCAAGGGATACTGTTTTATCTTATAAAAACAATGAGTGATCTGCAAAAGAGTGATGAAAAGTTGTTCACCAAGAACTAACTACAATATGCTAGGTAAGGAACTTTAGCCAAATAATCATGAGATTCTTGACCTCGATGGCGCTCAAAAAGAATAATTCACAACGTAACTCAAATCGAGATGAGTACTTGTTCGATGGTTGCATCACTAACTCGATCATTAGGATGAAGCAATAAAAGATAGATAACACCGATACATGTAGTATTTATCAATCGAAGGTAGTCTTTTCATTAATCACAAACAAGTCAAAATTGTACCGTAACACATTACGTGTCACTATGTCATACATTACATGAACTCATCCTACCAATTGATGTCTCAGTTAAGTTGGGGATTTTTAAAAGATACCACAATAAATACTAATCTACATGGGTCATTAGGTGTTCCAAATGTCCCGAAATATCCATCGGTACCAATTTCAGAAGAAGATTTATTCGATTTATTTCTTAGACACTGGGCATCCTCGTCATTGGACAATGGCCTAGGAACAACCCTTAACACGAACCAAAAATCAATTAAAACCTTATAATTCAATCACAGGACTTACCGGATTCCTCTTAACAATCTTATATTCCATACAAGTTAAACTTTACTTCATTCAAGTTTCAATCAACTTATACTCAATGCGTCATCCTACCTCATTCTCCAATACTTTCAACTTTATTCATAAACCTTAAAAGGGAAATAAAAGCTCGATATGATCAAAACTTTAATTTCCAATCCTATAGCTCTTACAACAATAGTTATCAAATGAGTCACTAGTATGAGATGACTCACACATTCAATTAGACTTCTCGGAAAGGTACTAGTGGCATGAGGCTTTTGGGTAATTGTTCTAATGACAGCCTCAAGTGCAACATTCACCCTTTCAATTTCAATTTTAAGAATTGGGTGACACTGAATCAGATGACACCTTTCCAGGTGGTAACGTTTTGTCAAACTCCACTCTATAAGGAAAGATCGTCATGACATCGATATCAGATTTAATCTCGCCAATTCTTCTTTAATATCACAATAAACTAATATCAACATTTCTACGAATATCAACCATTTTGTTGGGATCATAAATATCCACAACTTGGTTTAGATCTGGAATAGCTAGAATTTCCTACAGAAATAGCTTAGATTAATTTACGAGGGGATTTAGGGTTTCTCGTGACAATCTACGTCGTATAAATATCTCGTATACGTATTGAAATAATCATCAAACAATCATGTAATCAAATTACATCATATATATATATAATCCAAGTTATATATATATATACTAAAATAACACTTCTCAGTCTGGCCTTGTCGGTAACTCGGGAATTCTTCAGCACCGTTATAGTCAAAAGATTTTTAGACATTTTGTGAAAAATGTTTATAGCTAAAAGATTTTGAAATGTTTTTTTCAAAACCTAGGTTTTAAAAATCTTTCGTTCTCTATAACGAGAGCTCTGGTACCAAACTATAACACCCCCAAATTTACACAATTCAATACAGCGAAAGACTCGTTGGTGTTACGGGATAGCACATTACTCACATCATAGACAACGCATAAAAATCGCGTCGTTTAATAATAAAGCATTTCCATTCATAAATATCAAATTTACATAGGTCCCAAGTCATATTATTTCATACAAATTTTACAAAGTATTTGAATGGAAATTGTTATTTAAGTGTGGGCCATGAATTCTTGTCGTCTTCCCGAGAATTACCTTCAAGTACCTGAGATAAAACATGTTAAAAGAAAAGGTCAACGATAACGCCGAGTGAATTCATAGAGTTTAATAAAACCATTAATATATCATCGGTATATAATTATTACCGAAAATCATTTTTGTATAAATCATTGTAATAGGCCATAAAATAGCCATAGTCATTTTATACAAATCCATATCAAAAATCATAATATAGGCTTTTGCCTTCAAAACCATAATACGAACCAAAGTCGTAAAAACATCATACAATACGTTTTATAACGTTGTATAAAGTTAAATAAAAACCGTATATGAATATGGTTATGTAAAACCAAAACACGAACATATAATCAATAATAATACCCCGTATTGCTAGTTAGGCAATTTATTGTAATTCAGTGAGTATAGCAGTATTTCATTATTTGGATTATTATAAGCCGCATGACATTGTTACCTTACTACAACAAACAACACGTAGCTAACCTGAAACTCAATTTTCCCATCTAAGTTAGCGTGTCGTCCCAAAAATCACGCTATGGAAATCTTCTCATACATAAATTCGCTTACCAATCAATGTGGCACGACGGGGATCAACCGTCAAGGCGCGAACTGGGGTGATCGTCCCCAAATATATGCATAAGCGTCTACCAAATCCCGGTAGTTCACAATCCATGCTAATGGGACTTTTAGTGGCATAACCTAACTTTAATAATCCATTTTATTTCATACATCGGGTCATATAATCATTCATCGAGTCATACAATCATTCGGGTCCAAATCAATAAACAAACAATCGGGACAAATGATGTCCTATTTTATCAAAACTAACATGTTATCTCCCTCACGGGTTTATAAAACATTTCATAAAAACATTTAAAAAGAGTGTGAGGTTATGAACTCACGTTGATTTGGGAAAGCGGGTTATCGACAATTCGGATGTACGGTACGTGCTTCAATCACGGAAACCTAGACAAATAATACTTTGTCTTAGACTCTTGTCCAATGACTTTATAAAAATAACAATTATGTATACATATGATGATCTTATATATATGATGATCAAGTGGGTTTATACATTCTCATTTACTCATTTTAGTGTTATGTATTGGTAACTTTTATACTAGTTTACTAGTTTTACTTATTTACATGTTTTAGGCCCAATAAGCCTATTACAAGCCCAATACTTTTCATTAGTCCATTTTACACTTTTATTATCATTATTATACTTTACATGTTGGGCCCAAATGGGTTAAGCCCAATAAGTAAGTTTATTATCATTATCGGTTTTTACTTGTTATATAAGTGTATACATTAGTATGCGAGTTTATAAAAGTTTACATTAGACGGGTCCGACCGTCTAAGTTTTATTTGATAAAAACGTTAATCTTTCAGTTTTAGCCGAAAAGACGTAAAACTTAGGTATATAGTTTTATAACTTGGAAAAACATTTATACTTGTAATTTATATAACATGTCCCATTTTAATATCAATATACATATATATTTATTTATTTATGATTATTATCAACTAGTGGGTTTTATATATGTATATTTTATATAAATTTTGAGTGTTTATATTATATACTATTTATTTACAAAATCAGTCCTAAATTTTAAGTCCACTAAAATGTCCATATCTAGAGTTCTGTAATGAGATAGGACCTCAAATTTTTATGAAAGAAACTAAATGATATGTGCTTCATTTTATCCCTTTATAGCTACTGATGAATCAACTTCGAAATATTTTAATAAATTCGTCCAAAACAGTGTAGGCAGATTTGCACTCTAATCTTGTTTTGATCATATCTCACTCATTTTTATGCTTCCATTGTATGGCTAACTTTCACATATGTGTAACACCTAATACTTACTGTAAATTGATTCCAATATGCCATTTTATCAGTTTATCATTTGGTTACTTACTGTTTTTATATAGCCATCATATTTAGCAAGATTTTAACCTTGTTACCTATTGTTTTCCATCTTTTTAACCATATTTATCAACCCCAAATCCCCACATAATGTTTTTATCATCATTCATCATCATATACATATACATAAATAAAGAAAATACAAGATTACATAATCAAAATAACAAGAGGATAGGAAGAACAATCTTTATACCACCAAGATTAAGTAGTTTATGATTAAGGCTTGGATTTTTGATGGCAAAACTTGTGATAAATCAACACCAATCTTCAAGACCACCAATAATTGTAAACTTTATATAAAAATCAGCCCTTGGACATCACCAAATCACCTCCTTGGATGTTAGAATCACCTCCAATCTTCAAGGCTTCAAAGGGGCATCATCATGTGTATGAATAACACATGATTTTATGGCTCAAATAGATCAAATGGGGTGTTTATGTGATGATATGGGACGAATTTTTAGTGAGAAGAAAAGGGAGGATGAGAGTGGTTTGCATGTATGTGTTTTGGAGAAATGGTTTTAGTAAATGGTTTTTAGGGAAAGTGTATACAAGTGTCTTAGCTTATTAGTGAAGCTTTGACACATAATAGGGTGAGGTGGGGCTCTCTTGGCCGTCCTATGTAGGGGGTGGGCAAGTGTAAAACTTGTCCCATCCCACTAATTTACGGGTACTCCTCGATTCTAGTTTCCTTGATTTGCGTGCCCTCGGGTCGTTTTACGAAAAACGTTTTTATAAATTATGAATCAACGGCACAAAACGAATCTAATAAAAATTGTCTCATAAAAACAGAGTTCAAAAACGTAAATACGTAATACTAAGGTTTCGGGTTTAGTCGTAAAGGACGTTAAATTATTCACGTAAGTCCTAATCTCTTCTCGTAAATTAGTGAGTTTATGAACCAACACAAATTTAAAATCCCAAAATAACATTCACGGATAAATTTATTTCTTGAAGTGTCGGACTGTCACCAAAACGGTGTACGTAAACGTAAGCATGTAACGTAGAGTCCTCCAGTTTAGACGTAGTCGATGCTATTTCAAGACGTAAACCCAAATTTCTTCCCATAAATGAGTGAGTTTATAATATAACATTAAAATAATGTTTTTAAATAATATTTGAGAATAAAATATCAACCATAAATTGATGGATTGTCACATCAGTCCCCAAATAGTACTATTTACAATATTAGCGCTCATTTCTGGGAAAATGATTAACGGTTCATAATTAAAAAGGGACTTTCAAGGCAGCAGTAAACATAGTGTCAATAATTATATCTAAGAAGCATACCAAAAACACTTGTATTCTAGTTTAACATATATCCCCCTCACGGGTTTTCAAATCATTTGAAAGTAGTATACTTTAGTGAGGCTATGGAATCACCTGGGATCCATAGAGTCTGAGCGATATCAAATATATTTCATTCACAGTTAAACAGCTTGATCACATAAACCACAACTTGGTCTTATAAAGAACAGCTTGATCTCACACAAACCTAGATTAACACATTTTGTAAAGTATCAAGTCTTTAATCTTTTGTTAATCTTTCTAAGTATTTGATTATTTATTCTTTAATTACAATTTGGTGGTAATTCTAGCATCATTGTTCGGGCCATCATACTCAGAAGTCATTTTATAAACGTTTGAGGAGTGAGGGCACTTTAACTCGTAAACCCAACCAGTCAGTCAGAACGTAATATCGAGATGGAACATCTTTGTAAAAGGATTCCTACTAACATGATACTTTCATTACTTCCTCATATTTATAATTAATATTCTATAGTTTCAAAATTTGCAAAAATAGCCCTTTTAGTTATACTTTGGTATAATTGCACTTTTAAACCCTAAAGTATATAGTTTTAGTATTTGCATTTATACCCTCAATATTTAACCTTAGGGTCTCAAACTTTTCAACATTTACTTTTATAGCTTATTCTTTCAAAAAAGGACACTTTGGCCCAAAATGTTAAAAAGTTTCAAAAATTACAGTTTTAGTCCCTATACTTGTAAAAATCACATAACAACCTTTAAATTGGACCAAATGATCTAGGATTTTAAAACAAAGTTTCAAAACATGTTTATAATAATAATAGCAACATTTATTAAGATTTATTGAAATGGGGTTTTGCTTATTATTTCATGTAAATTACAAAACTAGGGTTTTAAGACATCTGTAACTTATAACTTTCATTTAAATTGACGAAATGAATTAGTTTCTTTTAGATTATCTTTCTAACATAATTTTGGCATTATAACAAGTCCAATATATCATTATAACAAGATCAAATCATAGCTAACATAGAAATTACCTAGGATGCTCCAAAATGGCTCCTAATGGCTTTCTATGATCACAACTTGCTATCAAAGCTTCAAGAGCTTCAATGGCTACCTTCTAGACCTGGTTTCTGGTCTTGGGACATGTACTAGGATGTATATAGAAGTGTAAATGGAGAATGGGTAGGAGGTAAAAGAGAAACTGGGTGCAAGTTCTAATGGAAATATTTCGCCACTATTTATAGCATTTCTAATCCTTAAGCTCCAAGTTCTGGATATGGACGTGTAAAATGGATAAAATAGTGACTAAGGGAGGCTAGGGAAGATCTATGCAAGTTCCTAGAGTCTAGGATGAAAAATATCTTGGTCTTGCGGTCTAGGATAACTCACGACAACATATAGATAGGAATGGTGATGTGTTGCTTCAAGTAGGTGATGCACCTACTTGTAAAGGCTTGTAAAATATCTTAAAACATGTGGAATATCTGATTTTCAAAAATATAATGGGAGGGAATGGTTTGAAATGGCTTTTTGGAGGGAAAACATAAAACTGGGTCTAAATTAAGGCTTGTAACTTTATACTTTGTGATTTTGGTGATTAAGGGCGTACAAATGTGATTAGTGATGGATTAGGGTTTAATTAGGGTATATAAATTGTAATTAAGAATTTTGGGTCTTTGTCTTGAAGTTTAACAAAGGTTTGATGTGCAAATGGGAAGAAAACTTAGGCGGGTTAGGGTTTCTAATGATTTATGGTTAAGTCTTAGTAAAATGATTATCCTTCAATTAGCTACTAATGTAAACTCAATTTATACATCCTAAATTTTCCTCAATGTGTTCATGAAGTCCCTACATTGGTTTTATTAAGTTTTTCTAAGTAATCATGTCTAAAGGGTGAAAATACCTATTTTGACCTAATTTACAAGCCATGCATTGAAATCTTGTACCTTGTGCATTAGGTTACTTGTACATTGTGTTAATATAATCTTATAACCTTAGTGAAGTGCTATGGGTGTTTTTAGACTTGTCCTAAAAGACTAGGTAGTGAATCAATGTAGATTTCCTAATATAAGGGTTTTTAGGTCATTCATCCTAATGACTTTCTATCTTGGGTAATTAGTGTTTGAACCTTTATAAACACTTATTCTAGGGCTTATATAGTATTTTTATGAATTATATGGTTTCTACATTCTCGGTTTAAGGGTTTATATAGGTTTACCATATTCTAGGGATGATTATGGGAGCTTAAGATCCTATGCTTTGATAACTTGTACCTTATGCTTTATTAACTTGTAACTTAACTTGAAATTTATAACCTTAATATGATACTTAGTTGAGTTTTATAATTATTGGCAAAAGATTAGACACTAATTCATTATAGAATGGATTTTATATGTTAATCTTGGTTATAGGTCGTTTACTTGTAATTAGGTTGAGATTAGTGAATATTAGTGTTTTGTGTTTATTTACCTTTCATTTATATGCTAGGTTATAATTAGTATAGTGTATTTGATACTTGTACATAGATATTATGTAGTTATATTGCTTAAATCTTTGTTTACTAAGGGTTTCTAGGTGATGATCTAGACTATTATGTACATTTACTTGTACTTAGCTTTGTATGGTTTGTTCTTACTATTCTTAGGAATTATTATATCTTCAAAGTATAGTTTATAATTTTTTTTAATTTTTAGTGACTTATTCATATGTACTTTCCATTCATAGTTTATTATTCTTAAGTTTACAACTCATTTTTAGGGATTCTAGGGTTTCTAAGGGAATTTAGGATATTTGAGATATTATTATAAATATTGAACTTATAAGATTACTTTTAGATCTTAGACTTGACATATACATTGTGTTTACAACATATATGAATATGTTGTAGTGGTAGTTCAGGTTGTGAGAAGCAGTTCATCTTACCAAGTAAGGTACAAAAAACAAAAATTTCTAGCCAAATTCTCATATTGAGACAATTATAGCTTCTAACACATATGTCAAATTTGAGGATTGTCACAGTCTCTCCTCCTTAAAGAAATCTCGTCCCGAGATTTAAATAAAGAGCGATGTCATAAGACAAGGAAGAGCATAACCCTCGCGTTTCCAAATATATTCGTACCCTTCCTCAGGGTTTTAATAATTCAATAATAAGAAATATAACATTATACCATATAATTTTAGTTTATCACTGGAAACTATTTCATTGGAATGATAAGAGATTCATCAGATAAACATTTCTTCAAATTTGCAATGAAAAAAATATCACGAATATTACTGAGTTCTTTGGGAAACTCAAGTCAGTATGTCACTACTCAATTCAAAATTTCGAATTGATTATCACATTTTTCAAAATCAATTTGGGTAATTGATAAAGAAAACATTCTTCTCACATAGATATTGTTTAATACGGTGTAATTTCTCATTCATAGTGAGAAAAAATAATCTCTTGGATTATCTTAACTCACCATTTAATCCAGTAGATACTTAACATAACTCAACATTCTACGAAGCTATATTTTAATATAATCTTTTCCAACAGTCTCATGAATTATCTTGGGTCTCGTAAGTTTAAAATCTCCAACTTTAGCCCAGTAGATACGTAAATGGCACTTATTTCGATAGTGTGCTTCAAATAGTATTTCTTTAACTTTAGCATGAGAACTATTGTTATACGAGAAATTTACCAATGGTAAGTGTCCTTCCCAAAATTTATAACACATACATGAAGTATGTAGTTTAGCATTTGAATAGTTATCTCACTTAATACATTAGTATACCTACGTTTTCTTTTATATACTGGACTAAGTATAACATATTACCCTCGGGTATTTTGTATATACTTTTAAGATTAAGATGTAAAACAATCGTCACGATCTTTAGATGATTGATATTCATTCTCTATATAGATGGATTATTTATTGTATAACCTAGTCAGAGTTTCTATATCATCATTTTCCTTGATAGGAATAAATCCTATAGATTTAATAAAACAATCGACAATAACCCAGATAGGCACCATGTCTATTTGAAGTAACAAAATTCTCATTGTTCTTTCCTATTTCAATGGAGGAAAAATAGGTTGAACTAGCAAGTCGGATGACTTTCAATATTCTTCTTCTTTTGTTAGAGCATAATATAAGAATTTTAATGTTTCTTCGAGTTAAATGGAATAATCCACATTCCAAGTCTTCACAAATTCTAAGTTTTATGTTTAATATAATAAGACAAATATTCCAATATTTTGGCGTATTCATGATGTCCTTATCATAAATCACATAGGATTCAGACAATTTTCTTAATTCCGTAGAGATACAAAACTCATAGGAGACGTGAATAAGATGTTTCTACAAAATCTAAGAGTATTATATAGACTGATAACGCTTGAATAAAATTATTTTATTTCCTATAAAATACAAGAAAATTTTACCAAACATATGATTTATAGGACCATTTGTCTTTACAAATCCTAGTCCAATGTCCTATTATGTTGAAAATCTGACACCAGATGGTGCAAATTTCTGTGTGATGCAAGGGTGCATTTCTTACACAGAATAAAATTTCCGTCATATTCGCCATAGGTTGGATTAGTAACTTAAGTTATGGTAGTTTCTCTTTTATTAGAATTTACGGACATTCTTTCCTTGTTGAATTTAAGCTTAAGATTTTTGCACAGGATTGTGCTAAATTACCTTGTTCATCAACTTTTGGGATATGTTAATGACTTCTTCCAATATATTAGGATTTTGGAAGCGGTAATCTTTTAAAATCTTTGATAAAGTCCCTTAGCAAAATTCTTCTGATGAAGTCTTCTAAATAGAATTTCAGATGAAATTCCATGACGTAATTCTAGGATAAAATCTTTTGATGAAGTTTTATGATAAAATTTTCTAGTGAAAGCTTTTATCATTCTATAGAATGGGATCTAACTCTCGTAACTCTTGAAATTTCCTCGTGTATGACTCAAGGTTAATTTATTTTTATCATTAGATAGCGGAGTTCTTCTTTCATCTTCTCAATTATTTCTATAAAAAATATGTTGGAAATACGTTTTTCGTATTTAGAAAGTCTCGGTCACTCCAACAATATAGTTATAGGCTCGTAGTATAAGTTTAATTAAAGTTTACATTAGCCTGACCCATGAGCATGTTCATGGGTCGGAGGCCCAAGTCCACTAAGGGACTTGGGTATATAAACCCCTTTCCACCATGAAAAGGGGTGTTGGTTGTTTCATTTTCTCAAGAAATACACATACATTTTCTCTCATCTCTCTTACTACTTTCTCTCTCTAGAAACAACAACCCTCTTGATAAATCAAAGATTATCATACTTCTACAATTGGTATCAAGAGCCATGGGATGAAATAAAGATTGGTTTAGTGTTGTTCATGCTTTTCTAAGTGTGTTCATGTGTTTTTGATTGATTTTACCAAATTTTCAAAAAAAATTCGTGTTTTTTTGGTTCCAAGTGATTTATAAATCTTCTAAATAGTTGTAGTAGCAATTTGGGGATTTTGGTTTGGCTAGAAACATGAATTACCAGGTAAAAATCTCATCTTTCTTGTTGCCTTCAAGTCTCGAACTTTATTCCTTCATTACGATCAGAGTATTGCGATCGCAAAAACCTGGGGTTTCTACATTGCGATCGAATATTCCGATCACATCTTACGATCAGTGTTGTGATCTAACACTGTGATTTGTGTTGCGATCTAACACTGAGATTTGTGTTGCGATCTAACATTGCGATCTGTGTTGCGATCACGACTTGCGATCTATCATTGCGATCATGACTTGCGATCTATCATTGCGATCTATCATTGCGATCACGACTTACGGTCTAATACTACGATCAGGGGTTGCGATCAGGGTTGCGATTAGGGGTTGCGATCAGGGGTTGTGATAGAATTACGATCATAACAAATTTTCAAGATTTAGAGGATTTTTCAACTTTGCATTTCTTTGGAGACATTAAAAAAAACACACAACCAAAAGATAATAAAATCTTTGTTTAAACAACACTAAAACACATAATCTTATTTCATTGCTCGATCATTTTGATAATCTTTATTCAATGGATCATAAAATGAATTCACATTCATACATTCCAACAATGACATCGCTTACTGACCTTTCTATCATCTCGGGTACAAATACCCGTCCACCATTGCTTATCAAAGACCTTTTTGAAGCATGGCAAGGTCTCATGATGTCTTATATTATGGGTAGACCTATGGGAGACTCATGGTTCAATCCATTGAGCAAGGACCACTCGAGTGGGGTGAAGTTACTTTAGACAATGTGATTAGGGCAAGGCTATTTCATAAACTAACGGCTGCCAATCAAATCATTGCCGATGCGGATGACAAGGCCATTCAAACCATCAAGAAAGCTCTTCCACCCGATATTTATCGCATGGCAAGCAACTACAAGATAGCAAAGGAACTTTGGGATCGCTTAGGAGTTCTATTACAAGGGACTTCACTTTCCAAGCAGGAACGAGAGCGTCAACTCTATGATTTGTTTGATAGGTTCTCATACATTCCCGGGGAAACACTTCATGACTACTACTGGCGCTTCACTACTTTGATGAATGATTTAAATGTGTATAATCTTACAATTGCTCAGTTTCAAATCAACACCAAGTTCTTTAACACATTACCCCAAGAGTGGAGCCAATATGTCACTGTTGTTAAATTGATTCGGGATTTGCACAAATCAAATTTAGATCAACTTTATGCTTTCTTGCAGCAACACGAGAAGCATGTGCTCCAGAAACGCATGTCTCAAGGATCTTATTCCAAACCATTGGCATTAATGGCAAATCATCCAACACTGTCATATAACAACACTCCGTATGCTATGGGACAACAATCTTATCACAAGCCCATGTTTCAGACTCCAAGCTTTCTATAGTATTCGATCTTACCACAACCACCTACATCATATCAGCAACAATATCAGCAACCAGCAATATCATCACAAGGAGAATCACATCATTTAACTTATGCTTCACAACCATACTCACCTTATCAACCTCCAACAAACCCTGCCATCACTTATAAACAACATGAGGTTCCTCAACCCTATTACTCACAACATGTCAGTACTCCTTCAAGTGTGTTTGTAGCCCAACCAGCACCAGTATTCTACTGTGATGATGAGATTCCTGTTTCTGAGTTCAGACAAGGGGATAATCCTACTGATATACTTGCACAAATGTATGCTTACATCACTCAAGCGTTGAACAAAAGAGGTTACAGAGGACCATCTCCAACAAATAATCAGTGGAGGAATTCTTCTAACTCTCGTCAACAAGCTACAATCCAAGATGGCAGAGTTACTGTGCAACCATATCAGGGGAGACCAAGTTCATCCAATATTGGTGCACGTCCATTCAACACTACTACAAAGGGAAATAACACTGGCAAGATGAAAATGATCATCTGTTATAAGTGCAAAGGGGAAGGACACATGGCTCGGGAGTGCAAGCAACCAAAGAGGAAGAGGGATGGAACATGGTTTCAGGAAAAGATATACTTGGTTAATGCTCAAGCACAAGGTCGAGAGCTTGATGAAGAAGAGTTAGCATTTCTAGCAGATCCATGAGTTGCGGATACTGAAGGACTCACAGTAGTTTCTACCAACAATGCAGCATACCAATGCGATGATCTTGATGCATACGATTCAGACTGTGATGATCTCAATGCCGCCAAGGTAGCTCTCATGGTAAATCTTTCACTTTATGGAGCTGACACAATTTCTGAGGTACCAAATACTGCCAATGATACTAGTATTATACCTTATCAAGTTGAGCAAGTGTCTGAGTATCCGGAACAGCCTCCGATGGTTAGTAATTCAAACGAGGAGACAAACAATGATAGCAATTTTAACACCCCCAAATTTACACGCAGCGGAATACATCTTTGGGTGCTAAACAATGATACAACAACACATAATTTATAAAGAACGACTCGAAAAGAGATGTTTCAAATTTATCGTTCCTAAAACATTTATCAGAGTAGCTTAGTCCCAAATAATCGTTACCAAAAGATAAGTTAAAATAACATATTAGTTTGTTTTAAAAAAAGTGGAACGATAAATAAATCAAAGAGTTTGAACAACAAAAGCAGTGCACAACTTCATTCCTGTGACCTCCAAGCTTCCACTTCTTGATTACCTGAAATACATGTGAGTAAAACAATCAGCAAAAATGCCGAGTGAATCCATAGGTTTATGTAATCAATTTGAACACAAGCAAAGATTATAAGTTTGTGGCATGCTTATAAGCATCAAATAATAATTTGCATCAACAATGATAATTGTATATAGCATAAATTGCAATAAGCTCATGGAACCGAGCCCTTAAACACTCCTTTTAGAGGTCTGATAAGACAGGAGATTTATTAATTGTCGGTTACCTCCAGATTTTTGGTACATTGCCGTATACCTGACTTCTCAATACAATATGTCCAAACAGTGTGGAGGTCGGGCCTAAGCGTCTGTGACAAGTCCACACAAACTGAACCGGGGCGGCTTCCCCCATAGATCTATTAATTGTACTAGCGGCTAGCCCATCATAAGCTAGTTAACGGTCCATAATTGAGGCTTTAACAAAGGCAATCACTTAATGCAATTTAAAGGCAACCACGGGTCCATTCATAGAGGGACAAAGCATACCATAAAAATCTTGTGTTATAAGTTTATAAAAACATGTATTCCCCCTCGCGGGTTTAAAATCATTTAATAACTAGTATAAAGCGAGGCTATAGACTCACCTTAGCCAATAGTGGTAATGAGACGATTGCCGACGATAGATGATGCCTTTCAAACACGAGAACCGCAACCTATCAAATGAGGAGCGTACATTAAAAATCGACTTAAGTATAAATCATACTTAAATAATATAAAAATCAAAATTACAAAACCAAAACAATCCCGAAAAATTTAATAATACAAGTGTTATTACTATCCCCTTTTATTCAACACTATTCTTTTAAACAATTGCACTCTCGATATTGACCCGTCTTAAGACGCCAAGTCAACACAAGTAAAATTATCATTTTACTTCACTTGGACCAGTAGCTAAGTCATTTATATAACGACTTAACGCTTGAGTAAATCACCATGTCCAATGGCGAATACTCAACACACGCCACACAAGTATTGAACTACGTGTCCAAAATACCAATCAGCATATACACTCCGAATGTACACACCAATATACCCTATCTACACTTGTCCGATTTCGATGAAACTTGGTCACAAACTCACATATAATATGAAGAAGACTCAGTTCAAATTTCATTCAAAAATATTACTTCTAAGACCTTCTGCCCGACACATCTTCGTGTCGTAAAACCTGACAGTTTTACGCCTTTTACTTGTAGAACCATTTTGACATATCTAAACAACTCCATTTATAGAACCGACACTCGGGTTTGAAAATAGACTCATGACCTGAGGTTTAGTAACTTACATCAGTCCTTGAACATTTTTAAAACTCATTCTATAGTCCCCGAGATTCGATCCAAATATCGACAACAATTTTCGGATTGTGCCGATACCCGTCTCCCGGTACACAAATACTAAAAGTAGCATAACGTTTCGCTCGTAATGAGTTAGAAGCTCATTCAAGCGGCAAAACGAGCGTCTTGAAGATTACTACAATAATATCAAATAATATAAGCCTATCTCAGAACTTAAACCCACGAAATAATCTGTTGTAAGCTGCTGTCCCGAAAATACATTTTAGAAATCATGTCAAATCAACATTTTGACCCATTTTCACCACTTCTATACTCTTAATAACAACCTACAATCATTCTAATCCAACCCTTTCATTCCTAATTCACTTGTATGTACAAATCAAAGAAAACCCAATTCAAAAATCAAACATGCAACCAATTAAAACTTGAATATACTAATATTAACACTTATATACAACATAAAAATGGATCAAACACTACTAGTTCATCAAGAAAAATTAAAAAGATTAAAAAGTGGATGCATGTTGAAGAAAATCATACCAATGTGATCACAAGATCAAAACTAAGATGTGTCTTGTTTTAGATTAGCTCAAATCATCCTAAATCTTGAGTTAAATTGAAAATGGTATGGATTTGGTGATGGGGGTGAAGGTTTCGGCAAATGGAGAGAGAAAGAAAGAGATGGTGAAAATTTTTAGTGGAAGAAATGTGTTGTGTGTGTTTTATTTGGCTTTTTATATAGTGGGGTAGGGTGTAGTTTGCAAATATTGGATAGTTATGGACCAAAATGCAACATTTAAGTTAAAAAGCGGGAAATGACTAAAAGTAAATTTTAAAAATATTTACGGGACTCGGGTTTTGTAAAAATATTTTTTTTTTAAGTTTAAACGCACACGAAAAATAATAATATAACGACTCGATACGTAATTAAAACGATATCGTCGAAAATATTAAATATCGAAACGATCGATAATAAAATATAAAATTTTTTGGCATCCGTCGGTATCGCGATCACTATTAGTCCTCGTTACTCGTCAAAATATTAAAATATAATATTTAATATCGGTTTCAACTTAAACCGTTAAACATAATAATATTTAACGTTATAAAATACTTCAAAATAATTGAAAGTAGAATTAAATTATGACCTTATTTTTACGGGTTTTACATCCTTACCACCTTAAGGGAGCGACGTCCCGGCGCTCAACTCGCCTCATACACGAGTTGATCCCTACCCGGAAGGATGACGACATTCCTTATAAAGAAGTCTTCGCGTTCCCACGTGAATCTCGATCCACGATCTCCACTGGTTCTTTTTCAAAACGCAACTTGTCGTCAAGTTGTATCTCACCCAAAAAAAAAGAATAAATAAATCCTTATCCATCATTCACCCGTCAAACTCGACACATGAAAATTTTATGAATCACACGAAGCTCATTCGACGACAAGAATAGATGACAGGATTTTCATGTAAGTCCAGTAAAAAGGAAGGTTGCAATTTAAAGTATATCCATCGGCCGGATAGCCATGGACACACATCAAAAAGAACTAACAAGAAAACATTTTCGTCATCGGAGGGTGCTCATACGTAGGACTCTACTCAAAAGACAATACAAAGACACCATCTCACTTGCGCCAACGCGCATTTAAAGACTCAATAAACATCGTCGTTGAAAGTAAAAAAAGATATTACATAATATGTGTTCTACATGATCGGACGTCATCGGATGATGCCGTCTCAAGTTCTCACAACTTAAGATCATTTGACTAGATCACACACCATATAAGTACATAAAAGAAAAGGTCGAACATAAACATCGAGTATAGATCTCCACCATTTATCATCGGGAAAACCTTGAACGATCCCTTGATAATAACCACTTAATCTCCAGAGTCTTTCCACTTGTGGTGTCGGCTTCAACTTACTCCTCGAGGTTGTAACGAATTTATTAACTCCATTCATTATGAGATTCGGTCCTCAATCATTCCACTAGTACACGCATAAATCCTGGTGACACTTTGTTTCTTCTTATACACTACTTCCCAGGATTCATTTTAGACTCAGAATAAAATGGTGATCTTCAGTACGAGGAACAGAACGAGATAAAAATAAATTCAATAAACGCATAAACGGACAAGATGTGGTAAAATGATTTAAGGTTGACGATCGACGAGGGATCTCGAATCACGTAACCGTAAAACACAATAATTCACAATACTAGAAAAATGAGAGCGAAGAATAAATTAAATAATAACATTAAAATAACGCTTGTCACAATTATCCGTCCCGGATTTGGTATTACCTTAAGACTCAATTGAGGTATTTTCTTGATAAAGATGATACATTAAAAATAGAAGTTAAATAGCTTCATAATTTATTTTGGTTGTCTTAAGAAACTTTGAAAGAATGACATGAATTTTTATAAATTAAACTCATATTGTTGGTTACAATTAGAAGATATAATTTCCAAATTAAATCATTATTAGGAATATAAATTAAACCGGTAATTTCATTACATTAAAAGTAAAGTATGATAAGTCAATTAGTTCAAAAGGTAGAACATAATTTTATTTTAAACATTAGTTTTAGTTATACAAAATATGATGTATAAATTTGACCTGTTACTTGTAATGGTTATTTCGGTAATTGAAAATCATTGGAAAATGTATAAAAGTTCCATAAAAATATTATAATAAGTTGTCGATATACTTATAGGTGTTTAATATGTCAAAGTAAACATGGGACATATTCAGGTTTCAAAATCTGACAAGATAACAAACGAATACGAATGAAAATAATAGTCAACAATTAATACGAAATCAATGGTACAAAAGAGAACGAAGCAAATGTCGTATGAATTCTTTAAGAGAATAATAAAATAAAGGCGTCGATGGTAAGACGATAAGAAATAATAGATTAAACAAGTTGTCAATTTTGTTAGTGCGGTCGATGGTTCACCAATATTAGTTCGTTAACTTAGCGGTGGTCGATACATGATCGGAAATAAAATCCATACAAAAATTTAATCAAAGAAAATTCCTAATAATCACTTGTAATTAAAACAAATCAAATGAACGATGTTAGTTTTAAAGAGAGAAGTCAAACCACGGTTCACAAAAGTAGATTTCGAGACAAACGAGAGTGACGGACGTCATCCCGAATATACGGAAATCACTCTAGTGATAATTCATTATTCACATGCGGAGACATTCCAAAGATCTACCCAGTCGCATAAAGAAGATTGGACGAGAAGGAAGGATAAAACATCGATACTTTCAAGTCTTTTATCAACAGTCAGTAATTAGACGAGCAGTCAAAAGAAATCAGTTATAAGACAAAATGAAGTAACAAGTCGAAAAACGATCGTCGAGTAAAAACGTATTCGTAAGCGCGTAATTCGTTCAAGAAAGGCAAGAAAACGCATGCGGATGCATAGAAATTGCGCTACTTGCATAAGATATGAAGGTTTTCAAAACTTCTTTTCACTTTATTTCATTTTATTTATCTTTATAATAAATACAAGTAAAAAGTTGATTATTATCAAGATTTTTAAGGTGACTACTATTCAGCCTAGCATGGCTCCTTCTAAATTAGACATAGGTGATCAGGCCATGTATAATTTAGGGCTAGCAATGCAGTGCTCCGTTTCGTCGAAAAGTATTACGTTTCTTATGTTTATATATAAACCATGCCATTTGTAAAATGGAATTTATAAATAGTTTATAAATTTATAGGATACAAGTAGATTGTGAGATACTCAATAAGCAACTTTTAATGTTCGAAAGGTATTTTATAAGACCAAAGTAAAAACAATTGGTGAAAATTATCGTAAAACAATATCAGATTTATTTATAATGTGACATTATTACAATGTATAAAGTAGCCAAAGGTTTGCAAAAAGTGGCAAATAGTAGCTCAATAAACAACCAATGATATGGTTACAAGTTGTTAAGGTTTCAAAAGGTTATAAGGTTTAGACGAAAACGCCATGAGACACGCGATAAAAAAAATATCGACGAAGAATGTGAAGGCAAAACTTCAAAACTCAACCCAAATCAGTGGAAGGTTAGAAGAAAATAAAAATAAAATAACATCGAATAACAATTGAGTCATATATATAAAAAGAATAAATCAATCCATATGTGTATTCTATGTAAGATACTCGACACAATACGCTTTTAAGAAAGTATATTATTCATTTTTAAATTACACCATTAATCCGGTAATTGTTAATTCTGTAATGTTTCTATTTTAAAACATTTTCACATGCAACTAGTATTAGTTAGTTGTAAAATAATATTCGTTAGAATGTTACGACCTCAAATGAACTCAAAAATTCTTAGAAACGTTTAAAACCCATGTTCTGAATTTTTCTATCAGATTTAACTTTTAAATATGAGCCGATTAATTGACCCGATAAACGACATCTCCAAGACTCGGAGTCTAAAGCATTTTGATGCAAAACGATGTTTCAGACGACTTTCTAGTTTTACCTGAGACCTGAAACCCAGTATAAAATGACCAAATTACCCCTGCAAGTTCTGTGCAGGTTTGACTATTTTATTTTTAAAAAGCATGTTTTACTTTTAAGTTGTGACCTGTTTATACTGCCCCTGCAGTTTCTCCATTAAATATATTTTTCGACACTTCCTAACAGCTCAAAATATATATATATATACACACATGTCTTGTGGATTTTACAACAATGGAAAATAAATCTCATAATGAGCATCAAATAAAAATATAGCATAATGAATGACATAAGACGCTTCAAGGTATTCAACACGAAATTTAGGAAGCAAAACGATGAATGGCTTTCATAATTTAAGTTTCAAAATGCAATGTAGGCAATCTCCTTGGTGCCACGATTGTCAAAAACATAAAACATAACAAGAAAAGAATGGAACATTAACATGCTACACTCCGGGAGCGAGAAGGTTAATGAAAAACAAATGATACAATTTTATACAAGTAAAATCGTATTCCAATTCTAGTGCCATAATCTAGATGATGATTTATAAAATAACGATGACGTTACCGAGATATAAGTGAACACTACACTTCGGAGTCGATACATATAAATGTCAACGAATTAAATCTTCGCATGTCGTGTAAAACGATAATAAAAATCAACAAAATATTATGAAAAACCATGATATTATTCAACACGATTATAGGAAATGTTTCAAAATGTGTGACTCACACGACAGCGGTTAGTCTATTCCAAAGACACATTGAGCTACACAATGGTCTAGAAATTACGTTTCAAGACGTCTAAACACAAACAGACGGAAGACGATTTGGATATCTATATAGATATCACAAGTGTTAAACAATGAAAGCAACGCGCGTAGATGAAGTTATGTAAGGTCATAACATAAAAATTTTGCAATAAAAGCAATTTAAATACTTCAAAAATAAATACAGAAAGATCTTGAAATTCATTGTATTTATTTAAGTTAATCATTAATAAATGACAAACTTTTATCGAAAAGTTTAACGACATAAATATATATCGATAAAGGGATCCTAGATATAAATATATATCCATAAATGGATCATAGAATTTATTTATAAATACTTGCCAATAAGGTATACGTAATAACGTATACTAAAATTGTAATCTCAGAAGTAGCTTGAACCTGAAGTCACGCGAAGTCCGGTGCACCGACTCTTTGAAAAATAAAAACTAACAGTTATAGTTTAGGTTTTTAAAATAAAGACCTAGTTCTCTATAACTCATGGCTCTGATACCAATCTTTAACACCCCCAAATTTACACGCAGCGGAATACATCTTTGGGTGCTAAACAATGATACAAAAACACATAATTTATAAAGAACGACTCGAAAAGAGACGTTTCAAATTTATCGTTCCTAAAACATTTATCAGAGTAGCTTAGTCCCAAGTAATCATTACCAAAAGATAAGTTAAAACAACATATTAGTTTGTTTTAAAAAAAGTGGAACGATAAATAAATCAAAGAGTTTGAACAACAAAAGCAGTGCACAACTTCATTCCCTGACCTCCAAGCTTCCACTTCTTGATTACCTGAAATACATGTGAGTAAAACAATCAGCAAAAATGCCGAGTGAATCCATAGGTTTATGTAATCAATTTGAACACAAGAAAAGATTATAAGTTTGTGGCATACTTATAAGCATCAAATAATAATTTGCATCAACAATGATAATTGTATATAGCATAAATTGCAATAAGCTCATGGAACCGAGCCCTTAAACACTCCTTTTAGAGGTCTGATAAGACAGGAGATTTATTAATTGTCGGTTACCTCCAGATTTTTGGTACATTGCCGTATACCTGACTTCTCAATACAATATGTCCAAACAGTGTGGAGGTCGGGCCTAAGCTTCTGTGACAAGTCCACACAAACTGAACCGGGGCGGCTTCCCCCATAGATCTATTAATTGTACTAGCGGCTAGCCCATCATAAGCTAGTTAACGGTCCATAATTGAGGGTTTAACAAAGGCAATCACTTAATGCAATTTAAAGGCAACCACGGGTCCATTCATAGAGGGACAAAGCATACCATAAAATATTGTGTTCTAAGTTTATAAAAACATGTATTCCCCCTCGCGGGTTTAAAATCATTTAATAACCAGTATAAAGCGAGGCTATAGACTCACCTTAGCCAATAGTGGTAATGAGACGATTGCCGACGATAGATGATGCCTTTCAAACACGAGAACCGCAACCTATCAAATGAGGTGCGTTCATTAAAAATCGACTTAAGTATAAGTCATACTTAAATAATATAAAAATCAAAATTACAAAACCAAAACAATCCCGAAAAATTTAATAATACAAGTGTTATTACTATCCCCTTTTATTCAACACTATTCTTTTAAACAATTGCACTCTCGATATTGACCCGTCTTAAGACGCCAAGTCAACACAAGTCAAATTATCATTTTACTTCACTTGGACCAGTAGCTAAGTCATTTATATAACGACTTAACGCTTGAGTAAATCACCATGTCCAATGGCGAATACTCAACACACGCCACACAAGTATTGAACTACGTGTCCAAAATACCAATCAGCATATACACTCCGAATGTACACACCAATCTACCCTATCTACACTTGTCCGATTTCGATGAAACTTGGTCACAAAATCACATATAATATGAAGAAGACTCAGTTCAAATTTCATTCAAAAATATTACTTCTAAGACCTTCTGCCCGACACATCTTCGTGTCGTAAAACCGGACAGTTTTACGCCTTTTACTTGTAGAACCATTTTGACATATCTAAACAACTCCATTTATAGAACCGACACTCGGGTTTGAAAATAGACTCATGACCTGAGGTTTAGTAACTTACATCAGTCCTTGAACATTTTTAAAACTCATTCTATAGTCCCCGAGATTCGATCCAAATATCGACAACAATTTTCGGATTGTGCCGATACCCGTCTCCCGGTACACAAATACTAAAAGTAGCATAACTTTTCGCTCGTAATGAGTTAGAAGCTCATTCAAGCGGCAAAACGAGCGTCTTGAAGATTACTACAATAATATCAAATAATATAAGCCTATCTCAGAACTTAAACCCACGAAATAATCTGTTGTAAGCTGCTGTCCCGAAAATACATTTTAGAAATCATGTCAAATCAACATTTTGACCCATTTTCACCACTTCTATACTCTTAATAACAACCTACAATCATTCTAATCCAACCCTTTCATTCCTAATTCACTTGTATGTACAAATCAAAGAAAACCCAATTCAAAAATCAAACATGCAACCAATTAAAACTTGAATATACTAATATTAACACTTATATACAACATAAAAATGGATCAAACACTACTAGTTCATCAAGAAAATTTAAAAAGATTAAAAAGTGGATGCATGTTGAAGAAAATCATACCAATGTGATCACAAGATCAAAACTAAGATGGGTCTTGTTTTAGATTAGCTCAAATCATCCTAAATCTTGAGTTAAATTGAAAATGGTATGGATTTGGTGATGGGGGTGAAGGTTTCGGCAAATGGAGAGAGAAAGAAAGAGATGGTGAAAAATTTTAGTGGAAGAAATGTGTTGTGTGTGTTTTATTTGGCTTTTTATATAGTGGGGTAGGGTGTAGTTTGCAAATATTGGATAGTTATGGACCAAAATGCAACATTTAAGTTAAAAAGCGGGAAATGACTAAAAGTAAATTTTACAAATATTTACGGGACTCGGGTTTTGTAAAAAAAAATTTTTTTTTTAAGTTTAAACGCACACGGAAAATAATAATATAACGACTCGATACGTAATTAAAACGATATCGTCGAAAATATTAAATATCGAAACGATCGATAATAAAATATAAATTTTTTTTGGCATCCGTCGGTATCGCGATCACTAGTAGTCCTCGTTACTCGTCAAAATATTAAAATATAATATTTAATATCGGTTTCAACTTAAACCGTTAAACATAATAATATTTAACGTTATAAAATATTTCAAAATAATTGAAAGTAGAATTAAATTATGACCTTATTTTTACGTGTTTTACAGCAATATCAATGAAAGTCCCCAGATTTCGAGTGAAACACAATCGAGAGCTATTACGTCTACAAATTTACCTGCTCAACAAGATTTGGTTATGGTGTCGGCATCTATGCTTGGCCAATTGAACAATGCGGTTCTTGAAACCCTCGGTGTTAATCAGACACTATCTGCCGAGCTTGCTTTGTATAAGGAAAAGGTTAAAACCTTGGAATTAACTCCAGTGACCACTACCTTAAGGAATCCAGAATTTGATAGGTTTAGGAAAGTCCAAATGGATAACTTGCTAGAAAATGACAGTTTAAGAGCAAGCCTTTCAAAATAACTTAAAGAAAAAGAGTCAGTCGTTAATAATTTCAAAAACTACAAATGGATTTCGAAATTCTCGAGTCTAAAAGGGTTGAAACGGAAATTAAGGCGTCTGAGAAAGTTAAAAAGACTAAAGTTTTGCTTTTAAAACAATAATCTGCTTCACATCTAGTACACTTGTTTCATTCATCATTTAAGGAATTCACTCTATCGCATCTAATAGACTTACCACCTAACCCGGGGTATGCAAAGCAATCATTTAACCACAACCCACGACTTTATGATGCAACCAAGTTAGGTTTGGTCTTAGATCCGATTGGTAATTCGAATGAATCAGAGAATATGTCACTACATGAAGAGAATCGGTCAAAAGTGATTTTTACATATCCTAATGAACAGATTAATGCAGAGAATGCAAAAACGGATTTTAGAATTCGCTTTAATATACAAAGGGAATTTATCCATACATCAACTTACATGTCTACTAGAGAAAGCCTTAGTATATTTCCTACACTTGTCAATCCGAATGAACCTAAGGAAATTCCAAAGGGTCTTTAATACTTCGCTTTTGGCTAGGTATAAAATCTTATTGTCCGAATCTTTTCGAATTGAAAACCGGTATTAAGTGCGACTCAATCGTCTTTTGGTGAATCAAGAGAATGGTTTGGTTTTGATTATCTATTTTTAAACTATTAACAAGTAATTAAAGTGTCATTGAGTAAAATGGAAGTTAAAAGATTAATTCTAAAATGACGAGTGAAAATAAAAGCTTGTAAACTTAAAAGTAACAAAGGAGAAGTACTAGCACACTAAATAAAACTAACACTTGGAATACACTTTAAAAATAAGAACTTAGTTGAAAAGTACTAAAAGAAAGTAATATCGGAATAAACCAAAGCAACTCAATCGGAATAAGCCAAAAGGAACTCAGATCGGAATGTATTCCGATCTGGTGGTCGGAATACGGAAATGGAGGCTGTCGGAATATGGGTAAATAAGGGTCCCAATCAGAAAATCCAAATGCATCCCAATCGGAATATACCAAAGACTCACCGTCGGAATATGGGACACAAGACTACCAATCGGAATGCACAAACGAGGTCCTGATCGGAATATCAAGCAAAGCTATCAATCAGAATACGCAAACAATGGGCAAATCGGAAAGACAAAACCCTTTTCCGATTGGTCAATCGGAATAGGGGATGAAGAGGGCTGCTCGGAATGTAGATCGGAAAAGGGTTTAAAACCTTTTCCGAAAATTGTGGAATTCGTAAAAAGCTAATGAATAAGCTAAATTTATAAGCTTATCACCAAACTACAACGAATCAATGACAAAACCAAATCAAATAAGCACTTAACTCAACTTATTTAACTCGAAAATAATCAACTTTTTGGATCAAACAATAAAAACATAAACTTTTTAAGGAAGATTTTTATAAAGTAAATAAGCTAATCATAAAAAATAAGCCAACAAGCACAAAAGTCTTAAAGCTTAATCAAATGAAAACTTAAGAAATGATCAAAAGATTAACTTTTTAAGCACGAAATCATTAAGAACAACACGGATCTATTGATAATCGCACCAAAATCAATCTTAAATCAAAGAAAAGTAGAATGAGATTAAGGATTTAAAAGCTTAAAATGAACTTGATTAATAAAAATAAGCAATACAAAGTGTTTAATCTTGAAAGATTAAGAAAGAAGATGAAGTTTAGTGAGAGAAAGTTTAAGACTTTCTCTCTCTAAAACTAGAGAAAACTAAGAAAAAGTGAAAATTAGCTAAAATTAACTAACTCCCCAGCTAATGACTATTAGGAGGGTATTTATAGGGAAGGTGGAAGGAGTGCATGTGTTGCATCTTCTTGCTTGCTTTCTTCACGTTTTCTCGACTCGACTTTAATTCTTTGTCTTTGTCGTCTCGGGATTTGAACTTGTATTTTTAATTTTCTTCTTCTATTAGACTTAAGTTCTTCGACTTTGTTAAACTTCTGTCTTTAGACTTTTTCTTCGATAAATCTTCAGAATAGGCCTTGGACGTCCGTTCTTTTTGCACTCTTGATCTTTTGACTTCGTCTTTTCCCGTTTTCTTCGATAAAAGCCTGTGAAAGCCCGTGTTTTCTTCCTTTTTCCTATTTTGGTCCTAAAACACAATAAAAACACAAACCACGCATAATTCCGACTTTTACGACATAAATCACACGTTTTGGTCTTGTTATTATTGGAAATAAGTAGTAAAAGGATAAGTGTTTTCACACTTATTAAATCCCCTACACTTGACCATTGCAATGCCCTCATGCAATGCATTAATTTTAAAGCACGGTTTACATTTTCCATCATAAATAACCCCACCTTGGCCTTTATTAAATTCTAAACATAAAAGATAGAAATAAGTAAAGAAATTAAAAACTTACATTGGGTTTTGGCGGCCATGAACGTTTATCATCCTCAAGTTTCACGTTCCCCATACCAAGCTTAAAAAACGAGATCATTGTTATTATAAGTTAGCAAACTAACACGAACTCATGTGGGCCAATTATTCACTTAGACTCCCTTATTCCTAGGTGTATCTCTTATATTTTATTTTTGTCTTGAATGATCACGAGGATGCATTGTTTGACTTATTTCGATAGTTATTTAGGCCGAAAATAAAGTGAACGATTTAATCAATAGTTAGCTAAAGGACCAAATCTTTTAAAACTGCTTCTCGGGACCTCATAAAGTTCATATCTTGGCATAACTCGCTTCACAATTTGAGACCTTTCTCGGACCGATATTTGGCAGCGACTTCATACTTCGAATCTTTGAGAGACGTTCTTGAAATAATGGTCTTCTCTTCATAATAGGAATTTCTTCACTTGAAGTTTTGAGAGATTCTTCATCTTTGGACCACGACTTCTTCATTTTTCTCCAATATTTATTTTGGACTTTGATATACAACGATCCGCCTCCTTTTAGGACTTGGATCTATTTATCCTCATACCTTGTTAGGGTCTTTTCGGATAGACTTCTCCATGACTTTTGGGGAGTTCTTGCTTTTCGTCGTGTGTCTCGATCCTTCATATTGATTTTCGACAAATGATTCTTCACATCACTTTTGGATCTTTAGCAACAAAATGTAGCCCTCATGCCTTGTTAGGGCCTTTTCGGACTCGCCAATCTTCGCATCCCGCTTCAATAAGTTATGCCTTGGCTATGAACTCTAATCCGTACCGAGCAACTTTTAAACGATCTGGGGCTAGAAGCTAAGTAACCTTTTAAATCGTACAACCTTATTTATTGCAGATAAATTTATTAACAAACGGAGGGAGAATAGGCTTATAATTAACTCACATAAATTCACGAAAGAATACCAAACTTATAATTGACTCTATCATCTCTCGTTCTCCACAGTATAAAATCTCAAGGAATGAGACTCGTGGATGCTTAGCCTATTAAATCAAAGTTTTGGGTTTTCGAGTCGCCTATAGGATCTTGCAAATTCTTAGACTTTTTCAAGTTTAGAAATCGCGTTTTAAAGTTCCCTTGATAAACGACTCTCTAGGATCAATTATAGGAACTTGCGAAAAGTTCTTGTTCCTAACCCGTGAGAGTTAAGACTTTCGCGTTTTATAGCTCCCTATATAAAAGCCTAGCAAAACTTGACTTAAACACGTTAAGGATACTAGCTAGAGTAAACTTAGGTAAGTAAACTCGGGTTGAGTCAAAATGTTCACGACTAAGAAAAATCTAAAACCACTTTATTGAAAAACTATTCTAGCAATGGAAAGAAACTAAGCATAATAAAGGAAAAGACAACTATACAACTAGGCCAAAATAGATTAAAAAGTTTGAAAAATGTTGAAAAATCAAATTTTCCGGTTAAAATGAGGGCAAATTCATGGAAAAGCCCACTTACTTCGATAGAAGTCCCCCCTACACTTGAGATAAACATTGTCCTCAATGGTTAAGCATGTGGGAGTAAACTCCCCTACACTTATGACATTGTGCACTTTGTTTAAATCTTGCTAAGGAAGGGACAACTAAAGTGAATTCAATGTGAACATATAAAATATGAAATATTGAATCACAAGAGTTTAGGATAGAACCGGGAAGATGGGAAACACGGTATCATGGTTCGTCAAAAGTCATCAAGGTGGATCTTAGAAGCTTTAATCCCTGCACAGCACAAGAAACAAGACAACAAACATATGCGGGGCTTCCCCCTACACTTATTATGAAAGCAGTAAAGGATAGATCACGGGTTGCCTCCCGAGAAGCGCTTGTTTTTGTTCACCGAGTAACGAGCCTGACTCGACCCAATTTTAGTTCATGGGGAACGTGGTGAGGGATGGAATCATCTCATGGGAGATGTCCTCACCAAAGTACAGCTTCAGACGCTGGCCATTTACCTTGAAGTTGGGTCCATTCGGCTGAGAAAGCTCAATGGTCCCATAAGGAAAGACTTTGGTGACGGTGAATGGACCAGACCAGCGGCTCTTCAACTTGCCAAAGAAGATCTTCAACCGAGAGTTAAAGAGTAAGACTTGATCACCAACGTGGAACTCTCGGTTCTTGATTTTTGCGTCATGAATGATCTTCGTCTTCTCCTTGTAAATCAGCGAGTTCTCATAAGCTTCATTCCGTAGTTCATTGAGCTCGTTGAGTTGAACCTTGCGATGATCACCGGCTTTGTTGATGTCGAAGTTAGCCCACTTCAAGGCCCAGTGCGCCTTATGTTCCAGCTCGATGGGTAGGTGGCAGGCTTTCCCGTACACAAGACGATAAGGTGTACAACCGATCGGGGTCTTGTAAGCAGTACGGAAAGCCCACAGAGCATCATCTAACTTATCGGCCCACGCGGCGCGATGCTCTCCCACAGTACGCTCCAAAATTCTCTTCAAGCCACGGTTGGAAATCTCAGCTTGCCCATTGGTTTGGGGATGATAAGCGGTGGAAAGACGGTGATTGACACCATACTTAGCCATGAATCTTGCAAATTGATCGTTGCAAAAATGAGTCCCGCGGTCACTGATAATAGCACGAGGAATGCCAAATCGAGCGAAAAGTTGCTTCAAAAAGTGCACAACCACCCTCGCATCATTCGTAGGAAGAGCCTTAGCTTCAACCCATTTAGAAACGTAGTCGACGGCGAAGAGGATGTACTTGTTCCCTTTGGATGATGGAAATGGCCCCATAAAGTCGATGCCCCATACATCAAAGATTTCACATTCCTGTATGAAATTTTGAGGCATCTGTGTGATCTTGCCTTGACGTTGGCAAGCATCACAATGCTTAACCATTTCGTGAGCGTCACGATAAATGGTGGGCCAATAGAATCCAGAATCAAACACTTTCTTAGCGGTGTAGTTGGGACCAAAGTGACCACCGGTGGGTCCTTTGTGGCAAGCTTGAAGAATGTCAAAAGCTGCCGGTCCGTCAACACATCGACGAATGATCAGATCAGCACATTGTTTGAATAGAAAAGGGTCATCCCAAAAGTAAGTCTTAACATCATTCAAGAACTTCTTCATTTGTTGGGATGTTAACCCTTTGATGAGAGTACAACCCGCTAAGTAGTTTGCAATGTCAGCAAACCACGGGGTGCCATCAAGATTGAGATTTATAGACATTAAGGTCTTAAGGGGGAAAGAGTCATTGATCTGTTTGTTCGGATGATCCCCTTGATATGGATCCTCAAGTCTGCTCAGATGATCCACGGCCAGGTTTTCGGCACCCTTCTTGTCACGAATTTCAATGTTGAATTCTTGAAGGAGTAAAACCCAGCGAAGAAGTCTTGGCTTAGAATCGTTCTTAGTCATCAAGTACTTCAACGCGGAATGGTCCGTGTATACGATGGTGGGGGATAAAACAAGATAGGGGCGAAATTTCTCAAAAGCATAGACAACAGCTAAAAGCTCTTTTTCGGTTGTCGTATAATGCAATTGAGCCCCCGTCATTGTTTTGCTAGCATAGTGGATTGGTTGGAAGTGTTTATTCACTCGTTGGTCCAAAACCGCACCAATAGCAAAGTCGCTAGCATCGCACATCAATTCAAAAGGCAGCTCCCAATTAGGGGTAACTAAGACCGGTGCCTTAGTTAGCTTATCCTTAAGAAGATTGAAGGCTTCGAGACACTCTTTAGAAAAGATAAAAGGAGTATCTTTTTCCAAGAGGTGGGTCATCGGGCGAGCGATTTTAGAGAAATCCTGAATGAATCGACGATAGAAGCCCACATGACCCAGAAAACTTCTCACACCCTTCACGGTTGAAGGTGGAGGTAATTTGGCTATGACATCTACTTTAGAACGGTCGACTTCAAGACCGGCTTTAGAGATTTTGTGTCCTAGCACAATGCCTTCTTTTACCATAAAATGGCATTTTTCCCAATTCAAAACAAGGCGAGTGTCTTGGCACCGCTTAAGCATACGTTCCAAATTGGCAAGGCAAGAAGAGAAGGAATCCCCAAAGACCGAGAAATCATCCATGAAGACTTCCATGGTTTGCTCAACCATGTCATGGAAGATAGCCAACATGCACCTTTGGAAAGTCCCGGGGGTATTGCATAAGCCAAAAGGCATTCGTTTATAAGCAAATGTGCCATAGGGATAAGTGAATGTTGTCTTCTCTTGATCTTGGGGATCGATGGGTATTTGGAAATAACCCGAGAAACCATCAAGAAAGCAGTAATATTCATTACCCGCTAAACGTTCAAGCATTTGGTCCATAAAAGGTAGAGGGAAATGATCCTTTCTCGTGGCATCATTGGGTTTGCGGTAGTCTATACAAACTCTCCACCCAGTAACGAGACGGGTAGGAATCAACTCGTTGTTGGCATTGGGCACAACCGTGATTCCGCCTTTCTTAGGCACACAATGGACTGGACTAACCCATGGTGAATCTGAAATAGGGTAAATCATACCCGCATCAAGAAGTTTGATAACCCTTTTTTTGATGACTTCATGGATTTTAGGATTCACCCTTCGTTGGCTTTGAATTTTGGGCTTAAAGTCGTCCTCCATGAGAATTTTATGTGTGCAAAAGTGAGGATCAATTCCACGGATGTCGGAGATTTTCCAAGCGATAGCTCTTTTATGCTTCTTCAACACATTCACAAGTCAGGCTTTTTCGTCTTCGTTCAGATCCTTTGCGATGATGACCGGTAACTTCTCGTTGTCTTCCAGGAAAACGTACTCAAGATGAGGAGGTAGGTCCTTAAGCTCAAGAGTGGGAGGATCCTCAATAGATGGTGAAACTAACGATGGATCATCATTAATCACCTCTTTAGGAGCAGGAGGAGAAAACGGGTCCTCATTGAGAAGTCTCTCAATAGTACTAATGTCTTCATCCCAATTGGTGGACAGATTATCATACTTAATATCGAGAGGACCCAAGCTAGCTTCGAAATCATCCAAGTCACTTTCTCCAAAAGGAGTCAATGCTGGAGCAATTGAGGCAACGGTCTCAACATTGGGTAGAGAAGAAAGAGTACTTTTGCAAGCATCATGAAAATGTTCTTCACAAGCCTCATCGAGAACATCAATAGCATTAACACTCTCATATGAATAAGGTTGCTTAGAAATCTTACCCATGTTGAAGACAATTTGATCGTCACCAACTCTCATGATTATTTCACCCGCGGCTACATCAATGAGAGTGCGACCGGTCCTCAGGAATGGACGTCCTATGATTAACGGAACACGGGGATCCATTTCGTAGTCAACGACGACAAAATCCGCCGGGAAGGTGAATTTATCAACGCCAACAAAGACATCTTCGGCTATCCCCACTGGATAAGCAACCGTACGGTTGGCTAATTCCAAAGTCATTTTAGTGGGGACTAGCTCGGGGAGAGATAATTGCTTTCAAACACTTAAAGGTATTAAGTTTATACTGGCACCTAGATCGGCTAGGGCCATGCAATTCTCTACTCCCGGGAAGTTGCAAGGAATCAAGAAGCGACCCGGATCACCAAGTTTGGTGGGCAATTTTGTGACAATCCGTCAATTTACGATTGATATTTTATTCTCAAATATTATTTGAAAATATTATTTTAATGATACAATATGAACTCACTTATTTTTGGGAAGAAATTTGGATTTACGTCTTGAAGTAGCATCGACTACGTCTAAACCGGAGGATTCAACGTTACGTGCTTACGTTTACATACACCGTCTTTGGTGACAGTCCGACATTTCAGAAAATAAATTTATCCGTAAATATTATTTTGCAGTTTTAAATTTGTGTTAGTTCATAAACTCACAAATTTACGAGAAGAGATTAGGACTTACGATTTTATTTTAACGTCCTTTACGACTAAACCGGAAACCTTAGGATTACGTATTTACGTTTTCGAACTCCGTTTTTGATGAGACAATTCTTATTGGATTCGTTTTGTGACGTAGATTCATAATTTATAAAAACGTTTTTCGTAAAACGACCCGAGGGCACGCAAATCGAGGAAACTAGAATCGAGGAGTACCCGTAAATAAATGGGGATGAGACAAGTGGGACACTTGTCCCACCCCCATCAAAACCGGCCAACACAACATAACTTAACACTTGATGTGTCAAGTTTAGCTACCAAATCTTACACTTGTAAGTAAGCTTACAATGTAAGCTTTTACACAACAAAACCACAAACACAAACCACTACCTCTCATATCTTACATGCAATACCACACATTTCTCTCATCTCTCCCAAAAAGTGCCGTCCCATTCTTCACCCTAAAACACAACTTTGATCAAAAATTCACCATGGAATCTTATGTTATTTACACATAAGATGAAGCTCTTTTAAAGCCCTATTGATTGGTGCAAGTTATAACATCCATGGAGGAGTTTCCTTGGTGTCTTGAGGCTGATTTTCCACAAGGTTTCTATGAAGAATGGTGGTCATGAAGGTGGTCTTGGTGCATCATAAGTTTCTCCATCCAAAACCATGTCAAACTCATAACCTACATCAAGTTGGTGGTATAAAGATTGTCCTCCTCATCTTCTTAATATTTTGATTATGTAAACATGTATTTTATTTCCTATTGTATATATTTATGATGATTATATGATGATAAAAATGTTATGTGGGGATTTGTTGTTGATAATCATGGATAAAAAGGTGAAAAACTATAAGAAACAAGGTTAAAATCTTGATTAATTTGCATAGCTGTATAAAACAGTAAAGAACCAAGTGGTGAACTGATAAAATGATGAAGTAAAATGGATTTACAGTAAGCTATGGGTCTTGTACACATGTGAGAGTTGGCCATGCAATGGAATCAAAATAATGAGTGAGATATGATCAAAACAAGTTTAGGATATAAATCTGAAGTTACTGTTTTGGACGATTTTTAGAAAATATTTAGAAGATGATTCAACAGTAGCTATAGAAGAGTTAAATGTAGCACATATCATGTAGTTTTGTGATAAATATTTTAGCTTCTATCTCCATATAGAACTCAAGATATGGCAGTTTTGGTGAAGATGAAGTTAAAAATCAGATTTTTGGAAATTAAAAGAATAATACTATTATATAAGCACTCACATTTTAATATATAAAATGTAAAATAAAAACCCACTAACTTATAAAACTTATTTATATAAATATATATAAAAGGTTAATCAAATGGATAAATTATATAAATGATGGTGAAATAATGTTTATAAGTAATAAAAACTATAAACATGATTTTTACGACTTTTTCGGCTATTGCCGTAAAATTAACGTTTTTGTTAAATAAAACTTAGATGGTTGGACCCGTCTAATGAAAACTTTATAAAACTTATATACTGATATATAGACATGTATGACAAGTAAAAATCGATAAAACCTGAACTATAGGGCATACGGACATTAACAAGTTAAATAAACATATTGGACTAATAAATGGACTAAATAGGATAAAAACTTGTAAAAAGAATCTATTGGGTTTAACCCATTTGGGCCCAACATGGAAATTATATATACTGATAATATAAGTACAAAAAGGATTAAAACAAGTTAAAGAACTTATAATAGGCTTATTGGACCTAAAACACGTAAATGGGTAAAACTAGTAAAGTAGTATAAAAGTTATCAACACATAACTCTAAAATGAGTAAACGAGAATATGTAAACCCACTTGATCATCATATATATATAATCATCATATGTATACATAATTGGTATTTTTATAAAGTCATTGGACATGAGTCTAAGACCGAGTATTATTTGTCTAGGTTTCCGTGATTGAAGCACGCACCGTACGTCCGAATTGCCGATAACCCGCTTTCCCACATCAACGTGAGTTCATAGCCTCGCACTCTTTTAAATGTTTTTATAAATGTTTTATAAACCCGCGAGGGAGATAACATGTTAGTTTTATAAAATAGGACACCATTTGTCCCGATTGTTTGTTTATTGATTTTGGACCCGAATGATTGAATGACCCGATTGTATGACCCGATAAATGATTAATGGACCCGATAAATGAAATTAAATGGATTATTAAAGTTAGGTTATGTCACTAAAAGTCCCATTAGCATGAATTGTGAACTACCGGGAGTTGGTAGACGCTTATACATTTAATAGTACTATTTGGGGACGATCACCCCAGTTCGCGCCTTGACGGTTGATCCCCGTCGTGCCACATTGATTGGTAAGCGAATTTATGTATGAGAAGATTTCAATAGCGTGACCTTTGTGACGACACGCTACTTTAGATGGGCAAAATTGGTATCGGGTTAGCTACCCGTTTTGGTTTAGTAAGGTAACAATGTCATGCGGCTTGTAATAATCCAAAACTAACGAAATACTATTAGACGCATCGAATTACGAAGTATTGCCTGACTAGCAATACGGGGTCATACTATTGATATTATGTTCGTGTTTTGGTTTTCATAACCATACACATATAACGGTTTTATTTTCATACAACGTCGTAAGACGTATTGTATGACGTTTTTACGACATTGGCTCGTATAATGATTTTTAAGGCTTTTTATAACCATATTCATATAATGGTTTTATTTAATCTATACAACGTTGCAAAAACGTATTGTATGGTGTTTTTAACGATAATGATTCGTATAACGATTTTTAAGGCAAATGCCTATATTATGATTTTCGATAAGGATTTGTATAAAAATGACTTTGGCTATTTTATGGCCTATTACAAAGATTTGTATAAAATGATTTTGGCTATTTTACGGCCTATTACAATGATTTGTACGAATTGATTTTTGGTACTAATTTTATACCAAAGTTATATTGATGGAATTTATTAAACTCTATGAATTCACTCGGCGTTATCGCTGACCTTTTCTTTTAACATGTTTTATCTCACGTACTTGAAGGTAATTCTCGGGAAGACAACAAGAATTCATGGCCCGCACTTAAACTATATTTTTCCATTCAAACACTTTGTAAAACTTTTGTATGAAAAGTAATGACTTGGGACCGATGTAACTTTGATATTTATGAATGGAAATGATTTATTATTAAACGACGCAATTTTTATGCGTTGTCTATGATGTGAGTAATGTGCTATCCCGTAACACCAACTAGTCTTCCGCTGTACTGAGTTGTATAAATTTGGGGGTGTTACAGTTTGGTACCAGAGCTCTCGTTATAGAGAACGAAAGATTTTTAAAACCAAAGGTTTTGAATAAAACATTTCAAATCTTTTTACTAAAAACATTTTTCTAAAAATGTCTAAAAATCTTTTGACTATAACGGTGCCGAAGAATTCCCGAGTTACCGACAAGGCCAGACTGAGAAGTGTTATTTTAATATATATATATATATATATATAACTTGGATTATATATATGATGTAATTTGATTACGTGATCGTTTGATGATTATTTTGATATTTATACGAGGTATTTATACGACGTAGATTGTCACAAGGTACCCTAAATCCCCTAGTAAATTAATCGAAGCTATTCTCGTAGGAATTCTAGCTATCCTAGATCTAAACCAAGTTGTGGATATTTATGATCCCAACAAATGGTTGATATTCGTAGAAATGTAGATATTAGTTGATTGTGATATTGAAAAAGAAATGGCGAGATTAAATCTGATATCGATGTCATGACGATCTTTTCTTATAGAGTGGAGTTTGACAAAACACTACCACCTAGAAAGATGTCATCTGATTCGTTGTCATCTAATTCTTAAATTGAAATCGAAAGGGTGAATGTTGCACTTGAGGCTGTCATTGGAACCATTACCCAAAAGCCTCATGGCACTAGTACCTTTCCGAGAAGTCTAATTGAATGTGTGAGTCATTTTATACTAGCGACTCATTTGATAATTGTTGGTGTAAGAGCTAATAGGATTGGAAATTAAGTGTTGATTCATATTGAGATTGTATTGCCTTTACAAGGCCGAAGAATAAGATTGAAAGTATTGGAATATGAGGTAGGATATTGAATTGAGTATAAAATTGGTTAAAACTTGAATAAAGTGAAACTTAACCTATATGGAATATGAGATTGTTAATAGAAGTCGTTAAGTTTTGTGATTAAATTATAAGGTTTTAATTGATTGTAAGTTCGTGTTAAAGGTTGTTCCTAGGCCATTGTCCACTAACGAGGATGCCCAGTGTCCAAGAAATAAATTGAAGAAATCTTCTTCTGAATTGGGACCGATGGATCTTCTGGGACAGGCAGGACACCTAATGACTCTTGTAGATTAGTATTCATTGTAGTATCTTTTAAAAATCCCTAACTTAACTGAGATATCAGTTGGTAGGATGAGTTTAGTAAATTGTATGACATAGTGACACATAATGTGTTACGGTACAATTTGACTTGTTTGTGATTAATGGAAAGACTACCTTTGATTGCTAAATTCTACATGTATCGATGTTATCTATCTCTTATTGCTTCATCCTAGTGTTCGCATTAGGGATGCAACCATTGAACAAGTACTCATATTGATTTGAGTTACGTTGTGGATTATCCTCTTTGTATTCCTGAGTGCCATCAAAGTCATGAACCTCATGATTATTTGTCTAAGCTCATTTCCTATCATATCGTAGTTAATTCTTGGTGAACAAGCTTTCATCACTTTTCTGCAGATCACACATTGTTTTTACAAAGTTAAAACGGTATCCTTTGAGAAAATTTAATTTTCATCACTATAAGGATTATTCAAAGTGAGATTTATAAGTGATTGTTATCGAAATGAAGTTGTTTATAAGACGCTTTGGAAACTTAATTGTTTTCATAACAATGAAAATCTTTGTAAATTTATTTTTGTTTCTTATTTAAGAATTAAGCACGAAAATGTTTTTATTATAAACATAATGATAAAATTTTGACGAACTGAGTATTGCATCGTTAATCTTGAAATTGTATATAGTTGCGCGCCTACATACAATTTGGAATGGACTATGCAAGACTGATTAGTAGTCACCATAAAACTAATGAATAAACACTACATTTTCTTTGAGGATTGTGAAAGATTAAATTTTAATGAGATCTGCAAGAAGTGAAAAATAAGGACATAATGTTAGGGACACCTACATATGTGCCTGTAGCATCTATTCTTCTGAGTCGAATTTACTCATCTGTGGAAATTGTATTATTTGACAATTGACAATTCTTTCTTGTCCAAATTCTCCCGTAGTGAGATTCCTAGAAAAAGTATATGATTACCGAGTGTTGATACCCGACTGGATGTATTGACGTTCTTATCATTTCTTATGATTTGATTTCATTTGAATAACCTGGGTAACGATCCGAGGAGCTTTCGAATGCGTACTCGAATTATGAAAACATGGGATATATTCATATTCGTTAAATGTTTTCGTCTGAATCTGATTTGAAATCCTATCGCGTAGATTATGCGTTAACCTTACTCTTTTAAGGTTAGTTATGTATCCTTATGTCCTTGAATATGTGAAGGATTATGAGTTATTATTAGACTTTTGAGAAGTTCACATCTTATCAACGGTAATGAAACTGGAAAGTTGATAAAGCCAGTAGAATGGATTGATTGATTATGACATGACGACATTGTCTTAATTGATGGGAACTCAAATTGAATTCCCCTAAATGATAAGATGTTGATTATCAAAAGTGATATAATTAATTCTTGGTGAATGACCATATCCTGTATTTAGACTTGGAATTATACCGTGAATGGTTATGAACTAGTTATAGATATTGTAATCTAAAAGAACTTAATATGAATGTATTAAAAGATGTTTCTGTTATTTGAAACTTTAGTAAGTATTTGTTGGTGAATTACCTAGACTTTTGTCATTAAGGCGAGTTGAAACTGGTATTGATTATATTTCTGGTGCTGCACTTGTGACTTGTACACTATACGTCAGCACCATCTGAATTAAAGGAATTACCGTACAACTAAGAGAGTTGTCGGAGAAAGATTTTATTATACCAAGCCTGTCATCCTGAAGAGCTATGGTGTTATCTTTCCTTATATTTATAGATTACTGTGAATTGAGTAAATTGACAATCGAAAACGATATCCATAACTCGAAATGGAAGAATTGTTCGATCATTTACAAGGTTCTAGCGTATGTTTTAAAGATTTGACTCACGGCATGGTTATCATCAACGTCGCGTCCGCGAAAAAGATTATCGATTCCAATCACTACATCCGGTACTTGTAATGAACGCTATGAGTTTCACGTGATGTCGTTTGGATTGACAATGCACATGTAGTATTCATAAATTTGGTGAATCACGTGTGTAGGCTGTAATTTGATAAATTCATGCTCGTGATCATTAAGGACTATATGTTTGTTTATAAGAATAAGAATGAAGTTAATAATTAATTACAGATTGCCCTAAACTGGCCGAACAATGAAAACCTATACCTTAAATATTTAACATGTGATTAAGGACTTAATCCTTTATATGATTTAACCGTGTAATTAAAAGGATAATGGAATATAAATTGACTCTTCAAAAATTAAGAGCCCTTCTAAGACTTTGGATTTTACCAAAAAGAAATGGAAATATGTTTTGACAAATGTTTTAACAAAGGATTTTAAAGGGATTATTCCCTTATACACAAACCATTTAACTAAACTTCTGTTTAGGGGTAAATGTTTGTGTATACTTCTAGACAACCTAAGAAGAATTGAGGAAACTATATAACTTATGACTTGAAATTTGAAACGATACATTTTGCTTTTCAAACTAAGAAAATTTTGACCAAAATATAACCAAAGATTTTTCAAACATTTACGAATCTTATTAATTATTTTCGATAAATCAACAATATCTTGTTAATTAAATTCAAATTTAATTTGAACATTTTATATAATTGGTTGAACTAAGAAATTTAAAACGTTTACGCTTCATCAAAATTAACTAATAATTATTTAATTAATTATAATAATTATCGACGCTTTAAACGCCTGATTGAGAAAAAAACTGATAAAAATAATAGTTGAGATGAAACTAAAACATAGAAGATATGAAGAAAGAATTTTGAATAAATACGGTTGTGATATTTATTTCATCAGAAGGTGAACGTAATTACTGACGCATAATATAGAAAGAATATCTGAGTGAATTGTGGACATGATAATTACATCATCATGAGAAGTGAATATAGATACTGACATATTATATAAAAAGGGTAAAGAACCAGTTAGGACATGTTCCTTAAAAATGAAGGTGCAAAATAAAATTGCCGAGCAATATAAAAATAAACGATGTTTGTAAAAAGGATAATATAAATAGTGAAGGGTTTCACGGCTAATGTGAACCAACAGATTTGAGAAACCAATGGCGTTAAATATTTTAAAGACCACATGTGATTGTCTAAATATGGAGGATTGTGAGATATAGTTATGTTGGAATTTGTAAGTATAAGTATTATATGTATGTCATTTTATGACTAAAAGTATCTTTGTCTGAAGAAGTTGTACTAATGGCAATTATGAAGGCAGACATCGCCTCATACATTAGTAAACGTCTAGCTATCGCAAAGGTCATCATCTGAATTTGATTCGATTTGGGTCATCGTCGACAGACTGACCAAATCTGCTAATATCATTCTCGTTAATGATAAATGCAAAAGAGTTATGTAAACATAGCATGCCTGTATCGATCATCTATATCAAGATCCTCGCTTCGCATCGAATTTCTAGAGATTTGCTCAGAAATCATTGAGAACGAACCTTGATGAGAGTACTATGTACCACCCCAAATCGAAGGGAAGAGGTAAAGTAACGATACAAGGTAATATAAGTGCTGTTTTATGTTTGAATGATTGACCTTTAGTAATAGACCGTATAATCGTTTTCCTTTGCAGAGATTATCATTGATAATCATCGTATTAGGATCGAGATCGAATCTTGTTAAGATTTAGAAATTAGAGCATCTGTAAGCTGGAGTTGAGATGAAGACACCCGACATACACCCACTGTGAGTTGGACATTTCTTTTAGATTTAAGGTTTCCTATGATGGCGAACCTATCCTTGCAAAATACCCGACCCGCGAGATCTGAAATGATTGTTGAAATTAGGATTTGATTATTAACTGCCGATAGTGGGCAAGAGGTTATGTGAATGTGAAATATAGATCTTGAAGTGCCAAATGGGTAGCGAAGTTATGCCACAATTTTTAACCTTGGAAAAATGGATTCATGATCTGACAAATCATGGGATATAAGTCCCCGTTGTATGGGACCATTGAGATGATATAAAAGATTGGTTTGAAAGGCATATAAGCTAGATCTACCCTAGGACTTCAAGGACTGCGTAAATTATGTTTCGTAAATCGAACTTGATGGAATATCTATTAAGTGAGAATCTGATTGTTCTTAGTAGATCGGCGAAAAGTTGCATTCATCAGAAACCCGTGAACATCATGGATAGAGAAAGTAAGTCAACATTAAGCCTGATCTTATTCCCGTAGTTATGTTTGCTGAAACTCGCGTGCTGTAATAGATTGCACTTGTGAGAAAAGACCGAATGTGAAGGAAATACCCACATGGCTTTAACTCTATAAGAAGCAAGTAGTAAGGTAAGATGATCTTTGAGGACAAAGATCCTGTTTAGGGGTAAATGCTGTGACAATCCGTCAATTTACGATTGATATTTTATTCTCAAATATTATTTGAAAATATTATTTTAATGATACAATATGAACTCACTTATTTTTGGGAAGAAATTTGGATTTACGTCTTGAAGTAGCATCGACTACGTCTAAACCGGAGGATTCAACGTTACGTGCTTACGTTTACATACACCGTCTTTGGTGACAGTCCGACATTTCAGAAAATAAATTTATCCGTAAATATTATTTTGGAGTTTTAAATTTGTGTTAGTTCATAAACTCACAAATTTACGAGAAGAGATTAGGACTTACGATTTTATTTTAACGTCCTTTACGACTAAACCGGAAACCTTAGGATTACGTATTTACGTTTTCGAACTCCGTTTTTGATGAGACAATTCTTATTGGATTTGTTTTGTGACGTAGATTCATAATTTATAAAAACGTTTTTCGTAAAACGACCCGAGGGCACGCAAATCGAGGAAACTAGAATCGAGGAGTACCCGTAAATAAATGGGGATGAGACAAGTGGGACACTTGTCCCACCCCCATCAAAACCGGCCAACACAACATAACTTAACACTTGATGTGTCAAGTTTAGCTACCAAATCTTACACTTGTAAGTAAGCTTACAATGTAAGCTTTTACACAACAAAACCACAAACACAAACCACTACCTCTCATATCTTACATGCAATACCACACATTTCTCTCATCTCTCCCAAAAAGTGCCGTCCCATTCTTCACCCTAAAACACCACTTTGATCAAAAATTCACCATGGAATCTTATGTTATTTACACATAAGATGAAGCTCTTTTAAAGCCCTATTGATTGGTGCAAGTTATAACATCCATGGAGGAGTTTCCTTGGTGTCTTGAGGCTGATTTTTCACAAGGTTTCTATGAAGAATGATGGTCATGAAGGTGGTCTTGGTGCATCATAAGTTTCTCCATCCAAAACCATGTCAAACTCATAACCTACATCAAGTTGGTGGTATAAAGATTGTCCTCCTCATCTTCATAATATTTTGATTATGTAAACATGTATTTTATTTCCTATTGTATATATTTATGATGATTATATGATGATAAAAATGTTATGTGGGGATTTGTTGTTGATAATCATGGATAAAAAGGTGAAAAACTATAAGAAACAAGGTTAAAATCTTGATTAATTTGCATAGCTGTATAAAACAGTAAAGAACCAAGTGGTGAACTGATAAAATGATGAAGTAAAATGGATTTACAGTAAGCTATGGGTCTTGTACACATGTGAGAGTTGGCCATGCAATGGAATCAAAATAATGAGTGACATATGATCAAAACAAGTTTAGGATATAAATCTGAAGTTACTGTTTTGGACGATTTTTAGAAAATATTTAGAAGATGATTCAACAGTAGCTATAGAAGAGTTAAATGTAGCACATATCATGTAGTTTATGTGATAAAAATTTTAGCTTCTATCTCCATATAAAACTCAAGATATGACAGTTTTGGTGAAGATGAAGTTAAAAATCAGATTTTTGGAAATTAAAAGAATAATACTATTATATAAGCACTCACATTTTAATATATAAAATGTAAAATAAAAACCCACTAACTTATAAAACTTATTTATATAAATATATATAAAAGGTTAATCAAATGGATAAATTATATAAATGATGGTGAAATAATGTTTATAAGTAATAAAAACTATAAACATGATTTTTACGACTTTTTCGGCTATTGCCGTAAAATTAACGTTTTTGTTAAATAAAACTTAGATGGTTGGACCCGTCTAATGAAAACTTTATAAAACTTATATACTGATATATAGACATGTATGACAAGTAAAAACCGATAAAACACGAACTATAGGGCATACGGACATTAACAAGTTAAATAAACATATTGGACTAATAAATGGACTAAATAGGATAAAAACTTGTAAAAAGAATCTATTGGGTTTAACCCATTTGGGCCCAACATGGAAATTATATATACTGATAATATAAGTACAAAAAGGATTAAAACAAGTTAAAGAACTTATAATAGGCTTATTGGACCTAAAACACGTAAATGGGTAAAACTAGTAAAGTAGTATAAAAGTTATCAACACATAACTCTAAAATGAGTAAACGAGAATATGTAAACCCACTTGATCATCATATATATATAATCATCATATGTATACATAATTGGTATTTTTATAAAGTCATTGGACATGAGTCTAAGACCGAGTATTATTTGTCTAGGTTTCCGTGATTGAAGCACGCACCGTACGTCCGAATTGCCGATAACCCGCTTTCCCACATCAACGTGAGTTCATAGCCTCGCACTCTTTTAAATGTTTTTATAAATGTTTTATAAACCCGCGAGGGAGATAACATGTTAGTTTTATAAAATAGGACACCATTTCTCCCGATTGTTTGTTTATTGATTTTGGACCCGAATGATTGAATGACCCGATTGTATGACCCGATAAATGATTAATGGACCCGATAAATGAAATTAAATGTATTATTAAAGTTAGGTTATGTCACTAAAAGTCCCATTAGCATGAATTGTGAACTACCGGGAGTTGGTAGACGCTTATACATTTAATAGTACTATTTGGGGACGATCACCCCAGTTCGCGCCTTGACGGTTGATCCCCGTCGTGCCACATTGATTGGTAAGCGAATTTATGTATGAGAAGATTTCAATAGCGTGACCTTTGTGACGACACGCTACTTTAGATGGGCAAAATTGGTATCGGGTTAGCTACCCGTTTTGGTTTAGTAAGGTAACAATGTCATGCGGCTTGTAATAATCCAAAACTAACGAAATACTATTAACGCATCGAATTACGAAGTATTGCCTGACTAGCAATACGGGGTCATACTATTGATATTATGTTCGTGTTTTGGTTTTCATAACCATACACATATAACGGTTTTATTTTCATACAACGTCGTAAGACGTATTGTATGACGTTTTTACGACATTGGCTCGTATAATGATTTTTAAGGCTTTTTATAACCATATTCATATAATGGTTTTATTTAATCTATACAACGTTGCAAAAACGTATTGTATGGTGTTTTTAACGATAATGATTCGTATAACGATTTTTAAGGCAAATGCCTATATTATGATTTTCGATAAGGATTTGTATAAAAATGACTTTGGCTATTTTATGGCCTATTACAAAGATTTGTATAAAATGATTTTGGCTATTTTACGGCCTATTACAATGATTTGTACGAATTGATTTTTGGTACTAATTTTATACCAAAGTTATATTGATGGAATTTATTAAACTCTATGAATTCACTCGGCGTTATCGCTGACCTTTTCTTTTAACATGTTTTATCTCAGGTACTTGAAGGTAATTCTCGGGAAGACAACAAGAATTCATGGCCCGCACTTAAACTATATTTTTCCATTCAAACACTTTGTAAAACTTTTGTATGAAAAGTAATGACTTGGGACCGATGTAACTTTGATATTTATGAATGGAAATGATTTATTATTAAACGACGCAATTTTTACGCGTTGTATATGATGTGAGTAATGTGCTATCCCGTAACACCAACTAGTCTTCCGTTGTACTGAGTTGTATAAATTTGGGGGTGTTACAAATTTCCTTAAAAGCACTGCGGAGCAGTTCTCATTAAGTTGGGTCTGAGCGATGTCAAGAAGCTTTTCCTTATCACTTAGAAGATCTTTAAACATCTTAGCGTATTTGGGCATGCGAGCGAGAGCCTCGGCAAAGGAGATGTTAAAATTCAATTGTTTAAACATTTTTAGAAAGTTTGAAACCTGAATATCATCCTTGCTCTTTTGCTTCTCTTTCCTCAACCTTGAAGGATAAGGTATATTGGATGAAGAAGAAGGCTTTAAGGGAATAGGCTCACTCACAACCACGGGTGGTGGGGAAATGGGGATAGAAGGTGAAGGAGGTGGGGAAAGTTGCTCTTTTTCCTTGTTCACAATCACGGGTGGAGGTGTAGGAAGCTCGGGTTCCATATAACCTTTTCCACTACGAGTGGTGATTGCTTTCATCTCCCCTCTTGGATTCGCAACGGTATTACTCGGAAGAGTACCCGAAGAAGATGATTGATTACCTTGGATGAGCGAACCAATCATATCACGAAGGTGAACAGCTTGATTATTAAAAGAGTTTTGCATGTTGGCATTAATTTCATTGTTGTGTTTGGCCATATCATTCCTTAGCTTGGCTCGAATATCGCTCCCTTGTTTCACCATGTCATTCTTCAAGTTGACAAATTGACTCTGAAGATTCGTCACCATCTCATGATTAGTCTTCATGAACGTCTCGACGTCTTGGTTTACTGGCATCGATTGATTGAGAGGTGGAGCTTGGTAAGCTTGAGAATTTCCTTGAGTTGGGTATGGGTTTCTTTGGGATTGATATTGATTTTGAGCACGAGGTTGGGATTGGTTGTTTCGGCTATAGCTTTGTTGTGAGTTTTGGTTTGCAGGAGGGAAACCAGGTGGAGCAAGATAGTTGTTCGAACGATAACTTAGCAAGCCACGGTCTCCTTGAGGGCGGGCTTGATAGCCTCCCGTGGGATAAGTGCCATAAGCTGCGTTAACGTTTTCAGAATAATTGCCTTGAGTAGAAGGACAATCATTGTAAGAATGAGGACCACCACATGTGTCACAAGAAATAGCAACGGCTTTAGCTTGTTGAAAATTGTTTGTGGCTATGGACATGAAATCTTTGTGCATCATTGCGATTTGTCGGGTAAGTTCGGATATCTTGGGATTGGAGGTAGTAGAAGAAACATTGACTCTCTGATTAGATCTTGAGGATGCGGATGAATCCCAATTCTTGTGGTGAGTAGTTATGTTTTCAATCAACTCTCGGCACTCCTCCGGTCTCCATTTCATAAAGGTACCACCGGCGGCGGCATTGATCGTGTCACGATCACGAAAAGTGAGACCATTGTAGAAGGTGTCAATGAGAGTGACGGGGAGCATATTGTGATTAGGACAGCGGTCGATCAAATCATTGTATCGTTCCCAAGCATCGAAAAGTGATTCATCATTCTCTTGCATGAATCCACTGATTTGGTTACGAAGGCTAGTGACCATGGATGGGGGAAAGTAGCGCGATAAAAAGCGTTGAGTCATGTCATTCCACGTGTGAATAGAATTCTTAGGAAGACGGTCAAACCATTTTTCGGCATGGTGAGAAAGCGAGTGTGGAAAAAGTTGGAGGCGAAGGTCATCCATAGAAACACCGGAGCACTTCATGCTTTGGGTCATGGTAATGAATTTGTCGAGGTGTTTGTTGGCATCATCATCCGGAATTCCATGAAATGGGTTCGTTTGCACTTGCTGGATCATGTGATGCTTCAACGAAAACTCCTGAGCCGTGACGTGCATTGGCGCAATCGGGCCTCCGCGTCCGTTCATGGTGGGTTGGCACAATTCCTCCATGGTTCGTAAATCAGGTAGGTGGACATTGTTGTTGTTGTTGTTATTATTCAAATTGGGTTGAGGTGGGTGATTATTGTTGTTGTTAACACCAGCCATATCTAAATCTTCACGAGTCTCGGGCTCAGAATAGTTCGAAGATCTAGTACGCATACACCTGCAGAAGAAAAATATACACAAAGAGAATAGCTATAATCTTTTTGGTGCAAAACCTTTTGAAAAGAATTGCTTTTTATGATTTTATAATGTTTTTGTATTTTTGAAAAGTTTTATATTTTTTTGGATTTTTGAAAATTTTTGAAGCAAGGAAAAATAACGTTCAAACAACGGATCCCAAAAGTCAATGCGTCTCTCACTAGAAACCGTTTATCGTAACGAAAAGAGCCGGCAGCGGCGCCATTTAATACTTCGCTTTTGGCTAGGTATAAAATCTTATCGTCCGAATCTTTTCGAATTGAAAACCGGTCTTAAGTGCGACTCAGTCGTCTTTTGGTGAATCAAGAGAATGGTTTGGTTTTTATTATCTATTTATAAACTATTAACAAGTAATTAAAGTGTCATTGAGTAAAATGGAAGTTAAAAGATTAATTCTAAAATGACGAGTGAAAATAAAAGCTTGTAAACTTAAAAGTAACAAAGGAGAAGTACTAGCACACTAAATAAAACTAACACTTGGAATACACTTTAAAAATAAGAACTTAGTTGAAAAGTACTAAAAGAAAGTAAGATCGGAATAAACCAAAGCAACTCAATCGGAATAAGCCAAAAGGAACCCAGATCGGGATGTATTCCGATCTGGTGGTCGGAATATGGAAATGGAGGCTGTCGGAATATGGGTAAATAAGGGTCCCAATCGGAAAATCCAAATGCATCCCAATCGGAATATACCAAAGACTCACCGTCGGAATATGGGACACAAGACTACCAATCGGAATGCACAAACGAGGTCCTGATCGGAATATCAAGCAAAGCTATCAATCGGAATACGCAAACAATGGGCAAATCGGAAAGACAAAACCCTTTTCCGATTGGTCAATCGGAATAGGGGATGAAGAGGGCTGCTCGGAATGTAGATCGGAAAAGGGTTTAAAACCTTTTCCGAAAATTATGGAATTCGTAAAAAGCTAATGAATAAGCTAAATTTATAAGCTTATCACCAAACTACAACGAATCAATGACAAAACCAAATCAAATAAGCACTTAACTCAACTTATTTAACTCGAAAATAATCAACTTTTTGGATCAAACAATAAAAACATAAACTTTTTAAGGAAGATTTTTATAAAGTAAATAAGCTAATCATAAAAAATAAGCCAACAAGCACAAAAGTCTTAAAGCTTAATCAAATGAAAACTTAAGAAATGATCAAAAGATTAACTTTTTAAGCACGAAATCATTAAGAACAACACGGATCTATTGATAATCGCACCAAAATCAATCTTAAATCAAAGAAAAGTAGAATGAGATTAAGGATTTAAAAGCTTAAAATGAACTTGATTAATAAAAATAAGCAATACAAAGTGTTTAATCTTGAAAGATTAAGAAAGAAGATGAAGTTTAGTGAGAGAAAGTTTAAGACTTTCTCTCTCTAAAACTAGAGAAAACTAAGAAAAAGTGAAAATTAGCTAAAATTAACTAACTCCCCTCCTAATGACTATTAGGAGGGTATTTATAGGGAAGGTGGAAGGAGTGCATGTGTTGCATCTTCTTGCTTGCTTTCTTCACGTTTTCTCGACTCGACTTTAATTCTTTGTCTTTGTCGTCTCGGGATTTGAACTTGTCTTTTTAATTTTCTTCTTCTATTAGACTTAAGTTCTTCGACTTCGTTAAACTTCCGTCTTTAGACTTTTTCTTCGATAAATCTTCAGAATAGGCCTTGGACTTCCGTTCTTTTTGCACTCTTGATCTTTTGACTTCGTCTTTTCTCGTTTTCTTCGATAAAAGCCCATGAAAGCCCGTGTTTTCTTCCTTTTTCCTATTTTGGTCCTAAAACACAATAAAAACACAAACCACGCATAACTCCGACTTTTACGACATAAATCACACGTTTTGGTCTTGTTATTATTGGAAATAAGTAGTAAAAGGATAAGTGTTTTCACACTTATTAGTCTTCCACCGGTGAGTACAATATTGCTAAGCATGAAAGAGATTAGGCGATACCTCACTGGATTTGACAAGGTCATTAAGGAATGTACGACTCCAACGGCTCAAACCGCTGGAGAATAGGCTTTCGAACACATGAACATGGTGTTTGAGAAAGAGATCATTCCGTTTACACACAATATTCAAGAGGGATTTCTAGATCTCGAGGATAATCTTAATTTCGAAACGGCTGAAGTTAGAAAAGTTTTCTACGAAATGGATGATGCTTATGAGCAACATCTAATTGAGAAAGAAAAGATTTTGTCCGAATATGACCGATTTTTGGAACATGTAATGTCTCTCGAAGTGATGCAAGTTGTTACTATTGAATATGCTCTTGAGAGTACATCTGCTGTGAATAAATTTGATGATGTGCATGATCTCTCTGTGAATATTGTTGAACCTGTGAATAATGTAGATAATCATTCTTGTCACGAATCTAACGCTGAATTTTTAAAGCTTCAAGATTCTTATAACTCACTTTCAAAATGTTTTGATGAGATTCAACAACATTGTATATCTCTTGAAATTGAAAATCAATCTAAAAATGAAACTCTTTCAAAAACAAATGATTGTGAAAACACCGTTGAGACTAGTGACAAGATGATTCAGGTGGTTCAGGCATTAGAGGAAGAAATCATGAGACTTAAGAGAGAGTCACTAAAAGAGAAAGTGGAACTAGAGGCCGCAGAGGTTAAAAATCATGCCCTATAAAGTAGAATTACTTCTATGTTAGGGGAGTTTGATAAAGTAAAGCAGGGTTTTTCACATATTTATGGTTCATTAGTTGAACGCTTCGCTTTTAATGCGGCAGAGCAAAAGTTACTTGTTGACAAATTGAAACAAAAGTGTGAGGAAATCTCTTACTTAAATATGCAACTCATAGACAAAAACATGGTTTTGGTTGAGTTAAAGGAGACACTTCAACTCAAAGGACAAGAAGTTGTTGATAATCCAGCTACAATCTCTGTCCCGACCTTTAGTCCTCCGAAAACCAAAAAGGTGGTGATCACTAAGAACCCATTCCATAAGAACAATCCACTATCATATAAGCTTTATATGGAGCATGCAATTAAGCACGCGGATCTTGCTAGGGATGTGGTAGATGATCTCTATGAACTAGATCCCTCAAATAGTCACTATTACTCTGCTCATGCTTACATTCAGAAGGTACAACAATGCTTAGAGCACTTGACTTACATAGGACAACCGGGTTCTGCACCACTTAAACAACAAACCCACACCATTGCCATAACTCCATTCAATAAGACCCTAGGTGCTAAGCCTGTTTTAAACACACCCATCAAGGCTAAATAAAAAATTTTCACTAATGTTCCCTTGGCTTCTACAGGAGTAATTATGTCTACTAAGGCTAAAGGATATCAAGACAAGAAAGATAGGATCAAGCCTTCCACTAGTAGGACTGCGAAGAAGAAAGTAGAAGTTCATCCTAGGAATGTTATTTCGGTTTTAAATAAAAAGAATCATGTAGCTAAGACAAAAGGTTCTGCCTCTATGTAGAAGCCTAAGCAAAATGTGAGTTCTAATTTGAGATGTTTGAATTGTAATGAATGCATGTTTTCTCAGCGTCATGATTTATGCCTTGTTGATCACGTGAATGAAATGTATGCCATTAGGAACAATCTTGAATGGATTCCAACGGGGAATAAATTCACCCAAGTTGGTTGGCAATGGAAACCCACTGGTAGGACCTTTACTGCAAAATGTAACTAAGTTCCCTTTAACTAGGATCACATCCACTGAAGTTAGGTCTCAGCGTCCTTTAAATAGGAACTCCAACACTAAGAAATGGAAAAAGCGCCTTTTAACTAGGTCTGCATCCACTATTGTGCCTACCAGTGAAGAAGTACCTTAGGTTATTAGACAACTAGAATCTAAGCGAGCATCTAGGAAGCAAATTTGGAAGCCTAAGAACTCTTCTGATAGCAAATCTAAGATAGATATATCTGTACCTGCTAACACAGAGGAACATTTAGATTCCGATACATTGTCTTTGTTTGGTGATATTTTCAGGTGGTCCAAATCATCCTCTGGTACTTGGACTCTGGATGCTCAAATCATGACCGGAGACCGCTCGATGCTCAGAAATTTCGTCGCCAAGTTTCTAGGAACGGTTAAATTTGGCAACGACCATATTGTGAAGATCACGGGTTATGGTGAATATCAAATTGGGAATGTTATGATTTCAAGCGTATATTATATGGAGGGACTTGGTCACAACTTATTTTCAGTGGGACAATTTTGCGATTCAAACCTTGAGGTCGCTTTTCGACAACATACTTGCTTCATTCGTGATCTTGCAGGAAATGATTTGTTAAAAGGTTCTCGAGGGGATAATCTCTACACACTGTCCATTCAAAACATGATGGCCGCCTCTCTTGTATTCCTTCTCTCCAAAGCATCTAAGACCAAGTCATGGTTGTGGCATCGCCGGTTATCTCATCTTAACTTTGATGCTATTAACCATTTGGCTAAAAACGAGCTTGTTCGTGGTCTTCCAAAACTTAAGTTTGACAAGGAGCATTTATGTTCCGCGTGTTCTTTGGGGAAAAGCACCAAGAAATCATATAAACCTAAAGTTGAAGACACCAACCAAGAACCACTGTATCTTTTGCACATGGATCTTTGCGGGCTAATGCATACGCCTAGTGTGAGTGGTAGAAAATACATCCTCGTCATGGTGTATGATTTCTCAAGGTTTACATGGGTAAAGTTTTTAGCAATCAAGGATCAAGTACCAAATTATATTATTACTTTTCTAAAGATGATCCAAGTGCGTCTTAATGCTATTGTTCGTCGCATTTGAACTGATAATGGAACTGAGTTCGTTAATCAGACTCTACGAGATTATTATGAAGATGTTGGTATTTGACATGAAACTTCAGTTGTTCGCACTCCACAACAAAATGGTGTCGTGGAAAGACGTAACCGTACACTTATGGAAGCTGCTAGAACTATGTTGATTTATGTGAATGCTCCTTTATTTTTATGGGCTGAAGCAGTGGCAACCGCATGTTATACCCAAAACCGCTCCATCATTCGTAAACGCCATGGTAAAACTCAATAGAGCTACTTCATGGACATAAACCCGATATTTCATTTTTTCATGTGTTTGGTGCACTGTGTTATCCAAATACTAATAGTGAGAATTTGGGCAAACTTCAACTGAAGGCTGATATTGGAATTTTCATTGGTTACTCACCCGCAAAGAAAGCTTTCCGAATTTATAACCGTCATCTTGGCAAGATTGTAGAAACATTGGATGCTCATTTTGATGAGCTGACAGCGATGGCTTCTGAGCAACACAGCTTTAAACACGTACTTCATGAGATGGCACCGGTACTATTAGTTTCGGATTAACTCCCAACAATCCTACTTCTCCATCATTTACACCATCTATATGGCCCAAGTGGGATGAGTTATTTCAACCTATGTTTGATGAATTCTTTGATCCATCTAGTGATGATTCTCCTGTTGATCCCAAACTTAGATCGATTTAGCTTGTGTAAACGAGATTATATCAAGTTATACACGTAGAGAAACTTTGTTTATGTATAAAGTAATTTAAGTGTTATGCGAAATTAACACTTAAATAAGAACACACAAAGGATGTAAACAAACTTTCACTTGATTGATAATAACGAACTTGCTTATAATGAAAGTGTTTAACGTATGAAAACTTATTATTAAACATAACCTAAAGGTCTTCTTTTATAGACATAAGAAGCCTTGTACAAGAGTCTACTTATCAACTATTCTAGGTAAAGATAATTATAGAAAATACAATGTTGATCCTATCTTTACTAGAAACAAATTAGAAACATAATACGCGTAGACCATATCTTTCTATCAGTGCTTGTCTTCAACCTATCAACGCTTGACTTCTTCCTGTCAACACTTGATCTGTCAGCGTTTGTTTTCTTCTTATCAATGCTTGTTTTCCTCTTGTCAGCGCTAAAGTGGACTGGCTACATTTTATTCCCAACAATCCTCCCCTAAACTTGATATCTACTCTAATAATCAAGTTTCTGAATAAAAATTAAGAACTAGGAGGAATCTTACAAATCTCATCATATTGGTAATAAACATGCCTAATCAAATCTTTGGCCACGTCACTTGAATAATAGATCTCCAGCTGTGTTGTCTTCATCTTCTCCAAAATTTCTTTGGACATGGGATACTGACCATCTACAAGAAGATACTCAGCAAACTTTGTAGAGCTCAAGTAGTACACACCAGCAGCTGAATACAAACGCCATTGAAGACCACTGATATCATCCTCAAGATCCTTCCAAACAGCAGGATCTTCTTCTCTTGGTCCACACATTCTCTTGAATGTTGACCAAAGTTTTATTCCATTGACTGAAGTAGGAGCTTCAGTCTCATACTTGGCCTCCAACAACCTCCAAAGGTCTCCCAATCTTCTATATCCACACTTGCAAAGAGAGACACAAGAGTAGTAAATGTGTGTACCTCTTTTCTATACATGTCAATATTCCAAAACCCACTTGCATCTTCTTCATAGCTTAAGATAGGGTTTCTGGCATCAAGAGGTAACACTTGTACCATATCTGAAGCTTCCATAGGTGAGAGCTTGATGCTCCTTCTTATAACAGCTTCACTGGGATTCAACTTATCTTTAGGGAACTCAAGTGGAACTCCCTTCTTCAAAGGCCTTGGAACAATCATTGCCTTATGAATCTCCATCTCTTCTGTAAGTTCTTCTTTCCTTTCATTTGAAAGAAGTCTTAGAGTGTTCATTTCCTGCACTTTTGCCCAAATGGGATAAGCCTTGTACTCTAATTCTTGAAAAGATAATCCCTGCAATTTCTTGAAGGTCCATCCAGCTCCATGACATCTGAGTAACATATAGTAGAGCTCTCTTCTATCCCTCTTCAGCAGTGAGAAAACATTGCTAGCCTTGTGTTCAGAATTACCTTGCAGTCATTTTGAACTCTTAGAAGAATCTCTAATCCCCAAATCTGATCTGAATAGTCAAATCTGGATTCTCCATAATCTTATTCTCCTAAGCATGGTACATCTGAACTACTTCTGGCATATCAAAGTCTACTTGCAATTTCAACTCTCTAAGCTTCTCCCTTGCCAAGTCATCACCATATTCAAGTCTTTCTGGTTGTTCAATTATCATCACACTTGAATCTGAACTTTCTTTATCACTTCCTTCTTGTTCCTCTGAAGTGACAACAAATGGTGATTCACCAACCTTCTTCATCTCTTGTTCCACAAGTTGTGCAGCCAACCTTCTATCAAACTCTACCTGTGCTGCATCCTTTGGAACTTCTACTTCTACCATGATTCCTTTACCCTTATCTAATGGATCAATGATGGGTAAGGATGATGGTAATACCTGTGACGATACTTCTTTGATGATAGTTGATGACTGGAATACATCAACCATATCTGTAGGTCTGTCAACGCTCAAATTCCTCCTATCAGCGCCCAAATTACTCTTGTCAGCGCTTAGTGTGTCAGCGTTCAAATTTTGCTTGCCAATGCCCAACTTACTTGTCTCAACGTCTCTTGTAAATTGCTCCAACATAGCTGTAAAAGACAAGTTTAAATCTGTAGGAGTTACCAGAGATCTATCAAAACCTGGTTGCTTCTTTAATTCACTTAGGGCCTCAGCAATACCCAAAGATTCTCCATCATGTGAGCCTTTATCACTCACATTAATCTGCTCATCCTCCCCTTTGGAAGATTCCTCCATTCCACGTCTAGTGCTAGCATTCTCCAAAATGACAATCCTCTCCCTCAATTGCTTGAGTTTAAGGCCTTGTGTACTGACAATTTGTACCAAGTCTGCATTTTGCTTTTGCAAGCTAATGCAGACAGCCGTCAATTCCATCAATGTGTATGGTTCCAATCTGCCCTCCTCTAAAATGGGCATTTGACCTCCCAAGTTAGATTCATGAGGCATGGATGAGGTCTTAAAGATGTTAGGACTGTCTTGGCCTGCATCTAAGCCAGAACAAATAGTCCCAGCCTCATCCATAGCACCAACCACACTTGTGGTGGTGGTTCTCTCTGCTACATGGCTAGGACCACTAGAGGAGAACACTCCAGTAGTCCTTTGGCGTTTTTGCAACTTATATTGTGGTGGGGTAGAAGATGATGTGGATTGGGTGGGGGTGGGAAGGTTAAGGGGTGTTTGGGTCTGTGAAGGAAAGGTGTCAACATCTGGATTACTTGTGTCAACGCCAACATTTAAGGTGTCAGCGTTGAAGGGTTCTTGGTCAATTTCCATGTGTTGAGGTGAAGGCAAAGGTTCTGGTATTGGGCCAAGTTGTGGTTGTGGGTCTGGTTGGGGTTGTGTTGCTGCAATAACAACAAGCATAGCTAGGGTGAGGGGTAATTCACGGTGAGGGGGTGAATAGCTTTCTTTTGCACAGGGATCTCATAAAAGTCATCATGATCCCTTGTGCAGTAATTTTGTACATCAAAAACCATTTGCAAAAATATGGGATAAGCCAAAGTCATCTTATTCCCTTTGTTTTTACACATGCCATCAAAAATCATTTTGGAATAATTAAACTATTGCCCATTTGCAATTCACACAATTGCACTAGCAATTGATCTATTAATTTCATTATGTGTAGTACACTTGGGACTCAAACATTGTAGGATGACATGTATGAGGTACTTCCAGGCTGGGGGAAACTCCTGTTTATGATATTTGTTTAAAGTGCCCTCATCAGGGAAAGGATAACCCAAAGCCTGAAGTCCTTGTTCTATTTCATTTATGGGGAGGGTGGTTATACCATCTGCATCATCAAGATGTAAAGCCTGGCGAACCAAGGCTTCAGTAACCACCCAAGTACGCCCATGAACAATAGTTGATAATGTAGTCACGTTATTAATTGTTGAGGAACTAACGGTGTTCCAAAACTGCTTAATATGAGTGACAGAGATGAGAGGAGCATAAGAAAGAGCATACCTAATGGGGGATGCATTCAAATACGCCACCATCTGGGTGTATTGTGGAAACAGAGTATCATCAGCGTCCAAATAAGCAATCATGTTGTGTTGACTCCCGAATCCCAATACCAAGTCACTTGGTTTAAATTTTGGTGCCATTGTTGAAGAAAGCTGTTTGTGAATGATTTAGAAAGATGAATTATAGGAGAAAATTGTTAGACAAGAATATGAGGTACCCTGTTTAAAAATAGGAGCCAAATATATAGGAGAGATAGGCACATGTGATTGGTCAAAAATTAGGCAACTATTTTCAAAATATAATGATGAAAATATTGAAAAGAAAATAAGTTATCCTTGTGCATTAATTAAAAGTTATCTGCTCCCAAAATTACGGCCCCAAAATTCGTCAAAAATAACAACTGGGTAGGTCCCAATGAGTGTCAACGGTCAAAAATAACCCATCAATGCCCAACGGCTATATTCTTGTCAACGTTTGCCAAAGCCATGTCAGCGTCTAAATTGGTCATAACAACGCTTGGAAAAATACTTGTCAGCGTCCAAAAATAAAAGTAATAAAAATGAAAAAGGACCTTAACAAAGTAATTTATCCTAGTGAAGATAACCTATAAGTTGATAATTATTATAGGGCGGCAAGCACTATCCAGTTATGCACACTTGCTTATGCAAGATAGACATAAACCAAAACTCTTAACAACTAAGTTATCTCATAAAATTCCTTGTAACTCCCAGGTAAAACCCATTATAAATCATTCCCAAGTCTCCCAACAGACCACAACCAATTCTAGGCCAAAAATGTCTTGGCAGCATGCATAGTATATCAACTTTGCATGCTATAGTGCCTCGTGATTTAGTAAAACTAACTCATACTCACCTGTGGACACAATCTAGAATTGTGATGAGAGTATTATAAGAATACCCAAAAGTCCTAAAGGTTCCTAAAACCTCCCCTTAAACTGTGATACATATGTTGCCCAATAATATGCATGAATATAAAAATTTATGTCAAGATAGGATTATAAATATTCCAACCATCATCCATAAACTAAAACATGCTCAAATGATTCTCCAAGGGTCCATAAGCAACTCTGTATCCAATGGTATAATGTTATAAACGCCTGCACACTTAGATCAAAAACCACAAAACTAACATTGTTGCTGACAACGCCACGATAACACTTGTCAGCGTTAAGGTAACCTTTGTCAGCGTTAGAAAAATATAGTGGAAAATCTAACTTCAAAAGACCAATAACAATGCATATCCTGTACATACTTTTACAAAAAGACCCCAAAACACATATTAAGTGAGATTGATCATTCCAATACTTGTTACCAAGTATTGAAACCTTCCAGCATCAAAAGGTTTAGTTAATAAACCAGACACATTTTCTTTTGTGTCAACCCTATCTGGTTGTATTAAACCCTTTTCAAAACAATATCTTATAAAATGATGTCTAATTTCTATGTGTTTTGTTTTAGAATGATGTACAGGATTTTTAATAATGCATAAACTACTGTTATTGTCTATAAAAATCTTGGTATGTATGAAATTATACCCATAATCCAACAACTGGTTCTGAATCCATAAGACTTGTCCACAACAAGCAGCTGCAGCAACATACTCTGCTTCAGTTGTAGAATTGGCCACCACTGTTTGTTTCTTGCATTGCCAAGATATCAACCTACTCCCAAGAAACTGACATCCACTAGTTGTGGATTTTCTATCAAACTTGTCACCACCATAGTCACTGTCTGAATATACAATAAGCTCCAATGGTGAATCTTTTGGGTACCACAATCCAAGATCTAGATAACATCTAAGGTACCTAAAGATTCTCTTGACAGCATAAAGGTGACATTCTTTGGGAGTCACTTGATGGCGTACACATGCACACACAGCAAACATAATGTCAGGTCTTGAGGCTGTGAGATACATCAATGAACCAATCATTGATCTATAGTGCCTGACATCCACATCTTTTCCATCTCCAACTTTTCCCCAAGGGTGTTCTCTATCCATAGGAGTAGTAGCCCTCTTTTTATGTGGAGAAAAGCCAAACTTCTTCAAGATCTCTGCTACATACTTATCCTAAGAGATGAAGATACCGTCTTCTTTCTGCTGAACTTGTAACCCTAGAAAGAAGTTCATCTCCCCCATTGCACTCGTCTTGAATTTGTCTGTCATAAGCTTGGAAAAGTTTTCACTCATCTTTGGATTGGTGGAGCCAAAGATGATATCATCAACATAAACCTGAACAAGTAAGACATCCTTACCAGCCTTCTTTGTAAATAATGTATGGTCTATGGTGCCCCTTTTGAATCCATTTTCCACCAGGTAAGTGGACAATGTGCCATACCATGCTCTTGGGGCTTGATGAAGTCCATACATAGCTTTCTTGACTCTATACACCTTGTCTGGATGTTCTGGATCTTCAAAACCAGGAGGCTGCATAACATATACCTCCTCAACAATTGTGCCATACTGAAAAGCACTCTTCACATCCATTTGATAGACAGTAAAGCCCATGCAGGAAGCATAGGCTAGAAATATCCTTATATCCTCAATCCTTGCAACTGGTGCAAAGACCTCCTCATAGTCTATCCCTTCCTCTTGTGTATATCCCTGAGCCACTAAACGTGCCTTGTTTCTTACCACAATGCCTCTTTCATCTTTCTTGTTTCTTAGAACCCACCTTGTCCCAATAGGTCTGACATATCTGGGACAATCAACCAGCTCCCAAACATCCTGAATTGCAAATTGGTGAAGCTCATCCTGCATTGCTTCCACCCAACTTGGTTCTTTGAGAGCATCAAAAATCTTCTTGGGTTCCTGTTGTGACAGAAAACAGGCAAACAAACATGCTTCAACAAGATGGGTATCAACCTTCTTGTGTATATTGGCAATAAATCCACCAAGACTCTGATGAGATCTTATAGTCTGAACAGGAGACATGACATCCCCAATAATTTGAGAAGTGGGGTGATTCTTCATTGTAGAAGTAAGAGCTCCTCCTTCAAAAAGTCTGTTGTCTTCAATCTCATCATCCAAGTTACCAATATCTTCTTCAGACTCTCTTCCATCAATATTTGTATGAACCTCTTCATGTATGCTTGAAGGTTCACCTTGTTCAAAATTGGAAGAGAAAATATGCTCAAAAGAGTTGTCAACGCCTGACCCAAGGTTGTCACGTTTGAACCATCAACGTCTAAAATGGTGTTGTCAACGTTTGAGACATCAACGCCTGAATTTGTCCTTTCAGCGCCAGATTTCCCTTTGTCAGCGCCTGAAGGACCATGCATGTTGTTAACTGGTGATACTTGGGGACCACCATTTTCCTTTCCAACAGCAGCAACAGCAGCAAAAGCATCTGTCTGATCGACATCGAAGTGTCGGTCAAAAAAATAACCTAATTACCTTATACTAGATAGGGTAAGCGGGTATCGATCCACGAGGACTATGTGGTTTTAGTTTAAGTTTTGGGGTGATCACTGATCAATAAAGGTTTTGGTTTTGAAATCTAACAACTAAAATACTTTTGATAATAAAAATGCGGATTAAAAATTAAAATACTTATTAAACTAATAATAAAGCTAGAAAAATATAATAAAGATGTAAACAATTAAAAGAGAAATGTAATCCCTTCCAGCTCCTAATATTTATGGTTGGTCACACTTATGGATTATCGAAACTTTTTAGAACCAATTACAAAAATTATTTTGACTTAATATGAATGAATTAATAGTAGCATTTATTATGTTTATCAATGACTCGCGATAATAAATCTTATATTAACCCAACCAATAATTATGTTTTAATAATTTATTTAGGTACAACTTATGTTGATTATACGACCATCTTTTTTTTACTAAATAAAATAAGTATTAATCGTTAACTAATAATAAATTGTCTCGCGCAAATAATTAAACATAATATTAACTCAATAAAACAAATAATTAATAAATAAATTATAAATCAATGTAATAAAAATATAATAATCCAAAAGTAATGATCAAACCATAAATAAAGTTACCGGAAGAAATTACAACAAAATTAGCCGGACATCACGGTGTACTCGAACCAAATAATATTAAACATCATCGCCTTTAATTCTTTTGCGGCTGACTTTTTTTTTTCAAGAGACTTGCGAATGAATGATATTATTCTCCCAACAACAATTATTATGACTACTGACAATGGGGTCTTTTTCCTCCTTTCTTAATGATGGATAGCTCTTCCAATATATGTAGAGACAAAATATCCCTCTTTTGCCGTCTTTTATTTTTTTTACAATCGATCCTTGCTATTTTTTTTCCCAATCGTCAATTTTTTTTTTCTTGCGGCACAATTGATGTGTCGATTGATGATCTACTTTTTGGATCCCAAGTTTCAATATATATAATAAATCTAGGTGGGTATTGGGCTTTTGGGTTCAATGGGCCAAAAGTTAATTTTTTTTTTCTTTTTCTTTTTTTTATTCTTTTAACATATAATAACTTTGGCCCAATAAAAAAATAACCCAACACCAATAATTGCTCCAACGAAGCCCGGACAAATAAAAGATGAACGAAAATATTGCGACTCGCTCAAATCTTTTTCTTCAATATTTCTTCTGTATTTATCGGCGCTCACAATGTCTTTTCTCCAAAAAAATTAATAAAACGTCCATTTTTATTCCACTTCGCTCGTAACCTAAATAATCACAAAACACACTCAAAGTACATATATAAAGACAAATAAATATACAATTATGCTAAATTAACATGCTATGAGGTGAATACAAAATACACCGATTAACTCCTCTCAACTTAAACTTTTACCGTCTCGAGTAAAAATAAAATAAAAATATACAAGCATGTTAATTTCATAATTTTTAATCATACTATTGAAATTTCATCAAAAAGGTCACATTCAACCTAATACACTAATAACCATCGTACATGACAAATAATCCAAAATGATTACCAATATTTTTATCTTTCTTAAACACTTAGCATAACCATTCCCATTGATTCCATTTACTTTATATTTCATATAATTAACCATGTGTCCAACGTACCTAATGCACACCTATAATCAATATAAAAATTAATCTAAAACAAGAGGTGAGAATATCGTACACCTTTTATGACATTGGAGTTTTTATACCATAAGAGCACATCATAAGCCATCATACTTTAGCTTACATACTTCTACTTTTTTTTCTCATCATTTTTTTTTTCACACATTTTTTTTTCATTTTTTTTTTCATTTTTTTGTTTTTTTTTTCACATCACACATAAGCTCTCTCTTTTTTAGCCATTCGAGACTGTTTCTTATACAAGTCATCCCGAACGCTTTATACACTCCTTTTAAGGTTGATATAAAGACCGATTATTCAGAAAAATGAATATCTATCCTATAGGTGCATACTACGACACATTGGCACATGAGAACCGGTTAATTAAGTATGTTTAATTAAATGGGAACAGTTATACTTCGTGCCTACTCGTACATCACATGATGGAGTTACCTACCACATAGTATAATTATACAATGCACTAAATTAAACTAATCTTTCTAATTTCATTACAACAATACAAGGATTGGGTTATTTCACATAAAATTGTCTCAGCTAAGTGCAATGCTATCCATCATAAAAATTGGAGTGTGACCCATGCTAACAACTAAAGTATCACCTTGCGCGGGTGACGAATCAGATAGGCAAGCCCAGCATATGACTAGCACCAATAATTATGACAGTTCTCCAACTCTTTTCTAAGGCCACCATGCGCGGGTGGCGAGCCGAATAAGATCAATTTCAAGTGTCCTAACCCAACTATTACATTATTATATTTCATACTATTTATTTAAACTTTCTACTCGATCTAAGCAAAGGTAAGTAGAGGGAATTCAACCAGCGTGGTTTGATAATCTAAGTTATACATATGCCTAACTACATGCAAACAATCAAATCAATTTAATAACCAAATTATACAATGGAATCGGGTGCACTTGATAATTATGGCCAAATCCTCTAGCTTGCTCTAATAAATCATCCACAAGCTAATCTTCAAAATCTGTAAACACTCAACAAACATATATGTAGAAGAAACTTCCACATCTAATTAGCACAAGACTCTTATAATGTGATTTAAAATTTTAAAAATTTTCAATTTTTCCCAAAAATCATATTTTAACCCATTTTGACCAAAATTTCACACAAAAACATGTAACACATGTGCCACTCCCCTCAACTTAAAGCATTGCATTACCCTTAATGCAAAAACTTTAAATTGAAATTTTGGTTAAAAATCAATTTGACAAACTCACACAAAAAAACAAAAACCTAACTCACTTTCGTAGGAATCACGGTTGCATTTAGCGTATGCAACAAGCCTTTAAACCACTCGGTAGCCCGACTGGACGAGTTTTGTCTCGTGAGGGTTTGTAGTGAACACACCCACAAAGTTCCACAAACCACGGGTTGCCTCCCGCGAAGCGCTAAGTTTACCGTCTTCAGCCAGACATAACTCAAATGAGCTATTGAGACAGTTGGAGTGGTTCCAAGTAAAGGTCACATCCACCGTTTCCATCTGATCACTCTCCAACTCAACATACGGCTTTAAACGGTGTCCATTTACTTTAAAAGGCTCTCCACCAACCATATTTTTTATTTCAATGGCTCCGTATGGAGAGACTTGAGTCACAACGTATGGACCCGTCCATTTACTTCTCAAATTTACAGGAAAAAGCTTAAGTCTAGCATTGAATAACCAAACTTTTTGACCAACCAAGAAGGACTTCTTGGTGATGTGTCGATCATGAAAAGCTTTGGTTTTATCCTTATAAATCCTAGAACTTTCATAGGCATCACGTCTAATCTCATCCAATTCAGATAGTTGAAGTTTCCTAGAACTACCCGCTTTCTCTAAATCCAGATTAACAGTCTTAATCGCCCATTAAGCCCTATGCTCTATCTCAACCGGTAAATGACACGCCTTGCCATATACTAACTTACATGGTGACATACACGCCTTGCCATATACTAATTCAGATAGTTGAAGTTTCCTAGAACTACCCGCTTTCTCTAAATCCAGATTAATAGGAGTCTTAAAAGCCGTCCTATATGCCCACAAAGCATCATCTAACCTTAAGGACCAATCTTTCCTATCACTACGAACGGTCTTTTCCAAAATTCGCTTAATCTCCCTATTAGATACTTCAACCTGTCCACTAGTCTGTGGGTGATAAGGGGTAGCTATCCTATGATTAACTCCATAATGTTTCAATAATTACCCAAATCTAAAGTTCTTAAAGTGAGAACCCCCATCACTAATTATAGCCTTAGGAATTCCATGCCTAGCAAAGATATTCTTCTTAACAAACTTAAGAACTACACTATGGTCATTGGTTCTAGTAGCCTCAGCCTCTACCCACTTAGACACATAATCAACTGCCACTAAAATGTACGCATTGCCATGGGAAGTGGGGAATGGTCCCATAAAATCAATACCCCACACGTCAAAGATCTCAACAACAAGTATAGGATTCATAGGCATTTGATCACGCCTTGAAATCCCTCCAACTTGTTGGCAACGAATACATGATTTTACAAAAGACTGGGCATCCTTGAATATAGTCGGCCAAAAGAAACCGCTTTGTAGGATCTTATGCCCAGTTTTCGTAGCACCAAAGTGACCACCACATGCATAAGAATGGCAATGAGCCAATATGTCCATATGCTCATGGTCGGGAACACATCGCCTAACAACTTGGTCAGCACACACCTTATAGAGCTCCGGATCCTCCCAAAAATAATGCTTCAACTGGGAGAAGAAGTATTTTCTTTGTTGCTTGGACCAAAAATCCGGAAGCTTTTTAACAGCTAGATAATTAACTATATTTGCGTACCAAGGAACCTTAGAAACCTCAAATAAACTTTCATCCGGAAAGCTTTCCTTAATCACATCAGAAGGGTTGAACGGCGGAGGGATAATTCTAGACAAATGGTCGGCAACTACATTTTCTGACCCCTTTTTATCCCGAATTTCTAGATTAAATTCCTGTAAAAGCAAAATCCACCTAAGCAACCTCGGTTTTGTCTCTTTCTTAGTCAACAAATGTCTTAAGGCACTATGATCTGAAAATACTATCACCTTAGAATGCCCCCAAATATATGACCTAAACTTATCAAGAGCAAAAACCACAGCTAACAACTCTTTTTCAGTAGTGGTGTAATTCATTTGAGCTTCTGAAAAAAAAGTCTTACTAGCATAAAAGATTACAACGGGTTTCTTATCGACCCGCTGTCCTAGAACCGCCCCAGCGGCATAATCACTCGCATCACACATGATCTCGAAAGGTTTCGACCAATCAGGTGATTGCAGAATAGGGGCTTCTACAAGCTTTTGCTTAAGCATGTTGAATGCTTTAAGACCTTATTCATTAAAGTCAAAGCGTGCATCTTTTAAAAGTAGATTGCAAAGAGGCTTTGTTATTGCACTAAAATCTTTAATAAATCGCCTATAGAACCCGGCATGACAAAGAAAAGAATGCACACCTTTGACGGTAGTGGGAGGAGGAAGGGTTGAAATTACTTGTACCTTGGCACGGTCAACCTCAAACCCTTTTTCAGACACAACATGTCCTAATACAATTCCCTCTCGAACCATGAAATGACTCTTCTCCCAACTAAGCACCAAATCAGTTTTAGTGCATCTTTTTAACACGCTTTCAAGCTGATCAAGGCAGCTTTCAAAGGATTGACCAAAGATGGAGAAATCATCCATAAATATCTCTACATATTCTCCAACCATATCAGAAAAGATACTCATCATACACCGCTGAAAGGTAGCCGGTGCATTACACAAGCCAAAAGGCATTCTTCGAAATGCAAACGTTCCATAAGGACATGTAAACGTAGTTTTGGCCTGGTCATCAGGATGGATGGGTATTTGATTATAACCGGAGTACCCATCCAAGAAGCAATAAAATTTCTTACCAGAAAGCTTCTCAACTATTTGATCAATGAAGGGTAGTGGGAAGTGATCTTTAGATGTGGCATTATTCAGCTTACGATAATCTATACAAACTCTCCACCCAGTGACTGGGCGGGTTGTGAGCTTTTCCCCATTCTCGGTTTCAACAACGGTGATTCCGGCCTTTTTAGGCACCGTTTGAGTAGGACTTACCCATTTACTATCCGAGATGGGATAGATGATACCGGCATCTAACCATTTAAGAACTTCCGTCTTCACTACCTTTTTCATATTATGATTCAGACACCTTTGCGCATCTCTTGCTGGCTTATTATCTGGGTCCGTAACAATTCGATGCATACATAATGAAGGGCTGATCCCTTTCAAGTCTGCAATTGTCCATCCCACTGCTTCTTTGTACTTGGAAAGCACCTTTATAAGTGCTCCCTCTTTTGATTCAGAAAGATCAGAAGCAACAATAACGGGTAACGTATTGTTAGGACCTAGAAAAGCATATTTGAGATTGGATGGCAAAGGTATTAGTTCAAGAGTTGGAGGCACCTCCAGAGACGGCTTCGTGGCCGTGTCAAAAGTAGAAGGTAAGGGCTCCACTTTATAAGACCAGGGTGGTTTTTGATGGTCCAAGGAACTGACCAAACACTCTTGGATCTCTTGAACTTCAGTAACATCAAGAATCTCCTCATTCTCACCAGTTAGATATAATTCCAAAGGATCATCCTTAAGCATACGGGATGCATGCTTTTGAACTTCCTCATCAATCACATCTACTTGGTAACATTCATTCATCGTAGGAGAATTCATAGAATTAAACACATTCAATCTTATCTTTTTATTACCAAATGCAATATCCATGGCGCCAGTACGACAATTAATCCTAGCATCTATCGGGCTAAGAATGGGCGCCCAAGGATAATAGTTGGTTGAACATCTTTGTATTGTGACTCGGTGTCCATAACAAAGAAGTCAACTGGGTAATAGAAATCATCAACTTTCACAATTACATCCTCTAAGATACCTCTAGGAATTTTGGTAGATCGATCGGCTAAGGAAATAATGGTGTCTGTCTTACGAAGAGTTCCTAAATCATACTTATCAACCAAACTAGCAGGAAGGATGTTAATACTGGCACCAAGATCAAGGAGCGCCTTCTTAATGGCAATATTTCCGACCACCACTGAAATCAACGGTGCTCCAGGATCTTTGAATTTAGGAGGAAGGGAGCTAGATAAGACCGCACTAACATGCTCAGTTAGGTCGATCTTTTTAGGCAAAGACGCCTTCAGCTTCCTCTTCTGAGTACACAAGTCCTTTAAAAACTTGGCATACGCAGGAATTTGCTTGATAGCATCAATAAGGGGGAGATTGATTTTAACTTGCTTGAAAGTCTCCCACATATCCTCAGCATGAGGACCCTTTTTAGCTAACCTTGCTGATGTCGATTTCTCTAAAGCCGTAGGGTAAGGTGTGTTGGGCACACCACCCTCCTTAACTTCGGGAGTTTCAGTAGCTTTAGGATTCGGTGTTGTTGGTTTAGGAAAATCATTTAACAAATCATTTACCAACTCAGAACTGGACTTAACATTATCAGATTTTTTACCTTCAACAATAATTTCGTCATCGGTAACGAAATCCTCGACATCAGGAGAATTTGGAATCCCCTTGTCATTGTTGTAGATTTTACCGTTTCGAAGAGATGTCACCATATTCACATGCTCATTTCCATTTTTCTTGTGTGCGGGATTCATGGTAGGGTAGCTCGGTAGCCTTCCCTCATCTCTTTTGCTTAATTGATCCGCCAATTGACCAACTTGTCTCTCAAGAGCTACAATAGATTTAGTAGTGGTCTCGTGTATTTGATTAGTGACCTCGAATTTTCTATTAATCTCTTGATTTTTGGTAGATAATGAATCCATAATCCTATCAAACTTTCGGTCAAGGTTCAAGAGACGGTTGTCATCTTGGCCTTGGTCCTGATTTGGATATTGTTGTTGTGGCCTATGATTGTAAGAGTTTTGTTGGAAGTTAGATGAATCGCCACCCTCATACCTTGGTTTGTAACCATAGTGTTGTTGTTGGGTATTATTAGGGCAACTGTCTTCATCTTTCCAACGGAAATTGGGGTGATTACGCCATCCAGGATTGTAACTTTCGGAGAATGGGTCATTTCGTGGACGACCACCATAGACTCCATTTACCTCCTCATTTGGTGGTGCCCCCCAACTTTGACAATTATCGACAGAGTGACTCGGATCACCACACATTGAACACCCACTATGCGACACATTAGACACATTCGGAACACCTTTTCCTATATTTTTCAACAAAAGATCAACTTTCTTACTTAACTCGCTAATTTCAGAATTTGTGCCACGTTGGTTAGACACATAATTGGCGGAAGATTGGTGGTTGTTTCGATCCACTGAAGCTTGGGTCTTAGAACCTTTGCTTAGTTTTTCAAAAAACTCCCATTCTTCCTCCATAGGTCGCGAGAAAAACATACCCCCACTAGTGGCCATCACAAATTGTTGGTTGTTATAATCCAACCCATCATAGAAGACTTTGACAAGCTCCCATTTTGGAACATCGTGATGAGGGCATGTTCTTAATAACTCCTTAAGTCTATTAAATGCTTCATGAAACTGCTCGCCTGGGATTTGACGAAAGGTTTTAATCTTATTCCTAATGGCAGCAGTTTTACTTATAGAATAAAATTCCTCAAGAAAAGCATATTGCATTTCAGACCATGAGTTAATACTACCTGGCTCGAGAGATGAGAACCAGTCCTTAGCTTGATCTTTAAGAGAAAAAGGAAAAAGGCGAAGTCTTACCTCATCCTTGGTAATGTTATTAACCTGATGTGTGTCAGCAATTGAGAAGAATTCTCGTAGATGTGCATATGGCTCCTCACGACCTCTAAACACTCGCAAGATTGCTATGAGGTTCGGCTGGATCTTGAAGTTACTTGTAACCCCTTTTACCGAATCCGGATAAACGATAGGCGAGGGATCCTCGAAGATCCCCGGCCTGTAATAAGAATCAACACCTCGTGGTGGAGATTCTTCTCCGCTACTACTGCCGCTAGCACTTCCGCCAACATCTTCGTCACCTGGCATTTCAGCGAAAAGCTCTGCTAAACCTGAAAAATCAAGATTAGTAGAAAACTGTCGAAACGTCTTCCTTCTTAACCGTGCACTTTTCTCAACCTCAGGATCGTAAGCTAACGGTGATGTACGTCCCGATCTACGTGTGCGCATACACTAACTTGCACACTCACAAGAAACAAAACAAACAAACAAAACAAAACAAAACAAGAAAAATAAAATCTTTTTGTATTTTTGAATTTTATTAAAGAAAAATATTAACAAAAACTTAAACGAAAAGCTCACTGAGTCCCCGGCAACGGCTCCAAATTTTTGATCGACGTCGAAGTGCCGGTAAAAAAAATAACCTAATTACCTTATACTAGATAGGGTAAGCGGGTATCGATCTACAAGGACTATGTGGTTTTAGTTTAAGTTTTGGGGTGATCACTGATCAATAAAGGTTTTGGTTTTGAAATCTAACAACTAAAATACTTTTGATAATAAAAATGCGGATTAAAAATTAAAATACTTATTAAACTAATAATAAAGCTAGAAAAATATAATAAAGTGTAAACAATTAAAAGAAAAATGTAATCCCTTCCAGCTCCTAATATTTATGGTTGTCACACTTATGGATTATCAAAACTTTTTAGAACCAATTACAAAAATTATTTTGACTTAATATGAATGAATTAATAGTAGCATTTATTATGTTTATCAATGACTCGCGATAATAAATCTTATATTAACCCAACCAATAATTATTTTTTAATAATTTATTTAGGTACAACTTATGTTGATTATAAGACCATCTTTTTTTACTAAATAAAATAAGTATGAATCGTTAACTAATAATAAATTGTCTCGTATATGGGAATAGTGACATACTCAGATATGGGAGATGTCTTATCTGCTTGTGATCCAACCTCTTTAGTAACCTGTGTACCTGAAACATCAACAACTGGTTCTTCCACAACATTTGAAGTTACCTTCACAATGTCTGGATTAGTAACAGGCATATAATTCAAAGTCCTAGATAGAGGTTCCAAGTCAAACAACTAATTTGGACCACTTTCAGGATCACTGGGTTTACTCTCTAAAAACCTAACATGTACTTTTTCAAGTATACATTTTTCCTTCTTAAGGTAAACCCTATATCCTTTGCTCTGCACGGAATAACCCATGAAGTAGCCTTCATCACCTTTAGCACTAAACTTACCTAAGGCATCACTAGTATATAAGACAACTACATGACAGCCAAAAGGTTTAAGAAAACCAGTATTAGGTTTCCTTCCCCAAAGTAACTCATAAGATTTTTTTGTTATATATCTTGTTGACCAATGCTCTATTCTGAACATAACAAGCTGTATTTACAGCCTCAGCCCAAAAAGCTATGGGAAAGTGAGCATCAGCCAACATAGTCCAGGCTGCTTCAATTAGGGTTCTATTCTTTCTCTCAGCAACCCCATTTTGCTGTGGGGTTCTGGCAATACTAAACTGCCTAGAAATCCCTTTCTTGGCACAAAAATCATCCAACAGTTTATTTCTAAACTCACCACCATTATCACTTCTAAGCATTTTAACTTCATTACCAGTTTTCTTCTAAATCTGAGTAATAAAGATAATTAAAGTATCAGCAGTGTCACTTTTCATGGCTAAAAAGAAAGTCCAAGTAAACCTAGAAAAGTCATCTGTGATGACAAAGCAGTATGATTTACCATTCAATCTCTCTATATTAGTTGGACCAAACATGTCCATATGCAGCAAGTAAAGTGGTTTAGAACTAGAGTGCAATTGTTTAGACTTAAATGAGACCTTGTGCTGTTTGCCTTTAAGGCATGCAACACAAGAGTGGTCATTATGGAAAGCCTTTTCAGGCAAACCATCAACCAAGCCAAGTCTCACAAGTCTGTTTATATTTTTAAAGTTAATGTGCCCTAGTCTCCTGTGCCATAGATTACTCTCATCAACTGAAGCTTTAGCATAAAAACATGACATATTATTATTCATCCTAATACCATTAAGATTCACATTATAAATGTCTTTATGCCTAGGTGTTCTATAGTCAATAAATTTCTCATCTGGTATTTTAAAATCCTTGCTCAACACCAAGCATTCAGTGTCAGTGAAAAGAACCTTATTTTTGTTATCACAAACTTGTGATACACTGAAAAGATTATAATCAAGTTCTTTTACCAGAAACACGTTTTCAAAACGCAAGTTCTTGGTGAATAGAGTTCCTTTGCCTGTGATAGTTCCATATCCGCCTCCAAAGTAAACTTTATCACCATCCTTATTGGGACTGAAGTTAGTAAGATAATCTTCCTTCCCAGTCATGTGCCTAGAGCATCCACTATCCCAATAGCCATAATCATTCACCTGTTTTTGAATGCCCTGCACATAAAGAAAACAAATTAGTTTTCTTTGGGAACCCAAGCCTGAGCAGACTTGGATTCATCTGGTTGTTCAACGAGAACAGACTTAGTTCTCATAACAACCCCTTGTTCGTCCCTTTTTGGATGAAACACCCAGTTAACCCCAATTAGTTTTGTGATGACCTTTGAAATATAATTAAATCTGTTGCAGGTCATTGAAATCCCATTAGAGTTAGGGTTTTGGTCTTGCTTAGGTCTCCATGTCAAGCTAGAAGAAGCTTTAGACCTTTTTCCCTGTGGTTGCAAATATTTAGGTCTGGCAACGTTTCTGTCAGCGTTGGATTTGGACTTGTCAACGCTGAAATTACCCTTATCAGCGTTGAACCTAGGGTTTGCTACAGGAACCCATTGCCTATTAGACCATGTATTGGTCTTCTGAAAAGGTCTTTGTCCATGAGTGTTAGACCCTTTAGTGAAGAATGGGGCTGGTCTAACAACTTGTGGACTTTGCTTCATAAAAGTTTTGGGTCTGACAGTGTTTGACCTTTTGTCAGCGTTGACCTTGGAAGCGTTGACACACTTATATGCTAAATGTGAAAAGCTACCACAAGTGTAACAGGCTTTTCTAGACACAACTCTAGGTCTAGAAGAAAAGAAACCTGTTCTATTATCACTAACTTGGCTTTTTGGTGACCTAGTATTCCTATACATTTCTGCATACTTAATGCTAGGTTTCTTAACAGTGTTTGAGCCAAGGTCAACAGTCTTGCCAGTGATTGGGTTTGTTACTTTGATAGGGGTCGACTCATTTGGACTATCACAAAGCATGCGACCCTTGACAAACAAGGTAGGGTTGGCTTTCTTCCATTCATTCAAGTCAGTCAACTTTTGCCTTTATTCCTCAACTGGGGTAAGGACTCTTGGTGGAGGAATAAATTCCTCTTCTTGGAGTTCTGGTAAACTAGTCCAAGATAAGTCCTTTCTTTAGACACCAGAGAAGTCCCCAGCTGGTGGTAGAACAACAGAATACTCTTTCATCCCAATCCCAGTCATGTCCCTAGAATCCCTCTGTTTACTAACACATTCTCCTAGGGTTTGTGAGGCCTTATCAAATCTCTGAATTTTAAGGTCTACATTATCCTTATTCTTGATAGCCTCATCTAACTTAGCCTGTAATTCAGCATTGACCCTTTCGATGATGTTTCTAATATCATTACTAGCATTTAAATCATGTTTTAAGATATTTATTTTATCTTTTAGGTCAAGCTCTATTTTCTTATACTCAGAAACTGTCTTTTCAGTTTGAGTGAGAGCAATTTGATAGTTAGACAACTTGCATCTCTCGGTACTCACATCTCCTAACAATCTTAAAACCTCTTTGTTAAGTTTTTCAGTATTTAAACGACAACCCTTACTACAAAAGCATCATCATATACCTCATTGTCTGATGAAGATGAGGAGTGTGCCATGAGAGCATATTAAACTGCTCTTCTTCTTTAATCTCAGCAACCAAAGCTTTATCCTCTTCCCCATCCTTAGCCAAATAGCTCCAGTCCCATCCAATACCATCAATTTCTTGCACTACCACCATGGCCTTAGGATCCTGAGCCTTAACAATTTGACTTGAGGGTTTTCTAGCATCAAATCTTCTTGGAGATCTGCATTCTCTCATAAAGTGCCCCATACGATAACAATTGTAGCACTCAACCTTGGATTTATCAAATCTAGCAGTGTCCTTTGCATTAAAGGTCATCTTTTTCTTGAACCTTCTATTCCATCTGTTTGCTCTTATACTTGCAAGAGCCATATTCCACTTTATATCCATCTCCTCTAAATGCTCATCACTTATTTGCTCAAGGTCCTCATATGTAATCACTGAATCATTGGGCAATGAAGCAACGTATGCACACACAGTATCCAGATCCAAACCAGCGTCTGAATCTGAGGCATTGACAGGATATGATCCAGCGTTGACACATGTTGATCCAGTAACTGGGTGCATGTATAAATCCTTTTGATCAAATTGACCTTCACTATGTGAGAAGAAGGCCATGTTACTATTGGTAGACTTACTTCCATGCTCCAAAAGAGTTTCATTCTCCAACAGCCTCAGTTTGTTGTAGATATCATCAAAATTAGAACTTTTGTGAGTGTTATTGGCAATTATAGATCTTGCCATAATCTTCCATGCATCACCAAGGGTCTTTTAAGAAAAGTGGCAATGATGTCAACATCACCAATTACTATCCCCATGAAGGACAACTTGCTTGTAATGTCAAGCAATCTGCTTCTCACACTACTAAGCTTCTCATTAGGTTGAGCCTTAAAAACAGCATACTCATGCAAGAGTTGCTTCTTCTTCTCTTCCTTAGTATCAGCATTACCACCATATGCAACTTCAAGGGCTGCCCAAAGGTCTTTTGCAGACTCATAACCTCTGTATTTGTGTTGATTTTCTTGTCCCAAAGAAAGTTTCAGAATGCTTAGGGTTTTCATATCAACCCTTTTCGTTGCTATGTCATCAGCAGACACAGCTCTACCATCGTCAGGTTTTTCTTTCTTATCTTCTTCAGAACATCCTTGAACAGCTGGTCTTGTAGCAATGGCATCTGCAATCTTTTGAGCTTTATTGAATGTGTTTCCATATTTAATAATCTCCCAGAGAGTGTAGTCATGGATTTGCAGATATTGCTCAAAGTTGAACTTCCACAGCTCAAAATTGTTTGCATCTAGCATGGGAATCTTGATGTTGTGGTTTGAGGAGGAGGAGGTTACTTCTGGAGTGGACATGATGTTTTTAGGGTTTTGTGAAAATTAGGGTTTTGGTGATTTTAGGGTTCTTGTGTTCTTTTAGATCAAAGTTTCTCAACAAGCTCTGATACCACTTGTTGATCCCAAAATTAGATCGATTTAGCTTGTGTAAACGAGATTAGATCAAGTTATACACGTAGAGAAACTTTGTTTATGTATAAAGTAATTTAAGTGTTATGCAGAATTAACACTTAAACAATAACACACAAAGGATGTAAACAAACTTTCACTTGGTTGATAATAACGAACTTGCTTACAATGAAAGTGTTTAACGTATGAAAATTTATTATTAAACATAACCTAAAGGTCTTCTTTTATAGACATAAGAAGCCTTGTACAAGAGTCTACGTATCAACTATTCTAGGTAAAGATAATTATAGAAAATACAATGTTGATCATATCTTTACTAGAAACAAACTAGAAACATAATACACGTAGACCATATCTTTCTATCAGCGCTTGTCTTCAACCTATCAACGCTTGACTTCTTCCTGTCAACGCTTGATCTGTCAGCGTTTGTTTTCTTCTTATCAACGCTTGTTTTCCTCTTGTCAGCGCTAAAGTGGACTGGCTACATTTTATTCCCAACATCTCCAACACCTGCAGCAGTAGCTCCGATTCCCGAAGTTGTTGCTCAAGATAATGGAAATCAGTCTGATGCATCTACTGTTACTATTGAACCAGATGCACCATCCCCCACAAATTCTCAAACTACACCCGAATCATCACCCCCACTCGTTCCTAATGATGTTGAAGAGGATTTCTATGATCACGATTTGGAACTTTCTCACCTACAAGAGCTTCCATTCTTTGGTTCACAAATACCCAAAAACTCTAACGGTGCGTCTACCTCAGAGGAAGCTCCTGCAATCGTTTACTCCAGACCACCACGGATTTAAAATCACAACACCAAATGGACAAAGGATCACCCAATCCGCAATATTATTGGTGACATCGATCGACCAGTCTTAACACATCATCAACTCCAAGAGCAGGCATTATATTGCTTCTTTGATGCATTTTTCTGCGAGAAGGAACCTACATCTTGGAAACAAGCCATGCAACAATCATCATGGATTGAAGCCATGCAAGAGGAAATTAATGAATATCAACGTCTTGAAGTATGGGAATTAGTTCCTCTACCCGACAACGTTGACATCCTTACTTTGTTGTGAGTGTATAAGGTTAAACTCGATGAGTTAGGTGGTGTGTTATAGAAAAAAGCTAGATTGGTTGCTCGAGGTTACAAACAAGCTTTGGGTATTGACTTTGAAGAATCCTTTGCTCATGTTGCACGATTGGAGGCGATTAGACTATTCCTCTCTTATGTTGCTCACATGAATATGATCGTCTATCAAATGGATGTCAATACGGCATTTCTTAATGGTGAATTAAGGGAAGATGTCTACGTAAGCCAGCCGAATAGATTCGTCGACTCGGAGTATCCTATTCACGTGTATAAGCTCAAAAGGCTCTTTATGGGTTGACACAAGCTCCACGCGTGTGGTACGATCTCCTATCGTCTTATCTGATCATGTAAGGCTTCTCCAAAGGCAAAGTGGACCCAACATTATTCATTCTCAAGGAGGACAATGACATAATACTGGTACAAATTTATGTTGACGATATAATATTTGTTGTCACTACTCAAAGACTGTCTGGCCATTTTGAGAAAATCATGTCCACACGTTTTAAGATGTCGATGATGGGAAAATTTTCATTTTTCTTAGGGTTGCAAATTTCTCAAAATCCCAGAGGCATCTTGTTGGGTCAAAAAGTTGATGTGGCAGAAACTCAAAAACAAAGAAAACATGAAGACATTTGTCTAAGCGTTGACAAGTGTATTCCAGGCGTTGTCAAGAACAAATAGGCGTTGATAGAAGCAAGCATTGTCAAGTGCAATCTAAGCATTGTCACATGCAATCCAAGCATTGACAGAAACGTAGACAAGAAGCCTTTGGAATCTTCTATTTGGATATATATGCAGGATTTATTCTGTATATGTTTATTTGAATAGAAGATTTACATGTTTATTTGATATTATCTCTTGTAAACCCTATTCCTTACACTATAAAAGGAACCAAGGGTATTAGGTTTATTCATATTACTCATTCACAATGTAAACCTAAAAGCGTGTGTCGACTAGACGTGGGATTCAATGTATACACATCTAGTGATTGTTTGTTATTAATATAATGAGCAATCCATTTGTTTTAATTTATGTTCTTTGTGTCCAAACACCTTGTTAATGTGTCGTGTTCTAATTCCGCTTTGATTATCTAATCATATGAACATGATGCATTCCTAGTAGCTTAAAGATTCGTGAATCTTAGGATTCCACAGTTGGTATCAGATCCTCGTGGCTCGTGATGCTAGGACCAACAAGGTGTTCGTGTATTGTGAAGAAGAAGAAAAATCCGTCTAGGGTTTTTCTGGACGTTTTCGTGTGCGCAACAGTATTCAGAAGGTCATAACTTTTTATTGGACCGTTGGATCGTCACGAAATTTCTTGTGTATGTTCTATACACATATATCTAGACATCCACTGGAGGGATTGTCAAGTTTTATCTCCAAGAAAAAGTTATTAGGCGTCAAAGTCAGCAGTGAGTATATGCAGTTTTCTGTAAACAGCCATGTTCAAAACACGTTTTCTCCTTCGTTAACCATTGTATCTTCGTGATTTTTGAACTGTAGATTCTTGGCACTTGTGTCTAGAATCTCACCGAAGGAATTTTCAATCTGAGCCCTAATGAAGACATTATTCAAGGTCGAAGTTCGCTGATTAAGGTATTGATATTCTTGCTTTTTCACATGAAATCATGACCTAGGGTTCGTCAAACCCTAGATCGACATCAAAAGCAGAATGTTATGAGGTTTGTGGTTGTTGTGGTTCAAGATAATACACGATCTAAGGTTTATTTACAAACCCTAAGTTAGGGTTTCGATGAACAAAGTTATAAACCCTAGATTGAGTTTAAAATAGAAAGGCTGCTATGTGATGTGAATGAACGTAACTTTAGATGGATTTGATGTGTGGAAGCAGAAGTCATGTCCCATGATTTGTGAACAAATTCATTAAACGTGAGGTGAGTTGTGATAGCAGAGTAGTTGCTTTATGATTGATGTTACGTATTCATCACATAAATCAAGGTACTGTTTGTTTTATTTGCTTTATTCACGAAGCATACAGGGAATCACAAATGAGTTTATGATCCGAAAGTTTTGGTATGCTAAATTCAAGGGGATGGATATGTACGTATGTTCCCTACAATTTTGGACATAATGTTCTGGTTGAGATATTTTATACGCAAAGGGTCTCATGATACGAAGTAATGAACGAAGATTTTGGCATAATGCAATTTGATTTGCATATTTTCAGGGATTGTGATTTGACTTTATTTGGGGAAAGATTTCCTAATTTTATAAAAGAAAATTATTGCTACATGATTTGAGATAAAGATAAAGGCACAAGTGACAAAAAGACAGATGGAGTACTTGGTTAATGTTTGTTTATCCACGACATGTTGGAAAAGAAGCTCGGTGGACCAATGGGATTAGTATTTACTCAAAGTACTATGGTACACAGTGAGTTTTTGCGTAGACGCTGACAAAGTATTGGTTTGACGCTGACAGTAATAAAGTGGGCGCTGACAGCAAGCGCTGCTACGTGTTGTCCGATATATATGGTTTTAGACGCTGATAGGTATTGTCCGATATTGGACAATAGATCTGACAATGATGTTGGATAAAGGAGGATAGTGGATAACACAAGGATAGCTGCTGTTTGAGAAAATCGGTACGTTTTTAGCACACAAAAAGGAGGTATTTACACGCAAAGGTACATGCAATCTCCGTTTTTATTTAGAATATCATGTTGATATTTATGGCTCGGATATTTTTAAAATGGATTAATGATTTTAATGCGAGTTAGCAACTATTCATGGGAATTTGATGGATATTTTAGAGTATGTAATCGGGATAGCCTTGTGAAAGAGTTATCCAATCTAGTACTTTTACATATGGTATGAAGATGTTATTTCATTAAATTCGTCATGAAGAGGTGTTGGCTTAAGGGGAAGAATTCTTATGGTAAGTTTGATGTATGAAGAAGATTTTCGCGAGTTTGTGTTCTATCATATCTTAAAGTCGTGCACTTCCAGTCATAGACTTTAAAGGTAACTTGTTCGTGCTTAAATGTTTGGTGACGAAGACTTGTCATAACACTTGAAGGAGTTACATTATCGTGCTCAGTGTCTCACAAAGGATGAGAATATTGACAAGGGATTGAGGTCTACTTATAAATTGCAATGGGTATAAGTTCTTTATCACGTGGATAGTACAAGACATGGAACACAAGGTTGGGTTATTCTACTTCTACATCAAAAATATTATATTTGTTTTTCTTCATGATCATTACATAGAGCTACATTTGGAGAATCTTCAAGATTGCATACATTGTTTACTTCCCTGTTGATGTGACAAAAAGGGGAAGACATACATGCTACACTTGAGGGGAAGCAATTTGAAGATCATGCACAACTTATAAGAGATATACAAAGAGTTTTGCCGACATCATCTAGGGAAAGATTGTTGGGTCAAAAATTTGATGTGGTAGAAACTCAAAAACAAAGAAAACATGAAGACATTTGTCTAAGCGTTGACAAGTGTATTACAGGCGTTGTCAAGAACAAATCAGGCGTTGACAGAAGCAAGCATTGTCAAGTGCAATCTAAGCATTGTCACATGCAATCCAAGCATTGACAGTAACATAGACAAGAAGCCTTTGGAAGCTTCTATTTGGATATATATGCAGGATTTATTCTGTATATGTTTATTTGAATAGAAGATTGTGACAACCCAAACCCGAGGTCATTTATTTAATATTATATAATATTATTTTTACAAATAATTTTGAAATTTTTGATGAGTTGAATGAAATGACGATTGATGGTTTTATTTAAAACCGACGTTGGAGGTTTTATTTTTATCCTTTTACTAATAGCGAGGATTATTAGTGACCACGATATCGACGGATGACCGAGATTTTATGTTTTATCATTTGTTGTCTCGATGTTTATATTTTTGACGTTTTTATTTAAAGTTCGTATTAAGTCGAACCGGGATCATATTATCATCATATTTTGAGTGCGTTTTAATTTTTGAAAAGTATTTTTACGAAACCCGAGCCTCGTAAATATTTTCAAAATTTACAACTTACATTTTCCACCCTTACAACTATTTAAATTGCATTTTGGACCAAAACTATCACAAATTGGCAAAACTAACCCCTCCACCCCACTATAAAAGGAAATTCCACTTACAAAAACACATAGAAAATGTGTGTTCTTCCACAAAATCTCTCTCTTCTCTCTTTTTCTTATTCTTGCCGTCCACCACCCCACACCAAGACCCAATTGATTTTCAAAATTTAACTTGAATCAAGAGAAACTAAAACAAGTCCCATCTTGCAAATTCCATGGTGATTCCAATGGTATAATTTTTAGCAACATACAAGAACTTTCATTTTTTTGATGATGATCCATGAAGGTTTGATCCATTTTGTTGTTATATACTTGTTGTTAGTGTTGTTTTATTCATATTTTAATTATTGCATGTATGGATTTTTGAGTGAGTAAATTTTTGTATGATCATTTAACTATGTTATGGGTTAGTTATGTTGTTAGTAATGATATTAGGGTGATATTAGGCATATAAGAATGATTAAAATGTGGTGAAAAATTAATTTTGATGGATTTTTAAAAGTATATTTTTAAGCAGATTATTAAACTTAATTTTCTGAAAATATGAGTTTGAGTTTGAGTTGAACTAGTTAAATATTGTTGTAGAGGATGTTTTTATCTTCGTTTTGATATAAGATAGAGCTTCTAGCTCCAAACGAGCGAAAAGTTACGTTAGTTTGATTATTCGTGTACCGGGAGACGAGTATCATCACAATATATAATTGTTGTCGATATTTGGATCGAATCTCGGGAAATATAAAATGGATTTTTAAATGAGTCATGGACTGATTTTTAAGGATAAGTATGATGATGTTGAGTTATTTTCAAAGTTGAGTGTCGGTTTCGTAGCCGGAGAAAAATAAATGGTTTAAATGACTATAAGTGTTGTTGTAAAACTGTCCGGTTTTTGTAGTCAAAGATGTGTCGGGCAGGGAACTTTAAAAGTAAAATCTTTTGATGGGCTTTTAACAGATCTTTCTATATATAGTAAGGGAGGTCTCTGATTAGTATCATAAATATTTGATGTGTTTAAGTGGGGTAAACGAGCTCGTACATTTGGTGTGTACCGGGAAATTTTTATCGAAAGAATTAACTAATAGTAAACATATAGAATGAAGTAAAAGGTCACTTGTATTGTTTTTATTTTGGGTTGAGTGTGATTTTATGATTATGAGTTTGATGTTAGTAAGTATGGATTTTATTCGAGTTTATTATTGATAAACGCGCCTTATTTGATAGGTTGCGGTTTTTGTGTTTATCGGGCATCAACTATCGTCGAAGATTGTCTTACTACTGCTATTGCTCCAGGTGAGTCTATAGCCTCGCTTTTGTAATTGTTTTGAATGATTTTAAAACCCGCGAGGGGGATACATGCTATTTGAAAGTAAAATGAACACAAGTCATGATTGATTGTTTGGACCCGAATGTTTCCTTTGTTGCCTTTGTTGTTTTGAATTGTATAAGTACCTACATTGCAAAAGTGCCTAAATTCATGAGCCGTTAACTATCTTCTGACTTGATGTTGTGAGTTGGGAATAGCCTCTTATTCTAATAATAGTACTATTGGGCTGACGACCCTATCTGAGACCAGGGCTTTAGGCTGAGTAACCCACTGGGAAGGATAATTTTACGAGAATGAGAATTGGTATTCTTGCAATGGATACCTAGTAGGGGCACTGGAATTTCATCTAGTCATGCCGGCTTTAAGCGTGGGTGACTAAGTTAAGGGGTCGGTGTCATGAGCTTAATACAATTCTATAGCTATTGCTATATGCCAGATTACCAGAAAAATAGATTGTAATGATCAGCAATTCTATTAAATGATCTTGATTGATTTTTCTCTTGTGTTCAATTATTGATTTGGAAAACCTATAGACTCGCTCAACCGTTGTGTTGATGATTTTAAGCATGTATTTCAGGTATTGAAGATGATGAATTGCGGAGCTTGCTGGAGAAGGATTGCGGGATTGCTTTTGTGGTGATTGGTCTAAAACAAATTTCTTTCCCTTTTGTTATAAAAATAATAATGGTTGGTCAAGTACTTTGGTAAATTGTTGTTGATTTGATAAAGTCTTTGGGGGACCTAAATGTGACTCTGATATTTCTAAAATTGTTTTACTTGGGATCGAAAGTTTTAGACAATGGTTAAATTATGTCCTTCTATATTTCAAATTTATCATTTTGAGTTTGTTCAAAATGTCCTTTGTAACAATGTTTGTATTTAGCACCCAAATGTGTACCGGCAGATTTGTAACAATGTCTTTTGTACATGTTTATTTGATATCATCTCTTGTGAACCCTATTCCTTACACTATAAAAGGAACCAAGGGTATTAGGTTTATTCATATCATTCATTCACAATGTAAACCTAAAAGCGTGTGTCGACTAGACGTGGGATTCAATGTATACACATCTAGTGATTGTTTGTTATTAATATAATGAGCAATCCATTTGTTTTAATTTATGTTCTTTGTGTCCAAACACCTTGTTAATGTGTCATGTTCTAATTCCGCTTTGATTATCTAATCATATGAACATGATGCATTCCTAGTAGCTTAAAGATCCGTGAACCTTAGGATTCCACACATCTTTGTTAATCAATCCAAATACGCTCTTGTATCGTTGAAAAAGTATCATTTTGAAAACTGTGACCCAGTGGATACTCCTATGGTGGAGAGATCCAAGTTAGATGAGGATAGGGATGGGATTGCTATCGATCCTAAATGTAACACCCCATTTTGGTAATGGAAATGTCACATGCAATTATGGCGTGTCATCAAAGCATACAAGGAAAAATGTCTAAACATTACTTGACCATAAAAGGAAAATACCGGAATCAAACATCGGTAGTCCAAATGTAAAGCTCATCACACACAAACATAGTATAATAAAGGAAAGGACTAAACAATGTCCATAGCAAATGTATCATAAGAAAGGAAAATGCATAAAGTAAAGAAGGCTAGACAGCTTCCAGTCCATATGCACGTACCCTTAGTGTCTACGAGCGTCCCTGAGTACCTGCCATTTTGGGAACATAGAAAAGGAAAACGGCTGAGCAAATACGCTCAGAGCACGGATGTATAATAAAGCATGAATAGGATAAGCATATAACATATAACAGCGGAAGAAAACTAAGTCCCGAGTAACCTGGTTAAGTCTTGATAAAACTGGTTTAATAGTTTGAAAAGTCTTATGTTTATCTTGTAAAAACTGTTTGTCATATTTTACCATTAGCCAATATAGGTCATGAAAATCCACCGTGCATGAATACTTGGAGGGGTGACCTCATCATGCAAATTAGAGAGGCTGCCTCTAATTTAATATACTGGTTTTTGGGTAGGAGGGATCAGCTCCTTGTGAAGGATGCAAGGCACACACCACATTCACCATGAAATCCTGACTAAAAACATGTAACTAGGATGCACCCATATGCCCCACATGATAAATATAAATAAAATGGCCAAAAGCTGAAGGGACGCCACGAGCAATCACTCCGCCATGGTGAAGTCATAACATCAGTGCCTCTAATGTTATGGTTATGGTACCTCCATAACTAGGTGAAACTGGTCATGCATGTATATGGCTATAGGTATTCTTAATTAAACATAAGCAATCAAACACGTAACTTATACTACGGGAAAACAGTTGGCTGCATACGGGGAATCCTAATAAAGGAAAGAATGTCCATACTGAAAGGACGGGAATCCGTACCTTATGTCCAGTGAACGAAGAAGATGAACTGAGAGGAATCCTACTTCCGTATCACTAGTGCTACATAAATACATACATGAATAAGTATCTAGTTACTAAATACGTAGCTGGTTTTATGTCATGTCTTAGCTTATTTTATGTGTTCTTACTATGTTTTACTGTTTAAAGCCTTAAACTGTGTTTATCTTATATTCTGTTTAATCTGATTAAGTATTTCTGGTATTTCATGTATTATTATACTTACTGTGTAACTTTCCAAAAATAGCAAGTTTCCAAAAATAGAAAGTTTTCAAAAATAGAAAGTTTCCAAAAATAGAAAGTTTCCAAAAATAGAAAGTTACCTAAAATAGAAAGTTTCCAAAAATAGAAAGTTTCCAAAAATAGAAAGTTTCCAAAAATAGAATTACTGGTTAAAATAGATAAGTTTCTGAAAATAGAAAGTTTCCATAAATAGATTAGCTGCCTTAATTAAATAAGTTTCCATAAATAGATTAGCTGCCTGAAATAAATAAGTTTCTAAAAATAGAAGGTTTCCATAAATAGATTAGCTGCCTTATTTAATTAAGTTTCTAAAAATAGAAAGTTTCCATAATTAGAAATAAGCTGGTTAAATAAGCTAAGTATATAAGCCTAAGTGTTTTCATGATTATTTTCTAAGTCATATGATATAATGTATAGTTTAATAATTATTTCATGTAATTAAATTAAACTATAGGTTAAAATATTTAATTAAAGTATATCATGTTTTTAATTAAATAAAGTTAAATACTTAGGTTAAAACATGTATTATTATGTATTAATAATATAACCTAAGTCATGTTAATTAATTAATTATATCCATGGTTTTTAAATAATTAATTAATTATAAGTCTAAAATATAAAAATACTTAGGTTAATTAATTTCATGATTATTAATAATTAAAATAACCTAAGTCATGTTATTAAATTAATCATGTCATTTTATTAATTTAATTTTTAACATAAGATCATAAAAAAAATAAAACTAAACATACACCATGAACCGGATCTAGACTAAAAACCATGAACCGGACATGAAATCGACACCGTACCCCGAAACAAATCGGGGTACCCCTTGTCTTGATGCTGCCGTGGGACCCACACCAACCAACCGGGACCATATGGTCTCGGTGGTGGTCGGATGGCCAAACCGAAACCCCCCTTGGGTTCGGTGTAGGCTGCGACCAAAACAAACACCCCTTAAAACAATACTTTTGATTTTATTAAACCCCAATTCATGTTAGATCCATGATTTTAATTAGGTTTTTGTAAAAACATAACATGTTCTTGATTTTAATAAGATCAAATCAAAAGAAAAAGGTTTAAAAAGGATTTACCAAATTCGTGGATCAAAAGGACGAAGAACAAACGCGATCACCAACTAATATTCCAAGATCCAAGATCAACAAACACCTCCTTGTGGTGTTTTGAGGGTGGCGGCCAAAAGAAGAAGAAGAGAGGATGGTTTTAGGTTTTTGCTAAAATCTTCTGTAAATGTAAAATGAGTAGTGTAGAAATCCTTTAACCCCTTTAGTAAAAATTACAAATGGGCTTGGCCCACTTGCTCCTTGTAGCCGCGGGTAGGGGGCCCCACATGGGTACCCGTACCTTTTTCCGTGTCCCGATGTTTAGTTATTCGTTCGTGATTATTTTTGTTCGCGTTTTATGTGATCTCGTTACGTAATTATCGTGTTCTAATATATTTATTTACGCTCGTAATAAATATATATACGTAATTAATAATAGTTCGTGTTTTAATTACGTTCATGATTTCATGATCGCATGTTCGTGATTAATTATTGTCAAATAATTATTACGTGCTCGTGCGTAGTAAATACTTATCGTGTTCTAACACGTATGTAATACATAAAATCCTAACACGTAATCGTAATCATGCTATATTAGGAAAGTTTTAATCTAGTACGTGCGATCTTAAGGGTACTGATCCTGGTAACAGTATGCGGGTTTTACAACTCTTCCCCCCTAAAAAGAATAATTTGTCCCCGAATTATAGATAAAGTAAACTGGAAAAGAAGAACATACCCGAATTCAAAATATGAAATGAGGGTAAGAAGCCCGGATAGACTCCTATGTTTCCCAAGTGGCTTCCCGCTCGGTATGATCCCTCCATAGGATTTTGACGAATGGAATCGTCTTCTTTCTCATGACTCGTTCTTGTCTGTCAAGAACTCGTTCGGGTTCTTCTATAAAAGTGAGATCTTCACGTATCTGTTCCAGTGGATACTGAACCATGTGAAGGGGATGATACTGGTACCCTCTAAGTAAGGACACATGAAACACGTTGTGCACATGCGAAAGCTGCGGAGGTAACGCCAATCGGTAAGATACTTCACCGACTCGTTCAATAATATCAAACTGTCTGATGAAACGAGGACTGAGCTTCCCTTTAATCCCGAAGCGTCTAACACCACGTGCCGGCGAAACCTTAAGGAAGACGTGATCTCCTACGTTAAAGTGTATGTCCCTATGATGCTTATCGGCGTAACTCTTCTGACGTGACCGTGCTTCCTGAATTTTCTGCTTAGCTATTGCGATCTTCTCATTGGTCATCTCTATGATTTCCGGTCCTTCAAGTTTTCGCTCACCAACCTGATCCCAGCAGATTGGGGCGCGACACTTTCTGCCATACAACATCTCAAAAGGAGCACACTTGATACTTGCGTGCCAACTGTTGTTGTATGCAAACTCCACCAAACAGATGTAATCGTCCCAATCACCCGTCCATTCCAACGCACATGACCTCAACATATCTTCCAATGTCTAAATGGTTCGCTCCGACTGTCCGTCCGTTTGAGGATGAAAAGCCGTGCTCAGCTTAAGTTGTGTACCCCAAGCTTTCTGCAGACTCTTCCAAAAGCGCGAAGTGAATCGAGGATCTCTGTCAGAGACGATGCTGGATGGTGCACCGTGGAGTCTTATGATCTCTCTTATGTACGTATCTGCGAGTTTACTTAGCGGATCTTCCTTGCGAATCGGTAAGAAATGAGCTGATTTGGTAAGTCGATCTACGATAACCCAAATCGCATCGTGCTTCCTCTTGGTAGGCGGAAGACCAGTAACAAAATCCATGGTAATTTTGTCCCACTTCCACTCTGGAATATCTAACGGTTGGAGGAGACCGCCAAATCGCTGATGCTCAATCTTAACCTGCTGGCAGGTAAGACATTTGGAGACGTAAGTGGCCACATCCTGTTTCATACCACTCCACCAAAAGTACTGCTTGATGTCATGGTACATCTTAGTCGAACCAGGATGTATAGAGAATGGGGAGCTATGAGCTTCGGCTAACAAAGCTTCCCGGTGTGACAATCCGTCAATTTACGATTGATATTTTATTCTCAAATATTATTTGAAAATATTATTTTAATGTTACAGTATGAACTCACTTATTTTTGGGAAGAAATTTGGATTTACGTCTTGAAGTAGCATCGACTACGTTTAAACCGGAAGATTCTACGTTACGTGCTTAGGTTTACATACACCGTCTTTGGTGACAGTCCGACATTTCAGAAAATAAATTTATCTATGAATATTATTTTGGAGTTTTAAATTTGTGTTGATTCATAAACTCACAAATTTACGATAAGAGATTAGGACTTACGATTTTATTTTAACGTCTTTTACGACTAAACCGGAAACCTTAGGATTACGTATTTACGTTTTCGAACTCCGTTTTTTATGAGACAATTTTTATTGGATTCGTTTTGTGACGTTGATTCATAATTTATAAAAACGTTTTTCGTAAAACGACCCAAGGGCACGCAAATCGAGGAAACTGGAATCGAGGAGTACCCGTAAATAAATGGGGATGAGACAAGTGGGACACTTGTCCCACCCCCATCAAAACCGGCCATATAAGCTAGTTACACCATGAGGTGTCAAAACCTCATAAATAAATCCCACACTTGTCCATTTTGCTTACAACTTAAGCTTACCATCTAACTAAAACTAGCAACTAGTTTCACTTCCACCATTTGCAACATGCAAACCACCCAAAAATTTCCTCTCTACTCTCTTTGAGCCGTCCCATTTCACACCTCAAACCACCATCACTTGATCTTGATTCTACCATAAAATCTCTTGTTATTTACATACATGTTGAAGCCCTTTTGAAAGCCTATTGATTGATGCAAGTTATAACATCCAAGGAGGAGTTTCCATGGAGTATTAGGGCTGATTTTCCACAAGTTTATCATGAAGATTGGTAGTCTTGAAGATGGTCTTGGCTATGCACAAGTTTCTCCATCAAAATCCATGTTTTGATCAACCTACATCATCATGGTGGTATAAAGATTGTCCTCCTCATCTTCTTGTTATTTTGATTATGTAAACATGTATTTTATTTCCTATTGTATATGTATATGATGATTATATGATGATAAAAATGTTATGTGGGGATTTGGTGTTGATAAACATGATTAAAAAGGTGAAAAACTATAAAGAACAAGGCTAAAATCTTGCTTAAAAGTGATGGCTATATAAAACAGTAAAGAACCAGGTCATGGACTGATAAAATGATGAAGTAGAATCCATTTACAGTAATCTATATGTCTTGTACACATGTGAGAGTTGGACATGCAATGGAATCATTGTAATGAGTGAGATATGATCAAAACAAGTTTAAGGTACAAATCTGAGTTCACTGTTTTGGACGATTTTTATAAAATACTTAGAGGATGATTCAACAGTAGCTATAGGAGAGTTAAATGTAGCACATATCATGTAGTTTATGTGATAAAAATTTGAGCTTCTATCTCCATATAGAACTCTAGATATGGCAGTTTTGGTGAAAGTGAAGATAAAAATCAGATTTTGGAAATTAAAGAATAATACTATTATATAAGCACTCAAATTTTAATAGTATAAAATATAAATTAAAACCCACTAACTCATGAATTTTATTTATATAAATATGTACAATGATAAATGAGTGGACATTTTATAAAAATGGTAACTTGTTATGTTTTATAAGATATAAAACTATAAACATGATTTTTACGACTTTTTCGGCTATTGCCGTAAAATTAACGTTTTTGTTATATAAAACTTAGATGGTTGGACCCATCTAATGAAAACTTTATAAAACTTATATACTAATATATAGAAATTTATAACAAGTAAAAACCGATAAAAAACCCGAACTATAGGACAAACGGACATTAACGAGCAAAGTAAACACATTGGGCTAATAATTGGACTGAATAAGTTAAACACTCATAAAAAGACTTTATTGGGCTTAACCCATTTGGGCCCAACTTGTAAAGTTTAAATACTGGTAATATAAGTATAAAATGGATTAAAACAAGTTAAAGAACTTATAATAAGCTTATTGGACTTAAAACGTGTAAATAGGTAAAACTAGTAAACTAGTATAAACGTTATCGACATATAACACTAAAATGAGTAAACGGGAATATGTAAACCCACTTGATCATCATATATATATAATCATCATATGTATACATAATTGTTATTTTTATAAAGTCATTGGACAAGAGTCTAAGACGAGTATTATTTGTCTAGGTTTCCGTGATTGAAGCACGTACCGTACGTCCGAATTGCCGACAACCCGCCTTCCCACATCAACGTGAGTTCATAGCCTCGCACTCTTTTAAATGTTTTTATAAATGTTTTATAAACCCGCGAGGGAGATAACATGTTAGTTTTTATAAAATAGGACACCATTTGTCCCGATTGTTTGTTTATTGATTTGGACCCGAATGATTGAATGACCCGATTGTATGACCCGATAAATGATTAAAGGACCCGATAGATGAAATTAAATGGATTATTAAAGTTAGGTTATGTCACTAAAAGTCCCATTAGCATGAATCGTGAACTACCGGTAGTTGGTAGACGCTTGTGCATATAATAGTACTATTTGGGGACGATCACCCCAGTTCGCGCCTTGAAGGTTGATCCCCGTCGTGCCACATTGATTGGTAAGCGAATTTATGTATGAGAAGTTTTCCATAGCGTGACCTTTGTGACGACACGCTACTTTAGATGGGAAAAAATTGGTATCGGGTTAGCTACCCATTGTTTGTTTAGTAAGGTAACAATGTCATGCGGCTTATAATAATCCAAAAATTTACGAAATACTTATAGACGCTCTGAATTACGATGTATTGCCTGACTAGCAATACAGGGTCATACTATTGATATTATGTTTGTGTTTTGGTTTCCGTAACCATATTCATATAACGGTTTTTGTTTTCATACAACGTCATAAGACGTATTGTATGATGTTTTTACGACATTGGCTCGTATAATAATTTTTAAGGCAAATGCCTATATTATGATTTTCGATAAGGATTTGTATAAAATGACTTTGGCTATTTTATGGCCTATTACAAAGATTTGTATAAAATGATTTTGGCTATTTTACGGCCTATTACAATGATTTGTACGAATTGATTTTTGGTACTAGTTTTATACCAAAGTTATATTGATGGATTTTATTAAACTCTATGAATTCACTCGGCGTTATCGCTGACCTTTTCTTTTAACATGTTTTATCTCAGGTACTTGAAGGTAATTCTCGGGAAGACGACAAGAATTCATGGCCCGCACTTAAACAATATTTTCCATTCAAATACTTTGTAAAACTTTGTATGAAATAATATGACTTGGGACCGATGTAACTTTGATATTTATGAATGGAAATGCTTTATTAATAAACGACGCGATTTTTATGCGTTGTCTATGATGTGAGTAATGTGCTATCCTGTAACACCAACGAGTCTTCCGCTGTATTGAGTTATACAAATTTGGGGGTGTTACAGTTTGGTATCAGAGCTCTCGTTATAGAGAACGAGAGATTTTTAAAAACTAAGGTTTTGATTAAAACATTTCAAAATCTTTTAAATATAAACATTTTCTAAAAATGTCTAAAAATCTTTTGACTATAACGGTGCCGAAGAATTCCTGAGTTACCGACAAGGCCAGACTGAGAAGTGTTATTTTAATATATATAACTTGGATTATATATATATATATATATATATATATATATATATATATATATATATATATATATATATATATATATATATATATATATGATGTAATTTTATTACATGATTGTTTGATGATTATTTTGATATTTATATGAGGTATTTATACGACGTAGATTGTCACAAGTAACCCTAACTCCCCTAGTAAATTAATCGAAGCTATTCTCGTAGGAATTTAAGCTATCCTAGATCTAAACCAAGTTGCGGATATTTATGATCGCAACAAATGGTTGATATTTGTAGAAATGTAGATATTAGTTGATTGTGATATTGAAAAAGAATTGGCGAGATTAAATCTGATATCGATGTCATGACGATCTTTCCTTATAGAGTGGAGTTTGACAAAACGTTATCATCTAGAAAGATGTCATCTGATTCGTTGTCATCCAATTCTTAAATTGAAATCGAAAGGGTGAATGTTGCACCTGAGGCTGTCATTGGAACCATTACCCAAAAGCCTCATACCACTAATACCTTTCCGAGAAATCTAATTGAATGTGTGAGTCATCTCATGCTAGTGACTCATTTGATAATTATTGATAAAGGAGTTATAGGATTGGAAATTAAGTGTTGATTCATATCGAGCTTTTATTGCCTATAAGGCCTAAGAATAAGGTTGAAAGTATTGGAGAATGAGATAGGATATCGAATTGAGTATAAAATTGGTTGAAACTTGAATAAAGTAAAATTTAACTTCTATGGAATAAGAAATTGTTAAGAGGAAGTCGTTAAGTCCTGTGATTGAATTACAAGGTTTTAATTGATTGTAGGTTTGTGTTAAGGTTTGTTCCTAGGCCATTGTCCACTAATGAGGATGCCCAGTGTCCAAGAAATAAATTGAAGAAATCTTCTTCTGAAATTGGGACCGATGGATCTTCTGGGACATGTGGAACACCTAATGACTCTTGTAGATTAGTAATCATTGTGGTATTTTTTAAAAATAATCCCTAACTTAACTGAGATATCAGTTGGTAGGATGAGTTCTGAGAATTGTATGACATAGTGACACGTAATGTGTTACGGTATAATTTTGACTTGTTTGTGATTAATGAAAAAGACTACCTTTGATTGCTAAATTCTATATGTATCGATGTTATCTATCTTTTCTTGCTTCTTCCTAATGCTCGCATTAGTGATGTAACCATTGAACAAGTACTTATCTTGATTTGAGTAACGTCGTGGATTATTCTTTTTGAGCGCCATCGAGGTCATGAACCTCATGATTATTTGGCTAAAGCTCATTTCCTATCATATTGTAGTTAAGTTCTTGGTGAACAACTCTCCATCACTCTTTTGCAGATCACTCATTGTTTTTATAAGATAAAACAGTATCCCTTGAGAAAAATTGAATTTTCATCACCATATAGATTATTTAAAGTGAGACTTATAAATAATCGTTATCGAAATGAAGTTGTTTATAAAACATCTTGGAAAACTTAATTATTTTCATAACAAAGAAAATATTTGTAAATTTATTTTTGATTCTTATTTAAGAATTAAACATGAAAATGTTTTTATTATAAACATGATGATAAAATTTTGACGGACTGAGTATTGCATCGTTAATCTTGAAATTGTATATAGTTGCGCGCCTACATACAATTTGGAATGGACCATGCAAGGCTGATTAGTAGTCACCATAAAACTGATTAATAAACACTAAATTTTCTTTGAAGATTGTGAAAGGTTAAAATTTATGAGATCTGCAAGAAGTGAAAAATAGGGACATAGTGTTAGGGACACCTACATATGCGCCTATAGCATCTATTCTTCTGAGTTGAATTTACTCATCTGTGGAAATTGTTTTATTTAACAATTGACAATTCTTTCTTGTCCAATTCTCCCGTAGTGAGATTCTTAGGAAAAGTATTTGATTACCGAGTGTTGATACCCGACTGGATGTATCGACGTTCTTATCATTTCTTTTGATTTGATTTCATTTGAATGACCTGGGTAACGATCCGAGGAGCTTTCGAATGCGTACTCAAATTATGAAAACATGGGATATATTCATATTCGTTAAATGTTTTCGTCTGTATTTGATTTGAAATTCTATCGCGTAGATTATGCGTTGACCTTGCTCTTTTAATAGTAGTTGTGTCTCCATATATCCTTGAACTTGTGAAGGATTATGAGTTATTATTAGTCCTTTGAGAAGTTCACATCTTATCAACGACAATGAAACTGAAAAGTTGGTAATGCCAGTAGAATGGATTGATTGATTATGACATGACGACATTGTCTTAATTGATGGGAACTCGAGTAGAATTCCCCTAAAAGATAAGATGTTGATTATCAAAAGTGATATAAATAATTCTTGGTGGATGACGATATCCTGCATTTAGACTTGAAACTATATTGTGATTGGTTATGAATTAGTCATAGATATTGTAATCTAGAAAAACCTAATATGAATTTAATAAAAAGGATGTTTTCGTTATCTGAAACTTTAGGAGGTATTTATTGGTAAATTTCCTAGACTTTCGCCATTAAGGCAAGTTGAATTTGGTATTGATTATATTCCCGGTGCTGCACCTATGGCTTGTGCACTGTACGTCAGCACCATCTAAATTAAAGGAATTACCGTACAACTGAGAGTTGTCGGAGAAAGAATTTATTATACCAAGCCTGTCATCATGAAGAGCTATGGTGTTATCATTCCTTATATTTATAGATTACTGTGAACTGAGTAAATTGACAATCGAAAACGATATCCATAACTCGAAATGGAATATCTGTTCGATCGTTTACAAGGTTCTAGCAATTTGATCCACGACATGGTTATCATCAACTTCGCGTCCGCGAAAAAGATTATGTATTCCAATCACTACATCCGGTACTTGTAATGAACATTATGAGTTTCACGTGGTGACGTTTGGATTGACTAATACACATGTAGCATTCATAAATTTGGTGAATCACGTGTGTAAGATGTAATTTGATAAATCCATGCGTGTGATCATTAAGAACTATTTGTTTGTATATAAGAATAGAAAGGAGTTAATAATTATGTATAGATTGCCCTGAATTGGCCGAACAATGAAAACATGTACCTTGAATAATTAATATGAGATTAAAGACTTAACCTTAACATTATTTGACCGTGTGATTAATAAGATAATGGAATATATTGACTCTTCAAAAAAAATTAAGAGCCCTTTTAAGACTTTGGATTTTTACCAAAAAGAAAGTGCAAACGTGTTTTGACAAATGTTTTAACAAAGGATTTTGAGGGATTATTCCCTTATAACTAAAACATTTAACTAAACCTCTGTTTAGGGGTAAATGTCTTTGCATACCTTAAGACAACCTAAGAAGGATTGAGGAAACCCATTTAAACCATAACTTGAAATTTGAAACGACAATTTTTGCTTTTCAAATAAGAAAATTTTGACCAAAGTGTAACCAAAGATTTTTCGAACATTTACGAATCTTATTAATTATTTTCGATAAATCAACAAAAATCGTGTTAATTAAATTCAAATTTATTTTTGAGCATTTTATATAATTGGTCGAACTAAGAAATTTAAAATTTTTACGTTTACAATTCATAAAAATTTAATATTTATTATTTAATTAATTGTAATAATTATCGACGCTTTAAACGCCAGATTGAGAAAAACTGATAAAAATGATAGATGAGACGAAACTGAAACTTAGAAAATATGAAGAAGGGTGAACGTAATTACTGACGTATAATATAGAAAGAATATCTGAGTGAATTGTGTACATGATAATTATATCATCGCGAGAAGTGAATATAGATACCGACGCATTATGTAGAGAAGATAAAGAACCAGTTAGGACATGTTCCTTAATAATGAAGGTGCAAAATAAATTGCCGAACAATATAAAAATAAACAATGTTTGTAAAAAGGAATAATATAGATTATAAAAGAGGTTCGCGGCTAATGTGAACCATTAAAATAGAGGAGCCGATAGCGTTAAATGTTTTAAAGGCCGTTTGTGGTTGCCTGAATATAGAGGATTGTGAGATATAGTTATGTTGGCATTTGTAAGTATAAGTATTCTATTCCTGTTATTTCTGATTTAATGTATCATTATCAGAAGAAGTTGTACTGATGGCAAATTATGAAGGCAGACATCGCCTCATACATTAGTAACCGTCTAGCTATTGCAAAGGTCATCATCTGAATTTGATTCGATTTGGGTCATCGTCGACAGACTGACCAAATCTGCTAATATCATTCCCGTTAATGATAAATGCAAAAAGAGTTATGTAAACATAGTGTGCCTGTATCGAACATCTTTATCAAGATCCTCGCTTCGCATCGAATTTCTAGAGATTTGCTCAGAAATTATTGAGAACGAACCTTGATGAGAGTACTATATACCACCCCAAATCGAAGGGACGAGGTAAAGTAACGATACAAAATACTATAAGTGTTGTTTTATGATTGAATGATTGACCTTTGGTAATAGACCGTATAATCGTTTTCCTTTGGAAGGATTATCATTGATAAATCATCGTATTAGGATTGAGATCGAATCTTGTTAGGATCTAAATATTAGAGCATCCGTAAGCAGAAGTTGAGATAAAGACACCCGACATACACCCATTGTGAGTTGGACATGTCTTTTAGGTTTAAGGTTTCCTATGATGGCGAACCTAACCTTACAAAATACCCGACCCGCGAGATTTGAAATGATTGTTGAAATTAGGATCTGATTAGTGACAGCCGGTAGTGGGCAAGAGGTTATGTGAATGTGAAATGTAGATCTTGAAGTGCCAAATGGGTAGCGAAGTTATGCCACAATTTTTAACCTTGGAAAAAAATGAATTCATGATCTGACAAATCATGGGATATAAGTCCCCGTTGTATGGGACCATTGAGATGATGTAAAAGTTGGGATTGAAAGGCATATAAGCTGGATCTACCCTAGGACTTCAAGAACTGCGTGAATTATGTTTTGAAAATCGAACTTGATGGAATATCTATCAAGTGAAAATCTGATTGTTTCTTAGTAGAGCTTAGATCGGCGAAAAGTTGCATTCATCAAAAACCCGTGAACATCATGGATAGAGAAAGTAAGTCAACATTAAGCCTGATCTTATTCCCGTATTTATGTTTGATGAAACTCGCGTATTGTAATTGCACTTGTGAGAAAAGACCGAATGTGGAGGAAATACCCACATGGCTTTAACTCTATAAGAAGCGAGTAGTAAGATGATCTTTGAGGACAAAGATCCTGTTTAGGGGTAAATGCTGTGACAATCCGTCAATTTACGATTGATATTTTATTTTCAAATATTATTTGAAAATATTATTTTAATGTTACAATATGAACTCACTTATTTTTGGGAAGAAATTTGGATTTACGTCTTGAAGTAGCATCGACTACGTTTAAACCGGAGGATTCTACGTTATGTGCTTATGTTTACATACACCGTCTTTGGTGACAGTCCGACATTTCAGAAAATAAATTTATCTGTGAATATTATTTTAGAGTTTTAAATTTGTGTTGATTCATAAACTCACAAATTTACGAGAAGAGATTAGGACTTACGATTTTATTTTAACGTCCTTTACGACTAAACCGGAAACCTTAGGATTACGTATTTACGTTTTCGAACTCCGTTTTTGATGAGACAATTTTTATTGGATTCGTTTTGTGACGTTGATTCATAATTTATAAAAACGTTTTTCGTAAAACGACCCGAGGGCACGCAAATTGAGGAAACTGGAATCGAGGAGTACCCGTAAATAAATGGGGATGAGACAAGTGGGACACTTGTCCCACCCCCATCAAAACCGGCCATATAAGCTAGTTACACCATGAGGTGTCAAAACCTCATAAATAAATCCCACACGTGTCCATTTTGCTTACAACTTAAGCTTACCATCTAACTAAAACTAGCAACTAGTTTCACTTCCACCATTTGCAACATGCAAACCACCCAAAAATTTCCTCTCTACTCTCTTTGAGCCGTCCCATTTCACACCTCAAACCACCATCACTTGATCTTGATTCTACCATAAAATCTCATGTTATTTACATACATGTTGAAGCCCTTTTGAAACCCTATTGATTGATGCAAGTTATAACATCCAATGAGGAGTTTCCATGGAGTATTAGGGCTGATTTTCCACAAGGTTATCATGAAGATTGGTGGTCTTGAAGATGGTCTTGGCTATGCACAAGTTTCTCCATCAAAATCCATGTTTTGATCAACCTACATCATTATGGTGGTATAAAGATTGTCCTCCTCATCTTCTTGTTATTTTAATTATGTAAACATGTATTTTATTTCCTATTGTATATGTATATGATGATTATATGATGATAAAAATGTTATGTGGGGATTTGGTGTTGATAAACATGATTAAAAAGGTGAAAAACTATAAAGAACAAGGCTAAAATCTTGCTTAAAAGTGATGGCTGTATAAAACAGTAAAGAAACAGGTCATGGACTGATAAAATGATGAAGTAGAATCCATTTACAGTAAGGTATATGTCTTGTACACATGTGAGAGTTGGCCATGCAATGGAATCATTGTAATGAGTGAGATATGATCAAAACAAGTTTAAGGTACAAATCTGAGTTCACTGTTTTGGACGACTTTTAGAAAATACTTAGAGGATGATTCAACAGTAGCTATAGAAGAGTTAAATGTAGCACATATCATGTAGTTTATGTGATAAAAATTTGAGCTTCTATCTCCATATAGAACTCTAGATATGGCAGTTTTGGTTAAAGTGAAGATAAAAATCAGATTTTGGAAATTAAAGAATAATACTATTATATAAGCACTCAAATTTTAATAGTATAAAATATAAATTAAAACCCACTAACTCATGAATTTTATTTATATAAATATGTACAATGATAAATAAGTGGACATTTTATAAAAAAGGGTAACTTGTTATGTTTTATAAGATATAAAACTATAAACATGATTTTTACGACTTTTTCAGTTATTGCCGTAAAATTAACGTTTTTGTTATATAAAACTTAGATGGTTGGACCCATCTAATGAAAACTTTATAAAACTTATATACTGATATATAGACATGTATAACAAGTAAAAACCGATAAAAACCCGAACTATAGGACAAACGGACATTAACGAGCTAAGTAAACACATTGGGCTAATAATTGGACTGAATAAGTTAAACACTCATAAAAAGACCTTATTGGGCTTAACCCATTTGGGCCCAACTTGTAAATTTTAAATACTGATAATATAAGTATAAAATGGATTAAAACAAGTTAAAGAACTTATAATAATCTTATTGGACTTAAAACGTGTAAATAGGTAAAACTAGTAAACTAGTATAAACGTTATCGACATATAACACTAAAATGAGTAAACGGGAATATGTAAACCCACTTGATCATCATATATATATAATCATCATATGTATACATAATTGTTATTTTTATAAAGTCATTGGACAAGATTCTAAGACGAGTATTATTTGTCTAGGTTTCCGTGATTGAAGCACGTACCGTACGTCCGAATTGCCGACAACCCGCCTTCCCACATCAACGTGAGTTCATAGCCTCGCACTCTTTTAAATGTTTTTATAAATGTTTATAAACCCCCGAGGGAGATAACATGTTAGTTTTTATAAAATAGGACACCATTTGTCCCGATTGTTTGTTTATTGATTTGGACCCGAATGATTGAATGACCCGATTGTATGACCCGATAAATGATTAAAGGACCCGATAGATGAAATTAAATGGATTATTAAAGTTAGGTTATGTCACTAAAAGTCCCATTAGCATGAATTGTGAACTACCGGGAGTTGGTAGACGCTTGTGCATATAATAGTACCATTTGGGGACGATCACCCCAGTTCGCGCCTTGACGGTTGATCCCCGTCGTGCCACATTGATTGGTAAGCGAATTTATGTATGAGAAGTTTTCCATATCGTGACCTTTGTGACGACACGCTACTTTAGATGGGAAAAATTTGGTATCGGGTTAGCTACCCGTTGTTTGTTTAGTAAGGTAACAATGTCATGCGGCTTATAATAATCCAAAAATTTACAAAATACTTATAGACGCTCCAAATTACGATGTATTGCCTGACTAGCAATACAGGGTCATACTATTGATATTATGTTTGTGTTTTGGTTTCCGTAACCATATTCATATAACGGTTTTTGTTTTCATACAACGTCATAAGACGTATTGTATGATGTTTTTACGACATTGGCTCGTATAATAATTTTTAAGTCAAATGCCTATATTATGATTTTCGATAAGGATTTGTATAAAATGACTTTGGCTATTTTATGGCCTATTACAAAGATTTGTATAAAATGATTTTGGCTATTTTACGGCCTATTACAATGATTTGTACGAATTGATTTTTGGTACTAATTTTATACCAAAGTTATATTGATGGATTTTATTAAACTCTATGAATTCACTCGGCGTTATCGCTGACCTTTTCTTTTAACATGTTTTATCTCAGGTACTTGAAGGTAATTCTCGGGAAGACGACAAGAATTCATGGCCCGCACTTAAACAATATTTTCCATTCAAATACTTTGTAAAACTTTGTATGAAATAATATGACTTGGGACCGATGTAACTTTGATATTTATGAATGGAAATGCTTTATTAATAAACGACACAATTTTTATGCGTTGTCTATGATGTGAGTAATGTGCTATCCCGTAACACCAACGAGTCTTCCGCTGTATTGAGTTATACAAATTTGGGGGTGTTACACCCGGAGTTCTTGGTCATCAGGAACACAAAGTCTCGTGCCCTGCCATACGATACCATCTGCATCTACTCTGAATTCTGTCTGCTTCTCCAAATTCTGTACTATCGCCCAGATTTCTCCGTCATCCTTCTGAGCTTCCTTGATCTTAGAGAGTAACTCGGGTTCTATTCTAAGATTAGCCCAGTAACCGTGCTGTCCACATACCATGATCTCGATGTCTAGTCGCTCCAAGTCTCTGATGATTTCCTCTTCGATTTTAATGTCGTTGATCATTCCGGACTTCCTGCTAAGAGCATCTGCTACTACATTTATCTTTCCAGGATGATACTATAGATTTATGTCATAATCCTTCAACAGCTCTGACCATCTTCTCTGCCTCATGTTCAATTCACGCTGAGTGAAGATATACTTCAAGCTCTTGTGGTCCGTGAAAATGTCACATGATTCTCCATATAAGTAGTGCCTCCATATCTTCAATGCAAACACCACTGCAGCAAGTTCCAGGTCATGCGTGGGGTAATTTTCTTCATAAGGCTTAAGCTGCCGTAAATCGTACGCGATCACTTTCCCATGTTGCATGAGAACACAGCCAAGTCCCTTCCCCGATGCATCGCTGTAGATTTGAAATCCACCCGTACCAGATGGTAGAGTAAGAATAGGTGCAGATACTAGCTTCTGCTTCAGGTTTTCAAAGCTCTTCTCTCGATCCTCAGTCCAGACGAATTTCTCCCCTTTCCGCATCAGTTTGGTCAATGGTAGTGCTAGGCGGGAAAAGTTATCCACGAACCTACGGTAATAGCCAGCTAAGCCTAAGAAACTGCGGACTTCCGTCGCTGATGTCGGCCTTGGCCACTTAGTAATGGCCTCAACCTCCGTTGGATCCATAATGATACCTTCTGCTGATACTATGTGACCTAAGAATGCCACCTTGTCTAACCAGAACTCACACTTGGAGAATTTAGCATACAGCTGCTTTTGGCGAAGAATCTGTAGTACTGTACGAAGATGGTCTTCGTGTTCCTCCTTGGACTTGAGAAAATCAGGATGTCATCGATGAAAACAATGACGAACTTGTCCAGAAATTCATGGAAGATTCTGTTCATCAAATCAATGAACACTGCTGGAGCATTTGTCAGGCCAAAAGGCATAACTACAAACTCGTAGTGGCCATAATGGGTACGAAAGGCAGTCTTAGCGATGTCCTGCTCCTTGACCCGTAGCTGATGATAGCCTGACCTAATATCAATCTTGGAGAAGTGTTTGGCCCCTTGGAGTTGGTCAAACAGATCGTCAATGCGTGGTAGTGGATATCTATTCCAAATGGTAATCTTGTTGAGCTTGCGATAGTCTATACAAAGACGCATACTGTCGTCCTTCTTCTTAACAAACAAGACCGGTGCGCCCCATGAAGATGCGCTCGGTCGAATGAAACCTTGTTCAAGAACTTCTTGCAGTTGATCCTTCAGCTCCTTCAGCTCTATGGGAGCCATGCGATAAGGAGCTTTGGAGATTGGTTCAGCTCCTGGAATAAGCTGGATACTGAATTCCACTTCTTGTGCAGGTGGTATGCCTGGAAGTTCTGCTGGAAAAACATCTTGGAATTCCGATACTATAGGTTGATCCTGAATTGATGGAGATTCAGCATCCATGTCGTGAACCGTAGCTAGATAACCCTCGCAGCCATGTGACAGTAGTGCACGCGCTTGTAGGGTAGATATGATTTGTACAGACCGTCCGGGTATGAACCCATTATGAATGTACTCTGGTGCATTAACATCACCGAAGATAACTTGATATGAATGGCAGTCTATGGTAACATGATGTTTGGATAGCCAATCCATGCCCAAAATCATGTCGAAGTCATTCATGTGCAGCGGAAGTGCGTCAATAGGTCGAACCTTATCGTCAAATTCTAGGGGAAGACTCTTGTATACATGGGTGATTAATACAGAGTCCCTCAAAGGCGTGGAAATAGTAAGCCTATTTTCTAGTGGCATGGGGAGCATCCTAATGTTCTTAGCATAAGCAGTAGAAATAACCGAGTGAGTAGCACCCGTATCGAAAAGAACACATGCAGTTTGACCATACATATACAAGATTCCAATGATGGTACCTGTAGACTTGTTGGCCTGGTCTCGAGATGTCGTGTAGACACGCCCGGTAGTAGGAGGCGGCTTGGTATCAGCATGTCCCGATGTACCCTCCATCTCGCCCTTACGGCAATCCTTCATAATATGGCCAGGAAGACCACACTTGAAGCACGCATCAGTATTACGGCGACATGGTCCTGGGTACCTACGGTGGCAAGTACAACAAAGAGGATGAGTGAATCCTCTAGCAGGTGCTCTGGCTGGCTGGGAACCTGATAAAACATTTTACATAAGACATGATAATCGGTTACAAAGGACAAGCGGATAATCGTAAGATTGAATACCAGTGATAGCTGGACGGCTAGGCTGCGAACCTCTCTAGTTCTGGTCCCTACCGTTTCCATGGTTCCTGGTAGAAGTTTTGCTAAAGTGTCAGAATATGAGTTATAACATGAAATCATAAGGAAATGCTTAAGTATTAGGACCTGCTGCTGTTTGAGTGCCCAGCATTGTTACGGTAATTATCATTACCGCCACGCCTATCCGTAGCAGAACGGTCGTTAGTCTGACCATTTCCCTTAGGCTGATGAGGCTGCTGCTGAGTAGCCGGCTGAGACCGGTCCCCAGTTTTCTGCCTGGAAGATACATTTAAAGAGATGAATAATTGACATATATGGAAAGTATACGGATTGATCACCGCTTAAATACGAATGTTTACCTCTTGTCGAGTCTTTCAGCTTCCCCGAACTCATCTCTCTCCTGCAGCATCTCCAGTTTACGTGTTGCATCGGCCACTTGTGCTACAGTGTTGAACGTAGCACACACCAGATTGTTTGCGACCGATGTGCGAAGAGCCCATCTAAAGTGATGTGCCTGCTCTTCAGGAGTACCTGCTGCCGCACCAAGGAAACCAGCTAAGCGAAGAAAGCGCTGCATAAACTCGTTGCTATTCTCCCCAGCTTTCTGTCGGATCCCATGGTACTCTCTCTTGAGCTTGTCTTGCTCAGACTTGGGAAAGAACTGCTCCATCACCCTGTCCTTGAACTGAGCCCAAGTCAAACCAGCAACCAACTCGTCACCACCTTCAGACTGCATCAATGCTAACCACGAATTGAGTACATCGCCTTCGAACCGATAGCATGCCAACCTCGCCTTGTATGCGGGGTCACAACCCATAGCATTAAGAATCTTCTCGATGTGAGCTAACCAGCTTTCAGCATCGCTGGGGCTATCTGTCTTCTCAAAAGCTCGAGGGCGGAGCTTGTTGAATCTCTCCAGCCATACTGCTAATGTCACTGGAGGAGGAGGAGGAGGAGGTGCTTGATTATGCTGCTGATTGTTGGCAGCTTGAACTTCAGCCCTGATGTCATTCCTCAGTTGAGGAAGCAAAGCTTGCATAGCAGCTTGAATTGCAGCATTGAGATGCTCCTGTTCGCGTGTGAGAACCATCTGACAGTTTAACATAAAACATATGATTAAACAGATCAGAACATAAAATATATATACATGAAAAAAAATTTATACCAAAATTTCACGAGAAAAATTTTATGCAAGAAAATTTTGCGTATGAATGCATGATGCAGTTTTATGAAAACTTTTGTATGCTCGAGAGTGAACGCCTCTGGTCAGTTCACCCAAAACAAAAGACATAGCGAGGGGACTCCTATGAGTCGGTCCCAAATTTAAAAGTTTCGATAAAACACATGCGACTAAATAGGGCCAGTCCTGTACCAACCATTACTTAGTCAAAAATCTGCGACAATGACATGTATATGTATGCTTAAAAAAGATGAATGCATGAAAACAACTGTCAGTTCTAGGAAGACCGTAGTGACTACCCACTAATCACAGGTCATATATGAGAGCCTACATGTCGAAGCCTTGGCTCTGATACCATAATTGTAACACCCCATTTTGGTAATGGAAATGTCACATGCAATTATGGCGTGTCATCAAAGCATACAAGGAAAAATGTCTAAACATTACTTGACCATAAAAGGAAAATACCGAAATCAAACATCGGTAGTCCAAATGTAAAGCTCATCACACATAAACATAGTATAATAAAGGAAAGGACTAAACAATGTCCATAGCAAATGTATCATAAGAAAGGAAAATGCATAAAGTAAAGAAGGCTAGACAGCTTCCAGTCCATATGCACGTACCCTTAGTGTCTACGAGCGTCCCTGAGTACCTGTCGTTTTGGGAACATAGAAAAGGAAAACGGCTGAGCAAATACGCTCAGTGCACGGATGTACAATAAAGCATGAATAGGATAAGCATATAACATATAACAGCGGAAGAAAACTAAGTCTCGAGTAACCTGGTTAAGTCTTGATAAAACTGGTTTAATAGTTTGAAAAGTATTATGTTTATCTTGTAAAAATTGTTTGTCATATTTTACCATTAGCCAATATAGGTCATGAAAATCCACCGTGCATGAATACTTGGAGGGGTGACCTCATCATGCAAATTAGAGGGGCTGCCTCTAATTTAATATACTGGTTTTTGGGTAGGAGGGATCAACTCCTTGTGAAGGATGCAAGGCACACACCACATTCACCATGAAATCCTGACTGAAAACATGTAACTAGGATGCACCCATACGTCCCACATGATAAATATAAATAAATGGCCAAAAGCTGAAGGGACGCCACGAGCAATCACTCCGCCGTGGTGAAGTCATAACATCAGTGCCTCTAATGTTATGGTTATGGTACCTCCATAACTAGGTGAAACTGGTCATGCATGTATATGGCTATAGGTATTCTTAATTAAACATAAGCAATCAAACACGTAACTTATACTACGGGAAAACAGTTGGCTGCATACGGGGAATCCTAATAAAGGAAAGAATGTTCATACTGAAAGGACGGGAATCCGTACCTTATGTCCAGTGAACGAAGAAGATGAACTGAGAGGAATCCTACTTCCGTATCACTAGTGCTACATAAATACATACATGAATAAGTATCTGCTTACTAAATATGTAGCTGGTTTTATGTCATGTCTTAGCTTATTTTATGTGTTCTTACTATGTTTTACTGTTTAAAGCCTTAAACTGTGTTTATCTTATATTCTGTTTAATCTGATTAAGTATTTCTGGTATTTCATGTATTATTATACTTACTGTGTAATAATAAGTAACTTTCCAAAAATAGCAGGTTTCCTAAAATAGAAAGTTTCAAAAAATAGAAAGTTTCCAAAAATAGAAAGTTTCCAAAAATAGAAAGTTTCAAAAAATAGAAAGTTACCAAAAATAGAAAGTTTCCAAAAATATAAATTTCCAAAAATAGATTTACTGCTTAAAATAGATAAGTTTCTGAAAATAGAAAGTTTCCATAAATAGATTAGCTGCCTTAATTAAATAAGTTTCCATAAATAGATTAGCTGCCTGAAATAAATAAGTTTCTAAAAATAGAAGGTTTCCATAAATAGATTAGTTGCCTTATTTAATTAAGTTTCTAAAAATAGAAAGTTTCCATAATTAGAAATAAGCTGGTTAAATAAGCTAAGTATATAAGCCTAAGTGTTTTCATGATTATTTTCTAAGTCATATGATATAATGTATAGTTTAATAATTATTTCATGTAATTAAATTAAACTATAGGTTAAAATATTTAATTAAAGTATATCATGTTTTTAATTAAATAAAGTTAAATGCTTAGGTTAAAACATGTATTATTATTTATTAATAATATAACCTAAGTCATGTTAATTAATTAATTATATCCATGGTTTTTAAATAATTAATTAATTATAAGTCTAAAATATAAAAATACTTAGGTTAATTAATTTCATGATTATTAATAATTAAAATAACCTAAGTCATGTTATTAAATTAATCATGTCATTTTATTAATTTAATTTTTAACATAAGATCAAAAAAAATAAAACTAAACATACACCATGAACCAGATCTAGACTAAAAACCATGAACCGGACATGAAATCGACACCATACCCCGAACCAAATCAGGGTACCCGTTGTCTTGATGCTGCCGTGGGACCCACACCAACCAACCGGGACCATATGGTCTCGGTGGTGGTCGGATGGCCAAACCGAAACCCCCCTTGGATTCGGTGTAGGCTGCGGCCAAAACAAACACCCCTTAAAACAATACTTTTGATTTTATTAAACCCCAATTCATGTTAGATCCATGATTTTAATTAGGTTTTTGTAAAAACATAACATGTTCTTGATTTTAAAAAAGATCAAATCAAAAGAAAAAGGTTTAAAAAGGATTTACCGAATTCGTGGATCAAAAGGATGAAGAACAAATACGATCACCAACTAATATTCCAAGATCCAAGATCAACAAACACCTCCTTGTGTTGTTTTGAGGGTGGCGGCCAAAAGAAGAAGAAGAGAGGAGGGTTTTAGGTTTTTGCTAAAATCTTCTGTAAATATAAAATGAGTAGTGTTGAAATCCTTTAACCCCTTTAGTAAAAATTACAAATGGGCTTGGCCCACTTGCTCCTTGTAGCCGCGGGTAGGGGGGCCCACATGGGTACCCGTACCTTTTTCCATGTCCCGATGTTTAGTTATTCGTTCGTGATTATTTGTGTTCGCGTTTTATGTGTTCTCGTTACGTAATTATCGTGATCTAATATATTTATTTACGCTCGTAATAAATATATATACGTAATTAATAATAGTTCGTGTTTTAATTACGTTCATGATTTCATGATCGCATGTTCGTGACTAATTATTGTCAAATAATTATTACGTACTCATGCGTAGTAAATACTTATCGTGTTCTAACACGTACGTAATACATAAAATCCTAACACGTAATCGTAATCATGCTATATTAGGAAAGTTTTAATCTACTACGTACGATCTTAAGGGTACTGTTCCTGGTAACAGTATGCGGGTTTTACACTAAACTTTAACGTGGAATGATCGGCACCCTTCTCTATCTGACTGCTAGTAGGCCTGATTTGCAATTTGCTATATGCATGTGTGCCCGGTATCAGGCTCGACCTACCGAAAAGCACTTACATGTTGTGAAAAGGATCTTTCGGTATCTTAAAGGAACACTTAATCGTGGTCTGTGGTATCCGAAGGTTTCCTCTATTGCACTAATATCTTATGTAGATGCGGATTATGCTAGGTGTCAAGATACTCGACGTAGCACTTCTAGCAGTGTGCAACTTCTTGGAGATAGACTGATTAGTTGGACATCCAAAAGGTAGAAAAGCGTTGCGATATCAAGTACAGAGGCTGAATACATTGATATGTCCGGTTGTTGTGCTCAAGCTCTTTCGATGAGATCACAATTAACTGACTACGGTCTTGGATTCAACAAAGTCCCGATGTACTGTGACAACAAAAGCGCCATTGCTCTTTGCTTCAACTACGTTCACCACTCCTGGGCGAAGCACATTGACATACGCTATCACTTCATCAAAGAGCAAGTGTAAAATGGAGTAATCGATCTATATTTTGTCAACACTGAGTATCAGCTGGCGGATATATTCACAAAGCCTTAGATCGAGGACGTATCGAGTTTTTGATCGAAAATCTAGGCATGATCTCATTCTCACCAACGACACTTAAGGAGTTGGCAGAAGAATCTGCAGAATAGTGGTGGTAAACTATTATAGAGTATCATTTTATCGTGATCTTGTATATTATAGTATATATATAAATCTTTAAAAGAAAAATAGAAAAATATATAACCTACAAAAACCATAAAAATTATAAAATCAAGAAAATCCAAAAATATTTTTCATTTTAAAATCGGGCATGTCTTTTAGTACGGTAATATTTACGGCGCTATAAATGTCGATTAATATTGACACGGTGCCATAAATAGAGTCCGTATGAAAGTTGTAAATATCTTAAAACATGCCCATATGACTTGTAGTTATTTCTGACTACAACCCGCTTTTCGCATTAAAGTCACTTATTTCTTTTCGAATACGTTGGCTCACAATGGGAATTGATTTTCTCGGGCAAGGTTTACTTAAAAACCTTGTAAGGGATCAAGTTTACTTTATAACTTGGTCAAACATAAATTTGTATACGTGTCAGGGCACTTATTTTGTTTAAATAAGAGAAATCTTATTGCCACCAGAATCGTTTCCATAAAATCACTAAACGGAAAAAGTCTTCATGGATATTTGTCTCTTTAAAACAATGACTACAACTCTTTAATTAGAAAACAGGCCAGTGTTTAAGGGGGAGAAAATGTCAAATCATTTTGGAAATAAATTGGTCTTCAAAAAGGGGTTTTCAGAAAAATGCAAAACGATAATTGTCATCATATGCTATGTGTGCCTTGTGTGGAATTTGATTTGACGTTAGGAATTTAAATTTGAGTGTTAGGTGTATGTGTTCGTGTTTGTTTTCAAGATACGAAGTTACGGGTTAGTGCGTTTACTAATTCACTTGGTTTTCCAAGTGTTAATACACAATATTACTAACTGGGGGACAAAAATTGCAAAGTCTTGCAATCAAGGGGACCAAGATGCAATTTATTGAAACTTGCTTTGACCAAAGTCAAAACATAACCACCCCTCCCTGTTTCTTCCTTATCGACACACACACTTACACATAGCTCCATCCGTCATTGTTAAAGCTTCGATTCTTCCATCTTTGTGTGCTACACCTCAAATCATCTAGGTAACGTATACCGTTCGTTATTACGTGCATATCATCCTTGTCTTTTAATCAAACAAACCCGTATACATGGATCAAATAAATCTAGGGTTTACAGTTGTGCAATGATTGTGTTAATTGAGTGGTGATTTGTTTATCTGCCTTATATGTGCATAGGACTTGAACGGTTTTGCCTAAAACACATCCTATAGACCTTTAATTGAATCAAACGACTTTGCATCGTAATCTATGTCTCAGATTGCGATGGGATATTCCGATCATGCATTGCGATGGTTCATTCTGATGGCTCATTGCGATGAGTCATTGCGATGGGTCATTCTGATGGCTCATTGCGATGAGTTATTGCGATGGCATCCTTGCGATGGCTCATTGCGATCGTACATTGCGATGGCACATTGTGATCCTACCTTGCGATGGATCATTGCGATGGCAACATTGCGATCACATGCATTGCGATGGAAATATTGCGATGGCATTTCGCGATGGCATATTGCGATCGTTTATTCCGATGGCATTGTGATGGTGCATTACGATCGCACATTGCGATGGCATTAAGATGATTTTAGGATTGCGATAGAAATACATTCCGATGGCTTTTAGATTGCGATGAGGGTTAACATTACGATGCATGTTAGGATTGCGATGGACTTTAAGATTGTAATGGCATACAAGTATTGCGATAAGTGGAACTTAGACACACTTGGCTAGATTAAGCGTTCTACATGTGTTAACATAACAAAGTCAGACCTAATGCATTCGACTTAGATAACAATCCAATACTTTAGGCTTTGAGCAAATTAGGGCCATTAAAACGAAACCAAGATATATTGGAAATCATTAATTTGTCTCATAAGAATACTTGAAAGGTTTCTTATTATAAAAATTCATCTTATTCAATAAGTTGACATTTATGTAAACAAAAGAGACAAAATTAATTATTCAATGTCTTGTGTTTTGCATTGAGGCCATGGAAGACAAAGTATCATCATTGTCTAACCCTGAGTTCAAGCCTACTGAAAATTGGGTTAAGGTTATTGATAGGTGTGTAAACACCCATCCTTTTACCACTTAATTCTGGCTAAAACAAGACCAAAACGCGTATTTAATATCATTTGTTTGGAATTATGCGTGGTTTTTGTGTTTATTGTGTTTTCAGAGCCAACCGGATGAATATTGGAGGAAACATGGGATTGCACGGGATTTATCGAAGAAAAAGACTCAAGATGAAGTCTATTGTCCAAGAGATGCAAAAGATTTGAAGTCACTGGGCCTATTTGACGATTTATCGAAGAAAAGGACCAAAGATGGAAGATTTACATAGGTCGAAGAAACTCAAGTCTATTAAACGAAGAAACTAAAAGACTAGTTGAATTTAATCGACGACAAATCCCGAATCAGAATCGAAAACGTCAACTTTTCTGAAAAGACGAGAAGACAAGAAGAACGGGAGAAAGCCCACTCACCAACCAAAGGGGACACCTATAAAAGGAATCCCCCTCACACTTTTCATTCAGTTTTTAGTTTTTCTTTTTTCCTCTTTCCTCTCCCTTTCTGTTCGTAGCATCACCAACACCACTAGGGTGTTTGGTGATTTTGATCTTTGTTTTTCAATCTTGTAATTTCATCCTTGTTTTGTGATTGTTAAAACCTTAATCATTTAATATATCAATCTTTCCATTTCATCTTGTTCATCATCATCTTTTATTTCAAGTTCTTAAGTTCTTATTTGGTTGAGTTTTGATTTTAAAAAGTTGTTGAATTTGTGTTTTTGTGATTGGGATTTGATCCTTGTAGTTGGTAGATGATTTGTGGTTAATTTGGTAAAACCTTTTCGCTTATTCAGCTTGATTTTGGATTAAAATCGCATTTCCCCGTTTTTCTGCTGTTACTGTTCTTGAGTGTTTCCCAGGTTCCGGATGAACCAAAAGTTCCGGATGAACATAAACTTCCGAATGAACACAAAGTTCCGGATGAACCAATAGTTCCGGATGAACTAAAAGTTCCGGGTGAACAAAAAGTTCCGAATCAGTCTTTAAGTTCCGAATCAGTTTTATCTTTAAAAGTTACGAATGAATGCTCTTTCCAAAAGTTCCGAATAAACTTCCGGATCAACATCTTCCGAACAAAGTTCCGGATCAACTTCCAAACGAAAGTTCCGGGTGAACTTCCGAACTAACTTCCGAATCAAGTTCCGAATGAAGGTTCCGAGTTAAGTTCCGAACGAACTTCCGAGTTAACTTCCAAATCAAGGGTTCTGAGTAAAGTTCCAAACGAAGTTTCGGATCAAGGGTTCCGAGTAAACTTCCGGGTGAAAACTTCCGAATCAAGGTCAAACTTCCGAATCAATCTTCTTTTAGTACTTTTAAGTGTTACTGTTCCTTACTGTTCTTAATTTTTACTTTATCTTTTAATTCAAGTTGTTTATTAATTGTTATTAATTTAATTTCTTTTAAATTTAAGTTTACATTTTAGAGCATTTAACATTTAGTAGACTAGAAAACCAACTCCCCTTTTTAGTAACCAAGAACAATCATTCCACTTAGAACCAAGATCAATTCGAGAGGATATCGAGAGAATTTATAGAACCCCAGTGCAAAATCTTTGTATCAAATGGCGCCGTTGCCGGCTCTTCTCGTTAAGATCAACAGTTTTTTGTGAGAACTTGGATTTTGGGATCCGTTCCCCGTGAACGTTACTTTTTCTTAAAAATCTTCAAAAACACTAAAAAATATAAAATTTTCAAAAATCCTAAAAATTAAAAAACATAAAAAACATAAAAAACCAAAAATATTTTTGCTTTGTTTTTCTCTTGTTAGTTCTTTTGCAGGTGTATGCGCACTCGATCAACGTCTTATCAAGAGCCCGAGCCTCTCGATAACTTAGACATGGTCGGTGTACAAAACAACAATAACATACCACCTCAAAACAACAATAATAACAACAACAACCCACCTTTCAACAACATGAATAATCACAACAACAATGAGCCTCAACCGGATAATCGCCCGATGATTGAACTTCTTCAAGCTCATGTAGATGGCAACACTGATCCAATTGTTATACCAGCATTTGCAGCCAACAACTTTGAGCTCAAATCAGGCTTTATCCAGATGGTCTCTGCTCAACCATTCTTGGGGCGTACCATTGATGATCCACATGACCACATCAAGAGATTCTTACAACTCACTAACACTGTCAAGTTCAATGGTGTTCCACAAGAGGTTATCTGTTTACAACTTTTTCCCTTTTCTTTAGAGGGACAAGCCCGACATTGGCTTGCTAAGGAACCGCCACAGAGTATTCTCTCGTGGACGGATTTGGAGACCAAGTTTATCAATTACTTTTTCCCACCCTCTCGTACTACCGCTTTGCGGAATGAAATCATAAATTTTGAACAAAAGTACGATGAGTCGTTTAGTGAATCTTGGGATCGTTTTAAAGATCTTTTAAGAAAATTCCCACAACATGGTTTTACAAAAGTGCACCAAATTAACACTTTTTACAATGGTTTAAGCATGAGTGACCAAGATTCACTAAACAGTGCCTCGGGGGGTAATCTTTTGGCTAAGACTTCCAATGCTGCTTGGGATATCATTGAGAATAAGTCTCGTATGCAAACCAAGAATGTTCGGACCAATGTCGCTAGTGCTAGCACTAGTGACAGCGACAAGAGACTTGACAAAATCACTGTGCTTCTTGAATCGCTTGCTACCCAAACCGCCAGCAACACCAACAGCATCAACGCTAGAAACGCTAAAGACACTCAAGTCAATGCTGTTAGCCAATCATGCGAGATATGCGGGGGTCCTCACTCTTACACCACTTGTACTGCCACCCAAGACTACCCTTCTGAAAATGTGAATGCAGCTTATGGCACCTATCCTCAACCTGCTTATCAAGCTAGACCTCAAGGTGACCGTAATTTGCTTAGCTACCGCTCCAACAACTACCTCTCACCACCCGGTTTTCCTCCTAACAACCCAAACCAACAATAAAACCTCAATCGCCCTCCTCAACAACAAAAACAACCTCGTACACCATACATCCCACCTCACAAGCAGCAACAACCACCTCAACGAAACAACCAAGTATACCAGCAACCTGCTTATCAACCACCCGCATACAATGCTCCTCCCAACCAACCCACCGCTCTTCACCAAGAAGTGGAAACTTATATGAGGACTAACGATGTGATAGTGGGAAATCTTCAGCGAGAAGTGCTCAACTTGAAAGCAGACTTGGTCAAACAAGGGAACGATTTGAGAGCCGAAATGAGAAACACGTTGGATAGTCAAACGAATGACTAGAAGAACATGATGGCTAGTTTCTTCCAAGGTAATCAACCCTCTTCTTCGGGTACTCTTCCGAGTAACACCGTTGCGAATCCAAGACGGGAGATGAAAGCAATCATCACTCGCAGTGGCAAAGGTACCAAGGAACCCGAGCTTCCTATACCTCCACCGGTGGTTGTGACTAAGGAGAACGAGTTACCTGCTCCTATTCCTCATCCTTCTACTTCCCCAATTTCTCCACCTCCTTCACCTTCTACCCCCATTTCCCCACCACCCGTGGTTGTGAGTGATACTATTCCCCTAAAGCCTTCTTCTTCATCCAATATACCTTATCCTTCAAGGTTGACGAAAGAGAAGCAAAAGAGCAAGGATGAAATTCAAGTTTCAAACTTTCTCAAAATGTTTAAACAATTGAATTTTAACATCTCCTTTGCCGAGGCTCTCGCTCACATGCCCAAATACGATAAGATGTTTAAAGATCTTCTAAACGACAAGGAGAAGCTTCTTGATATTTCTAACACCCAACTTAATGAGAATTGCTCTGCAGTGCTCTTAAGGAAATTGCCAACCAAGCTTGGTGATCCGGGTCATTTCTTAATCCCTTGTAACTTCCCGGGAGTAGAGAATTGCATGGCCCTAGCCGATCTAGGTGCCAGTATCAACTTAATGCCCTTAAGCGTTTGGAAGCAATTATCTCTCCCTGAGCTAGTCCCCACCAAAATGACTTTGGAATTAGCTAACCGTACGGTTGATTATCTAGTGGGGATAGCGGAAGACGTCTTTGTAGGAGTCGACAAATTCACTTTTCCTGCTGATTTCGTCGTTGTGGACTACGACATGGACCCTCGTGTGCCATTGATCGTTGGTCGTCCATTCCTGAGGACCGCTCGCACTCTAATCGATGTTGAAGCCGGTGAGCTTATCATGAGAGTGGGTGACGATAAGATCGTCTTCAACATGGAAAGCTTTCTAAACAGCCTTATTCATACGAGAGTGTTAATTGTATTGACGTTCTTGATGAGGCTTGTGAAGAACACTTCAAAGATGCTTCTAAAAGTATTCCTACCTCTCTTCCCAATGTTGAGACCGTTTCCTCTATTGACTCATCACTATCTCTATTTGGAGAAAGTGATTTCCTTTGGAAAGATTTCGAAAACACCATGAGAGATGTGAACTTAGACCATGACGATTCTACCACCAATTGGGATGAAGATCTCCGCCTCATTGAAAACCTTCTCAAAGAAGACAATCTTTCTCCTCTATCTCCGACAGTTACTGCTATTGATCCTCCTTCTCCTAAAGAGGTGACTAATGATGATCCATCGTTAGTTTCACCATCTATTGAGGATCCTCACACTCTTGAGCTTAAGGACCTACCTCCTCATCTTGAGTACGTTTTCCTTGAAGACAACGAGAAGTCGCCCGTCATCATCGCGAAGGACCGGAAGGAAGAAGAAAAAACCCGCCTTGTCGCCGTGTTGAAGAAGCATAAAAGAGCTATCGCTTGGAAAATCTTTGACATTCGTGGACTTGATCCTCACTTCTGCACACACAAAATTCTCATGGAGGACGACTTTAAGCCTACAATTCAAAGCCAACGAAGGGTGAATCCAAAAATCCATGAAGTCATCAAAACAGAGGTTATCAAACTTCTTGATGCGGGTATGATTTACCCTATTTCGGATTCACCATGGGTTAGTCCAATCCATTGTGTGCCTAAGAAAGGCGGCATCACCGTCGTGCCCAATGCAAACAACGAGTTGATTCCTACCCGTCTCGTCACTGGGTGGAGAGTTTGTATAGACTACCGCAAACTCAATGATGCCACGAGAAAGGATCATTTCCCTATACCTTTTATGGACCAAATGCTTGAACGTTTAGCGGGTAATGAATATTACTGCTTTCTTGATGGTTTCTCGGGTTACTTCCAAATACCCATCGATCCCCAAGATCAAGAGAAGACAACATTCACTTGTCCCTATGGCACATTTGCTTACAAAAGAATGCCTTTTGGCTTATGCAATGCCCCCGGGACTTTCCAAAGGTACATGTTAGCTATCTTCCATGACATGGTTGAACAAACCATGGAAGTCTTCATGGATGATTTCTCGGTCTTTGGGGATTCCTTCTCCTCTTGCCTTGCCAATTTGGAACGAATGCTGAAGCGGTGCGAAGACACTCGCCTTGTTCTGAATTGGGAAAAATGCCATTTCATGGTAAAAGAGGGCATCGTGCTAGGACACAAGATTTACAAAGCCGGTCTTGAAGTAGACCGTGCTAAAGTCGATGTCATAGCCAAATTACCTCCACCTTCAACCGTGAAGGGTGTGAGAAGCTTTCTGGGTCATGCGGGTTTCTATCGTCGATTCATTCAGGATTTCTATAAAATCGCTCGCCCGATGACCCACCTCTTGTAAAAAGATACCCCTTTTATCTTTTCCAAAGAGTGCCTTGAAGCCTTCAACTTGCTTAAGGATAAGCTTACTAAGGCACCCGTCTTAGTTACCCCTAATTGGGAGCTGCCTTTCGAGTTGATGTGTGATGCTAGCGACTTTGCTATTGGTGCGGTTTTGGGCCAAAGAGTGAATAAACACTTCCAACCAATCCACTATGCTAGCAAGACAATGACGGGAGCACAATTGCATTATACGACAACCGAAAAAGAGCTTTTAGCTGTTGTCTATGCTTTTGAAAAATTCCGCCCCTATCTTGTCCTTTCCACCACAATCGTATACACGGACCATTCCGCGTTGAAGTACTTGATGACAAAGCATGATTCTAAGCCAAGACTTCTTCGCTGGGTTTTACTCCTTCAAGAATTCAACATTGAAATTCGTGACAAGAAGGGAGCCGAAAACCTGGCCGCGGATCATCTGAGCAGACTTGAGGATCCATATCAAGGGGATCATCAGAACAAAGAGATCAATGGTTCTTTCCCCCTTGAGACCTTAATGTCTATGAATCTCAATCTTGATGGCACCCCGTGGTTTGCCGATATTGCAAACTACTTAGCGGGTGGTGTTCTCATCCAAGGGTTAACATCCCAACAAAAAAAGAAATTCTTGAACGATGTTAAGACTTACTTTTGGGATGACCCTTTTCTATTCAAACAATGCGCTGACTTGATTATTCGCCGATGTGTTGACGGACCAGCCGCTTTGGACATTCTCCAGGCTTGCCACAAAGGACCCACCGGTGGTCACTTTGGTCCCAACTACACCACCAAAAAAGTGTTTGATTCGGGATTCTATTGGCCCACCATCTACCGTGATGCTCACGAGATGGTTAAACATTGTGATTCTTGCCAAAAACAAGGCAAGATCACACATAAAGATGAGATGCCTCAAAATTTCATACAAGAATGTGAAATCTTTGATGTATGGGGCATCGAATTTATGGGGCCATTCCCTTCTTCTAAAGGCAACAAATACATCCTTGTCGCTGTTGACTACGTTTCCAAATGGGTTGAAGCCAAGGCGTTACCCACTAACGACGCGAGGGTGGTTTGTAAATTCTTGAAACAACTGTTTGCTCGATTCGGTGTTCCTCGTGCTATTATCAGTGACCGCGGGACTCATTTTTGCAACGATCAATTTGCAAGAGTCATGGCAAAATATGGTGTCAATCACCGTCTTTCCACCGCTTATCATCCTCAAACCAACGGACAAGCCGAAATATCCAACCGTGGATTGAAGAGAATTTTGGAGCGTACTGTGGGAGAGCATCGCGCCGCGTGGGCCGATAAGTTAGATGATGCTCTGTGGGCTTTCCGTACTGCTTATAAGACCCCGATCGGTTGTACGCCTTATCGTCTTATGTATGAGAAAGCTTGCCACCTCCGTATCGAGCTGGAGCATAAGGCATACTGGGCCTTGAAGTGGGCTAACTTCGACATCAACAAAGCCGGCGATTTTCGCAAGATTCAACTCAACGAGCTACAAGAATTGAGGAATCAAGCTTACGAGAACTCATTGATCTACAAGGAGAAGACCAAGATCGTCCACGATGCTAAAATCAAGAACCGAGAGTTCCACATTGGTGATCAAGTCTTACTCTTTAACTCTCGGTTGAAGATCTTCTCAGGCAAGTTAAAGAGCCGCTGGTCTGGTCCATTCACCATCGCCAATGTTTTTCCCTATGGCACCCCATTGAGCTTTCTCAGCCAAATGGGCCCAACTTCAAGGTTAATGGCCAGCGTTTGAAATTGTACTTTGGTGAGGACATCTCTCAAGAGATGATTCCATCCCTCACCATGTTCCCCATGAACTAATTTTGGGTCGAGTCAGGCTCGTGACTCGGTTATCAAAAACAAGCACTCCTCGGGAGGCAGCCCGAGTATCTATCCTTTTCCGTTTAACCTCCTAAGTGTAGGGGGACCTATATAGGTTGCTTTCTTTGTGTGGTGATGTGATTACAGGGATAAGTGCACTCTTGGAATCTCTGAAGAACCCTTCTCCCGTGTTATCCGAAATCCGGTTCTATCTCTCAACTATCGTGATTCAATTTTCTTCATACTCACATTTGAAATTGATCACTTTAGTCGTCTCTTCCTTAACTTGATTTAACCAACGTGCACAATGTCATAAGTGTAGGGGAGATTTTTCCCACATGCTTAAACATTGAGGACAATGTTTATCTTAAGTGTAGGGGGGACTTCTATCGAAGTTTTAAGTGGACTTTTCCATGAAAATGCCTTCATTTAACCGAAAAATCATATTTTTCAATATTTTTCAAATTTTTTTTTAACTTTGGCCATTTAGTCGTAATTTTTAAATTTTTATCTTTGTTTTCATATGTATATATCCCGCAATAAAGTCAAAAATATTAATAAAGTGGTGTAGCTAGTTTAGAAGTCTTTGACATATTAGGCCCGTTGCGTTTATTTTGACTCAACCCGAATAGACTTATCCAAGTTTGTTCTAGCTAGTACCCTTAACCATGTAGACCTTAATTGGTTTATTAGGCTAAGTATCCACGAGTCTCATTACTTGAGATTTTAAATTGTGGAGGACGAGAAATGATAGAGTCAATTATAAGTCGGTATTCTTGCACAAGCTCACTTGGTGTAATTATTTGCCTATTCTCCCATCACTTGCTAATAATTTAACTGCAATAAGTAAGGTCGTATGATTTGAAAAGTTACTTAGCTTCTAGCCCAAGATCGTTTAAAAGTTGCTCGGTAATGATAAGAGTTCATAGCCAAGGCATAACTTATGAAGCGGGGCGCGAAGATTGGCGAGTCCGAAAAGGCCCTAACAAGGCATGAGGATTCCATTTTATTGCTAAAGATCCAAGGTGATGTGAAAAGCATTATTCCCAAATTCAATATGAAGGATCAAGACTCACGACGAAAAGCAATCAACTCCCATAAAGATGATGGAGAAGTCTATCCGAAAAGACCCTAACAAGGTATGAGGATAAATAGATCCAAGTCCGAAAAGGAGGCGGATCGTTGTATCTCAAAATCCTAAATAGAGATTGAAGAAATAATCATGAAGTCGTGGTCAACAAAGTTGGAGAACCCCTCAAAAGTATCCAAGTGAAGAAACTCTATTAACGAAGAGAAGACCATTATCTCAAGCACGTCTCTCAAGATATGAAGTATGAAGTACATGCCAAATATCGGCCCGAGAAAGGTCTCAAATCGTGAACCGAGTTATGCCAAGATATGAACTTTTTGATATCCCGAGAAGCAGTTTTAAGAGATTTTGTCCTTTAGCTAACTATTGATCAAATCGTCCTACTTTGCTTTCAGCCTTAACAAACTATCGAAATAAGTCCAAAAATGCATCTTCATGATCATTCTAAGACAAAAATAAAATATAAGAGATACACCTAGGAATAAGGGAGTTTAAGCATATAATTAAGCCATGTGTGTAAGTGTTTGATTTACTGACTTATAATAACAATGATCTCGTTTTTTAAGCTTAGTTTAGGGAACGTGAAACTTGAGGGTGATAAATCTTCGCAGCACCAAAGCCCTAATGTAAGTCATTGATCTCTTTGCAAGTTATTTCCATGTAGCTATTTTCAAGTGAAAATGGTTTTCTATCCTTTTGTTTCCTTTTAAGTTTTAATTTCTTTTAGTACCTTAATTTTTGTTTTTGCTTTAGTAGTGTTTTAACAAGGCCAAGGTTGATTGATTATGAGAAAAGTGTAAAATTGCTTTATCACTAAGCATTGCATGAGGGCATGGCAATGGTTAAGTGTAGGGGATTTGATAGGTGTGTAAACACCCATCCTTTTACCACTTAATTCTGGCTAAAACAAGACCAAAACGCGTATTTAATATCATTTGTTTGGAATTATGCGTGGTTTTTGTGTTTATTGTGTTTTCAGAGCCAACCGGATGAATATTGGAGAAAACATGGGATTGAACGGGATTTATCGAAGAAAAAGACTCAAGATGAAGTCTATTGTCCAAGAGATGCAAAAGATTTGAAGTCACTGGGCCTATTTGACGATTTATCGAAGAAAAGGACCAAAGATGGAAGATTTACATAAGTCGAAGAAACTCAAGTCTATTAAACGAAGAAATTAAAGACGAGTTGAATTTAATCGACGACAAATCCCGAATCAGAATCGAAAACGTCAACTTTTCTGAAAAGACGAGAAGACAAGAAGAACGGGAGAAAGCCCACTCACCAACCAAAGGGGACACCTATAAAAGGAATCCCCCTCACACTTTTCATTCAGTTTTTAGTTTTTCTTTTCTCCTCTTTCCTCTCCCTTTCTGTTCGTAGCATCACCAACACCACTAGGGTGTTTGGTGATTTTGATCTTTGTTTTTCAATCTTGTAATTTCATCCTTGTTTTGTGATTGTTAAAACGTTAATCATTTAATATATCAATCTTTCCATTTCATCTTGTTCATCATCATCTTTTATTTCAAGTTCTTAAGTTCTTATTTGGTTGAGTTTTGATTTTAAAAAGTTGTTGAATTTGTGTTTTTGTGATTGGGATTTGATCCTTGTAGTTGTTAGATGATTTGTGGTTAATTTGGTAAAACCTTTTCGCTTATTTAGCTTGATTTTGGATTAAAATCGCATTTCCCCGTTTTTCTGCTGTTACTGTTCTTGAGTGTTTCCCAGGTTCCGGATGAACCAGAAGTTCCGGATGAACATAAACTTCCGAATGAACACAAAGTTCCGGATGAACCAATAGTTCCGGATGAACTAAAAGTTCCGGGTGAACAAAAAGTTCCGAATCAGTCTTTAAGTTCCGAATCAGTTTTATCTTTAAAAGTTCTGAATGAATGCTCTTTCCAAAAGTTCCGAATAAACTTCCGGATCAACATCTTCCGAACAAAGTTCCGGATCAACTTCCGAACGAAAGTTCCGGGTGAACTTCCGAACTAACTTCCGAATCAAGTTCCGAATGAAGGTTCCGAGTTAAGTTCCGAACGAACTTCCGAGTTAACTTCCGAATCAAGGGTTCCGAGTAAAGTTCCGAACGAAGTTCCGGATCAAGGGTTCCGTGTAAACTTCCGGGTGAAAACTTCCGAATCAAGGTCAAACTTCCGAATCAATCTTCTTTTAGTACTTTTAAGTGTTACTATTCCTTACTGTTCTTAATTTTTACTTTATCTTTTAATTCAAGTTGTTTATTAATTGTTATTAATTTAATTGCTTTTAAATTTAAGTTTACATTTTAGAGCATTTAACATTTAGTAGACTAGAAAACCAACTCCCCTTTTTAGTAACCAAGAACAATCATTCCACTTAGAACCAAGATCAATTCGATAGGATATCGAGAGAATTTAGAGAACCCATACAAAATGCTTGTATCAGTTATCCCAAAACGCACCAAGGTTGTGGTTGAAGTTAAACCAAGGCCTACTGAGGTTGTGGCTGAAACTAAACCAAGGCCAACTAAGGTTGTGGTAATGACAACCAGGAAACCAAAATCCTCAAGGAACTAAAGCTAGGTCGTTATCTCATTAGAATAAATTATTTGTGGTACATTGTCATAATTTTAGGTGTGAGTCTGAATGTATGATTGTATTCCATATGAACTATGTCTTTATCATGTTAATCTATAATATGTGGTGACATTTGTTGTGTTACATTTTTCTTGCTACAGAGTTTACATGGATTATGTGTTATGTATGTCAATATATATCAAGTGTATCTATGTTATCTAAGCAGGAAAATGTCGATCAATGAAGAAAAACAAAAACAACTTGATCTTGCCCTTGTTCCACTTAGTGCCAGAATGCCACATGCACCAAACAATTTTCGTCTGAAATACGACTTTGATCCCACTCTGGCGGCATTCAAAGTCGCAATAGATATCCTGGATAGTTCACCGATAAAGGACGCATTACGAGCCACATCATCAGTTCCTGAAGACTAGATGCACGAGTTTTGGATAACAGCCACAATTTCACAGGGAAAATAATTGTCAAAGAGGATTATCACCTTCAAGCTCAACAAGACGAACATGACACTTTACTTGAGTCAATTTAGGCAATTTTTCAAGCTCCCTAAGTTAGCAAAAGGAGAACACTTTGTGCCAAACCCAACTACTGATGAACTGCTTGGCGTAATTCGAGCTCTGAACTATAAGGGTGAAATTGTTCAGTTATCTCAGTTTAACACGTCACACATTGGGCAACCATGAAAAGCAATTGTAAATATCATAGTAAAGTGTATCACTTCAAGGTTCGTGGATCAGACACAATGAGACCCCCTCAGGCTAATATCTTTTGGGGACTTTACACGGGAAATCAAGTGGACTATGCACTACAACTTTAGGAGGAATTTTGCCATCAATTCGTAAGCACCAAGAAGAAATCGTTGCATCTTCCATTTCCAAGGTTCACAAAACTCATAATTAATTTCTTCATGAAAAGTGACCCATCTATTGATCCTCGTGGAAATTTATTCTATCATACTCAAGATAGAGACAATGTGTTGGACAATATGACTGCTGATAATCAATTCACAAAGTACTCACTATGACCATCTCTTGTGCCAGAAATCATGATCAATGAAGGGATCAAGGAGAGTAACCCTTACCAAGAGATGCTCCAGGATATTGAAGCACAAATTAAAAGAGAAAATGCAGATCCCTCTGAGAAACAAACAGGTAAACGGAAGAAAAGGACTGCCAAGCGCCAAACGAATTCTTCTTCCAAAGATAAAGGCACAGGGAAAGAGCACCTATATGATGAAGATGAAGAAAAAGAATATGAGTTGATCCACACTGCGGATGAAGAGGAAGAAGTACCCCTACATAGGACAAAGAGACCAAAGGTAAAGAAGCACTTGTTGTTACAGCTGAACAAGTTCAAGAAACCATTTCTTAAGCCAAACAGCTGCGTCTCACCCTTTATCGGAGCAGAGAGGAGGCTTTCGTGAAATCTAAGGGTTCAGGCTCAACACCGGTTGATGATTTAGATGAATTTGGCAACCCTGATGATGATATTTTATTTTATGAAGATCCTAATGATGAAGATGTTGGTAACTTCAACTTTGAATGTCGTGAGCATAGTGAAGAGGGTGGTGGCAGTGACAACACATAAATAAACACATTGTATCATGATGTCAATATCACCACATCTTTACCGACACCAACTTGCACTGTGATTTCAAAAGATGCTCATGCAATTCTCATTCTAGGAACTCAACTCTAAAGTAAGTCTACTTCTGGTTCTGATGATGTTATGAAATATCTTAATTTTGAAGGGGAGGGCGTCGAAGTCATAAATACTGATCCCTCGACAAATGAGAATATGTTGGCGTTCCTATAACTTCAGTTACAACAACTACCATTCCACCATTTACCCCGTCGGTCATCACCAATGTCATCACACCAATTCCCACACCTGAACTTGTTGAACAACCTGTACCAACTACCGCCCCAATGACTGAACCTACACTGCCACCAATCATCTCACAACAAGTACCAACCACCGCCCAAGTAACTATAACAACACCGTCACAAATCCTTGAACAACTTCTATCATCCACAACCTCTCTAACACTCGTGGTTACACCTCCTCAATCAGCAACAGTACAACAAGTATCATCCACCTCCAATCCATTTCTCACGGTCAATGATCCAATTAATCAGACCCTTAAAAACAATTGGATGATCAGGAAAACAAATTGAATTGCTGAATGAAAGGATACCTGATCAAGCCCTCAGAGAACAGCAAAATGACGAGTCTAAACTCAAGAAGATATCTGAAACCGTCTTAAAACTTAAAATTCAGCATAAAAAGCTTCTTATATAAAATGATGCACGTGACAAAGAAAATGCTGCTTTTATCAATTCCATTGATGATCACATGACCAACATCATACAAAGTGAAGTGAAGTCATATGTCGATCAAGAGCTCCCAACTCTATTCACCACAGGTTTATCTGATCTTCAATTAATGAAATTGTTAGAAACTCGATTAATCAATATGGGCTCTGAGACAACAAAGACTAAACGCAAACTTCTGCATTATCTCAAAAATACCATCATTGAAGATACACCTGTAGATGATGAAGAGTTTGAGAATGAAGATGAAGACGAAGACGATGTCGAGAACAAAGAAAATGAGGGTAATGGAAATGAGGATAAAAATGGAGATGATGGTAAAAATGATGATGATGAGGATGATGGGGATGAGGATGATGATGATGATAATAGTGATGGGAATGGTATGGGAAAGAGTGATAAGGGTGAGAATACGGGTAAACTGGAGAAGAGTCAAAACAGGGTGAAGAGGATAAGGAATCTGAGAAGGGTGTTGAAGAAGAAGAAGAAGAAAGTCGTACTGGAACCAAAGAAAAGGATGTGGATGCAGCACCAACGGAGAGTGAACAAGAAGACGATGAAAGAGATGATGAAACCACTGCTACCAACAAGGAGGATTCACCATGCATATCACTAACAAGTGATGATGGAAATAGAGAAAATCGTCAAAAGCACCTCCATGGTACATTCATCTCCAGAGAATCTCAAACTCAAGACACAGGCATGTCTACTGCACTAGTTACTACTACTGTTTCTCCTACACCACCTGTAGAACCCGTGCATGAAGACGAAGCTCAAGTTTCCATGCATGAAGACGAACCCCAAGTGTTTATCCATGAAGACGAACCCACGGTGTCTATGCATGAAGATGATTCTACTATACCCAACTCTCCACCTCCTACAACGGATCATCATGATTCTTTGTGACAATCCGTCAATTTTGGGTCGTTATTTAATCTCGACTATTAAGTATTATATGTTTACTTTCATGAGAATTTTAAACTATCGGCTAACCGAGAAGATTATAGCTTGAAACTTAACGTAAGAATGTCGTTTAGATGAAAACCGACAAGAAATACATTATGTATCGATATTATATTCTCAAATTATCATATGAATGATTTTATTGTATTTATTTTTATTTCTCGTGTTTTACGTTTCAACGAATGACGAGAACTACTAATGATCGCGATATCGACGAATGCCCAAAAATTTACGTTCTATTATCGGTTGTCTCGATATTTAATATTTTCGACGTTTTTTATTTAATTACGTTTTAAGTCGTGTCGAAGTTATATTATTATATTGTTGAGTGCGTTCTAATTTTTGAGAAGTATTTTTACGAAACCCGAGTCTCATAAATATTTTCAAATTTTACAATATACATTTTCTACCCTTTATTCTATTAAATTGCATTTTAGACCAAAACTATCACAAATTGGCAAAACTAGCCCTCCATCCCCACTATAAAAGGATTTTCCACTCATAAAAATACATAGAATGCATCACCTCAAAAATTTTCATCTCTCTCTTTCTTTTTCTCTTATTGTCGTCCACTCTAGCCACCAAAAACACCCTTGTAATTTTTTATTCAACTTGAATCTCTTAAATCTAAAACAAGACCCATCCTAGAAATCAAAAGATGAACACATCCATACCAAATTTTCCTACATGCATGAAGTTTTGAAATTTTGATAAAAACAAGAAATTGTTGAATGTATTTTTATTATATGCATGTAATGATCTAGTAAAGATCATGTTATTTTCATCTAAAAAGTTTGATTTTTAATCTTTGATTTTCGTTTTGATCAACATGCAAGTGTTAGGATCAATTCTAATCAATCAAACAAGCTTGGAAAAGATTTTATCTTGGTATTTTTGACCATAAGAGCCACGAAAATTTGGGGCTTTATGGTGTTCTTGATCATTTGATCTCCTAAAATAATTGTAAGGTTCCATTTATATGTTATTATTATTATAACAATTTTTATTTGAGTGCATGCAAGTAATTATTAATTTTTGGTAACATGCATGTATCATGCAAGTGAATTTAGGTGTTAGGTGTTGTTAGTAATGATTAATATTATTAATTGAAGGTTAGATGATGTTAAAAATGGGTCAAAATGAGTGTTGGTGTGATTTTTAAATGGGTATTTTACAACAGTGGGTTAAAGGCAAATTTTCGTGGGTCAAAGTTTTATAAAAGCTTGATATTATAGGCTAGTGTTGTAGAGATTTTCCTAAGCTTCGATTTGATATAAAGTAGAGCTTCTAGCTCCAAACGAGCGAGAAGTTATGATGATTTGATTTTCGTGTAGCAGGAAACGAGTGTTGACACAATCCGAAAATTGTTGTCAACATTTGGATCGAATCTCGGGGACTATAGAATGAGTTTTAAAAATAGTCAATGGCTGTTGTAAGTTTCTAAACCTCAGGTCATGAGTCTATTTTCAAACTCAAGTGTCGGTTTTGTAAACGGAATTGTTTAGATATGTCAAAATGGTTTTACAAGTCAAAGGCGTAAAACTGTCCGGTTTTTATAACATGAAGGTGTGTCGGGCAGAAGGTCTTAGAAGTAATATTTTTAATGAAATTTAAACTGGGTCTTATTCATATTATATGTGAGTTTGTGACCAAGTTTCGTCGAAAATGGAATAGTTTAAGTAGGGTAAATAAATTTGTACTATCGGTAAGTACCGGCAGATTTTTATCGAGGGTATAATTTAATAAAGTTAACATGTAAAAGGGTATAGAATAACACTTGTATCGTTATATTTTTTATTTCGGGATTGTCATGGTTTTGTAATTTTGATTTTTATATTATTTAATTATGATTTATACTTAATTCGATTATTAACGAACACGCCTTATTTGGTAGGTTGCGATTTTCGTGTTTAAACGGACATCACTAATCGTCGGCGATCGTCTCATTACCACTATTGACTAAGGTGAGTCTATAGCCTCACTTTTAACATGTTTACTTGTTTTATAAAACCCGCGAGGGGGATAACATGCTTGTTTTATTAAAAATAAAGAGTACAACTATAAGTTGCGGTAAACCAATTGAATGGTGCAACTAAAAGTTGTGGAAAATCTATTTTACTTGAAAAGTAATTATTAAAAAATAAAAGGGTACAACAAGAGTTGCTGTAAACCCATGAATGGGAGCAACCAGAAGTTGTGGTAAACCCATAATTGTTTTAAAATAGAACACAGGGAACCTGAATGTATTCTTAGATGATAGTTATTACATAAGTTTGCTTTAGCCTTAAAAGACCCATGAATCGTTAATTGTTAATCGAAAGAACGCTAATACTATGGATAGATCTATCGGGGTGACGCCCAGTCCGGTCGCGACTAGCTATCACGTGGTGTAGTGAAACACTAGTAATGAAACATCGGATGCATATGTAATAGAGAAATATACGCACTTGGCTAGGTGTGTTGGGCTGAAATAATATATGTTAATGTTCAATGTCACGAGGCTTATGTAATGACACCGATAATTATGTCCGTACAACATAATTGTCTTTCGATGAATTATTAACCTTGGAAGGCTATTCTGAATACTTGTGTTCTCTTTATTTAAATTAAACTCTATAGATTCACTCGGCAAATTTTGCTGACTTTTTAGCATGTTTTATCTCAGGTCCATTGGGAATACACTCGAGTAAGGCGGTTTCGTGAAGCTTGCTTATTTAAAATGTTTTGGCCCGCTTTTATAAATAATATCCATTCAAATAAATTTATCACTTATTGTGTTTGTAAACATTAAATTGTCTGGGAACGTGTGAAAAGTTTTATTGTTAAATGAAAATGAATGGATGTTTTTATTAAAACGACTCGTTTTGAGCCGTTTTCTATGATTATGAGATTGAACCATGATAGTAACACCCAAGGACCCTTCCGCTGCTGTGACCGAAATTGGGGGTGTTACAGATTGGTATTAGAGCTCGAGTTATAGAGAACAAAATGATTTTCCAAAAATTAAATTTTGAAATCTTTTAACTATAACTGATGCAAGCGAAACCTCCGAGTGGCCAATGGACGAGAATAAGAGTATTTATACATACAAGATTATATATATGTTGTAATATTTATCGCTTATTTGTACTTACGAATTACAAGGTATATTTTCATCTATTTAATTATAGATGATAATTTTATATTTATACGAGATATTTTATACGACGTCGATTGTCACGAAACCACTCTAGTCATTCTAACGATAACGTTGAAATGAATCCTGTTATTCTCGAGACTAACTAAGTTGTGGATATACACGATCCCAACAAAATGGTTAATATTCTTGATGATATTCTCCTGATTACAAGGATTTTGATTTCCTTGGTTCTTATTATTGATTCCTCAATCCGTTCATTTCGTTTAGCAAATTAAATCTACATTTTTATTAATCTTCGACATTACACTGTTTTGATAGAAACACGTTTGTCTGAGATAGTACCATTGATTGTTAGGAACTGAGAATGATTGTTATGGTGTTCACATGCCAACCAGGATTCCATATCATATCACTGACCATTTTCTGTTAAATCAGTTTCTCATTTGTTTCGATCTTGATCTTTTTCGTTGAGTTGGCGATTTTTAAAAAAAGTGATTTATAACCGTTGAAATAAATTGGCCATTTATTTGAACAGGGAAATTATAAACTGTTGAACTACAAATTTCTGAATCTTATTCGGATGGACTTGATCAATCCATGGAAATAATGATTCATAAACGTGTGAGCTTAAGCATATAGCATCTGCGTGATTAAACTCTTATTAACTCATAATTTGTTTGCTCGATTTACTCTTTGATTTTGTTCCTCTAATTCTTTGATCGTGAAATGGTTGTATTGAGACTTTTCCAAAACCGCCAATCGAGGAGGATATCAAGCGTCTCTGAAAAACACTGAAGAAATCTTCTTCTAGTGGGACCGAGGAGCCTTCTTAGTCACGTGAACTACCTAGTAACTTTAGTGGACTAGTTTATCAATTGTAGTATCTTTCAAATCACTAACTAAAGTGTGACATCAGTTAGTAGGACTAGTCTTTTAAGTTGTATGGCATTAGACGATGATTATCTATAATGTTTGACAATACAGCTTGCACTAGTTTATGATCAATGAAGTAACTATCTTTTGATTCCAAATTCTATATCGTTCTATTATTATCTTTCCTTTCTTTCTCTTTTAAACTCATGTGGTATAACGCAACCATTGGATGAATACTCATTATGATTTGATTTGCGTTGCACATGAATCATGCAGTTAATGAAAGCTATGACTGGAGCACGAATGCGCCAAGTTATTAGTGAATAAATTGATGTATCTTTAACTGAATTCATGGCCAACATGAATGGCAAAGCTGGGACTAGTGAAACTAGAACCAGTGGAGCTGAAGCTGGAGCCAATAATGTTCGTGGTACTGATGGAACCAATGTGTCCGAAATTAGAGGCTATAACTACACTTCATTCATCAAGTGCAAACCGTAGACTCTTAAGGGGACTAAAGGATGGAGGATTGTGTCAGTTGTTGAAAATCTGACGTCAGTCTTTCGAATCAGTGACCCTAATCAAGAGGATAAGGTGCAGTTTGAAATCGCTACTCTCCAAGGTCGTGCATTAAATTGGTGGAATGGCATACTTGCTTCCATAGGTATCGTTACTTATAGGACACCATGGACTAAGGTGCGGAAGCGGTTGACTGAGGAGTTTGTCCTCGAAGTATTTCCAATGTATGGAGAAAGTGTTGCACAACCTGAAACTGAAGGGAACTAACATTGGTAGATATATCAAGCGTTTCCACGAGTTGACTCCTTTATGTCCAAGAATCGAAGATCTATTTGATCAACTTCAAAATTCTCGTGTTTTCTCCAAGATTGATCTTTGTTTTGATTAACATCAACTTTGCATACGCAAGGAAGATATACCTATTACGGCGTTTAGAACTCGTGATGATCATTATGAGTTTAGGGTTATGCCTTCTGGTTTGACCAATACACCTGTTGTATTCATTGACTTAATGAATTGTATGTGTAAGCCGTTTCTGGATAAATTTGTTATTGTTTTCATTGATGATGTTCTAATCTGCTCGAAGAGTAAGAAGGAACATGTTGAACACTTAGGGATTATCTTGAACTTGTTAAAGAACGAAAAGTTGTACGCGAAATTCCCAAAGTATGATCTTTGTCTTAGTTCCGTACGATTTTCTGACATGTGACTGATAAAAGTGGGGTACATGTTAATCCTGCGAAAATCGAAGCCATCAAAAATTTGAGTGCACCAACTACCCAAATTGAAGTACGACAATTTTTAGGTTTGGCTGGTTAATACCGAAGGTTTATTGAAGGAGTCTCTTTGATATCAAAACCATTAACCAAGCTAACTAAAAAGAATGAACCGTATGTGTGGGGTGATGACGAAGAGGAAGCTTTTCGAATCCTGAAAAGGAAACTCTGCAACACGTCGATCTTATCGTTACTTGAAAGAAGTAAAGATGTTGTTGTTGATCGTGATACATCTCCTATTTGACTTGGAGCTGTTTTTATTTGTGCACGTTTGTAGGAAACTTAGAAATAATGAGGAAACTACTCAACCCATGACTTGTAAATGGGTGCGGTGATCTTGATTCCTTGTCTATTAAGAGATTAATTGTATGGCACTAATGTACGGTATCCACCGATAGTAAGAGCCTACAATGTATTATGGATTAAAAAGAGATAAATAATCCTTTAATTGATTACGATTGTGTTATTCTTTATCATTTGGAAGGTAGGAGCAAACTACAATGGATTCATTGTTAAGCTCTTGAAAACTCAGTATGAATATGATTCAATTTTCGTCAATGTTGACTGATTGACTCTGCTCATTCTATTCCGATAAATAAATCGATCACGCTAACTAAGAATCGTTTGTTAACTGCTCGTAGTAGCCATGAAAATTTTGATAATAAAACCTTTGGAATTCGAGGTAGGTGGAAAAGTTATGCCAAGGCTATCACCATGTAAAAGGGTATTATATCTTTCGGAAAACGTGCGAAGTTAAGTCCTCGTTATGTTTGGACCATTCGAGATGATATCAAGAGTAGGTCCGGTGGCATAAAAACTTAAATGACCTCGATAATTATAGGAAATTCACGATACTTTTCATGTGTCGAACATAAAGAAATTTCTTTCCGACGAAGATCTTATTATCCCTCTTGATAAGGTATGAATCGACAGTAAGTTGAATTTCATCAACGAACCTATTGATATTATCGGTAAGGAATTTAGGCAACCGAAGCAAAGTCGTATTCCTATTGTCAAATCTGATGGAACTCAAGACCCAAAAATACGTTTAACCCTTTGATTTCAACGAGCGATCAAGGAAGAACGCAAGTTGATCTTCCGGACGAAGATCCCAATTTGGTGGGGATAATGTGACAATCCGTCAATTTCGGATCGTTATTTTAATCTCGACTATTAAGTATTATATGTTTACTTTAATGAGAATTTTAAACTATCGGCTAACCGAGAAGATTATAGCCTGAAACTTAACGTAAGAATGTCGTTTAGATGAAAACCGGCAAGAAATACATTAAGTATCGATATTATATTCTCAAATATCATATGAATGATTTTATTGTATTTATTTTTATTTCTCGTGTTTTACGTTTCAACGAATGACGAGAACTACTAATGATCGCGATACCGACGGATGCCCAAAAATTTACGTTTTATTATCGATTGTCTCGATATTTAATATTTTCGACGTTTTTTTATTTAATTACGTTTTAAGTCGTGTCGAAGTTATATTATTATATTTTTGAGTGCGTTTTAATTTTTGAGAAGTATTTTTACGAAACCCGAGTCTCGTAAATATTTTCAAAATTTACAATATACATTTCTACCCTTTATTCTATTAAATTGCATTTTGGACCAAAACTATCACAAATTGACAAAACTAGCCCTCCATCCCCACTATAAAAGGATTTTCCACTCATAAAAACACATAGAATGCATCACCTCAAAAAATTTTCATCTCTCTCTCTTTTTTCTCTTATTTCCGTCCACTCTAGCCACCAAAAACACCCTTGTAATTTTCGACGTTTTTGATTTAATTACGTTTTAAGTCGTGTCGAAGTTATATTATTATATTGTTGAGTGCGTTTTAATTTTTGAGAAGTATTTTTACGAAACCCGAGTCTCGTAAATATATTCAAAATCTACAATATACATTTTCTACCCTTTATTCTATTAAATTGCATTTTGGACCAAAACTATCACAAATTGGCAAAACTAGCCCTCCATCCCCACTATAAAAGGATTTTTCACTCATAAAAACACATAGAATGCATCACCTCAAAAAAATTTCATCTCTCTCTTTCTTTTTCTCTTATTGCCATCCACACAAGACACCAAAAACACCCTTGTAATTTTTGATTCAACTTGAATCTCTTAAATCTAAAACAAGACCCATCCTAGAAATCAAAAGATGAACACATCCATACCAAATTTTCCTACATGCATGAAGTTTTGAATTTTTGATTAAAACAAGAAATTTTTGAAGGTATTTTTATTATATGCATGAACTGATCTAGTAAAGATCATGTTATTTTCATCTAAAAAGTTTGATTTTTAATCTTTGATTTTCGTTTTGATCAACATGCAAGTGTTAGGATCAATTATAATCAATCAAACAAGCTTGGAAAAGATTTTATCTTGGTGTTTTTGACCATAAGAGGCACGAAAATTTGGGGCTTTATGGTGTTCTTGATCATTTGATCTCCTAAAATAATTGTAAGGTTCCATTTATATGTTATTACTATTATAACAACTTTTATTTGAGTGCATGCAAGTATTATTAATTTTTGGTAACATGCATGTGTCATGCAAGTGAATCTAGGTGTTAGGTGTTGTTAGGAATGATTAATATTGCTTAATTGAAGGTTAGATGATGTTAAAAATGGGTCAAAATGAGTGTTGGTGTGATTTTTAAATGGGTATTTTACAACAGTGGGTTAAAGGCCAATTTTCGTGGGTCAAAGTTTTATAAAAGCTTGATATTATAGGCTAGTGTTGTAGAGATGTTCCTAAGCTTCAATTTGATATAAAGTAGAGCTTCTAGCTCCAAACGAGAGAGAAGTTATGATGATTTGATTTTCGTGTACCGGGAAACAAGTGTTGACACAATCCAAAAATTGTTGTCAATATTTGGATCGAATCTCGGGGACTATAAAATGAGTTTTAAAAATAGTCAAGGGCTGTTGTAAGTTTATAAACCTCAGGAAATGAGTCTTCTTTCAAACTCAAGTGTCGGTTTTGTAAACGGAATTGTTTAGATATGTCAAAATGGTTTTACAAGTCAAAGGCGTAAAACTGTCTGGTTTTTATAACATGAAGGTGTGTCGGGCAGAAGGTCTTAGAAGTAATATTTTTGAATGAAATTTAAACTGAGTCTTATTCATATTATATGTGAGTTTGTGACCAAGTTTCGTCGAAAAAGGAATAGTTTAAGTAGGATAAATAAATTTGTACTTTCGGTAAGTACCGGCAGATTTTTATCGAGGGTATAATTTAATAAAGTTAATATTGAAAAGGGTATAGAATAACACTTGTATCTATATATTTTTTTCGTGATTGTCATGGTTTTGTAATTTTGTTTTTTATATTATTTAAGTATGATTTATACTTAATTCGATTATTAACGAACGCGCCTTATTTGGTAGGTTGCGGTTTTCATGTTTAAACGGGCATCACTAATCTTCGGCGGTCGTCTCATTACCACTATTGGCTAAGGTGATTCTATAGCCTCGCTTTTAACATGTTTACTTGTTTTATAAAACCCGCTAGGGGGATAACATGCTTGTTTTATTAAAAATAAAGAGTACAACTATAAGTTGCGGTAAACCAATTAAATGGTGCAACTAAAAGTTGTGGAAGCTCTATTTTACTTGAAAAGTAATTATTAAAATATAAAGGGTACAACAAGAGTTGCTGTAAACCCATGAGTGAGAGCAACCAGAAGTTGTGGTAAACCCATAATTGTTTTAAAATAGAACACAAGGAACCTGAATGTATTCTTAGATGATAGTTATTTTGCTTTAGCCTTAAAAGACCCATGAATCGTGAATTGTTAATCGAAAGAACGCTAATACTATGGATAGATCTATCAGGGTGACGCACAGACGGGTCGCGACTAGCTATCGCGTAGTGTAGTGAAACACTAGTACTGAAACATCGGATGCATATGTAATAGAGAAATATACACACTTGGCTAGGTGTGTTGGACTGAAATAATATATGTTAATGCTCAATGTCACGAGGCTTATGTAATGACACCGATAATTATATCCGTACAACATAATTGTCTTTCGATGAATTATTAACCTTGGAAGGTTATTCTGAATACTTGTGTTCTCTTTATTTAAATTAAACTCTATAGATTTACTCGGCAAATTTTGCTGTCTTTTTAGCATGTTTTATCTCAGGTCCATTGGGAAGACACTCGAGTAAGGCGGTTTCGTGAAGCTTGCTTATTTAAAATGTTTTGGCCCGCTTTTATAAATAATATCCATTCAAAGAAATTTATCATTTATTGTGTTTGTAAACATTAAATTGTCTGGGACCGTGTGAAAAGTTTTATTGTTAAATGAAAATGAATGGATGTTTTTATTAAAACGACTCGTTTTGAGCCGTTTTCTATGATTATGAGATTGAACCATGATAGTAACACCCAAGGACCCTTCCGCTGCTATGACCTAAATTGGGGGTGTTACATTCTGACATGGAAGTCGACGACTTACACATACCATAACCGACTTTTGCTGAATCTCTTGTCATAGACGAGACTGTACAGGAGAAACAATGGATTACCAATGCCACACCACAACATCCTTTCTCAACGGAAACAGAAATCGAGCTGACTAACTTCCTCAACAATCCGATCGACTTTTTAGCTTTCCTTATGTATACTCACGGGCAAACCACTATGACTCCCGATCTTCTCAAAATATCAGCCACAGATGTGGATTTATTTGATACCATGAAGATCAGCAACAATGAGGCTGAATATCACATCAATGAGCTTGCAAAGGCCATGAAAGCGATAACTTTAGGGATTCAGACTCCAGTGTTACAACCTCTCACACCTAAAGTCATTGCCGGTTCTAAAACTATTCCAATGGAGTATTTTGTCTGTCATGATCTCGAGTATATAGAAAACGGAGCGAAGAAATATGTTACATCACTCACCATGGTCAAGGCTATAAATTTGGAGAATGTACCTTTAAATGAAGACAAAGTACCTGATGCTCTATGGCGAAAGAAGTTGCTAAAAGTTTACGATCCTCACGCAGCACTTGGAACTTCTCACTAGAATAAAACGAAGAGGTTAACTTACAACCACTTCCATCGTGCACAACCAAGTTCTCCTGTTCAATCAGATTGTAGAATTAAAAGCATACAAGGAGCCACCACTTATTCGGTATTTGGTTATGACTATTTGAATGTCATTCGCTTCAAACGCACGGATGAAAAAGAATACCGAATCGATGAAAGTGACCTCCAGTACCTTTGCCTTGAATACATTGAAGATCTTCTACTGATATTGGTTCAAGAAAAGGTCGATCACTTATCTCCTGAAATGGTAATTGCATTAAGTTCAAATCTTCGCCAGTTTACTCGAAGGATTGTCATCAAAAGTCGAGTTGAAGACTTTTAACTTGGTGTGGAGAGTTACCAACAGAAGCTTAACTTGCAACATCCTCATACAACTCCACTCAGTCAATACCACAAAGACAAATGGCCATATATGGGGACTCTGAAACCGGAAGAAGGCATATTTTATCCGAACAGACAGGAGTTACGCAATTTATGAGATTTTCTGAACTGCATAAATTCAGTGATGGCACACTCAAACACGTTCGTGATGATCTGATTGTTCTCAATGCCAGGCTACTGCTTCCAGCAGTTAAGTACAGATGGACAGACCAATGCAAGAAAGGTGCTAGGTACGCGATGAAGAAGATCGAGGAAAAATTAAGGAAGCGCCGGTTGATACAAAGTCTGGAACGATTCGTAGGTGGAAGACCATATGGTTCACACCACAGGCTTACGGAATGATCTATTTAATATGGATTGTTTTATCTCAGGTCACTCCATCTGTATTTATATTATAATTATGTGAATATGTTTATTATAGGCTTTTGTGGCATAGTGTAGTGCAACAGTATGAATTTTTTCAAGAATTTCTCACGAGATTTGAAAGCTTTCAAACATATCATACTTAAGAACTACAACTAACCCTCATTAAATTGAGGGGGAGCATTAATATGTTCTACGGCCATCAACCAATTTCATTTTTTACCCAAATACCGGTTAACCCATTAATATCCAAAATATTAATGGTTAACATTTTAGATAAGGGAATGGGATTAAGGAGACTTGTAAAACATATGTGGCTAAAAATGAAAAAGGGCTTAATAGAAAATCGAGCTTGATATATGCTACGTATATGTTAAGCGGGAGCATTTTGTTGACAAAAAACACTAAAGGTAAAAACTCTTGATATTTATATCACAAGTACCTCAGTGATTTTAAGGAATTTTTCATGAAGACGAATACTTACCCAAAACACACTTAACTCACGACGAATGTGGTGACAAAAGGGTGGTGGGATTAGGTGTTAGTCCAATGATTCTTCCAAGAACCGGAGGAATCTTCCCAAGGACAATTCCATAGTTAGAAAATAGAAGTCCTTAGGAAAAATGGGGAATGAATTATGAACGTAGCTGAATACCGACCAAGTACTGATGCTAGCACTGGAACAATCACAACAAGGTGCTAGTGATGATGTATTGGTAAGCATTGAAGGGGTTGAATAATGAAAAAGATATGTAAAGATAAAGGGTGTAAAGAAAGAAGCCCTCCTTACAACTTAGGCAGAAACCAGGTCAACTCATCTTGAAGAAAAAAGTATCATGGACCCAGTGATGCGATGCACAGCCCATCCCAGCCAACTCAAATATCTCTCAAAAGATATTTGTTTTAATGTCACTGAGTTCAACATATTATCTATCAGTATATTCACTCCAAATAAATTGATATTGAAAAGGTGGCAATCCTCTCCAGCCTCCGCTCACTAAAACAAAATGCACTATTGAGTCTAGAGCCACGAGATCATCAAAAGTCTCATTAGGACACGATTTTAAAAACAATAAAGATTTTGATGAGTCCTACACAGTATTTTTGTAATATTTCCAGAACATCTGAGTAATACAAAAGTATTACAATGAAGATGGAAATCCTGCTTGAGCCAACATGAAACAAGCTCATGGTAGGTGACACGTACGGTTCTTTAAGAACTAATCTTGTGATAACTGGAAAGAAACGATGGTTTAACTCTTAATTGAGATTAAACTTGTTCCAGGGCCTCTACGCATTATCCAAGTGATCTTGCCAGAACACTCAGAGTGACACTCTTTAGTGTTCACAGTGAAGAGTGGAAATCCTTCCAGTGTCAACCTCAAACAGCACTACGGTAGGTGACAAGCAAGAATCTATCAGAATCAAGCTCGTGACAACTAGAAAGCAACGATGGTGAAGATCTTAATTGAAATTCACTTGTTCCAGGATTCATGAATTGACGGCTTCAATCATGCGGATTTTATAATCCAAATGATTCACTCTTTATGTTCGCAGTCAGCTTTAGACGGTGGAATAAAGAGAACAGGTTTACCCGCGAAATCTTGTCATGGAGATCTTAAATTAGAGCTACCTGTCACAAGTACGATATTTATTATCGTCCAACGGTCTTCATCGACCGGAGGTAAAATGCTACCGTATTAGAATAAAATGTCAAAGCCATTGTATTCGTGTCTTATTATGTTGCTGCATTTGAAGACGGTGGCGTTGTTGTGTACCAGCTGAAGTCGTCCTCACATACTTATTTCTTCTATATCAAATATTTCAGCAAATTCAAGAAAGTATGACCTAAAAGTCTTCCACTGTATCAACTCTGAAACTTTCAAGAATTTAACAAAGGATAGGTATGTGGGACATGAAGTCACGAAGAGGCGAACATCACAAGAAGACAAAGATTACACGTGAAAGGCCAAAAGAACATATTCTAAGCCAAAGCCTGATGATATTCAACACATATTCACAAAAAGAAGAAAAGTTAAAGAAGAAAAGAGAAAGTGGACTACGAGCACAAGAACGAAGATCTAACATGCTAGATTAGGACTTTGTAATTTGAAGTGACCTCCCTTTAGGGGAGATTGTTGGAAATACGTTTTTCGTATTTAGAAAGTCTCGGTCACTCCAACAATATAGTTATAGGCTCGTAGTATAAGTTTAATTAAAGTTTACATTAGGTCGACCCATGAGCATGTTCATGGGCCGGAGGCCCAAGTCCACTAAGGGACTTGGGTATATAAACCCCTTTCCACCATGGAAAGGGGTGTTGGTTGTTTCATTTTCTCAAGAAATACACATACATTTTCTCTCATCTCTCTCACTACTTTCTATCTCTAGAAACAACAACCCTCTTAATAAATCAAAGATTATCATACTTCTACAAAATATTGAAATTAAATCAAGCGATCTTATGTACTTCTTTTATCTGAAAAGGGTTGAGTATAAAGAAGTTACCAAGATAACTACCGAGGTGTTATATTCTCATAGCAAACTTCATTTTATAATTTCAAATACGATTAATAAGATAGAAAACTGAATTGGCTTCTTCAATCCAACAGGTGATACTAATAGCATCTTTTCTTCCTTGGATATCAAAAACTAACTAGTCATCGAGTCTTCTTCCGGATACTTATAGACATTTTGCATTTGTAGGATTGCAGCCACATCATTGTCAATTCTTCATTAATTACTTTCTATGGTTTTAGAATGAAGGGAAATAATAGAAGTAATTCAGAATTCAAGGTATACTTATATCAGAAAACATCTGTCACATATGTATATGGATACACATAAATGCCTATCGAACACAAGGTATATCTTTTAGGTTTATATAGGAAACTTACTATGTTGATTATCATTCATGTCCGAGGATAATAAATCCAACTATGAAATAGGATTTCAAAGTTTACCATGGATTTACAAAAGATATGACTCATACATAATCGTAACATAATCTTTCCATGATATGGAATGGAGGAATATAACGGAAAATGTAAAAACTCGTCTTATAGAACAAGATTCTCTTTTACATTATATATTCCATAGGATAATCCTTTTGATAGATAAAGTCGAGAATAGAGTATTTCTAGAAACTGGGGAAGTTTCCTTAGTCTTTCTTCAAATATGCGGGTTACATTCAATTGATAATTCATATTATCATAGAAGATAACAAAAATTCCAAGAATATATACTTTATCAAGCATATGCTTTTCTTAGAATTAACGTAATTTCATTCATAATCATTTATGATAAAACCAAGAAATAGGGATTTTCTTACTTCTAAAAAATAAATATGAAATAACAAGATGAGAAATACAACTTTTATTTATTAACAACTTGTCTGTTTAAAATTACAAGACAAGCTTCACTGTTAATATAATAGTAAAGACATAAAGTTGAAAGTATTTACAACTTAATAGTCTAATGTCTTCATCTCTCCTTTTTGAGTTCCTTGGAGGCATAAAAAAGACTTCGTATATTGGCTCGATGTCTAATTTGAATGTCCTCAATGACTAACTCAAGAGTAGAAATATTTAGTCGAGCTTGAATAATTTCTTCATCGTGTATCATCTGTCTTCTTTGCAACTTGGCTCTAGTTTCTTCAAAATCTCCGTCTAACTTCTCAAAATCTCGTTGTATAATTCCTCGGCCTTTCCTATGTCCTTCAACTTTATCTTCAAGATCTTCAATATGTTCGGGAGGAAATTCTTTCATATAGGCTAGGATATCTTTAATTTGTTGTTCATAGGTATTTTTGGGTACGTTTTCAGATATAGGTGATAGTGCATTATTAGGGTAAGGTGATGGAAAATTTTGGTGTCGAGGTGTAAAGTCTCTCTCTTTATTATATGCTTGTATAATTTGCATCTAGGGGTCATCATCAAAAGGTAAAACGGCTTTTGGGATTTTCTGATCTTTGGATGGGTTTGCTGAAGTGTCATTATTTATCGGGAGATTGGAAATATACTTTGGGAATCATCAGGAATACTTGTAGAATGCTCATCTTGAGAATCTGATAGGATGATAATAGGAGGATGATAGAAATACATATTTCTGGAGACGTCGATAAATAACATAACTTATTCATATTATATTATGTACATTTAAACATAATATCATTTATGTCTAAACATAATATCTCTTATGCATAGGCATAATATCAAATAAGCATAAACTTACACATAATCATGTAGAATAGCAGTATAGTCATCTACATCATTCTTGTAGCAGCAATGGCTTTGGCATGGATGACTTTCTTGAAAATATTTTAAAAGTAGTTATAGTCAAGATTTAATTCTTGTTCTCTATAAACATAGCCCTGAGTACCAATTTGTAACACCCTCATTTTACCTTTACGTAGCGGAACATTGATATGTGGTATTACTTCATAGAACACAAGTCATAATAATAGAAAACAACTCAAAAGAGTGACAAAATCAACTTTCTTTATATATCATTGAAAAATCAGAGTTTTACAATATAAGGTTCCCAAAATCTAGAATAATAATTTCAATCTTGTGCCTCTTCATGCCATCCTAATGCCACTCCATTTTAACAATCTTTTAAACCTGAGATATATGCTTAAAATCAACACAATGGTTGAGTGAATTCATAGGTTTAAAATCATTTTGAATACAAGATCCTTTTCCTGGGCTACATTATTATTTGCCCGTAAAATTTATAAATTAATGCACTAAGCTTATAATACCGCGACTAGACATATCAAAACCCACAATTGCCTTTATGAGGAAGTCTGCCAAACTACTCTTATTAGCAAAATAAAGTATGCATGTTTGACCACTGACGTGCTAGCAAGTGCGACTTGCCCAGACAGGGGATGTCAATCCCCAAATAGTACTATTTACAATATTAGCGCTCATTTCCGATAAAATGATTAACGGTTCATTATAAAAAGAGACTTTCAAGGCAACAATAAACATAGTATCAATAATTATATCTGAAGCATACCAAAAACACTTGTATTCTAGTTTAACATATATCCCCTTCACGGGTTTTCAAATTATTTGAAAGTAGTATACTTTAGTGAGGCTATGAACTCACCCGGGATCCATAGCGTCTGAGCTATATCAGATTTATTTCATTCATAGTTAAACAACTTGATCACATAAACCATCACTTGCTCTTATAAACAACAGCTTGATCTCACACAAACCTGGCTTTAACATATTTTGTATAGTATCAAGTCTTTAATATTTTGTTAATCTTCCTAAGTATTTGGTTATTTATTCTTTAATTATTATTTGGTGGAAATTCTAGCACCATTGTTAGGGCCATCATACCCAGAAGCCATTCTATAAACGTTTGAGGAGCGAGGGCACTTTAAATCGTAAACCCAACCACTCAGTCAGAACGTAATATCGAGATGAAACATCTTTGTAGAAAGCTCCCTACTAACATGATACTTTTCATTACTTACTTATATTTATAATTAATATTCTTTAGTTTCAAAATTTATCAAAAATAGCCCTTTTAGTTATACTTTGGTATAATTACACATTTAACCCCTAAAGTATATAATTTTAGTATTTGCATTTTAAACCCTCAATATTTAACCTTAGGGTATCAAACTTTTCAAAATTTATTATTATAGCTTATACTTTCACAAAATGACACTTTTGGCCTAAAATGTTAAATAGTTTCAAAAATGAAAGTTTTAGTCCCTATACTTGTAAAAATCACATAACAACCTTAAAAATGGACCAAATTATATAGGATTTTAAAACAAAGTTTCAAAACATGTTTATAATCATAATAACAACATTTCTTAAGGATTATAGCTTTTGAAATGGGTTTTTGCTTATTATTTCATGTAAATTACAAAACTAGGGTTTTAAGACATCTTTAACTTATAACTTTCATTTAAATTGATGAAATGAATTAGTTTCTTTTAGATTACCTTTCTAACATAATTCTGGAATTATAACAAGTCCAATATATCATTATAACAAGATCAAAGCATAGCTAACATATAAACTACCTAGGATGCTCCAAAATAGCTCCTAACAAGATCAAAGCATAGCTAACTATCAAAGCTTCAAGATCTTCAATGGATACCTTCTAGACCTGGTTTCTGGTCTTGGGACATGTCTTAGGACGTATATAGAAGCGAACATGGAGAATGGGTAGGAGGTAAAAGAGAAACAGGGTGCAAGTTCTAATGTAAACATTTCGCCTCTATTTATAGCATTTCTAAGTCTTAGGCTCCAAGTTCTGGATATGGACGTGTATAATGGATAACTTAGTGACTAAGGGAGGATAGGGAAGATCTATTCAAGTTCCTACAGTCAAGGATGAAAAATATCTTGGTCTTGTGGTCTAGGATAACTCACGGCAACATATAGATAGGAATGGTGATGTGTTGCTTCAAGTAGGTGATGCACCTACTTGTAAAAGCTTGTAAAATATCTTACAACTTGTGAAATATCTTATTTTAAAACTTAGAATGGGAGGGAAATGAAATGGCTTTTGGGAGGGAAAACATAAAATTGCGTCTAAATTAGGGCTTGTAACTTTATACTTTGTGATTTTGGTGATTAAGGGCTTAAGAATGTGATTAGTGATGGATTAGGGTTTAATTAGGGTATATAAATTGTAATTAAGAAGTTTGGGTCTTTGGTTTGAAGTTTAACAAAGCTTTAATGTGAAAATGGGAAGAAAACTTAGGTCGGTTAGGGTTTCTATGATTTATGGTTAAGTCTTAGTAAAAGTGACTATAATTCAATTAGCTACTGATGTAAACTCAATTTATACATCCTACATTGTCCTCAATGTGTTCATGAAGTCCCTACATTGGTTTTATTAAGTTATTCTAAGTAATCATGTCTAAAGGGTGAAAATACCTATTTTGACCTAATTTACAAGCCATGCATTGAAATCTTGTACCTTGTGCATTGGAGTACTTGTACATTGTCTTAATATAATCATACAACCTTAATGAAGTGTTATGCGTGTTTTTAGACTTTTCCTAAATGACTAGGTAGTGATTCCATGTAGATTTCTTAATTAAGGGTTTTTAGGTCATTAATCCTAATGACTTTCTATCTTGGGTAATTAGTGTTTGTACCTTTATAAATACTTATTTTAGGGATTATATAGTATGTTTATGACTTATATGGTTTCTACATTCTTGGTATAAGGGTTTATATAGGTTTACCATATTCTAGGGATGATTATGGGAGCTTAAGATCCTATGCTTTGATAACTTGTACCTTATGCTTTATTAACTTGTAACTTAACTTGAAATAAATGTATAACATTAATATGATACTTAGTTGAGTTTTATAATTAGTGGCAAAAGATTAGAATCTAATTCATTATAGAATGGATTTTATATGCTAATCTTGGTTATAGGTCATTTACTTGTAATTAGCTTGAGATTAGTGAATATTAGTGTTTTGTCTTTATTTACCTTTTCCTTATATGATAGGTTATAATTAGTATAGTGTATTTTATACTTGTACATAGATATTATGTAGTTATATTGCTTAAATCTTTGTTTACTAAGGGTTTCTAGGTGATGATCTAGACTATTATGTACATTTACTTGTACTTAGCTTTGTATGGTTTGTTCTTACTATTATTAGGCATTATTATGTCTTAAAATTATAGTTTATAACTTATTTATAATCCTTAATGACTTATTCATATGTCCTTTCTATTAATAGTTTATTATCTTTGAGTTTACAACTCATTTTTAGGGATTCTAGGGGTTCTAAGGGAATTTAGGGTATTTGAGATATTATTATATATATTGAACTTATAAGATTACTTTTAGATCTTAGACTTGACATATAAATTGTGTTTACAACATATAGGAATATGTTGAAGTGACAGTTCAGGTTGTGAGAAGCAGTTCATCTTACCAAGTAAGGTACAAAAAGCAAAAAAATTTAGCCAAATTCTCATATTAAGATAGTTATAGCTTATAACACATATGTGAAATTTGAGGATTGTCACATTTTTGGGTGCCACTCCCCCTAGCCATATGAGGGGGTGGGGGGGGGGGGGGGGTGAGGGCGGCTATTGGTGGAAAATTTATGGTAGGGGGTGTACTAATAACATCACCCCACTTTCTATGTCTCAAACATCAAATAACAAATCATGCTCGTACACATATTTCCACATCTATATTTCTTTTTTGTTTGTTATTCACCAAATAGAAAATAAGTATTTTAACTTTTTAATATCGTTGGTAAATTTATGGTAGGGGTGTACTAATAACATCACCCCCTCTTTTTATGTCTGAAACATCATATAATAAATCATGCTCGTACACAGATTTATACATCTATATTTCTCTTTTTTTTTATTAACCAAATAGAAAATAAGTATTTTCACTTTTCAATATTTTTGGTAAATTTATGATAGAGGGTGTATTAATAACATGACACCTTTTTTCTATGTTTGAAACATCACATAACAAATAATGCTCGTACACATATTTCCACGTCTATATTTCTCTTTTGTTATTTATTTACCAAATAAAAAAAATAAGTATTTTAACTTTTTAATATTGATATCATAATTCTATCAATAATTACAAATCATAGGTAACCCATATTATATTTGGTGTTGGTTTAAAAAAGCGTATATGTTTCAGTTAAATATTCAGTTTTTGTAATCTACGAATAAGTACATTGTTTAAATATTTATGACGAAAAAATTAAATGTGTTAAAGCAATCAGATGTTTATAAAAAGCAAAAGTCTTAGGTGAAGGAAAAGCAAAAGCACCTAGACCTAACAAGATTAAGTGAATACATAAATCTGTAGTCATTTCATTTCTATATTTCCATACATAACCGAATAATGGAAATGATTGTTCAAGAGTCTCAGGCCCTAAATGTGCGTGCTAAATACCGCCAAAAGCCCAATACTACGGAGGAAATTAAATGAAGTACTCCAGATACAAAGTATAGAAACGTATCTATAAATTCCCCACCAGGACCTACCGCCAACCTAGAGTAGTTAGGTGAGGAAGTAAAATTAATCATTGCTCACACATAGGCTTCTCTTATACAAAATGAGCCACTTCAATTAGATTCATTGCTTCAGTCCAGGATACGATTAATCCGACATGTGCTACATGAGCCCCTAGTAGTTTATCTGATAAATTGATAAGCCGGGAATTCCCGGCCCACCACGTGAAACGGATGGTTTCTTGGTCACGACCAGCTAAAGCTAAAGTTTCATTAAAGAGCATTTCCACGGGGGGGGGGGGGGGGGGGGGGGGATTAGAACCTCCTCAGGGAATATAAGGTTTTCATGAGGCTGATATTGAGCCGCCATCCAAGCACGAATACCTTCGTTTAAAAGAATAAATTTGGTGTAGAGAGTCTCAAATTCAGGATCTTCCGTCGCGCGAATTTTTTGAGAAGCGAAGTCATAGGCACATAGGTTCAAGACCAGATAGACTACTCCTAGAGCACTCATCCATAAACTAGTTACTGGTACAAATAACATAAAGAAATGTAACCAAAGTTTATTGGAAAAAGCAACCCCAAAGATTTGTGACCAAAAGCGATTAGCAGTGACCATTGAATAAGTTTCTTCAGCTTGAGTTAGGTTAAAAGCACGGAATGTATTTGCGTCACCCATCTTCAAATAAAGTATATTCTACAGTAGCACCATGAATAGCGCATAGCAAAGCAGCACCCAATACCCGATAACTCCCATCATATGAAATAGGTTCAGTGTCCAGTTATGAAATCCTTGAAAAAAGAGGATAAATCGAAATACATATGCTACACCAAAACTAGGCGCAAAGAACCAACCAGACTGACCTAGTGGATAAATCAGGAATACATAAACAAAAACAACAATTGGACCCGAGAATGCGATTGCATTATAAGGTCACAATTGAACAGACCGAGCAAGTTCGAATTGAAGTAACATGAAAATTATTAGTCCGAAAGCTCTGTGGAGAGAAACAAAAGTCCACAGATCTCCTAATTGACACCAAAGAGTAAAATCTCCTTGTGCTTCAAGACGCCATCGTAATAACAAAGAATGCGCTAAATTATTAGCAGGAGTAGAAATTGCAGCAGTTAAGAAATTACAGCCTTCCAAATAGGAATAGGCTAATCCATGGGTATACCATGAAGTTACAAAGGTTGTACCCATGAACCAACCCCCTACAGCAAAATAGACACAAGGAAAGAGCAATAGCCCAGGCCAGCCTACAAAAACGAAACGGTCCTTAGGTAACCAGTCATCCATAATATCAAACAAATAATTTTTGTCTTTGGTAAATTTACCAAGGGCTATAGTTATCATAATCCTCCTATTCAACTAATTCGACCATTTTCGAACACCTCATAGTATTTTTTGGGCATCTAATTTCTGCATGATTTTTTTCTCGTGCACTACCCCTTCCAATGGGTTTCGAAGACAAAAATCCTTTATTGGACCATAAATTGCCGGGTAAATCCATGAACTCAATTTGATTATCCCTTCTTATTATTAAGCATATGAATCATGAATTATCTTCTTATGACCCATGAATCTGATGGATTCATTTTTGAAAGAACTGGTCAAGGAAAAAGCAACCCACTCGCCAACTACCGGTTGATCCTCAGGCCTTCCCCCTGTTCTTCCATCAACTAAATGGATTCTTAGATCTTGTTCATGAGATTAAGAAAAAGAACTCTCTTTATATTCTATTTTTTATGTAGACTAAGTTACTAATATTTTTCTATTTATTTTTCCTTGTTAGAAAAGAGAGGGTTTTCAATTTTATTACTTCACTTCAATACAATATTCAAATAGTAGATTGTAAATGATAGTATTTATCTTGCATCCTTTCTTTATTCGGTGGTCGAAACAAAAATATAGGATGCAACGAGATGGAATATTTTGGTACATCAAGCCACGATCTGATAGCTATAAATCTAAATATAAAAATATATTTAAATAAATATATTTATATTATATAGAAAGAAATGAATTTTGATACTATAATGAAATAATCAAAGAAAGATAATAATTTTTTTATTATCATGTGATTTAGAATTTAGAATAAAATGTTCTTCGTAGAGTAACGAAATGACAATTTTTTCCTATAGAACATCTAGGAACAAGACAAGACGATTGAATTAGAAATATCAACAAATTCTTTCGGAGTCCAAAGAAATGAAAATAAATAAAAAAAGTGGGTCAACTTATTTCAATTTTATCTCTATTGAATTTGAATACCAGAATAGCGGATATAGTCATGATTCAATGGGTCAAGTCCACTTATTTTTCTTTGATTTCTAATATTTACAATGGATTTTATTGGCGTAACTGAAATAGGAATTTTTAGTGATCCAACATATGACTTATCATTATTCGTGATAACTATAACTAAACTCATTAGCTGATAATATTATACAGTTGGTTACTTTTTTATTACAATTAATTAATAATATCGTTATTCTATGAATAGTACGAATGAAAAAATGTATAACTGTACAAAGCCCCTTAGCGAATTTGAACCGAGGGCTTATGCCTTACCGTGAGATTAATCTACCACTGAATTAAAAGGAAATTGGCTTGTTTCATTGAATTTCTGAACGGGCCACTATACCATGAAATTAAAATATAGATATAGATTTTTTAAGTTCTTGTAAAATATTATTTAAAAAGCTGAATATACACATATACAGAAGCGCCTCGACAAAAGATCAATTTATATACAATAATTGCATTGTAACGGGTATAGTTTAGTGGTAAAAGTGTGATTCGTCCTACTAACCCCCATAATAGTTAAGGGGTCTTTAAGTTTTATTCATATTCCGATCAAAAACATTATTTCATTAAAAGGATGAAATAAATCCTTTCCCTTTCAATAATATAAATTTCCGGGATTTTATCTAAAAGTCAATTAAAAGCTAAATACTTGGATTATGAAATTGCAAAACAGAATATTAAAATTAGATCAATACTTTCAATTGAATGATTATGAATACATAATCCATGGATGAAGATAGATAAACAGATTTCTAATTTCTAATCGTAACTAAATCTCAATTTTTGCATTTGGAACGAATAAATTGAAGCAAAATAGTTGTTAAAGAATGTCTTTAGTTTATTAGAGACAACGACATTTTAGCTCGGTGGAAATAAAATACCTTTTCCTTAGGATCCTCTCAAATAGAAATAGAGAACGAAATAACTAGAAAGATTCTTAGAATAGCCTTCTTCTAGAGGGATCATCTAGTATGCGAGTCGTTTTGAATTAAATAGATTCAAACAAAAAGTTGACATAGATGTTATGGGTATCGTTTTTTGTATGATGGTTATCCTTTTTTTTGTAAGTTGGTTCACGTCTTAAATCTATAAATTTAACAATTTTCCATAAAGGAGCCGAATGAAACCAAAGTTTCATATTTATTTTTGAATTAGAGACATTAAAAATGATGAATCGACGTCGACTATAACCCATAGCCTTCCAAACTAACGATGTGGGTTCGATTCCCGTTACCCGCTTTATTATATCGATTTATTCTATCATATTCTATAATTACAGATATATAATATATATTCTTAAATACTCTAATAGACTCTAGTTAATACATCATTCATCGTTGAATATACAATTCAAAATTTTTATAAATCAATTTGATTCTTTTTTTCAAATAAAAGATAAGAAAGTAAAATACCCAAAAATCATAATGAAAAGCGTCCATTGTCCAATGTATAGGACATAGGTCTTCTAAACCTTAAGTATAGGTTCATATCCTATTGGACACAATTTTTTTCCAGATAATTTTTTAGATTTCGATATCAAAAACTCAGTTTTGAATGATTTGAATCCGAAACGCTTGAGTACTAAAAAATTGTGGAAAAGGGTTATTAATTTGTTTAGGCTGCTTCACTACAAGAAAATCAATGTTTAGGGTCGGATGAAATTTAGGGTCGAAATTTTCGACCCTAAATTAAGATGGGGGCCCACACATTTTCAACCCAAAAGAGCCTAAAAAGGCTGGTCAAAAAGCAGGCGAGACCCACCAAATTTAGGGTCGAAATTTCGACCCTAAATTAAAAGTTTTAAATAATTTTAATTTATTTATTATATAATTTATTTTTAATAATTAAAAACAATTTTAAAAGAATTAAATTTTAAATTTAATAATTTAGGGTCGAAATTTCGACCCTAAATATAAATTTTAAAATAATTTTAATTTATGTATTATATATTATATTTTTAATAACTAATACGATACCCTATTGGCTCATATCATGTAATACGATACCCTATTGACTCATATCATGTAATACGCTACCCTATTGGCTCATATCATGTAATACGATACCATATTGACTCATATCATGTAATACGATACCCTATTGGCTCATATCATGTAATACGATACCATATTGACTCATATCATGTAATACGATACCCTATTGGCTCATATCATGTAATACGATACCATATTGACTCATATCATGTAATACGATACCCTATTGGCTCATATCATGCAATACGATACCCTATTGACTCATATCATGTAATACGATACCCTATTGGCTCATATCATGTAATACGATACCATATTGACTCATATCATGTAATACGATACCCTATTGGCTCATATCATGTAATACGATACCATATTGACTCATATCATGTAATACGATACCCTATTGGCTCATATCATGCAATACGATACCATATTGGCTCATATCATGTAATACGATACCATTTTAAAACGATACCATATTAAAATTAAAATTATTCTCGTTTCGAAATTTACTATTTTAAAACGTAATTATTGTAATTTATAAAATAAATTTACATAAATAAAATATATTGGTGATACTTATTAATTTTTTATATAAACAAAATAACTTGTTAATATTTTGTATAAATAATTTAGTAATTATAAACTCTATTTACTAATGTTTTAAAACATTTTAAAATTAAAATTATTCTCGTTTCGAAATTTACTATTTTAAAACGTAATTATTGTAATTTATAAAATAAATTTACATAAATAAAATATATTGGTGATACTTATTAATTTTTTATATAAACAAAATAACTTGTTAATATTTTATGTAAATAATTTAGTAATTATAAACTCTATTTACTAATGTTTTTAAACATTTTAAAATTAAAATTATTCTCGTTTCGAAATTTACTATTTTAAAACGTAATTATGGTAATTTATAAAATAAATTTACATAAATAAAATATATTGGTGATACTTATTAATATTTTATATAAACAAAATAACTTGTTAATATTTTATATAAATAATTTAGTAATTATAAACTCTATTTACTAATGTTTTAAAACATTTTAAAATTAAAATTATTCTCGTTTCGAAATTTACTATTTTAAAACGTAATTATTGTAATTTATAAAATAAATTTACATAAATAAAATATATTGGTGATACTTATTAATTTTTTATATAAACAAAATAACTTGTTAATATTTTATATAAATAATTTAGTAATTTTAAACTCTATTTATTGATTTTTTTAAAATAATTTAGTAATTTCGAGGTTTCCCACCTGGTTTAGTCACAAGGTAAATACATTAGATATATTACCTTGGAGTTATTGCTCATATATCTAAATATGTTTGTATCTCTTTCGTAGATTCGTGAAAAAAAACGACAGGCGACTGTAATGAAGAGTTATTCTCTTTGGCATGTGGACATACTAGTGCATGTACATACCCCGCTTGCGTAGTTAACGGTGTGAGGTTTGTGATACATGAACGCGATAAACTTCACACCACTCAATGCAGCGGTGTTTCAACAGCCGGGCTTGATGGAGAGATGTATTATGGTCAACTCGAAGAAATTCTAGAGCTCACTTATATCGGGAACCGCAAGGTTGTGTTGTTTCCATGTAAATGGTTTGACACCATTAACCCCCCAAATTGTACGAAACGCAATAGACGTTCTTACATTGAGCAGGGCATACATCATATTTTGACTAATAAGGAATTTCACAAAAATAACCAATACATTCTTGCGACACAAGTATCACAAGTATTTTACCTTGAAGACCTTGCTAGAAAACCAAAGGGTTGGAAGGTGGTCGAACATGTTTATCATGGCGATGTTGAAGAGTCCGATCAAGATGTTATACATGGTAGCAGTTCATCAAATTTTACGCTGAATGTTGGTTTGACTTGTTTGGAGGATACAAATTTGAGTTTGAATGACGAATCGGCAGAAGTGTCCGCCACACAGGTTAATGAAGACGATGATGATCTAATCAATAATGAAGATGATGACGTTGCACATGCCCTTGATGATGATGATGTTCAAATGTCTGATGATGATGAAGTGAACGCTAATAATGTTGTTGAAGAAGTTTTATCTAGCGATGATTCAGATTGTGATAATTGATCTTAAGTTGTAATTTGAATGAAACAATGATTTAATCTTTAGATGTGTAATTTTTTTTAATGAAATTGTTCTTATATGTTTAAATGTGTAAATTTTTATGAATTTGTGTATTAGCATTAACCGGTCCACGAAATTGTGTGTTCATGTACTTGTTATATTACAGATGGCGTGTGTAGGTGGTAGATCACACGGTGGGGATGGTGATGGTACTCCACCTAGACGACCTACAAAGTCCGTACCTGGCAATTGCGAAAGTAAGAAATTGTGATTTATTTTTATTTTATGTCAACTCTTATTGTTAATTAAGTGTGTTTGAATTTTCACGAATCAATAACTTCAATAACTAATCTTTGCAGGTGAACCGATACCACATATGGTTACGGTTAATACGAGCCTAAGGAGGAAGCATAGGGCGCATGGAGGACCTTTGCCAGTTACATTTGATGTTTATGATCTTAATAGCTTCCATCCGTTAGGCGATAATGCTGCGATGTTGAGCTCTCTGATGGGGGAAACAGTCCGACCACTTCCACTTACTTGCGAGTGGGAATAGATACCATTGCACCTCAAAGCCCATATCTTTCCTACACTTGAGGTATTAATTGTTTGCGTTACATCTAGTCTTATTAACTGTTTTGGTTGAAAATTGTTTGTTTATTTAAATGCATATGTTTACATGTAGACCTATTTCAACCTGACGGGTTGGTTGGATAGTCGTGATAGTGTGACTTATGGCGGGGTAACATATGTGGTGGGAGAAAGGATAAAAACAGGAATTAACTGTAAGTTGAGGCTACTTTGGCGCAAAAATAGGAACTTGTTAAAGCATGACTATTATTCTATCCATGATTCGGCCGAGGAAGCGGCGCTTGTACCGCCCCCATCGAGTTCTACATGGGCCAACAGATCAGCAAGGGAGTGGCTTGATTTGTGCCGGTATTGGTCCGACCCGAAACAGGTGAGGAGAAGTGAAATTAATGCAGTTAACCGCTCGAAAAACAAAGTTTCTACACATCAAGGGAAAAAATCATTCGCTCAAGGAAGGAACGAATATGTAAGAATCGTTATAGTTTTTGTGATCATTTAAAAGTTTTATATTGTTTATTTATATTTTGTTATTAATTTTTTTTGGTAAAGATCTTGTTATTAATTTATTTGATATTGTACAGAAAGTCAAGCATGGGTCCCACGAGGACCTTATACAAACTTGGAAGAGGGCACGCACAAACAAGAATGGCACTATGTCCGAGGAAAATGCAGACAGATATGTAAGTAATTTAATTTATACATGCTTTAATAACATATTTTTATTTGTTTTTAACTTCTTTTTTTCTCTTTCTTTTTCACAGTCGAGAATGATGGCCATAAAAGAAGCGATTTCTTGCGGTGCTGAGCAGTACAAAAGTGATCAAGAAATAATTGATCTAGTAAATCCGAGCCGCAACACTCAAAATATCGTCGGCAGGGGCAGGAAGTTGCCGGGTGGTGGTACCTCATATGGATGCGGGAGTAGTTCTTATAGTGAGAGAGTGACTCGAGAACAACTCTCGGAGGTACTTAGGATTCATGAGCAAGAAAAAGAGCTGCTGAGGAAGCAAACCGAGGAGGCGCAGCAACGGGCTAATTTGGCCCATATGTATGCTAGTGTGGCGCAACAAAATGCTGAGGTAAACAACGCCCGCCTAAGTCATTTGATTTCTCATTATACTTCACATGTGGGTCGAGGGTATACCGGACCTAATAACCCTTTTATACCGCCACCCCAATTCGCTTCTATGTCTGGCATGTCTCAGATCCCTGGTATGCCTCAGTTCCCTGGTATGTCTCAGGTCCCTGTTATGCCCCAGTTCCGTGGTATTCCTCCCCCTCCCGGATTTCCATATAATGCTCCACTCAACCCACTCCAACCTCCAATTACCCAAAATAACAGTTTCAACAACTGTAATCGACCCGTTGTCAACACCACTGGCCCCTCGAGTTCTAACTCTCGGGAAAGTCCCAACTATACCGTCAGCCTAAATCCTCATCAAAATGATACTCGGACCGTCGACGAGTTGGCTCGAGATCTTGAGAATGCCAACAACATGTCCGATAATGAGCTAATTAACTCGGATACTGATGAGGGGGATGATTCGGGTGATAATGATCAGGCCGGCGGGGACTATTCAGATTAGGAGTTGTTGGTTTTAGACTTTTTATTTTGTGTAATAACTTAAGACTTGTTAAATTGTGAAACATGGATTTATTGTGATGTGTAATAATTTTAGACTTGTTACATTTGTGAAATAAGGATTTGGTGAAATGTATTCTAACGTTTTGGCTATTTAACGTATTGTAAATTATTAGTATTGTACTGTTTAGTGATTTGTAATATTGTGGATTTGTTGAAATATAGATTCTTTTCCGGAAAAAATGCCGGAAAAAAATCTGGAAAAAACCTGCAAAATGCAGTTTTTTTTTGCCCAGAAACCATTTAGGGTCGAAATTTCGACCCTAACCATATAGGTAGGGTCAAAATTTCGACCCTAAATTATAGTTAGGGTCGAAATTTTCGACCCTAAGTTTTAGGGTCGAAAATTTCGACCCTAGATTTCGACCCTAAACCAATCCTGCACGCATGATTTCTGGAAAAAAAATAATATAAAATGTTTAGGGTCGAAATTTTCGACCCTAAACTTAAATAGATTTTCGACCCTAATTTATTAAATTAAAAAAAAAAACGTTTTCACAAACTTTTTAAAATGTACACGTGGATATTAAATAAAAAAAAAAAACTTTTCACAATGATTTATAAATTACACGTGGATATTATTTAGGGTAATTTCGACCCTAAATTACAAAGTATTTCGACCCTAAATTTTGGTCAAAATATTTTTTGAAAAGTGGTGGGCCCCTTTTTTTCGACCCTAAATTACAAAGGGTATTTCGACCCTAGTTTTTTAGGGTCAAAAAGTTAGGGTCGACCACTTAGGGTCGAATATTTCGACCCTAAATATTAGGGTCGAAATCCCTTTGTATTTAGGGTCGAAAATTTCGACCCTAAACCCACATTTTGTTGTAGTGCTTGTTCCTGAAGTAGAAAACGTTCCCTCTGTTCCTGAATAGCTTCTTTCAAAATGGCTTTCGCGTTCTCGGTGAATGTCTTGGTAGAAGATATTATTTCTTGAAACTGTGGTTTATTGGTTTTCAAGTAAGTATGTAACTCAACCACAAATTTCCTTACCTGTCCAACTTCTAATGATTGAGATAACCGTTTGTTCCGGTATAAATCGTAAGTATCTGTTCTTCTACCCCTAGAGGGGCAGATTGGGATTGTTTAAGCAATTCACGTAATCGTTGACCTCTTGCCAATTGATTCTGAGTAGCTTTATCGAGATCAGAAGCAAATGGTGCAAAAACTTCTAATTAAATAACATCACCCCCTATTTCTACGTCTAAAACATCACATAACAAATCATGCTCGTACACATATTCTCACATATATTTCTCTTTTGTTTTTAATTTACTAAATAGAAAATAATCGGTGGTAAATTTATGGTAAGGGTGTACTAGTAACATCACCCTCTCTTTCTATGTCTGAAACATCACGTAATAAATCATGCTCGTGCACATATTTCTACATCTATATTTCTCTATATTTTTATTTACCAAATATAAAATAAGTATTTTAACTTTTTAGTATTGTTGGTAAATTTATGATAGAGGGTGTATTAATAACATCACCCCCTTATTTTATTTTTAAAACATCACATAACAAATTATGCTCGTACATATATTTCTATGTCTATATTTTTCTTTGTTTTTCATTTACCAAATAAAAAATAAATATTTTAACTTTTTAATATTGATATCATTATTCTATTACATAATAATTACAAATTATAGGTAACTCATATTATAGTTGGTGTTGGTTTAAAAAAACTAAAATGTTTCTATTAAATATTAAATACTAGTAATATATGAATAAGTACATTGATTAAATATTTATTACGGCAAAATTAAATGTGTTAAAGCAAAGAGATGTATATAAAAAGCAAAAATCTTATGATTCGAATTTAGATTCTCAACCAACAATTTGCATTCAGACATAACATTTAGATTCATATTTTGGATATTACTTGAATTATTAACTAGGATGATGATCACCTTAGTTAATAATTCAAGCAGTATCCAAAATACGAACGATACTAGTTTTTTTAATGTATTTTTAGTATTTAAATATTTCAAATTTCCAAGTTGTAAAAAGAAAACGTTAGTACACTCGCCCTCAGTCCATGTCTACCTCTCCTTTACAAGATGAGATAAGATTTTTTGAGCAATGTGCAAATGACACGTGGCACTGTGGTTTAATGATAAGGGGATGCAGTTGTGTGGACACTATGCATGAAATCCTATATCTAACGGCCAAAATCACTAGAAGCCAAGCTTGATTTATTTAGGTCCATTGGATTGCAAGTAGCAAAACAATTGCCTATGTACGACCATTATATATAGAACTATGTAAAACTGAACTGACTCACAGGATTTGCAAAGGCTAATCATCTAAAGCAAATACTAAAATGGCTTCCATTTCCTCAACCAGCATTGTTGCTCCATTTACTGGACTTAAGTCCAACTCTGCCTTCCCCGTTACCAAGAAGTCTAACAACTTCTTGGCGCTTCCCAGCAACGGTGGAAGAGTACAATGCATGAAGGTATGTACATAAGTTTTGTGTTTGAAATAAAACACAACAATATCATGTTTTAATGAAGTTTTGGTTTTGGTTTGATGTTGTTAGGTGTGGCCACCATTGGGTTTGAAGAAGTACGAGACTCTTTCATACTTACCACCATTGACCGAAACCCAATTGGCTAAGGAAGTCGACTACTTGCTCCGCAACAAATGGGTTCCTTGTTTGGAATTCGAAGTCGAGGTTTCTATTTCTCATCTTTTACATAAATTTCTCAAATAACTTTATAACATTAGTTGAATTGAGAGTTAGATTTATAATATTACTAAGGCAGAAGCATAAATTATCTACAAATGAAACTTGATCATACTATTACTACTACTACCAAATCTAGTCAAATACTAAAATTCTTTAAATTCTTTAAATTCTTCTACTAAACAAGACTTAGAGAATTATGTAGCATGTGTAAAAATTTGTTCTCTAGATGTCAACAAATGAATGCTTGCATATTTTTCTTCTTTGACAAAATTTTAATTCAGAGTTATATCTGTTGCACACCACTAAAATTTATTAGTGAAAACATTATTTAGAATATTTATAATTTGGTAATCTGTGTAATCAAATTGTACTATCCTCTAGTCTCAATACTGTCTAGAATAGAAGAAATTATGACACATGAAACCTAGTTTAAAACTTACTGTTTATATAATCATTTTTTTATGTCACATATATGTTTCAAAATAAGGTATATGGTATACATATTTGGTAATCTCCCCTGACTCATATGATTTGTTAATATTTGTAGCACGGTTTCGTTTACCGTGAGCACGGTAACACCCCCGGATACTACGATGGCCGATACTGGACAATGTGGAAGTTGCCCATGTTCGGGTGCACTGACTCCGCTCAAGTGTTGAAGGAACTGGACGAGTGCAAGAAGGAGTACCCCGAGGCCTTCATCCGTATCATCGGATTCGACAACGTTCGTCAAGTGCAATGTATCAGTTTCATCGCTGCCAAACCAACCGGCTACTAATTAAGCAATTGAGCCATTTGTTTTAACCCCCTTATAATGAGTTGTGTTTGAATCTCTTTAGGGTTCTTTCTTTCTCGTGTATTTCTGTTCATCTTGTTGTTTATTCTCGAATTTCTTTGAGGTGAATACATAAAATTCATATATAAAAGTTATTGTTATTTGCCGAATGTCATTGTAAGTTTTAATTAGTCACCTTGTTATGTTTCATTGATTGTTTATCATTCTTCTCATGGTGTTTTATTCTCGCATTATTTGTTATAAGATGCAAAGTTGTGTAATGAAAAATGGTATTAGTATGATACATGCATGCTAAATAAGTTGAGTTGATTATTTATTTGAAACGAGCTACGTAATACATACAATAATTGTTTATGGTGGTAGATCAAGAGATCTTTTGGTTTGATTAATGATTTGCAGAGTCTTAATTTTTTGTTTACACACTTTAAATTGAGTCTTAATTTTTTGTTTACACACTTTAAATTATGTATTACACAGTTATACAGTTATCATATACTGCTTTATCAAATTATACATATGAGTATGCAAATAAAAAATAAAAGTAATCCAATCATTTCTCTTTAAAATGGACTAATTGATGTTTTGAAAAATGTATAGATGTGTAATTATTTGTTTACTTACAAGTAATGTACTGTACTTGAAATTTCTAAACCATTATCTTGCAATGGGACCTGTGATGGGTGAATTTGTGGACATGGTTTTTAAAGGATATGATTGTGGATAAGCTATATTATGGATTTCTGCTTTCCATTCTCTAGCAATTTCAATATATGGCTAGCTAGACAGTTGCAATCACGCTTAAGATTAGGTATACACGTAGTATAATTCATGTCATCAACTATATTTGAAACTCTGTTATGTTAACAACTTAACATGAAGATTTATAACATACTAAACACAAAGTTCTCTAACAAGTTCATATATGGATTGTGTTTTCTTTTACCAAAAATTCTAAAACTTAGATGTAACAATTATAAACAAGTCATACGTTAAAAGTAAAAGCACAGGCCAACTAACATTTCATTTGTCATAAAAGCCACTACAATGAAAAAACCGACAAAATATTTTTGCTATTTTAAAAAGTCATATGAATATGTTTTTTTCATTGCAAATAAGCTTTTTTAAAACTTTTTTTTAAAAAACTTGTAAAACTTCAAGTCTTCTTACAAAACTATTGAAAATCAATGTATTGTGCATTAAATACCATAAATTCTTCCAACTCCCTCGCCCGTTAGGACTCCTAATGCTTAGTTCAATCAATGCCTTCTTGTTCCGTCCGACCTTGCAGCTCGGAAGACACCGCATGGCCTTTTGGCCGAGCTACCTAGTTAGACGGATTTCACTGATCACATACGACATTCTGAAAGTTGGTATTATGAGATGCTATTATGTCAATTCTTTAAGAGAGTGGAGGGTGCTTTCGCGCGGCAACATGAGGCTTAAGGGTGCCCCCCGCCTGGGGGTCTTGGTAAGGATCACTCTAGTGTTGAAGAAAAAGTGTTATCCGCGCATATTGATATGTTTGTTCCATAAAATAAAAGTTTTAGCTAACTTGAAGGATTGTGAATGCTCTAAAACCATTTACAATGCTTGTTTTTTCAAATACTTTAACATTTAATCCATAATATATTTTATCATTAAAACTTTAAATAATGACTTTCAATTTATCATGAAAAGCTTTTCAAAAGCTTTTTAAACTTTTCATAAAATTCTAAAAAATATCTCAAAACATCTTTTGAAATAGTATAAATATTTGAATAAGTTTGCTAGTCATTTGAACAATTATAAACAAGTCATACGTTAAAATTCTAGGGAAAACCATTTACAATGTTGTCACTAACTAATTTGCTAGTCATTAATAGTGACTGCTCAATGGTACATCACTAATTTTAGTGACAGTTGAGAACATTCTTCACATCACCAACGCATTTACTAACATACCTAAATATCTAATGGGAGTGTTTGGCTTATGACTTTGTCTCAAGAGGCGTGTGTTAATGCTGCGCCGCATACATCTACAAATAGATTTAAATGATTTTTTTAACGGCAATTTTATTAAGTTAGCAAGAAGATAAATAAAACATTACAAGGAAATTAAATGATGGGTTTTATCCAAAAATCTCAAGAAAACGCCCTATTACATCTACTTGAACACCAACTAAATGACAAAGACACGATATCATCAAACAACCCCCTGATCTTCTTGGAAGAGACACATTAAAAATAGTGTGATTCCTGAAACCCCAAATAGACCACCACGCAATACAAAAAATATCTTCCAATAGAGCCTTGACTTTGGACGAGAGACGGATCAAAAGAAAACCACAAACTCCATTCCGAAGAAGAACCTAATGTATGCCAATCTAACTCCCACCATCGACATATCTGGCGATTAATATTCTTAGCCAAACCACAACCAAAGAGAACATGATGAATATCTTCCTCATATGATAAACATAAAGGACAAGAAGTCGATTCCATCACAACACCTCTACGAGAAAGATTAACCGAATGAGATTCAATAGAACTCCCATATAAAGCTTTGATAACGCGAAACCGCAATGAACCATCTTGAAAAATGAATCACCACACCCATTTAAGGAGGAGGGCATGATTAAGGTCATGTAAACTAGACACCCCTAAGCCTTCATTTTTCTTCGACGCTAAAACTTTAGGCCAAGCATCCCATGTAATCTTTTTTGCCGAATGATGCATACCATTAAAGAACTTACTACGAGTTGCGTCAATGGTATTAAAAGTTCATATAGGAACCTTGAAGATAGACATATTATATAAATGTGAGGCTCTAAGAACCGCTTTCAAAAGGGTAAATCTTCACCTATAGAGAGGGGTTTCACCTTCCGTTTAGAAAGGATCCATATCAACTTATCCACCGTACTAACCCAAGCTTGGTGACGAGACATGCATTCAACCACCATCACTCCTAAGTAACAAAAATGTTTATGCAAAACACCACAACCAATAGAGGATGCAACATGAATCATAATACTACTAGGAACGCCAACTCCTAGAACTTGGCTCTTATGGATGTTTATTTTTAACCCCGAAGCAAAAAAAACATTGAATAATGTTGATAATACCTTTCAAGTTAGCTTCTGACCATTCTCCAATAAACATAACATCGTCAACGTAGAACAAATGGAAAACGGACATCGACCTGTGTAATTGAATCCCTTTAAAAACACCTTCATCAATAGCACGGGAAAACGACATGTTAAGTGATTTCATAATAAGAATGAAAGGATAAGGAGATAAGGGATCACCTTGTGTAAGACCACAATGAAAGGGAAATTCAATGGTTGGACTACCATTAACCAAAACCAAGGACCCCGAATCCACATAAAACATATATTAATGAAACCGAAAGCTTCCAGAACATCAATCAGATAGTCCCAGCTAGGGGTGAGCAAAGCCGACCGAGAACCAAAAATCGACACAAACCGACCGAAACCGAAACCGACCGACACAAACCGACTATATTCGGGTCAGGGCTTGGGATGGGTTTTCCACGATGTCGGGAGTCGGTTCAATTCGGGACTCGGGATTAAATCAGGATCGCACAAAGAAACCACACAAACTGGGATTAAGTGGGCTAACTCGGTTCGGTTCAGGACTCGGGATTAAATCGGGTCGAGATTCAGTTTGAGTTTTCTATAATTTCGGTTTCGGGATGAGTTAGGACGAGTCGAATTCGTCCTGATGCTCATAAGCCTTGGCGAAATCAAATTTAAAGAACATAACTTGTTTTTTCTTCCTTTTGCACCAATGTAATAATGCATTAAGAATAAATCACCCATCCAAAATTTGCCTATTGGTAACAAACGCAGATTGAAAATCTGATATGAGATCCGAATTAACCTACGGAAACAGATTTTCAAGGACCTTCGTTACTACCTTATACACGCTCCGTATCAAACTGATAGGTCAAAAATCGTTAACGACTTTGGCGTCCGTAGCCTTGGGAATCAAAGCAATAAAAGACGAATTACATCAATTAGGAAACGAACCGGTCTCAAAAAAAATTTCAACAGCCTAGCATAATTCAAATCCAAAAGAGTCCAATATTTCCTAAAAAAATCGAAGGAATACCCATCTGGACCAGGGGATTTATTCTCACCACAACTCCAAACAGCTGACCGAATCTCTTCGCGTGATACAGTTCTCTCTAAATCACCAGCTTGAGTATCAGACAACCTTTTATTAAATGGAAAATTAATCATGTATCTATGTTTACCAGGCTTCTTGAAGCGAGACTCAAAATGGTTGAAAAAAACCTCCTTAATCTTGAAAGGGTTAGTGCACCAGATGCCATCTACAAAAACACCACGATTAGAAAGTTGGAAGCGTTTTTTATTAATTAACCCATGAAAGAATTTTGAGTTTTCGTCCACTTTAATGGACCATTTAATTTTAGATTTCGAAAGGTACTCTTTAGATTCCATCCGGTTAATTTTATAAAGATTACGATAAATCTCAAATCGCCTTAATAGATGGGAATTAGAACCATCTCCACAATCCAGAACTCTATCAATAGAACTTAACTCACTCTTAATGAGATCTTTTTCACCAAAAAATTGTAATCTCTTATATCTAACGCAACTTCGAATTTTAATCTTAAGATCTTGATTTATTTAAAATCGTATCAACTTGTTAGCATCACAATGAGAAAAAGAATTCCACGTTTGTTCAACCATAGCAATGAACCATTCCGATCTAATCCAAGAATGGCAGTACCAAAATGGAATCAGTCCAAAATCAACTTGCACCTCACGAAGAACAATAAGACGATGATCCGATAAATTCCTATCAAGACAAATTTCCGTAATAGAAGGAAAAATTGAAAAAATACCTTCAGAAACAAGGAACCGGTCTAATTTACTCATTTTAGACCTCGAAGGATGAGACAAAGTAAACTCGTAACCTTCTATTTTCACATCAACAAGACCCGAAGTCGAAATGAACTTATCGAAAAATCTAGCACTTGTAGGACTGAAACATGACCCACGTCTTTCGTCTTTGTCCCTATCCTCATTAAAATCTCCAAAGACAACCACCTCTCCATTCCAACGATCAACCAAGATCGAAACGTAATCCCAAAGAATCCTTTTACAAGCCAACTGTTGCGGAGCGTAAATGGCCACAAACAGAACCTTGGAATTGGTAGGTAACCAGGTCCCATATATTGCAACAAAATTATCAGAAATAGTAGCATAGTCTTTCTTAAAAACTGTCGCCTCCCACATACATATAATGCCACCTGAGTTCCAGCCGCCTCACTAAATACATAAATATAATTATAATTTCCCTACATGAATTTCGCATCCATATGATTGATATACTGAGAGTTAGTTTCTTGAATTGTCGTATGATCTTACTCTTTGACGTTAACTACTTGATCCATTCCTTTTTTGTCTTGTTTCCAAGACCTTGGATATTAAGAGACAAAGTATTCAGCTAAAAATGTCACCAACTCCCTGAGACCCTATAATCTGCTCAAAGTTTTTTTCACATCCATCCATAGTATAACCCATAGCTTTCCCCACCCGAATCATATCATCCAAAGCTTCCAAAACATACCCTCCAGTTTAACAACATTCAAGCCCACATTAATACCACTATCCTCCTTTAGAAACATCTTGCGAGTTATTCATGACATTAGCACTAACCACTGCCGGAATCTCCTTTGCTAATTGTACATTCTCATTTCTAAGCATTAACGCGTTCGGAGTATAACCCGATGGATGTAGCAAAGAGGTCAAGTGTATTTGTAACACCCCATTTTGATAATGGAATGTCACGCGTAATTATGGCGTGTCGTCAAAGCATACAAGGAAAAATGTCTAAACATTTCATGACCATAAAAGGAAAATACCGGAATCAAACATCGGTAGTCCAAAAGTAAAGCTCATCACACAAAAACATAAGTACTGTAAAGGAAAGGACTAAACAATGTCCATAGCAAGTGTATCAAAGGAAAGATAATGCATAAAGTAAAGAAAGGCTAGAAAGCTTCCAGTCCATATGCACGTACGCTTAAAGTCTACGAGCGTCCCTAAGTACCTGCTGTTTTGGGAACATAGAAAAGGAAAGCGGCTAAGCAATACGCTCAGTGCACGGATGTACAATAAAGCATGAATAGGATAAGCATATAACATATAATAGTGGAAGAAACTAAATCCCGAGTAACCTGGTTAAGTCTTGGTAAAACTGGTTTTATAGTTTGAAAAGCCTTATGTTTATCTTATAAAAACTGTTTAACATGTTCTACCATTAGCCAATATAGGTCATGAAAATCCATCGTGCATGAATACTTGGAGGGGTGACCTCATCATGAAAATTAGAGGGGCTGCCTATAATTTAATATACTGGTTTGGGTAGGAGGGATCAGCTCCTTGTGAAGGATGCAAGGCACACACCACATTCACACTGAGTAATATGCTGAAAAACATGTAACTAGGATGCACCCATACGCCCCACATGATAAATATAAAATATGGCCAAAAGCTGAAGGGACGCCACGAGCAATCACTCCGCCGTGGTGAAGTCATAACATCAGTGCCTCTAATGTTATGGTTATGGTACCTCCATAACTAGGTGAAAATGGTCATGCATGTATATGGCTATAGGTATTCTATATTAAACATAAGCAAGTCAAACATATAAACTTATACTACGGGAAAACATTTGGCTGCATACGGGGAATCCTAATAAGGAAAGAATGTCCATACTGAAAGGACGGGAATCCGTACCTTATGTCCAGTGAACGAAGAAGATGAACTAAGCAGAATCCTACTTCGGTATCACTAATGCTACATAAATACATACATGAATAAGTATTTGCTTACTAAATACGTAACTGGTTTTATATTATGTCTTAGCTTATTTTATATGTTCATATCATGTTTTACTGTTTTAAGTCTTAAACTGTGTTTCTCTTATATTCTGTCTATTCTGATTAAGTATTTCTGGTATTTCATGTATTATTATACTTACTGTGTAATAATAAGTAACTTTCCAAAAATAGTAGGTTTCCTAAAATAGAAAGTTTCCAAAAATAGAAAGTTTCCAAAAATAGAAAGTTACCAAAAATAGAAAGTTTCCAAAAATAGAATTACTGCTTAAAATAGATAAGTTTCTAAAAATAGAAAGTTTCCATAAATAGATCAGCTGCCTGAATTAAATAAGTTTCTAAAAATAGAAAGTTTCCATAAATAGATTAGCTGCCTTAATTAAATAAGTTTCTAAAAATAGAAAGTTTCCATAATTAGATATAAGCTGGTTAATAAGCTAAGTATATAAGCCTAAGTGTTTTTCTGATTATTTTCTAGGTCATAATGATATAATGTATAGTTTATTAATTATTTCATGTAATTTAAATTTAACTATAGGTTAAAAGTATTTAATTAAAATATATCACGTTTTTAATTAAATATAGTTAAATACTTAGGTTAAAACATGTATTATTACTTATTAATGATATAACCTAAGTCATGTTAATTAATTAATTATAACCATGGTTTTTAAATAATTAATTAATTATAAGTCTAGAAAATATAAAATACTTAGGTTAATAATTCCATGATTCTAATGATTAAATTATAACCTAAGTCATGTTTATTAAATTAACCATGTCATATTTATTAATTTAAACCATGAACCGGACATGAAATCGACACCACACCCCGAACCACTTCGGGGTTCCCTTTAGTTTGCTGCTGCCGTGGGACCCACACCACCAAACCGGGAGCATATGATCTCGGTGGTGGTTTATTAGCCAAACCGAGACCCCCTTGGGGTTCGGTTTAGGCGCCGGCCAAACAAACACCCCTAAAAACAACCTTTTTGATTTTCCCAAAAACCATTTACATGTTTGATCTATGTTTTTAATTAGGTTTTTAAAAACATCATGTTCTTAATTATTTTATTAGATCAAATGAAAAAGAAAAGGATTTAAAGAATATACCGAATGCGTGGATCTAACGACGATGAACACACACGAACACACGTACAAGATTCAAGATCAAAATCAACTAAACACCCCCTTTTTGGTGTTTATGTGCGGCGGCCACAAGAGAGGAAGGAGGAGAAGGAGAAAAATCTTTTAGATTTTTGTTTAAGTTTACTGTAATGTGAAAATGAGTAGCAAAATTTACCATAACCCCTTCTTAGTAAGTTTTGAGATGGGATTGGCCCATCTCCTTAATGTTGCCGCGGGTAGGGGGGCCCCACATGGGGTACCCGTACCGTTTTCTGTGTCTCGTTGTTTAATTGTTCGTTCGTGTTTATTTGTGTTCGCGTTTTGTGTGTTCTCGTTATATAATTACCGTGACCTCATATATTTATTCACGCTCGTAACAAATATATATATACGTAATTAATATTAGTCCGTGATTTAATTACGTTCATGATTTCATGATCGCATGTTCGTGATTAATTATTGTTAAATAATTATTGCGTTTTGGTGCGTAATAAATACTTATCGTGTTCTAACACATACGTAATACGTAAAATCTAACATGTAAACGTAATCATACTATAAAAGGAAAGTTTTAATCTAGTACGTACAATCTTAAGGGTACTATTCATGGTAAAAGCATGCGGGTTTTACAACTCTTTCCCCCTAAAAAGAATAATTCATCCCCGAATTATAGATAAAGTAAACTGAAAAAGAAGAACATACCCGAATTCAAAATATGAAATGAGGTTAAGAAGCCCGGATAGACTCCTATGTTTCCCAAGTGGCTTCCCGCTCGGTGTGATCCCTCCATAGGATTTTGACGAATGGAATCGTCTTCCTTCTCATGACTCGTTCTTGTCTGTCAAGAACTCGTTCGGGTTCTTCTATAAAAGTGAGATCTTCACGTATCTGTTCCAGTGGATACTGAACCATGTGAAGGGGATGATACTGGTACCCTCTGAGTAAGGACACATGAAACACATTGTGTACATGCGAAAGCTGTGGAGGTAACGCCAACCGGTAAGATACTTCACCGACTCGTTCAATGATATCAAACGGTCCGATGAAACGAGCACTGAGCTTCCCTTTAATCCCGAAGTGTCTAACACCACGTGCCGGCGAAACCTTAAGGAATACGTGATCTCCTACGTTAAAATGTATGTCCCTACGATGCTTATCGGCGTAACTCTTCTGACGTGACCGTGCTTCCTGAAGTTTCTGCTTAGCTACTGCGATCTTTTCATTGGTCATCTCTATGATTTCTGGTCCTTCAAGTGTTCGCTCGCCAACCTGATCCCAGCAGATTGGGGTGCGACACTAGTTCCTGCCATACAACATCTCGAAAGGAGCACACTTGATACTTGCGTGCCAACTGTTGTTGTATGCAAACTCCACCAAACAGATGTAATCATCCCAATCACCCGTCCATTCAAACGCACATGACCTCAACATGTCTTCCAATGTCTGAATCGTTCGTTCCGACTATCCGTCCGTTTGAGGATGAAAAGCCGTGCTAAGCTTAAGTTGTGTACCCCAAGCTTTCTGCAGACTCTTCTAAAAGCGCGAAGTGAATCGAGGATCTCTGTCTGAGACGATGATGGATGGAGCACCGTGGAGTCTCATGATCTCTCTTCTATACGTATCGGCGAGTTTACTTACCGGATCTTCCTTGCGGATCGGTAAGAAATGAGTTGATTTGGTAAGTCGATCTACGATAACCCAAATTGCATCGTGCTTCCTCTTGGTAGGCGGAAGACCGGTAACAAAATCCATGGTGATTTTGTCCCACTTCCACTCTTGAATATCTAACGGGTAAAGGAGACCGCCAGATCGCTGATGCTCGATCTTAACCTGCTGACAGGTAAGACATTTGGAGACGTAAGTGGCCACATCCTGTTTTATACCACTCCACCAAAAGTATTGCTTGATGTCATGGTACATCTTAGTCGAACCAGGATATATAGAGAATGGGGAGCTATGAGGTTCAACTAACAAGGCTTCCCGGAGTTCTTGGTCATCAGGAACACAAGTCTTGTGCCCTGCCATACGATACAGTCTGCATCTACTCTGAATTCCATCTGTTTCTCCAAATTCTGTACTATCGCCCAGATTTCTCCATCATCTTTCTGAGCTTCCTTGATCTTAGAGAGTAACTCGAGTTCTACTCTAAGACTAGCCCAGTAACCGTGCTATCCACGTACCATGATCTCGATGTCTAGCCGCTCCAAGTCTCTTATGATTTACTCTTCAATTTTAATGTCATTGATCATTCCGAACTTCCTGCTAAGAGCATCTGCTACTACATTTGCCTTTCCGGGATGATACTATAGATTAATGTCATAATCCTTCAACAACTCTAACCATCTCCTCTGCCTCATGTTCAATTCACGTTGAGTGAAGATATACTTCAAGCTCTCGTGGTCCGTGAAAATGTCACATGATTCTCCATATAAGTAGTGCCTCCATATCTTCAATGCAAACACGACTGCAGCAAGTTCCTGGTCATGCGTGGGGTAATTTTCTTCATAAGGCTTAAGCTGTCGTGAAGCGTACGCGATCACTTTCCCATGTTGCATGAGAACACAGCCAAGTCCCTTCCCCGATGCATCACTGTAGATTTGAAATCCACCCGTACCAGATGGGAGAGTAAGAATAGGTGCAGATACTAGCTTCTGCTTCAGGTCTTCAAATCTCTTCTCTCGTTCTTCAGTCCAGACGAATTTCTCCCCTTTCCGCATCAGTTTGGTCAATGGTAGTGCTAAGCGGGAAAAGTTCTCCACGAACCTACTGTAATAGCCAGCTAAGCCTAAGAAACTACAGACTTCCGTCGCTGAAGTCGGCCTTGGCAACTTAGTAATGGACTCAACCTTCGCTGGATCCATAGTGATTCCTTCTGCTGATACAATGTGACCTAAGAATGCCACCTTGTCTAACCAGAACTCACACTTGGAGAATTTAGCATATAGCTGCTTCTGGCGAAGAATCTGTAGTACTGTACGAAGATGGTCTTCGTATTCCTCCTTGGACTTTGAGAAAATCAGGATGTCATCGATGAAGACAATGACGAACTTGTCCAGAAATTCATGGAAGATTCTGTTCATCAAATCCATGAACACTGCTGGAGCATTTGTCAGGCCAAATGGCATAACTACAAACTCGTAGTGGCCATAGCGGGTACGAAAAGCAGTCTTGGCGATGTCCTGCTCCTTAACCCGTAGCTGATGGTAGCTTGACCTAAGATCAATCTTGGAGAAGTGTTTGGCCCCTTGGAGTTGGTCAAACAGATCGTCTATACGCGGCAGTGGATACCTATTCCGGATAGTAATCTTGTTGAGCTCGCGATAGTCTATGCAAAGACGCATACTGCCGTCCTTCTTCTTAACAAATAAGACCGGTGCGCCCCATGGAGATGCGCTCGGTCGAATGAAACCTCGTTCTAGAAGTTCTTGCAGTTGATCCTTCAGCTCCTTCAGCTCTATGGGAGCCATGCGATAAGGAGCCTTGGAGATTGGTTCAGCTCCTGGAATAAGCTCGATACTGAATTCCACTTCTCGTGCAGGTGGTATACCCGGAAGTTCTGCTGGAAATACATCTTGAAATTCCGACACTATTGGTTGATCCTGAATTGATGGAGATTCAACATCCATGTCGTGAACCGTAGCTAGATAACCCTCGCAACCATGTGACAGTAGTGCACGCGCTTGCAGGGTAGATATGATTTGTACAGACCGTCTGGGTACGAACCTGTTATGAATGTACTCTGGTGCATTAACATCACCGAAGACAACTCGATATGAATAGCAGTCTATGGTAGCATGATGTTTGGATAGCCAATCCATGCCCAAAATCATGTCGAAGTCATTCATGTCCAGCGTAAGTGTGTCAACAGGTCGAACCTTATCGTTAAATTCTAGGGGAAGACTCTTGTATACATGGGTGATTAATACAGAGTCCCTCAAAGGCGTGGAAATAGTAAGCCTAATCTCTAGTGGCATGGGGAGCATCCTAATGTTCTTAGCATAAGCAGTAGAACTAACCGAGTGAGTAGCACCCGTATCGAAAAGAACACATGCAGCTTGACCATACATATACAATATTCCAGTGATGGTAGCTGTAGACTTGTTGGCCTGGTCTCGAGATGTCGTGTAGACACGCCTAGTGGTAGGAGGCGGCTTGGAATCAGCATGCCCCGATGTGCCCTCCATCTCGCCCTTTCGGCAATCCTTCATGATATGGCCAGGAAGACCACACTTGAAGCAAGCGTCAGTGTTTCGACGGCATGGCCTTGGGTGCCTACGGTGGCAAGTAGAGCAAAGAGTATGAGTAAATCCTCCAGCAGGTACAAAGGACAATGCGGATAATCGTAAGATTGAATACCAATGATAGCTGGACGGCTAGGCTGTGAACCTCTCTGGTTCTGGTCCCTACCGTTTCCATGGTTCCTGGTAGAAGATTTGCTAGAATGTTAGAATATGAGTTATAACATGAAATCATCAGAAAATGCGTAAGTATTAGGACCTGCTGCTGTTGGAGTGTCCAGCGTTGTTACGGTAATTATCATTACCGCCACGCCTATCCGTAGCAGAACGGTCGTTAGTCTGACCGTTTGCCTTGGGCTGATGAGGCTGCTGCTGAGTAGCCGGCTGAGACCGGTCCCTAGTTTTCTGTCTGGAAGATACATTTAAAGAGATGAATATTTGACATATATGGGAAGAATACGGATTGATCACCGCTTGAATACGAATGTTTACCTCTTGTCGGGTCTCTCAGCTTCCCCGAACTCATCTCTCTCCTGCAGCATCTCCAGCTTACGTGCTGCATCGGCCACTTGTGCTACAGTGTTGAACATAGCACACACCAGATTGTTTGCGACCGATGTGCGAAGAGCCCACCTAAAGTGGTGTGCCTGGTCTTCAGGAGTACCTGCTGCCGCACCAAGGAAACCAGCTAATCGAAGAAAGCGCTGCATAAACACGTTGCTATTCTCCCCAGCTCTCTGTCGGATCCCATGATACTCCATCATGAGCTTGTCTTGCTCAGCCTTGGGAAAGAACTGCTCCATCACCCTATCCTTGAACTGAGCCCAAGTCAAACCAGCAACCCACTCGTCACCTCCCTCAGACTGCATCAACGCTAACCACCAATTTAGCACATCGCCTTCGAACCGATAGCATGCCAACCTCGCCTTGTACGCGGGGTCACAACCCATAGCATTGAAAATCTTCTCGATGTGAGCCAACCAGCTTTCAGCATCACTGGGGCTATCTGTTTTCTCAAAAGCTCGAGGACGGAGCTTGTTGAATCTCTCCAGCCATACTGCCAATGTCACTAGAGGAGGAGGAGGAGCTGCCTGATTATGCTGCTGATTGTTGGCAGCTTGAACCTCAGGCCTGATGTCGTTCCTCAGTTGAGGAAGCAAAGCCTGCATTGCAGCTTGGATTGCAGCATTGAGCTGTTCCTGTTCGTGTGTGAGAACCATCTGACAGTATAACATAAAACATATGATTAAACAGATCAAAACATAAAATATATATATACATGAAAAAAATTTATACCAAAATTTCAAGAGAAAAATTTTATGCAAGAAAATTTTGTGTATGAATGCATGATGTAGTTTTATGAAAACTTTTGTATGCTCGAGAGTGAACGCCTATAGTCAGTTCACCCAAAATAAAAGACATGGCGAGGGGACGCCTATGGGTCGGTCCCAAATTTAAAAGTTTCGATAAAACACATGCGACTAAATAGGGCCAGTCCTGTACCAACCATTACTTAGTCATAAACTTGCGACAATGACATATATATGTATGCATAAAAATGATGAATGCATGAAAACGACTGTCAGTTCTAGGAAGACCATAGTGACTACCCACTAATCAAAGGTCATATTTTGAGAGCCTACAGGTCGAAGCCTTGGCTCTGATACCATAATTGTAACACCCCATTTTGATAATGGAATGTCACGCGTAATTATGGCGTGTCATCAAAGCATACAAGAAAAAATGTCTAAACATTTCATGACCATAAAAGGAAAATACCGGATTCAAACATCAGTAGTCCAAAAGTAAAGCTCATCACACACAAACATAAGTACTGTAAAGGAAAGGACTAAACAATGTCCATAGCAAGTGTATCAAAGGAAAGATAATGCATAAAGTAAAGAAAGGCTAGAAAGCTTCCAGTCCATATACACGTACGCTTAAAGTCTACGAGCGTCCCTGAGGTAGCCGTTTTGGGAACATAGAAAAGGAAAACGGCTGAGCAATACGCTCAGTGTACGGATGTACAATAAAGCATGACTAGGATAAGCATATAACATATAACAACGAAAGAAACTAAGTCCCGAGTAACCTGGTTAAGTCTTGGTAAAACTGGTTTTATAGTTTGAAAAGCCTTATGTTTATCTTATAAAAACTGTTTAACATGTTCTACCATTAGCCAATATAGGTCATGAAAATCCATCGTGCATGAATACTTGGAGGGGTGACCTCATCATGCAAATTAGAGGGGCTGCCTCTAATTTAATATACTGGTTTGGGTAGGAGGGATCAGCTCCTTGTGAAGGATGCAAGGCAAACACCACATTCACACTGAGTAATCTGCTGAAAAAAATGTAACTAGGATGCACCCATACGCCCCACATGATAAATATAAAATATGGCCAAAAGCTGAAGGGACGCCACGAGCAATCACTCCGCCGTGGTGAAGTCATAACATCAGTGCCTATAATGTTATGGTTATGGTACCTCCATAACTAGATGAAACTGGTCATGCATGTATATGGCTATAGGTAATCTAAATTAAACATAAGCAAGTCAAACATATAAACTTATACTAGGGGAAAACATTTGGCTGCATACGAGGAATCCTAATAAGGAAAGAATGTCCATACTGAAAGGACGGGAATCCGTACCTTATGTCCAGTGAACGAAGAAGATGAACTGAGGAGAATCCTACTTCGGTATCACTAATGCTACATAAATACATACATGAGTAAGTATCTGCTTACTAAATACGTAACTGGTTTTATGTCATGTCTTAGCTTATTTTATATGTTCATATCATGTTTTACTGTTTTAAGCCTTAAACTATGTTTATCTTATATTATGATTAAATATTTCTGGTATTTCATGTATTATTATACTTACTGTGTAATAATAAGTAACTTTCCAAAAATAGCAGGTTTCCTAAAATAGAAAGTTTCCAAAAATAGAAAGTTTCCAAAAATAGAAAGTTACCAATAGAAAGTTTCCAAAAATAGAAAGTTTCCAAAAATAGAAAGTTTCCAAAAATAGAATTACTGCTTAAAATAGATAAGTTAAATAGAAAGTTTTCATAAACAGATCAGCTGCCTGAATTAAATAAGTTTCTAAAAATAGAAAGTTTCCATAAATAGATTAGCTGCCTTAATTAAATATGTTTCTAAAAATAGAAAGTTTCCATAATTAGATATAAGCTGGTTAAATAAGCTAAGTATATAAGCCTAAGTGTTTTTCTGATTATTTTCTAGGTCATAATAATATAATGTATAGTTTATTAATTATTTCATGTAATTTAAATAACTATAGGTTAAAAGTATTTAATTAAAATATATCATGTTTTTAATTAAATATAGTTAAATACTTAGGTTAAAACATGTATTATTACTTATTAATAATATAACCTAAGTCATGTTAATTAATTAATTATAACCATGGTTTTTAAATAATTAATTAGTTATAAGTCTAGAAAATATAAAATACTTAGGTTAATAATTCCATGATTCTAATGATTAAATTATAACCTAAGTCATGTTTATTAATTAACCATGTCATATTTATTAATTTAATTTTAACATATGATTATTAAAAAAATAATCTTAACATAAACCGTGAACCGGATCTTGACTAGAAACCATGAACCAGACATGAAATCGACACCACACCCGAACCACTTCGGGGTTCCCTTTGGTTTGCTGCTGCCGTGGGACCCACACCACCAAACCGGGACCATATGATCTCGGTGGTGGTCTATTAGCCAAACCGAGACCCCCTTGGGGTTCGGTTTAGGCGCCGGCCAAACAAACACCCCTAAAAACAACCTTTTTGATTTCCCCCAAAACCATTTACATGTTTGATCTATGTTTTTAATTAGGTTTTTAAAAACATCGTGTTCTTAATTATTATATTAGATCAAATCAAAAAGAAAAGGATTAAAAGAATATACCGAATGCGTGGATCTAACGAGGATGAACACACACGAACACACGTACAAGATTCAAGATCAAAATCAACTAAACACCCCCCTTTTTGGTGTTTATGTGCGGCGACCACAAGAGAGGAAGGAGGAGAAGGAGAAAAATCTTTTAGGTTTTTGTTTAAGTTTACTGTAATGTGAAAATGACTAGCAAAATTTACCATAACCCCTTCTTAGTAAGTTTTGAGATGGGCTTGGCCCATCTCCTTAATGTTGCCGCGGGTAGGGGGTCCCCACATGGGATACCCGTACCGTTTTCCGTGTCTCGTTGTTTAATTGTTCGTTCGTGTTTATTTGTGTTCGCGTTTGGTGTGTTCTCGTTAAATAATTACCGTGACCTCATATATTTATTCACGCTTGTAACAAATATATACATACGTAATTAATATTAGTCCGTGATTTAATTACGTTCATGATTTCATGATCGCATGTTCGTGATTAATTATTGTTAAATAATTATTGCGTGTTCGTGCGTAATAAATACTTATCGTGTTCTAACACGAACGTAATACGTAAAATCCTAACATGTAAACGTAATCATACTATAAAAGGAAAGTTTTAATCTAGTACGTACAATCTTAAGGGTACTATTCATGGTAAAAGCATGCGGGTTTTACAGTATCTCCAACTGGTTGTTTCTTCAACAAACCATAGATATTGAAAGGATCATGAAAAGTTGTTTTTCCGTCTCGTCAATGTGGTTTAAAGGAATAGATTAAGTATCCTCAAAAACGGTTTCTGAAACCTCCTCTACATTGTTGGAATTTAACAATCCTAATGTATCTAATATACATGCATAAAGAGTAAACGCAGTGGATAGGACCGATTATCTATGTACATAATGTAATTAACATAAACATAAAGAAAAACATACCTTTAGTCCAAGAACGATGACTAAGATGTAGATTTGAAGATTGTGCAACCCTAACCGTGTATAACCCACGATTTCACCACAAATCTCAACCCCAAAAAATAATAAGAAAGCCAAGAGTAGGTTTCCTCTACGTGTATCCACACTACACCTCAACACGATCAAGCCCGATTGCTAAATCTCACCAACTTAAACAATAACTCCAAAAACCCTAAAATAAGGGTACGATTAAATCTACCCCCTCAAAGGAACGATCGATTTTCACGGTTTTGGTGTAGATTAGGGTTCGAAAAACAAGTACTTAATGAGGTAAAGAAACCTTTATTATATAGTTGTTTCTTAAAACAAAAGGCACTCCTTGTTTATTTTCTTACATAATCCTATTATTATAGGCAAAAAACACCATTGGGTTGACTTTTTAACTTTCTATAAACTTCTATGGTATTTACATTAATCACCTTAAAGTTAAAGCATTCCCGTTAGTTAACTGTTAAACTCTTTAACTATTTAACTAACAACCGTTAAATGTTCAAGTCCTGGTAAATTAAATAAATACAATAAATATAATATATATATTTATCATATATATTTAATAAGCATGATCTAAGTGTATAAGTGTGTGACCTCGTAGGCTCACGTACTTACGGTCGTATAAAATACTATCTATGACATACGCACATCCCAACAGCAACCATTTGCGGAAGTCTCCATCATAGTGTAATTTTATACTAACATTGACGGATATTCTAGCAAAACCATCAATGCTCCCAAAAGTACTTGAGTTTAGTTTCTGGCAAATAAGCTCAACCTTATGGTAATAATAATACTGCATCCCTTTTGTTTCTGACACGGTTAATCATTAATATGGATCAAATGTCATTTTAGTGGATTAATAATTTTGTTTCTCGTTTCAACGATTAATCAAGATTACTAAATGTAAAAAGAAACTTCTTTACTACAACTTGGATGCGGCCACGTAAATACCGATTAATCCCACGAGGGGCCCAGTATGTATCATACTCCACTCATGGAGGAACAAAATCCCTTTTTGACTACAAGTACCTTTTATACATATAATAAACACTTCTAAAATAAGTTTTATAACTGCCCACGCGAATGACGCAACGTTTTTCTTAATTAAAGAAATATCGTCCATCCATGCAAAGATCCTCTTGCATCTCAAGTCTAAGGATAACAATACTTACCATATGTGTAGTTTCTTAATGACTCCGATCCATAAAGAAAGTCTACACGATTGGGGTAACCCAATTATTCAACCACATTGAGTAACCTATGAGTTTGGAAGAATCATCTTTATGTATCTTCCAAATATACAACCAACCCTCATAATAGTTTTAGTTCATTAATACTCCCATATTAATGATCGACAATGGACATTTAGAATATATGTAATACGCCATATGTGGGTGCTATGTTCACGGATTAAACATGCAAATATAGGACACAATTAGTGTTTAATAAAAACGATCATACCTCGTATGTCAATTCATTTTTAATACAACTGCTTAACCGTCCCTTATCTAAATACCAAATAATATCACTAGATTATTATTCTAGTTTGAATGCTATCATCTTAATCACAACAATCCAATTGTTGATATGGCATGTATTCCTTCAACCTAGACTATTGATCTTATGGAACTTTGAGAATACTTATTCAAAATCATAATTTGTGATATTCTTTGAGTCAATTTCTTTGCATGTAATATGATATAACAATATCATATAAATTGTCTCACTACTTGCTATAAGATGTATACAACATTTATTGGAAATGTTCATTACTATAGTTTCCAAAACTACAAAGTATTCTAACAATTTAATTTATAATGCAACTATGCTTGTAAACCAAGCATGTTAGTTACTAGCAATGATGATATCCATAACAAAGACTTGCTAAAATTATAATTGAGTATCACCTCAATCAAAAGAAGCAGTAGTGTATACCATATAATTATGCTACTATTTTATAAACCTTGAACATTACTTAAATAATGATTTGGATATTTAAATGAACTCTAAGTTTTTCAACCATAATGATACTACTATGATTACTACTTAATACATATGTAGTATTTCTATTATGGGTTATAGGAACAAATTCCTTAATCCAACAATCATTTGAATGTTCCTACTAATGTCTTTCAATTAGATTTCAATGTTTCTAACATTCCTTCTAATATCTTCCACTTAGACTTTTAATGTTACTATAATATCTTTCAACTAGAATTTAAAGTTGTCAAATCAACTTGCATTCATGCAAAAGATACAACTTATCCCAAGTATAATATAACGCCCTAAATGAATCTGTAGTGGACCTTAGGCATTCATTCATGCGTCTCAATCTTACTACGTAAGATCCATCACTCAAGATTCTCTCAATGATTACTTATATTGTCTTTAGACTTAATTCACCACTTATGTTAAATCATAACTTACTTTCCAAGGTTGTAAATTCCATTTTTTAAAATGCTTATAAGAAACCTTACTTCTCTCATAAAAACAATTTCTATGATGAAACATTGTTTCTAATATGTTCAATAACATAGTTAATTTTAGAGAAATAAATTTAAGTACTCCCACTTGCTTTGAGATTTATCCATGAGTAATCTTACTTATAATTATAAATCAAATCCTACAAGTGATTGACTTTAAAACTTAAGACTTAGCTCATTTAGCTGCATGCTTTAAATCCATGTGTGAATTCTAGCATTTTGTATATGTTGTAAAGATTATTTATGGATTCATAAAATCTTCTTATGATCACATATCTTTTAAGGTGACCTTTCATCATAGAATTTTGGTAATACATTTTATCATAACTCTAACATTTAAAGCAAGCATGATAATTAAAACATTTTTACATATTTATTATAAGCTAGCTTAAAGACCCGTCTAACGTCGGGTTTAGCTTAAAGAGTGATTTTCGTAAAACAAAATGAAAGGATGTTTATATTTAAAAAAGTGAAACGGGTTCTCGTAATAGATGAGGACAATAAAAGAAAGAACATGTAGCATTTGTGGCCATATTAAAGTTTGTGACAATAAAAAAATCCTTCGATCCGCTATGGTCTTCACGTATGACGACGTATGTGAGTCTCAATTGATTGAAAAGAAACTGTCCATATAGTTAACACCTGTCACATTCACATCTGTCAGTTACCCTTATACTCGATTTAAGCACAAAAGGTTATGTATCAACCATCATTCTCATTTCATAAAGAGTGATTGAAAGCGTAAAAGTTCCTAACCTGTTAAGACCGAGAAACACAGTATAGCAATCATTAGCAATGCAACAACTTCTCACGTGGTCTAAAGTGATTAAAAACGTAATAGCCACTAATAGTGAAAAAATGTATGCCGATTTCTTGCCTGCAAAAAAAACTAACCTTTGACCAAAGCATGTTATTCCTTACCAAGACCTTGGCCATCAAAAAGAAAGAAATTGCCGAAAATCTACCTGTTTGATATATACACTATATGATCAAATAAGCATACAAAAATTGTTTTTATTGTTAATACACTTTCCTATACACCACCGCAAGCCACTTAGTTATATACAAAATAGTCAAATGCATTCTAGTCACAATAAAGTCCACTCCAAAACTCAAAACTTTTCACTTTTCTACCATACCTCAAGTAACTTCGTTAAAGTGAAATCGACTATCATTTAGTTCAAAACAGATATATGAAGGTGATTTAAAGCTAACAATCTGACGTACAAATATAACTAAGGCCGTGCATAGTATTCCTTTATATACACCAAATGCCTTGAATATCACGTAAAGGCTATTGATGGACAAATATGTGATATCCTATTGGAATATTCAAAAACCGCAGTTATATCTAGAAATCGAGTGATTGTGACTTTGATTTAGAGACACAACATGACTGATAAATTTTACATCTTACACGGTAATCTAATGATATAAATATCTTTTTGATGTTTTTTGTAGTTACATAACACAATGCGTATATGATAAGACAATGTTTTATTATAGATCGAGAATTATAAGAAAGATTCTATATGGACAGGCAAAAGTCTTGTCCTTTTCTGGGAGGATCACAACAAAATAGAAGAATCACAGAAGGTATCTCACACAACATACTTTCGGAGCTGGTTACCACATTTTATCACCTTCTCCAGATCTAAACTTCGGGCCTTGTTTTATCAACAATATGTAAACTGATTGTGATAACACCATCGACCCACAGTCACGACAAGGATCAAAAACTCAAATAATGTCGGAATGTTCAAGCTCACGAATCGTGATTAAGCAAATCACTTGGAAGGAGTCAAGGCAGCGGTTAATAGCATTGCATTTTAGCAGCATTATTCCTACTTTGTAGGCACATCATAAGCATGTACTTCACTATCTACTATGTGGTGGACATGCATCTTTCCCCACGTTTCACTTTTATGCAAGTTTCATTTTAATAGGCTAGTGGCTTAGTTAGTTACCAGTAGTTATCAGTTTACTATATATTCTACTTGTTTGCATTATCAATGAATAAGAAGAAGAAAATTGTCCCAATTGGTCTCTGTCTTTCTCCCTTAGTTCTTGGAGTCTAGCCTACTAAAACAAGGCTGCATCATTGGTGCTTTCATTGCTCAACGTCATGCCTCCTAAACGCGACCCGCCATCATTAGAAGAATCCATGGCTTCCTTGGTTGATCAAATGGCTAAGTTACTAGCCGTTTTAACTTCATCCGCCAACCAACTCGAAACCATCAACAACCACCTGGTTAACCAGCCCACCACCACAGCCAACCTTGTGCTCACTGCCATCACCAAACATACAACGGAGCACAATCACACCTTACCTCCGCAACCAAACAACTTAACCCTTACATCACCAAAAATTCAACTCCCCACATTCGATGGTACATTCCCCTTGGATTGGCTTTTCCAAGCGGACCAATACTTCTCGTATTATAACATTCAACCTGAACAACGTGTCTTTATGGCATCTTTTTACTTCAAAGGTGAAGCCTTGAGTTGGTTCAAATATTTGCACAATAACCGACTCCTTGGTGACTGGGAAAACTTTACACGCGACTTAGAGTTACGATTCGGGCCCTCATCGTTTGAGAACCACCAAGCAACCCTATTTAAACTCAAACAAAACGGTTCCGTCTCCGATTATCAGGCTGAATTCGAACATCTATGCAATTGTGTCGTAGGGCTACCCCAAATCGCTCTACTCAATTGTTTCATCTCCGGCCTTCGCCTCGATATTCAACAGGAATTAGCCATACATCACCCTACTAACCTTCATCAAACTTATGGCTTGGCTAAACTTATCGAGGATAAGTTATCCACCGGGCAAACTACATCTATCAACCTTGTCCGTATAACCCCGTTTCACCCTACCAACACTCCAGCCGTTACTACCCCACCGGCCATCCTCCCAACTCCTCCAAAGCAAACCACACCCTACGGCGACTCTCACCCGACGAAGTGCAAGCTCGACGTAGTCAAGGTCTTTGCTTCCGTTGTCCATAGAAATACTTTCCGGGCCATCGTTGCAACCGACCTCAGTTTCTTTTGTTTGGAATCGACGAACAACTTCCACTGACTAGTAACACTAGCCTCGAAGACGATTCCCATGACATGCCACCTATTTTCTTATCCTTGTCTTTGCCGGCTTTACATGGCACTAAATCACCACTCGCAATTCGTCTTACTGGTCATATCAATGGAAAACAAGTTACTGTGCTCGTGGACTCTGGAAGTAGCCATAATATCATCAAGCAAAGTCTGGTCTTGCTCCTTCAGTTGTCAACCAACTCACTACTCTCCTTTCCTGTTATGATTGGGAATGGTGAATTTCTACAATATGTTGGACAATGTTCTAACATCCATCTTCACCTTGCTGGTACCCCCATTTTCAATAGCTCCGTATATTCTTCCAATTGAAGGTGCCGACATCGTGCTAGGCATGTCATGGCTTAGTCCCCTCGGGCCTGTCACGGCGGACTTTTCGGTGCCTAAACTGACTTTCAATTACCTTGCTAAACGGGTTACCTTACATGGAGAATCACACAAGTCTGCTCCAAGCACCGACCTTGAGGACAAGGTCGTAGTTTCACCGGCGGGCATTGATAACACCATCGACCCACAGTCACGACAAGGATCAAAAACTCAAATAATGTCGGAATGTTCAAGCTCACTATCGTGATTAAGCAAATCACTTGGAAGGAGTCAAGGCAGCGGTTAATAGCATTGCATTTTAGTAGCATTATTCCTACTTTGTAGGCACATCATAAGCATGTACTTCACTATCTACTATGTGGTGGGCATGCATCTTTCCCCACGTTTCACTTTTATGCAAGTTCCATTTTAATAGGCTAGTGGCTTAGTTAGTTACGAGTAGTTATCAGTTTACTATATATTGTACTTGTTTGCATTATCAATGAATAAGAAGAATAAAATTGTCCCAATTGGTCTCTGTCTCTCTCCCTTAGTTCTTGGAGTCTAGCCTACTAAAACAAGGCTGCATCAGATTGCAGATGTTTTTATGTAGAAGAGTTGGATAACTGGTATGGCCGTAGTCATCCTATCATCTGTCACCCAATTTGCTTCATGGTTTGTAGATTTAACGCCTAATTAATGAATTGAAGTATTCTCTTTTTTCCCTTGATACACGATCTTGAAACAACTTCCACTCCTTTTCGCACCTATCCTCTCCTGCTACAAAAAGCTCGATACATTTCGAAGCGCAAAGTCAAGTCCCCATCCATGAACCAAATCGTTCTTCATTTAGAACCAACAACAACATCCAGTTATTTGAAGTAACAGATTTTTTTTAACTATAGCATATGTTATATACCTGAATTAGATACCAAACACAGCGTCAAGCATCTCGAGAAACTATCGGAGCCATGATATCCTCAAATCTGATTCCATTACCGTCAACCTGTAACAGATGACCTCCCAAACAAATAACTCGATCCTTTCTCCCTGTAGTTATGTATTTGGCATAACTCGATCCTTTCTCTTGGCCAGGTCCCTTCATCTCATTTAGAACATCTGCAATGATTCATGTGTGCTCACTAAACATCTTTATATAGGAAGAGATCAGGCCAGAACAGTAGCCGCCACCGGTGCAACTACAACTTCAATGTTTACGTCAGAGACAATCTCTACAACTACTACAGACTGATCAAGCGTCACTGTTGCTGCATCCTTTCCATCTTTAGAAACGTTCTTATCGTCTTTGGCGGCATCCTTGGCTGGTGGTGGTGGCGGAACCATGTGCACTGATGGTGTTTGGTTCAGCTTAACCAAAATCTGTCTCAACCTCGAAAGATTAGTTGGTTTGCCTGGTTTGGGTCCCTAAATGACAGTGACAAATTGCTTCTTGTAGTTATCCTTCTTTCCTCTTTTCTCAATGTTGGGTACCTCGCGAGGAACCAACTCTGCTATTGCTTTCCAGTAGTGTTTATCGACTTCTTTGTGAAACTTCTCTTGCTTAGCTACATACATCAGTTTTATAGGAAAAGTTACTAAGTTAGTAAACTATTTGTTGAAAAAACGTAGCCTGAAAGATGAGTAATATAGTGCTGCAAGAATTATAATCTAGAAAAATTGAGTTGAAATGCGGCTCTAGTGACTTCTTAGATTAAGGAACTCCGTACCTAAAGCTGTAGACATGTTAGTCATCATCGTCCTGACCTGTGATTTGACTTCCGCTTTGACTTGAGACACTCATTTTATCGTTCTCAAATTCACCATCTAATGATCCCTGGAAAGGAGGACGTGGAGTCTCAGCTTGACCCTTGCCTTTTACATTAGAAGAGGACTGAGCTTGAGCCTGACTCGGCGGTTTAAGATTAACAGGTGGCATAGCCCTTGGTAACCGTTGTGATGGGGGTCCTAGTTGTAAACCAATCCCCTGAGAGTTGAATGACTAACTTCTTTGATGGCTGCCACCAAAAGATCAAAAAATACTGCAACGGAACAATTTATCAGTTTTAGTTAGAGCATATAACTTCATTGTTATTTGTGAAGTGGTCTCTTTGATCCACATTTACTGAAAGAAAAAACCAAATAAAATAAATTTTAAAAGGCTTTGATAGAAGGTATATTGCATCTGTTTATTAGTATATGATTTAACTTTGATATAAGGTATATTGCATCTGGTCAGGGAAGGACAACCTATGGGCATATAGAATCTGGGATTTATAAAAGGAATGAAAAACAATTCTTAATGGTTAATGATCAAAATCTGACATTCACATAAATGAGATATATATGACAGCATCTAATTATGCTCGACATTGAATTGCCAACTCGACACAACCCAATAACAACCTGACCCGTTTTGGTCAGGGAAGGACAACAGGTTAGGGATTTGGGACACCAAACCCCGAATCAACCTGTCTACCAATTGATAATCTATACATATGTTGATATGATCCTTGGGATAATTATGTATGTATAAGTTCCATACACGCACATATTATTTTGACCCTATTTATATAAGACTTGCATTAGATTCTTTGAAGCAAACAAAATCCATCTCATTCTATGAAGTCCTACTAATGTTTATGGTAGAATGATGAATTGATTACTGGTAACACACTATAAAAAACTGGTTTTAGTGCCATAACGATGAATCTTATTTAAGGTACACAAATCATCTTTGGTAATTTATTTATTACTCTATTGAATTAAAAAACATTGTGCATTGCACCTACAATATCAGTAAGACGTGAGACTACTATATCCGACTAACGCGATCCGAACACAACCCGAACCCAAAACCCGATTACAAACCACTGATAACAAAAGAGATTTAGAGATACCTGTGTTTTAAGTGTTGTGTTTTAAGTGTAGCATTACTTCATGATAAAGAGACGCACGTCTACATTCTCTTTGCCTAAATTATGTTATATTTATGTGTTCCAGCTGATGAGCTAAACAAAGTCAATAGTTAAATGATCAACTTCACTGCAACTCTATCATGGACTACAATAGTTGAGTTTTTGGTGTTGGGTTTAATTTAAACATCCAGTTCAGTTAACCATATCACCAAGCTTAAACAGTAGATTGAATCTTGCAGCAGTTAATGGTTAAGACACTTTAAAACTCAAAATAGGTCAGCAAAGGAAAAAAAGTGTATATTGAATGTGACCTTATGATGAAATTTTTCTTACCTTATTTTGTAAAGCTCTAATCGGGCGCTGAGATACCACTATAGTAACATATCTTCATGTATGACACATCTTGACATCCGAACTCTGCAATATTTCAGAAATTCAAGTTTGAGTACCAAACAACCCGTAAAAAATATATGTATAATGGTTGAGATCAGACACACCATATCTGTATGAATAACATTAATGTTCAGTCACACATTATTCACATCCAAACTCAAGTAATGATAGTATAAGACACTATCCTAAGGATTAGATCATAGGCCCAGGGTCTGATGACTCTAATAACTATTCTTGCAATGGATTCATATACAACTTATTAGCTTTCATAATGACCTACACAGTTGCTGCCTTTCTACCCGACCCTCATCATCAAGATTAAATATGTGACAATCCGTCAATTTATGGTTGATATTTTATTCTCAAGTGTTATTTAAAAATATTATTTTAATGTTATAATATGAACTCACTCATTTCTGGGAAAAAAATTTGGATTTACGTCTTGAAGTAGCATCGACTACGTCTAAACCGGAGGATTCTACGTTACGTGCTTACGTTTACATACACCGTTTTGGTGACAGTCCGACATTTCAGAAAATAAATTTATCCGTGAATATTATTTTGGGATTTTAAATTTGTGTTGGTTCATAAACTCACTAATTTACGAGAAGAGATTAGGACTTACGTGAATAATTTAACGTCCTTTACGAGTAAACCGGAAACCTTAGGATTACGTATTTACGTTTTTGAACTCCGTTTCTGATGAGACAAATTTTATTAGATTCGTTTTGTGCCGTTGATTCATAATTTATAAAAACGTTTTTCGTAAAACGACCCGAGGGCACGCAAATCGAGGAAACTAGAATCGAGGAGTACCCGTAAATTAGTGGGATGGGACAAGTTTTACACTTGCCCACCCCACTACATGGGACGGCCAAATGGGCTCCAACACATACCATGATGTGTCAAACATGTAGCTTAAAAGCTACACTTGTCTAACTTAACTAAGTTAGCTAACTTAGCACCAAAACCATCCAACACCAAAACCACTTCTCCTAAACTCATACATGCAAACCACTCTCTCCTTCTCTCCCCATTTTCGTCCACTCTCTCTCTAAAATACCATTTGATCATTTTTTGATCAAATCTAGCCATAAACTTTGTGTTATAAACACATATGATGATGCTCCTTTGAAGCCTTGAAGATTGGAGGTGATTCTAACATCTAAGGAAGTGATTTGGTGATGTCCAAGGGCTGATTTCTACAAGAGGTTTACAATTATTGGTGGTCTTGAAGATTGGTGTTGATCTATCACAAATTTTGCCATCAAAAATCCAAGCCTTGATCATAAACTACTTAATCTTGGTGGTATAAAGATTGTCCTTCCTATCCTCTTATTATTTTGATTATGTAATCTTGTATTTTATTTCCTATTTTATATGTATATGATGAATATATGATGATAAAAATATTGTGTAGGGATCAAGTGTTGATAAATATGATTAAAAAGATGGAAAACCATAGGTAACAAGGTTAAAATCTTGCTAAAATATGAAGGCTGTATAAAAACAGTAAGTAACCAAATGCTAAACTGATAAAATGGCATAGTAGAATCAATTTACAGTAATTATTAGGTGTTATACACATGTGAGAGTTGGCCATACAATGGAATCATAAAAATGAGTGAGATATGATCAAAACAAGATTAGAGTGCAAATCTGCCTATACTGTTTTGGACGAATTTATTAAAATATTTAAAGGTTGATGCATCAGTAGCTATAAAGGAATAAAATGAAGCACATATCATTTAGTTTCTGTCATAAAAATTTGAGATTTTATCTCCTTGTAGAACTCAAGATATGATAAAAATGGTGAAAGTGAAACTAAAAATCAGATTTTTTGAAATTAAAGTTTAATAGTATTATATAAGCACTCAAATAAATATAGTATAAAATGTGAATTAAAACCCACTAACTTATATATTACATTTATATAAATATGTACAAGGATAAATAAATTGACATGTTATAAAAAATGGTAGTTTGATAAGTTTTATAAGTAATAAAACTATAAACATGATTTTTACATCTTTTCGGCTAATACCGTAAAATTAACGTTTTTCGTCAATTAAAAACTTAGACGGCCGGACCCGTCTAATGTAAACTTTTTAAAAGTCATATAATGATATATAAGTACCTATTACAAGTAAAAATCGATAAAACCCAAACTATATAACATATATACATTAATGGGCCAAAGTAGCCTTATTGGACTATAAACCCGACTAGTTGGTAAAACACTTATAAACTTACTTATTGGGCTTAACCCATTTGGGCCCAACATGTAAAGTATAATACTGATATTAGAAGTATAAATTGGTCTAATGAAAAGTATTGGGATTATAATGGGCTTATTGGACCTAAAACATGTAAATAAGTAAAACTAGTAAACTAGTATAAAAGTTACCAATATATAACACTAAAATGAGTAAATGAGAATGTATAAACCCACTTGATCATCATATATATAAAATCATCATATGTATACATAATTGTTATTTTTATAAAGTCATTAGACAAGAGTCTAAGACGAGTATTATTTGTCTAGGTTTCCGTGATTGAAGCACGTACCGTACATCCGAATTGCCGATAACCCGCCTTCCCACATCAACGTGAGTTCATAGCCTCGCACTCTTTTAAATGTTTTTATGAAATGTTTTATAAACCCGCGAGGGAGATAACATGTTCGTTTTACTAAAATAGGACACAAGTTGTCCCGATTGTTTGTTTATTGATTTAGACCCGGATAATTGTATGACCCGATGAATGATTATATGACCCGTAAATGAAATGAAATGGATTATTAAAGTTAGGTTATGTCACCAAAAGTCCCATTAGCATGAATTGTGAACTACCGGGATTTGGTAGACGCTTGTGCATATAATAGTACTATTTGGGGACGATCACCCCAGTTCGCGCCTTGACGGTTGATCCCCGTCGTGCCACATTGATTGGTAAGCGAATTAATGTATGAGAAGATTTCTATAAGCGTGATTATTGTGACGGACACGTTGTTTTAGATGGGCAAATGAGTTTCGGGTTAGCTACCCGTTGTTTGTTGTAGTAAGGTAACAATGTCACGCGGCTTATAATAATCCAAATAACGAAAATACTGCTATACGCATTGAATTACGATATATTGTCTGACTAGCAATACGGGGTCTTATTATTGATTTTATGTTCGTGTTTTGTTTTTTCATAAACCATACTCATATAACGGTTTTTATCTAATTTTATACAGCGTTATAAAACGGATTGTATGATGTTTTTACGACAATGGTTCGTATAATGATTTTGAAGGCAAAACGCCTATATTATGATTTTTGATAAGGATTTGTATAAAATGACTTTGGCAATTTATGGCCTATTATAAAGATTTGTACAAAATGATTTTCGGTAATAATTTTATACCGATGTTATATTGATGGATTTCATTAAACTCTATGAATTCACTCGGCGTTTTCGCTGACCTTTTCTTTTAACATGTTTTTATCTCAGGTACTTGAAGGTAATTCTCGGAAAGACAACAAGAATTCATGGCCCGCACTTAAATAACAATTTCCATTCAAATGCTTTGTAAAACTTGTATGAAATATTATGACTTGGGACCTATGTAAATTTGATATTTTATGAATGGAAATGCTTTATTATTAAACGACGCGATTTTTATGAGTTGTCTATGATGTGAGTAATGTGCTATCCCGTAACACCAACGAGTCTTCCACTGTATTGAATTGTATAAATTTGAGGGTGTTACAGTTTGGTACCAGAGCTCTCGTTATGGAGAACGAAAGATTTTTAAAACCAAGGTTTTGAATAAAACAATTCAAAATCTTTTAACTATAAACATTTTTCTCAAAATGTCAAAAAAATCTTTTGACTATAACGGTGCCGAAGAATTCCCGAGTTACCGACGAGGCCAGACTGAGAAGTGTTATTTTAATATATATATATATATATATATATATATATATATATATATATATATATATATATAACTTGGATTATATGTGTATATATATAATATATATATATATATATATATATATATATATATATATATATATTATATATATATATATATATATATATATATATATATATATATATATATATATATATATATATATATATATATATATATATATATATATATATATATATATATATATATATATATGTATATATGTATATATATATATATATATGATGTAATTCGATTACATGATTGTTTGATGATTATTTTAATACTTATACGAGGTATTTATACGACGTAGATTGTCACAAGAAACCCTAACTCCTCTAGCAAATCAATCGAAGCTATCCCCGTAGGAATTCTAGCTATCCTAGATCTAAACCAAGTTGTGGATAATTATGATCCCGACAAAATGGTTGATATTCGTAGAAATGTAGATATTAGTTGATTGTGATATTGAAGAAGAATTGGCGAGATTAAAACTGATATCGATGTCATGACGATCTTTCCTTATAGAGTGGAGTTTGACAAAACGTTACCACCTGGAAAGATGTCATCTGATTCGTTGTCACCCAATTCTTAAATTTGAAATCGAAAGGATGAATGTTGCACTTGAGGCTGTCAATGGAACCATTACCCAAAAGTCTCATGCCACTAGTACCTTTCCGAGAAGTCTAATTGAATGTATGAGTCATCTCATACTAGTAACTCATTTGATAACTATTAATGAAGAAGCTATAAGATTGGAAATTAAGTGTTGATCATATCGAGCTTTTATTGCCCTTTTAAGATCTGAGAATATGGTTGAAAGTATTGGAGAATGAGGTAGGATATCGAATTGAGTATAAGTTGGTTGAAACTTGAATGAAGTAAAATTTAACTCGTATAGAATATGAAATTGTTGAGAGGAAGTTGTTAAGTTCTGTGATTGAATTATAAGGTTTTAATTGATTGTTGATTCGTGTTAAGGGTTGTTCCTAGGCCATTGTCCAATGACGAGGATGCCCAGTGTCCAATAAATAAATTGAAGAAATCTTCTTCTGAATTGGGGACCGATGGATCTTCCGGGACAGGTGGGGACACCTAATGACTCTTGTAGATTAGTATTCATTGTGGTATCTTTTAAAAATCCCTAACTTAACTGAGACATCAGTTGGTAGGATGAGTTCTTGGAATTGTATGACCTAATGACACATAATGTGTTACGGTACAATTTTGACTTGTTTGTGATTAATGAAAAGACTACCATTGATTGCTAAATTCTTGATGTATCGATGTTATCTATCCTTTATTGCTTCATCCTAATGTTCGCATTAGTGATGCAACCATTGAACAAGTACTCATCTCGATTTGAGTTACGTTGTGGATTATTCTTTTTGAGTGCCATCGAGGTCATGAACCTCATGATTAATTGGCTAAACTCATTTCCTAGTATATTGTAGTTAGTTCTTGGTGAACAACTTTTCATCACTCTTTTGCAGATCACTCATTGTTTTTATAAGATAAAATAGTATCCCTTGAGAAAAATTAAATTTTCATCACTATATGGATTATTTAAAGTGAGACTTATAAATAATCGTTATCGAAGTAAAGTTGTTTATGAAACGCTTTGGAAAACTGTAACACCAAATTTTGATAAATGGAATGTCACGCGTAATTATGGCGTGTCATCAAAGCATACAAGGATAAATGCCTAAACATTACATGACCATAGGGAAAACCGGAATCAAACATCGGTTCCCAAAAATAAGCCCAAAACATACATAAAATTAAATGAACAAAAAGGAAGACTAGACAAGCATAAATATGAAGGCAAGAGGAGAAGGAATCTAAGGTAGCTCCCATCCTATGCGTGTCCTCCAAATGCTCCAGTCAGTCCTTGAGTACCTGCCGTTTTGGGACTTGGAAAGGAAAGTAACGGCTGAGCAAAACGCTCAGTGCACGGATATAGACATAGTATAAATGACTAAAACATAATAAAGACTTAATAGCAGCGGAAATGTATAAGTCCTGGAAAACCTGGAACATGTTCATAAAACTGGTTTTATAGTTTGAAAAGCCTTATGTTTATCTTATGAAAACTGTTTAACATATTTTACCATTAGCCAATATAGGTCATGAAAATCCACCGTGCATGAATACTTGGAGGGGTGACCTCATCATGCAAATTAGAGGGGCTGCCTCTAATTTAATATACTAGTTTTTGGGTAGGAGGGATCAGCTCCTTGTGAAGGATGCAAGGCACACACCACATTCACCATGAAATCCTGACTAAAAACATGTAACTAGGATGCACCCATACGCCCCACATGATAAATATAATATAAATGGACAAAAGCTGAAGGGACGCCACGAGCAATCACTCCGCCGTGGTGAAGTCATAACATCAGTGCCTCTAATGTTATGGTTATGGCACCTCCATAACTAGGTGAAACTGGTCATGCATGTATATGGCTATAGGTAAATTTAATTAAACATAAGCAATCAAACACGTAACTTATACTACGGGAAAACAGTTGGCTGCATACGGGGAATCCTAATGAGGAAAGAATGTCTGGCCTAAAAGGACGGGAATCCGTACCTTATGTCCAGTGAACGAAGAAGATGAACTGAGAGAAATCCTACTTCCGAATCACTAGTGCTACATAAATACATACATGAATAAGTATTTGCTTACTAAATACGTAGCTGGTTTTATGTCATGTCTTAGCTTATTTTATGTGTTCTTACCATGTTTTACTGTTTTTAAGCCTTAAACCGTGTTTATCTTATATTCTGTTTAATCTGATTAAGTATTTCTGGTATTTCATGTGTTATTATACTTACTATGAATAATAAGTAACTTTCCAAAAATAGCAGGTTTCCTAAAATAGAAAGTTTCCAAAAGTAGAAAGTTTCCAAAAATAGAATTACTTCTTAAAATAGATAAGTTTCTAAAAATAGAAAGTTTCCATAAATAGATCAGCTGCCTTAATTAACTAAGTTTACATAAATAGACTAGCTGCCTGAAATAAATAAGTTTCTAAAAATAGAAGGTTTCCATAAATAGATTAGCTGCCTTATTTAATTAAGTTTCTAAAAATAGAAAGTTTCCATAATTAGAAATAAGCTGGTTAAATAAGCTAAGTATATAAGCCTAAGTGTTTTCATGATTATTTCCTAAGTCATATGATATAATGTATAGTTTAATAATTATTCCATGTAATTAAATTAAACTATAGGTTAAAATATTTAATTAAAGTATAACATGTTTTTAATTAAATAATGTTAAATACTTAGGTTAAAACATGTATTATTATATATTAGTAATATAACCTAAGTCATGTTAATTAATTAATTATAATCATGGTTTTTAAATAATTAAGTAATTATAAGTCTAAAATATAGAATACTTAGGTTAATTAATTTCATGATTATTAATAATTAAAATAACCTAAGTCATGTTATTAAATTAATCATGTCATTTTATTAATTTAACTTTTAACATAAGATCATAAAACATAAAAAAACTAAACATACACCATGAACCGGATCTAGACTAAAAAGCATGAACCGAACATGAAATCGACACCGTACCCCGAACCAACTTGGGGTACCCCGTGCCTTGATGCTGCCGTGGGACCCACACACACCAACCAAGACCATATGGTCTTGGTGGTGGTCGGTTGGCCAAACCGAAACCCCTTCGGGTTCGGTGCAGCCTGCGGCCAAAACAAACACCCCTTAAAAACATCTTTTGATTTTATTAAACCCCAAATCATGTTAGATCCATGTTTATTTATTAGGTTTTTGTAAAAACATAACATGTTCTTGATTTATAAAAAGATCAAATCAAAAGAAAAGGTTTAAAAAGGATTTACCAAATTCGTGGATCAAAAGGATGAAGAACAAACACGATCACCAACTAAAATTCCAAGATCCAAGATCACAAACCACCTCCTTGTGGTGTTTGTAGGGTGGCGGCACAAAGAAGAAAGGGAAGGAGGGTTTTAGGGTTTTTTTTCTAAAATCTTCTATGAATGAAAATGAGTAGTGAAAATCCCTTTTCCCTTTTAGTAAAATTTGACAAATGGGCTTGGCCCATTTGTCCTTGGAGCCGCGGGTAGGGGCCCCACTTGGGGTACCCGTACCTTTTTTCGTGTCTCGTTGTTAAGTTAAACGTTTGTGATTATTTGTGTTCGTGTTTTAAGTGTTCTCGTTAAATAATTACCGTGACCTAATATATTTATTTACGCTCGTAATAAATATATATATATATAATTAATAATAGTTCGTGATTTAATTACGTTCGTGATTTCATGATCGCATGTTCGTGATTAATTATTGTCAAATAATTATTGCGTGTTCGTGCGTAGTAAATACTTATCGTGTACTAACACGTACGTAATACGTAATATCCTAACACGTAAACGTAATCGTACTATAAAAGGAAAGTTTTAATCTAGTACGTATGATCTTAAGGGTACTATTCATGGTAAAAGCATGCGGGTTTTTACAACTCTTCCCCCCTAAAAAGAATAATTCGTCCCCGAATTATAGATAACGTAACTGGAAGCGAAACATACCCGAATCATACTGGAAAGGTATGCAAAATAACGGAAATGAAGGTGACATGGTACAAGGGAACGTGGAACGTGACATGTCTTGAAAAGACATGGAACGTGACGTGACTAAAAGGATATATCTAATCGATAAGAGAAAACGGATAAGAAGCCCGGATGAACTTGTCCGTTTCCAAGTGGCTTCCCTCTTGGAACGGTTCCTTTATAAGATCTTGACACGAATGATAAGTCTTGGTCCTCCTGACCTTGACTTGGAATACGAAGAAGTTCTTGGTTATCAACGTAAGGTAGATCCCCTAAATTGATCGAGGGAATAAGAATTAATCGTGTAAGAGCAACTGAAACGTTACGATGAAAGACAATCTGACTTAACTGTTAACTAGAAACGATGCGCGAGACATAAAGAAACGTAGTACGTGAAAAATTTTGAACGTGATACGTGAAAAATTTTGAACGTGATATGTGAAAATTTTTGAACATGCTACGTGGAGATATGGCGAGTGTAGTATGAGTAAACATATCGTGATCCATGATACGTGTAACATATCTTGATCATGATATGAGGAATGTGGAATGAACATGACATGTGAAACATATCGTGAACATAGAATATAATGGCGGTAACGCCAAACGCTACAAGGTGAGACGTGGAATATGACGTGAAACGTCTATCTGATGATGGAGAGTTATACTAAACTTGGGTCTGGTCTCCTAAGTTCTTGCAAAACTTCCCAGAACGAAATGAACGTAAAATCGTAAGCCCAGATACGATCATGAACGTGAATAGTGTCATGAACGCGAGCGCGAAAGCAAGTCATGAACTTAGAACAAGGACGTGGACGTAAACAAGGAGCAGAATTGTGAATCTTTGTCTGACCCGATAACTGAGGGATTACCAAGTGATCGGATGAGCCTTGGCTGGAACATGTCCGATAAATCTGTTTGTTCTGAAATCCTTACGGATGTAAGGATTCTGCAGACTTGATCAAACTGTTTGCAATAACCCAGATAGCATCATGCTTCATCTGATTTTGCGTTAAACTGGTAACCAAAATCTGTGGAGATCTTGTCCCATTTCAATTTACAATTTCAGATGATGAAAACATCCCAGTCTGTTGGTGTCCTATCTTAGCCTGTTTGTATGACAGGTATGAAGATATGAACGTAACTGTATCTTGCTTCATCGAACCTGATACATAGGAGTTTGCGAAACTCTGAGTCTATGAATCTAAACTTCTCTTAGCGTAGGATTTCCTATAACACCTAATGTAATGTAGGGTTATCTCATTTACGCATAAGCTGAGTCATGGTAAGATTAACCAGGCAAATCCATGTGATCCAGCGTGTCACTGTAATCAAACAGAACTGATATTGGAAAAATTTCCAGGGTGAAATTTCTCTTGTCATAGAATTTGCAACATAGTGCAGATATGGTCTTCCTGTTCTTCTTCTAGGCTTAAAGGAAATCAGGTTATCCTCAATGAAAACACTGATGAATTTGCTATGAGTTCATGGAAAATCATTCTTACAATGCCGTTGGAGCATTGATGAGACTAATTCAAAATTATAAATCTAGCATGACCGAGTCGTATACGAATAGCAGTCATGGACATGTCCTGCTGTTTCATTCGTCAATGTTGGCAGCATGATCATGAGTTCGATCTTGGAAAAGTGATTAACACCATACGGTTGATTGGACATGTTGTCAATATGTGGAGGAGAATAACGGTCATGAATGGTGATTTGTTTAAGTCGACGGTAGCCGACACAAAATCTGATGGTACCATCCTTCTCCTTGTAGGTGCTTCTGGAATGTATAGGAAGACTTTGGAATAATCAACTGGCTATGCGTAAAAGAATTAAGTGGTCGTGTCTTACTGACAGCTAGAAAATTTTAGCGACCATGGCTAACAACGCACATGCTTGTAAGCATATATAATTGTACAGATTTTCCCGATGGAAAATCAAGCTGAATGTATTCAGGAGCCTGAACATTACTGTACATAATTATGAATCGTAGCATGGTGTGCTGTTCATAGTACATAATTAGGATAAAATTCATCTCGTGTCTGTCCGAGGAAATGCGTTAGCAGCTTGGATCTCATCATTAAGCTGAAGGAAAACCTTCGTATACGTGGGAATACGAAAGGCGTCCTTCATGGTCATGACTATATGAACCATGGTGAATGAAATGAAAGTGACATCGGCAACGTGACAGTTCTCACTGATGCATCGATAATGGTATAGAAATTCTTGTGGCCTGATTAATACATGGCACAACAAAAATAGATATACCCTTGGAGGGTACCCTGAATTTCTTAGAAATGTTCCATAGTTGGACGTGAGTCATGTGTCTTGACTCGTTTCTTGGAACTATAAGCATGACATATGTCTTGACTGGTGTCTTGACATGTGTCTTCAGGAGGTATACGTGAGACATGTGTCTTGACTGATGTCTTGACATGTGTCTTCAGAAAGTATACGTGAGACATGTGTCTTGACTGATGTCTTGACATGTGTCTCGAGATGTGAAACAAATATAACCACAATATAAGGTTATTATGCCAGAATTGGCGGATCGGTTGGACTACTAATCCTTGTATTTCTGATCATGTCCGTGGCCAGAGTTTCGGTTGAGATTTCTAGGATAGTTGCTGTCATAGTAGTGGTTACTGTCGTCCTGTCTGTCAGTTCCATGATGGTCATTCTCATAACCGTGATTCATGTAACTATTCAGCTGAGTGGCCGGCTGGTACCGGTTTGCACTCATATGGCTGAAATGACAGCCGAATGACGTGTGACATGTAACTAAGAATTAGGGACAATGATTGATGGGAATCGTCTGATGGTGAAGCATCTTCTCGTCCAATTGCTTTGCTCTGACGCCTTTTTCTTCGTCTTGTAGGATCTACAGGTTGTGAACAGCATCCGCATCTCGTAGCATCTCCGAACGTCAGCAACATCAACCTTTAGTAACATTTCCAAGTTATGAGCGGCATCAGCAATTTGTAGAGTATTAGCAAGTGGACATAGGCCTGAGATGATTCAGAATCGACTAGCGAATACTCGTGTAGTATTGCAAGTGAAATACACATGGATTTAGGTACATGTAATACACATGAAACACGGTACATGGAGTACACGTTGAATGCACATGAAATGATCGGTATGGGGCCGATCATTTGTCATGATTTAAGGAAGTATACCGGTTAAACGGTTAGGAAAACCATCATGATAACCTGGGCAGTATTAGCATAGACATCATTCTGGTTATAACGGAAACGTTAAAGTGTGGTTACACAAAATTCGACGATGATTTCCTGACAGCATGATCAATGAAAACCAACCATGACTATCATGAAAGCATGATTCAATGAAATCTAATAATGTCTTGCAATACAACGTAAATAACAAGAGAGGCGTAAAACATAATCAACATGAAGACGGAGTTATCATGAAGAAACATGAAACCATCTATCACAAAGAAATGTATAACATAATCAGCATGAAACTAAAGTTAACCATGACAGTATGAAAACATACTTGACATAAAAACATAATAACTTATGAGGGGACATGAAAAAATTTATGCCAATTTAAATCATGAGAAAAATTTATGCATGAAAAACAGTGCATGAATGCGTAATGTAGTTTATAAAACCTTTATATGTGTGAGGGAACGCCTATGGGTCGGTTCCAAAACAAAAGACATGGCCAGGGGACGCCTATGGGTCGGTCTCAAAGTTAAAAGTTTCGATAAAAGCACATGCGACTAAATAGGGCCAGTCCTATACCAACCATTACTTAGTCATAATCCCTGCAACAATGATACATGAAACATAAATAAATGAAACTCATCTGTCAAAACTTAACAGAAAATTTTTTATGTGACTAATTATGAACTACTGGGGTTCAGTCCACATAGTCACAGTTCACGAGGAACATTATGCATGAAACAATGACACATAACTAAATATGAATGACGGTTGTCCATCCATATTAGTAAAACAATATCGATGAAAACATCAAGGTTAAAACCTCAAGGTGCTGAAAACATCAATACGTAGAATAACAAACGTTGGCTTAGGAAGCTCCTGGTGACTACCCACTAGTCACAGGTCGAGTTTTAGAGCCTACAGGTCGAAGTCTTGGCTCTGATACCATAATTGTAACACCCTATTTTGATAAATGGAATGTCACGCGTAATTATGGCGTGTCGTCAAAGCATACAAGGATAAATGCCTAAACATTACATGACCATAGGGAAAACCGGAATCAAACATCGGTTCCCAAACATAAGCCCAAAACATAAATAAAGTAAATGAACAAAAAGGAAGACTAGACAAGCATAAATATGAAGGCAAGAGGAGAAGGAATTTAAGGTAGCTCCCATCCTATGGGTGTCCTCCAAATGCTCCAGTCAGTCCTTGAGTACCTGCCGTTTTGGGCTATGGAAAGGAAAGTAACGGCTGAGCAAAACGCTCAGTGCACGGATATAGACATAGTATAAATGACTAAAACATAATAAAGACTTAATAACAGCGGAAATTATAAGTCCTGGAAAACCTGGAACATGTTCATAAAACTGGTTTTATAGTTTGAAAAGCCTTATGTTTATCTTAAGAAAACTGTTTAACATATTTTACCATTAGCCAATATAGGTCATGAAAATCCATCGTGCATGAATACTTGGAGGGGTGACCTCATCATGCAAATTAGAGGGGCTGCCTCTAATTTAATATACTGGTTTTTGGGTAGGAGGGATCAGCTCCTTGTGAAGGATGCAAGGCACATACCACATTCACCATGAAATCCTGACTAAAAACATGTAACTAGGATGCACCCATACGCCCCACATGATAAATATAATATAAATGGCCAAAAGCTGAAGGGACGCCACGAGCAATCACTCCGCCGTGGTGAAGTCATAACATGAGTGCCTCTAATGTTATGGTTATGGTACCTCCATAACTAGGTGAAACTGGTCATGCATGTATATGGCTATAGGTAATCTTAATTAAACATAAGCAATCAAACACGTAACTTATACTACGGGAAACCAGTTGGCTGCATACGGGGCATCCTAATGAGGAAAGAATGTCCATACTGAAAGGACGAGAATCCGTACCTTATGTCCAGTGAACGAAGAAGATGAACTGAGAGAAATCCTACTTCCGAATCACTAGTGCTACATAAATACATACATGAATAAGTATTTGCTTACTAAATACGTAGCTGGTTTTATGTCATGTCTTAGCTTATTTTATGTGTTCTTACAATGTTTTATTGTTTTTGAGCCTTAAACCGTGTTTATCTTATATTCTTTTTAATCTGATTAAGTATTTCTGGTATTTCATGTGTTATTATACTTACTATGAATAATAAGTAACTTTCCAAAAATAGCAGGTTTCCTAAAATAGAAAGTTTCCAAAAACATGAAGTTTCCAAAAATAGAATTACTGCTTAAAATAGATAAGTTTCTAAAAATATAAAGTTTCCATAAATAGATCAGCTGCCTTAATTAAATAAGTTTCCATAAATAGACTAGCTGCCTGAAATAAATAAGTTTCTTAAAATAGAAGGTTTCCATAAATAGATTAGCTGCCTTATTTAATTAAATTTCTAAAAATTGAAAGTTTCCACAATTAGAAATAAGCTGGTTAAATAAGCTAAGTATATAAGCCTAAGTGTTTTCATGATTATTTCTTAAGTCATATGATATAATGTATAGTTTAATAATTATTCCATGTAATTAAATTAAACTATAGGTTAAAATATTTAATTAAAGTATAACATGTTTTTAATTAAATAATGTTAAATACTTAGGTTAAAACATGTATTATTATATATTAGTAATATAACCTAAGTCATGTTAATTAATTAATTATAATCATGGTTTTTAAATAATTAATTAATTATAAGTCTAAAATATAGAATACTTAGGTTAATTAATTTCATGATTATTAATAATTAAAATAGCCTAAGTCATGTTATTAAATTAATCATGTCAATTTATTAATTTAATTTTTAACATAAGATCATAAAACATAAAAAAAACTAAACATACACCATGAACCGGATCTAGACTAAAAAGCATGAACCGGACATGAAATCGACACCGTACCCCAAACCAACTCGGGGTACCCCGTGCCTTGATGCTGCCGTGGGACCCACACACACCAACCAAGACCATATGGTCTTGGTGGTGGTCGGTTGGCCAAACCGAAACCCCTTCGGGTTCGGTGCAGCCTACGGCCAAAACAAACACCCCTTAAAAACATACTTTTGATTTTATTAAACCCCAAATCATGTTAGATCCATGTTTATTTATTAGGTTTTTGTAAAAACATAACATGTTCTTGATTTATAAAAAGATCAAATCAAAAGAAAAGGTTTAAAAAGGATTTACCGAATTCGTGGATCAAAAGGATGAAGAACAAACACGATCACCAACTAAAATTCCAAGATCTAAGATCACAAACCACCTCCTTGTGGTGTTTGTAGGGTGGCGGCACAAAGAAGAAAGGGAAGGAGGGTTTTAGGGTTTTTTTTCCTAAAATCTTCTGTGAATGAAAATGAGTAGTGAAAATCCCTTTTCCCTTTTAGTAAAATTTGACAAATGGGCTTGGCCCATTTGTCCTTGTAGCCGCGGGTAGGGGCCCCACTTGGGGTACCCGTACCTTTTTCCGTGTCTCGTTGTTAAGTTAAACGTTTGTGATTATTTGTGTTTGTGTTTTAAGTGTTCTCGTTAAATAATTACCGTGGCCTAATATATTTATTTACGCTCGTAATAAATATATATATATATATATAATTAATAATAGTTCGTGATTTAATTACGTTCGTGATTTCATGATCGCATGTTCGTGATTAATTATTGTCAAATAATTATTGCGTGTTCGTGCGTAGTAAATACTTATCGTGTACTAACACGTACGTAATACGTAATATCCTAACACGTAAACGTAATCCTACTATAAAAGGAAAGTTTTAATCTAGTACGTACGATCTTAAGGGTACTATTCATGGTAAAAGCATGCGGGTTTTTACAAAAACTTAATTGTTTTCATAACAAAGAACATATCTGTAAATTCATTTTGAATTAAGCCTGAATATATATTTTAAACATGATGACGAAGTTTTGACGAACTGAGTATTGCATCGTTAATCTTGAAATTGTATATAGTTGCGCGCCTACATACAATTTGGAAGGGACCATGCAAGACTGATTAGTAGTCACATTAAAATTATTAATAAACACTAAATTTTCTTTGAAGATTGTGAAAGATTAAATTTTATAAGATCTGCAAGAAGTGAAAAACAGGGACATATTGATAGGGACACCTACATATGTGCCCGTACCAATTATTTTTTGAATCGAATTTAATCATCTGTGGAAATTGTCTTAATTGACAATTGATATCCCCTCCTTGTCCAATTCTCCCGTGGTGAGATTCTTTGGAAAAGTATCTGATTACCGAGTGTTGATACCCGACTGGATATATCGACGTTCCTATCATTTCTTTTGATTAGATTTCATTTGAATGACCTGGGTAACGATCCGAGGAGAATGCGTGCTCAAATTATGAAAACATGGGATATATTCATATTCATTAAATGTTTTCGTCTGTATCTGATTTGAAATTCTCTCGCGTAGATTATGCGTTGACCTTACTCTTTTAATGGTAGTTATGTCTCCATATATCCTTGAATTTGTGAAGGATTATGAGTTATTATTAGTCTTTTGAGAAGTTCACATCTTATCAACGGTAATGAAACTGGAAAGTTGATAGTGTCAGTAGAATGGATTGATTGATTATGACATGACGACATTGTCTTAATTGATGGGAACTCAAATAGAATTCCCCTAAATGATAAAATATTGATTATCAAAAGTGATATAAATAATTCTTGATGGATGACCATATCACGCATTTAGACTTGAAATTATACCGTGAATGGTTGTGAATTAGTCATAGATATTATAATCTAGAAAGAACCTAATATGAATTTATTAAAAGATGTTCCTGCTATCTGAAACTTTAGGAGGTATTTGTTGGTGAATTACCTAGACTTTCGCCATTAAGGCAAGTTGAAATTGGTATTGATTATATTCCTGGTGCTGCACCTGTGGCTTGTGCACTGTACGTCAGCACCATCTGAATTAAAAGAATTATCGTACAATTGAGAGAGTTGTCGGAGAAAGCTTTTATTTTATCAATCTCGTCATCATGAAGAGCTATGGTGTTATTATTTCTTATATTTATTGATTACCGTGAACTAGGTAAATTGACGATTAAAAATCTATATCCACGACCCAAGATGATAGATTTGTTCGATCATTTACAAGGTTCTAGCGTATATTCAAGATTTGATCCTCGGCATGGTTATCATCAACTTCGCGTCTGCGAAAAAGATTATCTATTCCTATCACTACATCCAGAACTTGTAATGAACATTATGAGTTTCACGTGATGTCGTTTGGATTGACCAATGCACATGTAGCATCCATAAATTTGGTGAATCACGTGTGTAGGCTGTAATTTGATAAATTCATGCTTGTGACCATTAAGGACCATATATTTGTTTATAAGAATAAGAATGAGTTAATAATTATTTATAGTTTGCCCTGAATTGGCCGAACAATTAAAACCTGTACCTTGAATAATTAACATGTGATTTAAGGCTAAATCCTTTACATTATTGGCCGTGTGATTAATAGATAATGGAATCTATATTGACTCTTCAAAAATTTGAGCCATTTAAGATAATGGGTTTTACCAAAAAGAAAGTGAAAATATGTTTTGACAAATATATATCAAAGGATTTTTAAGAAATCATTCCTTCATACCCAAATCATTTAATTAAACTCCTGTTTAGGGGTAAATGTTTGTGTATACCTCAAGACAACCTAAGAGGGATTGAGGAAACCATGACTTGAAATTTAAAACGACAATTTTTGCTTGTCAACTAAGAAAATTTTGACCAAAGTATAAACAAAGATTTTTCGAACATTTACGAATCTTATTAATTATTTTCAATAAATCAACAAAAATCGTGTTAATTAAATTCAAATTTATTCTTTTGAACATTTTCCTATAATTGGACGAACCGAGAAAATTTAAAACTTTTTACGCTTACGTTTCATAAAATTAAATATTTATTATTTAATTACTTGAATTATTTATCGACGCTTTAAACGTCGGATTGAGCAAAACTGATAAAAATAATAGTTGAGACGAGACTAAAACTTAGAAAATATGAAGAAAGAAATTCTGAATGAATTGCGGTCATGATAATTATTTCATCAGGAAAGGTGAATATAGATACTGACACATTATATAAAAAGGATAAAAAATCAATTAGGATGTATTCCTTAATAATGACTGTGTAAAATAAATTGCCGAACAATTTAAAAATAGCTGGTGCTTGTAAAAAGGATAATATAGATAATAAAAGGGGTTCGCGGCTAATGTGAACCATTAGAATTAAGAAGCCGGTGGCGTTAAATGTATGAAAGGCCACTTGAGGTTGCCTAAATATGGAGATTTTGAGATTTAGTCATGTTGGAATCTCATAAGATTAAGTATTCTATTCATGTCATTTCTGATTTAATGTATCTTTATCTGAAGAAGTTGTACTAATGGCAAATTATGAAGGCAGGCATCGCCTCATACATTAGTAAACGTCTAACTATTGCAAAGGTCATCATCTGAATTTGATTCGATTTGGATCATCGTCGACAGACTGACCAAATCTACTAATATCATTCCCGTTAATGATAGATTCTCGATGAAGAAATTGACTCTTTGTATTTAAAGGAGTTATGTAAGCATGGTGTGCCTGTATTGATCATCTCTATCAAGATCCTCGCTTCGCATCGAATTTCTAGAGATTTGCTCAAAAGTCATTGGGAACGAACCTTGATGAAGAGTACTGTTTACCACCCCAATCGAAGGGACGAGGTAAAGTAACAATACAAAACACTAGAAGTGTTGTTTTATGTCTGAATGATTGACCTTTGTTAATAAACCGTATAATCGCTTTCCTTTGGAGAGATTATCATTGATAATTATCGTATTAGGATCGAGATTGAATCTTGTGAGGATATATATTAGAGCATCTGTAAGCAGGAGTTGGGATGAAGACACCCGACATACACCCATTGTGAGTTGGACATGTCTTTTAGGTTTAAGGTTGCCTATGATGACAAACCTAACCTTACAAAATACCCGACCCGTGAGACCTGAAATGGTTATTGAAATTAGGATCTGATTATTGACTGCCGGTAGTAGGCAGGAGGTTATGTGAATATGAAGTGAAGATCTTGAAGTGCCAGATGGGTAGCGAAGTTATGCCAAAATTTTTAAACATGGAGAAGTAAATTGATGATCTGAAAGATCATGGGAAATAAGTCCCCGTTGTATGGGACCATTGAGATGATGTAAAAAGTTGGTTTGAAAGGCATATAAGCTGGATCTACCCTAGGACTTCAAGGGCTACATGAATTATGTGTCATATACTGAACTTGGTAAAATGTCTATCAAGTGAAAATCTGATTACTTCTTGATAAAGTCCAGATCGGCGAAAATTTGCATTCATCGAAAACCCGTGAACATCATGGATAGAGAAAGTAAGACAACATTAAGCCTGATCGTATTTCCGTAGTTATGTTTGATGAAACTCGCGTATTGTAATGAATTACACTTGTGAGAAAATACTGAATGTGGAGGAAATACCCACATGGCTCTAACTCTATAAGAAGCGAGTAGTAAGAAAAATTGATCTTTGAGGATAAAGATCCTGTTTAGGGGAAAATACTGTGACAATCCGTCAATTTATGGTTGATATTTTATTCTCAAGTATTATTTAAAAACATTATTTTAATGTTATATTATGAACTCACTCATTTTTGGGAAGAAATTTGGATTTACGTCTTGAAGTAGCATCGACTACGTCTAAACCGGAGGATTCTACGTTACGTGCTTACGTTTACATACACCGTTTTGGTGACAGTCCGACATTTCAGAAAATAAATTTATCCGTGAATATTATTTTGTGATTTTAAATTTGTGTTGGTTCATAAACTCACTAATTTACGAGAAGAGATTAGGACTTACGTGAATAATTTTACGTCCTTTACGACTAAATCGGAAACCTTAGGATTACGTATTTATGTTTTTGAACTCCGTTTTTGATGAGACAATTTTTATTAGATTCGTTTTGTGCCGTTGATTCATAATTTATAAAAACTTTTTTCGTAAAACGACCCGAGGGCACTCAAATCAAGGAAACTAGAATCGAGGAGTACCCGTAAATTAGTGGGATGGGACAAGTTTTACACTTGCCCACCACACTACATGGGACGGCCAAATGGGCTCCAACACATACCATGATGTGTCAAACACGTAGCTTAAAAGCTACACTTGTCTAACTTAACTAAGTTAGCTAACTTAGCACCAAAACCATCCAACACCAAAACCACTTCTCCTAAACTCATACATGCAAACCAATCTCTCCTTCTCTCCCCATTTTCGTCCACTCTCTCTCTAAAATACCATTTTGATCAATTTTTAATCAATTCTAGCCATAAACTTTGTGTTATAAACACATATGATGATGCTTCTTTGAAGCCTTGAAGATTGGAGGTGATTCTAACATCCAAGGAAGTGATTTGGTGATGTCCAAGGGCTGATTTATACAAGAAGTTTACAAGTATTGGTGGTCTTGAAGATTGGTGTTGATCTATCACAAGTTTGCCATCAAAAATCCAAGCCTTGATCATAAACTACTTAATCTTGGTGGTATAAAGATTGTTCTTCCTATCCTCTTATTATTTTGATTATGTAATCTTGTATTTTATTTCCTATTGTATATATATATATGATGAATATATGATGATAAAAATGTTGTGTGGGGATCAAGTGTTAATAAATATGATTAAAAAGATGGAAAACCATAGGTAACAAGGTTAAAATCTTGCTAAAATATGAAAGCTGTATAAAAACAGTAAGTAACCAAATGCTAAACTGTTAAAATGACATAGTGGAATCAATTTAAAGTAAGTATTAGGTGTTATACACATATGAGAGTTGGCCATACAATGGAATCATAAAAATGAGTGAGATATGATCAAAACAAGATTAGAGTGCAAATCTGCCTATACTGTTTTGGACGAATTTATTAAAATATTTAGATGTTGATTCATCAGTAGCTATAATGGAATAAAATGAAGCACATTGCATGTAGTTTCTGTCATAAAAACTTGAGGTTCTATCTCCTTGTATAACTCAAGATATGATAAACATGGTGAAAGTGAAACTAAAAATCAGATTTTGTGAAATTAAAGTTTAATAGTATTATATAAGCACTCAAATAAATATAGTATAAAATGTGAATTAAAACCCACTAACTTATATATTGCATTTATATAAATATGTACAAGGATAAATAAATTGAAATGTTATAAAAATGGTATTTTGATAAGTTTTATAAGTTATAAAACTATAAACATGATTTTTACATCTTTTCGGCTAATACCGTAAAATTAACGTTTTTCGTCAATTAAAACTTAGACGGTCGGACCCGTCTAATGTAAACTTTTTAAACGTCATATACTGATATATAAGTACCTATTACAAGTAAAAATAGATAAAACCCGAACTATATAACATACAGACATTAACGGGCTAAAGTAGCCTTATTGGACTATAAACCCGACTAGTTGGTAAAACACTTATAAAATTACTTATTGGGCTTAACCCATTTGGGCCCAACATGTAAAGTATAATAATGATATTAGAAGTATAAATTGGTCTAATGAAAAGTATTGGGCTTATAATAGGCTTATTGGGCCTAAAACATGTAAATAAGTAAAACTAGTAAACTAGTATAAAAGTTACCAATACATAACACTAAAATGAGTAAATGAGAATGTATATACCCACTTGATCATCATATATATAAAATCAATATATGTATACATAATTGTTATTTTTATAAAGTCATTGGACAAGAGTCTAAGACGAGTATTATTTGTCTAAGTTTCCGTGATTGAAGCACGTACCGTACATCCGAATTGCCGATAACCCGCCTTCCCACATCAAGGTGAGTTCATAGCCTCGCACTCTTTTAAATGTTTTTATGAAATGTTTTATAAACCCGCGAGGGAGATAACATGTTAGTTTTACTAAAATAGGACACCAGTTGTCCCGATTGTTTGTTTGTTGATTTGGACCCGGATAATTGTATGACCCGATGAATGATTATATGACCCGTAAATGAAATGAAATGGATTATTAAAGTTAGGTTATGTCACTAAAAGTCCCATTAGCATGAATTGTGAACTACCGGGATTTGGTAGATGCTTGTGCATATAATAGTACTATTTGGGGACGATCACCCCAGTTCGCGCCTTGACGGTTGATCCCCGTCGTGCCACATTGATTGGTAAGCAAATTTATGTATGAGAAGATTTCTATAAGCGTGATTATTGTGACGACACACTGTTTTAGATGGGCAAATGAGTTTCGGGTTAGCTACCCGTTGTTTGTTGTAGTAAGGTAACAATTTCATGCGGCTTATAATAATCCAAATAACGAAAATACTGCTATACGCATTGAATTACGATATATTGCCTGACTAGCAATACGGGGTCTTATTAGTGATTTTATGTTCGTGTTTTGGTTTTTCATAAACCATACTCATATAACGGTTTTTATCTAATTTTATACAGCGTTATAAAACGGATTGTATGATGTTTTTACGACAATGGTTCGTATAATGATTTTCAAGGCAAACGCCTATATTATGATTTTATATAAGGATTTGTATAAAATGACTTTGGCTAGTTTATGGCCTATTACAAAGATTTGTACAAAATGATTTTCGGTAATAATTTTATACGGATGTTATATTGATGGATTTCATTAAACTCTATGAATTCACTCGACGTTTTCGCTTACCTTTTCTTTTAACATGTTTTAAGGTACTTGAAGGTAATTCTCGGGAAGACAACAAGAATTCATGGCCCACACTTAAATGACAATTTCCATTCAAATGCTTTGTAAAACTTGTATGAAATATTATGACTTGGGACCTATGTAAATTTGATATTTATGAATGGAAATGCTTTATTAATAAACGACGCGATTTTTATGTGTTGTCTATGATGTGAGTAATGTGCTATCCCGTAACACCAACGAGTCTTCCGCTGTATTAAATTGTATAAATTTGGGGGTGTTACAAAATAGATGATCCAAAACAAAGCTACTATTTTCTGCCCAACACGACATGACATAAAGAATTACACCTCTTACCCAAAACAGTTTTGACCCAATATACATCCACTACCCAACCATATTTCCTTTTACCCAAAACAATTAGGACAAAGTGACGAAGCTGATAAACAAATGTCTAACCATTTTAGTCGAGCATTGTGGAAGTGTCTTTATTAGGTTAATGCAAGGATTGTATACGTAATACTTACAAGCAGTAGCTATAGTATTATCACAACATAGAAGCAGCAAACCGTTATAAGAATCTAAAATCTCACAGGAACCAAAAATAAAGGGGTTCTTGTTCAATGCTGAAATTTTGCATGGAATTCGGGTATCGAATGACAATAAACAATGTTTATAACCTGAACCACTTACATAGTGCTTAATTAGGAGACCACATGGAGGATCTAGGGTAGGGATTAGACTTCGGCGCAGAGTGAAAGTAGGATTGCTAATGAGAGATGACCATCGTTTGCATACGGTTTTGAGCTGCAAAAGTAAGATTACAGGTAGCCAGAGTAGGATTTCGATTAAGACGTCATTGTTGTTTTCAACTGGCTGAACCGATGCGTGATGGCATCCTTAAGATTTGTAGAGGAACTTCCGCCAATGGTTTCCATTAAGAAGAAAAGTTAAAGCTTTTTGTATTTTTGCTAATCATGCCACGCATGGATCTCCCTTCTTATACATTAAAAAAGCCTGCATATGAAGCCCATAAGTTTTCTTTTAGAGTTGACCAAAGTACATATATGTATGGAAGTTAGTCTGCTTACGAAGTTTTCGTAAACTAACTCAGATTCCTATTGTCATGATAATGTGTTTAACAGGAAAATGCAAATAGTTTGCGATTAAAAAAGGTAATAAATTTGATTCCGACATATTATCAAACACCTTAGGTGCACATAAAAGTAAAACATAACAAAATCGAAACTAAACACATATCCTAAACTCATAAGCTTCAAATGCATAGAATCATTTGAAAGACAAACGATGGATTGATGGGCAATTTTACAATTGAAGCATAAAAAGAGATAAATAAAAATTACCTTAAGTTGTAAACTGACCTAACCACAAATCGATTGAAGAATAGTGAAACCATTAAATCAATTTGATAAATTTTCACAAATTTTAGGGTCTCATTATTTAGACTGCGGCGACAGGTGATGGTTTCAGTGATGTTGGGCTATGTGACTGGTTTTAGTTAAAAGCTATATGAGTGTGATTTTTGGTGGTGGTATCATTAAATAAGAGCAAATATGTTGAATTGAAACACTAAATAAGAACAACACATAAAAAAATAAAACCACCTGCAAATCCAAACATAACTTGAAGGAGATTTACTCATACAGTTTTTGGCACCAAAATATTGCACAAACATTGATGACGATCCATCAATATATTATGTTGCAAAAAACATCAGATCAATGCTGTTGCATGAATGGACCTAAATCTATCCAATTCTTGGCAGCATTAAAATGTCCAAAAATCCATAATGTTGTGCAATATATTAGATCAATGCTGTTGCATGAATGGACACAAATCCATCAAATTCTTGGCATCATTACAAAGAAGGAGATTAAGAATAGAGTTAGAGGGATCTAAGAGATTGCACACACATGGATGCCGAACATTCTGATTTTTGTGCTGCAGATAGGTGTGGAAGGGCTTTATATAGGTTTTAGGTTTAGAGTTAATTTAGGACAGGAGCGTCATGGGCTCAAAAAAACACGTTGTGTTGTTAATGGCCATAAAAACACTTCCAAAAATAAGTATTCGGTTTTGAAATTGTGAAATTCAAATTTTTTTGAATGTTTTCAACAGACGCTCCCTTTGTTTATATTTATTTTAGGAAACGTGTTTATGAGGTGTGCATTAAAAATCTTGTACATTGGTGCCAATTTAGGAAACAAATTAAAATTTTTGTGCTTTAAAATACTTGTAATTATTTTGTTTTATTAAATAAAATAGATGTAGAAGGTTTAATCTAGTCAACTTCGTAAGTATGATTTAAAACCCATGTCTTTTATCTTACAATAAATATATATACAACTTTATCCAAATGAATCTTCCTAACAAGGAAACTCATTTTAAACCTCATCAAATAATTGATAGGTGAAAGATCAATCAAATTCCAAATTTATGATTATCTTTCTACAGACGCATCTTTCTATTCATAGTTTATTTATTCATTAAATTCCAAATTTGATTATACATCACTTATGGTTAGAAATTTCACAATGATATTTTAACTCATAAATCTCATCGTTGATATCAGGAACATACCATGAGTAATCCTTACAGATTTATGAATGTGAGTAACATCATTCTAAGGTTCCACATTTTCATGTTTAGCCTTAGTAGACTTCGGCAAGTGTGTTTAGATGGCTTGTGTATTATGTCCTTGAAATAATTCAAGACTCCCACTTGCTTTGAGCAAGCGTGGGACTCCCACTTGCTTCTTGTAAAATGAGACATTCTCAAAGAACTCAGCTTGACTAGCAACAAACCATTTATTCTAGCTGTGGGTTTTATGTAGGAGAATCATCCCATTCTTATCTTTGGGCATCCTACAAAATACACTAAGTAGTACTTAGATGTTTGTTAATATAATCTCCAGATTTCTAACAAAATCTATACTCTAATTAAGACTTCCTGGGATTCATCCCATCTAATTATTCTAGGAATAATATCTTGATTGACCTACCAATTTTAGAGTCATATTGAGCATATTCCAAATGCACTCAATATCTAAACCTTGATAACATTTAAGAGTAGTAAGTTAATTTCATCAGTAACCAAATATATTAACTTATATATTTTGGTTCTTATTGGACATACCATACATGGTATTTCAACAAGATCAAATTCATGAGATAATATTATAATTTATTTGATGAACATAAACTTTATAGCTTTGTCTATTAAGCCAACTTAAGTTCAAAATTTAATAGCATTAATAGTATTATTAAGCCAGTTGCATGCACTTAATCATAAGTCTTTGATTTAATCAAAACATAAAGTGTATGTCTTAACTAGTAGACATATAATCCAATTCTTACTATTTGTTATTATTCATTGACTAATTCAATTACTACATGTACATGTCTTAATAAATAAGACATTACAAGCTAACAAATCGTACTTTAAGTTCCATGTCTTTTCACAAGTAGAAGACTTAATGTTCATGTCTTAATAATGGGACATAACATTTCCTTAACTTAAGTAAAACCGAGTATCATTCATGATCTTAATAGTAACTTTCAAGTTAATCATAAACTTACCATGTTTATCATTTTCTAGGAAAATATAATCATGTAGTTTATCTTTCTATCTTGACATTTCATATCTAATAGGGAAACCTACCACAAATGTGTAGTTGTCCTAATATTAAATAATTTCCTTACTTATAAATTCAAGAAAACCCTTAATTATATTGCTAAAGTCGTTCCATGCCCACAATAAAGATTTCTCCCACTTGGGTAGGGAACTACTTATTGCATACAACAATATTACACCGGTTAGTTTGTTTGTATCAATCAATATGATAGTGTCACATATAGAATTAAGTCTAGCTCAAAGCATAGCTTATTGTAAAGAAGAACTCCATGTTATTTATAATGATTCATGCATAACTGTCTTGTAGATAACTTCAACAATGGAAGTGACATCTCATAAGGCAACAAGTTATCTAAGATAATACACTTGATTCTTACTAAAAGAAGATGCATCATACTTGGAAAGTAATTCATTAATTCAAGTCCAACAAGAAATAAAATGAGAAGCTTGTACCTCCCACTGAAATTGACAACATTTCATGTATGTCGTTTCATATAAAAATGTATTACTCCCACTTGTTTTGACAACGCTTGAAGTGTTTCACTACTAGTGAAGCTAAGGGACATTTTTATCTTTCCACGTATTGAATATCCACACATTATTACTAGTGTGAGTCACAATGACTAGTAACAATTACTTAGATATTTAAAAAGAAGTGTGTTAAGTTCTATATATGTATAACAATGATGGACTTTCCATATGTACATATATTATTTATTAACATGAAAAATTGGCATGCAATTTTCCCTCTTTGTAGAGTCATGCCTAAATCTATACCCTGTGGATATGTAGCGTGTTTTACTTGGTCAAAACAAATAACTAAAGACTACCAGTTCTCTAGGTTTTGCTTTCACCATTTGTGCGGTGGTATTCCTGTCTTTGTAATCAAACTCTTAAATATGTCTTGATCATATCAAGATATTTACCTTTGGTAGCTAAAGACAAAATTTCTCTAGTTATCCAACGAGATATGAAATTTAACTTACCATTACGTATTTCATATGTTTGATTCAAATTGGGATAATTCGATCATTCCTTTTAGATCTTTTCCACATGTAAAAAGTATAGGAATGAACCTTAAAATTTTCTTATGGAAAACGAAAACGGTTTGTCATCCTCCATTAACGACCAAACCCCTGCTATCAGTTTACATTGCATTTACACATTAAAAGAACTTGCAAAATTTAATTCTTAGTATTTTCGATAATAATTATCTCATAAATTAACTACCCATGTTTATGGACTTTAAAGGGTAAATGTCATAAATACACAATGTACTTTCCAAAATTATCCATTATACACATTGAACTTTTTTATGTACAAAATACATATTTGACTGAAGAAATTACTTTTGACTTAACGAAAGAACCTGTTACCGCTAGTACTTTCGTTAACTTGAAATTTAGTTTTACAGTTTTAGTCCTTATCATCATCATCTTCTCCAAAATGCAACAAGAACATCAATGGTGGGTTTACTTCTGCTGATAAACTAAAAAATCTCAGATCCAATCCAATCCAAATTCCCAGATCCAAATCAAACATGTTATACTTTCTGGGTATCTCATACATCTTTGTTATCGACAATCTCAATGCAAAATAGGTATTTTTTATTCTAATTTAGGTTGGCTAAATTAATGGGTCGGTGGGTATTAAAAGTAATTATTGTTTTCTTGATCTACATGTTTCTTTTAATTTAATGAATTATTGTTTTGTTTAACAACATATACACATATAAGTAATCATTATAAAAGCATGATCTAGGCAAGTCACATCTTGTTACAAATACGTCATCAATGATCTATAACAAATCTTACAATCAAATTTAGATCTGGGTTCGGTGTGGTGGATGTGCTAAAGGAGGACGATGACGACGGCGCATGAATGATGGTTTATGTCACCGAAAATTCCAAATATGTATGAGATATCCACGAATTCCAAATATGTATGAGATACCCACAAATTCCTAGATTATATAAGTATGCCTATCAAAATATAATGATTATACTAATGTAACATGGTGTAACATGTTTGATATATCTGGGAATTTGGATCTGGAAATTTGGATTGGATTGGATTCGGGTTGTAGTTTAACTATTTGACTATTGTTATATTGATTTGGATTTTGAATCTGGGAATTTGGATAAGATTTCAAACATGTTACACATTGTTGTTATTGTTTCATTTTGAAGAAGATGATGATGATAAGGACTAAAAATGTAAAACTAAATTTTAAGTTAACGAAAGTACTAACGGTAACAGGTTCTTTTGTTAAGTCAAAGGTAATTTATTCGGTCAAATATGTATTTTGTACATAAAAAAGTTAAATGTGTATAATGGGACAATTTTGGAAAGTACGTTGTGTATTTATGACATTTACCCGACTTTAAACAATTAATTTTATTAAGAGCCTATGACCTAACTTGAACTTATTATATTAATGTAGTTGATCTACAAGAAATGAAATAATTCAAAAGGTAATCATCGAATGATAATTGTCACCGGTGCAACTCTTAGCCATAATGAGGTCATGACTACAATATCTAGCATAAATATAGTTACATGTTTGCCTCATCTCGTACTATGTGCAAAAGGTCTGATCACACATACACGATGTATGTCATCCAATATTTGTCTGCGAATTTATAATCTTTGGGTCTGACCCTTGGTTATTGTGGTGCCTCATCTTGGTCAAGCCTTAAGACTGTCTATGATGACATAACCAAGACAAGTGACAAATACATTAGTTAGTACAAAACTTACTTAAGTGGGTGTTAAATAAAATTTTGAAAAAATAATGAAAAAATTTGTATAAAATGAAACATGTAAAACTTCCTTTTATAATGAGTTTCTAAAACAATGAATTTTCCATATTTAAAAACTTTCCTTAAATAAAACATATACATCGGTTTCAAGAATCCACCGGTAATCCAAAACCGAGATACCCGTTGTTTTAAAAACGTTGTACAAGTTTCATAATCGTGCCATAGGTTTGGTTCATCGGGTTTTCCTCACACCTCTTACGAGTACCAATGGAAAACTCATGGAACCTTGCTATGGTCACATTTGACTCTATGGCGTCTTGGAAAACACACAAAAAGGACACAAAGAAGTTGGTCAGCCCGAAGCTAGTTAAGCACCTCCTTCTTTAGGAACGCAGAGCGAACCACTTATTCCTTTCTAGTGTAGTCTAACTAAAACATTATAGAAATCAACTAAGAAATTGACAAAAAGACAATTTTTTCATCTTTCGGCTAAAACTAAAATTTATACAGAATCGAGTTTTTAGTGTCCAATAGGGAATAGGAGTCTGTATGTATACATATTATTTTATAAAAATTATTTTCAGTTCGGTTGTCATGAATCGCAGCCCTAAAACAATTTTATAAAACCCCTCTTAGGCATGAATACACCAATCCAATTAGCGTTTTCTTAATCTCATATCAATCCTAAACATGTTAAGCATCTAAATCCTGAATTATAACAATTTAGTAATCATGGTTCATGGAATTAAACGTAATAAAAATGCATAACATATCGGAAAACATGTAAATTGCACATATAGTTGTAATTAACGTTTTGCTATAACCTAGAAAGCATCCAAACTTATTTTTTCAAGAATATTATGGATCTAATAACATCTAATTAACTAATTTAAGATCTTCAATTAAATCATAATCAACTTATTGAAGAAAAAATCTGTTTGCACCGGTTTTAGGCATTTTTTTATGAAATTACTTGGCATAGATTTGGCTCATGATGCTAGTGTTGGAATTTAACAATTCTAATGTATCTAATATACATGCATCGAGAGTAAACGCAACTGATAGGATCAATTTTCTATGCACAAATGTAATTAACATCAACATAAAGAAAAACATACCTTTAGTCCAAGAACGATGACTAAGATGTAGATTTAAAGATTGTACCACCCTAATCGTGTATAGTCCACGATTTCAACACAAATCTCAACCCCAAAAAACAATAGAAAACCAAGAGTAGGTTTCCTTGCATGTATCCACACTACAACTCAACACGATCAAGACCGATTGCTAGATCTCACCAACTTGAACAAGAACTCCAAAAACCCTAAAATAAGGGTATGATTAAATCGACCCCCTCAAAGGAACGATCGATTTACATGGTTTTTTTAGATTAGGGTTCGAAAAAACAAGTACATAATAAGGTAAAGGAACCTTCATTATATTAGGACAAATTTTCTCGTCTATATCTAAAAGGCAATCAAAGTTGATCCTAGAAAAGAATTCACGGATATTGGTGTTATCCGTGAAGGATTGGTGGACTACGCGACCTTTGTGGAAGGTATGGTTTTCGAGGTCTTTGCACAATGCTCTTTATGCGGAAGAGAAGTGTTTGGATTTATGGTGTTTGGGAATGTAACTAGCGGTGTCATTGTGGTCATAAGTCCATGCGGTCGACATTTTTGATCCTATGGTACAATATTTCCAAATTAGTCAACTTTTAGGAAAATGATTAGGGGAATGCCTAGTGTGTGCCTATATGCAACAAATGTGGAGGTGCGGATATCTCGACCCGAAAAATTATTTTCCAAAGAAGTGAAAAATGCATAATTTTTTAGATAACCCAAACGCTCCTTAAGTTCAATGTAGCTTCAAATGAAGTACCCGAAAATGCATATAAATTATGCAATTCCTTTAGTGTTCACGAGTCTGTATGCCATGATTAAAACATTGTTTTTGGATATTTGATATTTACAATATTGAAAAATGACTTTTCGGCATGACCTAAGTAGTGAGAATGATTTTTGAAAATATTTTGATCAATTAGGGATTTCTAGTAGTGCCTAGTGATTTGGTTTAAGGGAATTCTGTATACCAAGTAGTTTTATCATCACAATTGACTAATAAATTGGGTAATTTTACTAATCTATATGAATCCCCAATTTCAATTTTGTGCAATCAAATAGAACCCTAGACTCAGATTAAGAGAAATGCAATGATAAAGGAATGTAGAAAAGTTAGAGATACTTACAGTAGGTGATTTTGTACAATGAAAATGATTTGTTTCACGGGTTATTATACACGCAGGTTACTAAAGTTTGGCCAAAGTAACGATTTTGTTACTAAAGTTTAAAACCTTACACTTGGGTTACTTATGTATTGTTTACCTGAACTTCAAGTTACCCATAATGTTTTTACCCTTAGTTATAAGTTGCATGTCTACGTGGACTCCAACTTACGTTTTCGTCAGTAAACTTACGTTTTCTTAAGTAAGGTTACATTTTCGTCAGTACACTTACGTTTTCGTTAGTAAACTTAAATTTTTGTCAGTAAACTTACGTCTTCGCCAGTAAACTTACGTTTCGTCAATAATTTTACGTTTTCATCAGTAAATTTACGTTTTGTCAGTAGTTTTACGTTTTTGTCAATAACTTACGTTTTCGTCAGTAAACTTACGTTTTCGTCCGTAATTTTACGTTTTCGTCAGTAAATATACGTTTTCGTTAGTAAGTTTACGTTTACGTTTTCGTCAGTAAATTCACTTTTCCGTCGATAAATTTTCATTTTCGTCAGTAAATTTACGTTTTTGTCAGTAAATATACATTTTATTCAGTAAATTTACGTTTTCGTAAATAAATTTACATTTTTCTCAGTATTTTTACGTTTCCGTCAGTAATTTTACGTGTTCGTCAGTAAATTTACGTTTTGGTCAGTAAATTTTCATTTTCGTCAATAAATTTACGTTTTCGTCAGTAAATATACGTTTTCTTCAGTAAATTTAATTTTTTGTCAATAAATTTACATTTTCCTCAGGATTATTAAGTTTCCGTCAGTATTTTTCATCTCTATTTTTACGTATTTGTCACTAAACTTGCGATTTAGTTAGTAAATTTACGTCTTCATCAGTATTTTACGTTGAAGAAAACGTAACACAACGTAAATTTACTGACGAAAACGGAAAAGTACTGACGAAAATGTAATTTTACTGGAGAAAACGTAAGCTTACTGACGAAAACGTATATTTACTGTCGAAAACGTAAATTTACTGACGGAAACATAAAGTTACTAACGAAAACGTAAATTTATTGACGAAAACGTAAAAGTACTGTCAAGAACGTAAAATGACTAACGAAAGTGTAAGTTTATTGAAGAAAACGTAAAATTACTGACTAAAACGTACAAATACTGACAAAAACATAACTTTACTTACGAAAACATAAGTTTACTGACGAAAACGTAACTTTACTAACGAAAACGTAAAATTAGTGACGAAAACGTAAAATAACAGACGAAAACGTAAATTTACTAACGAAAACGTAAGTTTACTGACGAAAACATAAGTTTACTGACTAGAACGTAATTACTGACGAAAACGTAAGTTTACTGACGAAAACGTAAGTTTACTGACGAAAACGTAAGTTTATTAACAAAAGCGTAAGTTTACTGTCGAAAACGTAAGTTTATTGACGAAAACGTAAATTTAATGACGAAATCGTAAAATTACTGACGAAAACGTAAATTTCCTGCCTAAAACGTAAAATTACTGACGAAAACGTAAAAGTACGAACGAAAACGGGAAAAACTGACAAAAACGTAAAGGGTTAATATACACGCAGGTTACTAAAGTTTGACCAAAGTAACGATTTTGTTACTAAAGTTTCGCGAAAAAATTGAAATGGGGCCCACTAAAACGTGCTTAACCGGTAACCTATCTCATGAGTAACGGCGGGATAGTTTTTCAGAACGTTTTGTAACAAATAAATCGAACCCGTATACAATAGTAACCTAAGTGTAAGGTTCTAAACTTTAGTAACAAAATCGTTACTTTGGCCAAACTTTAGTAACCTCTGTGTATATTAACCCTTAGTTTCACCTCAGGATGGTTGAGATGGAAAAGTGGTGATGGTCTTCGTGTTTTATAGAAAACAAAAATAGAGTAATATGTGTTAGGTGTTAATTTAACTGTCTTAGTTTTGGAGTACTCTACAGACAGACGGCCCCTTGCACGGCCCCTTGGGGGAAGGCGGCCGACGGGTTCCGTATGTGTAGAGGACATAATATTGTGTTATTTAAGACGAGATTTCCATTAGTCCTAATCCTAGTCTTAGCAAGTTAAATGGTTCACGCTTAAGAGGTTTGGTTAGAATATCGTCTATGTTGTCTTCTGAGGATACCTTTTCTATGGAGATATTACCTTTTTGGACGTTGTCTCGTAGAAAATGATATCGAATTTTGATGTGTTTGGTTCGTGAGTGAAACACGGGATTTTTTATGAGATCAATAGCGCATTTGTTATCACATATAACTGTTAAGTCTTCTAACTTGATGTCATAGTCAACAAGGGCTTGTTTCATCCATAATGCTTGTTGACATGCTTTGCCCGTAAACACATATTCGACCTCGGTTGTAGAAAGGGCAAGTGCAGTTTGCTTTTTCGAGAACCATGAGGTAAGACAACATCCGATAAGTGTACATACACCACTTGTACTTTTTCTATCGACATAGTCATCGGCATAGTCCGAATCCGCATAGAAAATGGTTTCCATTCCCGTGCCTTTGGGATACCAAAGTCCAAGATGAGTTGTTCCTTTGACATATCTAAAAATTCTCTTGAAGGCTTCAAGATGTGATACATTTGGGTTGTCTTGGAAGCGAGCACACATATAAACACTAAAAACTATATCTGGCCTACTTGCCGTAAGATAAAGTAAACTACCAATCATACCACGACATTTAGTGCTATCAACATAGTCATTAGTACCATCTTTGGTTAGTTTAGTTTCTGTTGACATTGGAGTGTTAGTTGGTTTAGATTCTTCTAGTCTAAATTTCTTAAGCATTTCCTTTATGTATTTAGATTCATTAAAGAAGATTCCGTCTTCCATTTGCTTAATTTGTAAACCCAAGAAAAAATTTAGTTCACCCATCATGCTCATTTCGAATTCATCGTGCATAATTTTAGAAAACTCGTCACAAAGTTCTTGACATGTAGAACCAAAAGTAATATCATCGACATATATATCAACACTTATTAAGTGTGACCGCTTTTTGTTAGTGAACAACGTATTGTCCACTTAACCCATTGAATACTTATGTTCAGTTAGAAAAGACTTAAGTCGGTTATACCATGCCTTGGGTGCTTGCTTGAGACCATATAGAGACTTTTTGTGTTTTTAAACGTGATTTGGTTTTTCAAGGTCTTCAAAACCGAGAGGTTGTGAGACATACACTTCCTCATTTATAAACCATTTAGGAATGCACTTTTAACATCCATTTGATAGAGTTTTAAATCTTGTGCACAAGCATAAGCAAGTAAAATTCTTATGGACTCAAGTCGAGTAACCGGGGCATAGGTTTCGTCATAATATATACTTTCTTGTTGATTATACCCTTGAGCAACAAGCGTAGCTTTGTTTCTCGAAACGACACCATTTTCATCTAGTTTATTTCGAAAAACCCATTTTGTTCCAATTACCGTTTGATTTTTTGGTCTCAACACAAAGTATCAAACATCATTAATCACAAATTTATTTAATTCTTCTTGCATAGCAAAAACCCAACTTTCATCAATAATGGACTCATCAATGTTCTTAGGTTCAATTTGAGATACGAAACATATGAAATTACTTTCATTATGAGCTTGAGACCTTAAGGTCCATTCATTTAGTTTACCAGTTATCTTATTTAAAGAATGACCTTTTGACTCTTTGATATTTAAAGGTCCAAATTTTAATGGTTCGTTTCCCTTGTCTTCTTCAAGATTAACTTGTTGGTTATTGGCTTGACTTTCAACTAGATCATCATCTACCAAAGGTAATGTTCTAGAGGGAGGTGGACTTGCATCGAAGGTTATGTTCAACGATTCCTCGACACACATGGTTTGATTATTTAGAACAATGTAAGCTTTACGATTTTGATAATATCAAAGAAAAACTCATTCGTACGACTCTGGGTCGAACTTAGTGAGATAATCCTTAGTGTTAAGAATAAAGCATTTGCTTCTAAATACTCTAAAGTATCTAATGGTCGGTTTTCTTCCTTTTAATATTTCATAAGGTGTATATCTAGAAGTGGTCTAACTAAAACCTGATTTAGAATATATGTTGAGGTGTCAACCGCATGCAAAAACTTTTGAGGCATGTTTGACTCATTTAACATTGTTCTATCCATTTTTTGAATTGTTCTATTTATGTGTTCAACTACCCCGTTTGATTGAGGTGTCCTAGGAGCCGAGAAATTGTGTGTGATACCCTTAGTGTCACAAAATGCTCCGAATTGCACCTCATTGTTAAACCCCTGACCATGACCCGTACGAATTGACACAATTTGACAATTTAATCGATTTTCAAAGTTCTTGCTTAAAAACTCAAAATGGGAAAAGGTTTCATTTTTAGTTTTCAAAAACTTTGTCCAAGTATATCTTGAGTAGTCATCCACGATGACCAAAGTCTAAAGATTACCTCCGTAACTTTGCACCATGGATGGACCAAAAAATTCCATATGTAAGAGTTCTAGACACAACATTTTTAGATATATAGGTTAAGTGTGTTTGTTTTCTCATTTTACATGCATCACAAAAGTGTTGTTCAAATTTTACTTTAGGTAGATTTCTAACAAGATCTTTGTTGGCCAAAAAGACCTATATTGATATGACCGAGACGCCTACGCCAAAGGGTGGAGGTTTCATCTCTAGTGGTCAAACAAAGGCGTCCTTTGATGAATCAAACTTCATCACATATATGTTGGTTTTCCTAATTCCTTTTGCTATTGTTATGCCATATTTTAGTATTTTACTTCTGTTTTCTTCGAAAAGAACTTTGCATTTGTTACTACAAAGTTGACTAATACTAAGTAGATTAAATCCTAAGTTTTCGACATGAGCAACATTATCTATGGTGATGTGGTCATTATAAATCATACCTTTGCTGATGATTTTTCTTTTGACATTGCCACAAAAAATATCATTACCTCCGTCCGTTGATGTGTAGGTGCTAAACAGATTTCTATTACCCGTCATATGTCTTGAACATCCGTTGTCCTTGATCCATTTATCCGGTTCAAGTCCAACCTTTAAGCATACCTACACCTTATGAAACTCAAACGTTTGGTCCCCATCTTCTCATGGGTCTTTTTGGGTTAAACATACTTCTCATGGCAATCCCAATTGGAGTGTTGCCAAATACATCCCAAGGCACCAAATTTCCCACCGAGAATTGGTTATGGTATTCATAGTTGAACGGTACTTGACTATATCTACCTAGTACTCCTTGGTTACTTTTCAGAAATGGGCGTTTGGTATAAGATGGTTTAGGTGAAGTTTGTATGTTTCTAGCTCTAGTATTTCTTTCCAGGTTTCTAAAGCTTCTATTATACCTTTCCAGATTAAATTGTTTAGATTTCCGCGACACAACCACTAATTCGACACGATTTCTTTTCCGTTATTCTGTCAGACCTATGGCCCCTTTGTAGGGTGCCGCCCCCTTGTACAGAGGGGTCCGACGAGTGTCATGGTTCTTTGTGACAACTTTTTTTGAAAAGTTGAGCGTGTGTTTTTGCGATGGTGTCATTGAGCTAGAAGGTATATCTTGTTTCCCAAACCTCAGCCTTGTTTTGTCCTCTTTTTTTAAAACTTAGCATTTCATCAATGCAATTTGCTTTCTTGCTAAATTTCGCCAATTTTAGTCTTTGTTTGGTTAACGCTTCTTGACTAATTTTAAGTCTTTTAATTTCGAGATTGAGCTCTTGACACGTTTCACATTTATCTTTTGGAGTTTTTCCTCGTTATAGTCTTTGTAGTTTAGCCTTTAGTTGATAAACTTCGTTTTCCAAACATTCATTTTTTGCATTCAAGAGTTTGTTTTTGTTTATGATTTTAAGACTTATCTCACACATTTTGTTATATTCAATTTGAAGTGTGTGACAATCCTTAAATTTCACATATGTATTATGTGCTATAACTGTCTCAATATGAATATTGGCTAGAAATTTTTGCTTTTTGCACCTTACTTGGTAAGATAAACTTCTAATCATAACCTGAACTACCACTACAACATATTCCTATATGTTATAAACACAATGTATATGTCAAGTCTAAGATCTAAAAGTAATCTTATAAGTTCAATATTGATAATAACATCTCAAATATAACTATGATGCCTAATGTTGGTATTTTGTCAATACTTTTAATGTTCGTTTTCCTCGACTCACTCGAACAGATATCCAATTAAAGGTGGATTAATTGTTTTTGGTAAATGAGACTTTTTTGATATTTTTAAAACTAAAATCTATTTAATTAAAAACTAAACGAACTAATTTAAAATTAAATCTAATTTTAAACTAATTTTTAATCTATTAAAACTATTTTTAAACAAAACTATATTAATTTTGAACTAATAAAAAAACTAATTTTATATATTTTTTTAACTTTATAAAAGAAAACTTTAAATTAAAATTAATTAATTAAACCTAAAACTTGAATTAAACTAAATTAACAAAAACTGCCAGTAAAATTACTCTATATTAATTAATTGATTCGAAATAGAACACAAATGAAAGACTAGAACAATTGGTTAAGGCGTTGGCCAGTTGAGCGGGTGGTCACGTGTTCGAGTTTGGTAATGGACAAAATTTTTGCTATATTATCTTTTTTTGGACTTTTTGGAATATATAACATACAGATCAATTGTATCTGTATGTTTATGCAACAAAATCAGCAATATCAGTAAAAGAAAACCAAATAAGCAAAAGAAACAGCAAATAGCTAATAAGCTATATCAAATAAGAAAGTAAGTCTAAACAAGAAAATAAGCATATAAACTAAAAATAAGCAAATCAAAACTAAACTTAATAAAAACTAAATAAGCAAATAAAAACCTATCAGCAAATTAATAAGCAAAATGATAAACGAAACTAATCAGCAAACATTCAGATAAGCAAAGCAGGTCAAAAGCAAATAAGCAATACAAAGAAATAAAATAAGCAAACTAATAAAATAGCAAATCTAAACTGAAATATAAGCAGACTCCAAATTAAATCAATGATAGACTATAATCCAAATTTTATTACTACTCAAATTCAGATAAACCAAATAAAACAGATAACACAACAAGAACTTATGCACCAAACCACTAATAACCTCCAATCTAAAATCAGTAACTAAAAACTTGCATATATAAAACTCAAACCAGATTAAAGCAAAAACAGGTACCAAATAATAAACAGATCCAAACAAAAATAAATCAAACAAAAGCAGATTATTAAGCAGATATTTTAACTAACATAAATCCAAAATTGACGAAAACAATAAAAAGGGAATGAACCTGGTGGAGAAATCCGTTGTGATGAAGAGGGGCACTGAGCCGTCTTATTAATCTAAACCGAATCCAACACCATAAATCATCATCTCGAATCCAACCGAACCAGAAACATCTCGAACCAAACACAACCCTTCGAACAGTAATTTATAATTTTCCCAGTAGGGGAAAATATTCAACCAAATTTTATTTTATAATAATTTAACCAAAAACAGTAATTAAAATTAAATTGCAATTAATTTAAATATTAAAAGAGACAAAATTAAAACTGAAAGTAAATTTTATTAATAACTAAAATCATATTACAATACTTTTAAAAGGAAAATTACATTTAATCCTAAAAACTAATTTTACATAAATTAAAATAAAATAAAAAGTGCACCCTGATTACATCTTTGATGGGGTTTTTATAGTGAAACCCCCGAGAAAACTTGTTGAGGATCTTGGTGAGCAAGGAATAAATCCCGGCCTCTCTTTCTTCTATTCTCTATTTTTTTCTTCATCAACGGTTGAGATGCTCCTGGGGGCACATGGAATGCCAGCGTGGATTGGGAGATGTGTTTCTTGTGTTTCTTCACTGATGATGTGGAGGATCATGATTGGAGGATTGGGGTTTTGGTGTTGTCACAACCAATCAAAAGAGGGGGATTGGCCACGTAGGTTTGAGATGAGGACCACCACCTTGGTGTTGCTTCCGATTAACTTGGGAATTTAATCCCCAAGTGTGTGAATCACACGGATTAAATAAAACCCCCAATTTTTGATGTAATAATTTGTGGATAAGTAAATTACGGTTTGGGTAAAAATGGTGGAGGCTGTGTTTGTTTATTGAGAGAGAAAAAGAAGTGGGTGACTGATTTCTAGTTTGTAACGAAAGTAAATGTGTGGGGTGGGTAAGTTTTATAAAACGTGTGTGTGAGGGTTAAATAAAAACGTAAATGGGTATTGAGGGTTGTTGACTTGAACAAAAAGTTTAATCTTGCTCACTTTTTTAACCGGCCCAAAACAATCCCTCCGTTCTTTTATTTCATAAATTGGTAATGGGCTTGGCGCAATTATATACCATCCGTGTATATTAAATGGGAATTGGGCCATGTGTTGGGATTTTTACCAAAAGTGAATACTAATATATCTACTATTGGGCTTTCGGGCCCAATAAGTAAATTTGGGACCCACTAAGCTCGAATATCTTCAAAAAGATTAAATCCGCTAAAAACGAACTTGATTTCGGCTTCCTTGATCGTTTCTTCAAAACCCGTGTTGATTTGCCGGTTTTCGTGATCTTTGGCACACTTTTGGTCTTTTGACTTTGTCTTTGTCTCTTTCTCGGACTTTTCTTCAACATTTGACCGTGGAATCCCGTGTTTTCTTTCCTTTTGATCTTTTGTACCTATTTCACACAAAAACACGAAACCACGCGTAATTCCGACTTTTACGATATTAAACACATAATTAGGTCTTGTTTTTCCTTGATTTTAGTGGCAAAAGGATAAGTGTTTACACACTTATTAAATCCCCTACACTTGACCATTGCAATGACCCCATGCAATGCATTATTTTAAAGCATAAAGTTACTTTTTTCTCATAATTAACCCATCATGGCCTTTATATACTATTACTAATACGATAAAAAGAAATAAAGCTTTAAAGGAAACAAATGTTATAACAATTTATTGACTTGGAAATTATTTGATGGAAGAAACTTGTAAACAAATCTATGACTTAAATTAGGGCTTTGGTGTCATGAATATTAATCATCCTCAACTTTCACGTTCCCCATGCCAAGCTTAAAAACGAGATCATTGTTTACCATAAGTTCTCAAGTTAAAACCACTCATATAAGATTATTGTGTAATACTCTTTCTTCAATTCCTACGTTGTATCTCTAGATTTTATTGATTGTCATTCACCCGTAGGCTCATTTGACTTATTTGATAATTATTAGTCCAAAAATGAAGGCCAAACGATGCAAACCCGACACTCAAAACCTAACCTCGTCCTCAAAAACGTTGTTACTAAAGTAAGCCCACATCAAGGATGATTTAACACGATTTGGGGAATAAATTCCCGGACTCAAAATTTGGCCAATAGTACTACTTATTAATTATTCCTCCAAAGTCATGTAGACTTTATGTGGAGTTTAGCAAATTCACATCATATACCCTTAGGCTCTTTAAGATGTAAAAATGCTCCTCATCTATTGTCCACACCCTAAGGCTCCTTGAACGATAAACAAGGGAATTGATTTTTTTATCAATTTTTATTCAACACTTACCATGCCATACACCCTAAGGCTCTAATGACAAGGTTCGTGCTACATGCCCCACACCCTAAGGCTCCTTGAGGTCATGTTTTAATCTTATTCTTTCTTATTTATGATATATATAGTAGGCCAAATTCCGCGGTCCCATGGTCTGAATACCTCCTACTTAGTGGTTATGAGCCACCTTAGTTAGAAGTCCACAACGCTGGCACCCTCAATGTGTTCATGCTTTAATTACAAGGAGAATAAAGATTTGGCTAAGAGTTAAGATATCGAATCTACACCGCAAAAATCCTCATTTATTAAGCAATTAAATATACAAGCGGGAAGAAAGAGCCACAAAAACACATATAAGGAATAAGTAACCATTAAACTTATTATCAACTCTATCATCTCTCGTTCTCCATAATTTAAAATCTCAAGGAATGAGACTCGTAGATGCTTAGCCTAATAAACCAATTAAGGTCCATATGGTTAAGGATACTAGCTAGAGTAAACTAGGATAAGCAAACTCGGGTTGAGTCAATATATTCACGACGGGCCTAATATATCAAAGATATCAAAACTTGTTAAAACCATTTTATTTATTTATTTGTTTTTTTTGACTTTATTCTTTGAAATGGAAAATATAAATACGATGCGATGACAAAAGGAAAGAAAATAAATGGAAATACTAGGCCAAAATAGATCAAAAATTTGAAAAACGTTTGAAATTTTTTTTAATTTTCCGGTTAAATGGGGTCAAATTTATGGAAAAGCCCACTAAAATTTGATAGAAGTCCCCCCTACACTTAATATAAACATTGTCCTCAATGTTTAAGCATGTGGGAGAATAAACTCCCCTACACTTAGGACATTGAGTACGTTGTTTAAATCGAGCTAAGGAAGAGACAACTAAAATGATTACATTTATTCACGTTTTATTTATATACAAGATTGAATCACAATAGCAAAAACTTATCGAAGGAACCGGGTACACGAGAACACGGGAACACGAGTCGCGTCAAAAACACCAAAAGTGGATCATTAAAGCACATGTCCCTGCACAACATCACAACACACAAACAACCTACTTGGCTCCCCCTATACTTATTGGTGAAAACGGGTGAAGGTGAAAAAGGGTGGAAAAGGTAAAAATCTAACCTAGTTATACGATGCTTGATTTATTAATCACGAGTCTCTAGCTCAACTCGATTTCCCGAATGTCATCATTCAAATGGGAAAATCATGGAAAAACCAAGATTTCCAAGGGAGGAAAATCTCTCCATGATAAAGGGGTGAAACAAAGTCATATAAGGGATACCCCATGAAAATCCACCCGGGTCAAACACATAATTTCCATCACAAAAGGAAATAATCCCCGAGGTGGTAAAATCACACAAGGCAAAGAAAAGTGGGGTATCCTTAGTCAAAAGTCTCTTACGAGGAAAGGTGTTATGGTGATATGGCAATGATAGTGCGAAAGTCTCTATTCCGGGATCAAACACCGGTTCCTTAACGGGAAAATAGCAAGAGGTGTTGACATTTAAGCTCAAAATATCATCAAAATCCAAAGTGGGAAGGTCGTCCTCTTCCAAACTCGATGTGAAAACATAAGTATCATCGGAGTCATAGGAAAACTCATCCTCATGAGGAAAATAGGTATTTAGAAAGATATCTAAATCTTCCTCAAATGGAATAACCTCTAAAGTAGGAATGATCTCTAAGAGTGGAGGATCCTCCTCAAAAGTCATGACTTCTAAAATTGGAGTATAAAAGTCAAAAGGAGTTTCCATGGAAGAATCACTCATAGAGATATGAGGTGCATTAAGATCATTGGGTGGGTCATCAAAGTTAATAAGATAACTTAAAGAAGTGTTATCATCGTAAGTATCAAAGATTGGTTGATCAAAAATGGGTGGGTCAAAAGATAGGTCGTCTAAACCGAAGATAGTGTGATCACTTGAAGAAGTGTCATCACTATAGGTATCATAAATAGGAGTTTTAAAAATTTGAGGCTCTAAGGGAAGGGATGAATTTATCACAAAATCATTTTGATTAGACTTTTGAATTCCAAAAGGATTAATAAAAATCTCTTCATTATCATAATTAAGAACATCAATCATATTGACCGACTCTTTTCCATTTGATTTTGTTGTGATTTTTCCCATTTGAAAAACTTGTTGTTCATCCCTAACCCTAAGAATTAACTCCCCTTCGGCCACATCAACTAAGGCTCTTCCGGATCGTAAAAATGGTCTACCAAGTATTAACGGAATACGAGGATCCATCTCATAGTCGACGACGACAAAGTCCACGGGAAAAGTGAATGTACCAACTCGAACAAAAACATCTTCGGCAATACCAACGGGGTATACGAGAGTTCTATTAGCTAATTCGAGAGTCATGCGAGTCGGTACAAGGTCGGGTAATGATAATTGTTTCCATACCGAGAGTGGCATAAGATTGATGCTAGCGTTGAGATCCGCTAAAGCCATACAATCATCGATTTGAGGAAACGAGCAAGGTAACACGAATCGTCCGGGATCTCCTAGCTTTTCAGGAAGCTCTTTGAGAAGAATCGCGGAACAATTCTCATTTAAACGAGTGTTCACGAGCTCAACCATTTTTTCTTTCTTATTAAGCAAATCTTTAAACATTTTCACAAATTTTGGCATTTGAGCAAGTGCTTCAATAAGGCTAATGTTAACATTGACGTTGGAAATCATTTTCAAAAAGTTGGAGACATGAATGTCATCTTTGGTGAGCACTTTAGCCTTGTCTAACCTCGAGGGATAAGGGATATTAGGCTTAGACTTTGAAGGTTGAGAAGGAGAAGGACTCGCTTCTTGAAAAACATTAGGGATAGGTTCTTTAGGCAATGAAGAACTAGTACTAGGAGTGGTAGTGGGAGGAATCACCGAAGGGGGAGTAGGATTACTCATTATGACCTCCGGGCCTTGTCTCTCCTTTATGGGCGAAGAGATGGAAGGTCCCACTAAAGTAGCTCCACTTCGAGTAGTGATAGCACTCACATTAGCACGAGGCTTAATCTTGGTATTGGAATGTACGGCTCCTTGGGGTCTAAGGGCTTGAATCATTGTCAAAAATTTCTTATCGGTTGATTCTTACATCTCTCTCATAATTCGCTCATGGTCGATCAATTTTTGTAGAACCAAGTCCATTTGAGGATTATGCATGTTCATTTGATTATACCCTTGATTAGGAAAACCTTGGTTTTGATATTGAGGTTGAAAACTGTTGTTATTATGAAAACCTTGGTTATTATTTTGAAAACCTTGATTTTGACCATTAAAATTCCCTTGATTTGCATTCCCTTGAAAATTACCCATTTGAGGAACTTGGTTCCTATTTTGGTTTTGGGTATTTTGGGCGGGTGGGGGTGGTCTTTGTGGTGATACAAAACCCGGGGAGCCAAATAATTAGTACTCTTATAAGACAAATGGTTAACATCAACATTTGGTTTGAATTGAACCCTCTCATTTGCATTGGTGTTATAAGCACAAACTTGTTGTTGTTGATTGTAAACCTTGTCACAATTAAAATATGAATGTGGTCCACCACAAGTCTCACACGTTTCACAAGTCCCTTTTAAGGCATTCACATGTGTAGTGGGAGGGTTATCTCTTAAAACAAGGTGTTTCACAATTGAAGTAAGCTCCTTAATTTGATTAGTCACCTCATTATCACTAGCACTAGCTATTGTCGTCCGTACACTTTTGGTTTGAACTTTTGCCTTGTTTTCAATTATTGTCCAAGCCTCGTTCATGGATTTCACAAGAATATTTCCCCCCGCGGCACTATTAAGTGAGTCTTGGTCATTAAGATTTAAACCATTGTAAAACGTATTGATTTGATGCACTTTAGTGAATCCATGTTGTGGACATTTTTGATGAGACTGCTTTTATACATGGTCTCATCGTCCAAATCGGCCTTAAATTGCATAAAATATCATAAAACATGCCAAATATATGCTCGTGTTTGTTACTTGTGTATTTTTAGGTACGGATATTGAGGAATTGGCAAAAGAACACAAGAATCAATCAAAAACGAACACGGGAAACAAAGTCGCACAATGAACCGGGCCCAAGTTTGGATTTTGCAAAAAGACCCTTGAAGAATTGAAGATTGGCAAAAATGGCCCCTCATCTTTGAAGAACTTGTCACATTGACCCTCAAATTATCAAATGTACAAGTACAATCCTTAATATTTGAAGAATTTACAAGATCAGTCCCTGGAATTTGAAGAATATACATTTTATACCTTTGGAAAAGTTTTGGAAGACATTGTGCCAAATATGACAACTTGGCAAAAGTTGATAAAGCTTATTTTGGCGCTAACAAGGTTTTAATACAAAGTGAAAGGAAGTTAAATGCTTGGGGACCAAACCTGTTAAAACCACAAACTCCCACACCCAACCAACCAGTGACACGTCAACCCTACCCACCCATTTACCCAAAACCCTTATCCAAACCCGACCCTACCCAATACCCTACCCGGTTTATTAATTTAAACCTGGTCAACAGTCAACCCACTTAACCCCCTCCCTTCCCTCCATAACACACTTTTAAAAAGTGTTTAATCCCAAAACAAATCAAACCCCCCTTTTCTAAACCCATAAACCCTAAATCACCCCAGATTAATTAACATTCAAATCAAAGGGTTTTTAGTTAAATCCCTCCAGATTGTTGATTAATGTCACTCTCACCAAAACCCACCTCACCCAACACCTCCACATGGTCTGTGGGACCCTCCCCAAGCATCCCCTGCTCCATCGTTTTCACCTCAAAACCCTCAGCCGACCAGTTTAACAGTCAGGATCACTCCCCTTGGTCCCCAAGGCTCATCCTACGTCCAAGAATCATTCAACACCAGCTGGATCATCACATGGCACATTTTGACCCATTTTTCAGTCAAAACTTCAAGGGCCTTTTAGGCATTTTAGTTGCTAGGGTTTTAAGTCCTAGAATGTTCTTTGTAGTAGTATTTAAAGAGATGTGAGCCTGTTCACACTCTCTTGTTCCAGTTTTTAGCATTTTCAACTTGTAATTCCTTTTTTAAATTAATTAAGTTTGGTATTTTGTGAAAAACAATTGTGATTCCTTTAATTGAATTTAAAAAGTTTGTGTATTGTTGAATGCTAAGTTCTGAGTTCCATTTTAATTGTGAAAGATTTGTTTAAGGTTTTAGTACCAAAAAGATTTTGGAAATTCTGTTTAAATTTCATAAATCCTCCTTGGAAGTGAAAGTGGAAAAGGAGGGTGTTTATGAGTTTGGAAAGGTTTTAAAACGTGCTTGTAAGTTTCAGAAAGATTTGTGTAAGTTTTTTTTAAGAAGGACAAGTTAAACAAACTATCCATATTGTTTGTGTTGTTTGTGTTTTCTTGGATTTTTCTTAAACAGGTAGGAGGATTGTCTGTTGATTTGTGTTCAGCACCAACCCGTGTTGGTTTGGAGGTGGTATAGCAACCACAAAGACCCTTGGATGTAAGGGTCTTAGGTAAGGACTTTGGTTCCCATTTCAAAATTTCAGAAAAGTGGTGGTATGAATGAATTTGTTTGACTGTTTGATCTTGGTTGTTTAAGCTGGTTGATTTGTGTTTCTATATGTTGTTATGCATGATAGATGTTGTTAGAATCAATTTGAGAGAGTTTTGAAAGGTTTCTGTTTGCAAAAAGTTGAAAACAAAAGTTTAAAGGGTGTTTGGCAACAAGAATTAGCAGGGTAGTAATCCTTGTTGTGTTTTCAAAAAGGTGTTAGAAAGGTTTAATCAGGTTAAGATAGGTTGCATGATAGTTCTAGGATAGATTAGAACAAGATTTGAAACAAGTTGTGAGTTTAAAAAGTGAAAAGGTTGCTAGTAATCTGCATGACCACTCCTATGCTTATTTTTCATGAACTTGTGATTGGATCTTTGTAAATCTGTTAAGTGGTAGGTTGTTTTAGGTTTGCAATTGGTTGTATGCTATTTGATGAGTTTGTATGCTAAGTAATGGCCTTTGAATCTCACTAGAGTGCAATCTATAAGCTCATAAGTTCTCAGACTTACTCATTTGGACACAGAAACTTGAAATTCCTTGGTGTGCTTGTTTTTGTGAGTATTTACTTGCTAAGTGTTTTATTGTTGTTGATTCTTGCTTATTGTGACTCCTTGTGCTCAGAAAGAGCACAAGGGTGCCCCCTTGTTCCAAAAACATCACCAAACAAAGCACAACCAAGACCTCTTGGTTTGCAAAGTTCAAGTGTGCACTCACACTTGATTTTCAGAAACATCACCAGACCTGGGCACTAATTGCCTTGTAAATTGTTGAATCTTGGTTAATTTTGGATTTGGTTTCGTGTTTGTGAGCTTATAAGTGGTATTGATTAAGTTTTAAAAAAAAGAAAAAAAAAAATATATCCAAAAAAAAGGACGTGGCCAGGACTCGAACCTGCGCCACTCCTCTCACAACCAAACGTGTTAACCATCCTGCCCTAGGGTCTTTGACTGCTAGGTTTGGTTTGGTTATATATATAAGGAGTATTTGTTTTTGGCTTTTCTAAATAAGCCGTGGCTTATTAGACTCATTTCAGCTTATTTATTAAGCCCCTTAGCTTCTTTCCATTTTTCCTAGGTTTTGACTAGAGTTTAGGACTTTTCTGATTAAAAATATTATTTTTCCTTTTATTTAATTAATTTTTAGGATTATTTCTATTTTTAATTTTAGAAAGTCTTTAAAAAATAGTGAACAGTAGTTTAAAAATACAAAAAAATAGTTTTTAGGTTTTTATTTGTATTTTTGAGGTTTACATGTGAAAAAGTTTTCAAAAACTTTAATTTTTGATTTTATTTGATTTTAGGTTTTTTATTAAACTTTGAAAATTAATATAAAATTCATTAAGAGGTCTTAGAAACTTTTGTTTACATTTTCTTCTTAGTTAGAATATTTAGGATTTTTGAGAATTTTTTAGAATTTATTTGAGGACTTTTAATTTTTTAGAATATTTTAATATTATTTTATTCATTAAAATAAAAAGTTTTATTTTAATTTCTTTTTCATTTTACCTAGATTCTATAGCATTAATTAAGACTTTTCTCATTTGTAGAATAATTTTTAGGCTTTTCAATTAATTTTTAGAATTAATTTAAGATTTAATAGTTTTTAATAGTTTTTAGGAGTTTAAAAATAGTTTAAATTGGTTTTAAAATTTTTAAAAATAGTTTTTAGTTTAATTAGGTTATTTTTGAGGTTTACAAACTATTAAATCTTGTTTAGGGCTTTTTAATATTTAAAAGTGATTTTTAGGGCTTTAATTAGCATTAAAAAGTCATTATTAAATTAATTAAAAGGTTTTGGCAAGTTTGAATTTTTTGTAAACTCTTAGAATATTATTTGGGAGTTTTTAGTAATTTTTAGGAATTTTTAGATTAAAATTTTAAATTTTGTGTTTTTCACGTTCTTCGTCGTAACTTTCTAGTAGTGTTTTGCCTTATTTTTCTAATTTTTTCGTCTTCGTCATTTTCTCTTCTTTTCTTCTCATTAATAATAAAAAACATATTCAATCATTCATTACACAACGCACTAGCCTCCTCGAGAACGAACTCACCTCATTAAGGGTCATTTACACACGGTTTTCCTAAATCGTCGTGCTTACTTACCCTATTTTATTGCTCTTTTCCTAAAGGGTAGTAAAAACTCTACATCATTTTTGGCGCCGCTGCCGGGGAGGCGTGTTGTGTTTTGATTGAACATTGTTGTTTTTTAGCCATAAATATAATTGTATTAATAGCACTCTATTAATACGTATTATCGTTTTTCGGTTTTTGTGTGAATACTATTAGTATATTGTATACGTAGAACAATAAATACACAAGTACTCCAAATACGTGAGCAATCACAACCTTGATTCGGGATTTCATCACTCGATCATTGTATTCGAATCTCAAACCAAAGAAAATGGCAAAAATAGATAAATACTTTCGTGAAGCTTGATTTTGAAAATACAAACTATAAGGTGGGTATAAGGCGGTTGTATTTCACAACCTAAAGGAAAAAGGCTCTTAAGTGCTTCGCGCCGCCTCGTTTCCTCCGCTTGCTTGTGCGTATTTGATTTTGAGAGTGAATCGAGGGTTTTGCCGCCCAAAGTATTATTACATATCATATATATTTTCTTGGTTTCCATTTGATTAAACCCTCTTGAACGATTTGGTGTTCCACCATCGTTCTAAAGTCATCGAAGGCGTTCACTCCACGTGATCGTTTTCATTCCTTGAGGCCTTTTTAATCAAGAGATTTGATTAAGTGAGGAGATTTGTGGACTCATTGTCTACTCAATATATTCACCAATTCCAAAAAAGGTTAATACAATCAAAAACCACAATAAATTGAAAAAAACACAAAATACCAAAAAGAATCTTCTTTGCTCGCCTTCTCGTTGTACGTGACGTTTATGCAAACTCGCTCTAAAGCTAGACGTGCTCGTAAACGAAGAAACAAATCGACTACTCCTTCTAGTGAGGAGACTCCAATTGAGGAACCTATTATAGAACAAGAAGCTATCATGGCTAATCGTACTATGATGGAGTTGCTTCAAGCACCCACCGAGGGTTTTGGAGAGGCCATTGTGATTCCCGCCATCCTTGCGGAGAACTTTGAGATCAAAACGGGTTTAATGTCTATGCTTCAAGCAAACAAGTTTCGCGGTCATGAAAAAGACAACCCACATTATCACATTAGGCAATTTAATCGTCTCACCGCGACAAGCAAGTTTAAGGATGTACCACACGATGCCATTAAGATGATGTTGTTTCCTTACTCGTTAGATGGACCCGCCAAGATATGGCTTGAGAAAGAACCGCCGAATTCGATTTTGACATGGGCCGATCTCGTGTCTAAATTTGTGAATCAATTTTTTCCACCATCTAAGACAACACATTTGAAAAACGAGATTTCACGTTTCACACAAAGACCAAATGAAAGTTTTTCAATGGCTTGGGAGAGATTTAAAGAAATGCTACATGAATGTCCACACCATGATTTTTCCGAATTGCATCAAATTGACACTTTTTATAATGGGCTTAATGAACATGAAAGAGATTATTTAAATGCCGCCGCGGGTGGTAATTTTTTGTGCAAAACGACCAATGAGGCTTTGAAAATCATAGAAAATAGGTCTAAGGTCTATAGCCCTCGTAACACACCGAGTGTTGCCAATTTGGGCTCGTCATCGTCTCGTTCCATTAATGCCTTGCAAGATGAAGCAAATGAGGAGAATCGGTTTTTCGATAGGTTTTCGACTCTTATGTCTCATTGGAAGGCTCAAGAAGCTTCCAACACCGCTTCGGTTAAAGCGGTTTCTAAAAGTTGTTTGTCGTGTGGGGGAGCTCATGATTTATCCGAGTGCATTACCGCGGATGGTAACACTTCGAATGCTTTTGTAGCCACGGGAACTTATAACCAAATAGGTCAAGGTTCACGTTCAAATCAAGCTCAACCCAATCAAAATGCTAATAATTATCGCAGCAACAACAATCAAGGTGGAAATTACCAAGGGAATCAAAGAAACTATAACAAAGGTAATTACCAAAGTGGAAATGGGCAAGTTTCTAATCAAAACCAAAACCGTGATTTTCAAACTCCTACTCAAGGTTTTCAAAATGCTCACACTAAAAATTTGCAAGGAGAATTTTTAGACTATGCTAAGGCTAATGATGCTAAGTTTGACAACATGCAACGTGAGATGATTAGCTTAAGATCCGAGTTGAAAAACGAGCTTAAAACCGAACTTGCTAATGAACTTAAAACTCATGCTAATAAAATGGAAGGAAATGTCACACGACTCCAACAAAATCAACAAAAAATGGAGCAAGGACAACATGAGATTAAGCAAGAGTTGTTGAAAGCGGATGCTAGGCAATCTAAGTTTGAAGATCGTATGGCTAAAATGTTTGAAGCTATCATGTGTAAGCCCTCTTCTTCGGGTGGTCTTCCTAGTGATACCATCGTGAACCCGAAAGGAGAATTGAAGGTTATTACCACTCGTAGTGGTAAAACTTTCAAAGAACCCATTTCTCGTCCAAGTACTTCTATGGAGAAGGAAAAAGAGAAAGAACCCGAGGTCGTGGTTGAAAAGGAGCACATTACAATCCCACGAAGTACCGCTCAAACCACACCTACGGTTGAACCAATACCCATTATGGAACCCGAGATTCCAAGGCCGATGCCTATGCCTAATTTGCCCCAACCCACACCACCTTTACCCTACCCATCAAGACGAGACAAGGAAAAGGCACAAGAACGAAATAATTATCAATTTGAACTCTTTATGAAAATGTTTCGTGACTTGCATTTTAATATAAGTTTTGCCGACGCCTTAGTCATGATGCCTCGATTTGCCGCAAACTTCAAAAGTATGTTGAATAACAAAGAGAAATTGCAAAAATCGTCTAGTTGTTCTTCGGTTTTTCTAAGCCGCATACCTCAAAAAGTCGGTGATCCTGGAAAGTTTTTAATCCCATGTGCTATCCAAGACATGGAAGAATGCTACGCCTTGGCCGATCTTGGTGCTAGTATTAATTTGATGCCTCTCGAGATTTTTAAATCGCTCAATCTTCCAAATCTCACTCCTTCAAGAATGTCAATCGAAATGGCCGATCATTCTACGATTCTAGCTTGTGGAGTTGCCGAGGACGTCTTTGTGAAAGTTGGGAAATTCTATTATCCCGTGGACTTCATAGTTGTTGATATTCCCATCGATCCTAAAGTTCCGTTAATTTTAGGTCGATCTTTTTTGGATACCTCGAGAGCACTTATCGATGTGCATGCTAGAAAAATCACTCTTCGTTTCAATGAGGAAGAACTCGTCATTAATGCAACCCAAAACTCCACTCTTTCTCATGTTTATTCGATCACATCTTTGTACAATGTCAATTCCACCAAAAACATGTGTCAAAGGATTTCCAATAGAGTTTTAGGAGTTGATAAAAATGAAGTTCCGTCCCCTCCGCCGATGGAGGTTAAGAGTGTTAAACCTTTGATACCAATCTCGAGTGATTCTTCGGATGATGAATACGTTGATCCCGATGGGGAGGTTTTCTTTGTTGACAAAAGATTTGAAAACTTGCCACCACCAAAACCAAAACGCTTTCAAAATGTGAGAATTTTTAGTGTGACTAACATTGTTTTAGATACACCAAATATTTTTGACATAATTAAATCGGGTTTTCACAAGGAGAGTGTTAAAGATGAAAAAGGAAAAGATTTTGAATCTAATTTAAAAGATTTTTCTACTATTCTAACTCCGTCATCACCGCGTGTCTTGAGTACTACAAGCTCGTCTTCTCCTTTTGACGATGCTTTGTGTGGACCTAGTGTGGGGGAAGCCCCTTATGTTCCCTCCCCTTTCTCCACCGAGGACGAGATATTTGATCCTGGAATTGCTTATATAGGGAAATCTCGGTCTTCCACCGATGCAATAAATGGAAAATCTTTTCATTTGATTGGTGCGAGTCTACCTCGAGTAGCTCAATGTTTTGCCTTACCCATTGTCCCACCCTTCTATTTCTTCTCTCCTATTTTCTTCTATCCCATTGGGATTTGTGTTGGAGTTGTGTTGTCTCGTCTTTCATCCGAAAACGAGGACGCTATCTTTGACCCCGGTATACGTTTATCGGATTTTTAAAGTACTCCACGTGCTTTTGGGCCTTGTTTATCATGTAAGCCCCACCAAAAATTGACCATACCATGATTATCCCTAAATGATCACATTTATGGGGATTCGAGTCGAGCTTTTGACTCGGTTATCAAAAACAAGGTGCCTCGTGGGGGAGACCCATGCTTATCCATGTACATATTATTGCTTTCTAATTAGTGTAATGTGAGGGGATTTGTGCCCTTCCAACCTTTGTTCCGTGGTTGTTTGTGCATTGTGTCTTTTAGATCATCATCTTCACGATTGGAGCCTCTCGTGTTCGTTTCATGGGAGCACTCGATCGTTTGCTATGGAGGCCTTTCCCAATATCCACATATGATATCCTTTTATGTTCTAACCTTAGGTTTTTAGCACACTTCATAAACGGCTATTACTTATTGGTTACACCCTTTCCATGCTAGATTAGGCATTCGACTACGTCTCTAGTATGGGGGTGTTTGCACCCCTAGACTCGAAACATTGAGGACAATGTTTAACTTTAGTATGGGGGGGTGAATAGATACTTGCCTTGCCAAACCTTCACGCTTTCCAAAGTTTATTGTTTTGTTATCATTTTCTTGCAAAATAAGGCTAAAAATGGCCAAATTTTAAAAATTTTCTCATGTTTCATAAGTGTTTGATGACACGAATGTAGATTTTCCGATGGCGAGAATAAGAGTAATTTTTGACTCAACCGTGCGTGTTGAGCACTTAGCTTTGATTCCTTAACTACACATTAGGCTAAGTCTCTTAAATGAGGACGAGAAATGATAGAGTTAATTATAAGTTACTATGCTAAACGTAGAGTACTCGTATTCTTTCAAAAACTCATGTGTTCTCGTTGTTTGCTTATTCTCCCTTCGCATGTAAATATTTTTTTTTGCTTAATAAATATTGATTTAGCGGTTTAATTTTGATTGTTGGGTTTCTAGTCTTTTCTAGTAGCTTCCGTGTAATTAAATTGGGAAGACATTAAGGTATCGCCAGCGTCACGGTTTTGAAGTATTGGCAACCCTAATAATCGAAAGCTTCACCCAATAATAAGATTTCAAGTGCTCACCTAAATCAAGCAAACAATTTGAAGCCCCACAAGGCCTAAAATCTATGCAAAATTGAAAGTGAATCAAGCCTTAATCTTCGAAGCTTTAAAGATCCAAAATTCGCTTTAGCGTGAGGATATACGTCTTTGGCTAATAAAACCACCGATGAGGCGGATAATAAAAGGCAAGGCAAGACCGAAGTCATAATAAAAGCTTCATGGCGAAGTTGAATAAAAGATGGAGGTAAACCAAAGATAATAAGGTCCTTCCGTTAGGGGGCGTATAAAAGTCTTGGTAATAAGTCTCATGTTCAAAACCGTTATAAAACCGTGTTTATCGATTCTTCTTGTCAACTTAATTTTTTAACATCGTTGTCTATTAGGAGGGGTTATTGATTTGATGGTCTTAGTTACACCGTTAGGACTCTATTTTTAGACCTAAATCTCTATTATCGCATAAGTCAATGATGCATCCTCGTGATCATTAAGACAAAATAAAATATAAGAGATACAACTTAGGAATAATGGGAGAATAAGTACGTGATTAGGGCATATGAGTAGTGTTAGCATTACTAACTTATAATGACAATGATCTCGTTGCACGCTTGGCATGGAATTAAGGTGAAAATCGAGGACGACGAAATTATTTCTAACGAAGCATTCACGTGTTCTTATTCTATGAACCTAAACGTCCCATTTTGCGATGAAAATCATACATTATGTCTAAAACACAAGTAGTAGTAATTGTAGTATGTAGCTAGTTATCTATTCAATAAAGTGAATAAAATTAAATTTTGGAGATGCTTTGATACTTTATTCTTAGCATTGCGTGAGGGCACGGCAATGGTTTAGTATGGGAGAGTGATGAGACTGCTTTTATACATGGTCTCATCGTCCAAATCGGCCTTAAATTGCATAAAATATCATAAAACATGCCAAATATATGCTCGTGTTTGTTACTTGTGTATTTTTAGGTACGGATATTGAGGAATTGGCAAAAGAACACAAGAATCAATCAAAAACGAACACGGGAAACGAAGTCGCACAATGAACCGGGCCCAAGTTTGGATTTTGCAAAAAGACCCTTGAAGAATTGAAGATTGGCAAAAATGGCCCCTCATCTTTGAAGAACTTGTCACATTTGACCCTCAAATTATCAAATGTACAAGTACAATCCTTAATATTTGAAGAATTTACAAGATCAGTCCCTGGAATTTGAAGAATATACATTTTATACCTTTGGAAAAGTTTTGGAAGACATTGTGCCAAATATGACAACTTGGCAAAAGTTGATAAAGCTTATTTTGGCGCTGACAAGGTTTTAATACAAAGTGAAAGGAAGTTAAATGCTTGGGGACCAAACCTGTTAAAACCACAAACTCCCACACCCAACCAACCAGTGACACGTCAACCCTACCCACCCATTTACCCAAAACCCTTATCCAAACCCGACCCTACCCAATACCCTACCCGGTTTATTAATTTAAACCTGGTCAACAGTCAACCCACTTAACCCCCTCCCTTCCCTCCATAACACACTTTTAAAAAGTGTTTAATCCCAAAACAAATCAAACCCCCCTTTTCTAAACCCATAAACCCTAAATCACCCCAGATTAATTAACATTCAAATCAAAGGGTTTTTAGTTAAATCCCTCCAGATTGTTGATTAATGTCACTCTCACCAAAACCCACCTCACCCAACACCTCCACATGGTCTGTGGGACCCTCCCCAAGCATCCCCTGCTCCATCGTTTTCACCTCAAAACCCTCACCCGACCAGTTTAACACTCAGGATCACTCCCCTTGGTCCCCAAGGCTCATCCTACGTCCAAGAATCATTCAACACCAGCTGGATCATCACATGGCACATTTTGACCCATTTTTCAGTCAAAACTTCAAGGGCCTTTTAGGCATTTTAGTTGCTAGGGTTTTAAGTCCTAGAATGTTCTTTGTAGTAGTATTTAAAGAGATGTGAGCCTGTTCACACTCTCTTGTTCCAGTTTTTAGCATTTTCAACTTGTAATTCCTTTTTTAAATTAATTAAGTTTGGTATTTTGTGAAAAACAATTGTGATTCCTTTAATTGAATTTAAAAAGTTTGTGTATTGTTGAATGCTAAGTTCTGAGTTCCATTTTAATTGTGAAAGATTTGTTTAAGGTTTTAGTACCAAAAAGATTTTGGAAATTCTGTTTAAATTTCATAAATCCTCCTTGGAAGTGAAAGTGGAAAAGGAGGGTGTTTATGAGTTTGGAAAGGTTTTAAAACGTGCTTGTAAGTTTCAGAAAGATTTGTGTAAGTTTTTTTTAAGAAGGACAAGTTAAACAAAATATCCATATTGTTTGTGTTGTTTGTGTTTTCTTGGATTTTTCTTAAACAGGTAGGAGGATTGTCTGTTGATTTGTGTTCAGCACCAACCCGTGTTGGTTTGGAGGTGGTATAGCAACCACAAAGACCCTTGGATGTAAGGGTCTTAGGTAAGGACTTTGGTTCCCATTTCAAAATTTCAGAAAAGTGGTGGTATGAATGAATTTGTTTGACTGTTTGATCTTGGTTGTTTAAGCTGGTTGATTTGTGTTTCTATATGTTGTTATGCATGATAGATGTTGTTAGAATCAATTTGAGAGAGTTTTGAAAGGTTTCTGTTTGCAAAAAGTTGAAAACAAAAGTTTAAAGGGTGTTTGGCAACAAGGATTAGCAGGGTAGTAATCCTTGTTGTGTTTTCAAAAAGGTGTTAGAAAGGTTTAATCAGGTTAAGATAGGTTGCATGATAGTTCTAGGATAGATTAGAACAAGATTTGAAACAAGTTGTGAGTTTAAAAAGTGAAAAGGTTGCTAGTAATCTGCATGACCACTCCTATGCTTATTTTTCATGAACTTGTGATTGGATCTTTGTAAATCTGTTAAGTGGTAGGTTGTTTTAGGTTTGCAATTGGTTGTATGCTATTTGATGAGTTTGTATGCTAAGTAATGGCCTTTGAATCTCACTAGAGTGCAATCTATAAGCTCATAAGTTCTCAGACTTACTCATTTGGACACAGAAACTTGAAATTCCTTGGTGTGCTTGTTTTTGTGAGTATTTACTTGCTAAGTGTTTTATTGTTGTTGATTCTTGCTTATTGTGACTCCTTGTGCTCAGAAAGAGCACAAGGGTGCCCCCTTGTTCCAAAAACATCACCAAACAAAGCACAACCAAGACCTCTTGGTTTGCAAAGTTCAAGTGTGCACTCACACTTGATTTTCAGAAACATCACCAGACCTGGGCACTAATTGCCTTGTAAATTGTTGAATCTTGGTTAATTTTGGATTTGGTTTCGTGTTTGTGAGCTTATAAGTGGTATTGATTAAGTTTTAAAAAAAAGAAAAAAAAAAATATATCCAAAAAAAAGGACGTGGCCAGGACTCGAACCTGCGCCACTCCTCTCACAACCAAACGTGTTAACCATCCTGCCCTAGGGTCTTTGACTGCTAGGTTTGGTTTGGTTATATATATAAGGAGTATTTGTTTTTGGCTTTTCTAAATAAGCCGTGGCTTATTAGACTCATTTCAGCTTATTTATTAAGCCCCTTAGCTTCTTTCCATTTTTCCTAGGTTTTGACTAGAGTTTAGGACTTTTCTGATTAAAAATATTATTTTTCCTTTTATTTAATTAATTTTTAGGATTATTTCTATTTTTAATTTTAGAAAGTCTTTAAAAAATAGTGAACAGTAGTTTAAAAATACAAAAAAATAGTTTTTAGGTTTTTATTTGTATTTTTGAGGTTTACATGTGAAAAAGTTTTCAAAAACTTTAATTTTTGATTTTATTTGATTTTAGGTTTTTTATTAAACTTTGAAAATTAATATAAAATTCATTAAGAGGTCTTAGAAACTTTTGTTTACATTTTCTTCTTAGTTAGAATATTTAGGATTTTTGAGAATTTTTTAGAATTTATTTGAGGACTTTTAATTTTTTAGAATATTTTAATATTATTTTATTCATTAAAATAAAAAGTTTTATTTTAATTTCTTTTTCATTTTTCCTAGATTCTATAGCATTAATTAAGACTTTTCTCATTTGTAGAATAATTTTTAGGCTTTTCAATTAATTTTTAGAATTAATTTAAGATTTAATAGTTTTTAATAGTTTTTAGGAGTTTAAAAATAGTTTAAATTGGTTTTAAAATTTTTAAAAATAGTTTTTAGTTTAATTAGGTTATTTTTGAGGTTTACAAACTATTAAATCTTGTTTAGGGCTTTTTAATATTTAAAAGTGATTTTTAGGGCTTTAATTAGCATTAAAAAGTCATTATTAAATTAATTAAAAGGTTTTGGCAAGTTTGAATTTTTTGTAAACTCTTAGAATATTATTTGGGAGTTTTTAGTAATTTTTAGGAATTTTTAGATTAAAATTTTAAATTTTGTGTTTTTCACGTTCTTCGTCGTAACTTTCTAGTAGTGTTTTGCCTTATTTTTCTAATTTTTTCGTCTTCGTCATTTTCTCTTCTTTTCTTCTCATTAATAATCAAAAACATATTCAATCATTCATTACACAACGCACTAGCCTCCTCGAGAACGAACTCACCTCATTAAGGGTCATTTACACACGGTTTTCCTAAATCGTCGTGCTTACTTACCCTATTTTATTGCTCTTTTCCTAAAGGGTAGTAAAAACTCTACATCATTTTTCTTAAAAGCTCCTTAAATCGATCCCAAGACTCACTAAAAGTTTCCCCATATTTTTGTTCAAAGGTAATGATGTCATTCCTTAAAGCGGTGGTCCGTGATGGTGCAAAAAAGTAGTTAATGAACTTGGTCTCTAAATCAATCCATGTTGTAATACTTTGGGGTGGTTCATTATCAAGCCAAATCCGGGCTTGTCCCTCGAGGGAAAAAGGAAAGAGTTGTAAACGAATGGCCTCTTGTGGCACCCCATTGTATTTCACCGTATTATTCAAATGGATAAATCTCTTGATATTATCATGAGGGTCATCTTGGGAACGGCCCAAAAATAGTGTGGCGGAAACCATTTGAATAAAACCCGTTTTGATTTCAAAATTATTTGCTCCAATTGCGGGGACAACGATAGCGTCATCGTTTCCCTCAACGTGTGATTGCAAATTCTCGATCATAGGTCGGTTATCCGTTGCCATTGTATTGTCGAAAACACGATTCTCGGGATCGGCTTGAATGACGGTCTTTTTGTTTTTCTTCTTCTTCTTTTTTGAAGAATTAGAAGTATTTGGTACACCAATCGGTATGTATGTACGCGCGCGAGTGCGCATACAATTAAAACTTGGAATGAGGTAGGAAACCTCGGTCGACTTTGAGAGGAAAAGGATTATCCCTCTCGAGGTGCAATATGAAAAAGCTACAAAAATATATACTTAATACTAATTGAGTTGGCAAACCAATAATCGGTCGTCCCTCTCAATATACGCACAAGCAAGCGGGGAAACGAGGTGGCACAAAGCACTTAAAAACCTTTTTCCTTAGACGGCCTTTTATAACGCGTCGCCTTATACCCACCTTATAGTTTGTATATATCGAGTTCAAACGTCTTACTAGTATTTATCTATTTTGCCCTTTTTCCTTGTTGTGGATTCGAATACAATAGTTAGGTGATGAAATCCCAACTAAGGCCTTATTTGAAAAGTAGGTAAATTAATTGTGCTACGTAATATAATATAGTAAATGAAAAATCTTTTTGTATTTTTTAGAAAAATATATATTCACAATAAAAACGAAAGAAATCGATATAAGAAAAATAACAATAATACGTAATATTTTTGGTGTAATACTTTTAGGAAAAAGTATTACCTTTTTAATTTTAAATATTTTTTTGGTGCAAATCTTAGGAAAGAATTTGCTTTTGTGATTTTTTTTAATTTTTTTTTTGTATTTTTATCTTTTTGATTTTTTTTGTATTTTTGATTTTGTTACAAAAAAGTAACGTTCAAAATGAACGGATCCCAAAATCCAAACGTCTCACGAAATCTTCAATCGTAACGAGCGAAGCGTCTGAGGCGCCAATTTAATGTTGGTATTTTGTCAATTCTTTTAATGTTCGGATTTTTCCACGACTCACTCGAACTGATATCCAATTAAACGTGGATTAATTGTTTTTGGTAAATGAGATTTTTTTTTGATATTTTTAAAACTAAAATATATTTAATTAAAAACTAATTGAACTAATCTAAAATTAAATCTAATTTTAAACTAATTTTTAATATATTAAAACTATTTTTAAACAAAACTATATCAATTTTGAACTAATAAAAAAACTAATTTTATATAAAATCTATATTAAATAAAATTTAAACTAAATATTTTAAAAACAACTAAAATTTATAAAAGTAAATAAAATATTTTTATTTTTATATTTTTTTTAACTTTATAAAAGAAAACTATAAATTAAAATTAATCAATTAAACCTAAAACTTGAATTAAACTAAATTAACAAAAAATGCTAGTAAAATTACTCTATATTAATTAATTGATTCAAAATAGAACATAAATGAAAGACTAGAACAATTGGTTAAGGCGTTGGCCAATTGAGCGGGTGGTCACGTGTTCGAGTCTGGTAATGGACATAATTTTTGCTATATTATCTTTTTTTTTTGGACTTTTTCTAATATATAACATACAGATCAATTGTATCTGTATGTTTATGCAACAAAATCAGCAATATCAGTAAAAGAAAACCAAATAAGCAAAAGAAACAGCAAATAGCTAATAAGCTATATCAAATAAGAAAGTAAGTCTAAACAAGAAAATAAGCATATAAACTAAAAATAAGCAAATCAAAACTAAACTTAATAAAAACTAAATAAGCAAATAAAAACCTATCAGCAAATTAATAAGCAAAATGATAAACGAAACTAATCAGCAAACATTCAGATAAGCAAAGCAGGTCAAAAGCAAATAAGCAATACAAATATATAAAATAAGCAAACTAATAAAATAGCAAATCTAAACTGAAATATAAGCATACTCCAAATTAAATCAATGACAGACTATAATCCAAAATTTATCACTATTCAAATTCAGATAAACCAAATAAAGCAGATAACACAACAAGAACTTATGCAGCAAACCACTAATAACCTCCAATCTAAAATCAGTAACTAAAAACTTGCATATATAAAACTCAAACCAGATTAAACCAAAAACAGGTACCAAATGATAAACAGATCCAAACAAAAATAAATCAACAAAAGCAGATTATTAAGCAGATATTTAAACTAACATAAATCTAAAATTGACGAAAACAATAAAAAGGGAATGAACCTTGTGGAGAAATCCGTTGTGATGAAGAGCGGCGCTGAGCCGTCTTATTAATCTAAACCGAATCCAACACCATAAATCATCATCTCGAATCCAACCGAACCAGAAACATCTCGAACCAAACACAACCCTTCGAACAGTAATTTATAATTTTCCCAGTAGGGGAAAATATTCAACCAAATTTTATTTTATAATAATTTAACCAAAAACAGTAATTAAAATTAAATTGCAATTAATTTAAATATTAAAAGAGACAAAATTAAAACTGAAAGTAAATTTTATTAATAACTAAAAATCAGATTACAATACTTTTAAAAGGAAAATTACATTTAATCCTAAAAACTAATTTTGCATAAATTAAAATAAAATAAAAAGTGCACCCTGATTACATCTTTGATGGGGTTTTTATAGAGAAACCCTAGAAAACTTGTTGAGGATCTTGGTGAGCAAGGAATAAATCCCAGCCGCTCTTTCTTCTCTTCTCTCTTTTTTTTCTTCATCAACGGTTGAGATGCTCCTGGGGGCACATGGATTGCAAGCGTGGATTGGGAGATGTGTTTCTTGTGTTTCTTCACTAATGATGTGGAGGATCATGATTGGAGGATTGGGGTTTTGGTGTTGTCACAACCAATCAAAAGAGGGGGATTGGCCACGTAGGTTTAAGATGAGGACCACCACCTTGGTGTTGCTTCCGATTAACTTGGGGATTTAATCCCCAAGTGTGTGAATCACACGGATTAAATAAAACCCCCAATTTTTGATGTAATAATTTGTGAATAAGTAAATTAGGGTTTAGGTAAAAATGGTGGAGGCTGTGTTTGTTTATTGAGAGAGAAAAAGAAGTGGGTGACTGGTTTCTAGTTTGTTACGAAAGTAAATGTGTGGGGTGGGTAAGTTTTATAAAACGTGTGTATGAGGGTTAAATAAAAACGTAAATGGGTATTGAGGGTTGTTGAATTGAACAAAAAGTTTAATCTTGCTCACTTTTTTAACCGGCCCAAAACAATCCCTCCGTTCTTTTATTTCATAAATTGGTAATGGGCTTGGCCCAATTATATACCATCCATGTATATTAAATGGGAATTGGGCCATGTGTTGGGCTTTTTACCAAAAGTGAATACTAATATATCTACTATTAGGCTTTCGGGTCCAATAAGTAAATGTGGGACCCACTAAGCTCGAATATCTCCAAAAAGATTAAATCCGCTAAAACCCGAACTTGATTTCGGCTTCCTTGATCGTTTCTTCAAAACCCGTGTTGATTTTCCGATTTTCGTGATCTTTGGCACACTTTTGGTCTTTTGACTTTGTCTTTGTCTCTTTCTCGGACTTTTCTTCAACATTTGACCGTGAAATCCCGTGTTTTATTTTCTTTTGATCTTTTGTACCTATTTCACACAAAAAACGAAACCACGCGTAATTCCGACTTTTACGATATTAAACACATGATTAGGTCTTGGTTTTCCTTGATTTTAGTGGCAAAAGGATAAGTGTTTACACACTTATTAATGCCCTAAATTCCCTTAGAAACCCTAGAATCCCTAAAAATGAGTTATAAACTCAAGAATGATAAACTATGAATGGAAACTACATATGAATAACTCATTAAGGATTATAGACAAGTTATAAACTATACTTTAAAGACATAATAATGCCTAAGAATAGTAAGAACAAACCATACAAAGATAAGTACAAGTAAATGTACATAATAGTCTAGATCATCACCTAGAAACCCTTGGTAAACAATGTTTCAAGCAATATAACTACATAATATCAATGTACAAGTATCAAATACAATATGCTAATTATAATCTATCATATAAAGGAAAGGTAAATAATCACAAAACACTATTATTCACTAATCTCAAGCTAATTACAAGTAAATGACCTATAACCAAGATTAGCATATAAAATCCATTTCATATTGAATTAGAGTCTAATATTTTGCCACTAATTATAGAACTCAACTAAGTATCATATTAAGTTTATACGTTTATTTCAAGTTAAGTTACAAGTTAATAAAGCATAAGGTACAAGTTATCAAAGCATATGATCCTAAGCTCCCATAATCACCCCTAAAATATGATAAACCTATATAAACCCTTAAACCAAGAATGTAAAAACCATAGAAATCATAAACATACGATATAAGCCCTAGAATAAGATTACACTATAATATAAACTCTAATTACCCAAGATAGAAAGTCATTAGGATTAATGACCTAAAAACCCTTATATTAAGAAATCTACATTGAATCACTACCTAGTCTTTTAAGACAAGTCTACAAACACACATATCACTTAATTAAGGTAATAAGATTATATTAAGACAATGTACAAGTACCTTAATGCATAAGGTACAAGATTTCAATGCATGACTTGTAAATTAGGTCAAAATGAGCATTTTCAACCTTTAGACATATTTCCTTAGGATAACTTAGTAAAACCAATGTAGGGACTTCATGAACATATTTAGAACAATGTAGGAAGTATAAAATGAGTTTACATCAGTAGCAAAACCAAGGATAATGAGTTTTACTAGGATTAAGCCCTAGATCCTTAGAAACCCTAACCCGCCTAAGTTTTCTTCCCATTTTCACATCAAACTTTTGTTAAACTTGAAACCAAATACCCAAACTTCTTAATTACATTGTACATACCCTAATCAAAACCATAATCCATCGCTAATCACATTCCTAAACCCTTAATAACCAAAATTACAAAGTTACAAGTTACTTAGGACCCAGTTTAGGTTTTTCCCTCCAAAACAATTCAAAACCCTTTCCCTCCTAAATTTGAACTTAGGATCAGATCATGTGGATATATTAGAGACACTTTACAAGTAGGTGCATCACCTACTTGCCAAAGACACATACTTGATCTTATCATATTTAGCCGTGAGTTAATATACACCATAAGACTAAGATAACTTTGAATATAGCTCATACTTTAACACCCCCAAATTTACACGCAGCGGAATACATCTTTGGGTGCTAAACAATGATACAACAACACATAATTTATATAAAACGACTCGAAAAGAGACGTTTTAGATTTATCGTTCCTAAAACATTTGTCAGAGTAGCGTAGTCCCAAGTAATCGTTACCAAGAGATAAGTTAAAACAACATATTGGTTTGTTTTAAAAATGGAACGATAAATAAATCAAAGAGTTTGAACAACAAATGCAGTGCACAACTTCATTCCCCGTGACCTCCAAGCTTCCACTTCTTGATTACCTAAAATACATGTGAGTAAAACAATCAGCAAAAATGCCGAGTGAATCTATAGGTTTATGAAATCAATTTGAACACAAGCAAAGATTATAAGTTTGTTGCATGCTTATAAGCATCAAATAATAATTTGCATCAACAATGATAATTGTATATAGCATAAATTGCAATAAGCTCATGGAACCGAGCCCTTAGACACTCCCATATCAGTCTAATAAGACGAGAGATTTATTAATTGTCGGTTACCTCCAGATTATTGGTACATTGCCGTATACCTGACTTCTCAATACAATATGCTCAAACAGTGTGGAGGTCGGGCCTAAGCTTCTATGACAAGTCCACAAAACTGAACCGGGGCGGCTTCCCCCATAGATCTATTAATTGTACTAGCGGTTAACCCATCATAGGTTAATTAACGGTCCATAATTGAGGTTTTAACAAAGGCAATCACTTAATGCAATTTAAAGGCAACCACGGGTCCATTCATAGAGGGACAAAGCATACCATAAAAATCTTGTGTTCTAAGTTTATAAAACATGTATTCCCCCTCGCGGGTTTAAAATCATTTAATAACTAGTATAAAGCGAGGCTATAGACTCACCTTAGCCAATAGTGGCAATGAGACGATCGCCGACGATATATGATGCCTTTCAAACACGAGAACCACAACCTATCAAATGAGGTGCGTTCATTAATAATAGACTCGAGAAATAACCCATACATAAGAATATAAAACTCGACTCATAAAATCACGACAAAATCGAGAGAAAACGATACAAGTGATACTATTACACTCTCCTATATATTCATTTTATTATTCTAAGCCTTTAATAAAAATCTGCTGGAACATACCGAATGTCCAAGCTGTTTTCCTATACTTAGATATATCAACTTTTTATGATACTACTCAGAGAACTTACTTACTATATATAGAAAGTCCTCCCAAGAGCCCATTAAAAGATTTTACTTCTAAAGTTCCCTGCCCGACTCATCTTTGAATCACAAAATCCGGACAGTTTAGCGACCTTGACTTACGAAACCATTTTGACCATTCTAAACATCTCCATTTGTAAAACCGCCACTTGATTCTAAAAATAGACTCAAAATAATAAACTTGGAGCCTGAGAACAGCCCTTGAATCATTTTGAAACTCATTTTATAGTCCCCGAGATTCGATCCAAATATCGACAACAATTTTCGGATTGTGTCGACACTCGTCTCCCGGTACACGAAAATCAAACTAGTGTATCTTCCACCTCGTTTGGAGTTGGAAGGCCTACTTTATATCAAATCGAAGCTAACGAAATTCTCTACAACATAATCCCATAATATCAATCTATTTTCAGACTTAAGACCCCAGAAAATTGTCTTAAACCTACTGCCCAAAATTGACATTTAAAAAAACCATACAAAATCAAGTTTTTGATCAAAACCAACAACTTTTATCATCAACCTAACATCCTAATATCACCATAAACCAATCCTAACACTTGTATCATCATCAAAATCAAAAACACAAAAATTAAAAATCAACTTTTTAACAAAAACATTGCAATAATATCATTTGATCATCACTAGTAACATATGCATGATCAAAATCTCCACCTAACAATAAAAAAAAATAAAACTTGATGCATGTAAGTAAAAATGGTATCATTAGAATCACCTTTCAAAAATAGGAATGGGACTTGTTTTGTTTTTGGATGGATCAAGTTGATCATCAAAATTTTTGATGATTGGTGTTGATGGGGTGTATGGCTAAGAAAGAAAAATGGAGGAGGAAGGAAGAAATTTTGGTTAAATGAATTTTAAAATGAAAATGAGATAGTGGAAATATTATATATAGTGTAAGGTTAGGGTAGTTTTTGCCAATTTGTGATAGTTTTGGTCTAAAATGGAATAAAATAGTTTAAGAGGGTAGAAAATATAAATTGTAAATTTTGAAATATTTACGAGACTCGGGTTTCGTAAAAATACTAAAAAGTTTAAACGCACACAAAAAATAATAATATAACGACTCGATACGTAATTAAAACGATATCGTCGAAAATATTAAATATCGAAACGATCGATAATAAAATATAGAATTTTAGGCATCCGTCGGTATCGCGATCACTAGTAGTCCTCGTTACTCGTCAAAATATTTAAAACATAATATTTAATATCGGTTTCAACTTAAACCGTTAAACATAATAATATTTAACGTTATAAAATACTTCAAAATAATTGAAAATTATAATTAAATTATGACCTTATTTTTACGGGTTTTACATCCTCACCACCTTAAGGGAGCGACGTCCCGGCGCTCAACTCGCCTCATACACGAGTTGTTCACTACCCGGAAGGATGACAACATTCCTTAATAAGAAGTCCTTACGTTCCCACGTGAATCTCGATCCACGATCTCCACTGGTTCTTTTACGAAACGCAACTTGTCGTCAAGTTGTATCTCACCAAAAAGGAATAAATAAATCCTTATCCACAAGTCACCCGTCAAGCCCGACACATGAAAATTTTATGAATCACACGAAGCTCATTCGATAACAAGAATAGATGACAGGATTTTCGGATAAGTCCAGTTAAAAAGAATGTTGCAAATTAAAGGATATCCATCGGCCGGATAGCCATGGACACACATCAAAAAGAACTAACAAGAAAAACATTTTCGTCATCGGATGGTGCTCACACGCGGGTCCTCACTCAAAAGATAATACAAAGACACAATCTCACTTTCGCCAACACGCATTAAAGTCTCAATAAACATCGTCGTTGAAAGTCAAAAAGATATTACATAATATGTGTTCTACATGATCGGACGTCATCGGATGATGCCGTCTTAAGTTCTCACAACTTACGATCATTTGACTAGATCACACACCATATAAGTACATAAAAGAAAAGGTCGAACACAAACATCGAGTATAGATCTCCACCGTAAATCATCGAGAAAACCTTGAACGAACCCTTGATAATAACCACTTGATCTCAAGAGTCTTTCCACTTGCGGTGTCGGCTTTAACATACTCCTCGAGGTCGTAACGAATTTATTAACTCCATTCATTAAGAAATTCGGTCCTCAATCATTCTACAAGTACACGCATAAATCCTGGTGACACTTATCGTTTCTTCTTATACACTGCTTCCCGAGATTCATTTTAAACTCAGAATAAAATAGTAATCTTCAATACGAGGAACAGAACGAGATAAAAATGACTTCAATAAACGCATAAACGAACAAGATGTGGTAAAATGATTTAAGATTAACGATCGACGAGGGATCTCGAATCACGTAACCGTAAAACATAATAATTCGCAATACTAGAAAAATGAGAGCGAAGAATGAATTAAATATTAACATTAAAATAACGTTTGTCACAATTATCCGTCCCGGATTTGGTATTACCTTAAAACTCAATTGAGGTATTTTCTTGATAAGGATGATATATCAAAATAGGAGTTAAATAACTTCATAATTTATTTTGGTTGTCTTAAGAAACTTTGAAAGAAAGACATGAATTTATTAATTAAACTCATATTGATGGTTACAATTAGAAAATATAATTTCCAAATTAAATCATTATCAGGAATATAAATTAAACCGATAATTTCATTACATTTAAAGTAAAGTATGATAAGTCAATTACTTCAAAAGATGAAAACATAATTTCAATTTAAACATTAGTTTTAGTTATACAAAATATGATGTATAAATTTGACCTTTTACATGTGATGGTTATTTCGATAACTGAGAATCATTGGAAAAATGTATAAAAGTTCCATAAAAAATTTATAATACCTTGTAGGAATACATAAAGGTGTTTATCATTCCAAAATAAATACGGGTTACATTCAGGTTTCGAAATGTGACAAGATAACAAACGAATACGAATGGAAATAATAGTCAACAATTAGTACGAAATCAATGGTACAAAAGGGGACGAAGCAAATCTCGTATGAATTCTTAAAGAGAATAATAAAATAAAGGCGTTGATGGTAAGACGATAAGAAATAATTGATTAAACAAGTTGTCAATTTTGTTAGTGCGGTTGATGGTTCAGCAATATCAGCTCGTTAACTTAGCGGTGGTCGATACATGATCGGAAAGAAGATCCATACAAAAATTTTAATAAATAAAATTCCTAATAATCACTTGTAATTAAAACAAATCAAATGAACGATGTTAGTGTTTAAAGAGAGAAGTCAAAGCACGGTTCACAAGAGTGGATTTCGAGACAAACGAGAGTGACGGACGTCATCCCGGATATACGGAAATCACTCTAGTGATAATTCATTATTCACGTGCGGAGACATTCCAAAGATCTACCCAGTCGCATAAATAAGATTGGACGAGAAGGAAGGATAAAACATTGAGACTTTCAAGTCATTTATCAACAGTCAGTAATTAGACGAACGGTCAAAAGAAATCAGTTATAAGACAAAATGAAGTAACAAGTAGAAAACGATCGTTAGGTAAAAATTTATTCGTAAGCGCGTAATTCGTTCAACAGAAGGTAAGAAAACGTATGCGGATGCATAGAAATTGCGCTACTTGCATGAAATATAAAGGTTTTTAAAACTACTTTTCATTTTATTTCATTTTATTTATCTTTATCATAAATACAAGTAAAAAGTTGATTATTATCAAGATTTTTAAGGTGACTACTATTTAGCCTAGCATGGCTCCTTCTAAATTAGACATAGGTGATCAGGCAATGTATAAACTAGGAATAGCAATGCAGTGCTCAGTTTCGTCGAAAAGTATTAAGTTTCTTATGTTTATATATAAACCATGCCATTTGAAAAATGGAATTTAAAAATAGTTTATAAATTTATAGGATATAAGTAATTTGTGAGATAATCAATAAGCAACTTTTAATCTTACGAAAAGTATTTTATAAGACCAAAGTAAAAATAATTGGTGAAAATAATCGTAAAACAATATCACATTTATTTATAAGGTGACATTATGACAACGTATAAAGTAGCCAAAGGTTTGCAAAAAGTGGTAAATAGTAGCTCATAAAACAATCAATGAAATGGTTACAAGTCGTTAAGGTTTCAAAAGGTTATAAGGTTAGACGGAAACGCCATGAGACACGTGATAAGAATGTCGACGAAGAATGTGAAGGCAAAACTTCAAAACTCAACCCAAATCAGTGGAAGGTTAGAAGAAAACGAAAATAAAATAACATCGAATGACAAATGTGTCATATATATAAAAAGAATAAATCAATCCATATGTGTATCCTATGTAAGATACTCGACACAACATGCTTTTAAGAAAGTATATTATTCATTTTCAAATTACACCATTAATCCGTTAATTGTTAATACTGTAATGTTTTTATTTTTAAACATTTTCACATGCAACTAGTATTCGTTAGTTGTAAAATAATATTTGTTAAAATTTTACGATCTCAAATGAAATCAAAACAGCTTAGAAACATTTAAAACTCATGTTCTGAATTTTCTATCAGATTTGACTTTTAAATATGAGCCGATTAATTGACCCGATAAACGACATCTCCAAGACTCGGAGTCTAAAGCATTTTGATACAAAACGACGTTTCAGACAACTTTCTAATTTTGCCCGAGACCTGAAAACTAATGTAAAATGACCAAAATACCCCTGCAAGTTCTGTGCAGGTTTGACTATTTTATTTTAAAAACGCAGGTTTTACTTTTAAGTTTTGACCTGTTTATACTGCCCCTACAGTTTCTGCATAAAGTGTATTTTTTGACACTTCTTAACGGCTCAAAATATATACATATATACACACATGTCTTGTGGATTTTACAACAACGAAAAATAAATCTCGTAATGAGCATCAAATAAAATATAGCATGATGAATGACAGAAAATGCTTCAAGGTATTCAACACGAAATTTAGGAAGCAAGACGGTGAGAGACGTTCGTAATTTAGATTTCAAAATGCAATGTAGGCAAATCTCCTTGGTGCCATGATTGTCAAAAACACAAAACATAACAAGAAAAGAATGGAACATTAACGGGTTGCACTCCGGGAGCAAGAAAGTTAATGAAAAACAAATGATACAATTTTATAGAAGTAAAATCGTATTCCGATCTAGCGCCATAATCTAGACGATGATTTATAAAATGACGATGACGTTACCGAGATATAAGCGAACAATACACTTCGGAGTCGATACATATAAATGTCAATAAGTTAAATCTTCGCATGCCGTGTAAAACGGTGATAATAATCAACAAAATATTATGAAAAACCATGATATTATTCAACACGATTATAAGAAGTGTTTCAAAATGTGTGACTCACACGATAGCGGTTAGTCTATTCCAAAGACATATTGAGCTACACAATGGTCTAGAAATTACGTTTCAAGACGTCTAAAAACAAATAGTCGGAAGACGATTTGGATATCTATATAGATATCTCAAAGGGTTAAGCAATAATAGTAACGCGCGCAGATGAAGGTATGTAAGGTCATAATATAAAATTTTTGCAATAAAAGCAATTTAAATACTTCAAAAATAAATACATAAAGATCATGAAATTCATTGTATTTATTTAAGTTAATCATTATTAAATGACAAACTTTTATCGAAAAGTTTAACGACATAAATATATATCGATAAAGGATTATAGTATTTATTTAGAAATACTTAGCAATAAGGCATACATAATAATGTATACTAACGTTGTAATCCCAGAAGTAGCTTGAACCTGAAGTCACGTGAAATCATGTGCACCGACTCTTTGAAAAGTAAAACCGACAGTTATAGTTTAGGTTTTTAGAAAAAGACCTAGTTCTCTATAACTCATGGCTCTGGTACCAATCTTTAACACCCCCAAATTTACACGCAGCGGAATACATCTTTGGGTGCTAAACAATGATACAACAACAAATAATTTATATAGAACGACTCGAAAAGAGACGTTTTAGATTTATCGTTCCTAAAACATTTGTCAGAGTAGCGTAGTCCCAAGTAATCGTTACCAAGAGATAAGTTAAAACAACATATTGGTTTGTTTTGAAAATGGAACGATAAATAAATCAAAGAGTTTGAACAACAAAAGCAGTGCACAACTTCATTCCCCGTGACCTCCAAGCTTCCACTTCTTGATTACCTGAAATACATGTGAGTAAAACAATCAGCAAAAATTCTGAGTGAATCTATAGGTTTATGAAATCAATTTGAACACAAGCAAAGATTATAAGTTTGTGGCATGTTTATAAGCATCAAATAATAATTTGCATCAACAATGATAATTGTATATAGCATAAATTGCAATAAGCTCATGGAACCGAGCCCTTAGACACTCCCATATCAGTCTAATAAGACTAGAGATTTATTAATTGTCGGTTACCTCCATATTATTGGTACATTGCCGTATACCTGACTTCTCAATACAATATGCTCAAACAGTGTGGAGGTCGGGCCTAAGCTTCTATGACAAGTCCACAAAAACTGAACCGGGGCGGCTTCCCCCATAGATCTATTAATTGTACTAGCGGTTAACCCATCATAGGTTAATTAACGGTCCACAATTGAGGTTTTAACAAAGGCAATCACTTAATGCAACTTAAAGGCAACCACGGGTCCATTCATAGAGGGACAAAGCATACCATAAAAATCTTGTGTTCTAAGTTTATAAAACATGTATTCCCCCTCGCGGGTTTAAAATCATTTAATCACTAGTATAAAGCGAGGCTATAGACTCACCTTAGCCAATAGTGGTAATGAGACGATCGCCGATGATATATGATACCTTTCAAACACGAGAACCGCAACCTATCAAATGAGGTGCGTTCATTAATAATAGACTCGAGAAATAACCCATACATAAGAATATAAAACTCGACTCATAAAATCACGACAAAATCGAGAGAAAACGATACAAGTGATACTATTACACTCTCCTATATATTCATTTTATTATTCTACGCCTTTAATAAAAATCTGCCGGAACATACCGAATGTCCAAGCCGTTTTCCCATACTTAGATATATCAACTTTTTATGATACTACTCAGAGAACTTACTTACTATATATAGAAAGTCCTCCCAAGAGCCCATTAAAATATTTTACTTCTAAAGTTCCCTGCCCGACTCATCTTTGAATCACAAAATCCGGACAGTTTAGCGACCTTGACTTACGAAACCATTTTGACCATTCTAAACAACTCCATTTGTAAAACCGCCACTTGATTCTAAAAATAGACTCAAAATAATAAACTTGGAGCCTGAGAACAGCCCTTGAATCATATTGAAACTCATTTTATAGTCCCCGAGATTCGATCCAAATATCGACAACAATTTTTGGATTGTGTCGACACTCGTCTCCCGGTACACGAAAATCAAACTAGTGTATCTTCCACCTCGTTTGGAGTTGGAAGGCATACTTTATATCAAATCAAAGCTAACGAAATTCTCTACAACATAATCCCATAATATCAATCTATTTTCAGACTTAAGAACCCGAAAATGGTCTTAAACCTACTGCCCAAAATTGACATTTAAAAAAACCATACAAAATCAAGTTTTTGATCAAAACCAACAACTTTTATCATCAACCTAACATCCTAATATCACCATAAACCAATCCTAACACTTGTATCATCATCAAAATCAAAAACCCAAAAATTAAAAATCAACTTTTTAACAAAAACATTGCAATAACATCATTTGATCATCACTAGTAACATATGCATGATAAAAATCTCCACCTAACAATAAAAAAAATAAAACTTGATGCATGTAAGTAAAAATGGTATCATTAGAATCACCTTTCAAAAATAGGAATGGGACTTGTTTTGTTTTTGGATGGATCAAAGTTGATCATCAAAAATTTTGATGATTGGTGTTGATGGGGTGTATGGCTAAGAAAGAAAAATGGAGGAGGAAGGAAGAAATTTTGGTTAAATGAATTTTAAAATGAAAATGAGATAGTGGAAATATTATATATAGTGTAAGGTTAGGGTAGTTTTTGCCAATTTGTGATAGTTTTGGTCTAAAATGGAATAAAATAGTTTAAGAGGGTAGAAAATATAAATTGTAAATTTTGAAATATTTACGAGACTCGGGTTTCGTAAAAATACTAAAAAGTTTAAACGCACACGAAAAATAATAATATAACGACTCGATACGTAATTAAAACGATATCGTCGAAAATATTAAATATCGAAACGATCAATAATAAAATATAGAATTTTAGGCATCCGTCGGTATCGCGATCACTAGTAGTCTTCGTTACTCGTCAAAATATTTAAAACATAATATTTAATATCGGTTTCAACTTAAACCGTTAAACATAATAATATTTAATGTTATAAAATACTTCAAAATAATTGAAAATTATAATTAAATTATGACCTTATTTTTACGGGTTTTACACATATAAACTTGCATAGATCTCCTCTAGGAACCCATATTCAATAAGTTATCCATCAAACACGTTCATAGCAAGAACTTGGAGCCTAAGGCTTGGAAAAACTAAGAATAGAGGCGAATTGCACACTTAGAAACTTGCAACCCGTTTTTTATAATCTCCTACCCATTATCAATTTACACTTCTATAAACGTCTTAGGACATCCCTCAAGACCAGAAACCAGGTCTATAAGGAAGCCATTGAAGCTCTTGAAGCTTTGATATCGAGTAGTGCTCATAAGAAGCCATAAGGAGCCATTTTGGAGCTACCTAGTTAATTTTTATGTTAGCTATGCTTTTATCTTTTTATAATACCTTATTAGAGTTTTTATAATGCCAAATTTATGTTATAAAGATAATATAAAATAAACTAAGTCATTTCATCAATTTAAATGAAAGTTATAAGTTAAAGATGTCTTAAAATCCTAGTTTTGTAATTTACCTGAAATAATAAGAAAAAACCCATTTCAAAAGCTATAAATTGAAGAAATGTTTTTATTTTGATTATAAATATGTTTTGAAACTTTTTTTTAAAATCCTAGTGATATGAGCTTAAACTCATATCCTTTTATCAACAAATAACCCTAAAACATGAAGCAAAATACCAAATTATTTGGCAAAAACAGTATTATGTGGTATGTTTGTGTTTGTGTGCACTTGTGTAGGTAAGAAGATACATTTTCAAGCAAACAAGGAAAAATCAAGCTCAAATGGATGAAAAAGACAAAAGAGGATCAAAAGTGACAAGACTTTGAAGTATAAGGACCTATCTTGACAAGTTATGAAAGTTGAAGGACTAGAAGTGCAAATAATGAAAAGTCAAGATTCAAGTCAAACCTGGTCAACTATCAAGTCAACTCAGTCAAAGGACCATTTTGTACAAGTTATGGAAGTTAAAGGACCAAAAATGTCAAAGGAATGAAGATCCTAGCTTGAAACAAGAATCTGCCAAGTACAAGGACTTGTTTGCCAAGTTTGGAAAGATTTGCAAGTGTAATCCATGTGTCAAGTTTTCAGCCAATGGGAAGAGAGATGTTGCTTCACACGGATTGCCACTTCAGCTTAATAAATACCCACTACTGCCGCCACATTTATTACAAGATCTTAAACAGTAGTGATCCGTGTGACATCTTTTAAGCCAACCAGAAACTGACACGTGGCGTCTTCTTCAAAAATAAAAATTGCCAGGATCGCGTTTTTGATAGAAGCAATTTCAGGGAAAGTTATAAATACCAAAGATGATCGTTTTGAAGAGACAAACACAACCCAATTATCCAATTAACAAATCATTGAGTGGATTTAAAACCCCCAAATCATTGTTCATACCTTCAAAGTGCTAAATGCAGAATTTGCCACGTGGAGCTCAGAGATTGGCCCTGACACGTCACCAACTCCAACAAACTCTCCTTTCTTGCCTATAAATACCTAAACTAGTCTTCATTTGTAGATGGTAGCCTAATTTTGTAAAACACCTAGTTTTTACTTTCCTTTCCTTTTTCCCTCACTTTTCCCCTAACTACTCAAGAGTCTGACAAACTCTTGAGTCAGTTAGTTAGTTGATAGCTTGTAACAAACTTTGTAACTGATTTCCTTCAATAAAATTCAAATTCCTTTTTCCCGCCAAATTCTGTTCTTCATATTCCAGTGTGATTCTTGTTGCTGTTGGATATAATTGTTGCTGTTTGATGTTTGTTATGATCAACCATTGATCATAACTGACATTTGTGAAGATTTGTAGCTGTTTGATCACAATTCAGCCATAGCCTAGTTCTTATGGAGTTTTCAAGCAGTTTGGTTGATTCCAGTTGATTGTTGATTGATTTTTGTTGAATACTAGTGATAGGTGGTGGTTATCACTAGGGCAAGAGAGCTCAGCGCTCCTCTTCTTCCCAAAGGATTTCTACATTAGGTTCCAAAGTTCTTGTTTTTGTTCCTCTAAACAGTCAATTGCATGCTCATTTTTCCTAGTTAATTTTGATGGCTGCATGTTATAATTGCTAGTTGTTACTGTTTGATTGTATTTTGTGTGATTGTAGCTTAATCTTGCATACTTGTTTACTGATTTGAGAGTCATTTGTAGTTTCTGCATCATTTCAGTCACTTTTTAGCCTTATAGCTTACTTGCTGTTCTAGCCTTGTTAATTGTTTGGTTTCAGCTTTAAAACCTTTCATTTTGCCCATTGAATCTAGTCTGCTATAACATTTGAATCAGTTCAATCCAATTCTTAATAAGTCTTTGAAAAAGTTTGTTAAAATTCAGTAAAGGAGTGTTTGGTAGTAGATCAAAATCATTTTTCAAGTATTGAGAATTGGAGTTGTAGAGTTCATTTTCAGTCCTTAGTTGATAACAAGTGGTTTTATACCTTTTACAAGTCAAATAAATAGTCAAACAGGCAAATGGCACTAAAATTGTTTGGTTTAGCTCTTATTCAGTTTTGTACTTAAAAACTTGTTACTTTCAATTGCTAGTTTCTCATTCAATCCTTGATGAAATTCAACCAAATTTGTTTCTAGTTCTAGCTTATATCATGAAGTTTTAGTTTCTAAAAGGAATTTACACAGTATTAGCTTATCAGCTGGTAATAAGCTTTTTGGTCCAAGTCTGAGCAATTCTCATTCTCTGAGACAAAGTAGTGACTGTTTTCCTAGATCTCCTAATCTACTTCATAAAAGTCATGATTTTCTTTCACAAAACTAGTTAGTAAGTGTTGAATATTGATTTTTGAAGATTTGAGCTTTTTCCAAAAATCCGGTCAAACTTGGTCAACATAAGCTCAAAAGAGCTTATTTCTGATTTCTAGCTCATTTCTTGATGAAAACAGTTCTAGTTTGATTTCCCGTTCTTGAAATAAGTTTCTTAATCATTTTCATTACAAAGATCAAGTTGTGGTTGACTAAATTTGGCTGTAGCTTATTTTGAGCTTATCAATAAGCACTCTTTGGCCTATTTCTGACTTTTAGCAAGATTCCTTAGATACACGTTGCTTAAATTGGATTTTAAGTCTTTTGCAAGTTGTTTCATTTGATTTGGTTGAGTAATAAGCTCAAACGGGCTTATTCTTTCATTTGTCCCGTTTTTACTTAAAAACTTAGCTTAATTGCAATTTGGTCCTTAAGGTTCTGTCAGCGTTTAATTTTGGCCTGATTTCCATGTTTTTAGGGTTTGCTATAGTTTAGTCCCTGGACTTTTGAATTTGTTAAAATTCAGTTAGTAGTTTGTTAGATTGTTACATTTTTAGTTAGTTTGTTATAGATTTTGCATTGTTGATCCTTATAGTTTACTGTTTTGCATTCTTAGTCCTTATAGTTGTAGAATTTACATTTTGAGCATTTAACTTTCATAGAAATTTCATTTTCAGTCCTTATAGTTTTATATTTTGTTAATTGAATTTTGTTTGAATAAAAAAATTGGTATTTGCAAAATGTTTACGTATAAGTAGTTTAATATTTTTCATTTTTAAATAGTGTTGTTTGAATTAGCAATAGATTACCAAGCAAGCTTGAACAACCAAGAACAATAATAAATCTGATATTGATTGGACTTTCTATTGGTTAAGAACTGAGAAAACGAACTGCATTATACTACATTTCAAATGGCGCCGCTGCCGGTTCTTTGACTACACGAGAGACTATCGATTGACGGTTTTCATTGGCTTTTGGGACCCGTTCACTTTGTGAACGTTATTTTTACGTATCATAAATCAAAAACAAATAAAAAATCAAAAATATAAAAATATATAAAAACTAAAAAAATTAACAAAACAATTCTTTTCCTAAAGAATTGACCAAAAAAATTAAAAAATCCAAAAAGCAGTCTTTTTCCTAAGAGATTGCACCCAAAAATATATATTATTGGATTCTCTCGGTTTTTATGTACATATAGTATTTTCCTTTAAAAAACTCATAAATACAAAAATATTTTCCATATATTATTATAAGTAAATACGTATACGTATAAGAACAATCAATCTACATATCTTCCATAAGTATTGCCGAGGCAATACACCGTGTTGAGGGGCGTTCCGGTCCTTGACACGCGTATCGATCAAACAAAATAAAGCAAGAATAGATAAATACTCTCAATAAGCAACAATTCGAAGAATACGAACATTTAAGTGAATAGAAAGGCGATGTGCTATAAAATGCCATCTAAGGGTCAATAGGTACTTAAGTGCTTCGCGCCACCTAACCCCCCGTTCACTTGGGAGTATTCTAAGAAGGAAGGCTTCATTGAGGGTCTTGCACCCAAAGTAGTGAATACATATATTGTTATTTTCTTGTGGATATTTAATATTGAAACTCGAAGAGGATAATCCATTTCTCTTCAAAGTCACACGAGAGCTTATCTCTCATTCCTCGTATTGAGTTGCATGCTCACTCGCGGGCGTGCACAAATACCGATTGGTGTAAAACCTCTTCCTCCGAAAAGGAAGAAAAAGAGAAAGAGTAAGACCACCACCGTCCACCAAGCCGATCACGAGAATCGTGCTTTGTCACCACCACAAGAAGCCATGGCTATTGATAATCGTACTTTGTATGAACGTATGCAATCCAACATTCATGGATATGTTAGTGCCATTAAGATTCCCGACTTTCCCGCTAACACATTTGAGCTACATACATCTATGATCAATATGGTTTCTTCATCACCTTTCTTGGGAAAACAAAATGAGGATCCCCATGCTCACCTTAAGAGATTCCTTTCACTTTGCAATACCATTAAGCATAATGGGGTTCCACATGAGGTCATTAGATTGATGTTAGTGTCATTTTCCTTAGATGGGAATGCTAAGCATTGGTTAGACACCCAACCACCCGATAGTATCACCACATGGGATGATTTTACCACTAAGTTTTTGAACAAATTTTTTCCTCCACAAAAGACTATGGCTTTGAGGAATTTAATTATGGGTTTTACACAAAAACCTAGTCAATCCTTTAGTGATGCTTGGGAAGAGTATAGTGAGTTGTTGAGGCGATGCCCTAACCATGGAATGGATGATCTAAACCAAATCAATACCTTCTATAATGGCCTTAAACCTCACCACCAAGATTCACTAAATGCTTCCGCGGGAGGGAGTATTCTTTTTAAAACATACCATGAGGCTTTGAACATTATTGAGACTAAGGCAATGGTTCACACAAACAATCCATTTGAAGAAAAGGTTCATGTGATCCAAAACACTTCTCAAACTCCATGTGAAATCCAAATTCTTAAAGAGATCCTTCAAACCGTCAAACAAGGACAAGAAATGACTCAAGACATGTTTCAAAATTTTAAGAGCATGACATTGAACAATTCCTCAAATAATGTGAATGCCATCACCATTTCTTGTGTTACTTGTGGAGGCCCCCACTCTTATGAACAATGTGATAAGGTGCAAGGGTATCAAGGGGAATGCTATGCTTATCAAGAGGAACACCGTGAACACTTCAAACCTAACATCAATCCAAATAACCTTTCTTACAAATCCCAAAATTACCTTACTCCACCCGGCTTCCCACCCCAACCACCCACCCAAATTCCACAAAATCCTCCTCAACTTTTAGCAAGGAATCAAGGGCAAAGACAACCATACCAAGGAAATAACTACAAGGCACCCAATCAATTTCAACCTCAAGCAAATACTTTTTATCCACCAAATCAAGGATTTAACTCCCAACCTTTACCTTTCCAACCTCAAGGTTTTCAAGGTTATGTGCCACAAGAGTTTAACACAATGGATCTTTTGCAAAAGATGAATCAAGAGAATGAAAGGAAATTCCAAGCTATAGAAAAGAAAATGAATGACCAATTCAATAAGGTTTTAATGGCGGTAACTCAAAGACCACAAGGGGCTTTACCTTCCAATACACAAACAAACCCTAGGGCCAATGTTAATGCTATTACAACAAGGAGTGGTACAACAACAAAGGATCCTTCACCTCCTAAACCTACTCTTGTTCAACCCACTTGTGCTCCTACTTGTGACAAGCCTTCTACTTCTACTCCACCTCCTCAAAGTGCTCCTATTCACTCAAACACACCTTCTCAACCACCTCATACTTCTCCTTTACCTTCCACACTTCCCAATGAAGAGGCTAACAAAGACAAATCTTCCACCACAATACCTATTCCACCTACACCAAAACCTACTCTTCCATACCCTTCAAGGTTGAATAAGGACAAGTTAAAGAACAAAGATGACATCCAAGTCTCCAATTTCTTAAGGATGTTCAAGCAACTCAATATCAACATATCCTTTGCGGCAGCTCTTGCTTATATGCCAAAGTTTGCTAAGATGTTCAAGGATTTGCTCTCCAACAAAGAAAAATTGGTTGATTTGCCCAACACATCACTTAATGAAAATTGTTCCGCGGTGTTACTTAAAACCTTACCAACAAAACTTGGAGATCCGGGGCGCTTCTTGATACCTTGTAATTTTCCCGGTGTTGAAAATTGCATGGCTTTGGCGGATTTAGGGGCGAGCATAAATCTCATGCCTTTATCGGTTTGGAAACAACTATCTCTTCCCGAGCTCACTCCCACTAGGATGACTCTTGAACTAGACAACCAAACCATAGCTCACCCCGTAGGTATAGCGGAAGATGTGTTTGTAGGTGTGGATAAGTTTACCTTTCTGGCCGACTTTGTAGTGGTCGATTATGACATGGATCCTAGAGTGCCTTTGATTGTTGGTAGACCGTTTTTGAGAACGGGTCGTACCTTGATAGATGTGGCGGAAGGATAATTAATTATGAGAGTAGAGGATGAGAAAGTGGTGTTTAAGTTAGGGAAAGTTTGTGATAGAAAAGAGGTTAAGGAGTCTAGACCTTGTGAGACTATTAACATTGTGGATGTGCTAGATGAAGTGTGTAATGAACACTTTCATGATGCTTGTAAGAATGCTAATGATGAGATTCCACATGTTGAAACCGTGGCCTCAATTGCTCCCTCTTTAACACCTTTTGGAGAGAGTGATTTCCTCTTGGAGGAATTTGAGTCCAACTTTCTTGGTGATGATGATTCTCCCATTAATTGGGAAGAAGATATTCTTACAATCCAAAAGTTGCTTAATGAGGACCCTATTCCTTCTCCTATTCCACAAGAGATTACCATTGAGGAACCTTCCATAGTAAAACCTTCCATAGAGAGTCCACCTCCCATTGAACTTAAGGAACTTCCATCCCACTTAGAATATGCTTTCTTAGAAGGAAAAGACCAATTACCGGTGATTATTGCTAAGGAGTTGAAAGAGGATGAGAAGGAGCAACTTATTGAAGTTCTTAAGAAACACAAGAAAGCCTTAGCATGGAAAATATCCGACATAAGGGGAATTGATCCACATTTTTGTACTCACAAAATCCTTATGGAGGATGATTATAAACCCGCCATTCAAAACCAAAGGAGAGTTAACCCAAAAATTCATGAGGTTATTAAGAAGGAAGTGATTAAACTCTTAGATGCGGGTATGATTTACCCCATTTCCGACTCTCCATGGGTTAGCCCGGTTCATTGTGTTCCAAAGAAGGGTGGAATCACCGTGGTGCCTAATGAGAACAATGAGCTTATTCCCACGAGACTTGTAACCGGTTGGAGAGTTTGCATTGATTATAGAAAACTCAATGAGGCAACTAGAAAAGACCATTTCCCGCTTCCCTTTATGGATCAAATGCTTGAACGCTTAGCGGGAAATGAGTACTATTGTTTTCTTGATGGCTTTTCGGGTTATTTTCAAATACCCATTGACCCTAAGGATCAAGAAAAGACCACATTCACTTGTCCCTACGGTACATTTGCTTACAAGAGGATGCCTTTTGGCCTATGTAATGCACCGGGGATGTTTCAAAGGTGCATGATGGCGATTTTCCATGACATGATAGAGCAAACCATGGAGGTTTTTATGGATGACTTTTCCGTTTTTGGAAGCTCCTTTAGCTCATGTCTCACCAATCTTGAGAGAATGCTTAAGCGTTGTGAGGAAACACGTTTGGTGCTTAATTGGGAGAAATGTCACTTTATGGTGAAAGAGGGGATTGTTTTAGGACACAAGATATCCAATAAGGGATTAGAAGTTGATCGAGCTAAAATTGATGTGATTGCTAAGCTTCCCCCACCCACCTCGGTTAAAGGTGTGAGGAGTTTCTTAGGTCATGCGGGATTTTATAGGCGCTTTATACAAGATTTCTCTAAGATAGCTAGACCGATGACTCATCTCTTGGAGAAAGAGGCTCCTTTCATTTTTGATCAAGCTTGTTTAGACTCTTTTGAGACCCTTAAGGAAAAATTGACTAAGGCTCCCGTTTTGGTTTCTCCAAATTGGGAATTACCTTTTGAGCTTATGTGTGACGCTAGTGATTATGCGGTGGGGGCCGTCTTAGGACAAAGAGTTAATAAGCATTTCCAACCTATACACTATGCGAGTAAAACCATGACCGGTGCACAACTTCATTACACTACCACGGAAAAAGAGTTGCTTGCTATAGTATATGCTTTTGAGAAGTTTAGAGCATATCTTGTGCTTTCCAAAACCATAGTGTATACGGATCACTCCGCTCTCAAGTATCTTATGACAAAACAAGATGCTAAGCCTAGGCTTTTGAGATGGGTTTTGTTGCTTCAAGAGTTTAAGATAGAGATTCGTGATAAGAAAGGGGCCGATAATTTAGCGGCGGATCATTTGAGTAGACTTGAGCATCCTTTTCAAGGAGATTTCCCACATCAAGAAATCAATGAATCCTTTCCGCTAGAGGAGCTCATGTCTATCTCTTCCCAAGAGGATGCCACACCTTGGTTTGCGGATATAGCAAACTATCTTGTGGGCAATGTGCTTATTGAGGGTCTTACTTATCAACAAAAGAAAAAGTTTCTTAAGGAAGTTAAGTACTACTTTTGGGATGATCCATATCTTTTTAGGCAATGTGCGGACCAAATCATTAGACGGTGTGTAGATGGGCCCGAGGCATTTAAGATCTTAGAGGCATGTCATAAAGGACCTACGGGTGGACATTTTGGGCCTAACTACACCGCCAAGAAAGTCTTTGATTCGGGTTACTATTGGCCTTCCATTTACAAGGATGCCCAAGAGATGGTGAAATTTTGTGATGTTTGTCAAAGACAAGGAAAAATTACACAACGTGATGAGATGCCACAAAATTTTATCCAAGAGTGTGAGATATTTGATGTATGGGGAATAGATTTCATGGGACCTTTTCCATCTTCTAAGGGAAACAAGTATATACTTGTGGCGGTGGATTATGTGTCCAAGTAGGTGGAGGCTAAAGCCTTACCTACTAATGATGCTAGAGTGGTTGTAAAGTTTTTGAAACAATTGTTTGCTAGATTTGGTGTACCTCGGGCCATCATAAGTGATCGTGGTACGCACTTTTGTAATGATCAATTCACGAGAGTTATGAAGAAATATGGAGTGAATCATAGACTTTCTACCGCGTATCACCCTCAAACAAATGGTCAAACCGAGGTCACAAATCGTGGTTTAAAGAGAATTTTAGAAAGAACGGTGGGAGAGCATAGAGCTTCTTGGTCGGATAAGCTTGATGATGCTTTGTGGGCGTTTAGGACGGCCTTTAAGACACCAATTGGTTGTACTCCTTATAGGCTTGTCTATGGAAAAGCGTGCCACCATCCATTTGAGTTAGAACATAAGGCATCTTGGGCTCTCAAGTGGGCTAACTTTGATTTAAACCAAGCCGGTTCACATAGGAAAGATCAAATCAATGAGATGGATGAGTTGAGAGCCAATGCCTATGAGAACTCTTTGCTTTACAAGGAAAAGACTAAGAAATTGCATGATGCTAAGATCAAGAATCGTGAGTTCAAAGTTGGAGAGCCGGTTCTCCTCTTTAACTCAAGATTGAAGCTTTTTGCGGGCAAGCTTAAGTCGAGATGGTCCGGTCCATTCACTATTGCTCAAGTGTTTCCATATGGAACTCTTGAGTTGTCCCAACCCGATGGTCCAAATTTTAAAGTGAATGGTCACCGTGTTAAACATTACTTTGGGGAGGACATTTCCGTTGAAATGGTCCAAGAGGTCCCCATTTTCCCCATGAATTAATTCATTGAGGGACGAGTCGAGCTAGAGACTCATTAACTCAAGCATCGTATAACTAGGTTTAGAGTGTTGTAGGTTAGAAATAAAGGCATAGACTTGGAGATAAGTGTAGGGGAGACCTTCTTTTGTCTTCATGCTTGTTTGTAGGGTTGCTCACTCATCTCATGCTTTGGAGCTTATGGAGGAGGCCCTTGTATCCGGTTCACTTCGTTGCTTTAGTGAATTTTCATTGACACCTTGTGCTTAAACATGATTTCACTAATAGTTATCCTTTCCTTAACTTGTGTTAAGCAACGTCTATTCATTGTCATAAGTGTAGGGGAAGTTTTTATACTTCCATGCTCTTAAACATTGAGGACAATGTTTAGCTTAAGTGTAGGGGGGTCTTCTATCGAAGTGACCTTACCTAGAACTTGTCATTGTCTTGCATGATAACATGGAAAAATGAATTTTCAACATTTTTCAAATTTTTGATCTACTTTGGCCAACAAAAATATGCATTCATAATTTTTGCATCAATCATTTTTCATTTGCATATCACATTTGCATTGTATATATTTCTTCTTTTATCTTTCATCAAAAATATATAAAAAGGAAAGAATATAATAAAACATGGTTTTAACGAGTTTAGATTTCTTTGACATATTAGGCCCGCCATGGATATTTTGACTCAACCCGAGTTTGCTTATTTTAGCATTCTCTAGCTAGTATCCTTAACCATGTAGTCCTTCATTGGTCTATTAGGCTAAGCTTCCACCAATTTCATTCTTTGAAATTTTAAATTTGTGGAGAATGGGAAATGATAGAGTTGAAGCAAGTGTAAAAGGGCTAGATAGACTTCATGGCAATTACTTGTGGCTAAACCCTTCTCTTCTTGACCTCTATTTTCTTCGCATGTATATAATTGTTAATAAATAATCAAGTACGGTTTTAATTGGTTTGTAATCTCTTATGCATTTTTGGCTAATCATTTATGGTTGATACGAGTACGTCTTAAGATTATAAGTTAGCACGTTTTATGTGTACTAGACTTATATCATGCTCCATATTTAGCGGGTGTTTTTCCTTTTCTTCTTTGCAAATTTCTTGGTGAGGACTAAAGAAAAATAAGAGCGGCTTATGAAAAAAAAATGAGTGGCTAGAAAAAAAAGAAAAAGAAAAAAGAAAAGAAAAAAAAATAATGCAAGACTCCCAAGAGGGGCAGTGTGGTGTTAATTATAGTGACTATTGAGTTCCAATATTACCTTGACGGGTTGCGGGAATTCAATAGATTGCTCCAATCCAATATTACCTTGACGGTGCGGGGTTGAAGATCCAAAATCTCAAAAAGATGCGGATGTAAATTATTGCGTGAGTTTTATTTTTCTTTTCTTAGCGAGTGTGTAGTTACTTATGAAAGCATGACATGAGGATTTTACACATAAGGCGAATGACTTATTACTCTTAATACGGACTTGTATTAATTGTGAGCGGTTTTTCAAGTAATGGATGAGAAGATTACTTAGGATTAAAACCGTGCTTCCTTATTTTTGGATTTTACACTTCTTATACTTCACACTTGAATAATGACAAATTTGCCCACAAGCAATTTGCTCAATTAATAACCGGTTCCACATTTAATTGTCATGAATAAGTTGATGCACTTTTTACTTGTGAATGCAATGATCCCATTTATAAGCTTGGTATGGGGAAAGTGAAACTTGAGGGTGATAAATGTTCATGGTACCCAAGCCCTAATCTAAGTCATTGAATTCTTTATGAGTTATTTCCATCAAAAACCATTTCAAGAAAAAAATCAAAAAGATATAGAAAGAATTGTATTTTGATTCATTGCATTATTAAAAGTCAAATCATGCATCATCTAGTTTAGAGTAGCATAGATGCATCTCATATGGCCGAGGTGGATTAATTATGAGGGAAATGTAAATTTTTAAGCCTTGAAATATAATATTGCATGAGGACATGGCAATGTTCAAGTGTAGGGGAATTTGATATGAGCTTAAACTCATATCCTTTTATCAACAAATAACCCTAAAACATGAAGCAAAATACCAAATTATTTGGCAAAAACAGTATTATGTGGTATGTTTGTGTTTGTGTGCACTTGTGTAGGTAAGAAGATACATTTTCAAGCAAACAAGGAAAAATCAAGCTCAAATGGATGAAAAAGACAAAAGAGGATCAAAAGTGACAAGACTTTGAAGTATAAGGACCTATCTTGACAAGTTATGAAAGTTGAAGGACTAGAAGTGCAAATAATGAAAAGTCAAGATTCAAGTCAAACCTGGTCAACTATCAAGTCAACTCAGTCAAAGGACCATTTTGTACAAGTTATGGAAGTTAAAGGACCAAAAATGTCAAAGGAATGAAGAACCTAGCTTGAAACAAGAATCTGCCAAGTACAAGGACTTGTTTTGCCAAGTTTGGAAAGATTTGCAAGTGTAATCCATGTGTCAAGTTTTCAGCCAATGGGAAGAGAGATGTTGCTTCACACGGATTGCCACTTCAGCTTAATAAATACCCACTACTGCCGCCACATTTATTACAAGATCTTAAACAGTAGTGATCCGTGTGACATCTTTTAAGCCAACCAGAAACTGACACGTGGCGTCTTCTTCAAAAATAAAAATTGCCAGGATCGCGTTTTTGATAGAAGCAATTTCAGGGAAAGTTATAAATACCAAAGATGATCGTTTTGAAGAGACAAACACAACCCAAGTATCCAATTAACAAATCATTGAGTGGATTTAAAACCCCCAAATCATTGTTCATACCTTCAAAGTGCTAAATGCAGAATTTGCCACGTGGAGCTCAGAGATTGGCCCTGACACGTCACCAACTCCAACAAACTCTCCTTTCTTGCCTATAAATACCTAAACTAGTCTTCATTTGTAGATGGTAGCCTAATTTTGTAAAACACCTAGTTTTTACTTTCCTTTCCTTTTTCCCTCACTTTTCCCCTAACTACTCAAGAGTCTGACAAACTCTTGAGTCAGTTAGTTAGTTGATAGCTTGTAACAAACTTTGTAACTGATTTCCTTCAATAAAATTCAAATTCCTTTTTCCCGCCAAATTATGTTCTTCATATTCCAGTGTGATTCTTGTTGCTGTTGGATATAATTGTTGCTGTTTGATGTTTGTTATGATCAACCATTGATCATAACTGACATTTGTGAAGATTTGTAGCTGTTTGATCACAATTCAGCCATAGCCTAGTTCTTATGGAGTTTTCAAGCAGTTTGGTTGATTCCAGTTGATTGTTGATTGACTTTTGTTGAATACTAGTGATAGGTGGTGGTTATCACTAGGGCAAGAGAGCTCAGCGCTCCTCTTCTTCCCAAAGGATTTCTACATTAGGTTCCAAAGTTCTTGTTTTTGTTCCTCTAAACAGTCAATTGCATGCTCATTTTTCCTAGTTAATTTTGATGACTGCATGTTATAATTGCTAGTTGTTACTGTTTGATTGTATTTTGTGTGATTGTAGCTTAATCTTGCATACTTGTTTACTGATTTGAGAGTCATTTGTAGTTTCTGCATCATTTCAGTCACTTTTTAGCCTTATAGCTTACTTGCTGTTCTAGCCTTGTTAATTGTTTGGTTTCAGCTTTAAAACCTTTCATTTTGCCCATTGAATCTAGTCTGCTATAACATTTGAATCAGTTCAATCCAATTCTTAATAAGTCTTTGAAAAAGTTTGTTAAAATTCAGTAAAGGAGTGTTTGGTAGTAGATCAAAATCATTTTTCAAGTATTGAGAATTGGAGTTGTAGAGTTCATTTTCAGTCCTTAGTTGATAACAAGTGGTTTTATACCTTTTACAAGTCAAATAAATAGTCAAACAGGCAAATGACACTAAAATTGTTTGGTTTAGCTCTTATTCAGTTTTGTACTTAAAAACTTGTTACTTTCAATTGCTAGTTTCTCATTCAATCCTTGATGAAATTCAACTAAATTTGTTTCTAGTTCTAGCTTATATCATGAAGTTTTATTTTCTAAAAGGAATTTACACAGTATTAGCTTATCAGCTGGTAATAAGCTTTTTGGTCCAAGTCTGAGCAATTCTCATTCTCTGAGACAAAGTAGTGACTGTTTTCCTAGATCTCCTAATCTACTTCATAAAAGTCATGATTTTCTTTCACAAAACTAGTTAGTAAGTGTTGAATATTGATTTTTGAAGATTTGAGCTTTTTCCAAAAATCCGGTCAAACTTGGTCAACATAAGCTCAAAAGAGCTTATTTCTGATTTCTAGCTCATTTCTTGATGAAAACAGTTCTAGTTTGATTTCCCGTTCTTGAAATAAGTTGCTTAATCATTTTCATTACAAAGATCAAGTTGTGGTTGACTAAATTTGGCTGTAGCTTATTTTGAGCTTATCAATAAGCACTCTTTGGCCTATTTCTGACTTTTAGCAAGATTCCTTAGATACACGTTGCTTAAATTGGATTTTAAGTCTTTTGCAAGTTGTTTCATTTGATTTGGTTGAGTAATAAGCTCAAACGGGCTTATTCTTTCATTTGTCCCGTTTTTACTTAAAAACTTAGCTTAATTGCAATTTGGTCCTTAAGGTTCTGTCAGCGTTTAATTTTGGCCTGATTTCCATGTTTTTAGGGTTTGCTATAGTTTAGTCCCTGGACTTTTGAATTTGTTAAAATTCAGTTAGTAGTTTGTTAGATTGTTACATTTTTAGTTAGTTTGTTATAGATTTTGCATTGTTGATCCTTATAGTTTACTGTTTTGCATTATTAGTCCTTATAGTTGTAGAATTTACATTTTGAGCATTTAACTTTCATAGAAATTTCATTTTCAGTCCTTATAGTTTTATATTTTGTTAATTGAATTTTGTTTGAATAAAAAAATTGGTATTTGCAAAATGTTTTACGTATAAGTAGTTTAATATTTTTCATTTTTAAATAGTGTTGTTTGAATTAGCAATAGATTACCAAGCAAGCTTGAACAACCAAGAACAATAATAAATCTGATATTGATTGGACTTTCTATTGGTTAAGAACTGAGAAAACGAACTGCATTATACTACATTTCACCTAGATCATTTGGTCCATTTTTTGAGGTTGTTATGTGATTTTTACAAATATAGGGACTAAAACTGTCATTTTTGAAACTATTTAACATTTTGGGCCAAAAGTGTCATTTGGTGAAACTTATATATATAAGAATAAATATTATAAAGTTTGAGGTCCTAAGGATAAATATTGAAGGTTTAATATGCAAATATTAAAACTATATACTTAAGGAGTTAAAAGTGTAATTAAGCTAAAGTATAACTATAAGGACTGTTTTTGCCAATTTTGAAACTAAATAAGAATAATTATAAATATGCAGAAGTAATGAAGCTATCATGTTAGTAGGGATATTTGTACAAATATGTTACATCTCGATATTACGTTCTGACTGAGTGGTTGGGTTTACGATTTAAAGTGCCCTCGCTCCTCAAACGTTTATAGAATGGCTTCTAAGTATGATGGCCTGAACAATGGTGCTAGAATTACCACCAAATAATATTTAAAGAATATATAACCAAATAGTTAGAAAGATTGAACAAAAGATTAAAGACTTTACAAAATATGTTAATCCAGGTTTATGTAAGATCAAACTGTTTTTATAAGACCAAGCTGTGGTTTGTATGATCAAGCTGTTTATCTGTGAAAGAAATAAATCTGATATAGGTCAGACTCTATGGATCCCAGGTGAGTTCATAGTAGCCTTACTAGGCCTAATTCAAATGATTTGAAAACCCGTGAGGGGGATATATGTTAAAATGGAATACAAGTATTTTGGTATGCTTCTCAAATATAATTATTGACACTACGTTTACTGCTGCCTTTAAAAGTCCCTTTTTAATCGTGACCGTTAATCATTTAATGAACGCTAATATTGTGAATAGTACTATTTGGGGACTGACATGCCCTATCTGGGCAAGTCGCACTTGCTGGAATACTGATGGCTCTGACTTAGGCTAAATGGATACACTTTATTTTGCTTATACAGGAGTTTGGCAAACTCCCTGCTTAAGGGTATTTTGTTGGGTTCCGGTATGTCAAGTAGCGGTGCATGAGCTAGTGCAATAATAATTGATTGTTTTATGTGAGCGAATAGTAATGTAGCTCAGGAAAAGGATCTTGTATTCAAAATGATTTTAAACCTATGAATTCACTCAACCATTTTGCTGATTTTAAGCATATATCTCAGGTTTTAAAGATTGTTAGAATGGAGCAGCATGAGGATGGCATGAAGAGGCACAAGACTGAAATTATTCTAGATTTTTGGGAACCTTATATAGTAAAACTCTGATTTTTCAATGATATATAAGAAAAGTTGATTTTGTGACTCTTTTGAGTTGTTTTCTATTATTATGACTTGTGAACCATGAAGTAATACCCTAGATCAATATTCCGCTACGTTAAGGTAAATGGGGGTGTTACAGATTGGTACTCTGAGTCATGGTTATAGAGAACAAGAATTAAAATCTTGACTATAACTACTTTTTAAATTAATTTTAAGATGGTCATCCGTGCCAAAGCCACTGCTGCTACAAGAATGATGCAGATGACTGTACTGCTATTCTTAATGATTATGTGTAAGTTTATGCTTATTTGATATCATGTTTATACATAATAGATATCATGTTTAGACCTAAATGATATTATGTTTAAATGTACGTAATATGTATCATTATGCTCTTCATTGTCTTATGACATCACTCTTTATTTAAATCCTAGGACAGATTTCTTTAAGGAGGAGAGACTGTGACAATCCTAAATTTTCACATATGTATTATGTGCTATAACTTTCTCAATATGAATATTTGGCTAGAAATTTTTGCTTTTTGCAACTTACTTGGTAAGATAAATTGTTTCTCACAACCTAAAGTGCCACTACAACATATTCCTATATGTTGTAAACATAATGTATATGTCAAGTCTAAATCAAAAAGTAATCTTATAAGTTCAATATTGATAATAACATCTTAAATATTACTATGATGCCTTAAATTCCCTTAGAAACCCTAGAATCCCTAAAAATGAGTTATAAAATCAAGGATGATAAACTATGAATGGAAAGTACATATGAATAAGTCATTAAGGATTATAAACAAGTTATAAACTATATACTTTATAGACATAATAATGCCTAAGCATAGTAAGAACAAACCATACAAAGCTAAGTACAAGTAAATGTACATAATAGTCTCGGTCATCACCTAGAAACCCTTGGTAAACAATATTTCAAGCAATATAAATACATAATATCTATGTAAAAGTATCAAATACAATATACTAATTACAATATATCATATAAAGGAAAGGTAAATAATCAAAAACACTAATATTCACTAATCTGAAGCTAATTAAAAGTAAATGACCTATAACCAAGATTAGCATATAAAATCTGTTTCATATTGAATTAGAGTCTAATCTTTTGCCACTAATTATAAAACTTAACTAAGTATAATATTAAGTTTATACATTTATTTCAAGTTAAGGTACAAGTTAATAAAGCATAAGGTACAAGTTATCAAAGCATAGGATGCTAAGCTCCCATAATCACCCCTAAAATATGATAAACCTATATAAACCCTTAAACCAAGAATGTAGAAACCATAGATGTCATAAACATACTATATAAGCCCTAGAATAAGATTACATTAGAATATAAACCCTAATTACCCAAGATAGAAAGTCATTAGGATTAATGACCTAAAAACCCTTATACTAAGAAATCTACATAGAATCACTACCTAGTCTTCTGGGACAAGTCTACAAACACCCATAGCACTTCATTAAGGTCATAAGATTATATTAAGAAAATTTACAAGTACCCTAATGCACAAGGTACAAGATTTCAATACATGACTTGTAAATTAGGTCAAAATGAGTATTTTCACCCTTTAGACATGTTTACTTAGAATAACTTAGTAAAACCAATGTAGGGACTTCATGAACACATTTAGAAAAATGTAGGAAGTATAAAATGAGTTTAGATCAGTAGATAAACCAAGGAAAATGAGTTTTACAATGATTAAGCCCTAGATCATTAGAAACTTTAACCCGCCTAAGTTTTCTTCCCCTTTTCACATCAAACATGTGTTAAACTTCAGACCAAAGACCTAAACTTCTTAATTACAATGTACATACCCTAATAAAACCCTAATCCATCACTAATCACATTCCTACACCCTTAATCACCAAAATTACAAAGTTACAAGTTACAAGCCCTCATTTAGGACCCGGTTTAGGTTTTTCCTCCAAAACACATTCAAAACCGTTTCCATCCTAAATTTGAACTTAAGATCAGATCATGTGGATATTTTAGAGACACTTTAAAAGTAGGTGCATCACCTACTTTCCAATGACACATACTTGATCTTATCATATTTAGCCGTGAGTTAATATACACCATAAGACTAAGATAACTTGGAATCTAGATCCTATAAACATGCATAGATATCCTCTCGGCACATTTAGTCACTAATTTATCCATCATACACGGTCATAGCAAGAACTTGGAGCCTAAGGTTTAGAAAAACTATAAATAGGGGCGAATTGCACACTTAGAAACTTGCACCCTGTTTTCTTATAATCTCCTAACCATTCTCCATATCCACTTATATAAACGTATTAGGACATCCCCCAAGACAAGAAACCAGGTCTAGAAGGAAGCCATTGAAACTCTTGAAGCTTTGATAGCAAGTAGTGCTCATAGGAAGCCATAAGGAGCCATTTTGGAGCTACCTAGGTAATTTCTATGTTAGCTATGCTTTGATCTTGTTATAATACTTTATTAGAGTTTTTATAATGCCAAAATTATGTTAGAAAGATAATCTAAAAGAAACTAAGTCATTTAATCAATTTAAATGAAAGTTATAAGTTAAAGATGTCTTAAAACCCTAGTTTTATAATTTACAAGAAATAATAAGCAAAACCCCATTTCAAAAGCTATAATTCTAAAGAAATGTTTTTATTATGATTATAAATATGTTTTGAAACTTTGTTTTAAAATCCTAGATCATTTGGTTCATTTTTAAGGTTGTTATGTGATTTTTACAAGTATAGGGACTAAAACTGTCATTTTTGAAACTATTTAACATTTTGGGCCAAAAGTGTATTTTGTGAAATTCAAATGTATAAGAATAAATATTGGAAAGTTTGAGGTCCTAAGGTTAAATATTGAAGGTTTAAAATGCAAATACTAAAACTATATAGTAAAGGTGTTTAAAGTGTAATTAAGCTAAAGTATAACTATAAGGACTATTTTTGCCAATTATGAAACTAAAGAATATTAATTATATATATGAAGAATTAATGAAGTTTTCATTAGTAGGGAGCTTCGTACAAAGATTTTCCATCTCGATATTACGTTCTGACAGAGTGGTTGGGTTTACGATTTAAAGTAACTTCACCCCTCAAACGTTTATAGAAAGGCTTCTGAGTATGCTAGCCCGAACAATGGTGCTAGAATTACCACCAAATAATAATTAAAGAATATATAACCAGATAGTTAGAAATATTGAACAAAATATTAAAGACTTGATACTATACAAAATGTGTTAATCCAGGTTTGTGTGAGATCAAGCTGTTGTTTATAAGACCAAGTTGTGGTTTGTGTGATCAAGCTGTTTATCTGTGAAAGAAATAAACTTGATATAGGTCAGACTCTAGGGATCCCAGGTAAGTGCATAGCCTCACTAGGCCTAATTCAAATGATTTGGAAACCCGTGAGGGGGATATATGTTAAAATGGAATACAAGTATTTTCGTATGCTTCTCAAATATAATTATTGACACTACGTTTACTGCTTCCTTAAAAAGTCCCTTTTTAATCGTGACCGTTAATCATTTAATGAACGCTAATATTGTGAATAGTATTATTTGGGGACTGACATCCCCTATCTGGGCAAGTCGCACTTGCTGGAATGCTGATGGCTCTGACCTAGGATAAACGCATACACTTTATTTTGCTTATACAGGAGTTTGGCAGACTGCCTGCTTAAGGGCATTTTGTTGGGTTCCGGTATGTCAAGTAGCGGTGCATGAGCTAGTGCAATAATAATTGATTGTTTTATGTGAGCGAATAGTAATGTATCTTAGAAAAAGGATCTTGTATTCAAAATGATTTTAAACCTATGAATTCACTCAACCATTGTGTTGATTTTAAGCATATATCTCAGGTTTTAAAGATTGTTAGAATGGAGCAGCATGAGGATGGCATGAAGAGGCACAAGACTAAAATTATTCTAGATTTTTAGGAACCTTATAATGTAAAGTTCTGATTTTTCAATGATATATAAAGAAAGTTGATTTTGTCACTCTTTTGAGTTGTTTTCTATTATTATGACTTGTGAGCTATGAAGTAATACCCCAGATCAATACACTGCTGTGTAAATGTAAAGTAGGGGTGTTACAAACTGTGTCATCATCTAATGCGGAAGAATAATAAGAAGAGTCGTAATGTACCTTGATGGTTTCGTGTGCCATAAGAGCTAGCTCTTCCTTTTTGTTGTCACCACCTTCATCATCACTAGCACTCCATGCTCTACTCACGAAAGCTCTTTGTGTCTTTGGCTTTGCCTTTGGGCAATTACCAATAAAGTGATTTGGATCACCACATTAGAAGCATTTCCTTTCATCATTAGCCTTTTTGATGTCAAAGGGCTTTTGAGATGTCTTCCTGTTGTCGAATGGTTGCTTAACAAGTTTTCCTCGCTTTTTGAAGAATTTTTGAAGTCTCGAACGACCATGGCATATTCTTCGTCGTCGCTATCGGACTCTTCATCACCATTTGATTCAACTCTATCTTTTAAAGCTAGGGACCTTTACTTTTCTTTATTTCCTTTGATGATTTCAGAGTCTGTAGAATATTGGTAATCTTATATCTAAGTAAGGTTGAAAGGTTTCTAGAGAGAGAAACTAGAGAGAATATGTGCGAAATATATTGAACAATGAAAACCAACTAATACCCTCTCCAGCAAACGAGAGGGTTTATATAACCAAGTCCAAAAATGACATAGGCCGCCGACCCATGGACATGCCCATGGGTCAGGTTTTTTTAATGTTAAACAATTAACTATACTACGTGCCCGTAACCATATTGTTGGAGTGACCGAGTCTTCTAATGGGAAAAACGTATTTCCAACAATCTCCCCCTAAGGGAGGTCACTCCAAATTACAGATTCCTAAATCTAGCATATTAGATCTTCGTTCTTGTGCTCGTAGTACATTATCTTTTCTTCTTTTTTTTTCGTCTTGTGAATATGTGTTGATAGTCTTAAGGCTTTGGCTTGAAGCATGTTCTTTTGACCTTTAACTTGTCATGTGGTTAGAGATCATATGCACGTGCGACCTTTGCCTTCTTGTGATACTTTCCTCCTAGTGACTTCATGCCCCACAAACTTATATTTTGTTGAATTTTTGAAAGCTTCAGAGTTTGATACAGTGGAAGACTTTAGATTCAACTTTCTTGAATTTTGCTGAAATATTTGGTACAGAAAGTATAAGTATGTGAGGACAACTTATTCTCGGACACCGCTATGCCACCGTCTTCAAATGCAACAACACAATTAGACACGAACTAAATGGCTTTGACATTTCATTCTAATTCGGTAGCATTTTACCTCCGGTCGGTGAAGACCGTTGGACGATATAAAATATCGTACTTGTGACAGGTTAGCTTAATTAAAAATCTCCTTGAAAGATTTCACGGGTAAACCCGTTCTATTTATTCGACCGTCCAAAGCTGACTGCGAACATAAAGAGTGAATCATTTAGATAATATTATCCTTGTGATTGAAGTCGTCAATTCATAAACCTGGAACAAGTGAAATTCAATTTAGAGCTTCACCATCGTTGCTTTGCAGTTGTTACGAGATTGATTCTAACAGAATCTTGCTTGTCACCTACCGTAGTGTTGTTTAATGTTGACACTGGAAGGATTTCCACTCATCATTATAAACACTAAAACATGTTACTCTGAGTGTTCTAGAAAGATCACTTAGATTTTGGGTAGAGGCCCTGTAAGAAGTTTGAATTCAATTAAGAATCAAACCATCATTTCTTTCTAGTTATCACAAGATTAGTTCTTAACGAACCGCATGTGTCACCTACCATAAGCTTGTTTGATATTGGCTTAAGCAGGATTTACATCTTCATTGTAATACTTTCGGATGACTCAGATGTTCTGGCAATATTACAAGAATATTGCGTAGGACTCGTAGAAATATTTCTTACTTTTCACATTGTGTGAAGAAGTAAGGAATAAATGGAAAGTGTCTTAATGAGACTTTTGATGATCTCGAGGCTATAGACTCAATAGTGCGTTTTGATTTGTTGAGCGGAGGCTGGAGAGGATTGCCACCTCTTCCATATCAGTTTATCCAGAGTGAGTAAACCGATAGATAATGTGTTGAACTTCGTGACATTAAAAAATATGTTTTAAGAGACATTTGAGTTAGCTGGGAGGGGCTATGCACTGCATCACTGGGTCCATGACGTCTTATGTTCAATATCTTCAAGATGTGTTGACCCGGTTTCTGCCTAAGCTGTAAGGAGGGATTCTTTCTTTACACCCTTTATGTTTACATTTCTTTTTCATTATTCAACCCTTCAATGATTACCAATATGTCATCACTAGCCCCTTATTGTGATTGTTCCAGTGCTAGCTTAAGAACTTGGTCGGCATTCTGCTACATTCAAAATCGTTCCCCATCTTTCCTAAGGACTACTATTTCTAGCAATGAAATTTTCCTTGGGAAGATTCCTTCAGTTCTGGAAGAATTATTTGACTTATACCTAATCCTACCACCCTTTTGTCACCACAACCGTCGTGAATTAAGTGTGTTTTGGGTAATTACTTGCCACCATGAAAATTCCTTGAAAATCACCAATGTACTTGTGATATAAATATCAAATGTTTTGTACCTTAAGTGTTTTTGACATCAAAACGCTCCCCCTTAACACGTGCTTCACACATATTAAGTTGGTATGATACATTAAGTCCTATTTTCCTTAATCACATATGTTAATAAGTCACCTTAATCCCATTTTTATCCCCTTATCCAAAGTGTCAATCCTTGAAATTTTGGATACCAACGGATTAACGGGTTCAGGTCGAATGAAGATTGGCCTTAGAACATATTAATGCCCCCCCTCAATTTAATGAGGGTTAATTTGTAGTGTTCGAGTATGGTTTATGAATGATTTCAAACTTCGTGAGAAATTCTTGAGAAAATCCATACTCTAGCGCTACACCTTGCCACACAAGACTAATATATGTAGATACACATATTCACAATTTTACCAATTACGAGGCTAGATCCGAAAGATGAGAACAACATATAATTGAATCATATGGTTCTATTCATCAACGGTAGATCTTCCGCGTAATGTCATGCTCGAAGTTGTCTTTGCTTCTTGAAAATTGGTAATCTTTTCTTGACACCTTGATTGTATGTAGAATCATCGACATTGAATAGTCCGAATTCTTGATAACTACTCCCCCTCAATTTTGACCCGTTTTCTATCTAAAGAGTTGTAGTCGTCGTTTGAGTAGTCGCGTTGTCGAGTATGTAGACACCAACTGAAGTGAAGATAACTTTGTAAAAACAATATTTCTCTCATTTAACAAATAAATTACCTATATTTGTGTGAGACCAAGTCATCATGTAAACTTGATCCCTTACATGGTAATAAAGTAAACCATTCCTGAGAAAATTAATTCCCGTTGTTGAGCTATAGCTTTTTGAAGAAATACTTGACTAAAATTTAAAAAAGGGATGCAATATGAAATAACTACAAGCTATATAGGCATGTTTCAAAATATTTACAACTTTTATACGAACTCTATATATGGCACCGTGTCCATATTAATCGACATTTCTAAGGCCGTAAATATTATCGTACTAATGTGACATGCCTTTTTGAAAATAAAAAATATTTTTAGATTATCTTGATTATATATTTTTTGCGGTTATTGTAGGTTTTATATTTTTGTTTTTTTCTTTTTGGTGTTTAAATATATAAAATATATACATGATCCCAGAAGGATACTCGAGAATAGTTTACCACCACTATTCTACAGCTTCATCTACCAACTCTTTGAGAGTCTAAGGGGAAAATGATTTCATGCCCAGCTTGTCAGTCAAGAACTCGATGCGAGCTCGATCTAAAGCCTTAGTGAAAAGATCCGCAGTTGATACTCCGTGTTGACAAAATATAGCTTGATTACTCCGTTCTCCACTTGCTCTTTGATGAAATGGTAGCGAATGTCAATATGCTTCGACCTGGAGTGTTGAAAATTATTACAGCAAAGGGCAATGGCACTTTTGTTGTCGCAGTACATCGGTATCTTGTTGAATCCAAGATCGTAGTCGGTTAATTGTGACCTCATCCAAAGGATTTGAGCAGAACAACCGGACATGACACTGTATTCCGCCTCTGTACTTGATATCGCAACGCTTTTGTACCTTTTGGATGCCCAACTAATCAAGCGGTATCCAAGTAGTTGCAAACTTCCAGAAGTGCTACGTCGTGTATCTTGACACCCTTCATGCTCCGCATCTGCAAATGTTGTTAGTGAAATAGAGGAGTCTTTCGGACACCATAGTCCCTGGTTGATGGTTACTTTAAGGTACCTAAATATCCTTTTCACAACATGTAAGTGCTTTTGGTAGGCCGATCCTGATACCAGGCACACATGCATATATAAAATTGTAAATCAGACCTGTTATCAGTAATATAGAGAAGGGTACCGATCATTCCACGATAAAGTTTAGTATCGATAGCAATCCTATCTCTATCCTCATCTAAATTGGATCTCTCCACCATAGGAGTGTTCACGGGGTCACAAGATTCAAAGTGGTATTTTTTTCAACGATTTAAGAGCATATTTAGACTGATTAATAAAGATACCTCTCGGATTTTGAGAAATTTGTAACCCTAAGAAAAATGAAAATTTTCCCATCATTGACATTTGAAAGCGTGGGGACATTACTTTCTCAAAACGATCAGACAATTTTTAGGTCGTGGCAGCAAATATTATATCGTTAACATAATTTGTACTAGTATCATGTCGTTTCCTTCCTTGAGAATGAACAATGTCGGATCCACTTTACCTTTGGAGAAGCCTTCCGAGATGAGGTATGATGACAGTAGATCGTACCATGCGCGTGAAGCTTGTTTCAACCCATAAAGAGCCTTCTTGAGCTTGTACACATAATTAGATGTTCTGAGTTCACAAATCTATTCGGCTGGCTTACATAAAATTGCTCTATTAATTCACCATTTAGAAATGTCGTCTTAACATCCATTTGATAGACGATCATGTTCATGTGAGCGACATAAGCAAGGAATAGTCTAATTGCTTCCAATCTTGCAACCGGGGCAAAGGATTCCTCAAAGTCGATTCCTAGTGCTTGTTTATAACCACAGGCCAACAATCTCGCTTTGTTATTTAATATACCACCCATCTCATCGAGTTTAACTTTGTAGACCCATAACAAAGTAAGACTTGTACATTTTCAGGTAGAGGAACAAGTTCCCATACTTCGAGTCTTTGAAATTCATAGAGTTCCTATTGTATGTCCTCGATTCAACACGATTGTGTCATAGCTGCTTGCCATGTTTTAGGTTCACCTTTGGAGAGAAAGGAAGCAAAGTGACAAAACAATGCATTATCTTGTAATTGGTGTCGAGTAGAAACTGGTCTTTCAGAAACACCAATGATATTTTTTATTGGATGATCCTTTTTCTACTTGGTGTTGTGTGTTTCAATCTGTGGTTTGTAGTAAACGGTTGTAGGAGCTTCCTCTGAGGTGGACATTCCGTTAGGGTTTACAGGAATCAGAACACCAAAGAATGGAAGTTCGTGTATATGAGCAAATTCCAAATCATGATCATTATTATCCTATTTAACATCATTAGGAACGAGTGGGTGATGATTCAGGTGTAGTTTGTGAATTACTAGCGGATGGTGCATCCGGTTCATTAGTGATCGTAGATGCATCGAATTGATCTCCATTGTCTTGAGAAATAACTTCGGGAATCGGAGCCATCACTACAGGGTCTGGAGCATCATCACTTAGGGGATCAAATAAATAATCAAACATCGATTGAAATCACTTATAACACTCGGGCCTTGTAGGTGGTGTGAATGATGCAGAAGTACGATTGTTGGAAGCCATTTCGAAACTAATAGTACCAGGTCCCGTTTCATAAAGCACGGGTTCAGAGCTGTATTGCTAAGAAGCCATCGCTGTCAGCTCATCAAAATCGACATCCATCGTTTCTATAATCTTACCAAGACGAAGGTTATAAATTCGGTATGCTTTTTTTACGGGTGAGTAACAAATAAAAATTCCTATATCAACTTTCGGTTAAAGTTTTCCCAAATTCTCACTATTAATGGTCGCATAGCATAGTGCACCAAACACATGAAGAAATGATAAATCGGGTTTTCGTTCATGAAGAAGCTCATACGGTGTTTTTCCATGGGGCTTACGAATGATAGAGCGGTTTAGGGTATAGCATGTGGTTGCCATAGCCTCTGCCCATAAGGAGCGTTTGCGTAAATCAACATAGTTCTAGCAGCTTCCATAAGAGTACGGTTATGTCTTTCCACGACACCATTTTGTTATGGAGTGCGAGCAACTCAGTTTCATGAGAGATGCCAACCTCTTTATATTAATTACGTAGAGTCTGATTAACAAAATCGGTTCCATTATCGGTACGAATACGATGGGTAATAGCGTTTAGACGCACTTCAATCATTTGGAGAAACTTGATAATGAAATATGGTGCCTCATCGTTGGTGCGTAAATTTTTTTCCCATGTAAACCTTGAAAAATCATCCATAATAACGAGGATATATTTTATACCACTCACACTTTCAGTACGCATTGGCCCACAAAGATCCATGTGAAAAATATATAGTTTTTCTTGGTTAGTGTCTTCAGCTTTGGGTTTGTAAGATTTCTTGGTGATTTTCCCCAATGAACGCGCGAAACATTAATGATCCTTGTTAAACTTAAGCTTTGGAAGACCACGAATGAGTTCATTTTTAGCCAAATGATTAATTGCATCAAAGTTAAGATGATATAAACGTCGATGCCACAACCATGCCTTAGTCTTAGATGCTTTGGAGAGAAAACATACGGGAGAAGTAGCCATCATATCTTGTAATGACAATATCTAGAGATTATCCCCTCGAGAACCTTTTAACAAATCTTTTCGTTCCAAATTACGGATGAAGCAAATATGTTGTCGAAAAGCAACCTCAAGGTTTAAATCACAAAATTGTCCCACGGAGAATAAACTATGACCAAGTCCTTCTACATAATTCACGCGAGAAACCCTAACATTCCCAATATGATATTCACCGTAACCCATGATCTTTGCAATGTGATCGTTTCCAAATTTAACCGTTCCTAGAAACTTGCTGACGAAGTTTTTGAGCATCAAGCGATCTTCGGTCATATGCTTGGAGCAGCCGAAGTCCAAATACCCAAGGATGATTTGGACCACTTGAAAATATCAGCAGACAAAGAGGATGTATCAGAATCTAGTTGTTCCTTTTCGTTAGCAGGTACAGATAAAATTATCTTAGATTTGCTCCAATAAGGTTTCCTAGATTTCCAAATTTTCTTCCTAGATGTCGGCTTAGATTTTAGTTGTCTATGATCCTAAGGTATTTCTTCACTGGTAGGCACTATTGTAGGGGCATACCTAGTTAAAGGGTGCCTTTTCGATACTTAAGTGGTGTTATTCCTATCTAAAGGACGCGGAGACCTAACTTGAGTGGAAGTGATCCTATTTAAAGGGAACGTAGTTCCATTTATAGTGCGGGTCCTACGAGTGGGACGCCATTGCCATCCAACTTGGGTGAATTTCTTCCCAGTTGGTTTCCATTCAAGGTTGTGTTTAAGGGCATACATTTCATTCACATGGTCAACAAGGCATAAATCATGACGCTGAGAAAACATGCATTCATTACAATTCTAACATTTCATATCAGAATTCATTTTACGCATAGGTTGCTGCACAACCGTGGGCCTTTAGGTTTATCTACATGATTCATTTTATTCAAATTAGAAATAACTGTTGGAAATACGTTTTACGTATTGGAAAGGATCGGTCACTCCAACAATAGTCAATGTTATAGCTCGTAGTTTAGTTATTTACATTTATTAAACAAAGCCCAAAACCGAGCCCATGAAGTGTATGGGCTGGCGGCCTAATGTAAACCCAAGCCCATCTCATGGGCTTGGGTATATAAACCCTCTCCTTTGATGGAGAGGGTGTGTGGTTATTCACTTTTTCACATAGTTCTCTTAAGTTTCTCTCTCTAGAAGTGTATAATCCACCATCTTTCTATCTCTTTCTTTCTCTAAAAACATAAGCATAGATTTACATTTCTACAAATGGTATCAAGAGCTTGGGATGAAATATAGGTTTGTTTTTGTGTTGCGTTTTGTTTTCTAAACATTTCGTAGTGTGTTGGTTTGTTTTTGCCGAAACTTCAAATTTTTTTTTGGTCTTTGATCGTAGTCTTAAGTAGTGTGACATAGGGATTCGTGTTTAAAGGATTCTTGGTATCTTGGTTTTCTTTAAAACATCATCTTTCTTGGATCAAAATTGCAAAAAAGTTGAGTGTTCTTCATTCCGAAATTCAAGCAGTAACATCCATCGGAAAGGACAAGTGAAAAGTGAGCTTCCATCGCAATAACCATAACCATCGGAAAGGGTTTTGGTTCTACATTGCGATACGTGGATTTCTTTACTTATTCCGATCTGGGCATTCCGATCGTACTTTGCGATCTGGGATTCCGACGGGTATAAGGAAGTTTTGTTAAGTCGTTACTCTGCTTAAATTTTGTTAGCTACTTTGCGATCTGGGTATTACGATCTGAGTATTCCGATAGGCTTTGCGATCTGAGTATTCCGATAGGCTTTGCGATCTGGTCATTGCGATCTGAATCATTCCGATAGGTCATTGCGATCTGAATCTTTACGATAGGTCATTGTGATCTGGACATTAAGATAGTGTGACACTCCGATCTGGCATTCCAATCTAGACATTCCGACAATCTAAAAATTATTCCATAAAAAATTTCGAACGTTTGTAATTTTGTCATGGAATTTTTGGTTTATCGAGAACATATTTTAAGGGATTTTAACATTGTTTCTCGATTTCAACACAAAAACATTTAACCTTATTTCATTGTTCGATCAACTTTGTAAATCTTAACTTATTGAAATGGAGTACACATCTCTTACGAATAAGTCCATCCTCTTGGGTACGGATAATCGTCCACCAATGTTGGTTAAGACTATGTATGAGGAATGGGCTTCCCGAATGGAACTTTATATGTTGAACAAGGAGAATGGACATCTAATTTGGCCATCGGTGCTCAATGGACCATTAGATTATGGTACAGTGACGGAAGGTACAACTACTCTTCCTCGCACAACGGGTGAGTTGACTGGAGATATGAAGATTCATGATAAATGTGATAAGTATGCTACAAACATCATTCTCCAATCTCTTCCTCCAGATGTCTACAAACTCGTCAGCAAACATAAAGTTGCCAAAGAGTTATGGGATAGAATTCGTGTTCTAATGCAAGGCACCTCGTTAACTAAACAAGAACGAGAGTGTAAGCTTTATGATACTTTTGATAAGTTTGCCTATGTGCCAGGGGAGACTCTCAATGATTACTATCTGAGATTTACCCTATTGTTGAATGAGCTTAATATCTATGGCATGGGAATCCCTACCTTTCAATTGAACACCAAGTATTTGAACACTCTTCCTTCAGAATGGAAAAAATACGTGACGGATGTTAAATTGGCTAAGGACTTGCATAACACCAATGTGGATCAACTTCAAGCTTTTCTTCAACAACACGAATGCCATTTGATCGAGGCTCGGTTGTCTACACCTCAAGTTCATGATCCACTTGCAATGTATGCTTCTCAACAAAACATGGCTTATACTTATCAACAACCATCATACTTGCAGCAGCCACCACCACACATCTATCAGCAACCATCTTATCAACCACCAATGATGCCACAACAAGAATATCAACAAAGTGTTCATCAACAATCTTTTCAACAGCAACCACCATATCAAACATCACCATCACAAGCCAACACTTCTCCATTGGGCTATACTCCTCAGCAAGGATATTTTCCAATAGAAGCACAACCAGCACAAGCTTTCTACTCTAATGAACTTCCACCAATCCAAGCACCGGTCTTTACTCCAAATGATACGCCAGCTGATGTACTAAACCATCTCACCGCTTACTTGTCAAAACTTGTTGCAACTAGAGGATTTCCACCAACAAACAATCAGCTCCGCACCTCATCAAATCCTCGACAACAAGCCACTGTTCAAGATGGTCAAGTGACGGTGCAACCTATTCAGGGAAGGCAAAATTCATATGGACCTCCTACAAGGACTGGGAACAATCAAGCTGTGAATTCTCAAGCTAGTGGAAATGGGAGTCCTATTGGTCCTAAGAAGGTTGTGACTTGCTACAATTGCCGAGGACAAGGTCATATGGCTAGGGAATGCACTCAGCCGAAAAGGAGAAGGGATGATGCATGGTTTCGTGAGAAGATGTATTTGGTTGATGCTCAGTCTAAGGGGAAGATTTTGGATTCAGAGGAGTTAGCATTTCTTGCAGACCCAGGGGTAGCAGATACTGGGGGCATTGCAGTCGTTTCTACTTCTAATGCAGCTTATCAAGCGGACGATCTTGATGCATACGATTCGGATTGTGATGACATTCACTCTGCCCAAGCTGCTCTCGTTGCTAATCTCTTTCACTACGGTTCTGATGTCATCAGTGAGGTACCAACCACATCTAATAATATTGATGATAACCAACATCAAGTTGGGCATGAAAATGACAACCTCGAACAGCATTCGGGAACTAGTAACTCAAATGATGTGGTACCCAATCCTACACATTTGAGTGAACCTCAACCAAATGCTACGACGGGTATGGTATCTTATGCTCAACATGATTTGGTCATGGTGCCTAAACATATAATTGATCAAATGCATATGGCCCTCAGACAATCCGTAGATACCAATTCCACCCTAACTGCTGAGCTTGAGTTGCATAAAGAAAAGATTAAAACTGTTGAAATTGTCCCTCAAGAAGAGAAAATAACATGTTCTGAATTTGACCAATTTCGTTTTGAAAAGATTGAACACTTGAAAGAAATAGAATTATTAAAAGCTAATCTTTCCCATGAATTAAAAGAAAAAGAGTCGGTTGTCAATGATTTTCAGAAACTTAAAATGGATTTTGAAACTCTCGAGTCTAAAAAGGTTGAATCGGAAATTAATGCTACCAAACTTCTTAAATTCAAAGAACAACAACTTTTAAAACAATACGCTTCCACATAAAAGGTTCATCTTTTAACTAAATCATTTAAAGATTTCGAACTTAAGCGTATTCAAGATTTACCACCTAATCCCGATTATGCAAAACAAGCTCAGGAATATATTCCCGGTCTTTATGATATGACCATAATTGGCAAATCGAAAGAAGCACCTTTTGTTCGTAGTTCTGACGCGACACAGTCACTTGCGGATGAAACTCATTCTAAAATGCTTTCAAAATTCCATACAATTGATTATGATCAACATAACAAAGATCAATTTTCTAAAAAGACCCGCATTCGCTTACAAAAGGAATTAGCTGAATTGTCAGTTCTTGTGCCCCAAAGTTTGTCAAATGAAAGCCCTCCTAGTACGTCTCCTACACTTGTAAAAAAGGATTTAACGAATTTAATTCCACCGGTAAGTAAGCCGTCCGTTAACTTAAATGCGGTATACCAACACTTAGCCGATTTTGACAAGGTCATTTTGGAACGTACGACGGCTTCGGCCATAACGGAAGGTGAATGGAACTTTGAGCACACTAGAGCTGCGTTCCGAGACGAAATTATTCCGTTTGTAAAGAATGTTAAAGCTTGTCTTAATAATCTTGATCAAGATTTGTATTTGGAAATAGAAGAAGTTAAACGTGTTTTCAATGAAATGGATGATGCTTATGAAAACAGTTTACTTGAAATAGAACGAGTTTCACGCCAAAATGATTAGCTTCTGAAGCAAGTGATGTCTCATGATATTGTTTCCGTCTGTGTGAATAAATGTGTTGATAATGATTCTATTGTGCATAATGTTGAATCTGTGAATAATGTGGTAGATAGTACTTGTCACGAATCTGACGCTGAATTTTTAAAGCTTCAAGATTCATATTCTTCGCTTTCAAAACGTTTTGATGAGATTCAAACACATTGTATTTCGCTTGAATGCAAGCAACAATTTATTCAAGAAATCTTTGAAACGTCATTCGAAGGTGTTAATATCGATGATGCAAATTTTGAAAAGAATTTTCGATTGAATTTACAATCAAAACAGCGTCAGTCAAGTGACAAAGTTGCTAAATCATTGCCGATAGAATTAGAGAAATCTAAGGAGCTTAACTGTGTGAACGTACTTGAGGCCGCTGAGAATTTTAAACTTGATCTAGATAATCGAGTTTCCAAGATTTTGTCCAAAGTTGATAACTTAAAACAGAAAAATACACGACTATTCGATTCAGTAAAGCCCGCATGTGTTGATACCACTGCACAGACTCAATCATTGATTGAACAATTGAATCGAAAGTCGGTGGAAATATCTGATTTGAGGGAACAAATTTGTGATAAGAATCTGGTCTTGGCTGAGTTAAAGGAAACACTTCGTACCCTAAAAGGTAAGAATATTGTGGATAACGCAGCCACTGTCTCAGCATCATCCTCTAGTGCAATCAAAAGAACCCTTATACCGGTCACACCACTTAACAGGGGCCCTAGGACTAAACCATCTCAAACTTTGGTCACTAAAGATAAGGCGGAATCAAAACCAGCTTCTAATATTCCCGTGTTGCCTTCTACAGGAGTAAGCACCACTACTAAGGGTCAAAGATCTAAGCTTAAAAGAAACAAGAAGAATGATAGGATCTTGCCCCCATCTAGTAGTCAAGTGAAGAAGAAATTAGAAGCCCATCCTAGGAATGTTATTTCTATTTTGAATAAAAAGAATCATGTAGCTAAACCTAAAGGCTCTGCGGTTGTGCAGCGTTCTAAGCCTAATGTGAATTCTAATTTGAAATGTTGGAATTGCAATGAATGTATGTTTTCTAGTCGTCATGATTCTTTCCTTATTGACCATGTGAATGAGATTTATGCCCGGAAAAATGGATTAGAATGGAAACCGACTGGGAAAGTGTTAACCCAAGTTGGTTGGATGTGGCGCCCTACTGATAGGACTTTCACTATAGTAGGAAATATGTGCCCTTTGACTAGGATCACTCCCACTACAGCGAAAAAAGCGTTCCCTTTAACAAGGAGTACCAAGACTACCAAAACACAATCGTGTCCTTTAACTAGGAACACTGACACTACTGTAGGAACCAAGTGCCCTTTAAATAGGTCTACTCCCACTGTAGTGCCCTCGAATAATCCAAAACCTAAGAAAGTTGGAACAGTAAAACCTGTGAGTGCTAAAACTCACATTAGAAAACGCAGGAAATCTAAGGGTCTCAAAAATGTTAGCAATTCTGATAATTCTATATCTGTATCTACTAACACTCCGGAACCAATAGTTTCCAATGCATTGTCTACTGTTGTTATTGAAAACAGGTGGTCCAAATTGTTCTCTGGTATTTGGACTCTGGTTGCTCCAAGCATATGACCGGAGATCGCTCTCAGCTCAGAAATTTTGTCAGCAAGTTTCTTGGTACGGTTAGATTTGGAAATGATCATATTGCAAAGATAATAGGTTACGGTGAATATCATATTGGGAATGTTATAATTTCAAGAGTGTATTACGTGGAAGGTCTTGGTCACAACTTATTTTCTGTAGGACAATTTTGTGATGCAAACCTAGAAGTTGCTTTTCGAGAGCATACCTGCTTCATTCGTAATTTGGAAGGGTTGATTTATTGAAAGGTACTCGAGGGAATAATTTGTATACTTTGTCTCTACAAGACATGATGGTCGCTTCTCCCGTGTGTCTTCTCTCCAAAGCATCGAAGACTAAGTCATGGTTATGGCATCGACGGTTATCTCATCTTAACTTTGACGCTATTAATCATTTGGCGAAAAACGAACTTGTTCGTGGTCTTCCTAAACTATCATTTCACAAGGATCATTTGTGTTCCGCGTGTACAATGGGGAAAAGCACTAAGAAGTCATACAAACCCAAGACTGAAGACACCAACCAAGAGAAACTTTATCTTTTGCATATGGATCTTTGTGGGCCAATACGTGTTGAAAGTCTTAGTGGCAAAAAGTACATCCTCGTCATTGTCGATGATTACTCTCGGTTTACATGGGTGAAATTTCTTAAAGCAAAAAATGAGGCACCTAAATTCATCAACGGATTTCTCAAGATGATTCAAGTACGTCTCAACACTACTGTCCGACGCATTCGTACAGATAATGGAACCGAATTTGTGAATCAAATATTGCGTGATTATTATGAACAAGTTGGCATATCTCATGAAACATCAGTTGCACGCACTCCACAACAAAACGGGGTCGTTGAAAGGCGAAATCGCACACTTATGGAAGCTGCTAGAACGATGTTAATTTACGCAAAGGCTTCATTTTTTTATGGGCAGAAGCAGTATCTACAGCAGTGTACACCCAAAACCGGTCACTAATTCGTAAACGCCATGGTAAAACACCTTATGAGCTTCTCCATGGAAAAGTACCAGATTTATCATATCTTCATGTATTTGGTTCTCTTTGCTATCCAAATAATGATGGTGACAATTTGGGAAAACTTCAACCAAAGGCTGATATTGGTATTTTCATTGGTTACGCACCCACAAATAAGGCATACCGAATCTACAACCGTAACTCTCGCAAGATCCTCGAAACTATGAATGTTGATTTTGATGAGCTGGCAGCAATAGCTTCTGAGCAAAGCAGCTCTGAACCCGCACTTCATGAAATGGGACCCAATAATATTAGTTCTGGTCTTGTCCCAAATAACCCTACTTCATCATCATTTAAACCACCTACTAGGAATGAATGGGATACGTTGTTTCAACCATTCTTTGATGAATTCTTTACTCCTCCAACCATTGTTGCTCCAGAACCTGAGGTAATAGCTTCGATAACCGAAGTTGTCGCTCCAGCAACCGTTGCACAATCAGATACATCTGCATCTACAATTGGTCAAGATTTACCTTCAACGAGTAATTCTCAACCAACACATGTTTCAACTACCCATGTCATGCCTACTGATGATGAAGAGGATGATGATGATCACGATTTGGAATTCTCTCAAATGCGTGAACTTCCATTCTTTGGTGTACCAATTCTCGACCCTAATCAAGCCGGGTCGTCCACCTCAGAGGAAGCTCCTACTACGATTTACTCCAATCCACGGATTCGTGAACATGACAGCAAGTGGACAAAGGATCATCCTATAGATTCTATTATTGGTGACCCTAATCGTCCGGTATCCACACGAAGTCAGCTACAAGAAAGTGCAATGTTTTGTCACTTTGATGCTTTTCTCACTGAAGTTGAACCTAAGACATGGCAGCAAGCTTTTACTCAATCCTGTTGGATAGAAGCTATGCAAGAAGAACTTAACGAATTCATACGTCTTGATGTTTGGGAACTTGTCCCATGCCCGGATCAAGTGCAGTTACTCACTTTGAAATGGGTTAACAAGGTGAAACTCGATGAGTTAGGCGGAATATTGAAGAACAAGGCTCGACTAGTAGCTCGTGGATACAAGCAATTATTGGGCATCGACTTTATGGAATCCTTTGCACCTGTTGCCTGTTTGGAAGCTATTAGACTATTCCTCGCTTATACAGCCCATATGAATATGATCGTCTATCAGATGGATGTGAAGACGGCATTTCTTAATGGTGAACTCAAGGAAGAGGTCTATGTTCAACAACCGGATGGTTTTGTGAATCCTAATTATCCTAATCATGTGTAGAAGCTTAAGAAGGCTCTCTATGGGTTGAAGCAAGCTCCACGCGCATGGTATGATCTATTGTCACAATTCCTCATTACGCAAGGCTTCGCTAAAGGCAAGGTGGATCCCACGCTGTTCATTTAGAAACGAGGTAAAGATATGATTATGGTACAAATATATGTTGATGATATTATATTTGCAGCCTCGACCCAAACTTTATCCGACGATTTTGGGAAACTCATGTCTTCCAAGTTTAAGATGTAAATGATGGGCAAGGTATCATTCTTCTTAGGACTTCAGATATCTCAGAGTCCCAGAGGCATCTTTATCAATCAATCCAAGTATGCCCTTGAATCGCTTAAGAAATATAAGATGGAATCTTGCGACCCCGTGGATACTCCAATGGTGGAACGAACTAAGCTTGATGCAGATCCACATGGAGTTTCCGTTGATCTGACACTTTATCGTAGAATGATAGGTACTCTTCTGTATATCACAGCCAGTCGACCTGATCTTCAGTTTGCTATATGTATGTGTGCCAGGTATCAAACTAGGCCTACTGAGTTACACTTAGCTACTTTTAAAAGGATCTTTCGATATCTTAAAGGAACCATTAATCGGGGACTTTGGTATTCGAAGTACTCTTCTATTGCACTAATGGCATATGCAGATGCGGATCACGCGGGTTGTCAAGATACAAGGCGTAGCACGAGTGGAACTTTGCAACTACTAGGAGATCGATTAATCAGTTGGGCATCAAAAAGGCAGAAAAGCGCTGCAATTTCAAGTACGGAAGCAGAATACATAGCTATGTCCGGTTGCTGTGCTCAAATTCTTTGGATGAGATCGTAATTAACCGACTATGGTCTAGGTTTCAACAAAATTCCAATGTACTGTGACAACAAGAGTGCAATTGCCTTATGCTGCAACAACGTTCAATTCTCCCGGTCGAAGCATATTGACATTCGCTACCACTTCATCAAGGAGCAAGTGGAAAATGGAGTAATCGAGCTTTACTTTGTCCGATCTGAGTACCAATTGGCGGATATTTTCACGAAGGCTTTAGATCGCGCTCGAATTGAATTTTTGGCAGACAAGCTATGAATGAGAACTTTCTCGCCTGAGACTCTAAAGGAACTCGCAGATGAAGCGAATGAATAGTGGTGGTAAAACTATTCTCCGTATCCTTGGTGATCATTTGTATATATTGTTTATATTTTTATCCACAAAAGCAAAATACAAAAATATAAAACCATATAAAAACCATAAAAAATTAAAACTTCATAAAAATCCAAAAATATTTTTACTTTATTTTTCAAAGGCATGTCTTTTGGTAAGATAATATTTACGGCCTTAGAAATGTTGATTAATATTGACACGGCGCCATAAATAGAGTTCGTACAAAAGTTATAAAAATTTAATAAAACATGCCTAAATGGCTTGTAGTTATTTCAGACTGCAACCCGGTTTTCATATTATAGTCAAGTATTTCTTATGAAAGCTTTGGCTCACAACGGGAATTAATTTTCTCGGGCAAGGTTTTCTTTAAAACCTTGTAAGGGATCAAGTTTACTTTATAACTTGGTCTAACACAAATCTATGCACGCCTCAGTGCATTTATTTGTTAAAACAAGAGAAGTCTTGTTTTTATGAAGCTATCATCTCTACAACCATAGCAATCTACAATTGGTATCTACATACTCGACGATGCGACTACTCAACCGACGACAACAGCTCTTTCGATAGAACACGGGTCAACAATTGAGGGGGAGCAATTGTCAAGTATTCAGAATCTTCGATGCCGAACGTGCCAAGCTCACTAACTGGTGTCAAGACAACAATACCAATCGTACACGTGGTGTCAAGAGATGACTTCAGACGTGACGAGGCGACCAACATATGCTGACAAGAACCATTTGATCTTATCATATGATGTTCTCATCTATCAGGTCCAACCTTGTCAATTTTTTTCTAATATGGTGAATATGTAATCATGTTACAAATCAGTATCATATCTCATGCATTTGATATCATGAAGATAAAACGGACTTGCATTTTTCTTCCCAAAACCTTTGTTAAAACTTCATTAAATCAATTGATATTAAAAACATCGATTGGGTTAATATTTTTAATATGGGGGAGAAAATGTGATTTAATATGGGATATTATCACAAATGGTTTGACTTAAAGTGCTGGCTCATCCCGACATGTGCGAAATGTTTTCGAATATCGTGGCATATGTTAAGGGGGAGCAAAACGGATTTGCATATCAAAATGGATTTTCATGGTGACATATACTTACCCAAAACCCATTTATTTCACGACGATGAAGATTGTGGTGACATAAGGATGGTAGGATAGGTTAAGTTCTATGATTCTTCCAGAACCAGAGGAATCTTCCCAAGGACATTCCATAGCTAGAAATAGTAGTCCTTAGGAAAGATGGAGAAAGATTGTGAACGTAGCTGAATGCCGACCAAGTACTTAAGTTAGCACTGGAACAATCACAACAAGGTGCTAGTTATGACGTATTGGTAAGCATTGAAGGGGTTGAAGAATGAAAAAGAATTGTAAAGATAAAGGGTGTAAAGAAAGAAGCCCTCCTTACAACTTTAGGCAGAAACCGGGTCAACACATATGCTATTGAGATCATTTTAAGGATTCTCGATATTGAAGACAGACATCATGGACCCAGTGATGCAATGCACAACCCATCCCAGCTAACTCAGATATCTCTTAAAAGATATTTGTTTTAATCACACGGAGACAACACGTTATCTATTGATTTATTCACTCCGAATAAATTGGTATTGAAAAGGTGGCACTCCTCTCCAGCCTCCGATCACTAAAATCCAAAGTGCACGAACGAGTCTAGAGCCATTTGAGATCATCAAATATCTCATTAGGACACACTTTTATATTTCCTTGCTTCTTCACACACTGTGAAAAGTAAGAAAGATTTTAAGAGTCCTACGCAAAATCTTCATGATCTTGCCTGAACATCCGAGTAATACGAAAGTATTTACAATGAAGATGGAAATCCTTCTTGAGCGAATATCAAAAAGCTCATGGTAGGTGACTTGTGTGATTCTTTATTAATCAAACTTGTGATAACTGGAAAGCAACAACTGTTTAATTCTTAACTAAACTTAAACACGTTCCAGGCCTCTACGCAATATCTCAGTGATCTTGCCAGAACACTCAGAGTGATACCTCAGTGTTCACAGTGATGAGTGGAAATCCTTCTAGTGTTAACCTCAAACAACACTTGGTAGGTAACTTGCAAGATTCTATACGAATCAAGCTCGTGACAACTGGAAAGCAACGATGGTGCGGTTCTTAATTGAATTTCACTTGTTCCAGGAACATGAATTGACGGCTTCAAATCATGTGGATATTATTATCCAAATGATTCACTCTTTATGTTCGCAGTCAGCTTTGGACGGTCGAATAACAAGAACGGGTTTACCCGTGAAATCCTGTCAGGAAGTTACTTAATTGAAACTATCCGTCACGGGTACGATATCTAATATCGTCCAACGGTCTTCACCGACCGGAGGTAAAATGCTACCGAATTAGAATGAAATGTTCAAAGCCATTTCGTTCGTGTCTACTTATGTTGCGGCATTTGAAGACGGTGGCGTTGCGGGATCCAAGAAGAAGTCGTCCCCGCATGCTTATACTATATGCACTTAATACCTCATCTAATTCAAGAAAGCCTAAAAGTTAAGTCTTCCGCTGTATCAAACTCTGAAGCTTTCAAGAATTACAAAGGTATAAGTATGTGGGACGTGAGGTCACGAAGAGGCGAAGATCATAAGTGATGGATGCACGAGATCAAGGCAAGATATTAATGCTCAAAGATTGATATCAAAGATCACATCAGCATGTTCACCAGAAAAGAAAAAGAAAAGAAAGACGAAGACTACGAGCTCAAGACAAGCATAGTATGCTAGGTTTATTTTATTATTGTAACTTGGGTAACGCCCTTGTTTGGAGTGACCTCCCTTAGGGGGAGATTGTTGGAAATACGTTTTACGTATTGGAAAGGATCGGTCACTCCAACAATAGTCAATGTTATAGCTCGTAGTTTAGTTATTTACATTTATTAAACAAAGCTCAAAACCGAGCCCATGAAGTGTATGGGCCGGCGGCCTAATGTAAACCCAAGCCCATCTCATGGGCTTGGGTATATAAACCCTCTCCTTTGATGGAGAGGGTGTGTGGTTATTCACGTTTTCACATAGTTCTCTTAAGTTTCTCTCTCTAGAAGTGTGTATAATCCACCATCTTTCTATCTCTTTCTTTCTCTAAAAACATAAGCATAGATTTACATTTCTACAATAACATTCCTAGGGTGAACTTCTACTTTCTTCTTCATAGTGGTACTATTGGAAGGCTTGATCCTATCTTTCTTTACTTGTGATCCTTTAGCCCTAATAGATACACTTACTCCTGTAGAAGGAAACATGGGAACATTAGAATCAGATTTTGATGGTGCCTTATTAGGTTTTACTTGTGCTTGAGATGGTTTAACCCCCGAGGTTTTGTTGAATGGAGTAACGGCAATTGGTGGTTTGTTTGTGAGTGATGTAAAACTAGATAGACCAATATGATTCGGTTGAGCCAAACAATCTTGAACTTGATCAATATAGAAGCATGCCCAGTAAAAGTGACTATTTAGGGGATCGGATGTGCATAAGTCATCAATAATTACCCTAAGAAGATCAGCATGTTCTAAGGCATTTCTCATGTAGCTGGCAAACGTTCCTGCCACGAAGAGCAACCTCAAGGTTTAAATCATAAAATTATCCTATGCAGAATAAATTATGAACAAGTCCTTCCACATAATACACACAAGAAACCGTAACATTCTCAATGTGATATTCACCGTAACCCATGATCTTTGCAATGTGATCGTTTCCAAATTTAACCGTTCCTAGAAACTTGTTGAAGAATTTTTTCAGCATCGAGAGATCTTCGGTCATATGCTTGGACCACCTAAAATATCAGCAGACAAAGAGGATGTATCGAAATCTAGTTGTTCCTTTTCGTTAGCAGGTATAGATAAAATTATCTTAAATTTGCTCCCAACGTTTCCTAGATTTCCAAATTTTCTTACTAGATGTCGGCATAGATGCTAGTGGTTTAAGATCCTGAGGTATTTCTTCACTGGTAGGCATTATTGTTGGGGCAGACCTAGTTAAAGAGCGCTTTTTCCATACTTTATTGTTGTTGTTCCTATTTAAAGGACGTGGAGACCTAACTTGAGTGGAAGTGATCCTAGTTAAACGACACTTAGTTCCATTTATAGTGAGGGTCCACCAGTGGGACGCCATTGCCATCCAACTTTGGTGAATTTCTTCCCAGTTGGTTTCCATTCAAGGTTGTGTTTAAGGGCATGCATTTCATTCACATGGTCAACAAGGCATACATCATGACGCTGAGAAAACATGCATTCATTACAATTCCAACATTTCAAATCAGAATTCATTTTACGCTTAGGCTGCTGCAAAACCGTAGGGCCTTTAGGTTTAGCTACATGATTCATTTTATTCAAATCAGAAATAACATTCATAGGGTGAACTTCTACTTTCTTTTTCATAGTGCTACTATTGGAAGGCTTGATCCTATCTTTCTTTACTTGTGATTCTTTAGCCTTAGTAGACACATTTACTCCTGTAGAAGGCAATATGGGAACATTACACTCAGATTTTGATGGTTCCTTATTAGGCTTGACTAGTGCTTAAGATGGTTTAACCCCTAGGGTTTTGTTGAATGGAGTAACGGAAAATGGCGGTTTGTTTGTGTGATGTAGAACTAGGTAGACCAATATGATCTAGATGAGCCAAACAATCTTGAACTTGATCAATATAGAGGCATGTCCAGTATAAGTGACTATTTAGGGGATCATATGTGCATATGTAATCAATAATTACCCTAAGAGGATCAACATGTTCTAGGGAATTTCTCATGTAGTTGGCAAACTTTTCTGGATTATTTTTAAAAAGAGGGTTCTTATAAATTGCTCTAGGTTTGGTTTGGAGGCACTAGAGGATAGTGCAGAGATAGTAGCTGCATTATCAACAACTTCTTTTCCTTTGAGTCAAAGTATTTCCTTTAATTCAGCTAGAACCATGTTTTTGTCATTGAGTAGAACTTTTAAATTAGAGATTTCCACTGACTTTTGATTCAGTTGGTCAATAAATGACTTTTGATGTGCTTCATGCATAGAGAATCTTTGCTCTATTGAATCATAAAGTTACGTACATCCCTGTTTGGATCGTTCAAACTACCCTAGAAGATAGATGATTCTATTTTCCATGGCATGATTTTAATCTCTGCGGCCTCTAGTTCCAGTTTCAGAAATTTAATTGGTGGCTCTCTCTTAAGTCTCATGATCGCTTCCTCTAATGCCTGGATCACCTTATCACGCTTCTGGTCCTTTGGTAATTCGCTTAAACCGAGTGCTTTTTCTAAAGTTGTAAGATCTTTATTTTCACAATCATTGTTTATTAAAAGAATCTCAGGTTTAGATTGTTGTTCTATTTCAAGAGAAATACAATGCTTTTAGAGCTCATAAAAACTTTTTGAAAGCGAGTTAAAAGAATCTTGAAGCTTTAAAAATCAGCGTGAGATTGATTATCTACCACAACATTTACATTCTCAACAATATTCACAGAGAGAGCATTCACATCATCACAATTATTCACAAATAGATTCACAATATCATGAACTGTTTCCAAGAGTCGGTCATTTTGTTTCAAAACCTTTTCTTTCTCAATTAAATTTTGCTCATAAGCGTCGTGCATTTCATAGAAAACTCTTTGAAGTTCTTTAATTTCAGAGGTTAAGTTTTGATCAAGAGATTTATAACCCACTTCAAGATTGTTCACAAATGGAACGATCTCATCACGAAACACAGCTTTTGTGTGTTTGAAAGTCCATTCTCCTTTGGTTTATGCCGTAGGAGTCATACGTTCCTTAATGACCTTGTCAAGAGTGGAAAAATATTGTCTTAGCTCTTGCAAGCCCAAAAACACCAAACTTACCGGTGGAATTTGTAACACCCCATTTTTATAATGGAATGTCACGCATAATTATGGCGTGTCATCAAAGCATACAAGGAAAAATGTCTAAACATTACATGACCATAAAAGGAAAATACCGGAATCAAACATCGGTAGTCCAAAAGTAAAGTTCATCACACACAAACATAAGTACTATAAAGGAAAGGACTAAACAATGTCCATAGCAAGTGTATCAAAGTAAAGATAATGCATAAAGTAAAGAAAGGCTAGAAAGCTTCCAGTCCATATGCACGTACGCTTAAAGTCTACGAGCGTCCCTGAGTACCTGCCGTTTTGGGAACATAGAAAAGGAAAACGGCTGAGCAATACACTCAGTGCACAGATGTACAATAAAGCATGAATAGGATAAGCATATACCATATAACAGCGGAAGAAACTAAGTCCCGAATAACCTGGTTAAGTCTTGGTAAAACTGGTTTTATAATTTGAAAAGCCTTATGTTTATCTTATAAAAATTGTTTAGTATATTTTACCATTAGCCAATATAGGTCATGAAAATCCACCGTGCATGAATACTTGGAGGGTTGACCTCATCATGCAAATTAGAGGGGCTGCCTCTAATTTAATATACTGGTTTAGGTAGGAGGGATCAGCTCCTTGTGGACGATGCAAGGCACACATCACATTCACACTGAGTAATCTGATGAAAAACATGTAACTAGGATGCACCCATACGCCCCACGTGATAAATATAATAATATGGCCAAAAGCTGAAGGGACGCCACGAGCAATCACTCCACCGTGGTGAAGTCATAACATCAGTGCCTCTAATGTTATGGTTATGGTACCTCCATAACTAGGTGAAACTGGTCATGCATGTATATGGCTATAGGTATTCTAAATTAAACATAAGAAAGTCAAACATATAAACTTATACTACGGGAAAACATTTGGCTGCATACGGGGAATCCTAATAAGGAAAGAATGTCCATACTGAAAGGACGGGATCTGTACCTTATGTCCAGTGAACGAAGAAGACGAACTGTGGAGAATCCTACTTCGGTATCACTAATGCTACATAAATACATACGTGAATAAGTATATGACTACTAAATACGTAACTGGTTTTATATCATGTCTTAGCTTATTTTATATGTGCATATCATGTTTTACTGTTTGAAGCCTTAAACTGTGTTTCTCTTATATTTTGTCCATTCTGATTAAGTATTTCTGGTATTTCATGTATTATTATACTTACTGTGTAATAATAAGTAACTTTCCAAAAATAGCAGGTTTCCTAAATAGAAAGTTTCCAAAAATAGAAAGTTTCCAAAAATAGAAAGTTACCAAAAAGAGAAAGTTTCCAAAAATAGAAAGTTTCCATTAATAGAAACTTTCTAAAAATAGAAAGTTTCCAAAAATAGAATTACTGCTTAAAATAGATAAGTTTCTAAAAAATAGAAAGTTTCCATAAATAGATTAGCTGCCTTAATTAAATAAGTTTCTAAAAATAGAAAGTTTCCATAAATAAATTAGATATAAGCTGGTTAAATAAGCTAAGTATATAAGCCTAAGTGTTTTTCTGATTATTTTCTAAGTCATAATGATATAATGTATAGTTTATTAATTATTACATGTAATTTAAATAAACTATAGGTTAAAAGTATTTATTTAAATATATCATGCTTTTAATTAAATAAAGTTAAATACTTAGGTTAAAACATGTATTATTATTTATTAATAATATAACCTAAGTCATGTTAATTAATTAATTATAACTATGGTTTTTAATAATTAATTAATTATAAAGTCTAGAAAATATAAATTACTTATGTTAATAATTCCATGATTCTAATAAGTAAATTATAACCTAAGTCAAGTTTATTAAATTAATCATGTCATATTTATTAATTTAATTTTAACATATGATTAAAAAAAATAATCTTAACATAAACCGTGAACCGGATCTTGACTATAAACCATGAACCGGACATGAAATCGACACCATACCCCGAACCACTTCGGGGTTCCCTTTGGTTTGCTGCTGCCCTGGGACCCATACCACCAAACCGGGACCATACGGTCTCGGTGGTGGTTTATTAGCCAAACCGAGACCCCCTTGGGGTTCGGTTTAGGCGCCGGCCAAACAAACACCCCAAAAAACAACCTTTTTTATTTACCCAATAACCATTTACATGATTGATTTATGTTTTTAATTAGGTTTTTAAAAACATCACGTTCTTAATTAATTTTATTAGATCAAATCAAAAAGAAAGGATTAAAAGAATATACCGAATGCGTGGATCTAACGAGAATGAACACACACGAACACACGTACAAGATTCAAGATCAAAAACAAAATGAACACCCCATTTCTTGTTGTTGTATGCGGCGGCCAAGGAGAGGAAGAAGGAGAAGGGAGGAAAACTTTTAGGTTTTTAATGTTTTTACTGTAAAGTGAAAAATGAAAACAAGTTTTACCTTAACCCCCGTTTCATTGTAAAAATTTGATGGGCTTGGCCCATGGTGTTGGTGTAGCCGCGGGTAGGGGGCCCCACATGGGGTACCCGTACCCTTTTCCGTGTCTCGTTGTTTAAGTGTTCGTTAGTGTTTATTTGTGTTCGTGTATAGTGTGTTCTCGTTAAATATTTACCGTGAACTAATATATTCATTCACACTCGTAATAAATATATATACGTAATTAATATTAGTTCGTGATTTAATTACGTTCATGATTTCATGATCGCATGTTCGTGATTAATTATTGTTAAATAATTATTGTGTGTCCGTACGTAATAATTACTTATCGTGTTCTAACACGTACGTAATACGTAAAATCCTAACATGTAAACGTAATCATATAATAGGAAAGTTTTAATCTAGTACGTACGATCTTAAGGGTACTATTCATGGTAAAAGCATGCGGGTTTTACAACTCTTCCCCCTAAAAAGAATAATTCATCCCCGAATTATAGATAAAGTAAACTGAAAAAGAAGCACATACCCGAATTCAAAATATGAAGTGAGGGTAAGAAGCCCGGATAGACTCCTCTGTTTCCCAAGTGGCTTCCCGCTCGGTGTGATCCCTCCAAAGGATTTTGACGAATGGAATCATCTTCCTTCTCATGACTCGTTCTTGTCTGTCAAGAACTCGTTCGGGTTCTTCTATAAAAGTGAGATCTTCACGTATCTGTTCCAGTGGATACTGAACCATGTGAAGGGGATGATACTGGTACCCTCTGAGTAAGGACACATGAAACACATTGTGTACATGCGAAAGCTGCGGAGGTAACGCTAATCGGTAAGATACTTCACCGACTCGTTCAATGATATCAAACGGTCCGATGAAACGAGGACTGAGCTTCCCTTTAATCCCGAAGCGTCTAACACCACGTGCCGACGAAACCTTAAGGAAGACGTGATCTCCTATGTTAAAATGTATGTCCCTACGATGCTTATCGGCGTAACTCTTCTGACGTGACCGTGCTTCCTGAAGTTTCTGCTTAGCTACTGCGATCTTCTCATTGGTCATCTCTATAATTTCTGGTCCTTCAAGTGTTTGCTCGCCAACCTGATCCCAGCAGATTGGGGCGCGACACTTTCTGCCATACAACATCTCGAAAGGAGCACACTTGATACTTGCGTGCCAACTGTTGTTGTATGCAAACTCCACCAAACAGATATACTCGTCACAATCACCCGTCCATTCCAACGCACATGACCTCAACATATCTTCCAATGTCTGAATCGTTCGTTCCGACTGTCCGTCCGTTTGAGGATGAAAAGCCGTGCTAAGCTTAAGTTGTGTACCCCAAGCTTTCTGCAGACTCTTCCAAAAGCGCGAAGTGAATCGAGGATCTCTGTCTGAGACGATGCTGGATGGAGCACCGTGGAGTCTCATGATCTCTCTTCTATACGTATCGGCGAGTTTACTTACCGGATCTTCCTTGCGGATCGGTAAGAAATGAGCTGATTTGGTAAGTCGATCTACGATAACCCAAATCGCATCGTGCTTCCTCTTGGTAGGCGGAAGACCGGTAACAAAATCCATGGTGATTTTGTCCCACTTCCACTCTGGAATATCTAACGGTTGAAGGAGACCGCCAGATCGCTGATGCTCGGTCTTAACCTGCTGGCAGGTAAGACATTTGGAGACGTAAGTAGCCACATCTTGTTTCATACCACTCCACCAAAAGTATTGCTTGATGTCATGGTACATCTTAGTCGAACCAGTATGTATAGAGAATGGGGAGCTATGAGCTTCAGCTAACAAGGCTTCCCGGAGTTCTTGGTTATCAGGAACACAAAGTCTCGTGCCCTGCCATACGATACCATCTGCATCTACTTTGAATTCCGTCTATTTCCCCAAATTCTGTACTATCGCCCAAATTTATCCATCATCTTTCTGAGCTTCCTTGATCTTAGAGAGTAACTCGGGTTCTACTCTAAGATTAGCTCAGTAACCGTGTTGTCCACGTACAATGATCTCGATGTCAAGTCGCTCCAAGTCTCTTATGATTTCCTCCTCGATTTTAATGTCGTTGATCATTCCGGACTTCCTGCTAAGAGCATCTACTACTACATTTGCTTTTCCGGGATGATACTGTAGATTTATGTCATAATCCTTCAACAGCTCTAACCATATTCTCTGCCTCATGTTCAATTCACGTTGAGTGAAGATAAACTTCAGGCTCTTGTGGTCCGTGAAAATGTCACATGATTCTCCATATAAGTAGTGCCTCCATATCTTCAATGCAAACACGACTGCAGCAAGTTCTAACTCATGCGTGGGGTAATTTTCTTCATAAGGCTTAAGCTTCCGTGAAGCGTACGCGATCACTCTCCCATGTACCAGATGGGAGAGTAAGAATAGGTTCAGATACTAGCTTCTACTTCAGGTCTTCAAAGCTCTTCTCTCGTTCTTCAGTCCGGACGAATTTCTCCCCTTTCCGCATCAGTTTGGTCAATGGTAGTGCTAAGCGGGAAAAGTTCTCCACGAACCTACGGTAATAGCCAGCTAAGCCTAAGAAACTGCGGACTTCCGTCGCTGATGTCGGCCTCGGCCACTTAGTAATGGCCTCAACCTTCGCTGGATCCATAGTGATTCCTTCTACTGATACAATGTGACCTAAGAATGCCACCTTGTCTAACCAGAACTCACACTTGGAGAATTTAGCATACAGCTGCTTCTGGCGAAGAATCTGTAGTACTATACGAAGATGGTCTTCATTTTCCTCCTTGGACTTTGAGAAAATCAAGATGTCATCGATGAAGACAATCACGAACTTGTCCAGAAATTCATGGAAGATTCTGTTCATCAAATCCATGAACACTGTTGGAGCATTTGTCAGGCCAAATGGCATGACTACAAACTCGTACTGGCCATAGCGGGTACGAAAAGCAGTCTTAGCGATGTCCTGCTCCTTAACCCGTAGCTGATGGTAGCCTGACCTAAGATCAAACTTGGAGAAGTGTTTGGCCCCTTGGAGTTGGTCAAACAGATCGTCTATACGCGGAAGTGGATACCTATTCCGGATAGTAATCTTGTTGAGCTCGCGATAGTCTATGCAAAGACGCATACTGCCGTCCTTCTTCTTAACAAATAAGACAGGTGCGCCCCATGGAGATGCGCTCGGTCGAATGAAACCTCGTTCTAGAAGTTCTTGCAGTTGATCCTTCAGCTCCTTCAGCTCTATGGGAGCCATGCGATAAGGAGCCTTGGAGATTGGTTCAGCTCCTAGAATAAGCTCGATACTGAATTCCACTTCTCGTGCAGGTGGTATGCCCGGATGTTCTGCTGGAAAAACATCTTGGAATTCCGACACTATTGTTAGATCCTGAATTGATGGAGATTCAGCATCCATGTCGTGAACCGTAGCTAGATAACCCTCGCAGCCATGTGACAGTAGTGCACGTGCTTGCAGGGTAGATATGATTTATACAGACCGTCCGGGTACGAACTCGTTATGAATGTACTCTAGTGCATTAACATCACCGAAGATAACTCGATATGAATGGCAGTATATGGTAGCATGATGCTTGGATAGCCAATCCATGCCCAAAATCATGTCGAAGTCATTCATGTCCAGCGGAAGTGCGTCAACAGGTCGAACCTTATCGTCAAATTCTAGGGGAAGACTCTTGTATACATGGGTGATTAATACAGAGTCCCTCAAAGGCGTGGGAATAGTAAGCCTATTATCTAGTGGCATGGGGAGCATCCTAATGTTCTTAGCATAAGTAGTAGAAATGACCGAGTGAGTAGTACCCGTATCGAATAGAACACACGTAGCTTGACCATACATATACAAGATTCCAGTGATGGTACCTGTAGACTTGTTGGCCTGGTCTCGAGATGTCGTGTAGACACGCCCGGTGGTAGGAGGCGGCTTGGAATCAGCATGTCCCGATGTGCTCTCCATCTCGCCCTTACGGCAGTCCTTCATGATATGGCCAGGAAGACCACAATTGAATCATGCATCCGTGTTACAACGACATGGCCCTGGGTGCCTACGGTGGCAAGTAGAGCAAAGAGGATGGGTATATCCTCCAGCAGGTGCTCTGGCTGGCTGGGAACCTGATAAAACATTTTACATAAGACATGATAATAGGATACAAAGGACAATGCGGATAATCTTAAGATTGAATACTAGTGATAGCTGGACGGCTAGGCTGTGAACCTCTCTGGTTCTGGTCCCTACCGTTTCCTTGGTTCCTGGTAGAAGTTTTGCTAAAGTGTCAGAATATGAGTTATACATGAAATCATAAGAAAATGCGTAAGTATTAGGACCTGCTGTTGTTGGAGTGTCTAGCATTGTTACGATAATTATCATTACCGCCACGCCTATCCGTAGCAGAACGATCATTAGTCTGACCGTTTCCTTTGGGCTGATGAGGCTGCTGCTGAGTAGCCGGCTGAGACCGGTCCCCAGTTTTCTGCCTGGAAGATACAGTTTAAAGAGATGAATAATTGACATATATGGAAGAATACGGATTTATCACCGCTTGAATACGAATGTTTACCTCTTGTCGGGTCTCTCAGCTTCCCCGAACTCATCTCTCTCCTGCAGCATCTCCAGTTTACGTGCTGCATCAGCCACTTGTACTACGGTGTTGAACGTAGCACACACCAGATTGTTTGCGACCGATGTGCGAAGAGCCCACCTAAAGTGTTGTGCCTGCTCTTCAGGAGTACCTGCTGCCGCACCAAGGAAACCAGCTAAGCGAAGAAAGCGCTGCATAAACTCGTTGCTATTCTCCCCAGCTCTCTGTCTTGGGAAAGAACTGCTCCATCACCCTGTCCTTGAACTGAGCCCAAGTCAAACCAGCAACCCACTCGTCACCTCCCTCAGAATGCATCAACGCTAACCACCAATTTAGCACATTGCCTTCGAACCGATAGCATGCCAACCTTGCCTTGTACGCGGGGTCACAACCCATAGCATTGAAAATCTTCTCGATGTGAGCCAACCAGCTTTCAGCATCACTGAGGCTATCTGTTTTCTCAAAAGCTCGAGGACGGAGCTTGTTGAATCTCTCCAGCCATATTGCCAATGTCACTGGAGGAGGAGGAGGAGGTGCCTGATTATGCTGTTGATTTTTGGCAGCTTGAACCTCAGCCCTGATGTCGTTCCTCAGTTGATGAAGCAAAGCTTGCATTGCAGCTTGGATTGCAGCGTTGAGTTGTTCCTGTTCGCGTGTGAGAACCATCTGACAGTATAACATAAAACATATGATTAAACATATCAAAACATATCAAAACATATCAAAACATAAAATATATATACATGAAAAAAAAATTTATACCAAAATTTCAAGAGAAAAAAAAATTTATGCATGAAAATTTTGTGTATGAATGCATGATACAGTTTTATGAAAACTTTTGTATGCTCGAGAGTGAACGCCTATGGTCAGTTCACCCAAAATAAAAGACATGGCGTGGGGACGCCTATGGGTTGGTCCCAAATTTAAAAGTTTCGATAAAACACATGCGACTAAATAGGGCCAGTCCTGTACCAACCATTACTTAGTCATAAACCTGCGTAATGACATATATATGTATGCATAAAAATGATGAATGCATGAAAACGACTGTCAGTTCTAGGAAGACCATAGTGACTACCCACTAATCACAGGTCATATTTTGAGAGCCTATAGGTCGAATCCTTAGCTCTGATACCATAATTGTAACACCCTATTTTGATCATGGAATGTCACGCATAATTATGGCGTGTCATCAAAGCATACAAGGAATAATGTCTAAACATTACATGACCATAAAAGGAAAATACCGGAATCACACATCGGTAGTCCAAAAGTAAAGGTCATCACACACAAACATAAGTACTGTAAAAGAAAGGACTAAACAATGTCCATAGCAAGTGTATCAAAGTAAAGATAATGCATAAAGTAAAGAAAGGCTAGAAAGCTTCTAGTCCATATGCACGTACGCTTAAAGTCTACGAGCGTCCCTGAGTACCTGTCGTTTTGGGAACATAGAAAAGGAAAACGGCTGAGCAATACGCTCGGTGCACGGATGTATAATAAAGCATGAATAGGATAAGCATATAACATATAACAGCGGAAGAAAATAAGTCCCGAATAACCTGGTTAAGTCTTGGTAAAACTGGTTTTATAGTTTGAAAAGCCTTATGTTTATCTTATAAAAACGGTTTAGCATATTCTACCATTAGCCAATATAGGTCATAAAAATCCACCGTGCATGAATACTTGGAGGGGTGACCTCATCATGCAAATTAGAGGGGCTACCTCTATTTTAATATACTGGTTTGGGTAGGAGGGATCAACTCCTTGTGAAGGATGCAGGACACACATCACATTCACACTGAGTAATCTGCTGAAAAACATGTAACTAGGATGCACCCATACGCCCCACGTGATAAATATAATAATATGGCCAAAAGCTGAAGGGACGCCACTAGCAATCACTCCGCCGTGGTGAAGTCATAACATTAGTGCCTCTAATGTTATGGTTATGGTACCTCCATAACTAGGTGAAACTGGTCATGCATGTATATGGCTATAGGTATTCTAAATTAAACACAAGCAAGTCAAACATATAAACTTATACTACCGGAAAACATTTGGCTGCATACGGGGAATCCTAATAAGGAAAGAATGTCCATACTGAAAGGATGGGAATCCGTACCTTATGTCTAGTGAACGAAGAAGACGAACTGAGGAGAATCCTACTTCAGTATCACTAATGCTACATAAATACATACGTGAATAAGTATCTGACTACTAAATACGTAACTGGTTTTATATCATGTCTTAGCTTATTTTATATGTGCATATCATGTTTTACTGTTTGAAGCCTTAAACTGTGTTTATCTTATATTCTGTCCATTCTGATTAAGTATTTCTGATATTTCATGTATTATTATACTTACTGTGTAATAATAAGTAACTTTCCAAAAATAACAGGTTTCCTAAAATAGAAAGTTTCCAAAAATAGAAAGTTTCCAAAAATAGAAAGTTACTAAAAATAGAAAGTTTCCAAAAATAGAAAGTTTCCAAAAATAGAAAGTTTCCAAAAATAGAAAGTATCCAAAAATAGAATTACTTCTTAAAATAGATAAGTTTCTAAAAAATAGAAAGTTTACATAAATAGATTAGCTGCCTTAATTAAATAAGTTTCTAAAAATAGAAAGTTTGCATAAATAAATTAGATATAAGCTGGTTAAATAAGCTAAGTATATAAGCCTAAGTGTTTTTCTGATTATTTTCTAAGTCATAATGATATAATGTATAGTTTATTAATTATTACATGTAATTTAAATAAACTATAGGTTAAAAGTATTTAATTAAATATATCATGCTTTTAATTAAATAAAGTTAAATACTTAGGTTAAAACATGTATTATTATTTATTAATATTATAACCTAAGTCATGTTAATTAATTAATTATAACTATGGTTTTTAATAATTAATTAATTATAAAGTCTAGAAAATATAAAATACTTAGGTTAATAATTCCATGATTCTAATAATTAAATTATTACCTAAGTCATGTTTATTAAATTAATCATGTCATATTTATTAATTTAATTTTAACGTATGATTAAAAAAATAATCTTAACATAAACCGTGAACCGGATCATGACTAGAAACCATGAACCGGACATGATATCGACACCATACCCCGAACCACTTCGGGGTTCCCTTTGGTTTGCTGCTGCCGTGGGACCCATACCACCAAACCGGGACCATATGGTCTCGGTGGTGGTTTATTAGCCAAACCGAGACCCCCTTGGGGTTCGGTTTAGGCGCCAGCCAAACAAACACCCCTAAAAACAACCTTTTTGATTTACCCAATAACCATTTACATGATTGATTTATGTTTTTAATTAGGTTTTTAAAAACATCATGTTCTTAATTAATTTTATTAGATCAAATCAAAAAGAAAGGATTAAAAGAATATACCGAATGCGTGGATCTAACGAGGATGAACACACACGAACACACGTACAAGATTCAAGATCAAAAACAAAACGAACACCCCCTTTCTTGTTGTTGTATGCGGCGGCCAAGGAGAGGAAGAAGGAGAAGGGAGGAAAACCTTTTAGGTTTTTAATGTTTTTACTATAAAGTGAAAAATGAAAACAAGTTTTACCTTAACCCCCCCTTCATTGTAAAAATTTGATGGGCTTGGCCCATGGTGTTGGTGTAGCCGCGGGTAGGGGCCCCACATGGGGTACCCGTACCGTTTTCCGTGTCTCGTTGTTTAAGTGTTCGTTCGTGTTTATTTTTGTTCGTGTTTAGTGTGTTCTTGTTAAATATTTACCGTGACCTAATATATTTATTCACGCTCGTAATAAATATATATACGTAATTAATATTAGTTCGTGATTTAATTACGTTCATGATTTCATGATCGCATGTTCGTGATTAATTATTGTTAAATAATTATTGTGTGTTCGTACGTAATAATTACTTATCGTGTTCTAACACGTACGTAATACGTAAAATCCTAACATGTAAACGTAATCATGCTATAATAGGAAAGTTTTAATCTAGTACATACGATCTTAAGGGTACTATTCATGGTAAAAGAATGCGGGTTTTACAGAATTACATTTGGAATTTACTTGAGCAATTTTGGCTCAATAAGTGTAGGAGACGTATTAGGGACCTCACTGCTTAAAGAGTTTGGAGACACGCGGGCTGGTTCATAATTAACGTCCTTTTGTGGTTTAAAGCGAGTTTTGAAATCAAGTTGATGTTTATTATGCTGTTCATAATCAAATGGTTTAAGATTCTTAGAAAGCATTTTTAACTGACATCTGGAGGATCTAACACCTTCCCAAGTTTGGTTGCATCATAAAGTCTAGGGTTATCTATAGAGCTTGCCTTGCATAATCCGGATTAGGTGGAAGATCTTGTTGGCGTTTTAAATCACATTCTTTAGAAGATGATGTTAATAAATGTAACATGTGAGCCGAAGTATATTGTTTTAAAAGCAAATTATCAATAGTTTTAATATGATTGGAAGCATTAATTTCCATTTCAACCTTTTTAGACTCGAGTATTTCGAAATTCTTTTTAAGTTTTTGAAAATTAGTGACAACTGACTCTTTTTCCTTAACTTCTTTAGAAAGATTTTCTCTTAAATTCTGAATCTCTTGTAAATGATCCATTTGAATTTTTTGAAATTCATCAAATTCTGGGTTGGCTAGCGATGCTGTTTTAGGAGTTAATTCTAAAGTTTTAACTTTTTCTTTATACAAAGCAAGCTCGGAAGATAGTGTTTTATTAACACCTAGGGTTTCTAGGACAACCGTATTCATTTGGCCAAGCAAAGACACAGGAACCATCACCAAATCTCGTTGAGCAGGGGGATCCATATGCGAAATAGCTTCTGGTTGTCTTTGCTCAAAGTCTAGGGACTTGCGTTGATATTGCTATCATTGTTCGTCTCTTCGTTTGAGTTACTCACTACCGGAGTCTCTTCCGTATATGTAGTCTCTTGCTCAACTTGATGTGGTACAATACTAATATCAGTGGTAATAATTGGTACCTCAGATATTTTATCTGACCCATAGACCGAAAGATTTGCCATGAGAGCTGCTTTTGGCGGTGTTGAAATCGTCACAGTCTGAATCGTATGTATCGAGATCATCTGCTTGATACGTTGCATTATGAGTGAGAACTGTTTGAATTCCACTATTATCCGCAACTCCTAGGTCAACAAGAAATGCTAACTCCTCCTCATCTAACTCACGACCATTTGTCTGAGCATTTATCAATAGTACTTTTTCATTAAACCATGAAGCATCCCTTTTCCTTATCGGTTATGTGCAATCCCTAGCCATGTGACCCTCCCCCTTGTAGTTGTAAAAAGTAATCATTTTCAACTTTCCAGTAGCATTTCCTTTTGTAGTGGTGTTGTAAGTTCTTACTCTCGTGTTAGATGGACTTGGTCTCTCCTGAATTAGTTGAACCATGACCCTGCCCTCTTGAATTATCGCTTGCTGACGAGAACTTGAAGAGGTTCTCAGTTGGTTGTTCGTTGTGGGAAGACCTCTGAATCCTCGCTTGTTCAATGTTTGAGTTATGTAAGTGGACATGACAGCCAATACTTCAACGGGATTATCACCTTGTTTGAATTCAGGAATTGGAACCTCTAAGAATTCATCACTGTAAAACGCTTATGCTTGCTGAACTTCATATGTATGAGAAAATGCACTTGGAGGAGTGCTTACATGTTGTGAATAGCTTAGGTGAAGCACTTCATTGGGCTTATAGGTGAGAACTTGAGATGGTGGTGCTTGATGAGCAAGATGTTCTTGATGAATTTGAGTTGTCGGATATGGATTCATGTGTGATGGTGAAGCTTGATACGGATATTGTTGATGAGAACTAGCTGGTTGTGGTAGCAGGGAATATTGTGGGTATCTTGGAGTTTGTTACAACGAGTTCGGATATGATTGCTGCCTAGTTGAGTAAGGTGAATTGTTGTAGGGATAAACTTGTTGATTTGCAACTAAAGCGAATGATTCATGATACCCTGATTGTGATATACGAGAAAGATGCACATTCTTTTCGTGTTGTTGCAAATAAGCATAAAGTTGATCCATGTTAGTCGTCTGCAAATTCTTTACCAACTTGACATCGGTGACATAACGACTACATTATGTGGGTAGAGTATTCAAGAACTTGGTGTTGATTTGAAATTTCTCGATCTTCATGTTATGAATGTTCAATTCATTTAGAAATGTAGCAAATCTCCAGTAAAATTCATGAAGTGTTTACCTTGGAGTGTAGGTGAACCTATCAAATAAGTCATATATTTGACACTCGTGTTCTTGTTTAGACAACGAGGTACCTTGCATCAACACACTAAGTCGTTCTCATATTCCTTTGTTTTCTCATGATGACTCACTAGCTTATGAATATCAGGTGGAAGAGCTTCAAGAATTGTGTTGGTAGCCTTGGTGTCGATATCAGCGATAATTTATTAGCCGAAGTCAACACAAAAAATTCTCTTGGTTGAGTCACACCGTCCTCAGTAATGGTGCCCCAATCAAGTGATCCTTGTTCCAATGATCGATAAATTTAAGCGAAGACATTGTCGGCATTGAAGAATGAGGATTCATCTTGTATCACTCTATAAAAAGATTACCTTGTTGATCGAGCATTGAAATAAAGTTGTTGTGTTTGTTGTTGAAGAAACAGTCGAAGTTTTACTAATCATGGAGAAACCGAAAGTAAATTCGCGGGATTTTACAAACCACCGATTAAACTGTAAAGATTCTAATTTCTTGTTTTGTTGATGATGAATGTTGTTGAAATCCCCTAAAATTATCTTAAACAATAACCAAAATCTCCTAGACCAAATCTCTCACGATGTTAAAAAAATTTAAGTCACTTTTTATGATTTCAGAATATTAGCCTGTTATGATTTCGCAATAATGAAGACCCCAATTCGGAATAATTTAGACCCCAATTCGCAATAATTAAAACCCCAATTCATAATAAATTTAGACCCTAATTCGGAATAATTAAAAACCTAATTCGGAATAAATTTAGACCCTAGTTCGGAATAATTAAAATTACGAGTTCAGAATATATAATTTCAAAATATCTGATTTCGGAATATCTTGAACAATGGTGATTTCGTAATAATGCACTATATCTGATTTCAGAATATTTTGTTAAGTTGCCAATTCAGAATCATGTGTTCAGCTTATTTCGGAATATCCTATTAGAGTGAGGTTAAAAGGTTTCTAGAGAGAGAAACTAGAGAGAAGATGTGTTAAATATATTGAAAAATGAAAACCAACCAACATCCTCTCCATCAAAGGAGAGGGTTTATATACCCAAGTCTATGAATGGACTTGGGCCGCAGGCCCATGGACATGCCCATGGGTCAGGTTTGTTTAATGTTAAACAATTAACTATACTACGAGCCCGTAACTATATTGTTGGAGTGACCGAGTCTTCTAATAGGAAAAACGTATTTCCAACAGATTCTTTTTCCATTAACATTTCATATAACTTGAGTTTCTCGATGAGATCATCTAGTGACAAGCTTGAGAGATCTTTAGATTCTTCAATAGCCATGACTTTAGCTCGCCATTTTGGATGGAGGGCTCTAAGAAATTTCCTGAGAAAGTTCTTATTGGAGAAATATTCGTCAAATACTTTAAGTAAAGTTATGATACTGTTAAATCGAGCAAATCCCACATCAGTTGACTTGTCTTCAAGGATAGAAAATTGCTCATATTGTTAAAGAAGTAGATAAATTTTATTATGCTTGGGTTGCGAGTTTCTTTGATGTGTGACTATTAGCGAGTACCAAATTTCTTTGGAGGTGTGACACATGAAGATTCTTTCATACTCCTTTTTAGATAGAGCATTGTAAACATCATTTTAGATTTATTATCCTTCGTCAACATTTTATTTTGATAATCGGTTTGCTTTTCACGTGTTACCTATTCAAATTAGTTAGTAGTAACATTTCTAAATGTTGGTGTATAATCACCTTCAATGATATATACCAAAGATCTATATCCTTAGACTTTACATAAGTTTCAAAGCGGTTTTTCCAATATATAAAACCATCGGTTTCAAAGAGTGGTGTTCTTTGCATAAATTACCCTTCTTTGTAATTTTCAGAATCCATGGATCGATTCATGTTTTAAACTACAATATACTTTAAAGATCTTGAGTACGTAGCTCTGATACCAATTGTAGAAAACTAGAATGGGGTTAAATATTTTTTACTGATTAGGTTTAATTACTTTGAAACTTTTTCGTGACTGTTATGGATATAGATCGAGCGTGATTAGACAAATTAATATAAGTGAAGTAAGAATGAAAAAACCACAATGCACAATGATTTATAGTGGTTCGGCCTTGCAAAATCTCACTTATCTTCCCCCTACTTCCACTCCTCGAGTACCCACTAGAGAGTTCTACTTCACTAGTATACAAATAACCGTTACACCAGTGGAGAAACATTCACACTTAAGCTTACAATCTTTAACAACACCTAAGCTAAGATGTCGTGTTCTTTACAAAGGTACAACAACGCCCTTTACACTATATACTTGTGGTTTATAACACCAACCACACTATTACACAAGTAGGTAGAAGAATGGGTACTACAATGGCGATTGTGTAGGTAACACTTAAGACATTAACACAAAATGAAGCCTTGAAGGATCAAAGCTTAGAATAGATATTTTTGGTAAACGATCTTGAAATGTACAAAGATATAAATCACAAGAGACAAGAGAATAGACAAGAGTGAGGTTATGGAGTTAGATATATGTAAAGAGTTTTAGAGAGAAAAGATAGAATAGGGGTGAGTCTTAAGCTTGGACAAAGCTTGGTATTTATAGGCACAACTCAGACACCCACGGAACTCGTCGCCCCCTTACTCAGGGGTCCGCCGGGCCTAACTTTTGTTGCCTCAGAAATATTTGTTCAAGATCACAAGAAAACATTGTATATACCCATAGTTGACTTTATATATCTGATTAGGATGGGTAATATTTAATTTTATGTCCATTTTTAATTTTACACTTACAGTATATAAAGTGTATAAACCTTTTATGAAAGTTCAAAACATAAGTTCATGGTTCAAGAAGACTTGTGTGTTGCTTGTAATACAAACATAAAAATATGTTTGATGTTTTGTCATTAATAAAACATTAAGTATAATTAAAACTTAAATATCGTTTTAGTACGGTATTTTTATTTTTAGAAGACATCCACGACAGTGCAAAGACTCCATATGTCTTTCGAGATACATCCTTCTAGAAAATTGGATACAACAGATTTGGAAATCCTCTCAGTTTGACCGGCTTTGGATTGAAAGGAGTTTTGATTATGAAAACCCATGGAGTGCACCAATTGATTAAAGCGAGGTCTAAAGAAATAAAGATATTATGAAACAAAAACACTATAAAAATTATGGATCTGAGATAAACTCCTAACTCTTAGCTACAATTGAACAAACCCCGAACAACAAACATGATCCAAGATCTATAGTTCACGTCGAATCATATAACGAAACTTAACAAACCCTAGGCAATTGCTACATGAATAAAATGATCACAAATAGATAGGTACGATAAATTGAGGCATATCTCCTATCACAAATTCGTAGATGGAATAATAACAATATCCAAGAGAGAAAAACTACCACACCTCACGAGCAAATTTATCACAAAGAGAGAGAGATGAACAAATCGGGCCTATCTTCTATCACAAATTCGTTGATGAGATAGTGATAATATCAAAGATGTTAATCAGACTTTATTCAATGAATGGTGAATTAATAGATTGAATCAAAAAATGCTGGAGGGGGTTTGGAAATGCCAGTGAATTGGCATTTTGAAGCGAGACTCAAAATGAATTGAGGTGCAATTATTGTATGCATTTAATCAAATTTACAAGACTAGATCTACAAAAGATATAAACTTCATGGAAACAATTTAACTCGGGATATTTTTTGGTACAATCAATTGTTCAATAATAACAAGAGATAGCATTGATATTCCTTTTGTCCTATTAGAACAGTAGGCAAGAACCGAGTACGAACTTTTCTCTTTTATCTTCAAAATCTATACAATGAGTTTATGGGTTTATCCATATAGATATCAAGTGAGCCAAAATCGTTTTGTTAGTCAAACTAACAGTAGTGTTGACCGCACATGCGACCACCAACTCAACTTTCTCTCTTCCGGATCACACATGGACCAAATGCCCGTAATGATGACCGCGTAAGCGATCAAACCAAATTTTTTATTCATTTTTTGTGTAATATTTTTTTATTTAATTAAGTTTTTATTTTAAGTTATATTTTATTTTTTTTAAAAGTTTTTTTGGCACCACATTTTGAACCCCAACAATTGCCGCAAAAATGTGGTACCAAAAAAATTCTAGTGACAAAGTCACAAAATCCTATGCGGCACCCTTTTCCCTTTACCACCATGTTTGAGCCCCAACAATACTCAATGCTCGAAAAGAACCTATTCAAAATTACATTCGATAACAACTAAAATTTTGGCGCATGTTTGAAATTCTAAAATTTACTCCTTCCGTCCCATAATAATTGGTTACTTAGACCTTTTTAGTCTTTTTCGTCTAAGTTTGACCATAAATATTTTTATTTGCGTAACATAATACGTGATAAAAATTATTCAATTGATAATATATTTAAAAACATATCCTTTCATATAACTTTTATCAAATATTATATAACACAAGTATAAATATTTATGATCAAAGTTCGATTTCAAAGAATTCAAAAATTTCAAATAAACACTTATTATAATACGAAGGTATTAATTTTCAATCATTTATCTCTTATATTCTCTTAATCGACTCCAATTTTATCTCAACATCTCCACATATCCACGCCTTTTTCACCTCCACATATCGATGCCTTTTTCAACCGTCTTTCGCCATCGTGAATAAGGTTTCATTCTTATTACTACTTTTTTTAGAACGACAAATGTTAGTGGTTAGTGGGTCGAGTCATGCAATGACATTCATGCCGCATAATGTTTTCTTCGAACGCTCACCTAGTTATGTTAAACTGTTTATCCGTTTCCTTAAGAAAACCACTTAATGAAATCTTAGTGGCAAACTAAGCTAAATCAATCGGTTATTACTTTGATACTTTTCAAATGTTTAATCCAACTGTTATAGTGATTAAGCTTTCTTTTTCTAATATCATATACTGGTTTTAAAAGTTACATAGGGGAGTGATGGTTCAACTTTTAATAGATGGATTATATAGTTTTCTTTGAAAATTTGTACTACATAATTTGATATAATTACAATTATTTTAATTGATATTGACATGAATTATTGTGTCAGTTTCTTTTAGCCGGTTAATATTTTTTCATATCTCCTTGCTTGATCTTTAGTGGATTTCGACAACGATATGCTTATCAAATTCATTTTTGTCTTGATGTTCCAGAAGGCTACAAGACAACCTCTAGTTTTGACAATTATATTGTAAATTTTATACAGACATTTCTTAAAACAATCTGTTTCAAACTTCATTATCAAATTTTTGCACATTGATACTCGTTCTCATCTTTTTCCAGTCGTTGATTCAATGTAAAGACTAAAAAAAGAAGAGACATGCATCATGTTTGAGCACCCCACAATGACAGCTTTGGATTTACCGTGACCTCGCTAATAGCCGTAAATCATAAAAAATATACGTAAAAAGATAGTTGTGATAGATGAGACAGACATCGTTTTTGATGCACTATACTGACTTTACAACTTTCAAGGTAGCTATATAATGTAAGTGGTTTATGTTTGAAATGATAAATTGTGGATTAACCATTTTAACACAATGTACTGACTTTACAACTTTCAAGTGTACCTATATAATTTAGATTATTATGTAGATTGTATAGAGTTTTCGGGTTTTAAGTATTCACATGATAGGGCTAATGACGTTTTTCTGACATATGTAGGCGTATTAATATCTTCGCAAAAAAAGAAGCATCTGTGAACTTGTTTTGACTGACCCGTTAGATAGAAGATCCTTAAAGTTTTATTGACTTATATTTAAATAGTCGTGTGTTATGATCGAACTCGAGATTACGGGATTGCACACATTACATAAAAGGTTAATTTATTTAATAAATATATTTTATATATTTATTAAATTAAACCGAAGCTTAAATAACGATCGTTAATAATTAAAAGTTAAGTATAAACAACCGTTATGGAATTAAATAGAAGAGAAAAGAAGGAAACGGAAAGTTCCGGAAGCCCATGTGGGTGGGCTTGTAGTCGACGGCCAAAGGAGGGAAAAGGAAAGAAAAAAAAGATTTTGTTTCCTAATTGGTTTATTACTTGGAGGAAAAGTTTTTCCAATGCCTATATAAACAATCCCCTAGCCTTCATAATTTACACACAATCTCTCTTTCTCTTGCTCTTTGATCGCTGACCAAACACCCCTATAATTAGGGTTTTAGTATTTGATTTAGCTATTTTTATATTATCTAGTCCTAGCCCCTCTCTAGGGTTGTTGGGTAGATATTCCACAAGCGAAGAAGCTCGGTTTACACGTGCTAGAATCATGGTTAGCTCGTTGTATTACGTGTGTACAAGAACGTAATGTAGTCTTACTTTAGACTACATCTTGGTATTGTTCGTCATAAACCCTAATTGGTGATTCGTTGATGATCTTGTGGATCTTCGCTAGAATAAAGGTATGTAACCCTAATTCTATTAATTATAATTGTGTTATTAATTATGATCTTGTTAAATCGCTTCTGCTATGTGTGCTTTGATCTTATTTAGGGTTTTGTATAATTGTTATGAAATTCATAAACCTTTAGTGGTATCAGATCCTGGTTAACATGTTATAATTATCGAGATCTAAAGATTGTTTTTTTAACTAATAATTGTTTTGAGTTAAAACTACATGTTTTTTTTTGAAAAGAAAATTTAAGGTTTTGGTTTTGTTTTTTTTTAATCTGATTTAAAAAAAATGTAGGTTTGTTTTTTTTTGCCGATTATAAATAAAAAAAGATAGTTTTTTTATGAAATCCTAAAATTGCATGTTTTGATCTTTAGATAATTACATGATTAATTGTTATGTCATGTATTTAAGGTTACGATCCGTAGTGATTTAATTAATTTGTTAAGTGATTTTGGTGGAACTTTGATGAATTCCATGATTAATTGTTATGTTATGTGAATTCATGTTTCGATCCGTAGAGATTTAATTGTTAAGTTATGTGGTAGATCCGTGATGAACATGCATGTTTTTCATGGATCATATGTTTTATGTGGTAATTGTTACGTGTTTTGCTACATACTTTATTTGATTCAATAAATCTAAAATTAGGGAAGACTTTTATATGAATATAAAAACTTAGATTTGATATTATTTATTGAATAAATTGTATGCATGTGGCTATTTGATTTATTTATTTCACATATAAATTGTTATTATGTGTTTATGATTTAGTTTTTTTATATACCTACTTGTTTTCATACGTTTTATATTGATTGTATGTTGTAAACAAGGGTAATTTTTTTTCAAAGAAAAATAATATGGACTAAATCATATCAAGATTAATGAATTTTTTTGAGATCTAAATTACATATGTTTTGTGTTGATTGGAATTGCAATAATAACTTAACGGCCTACTCAACTTTGACAACTATAAAGTGGGTATAACGCACTGCTTGTCATGAACCCGGTTAAGGAAGGAGGTGTTATGCTTCAGCGCTGACCAAATTCCCGGCTTGCCTGTGTGTCAAAGTTGGAATTACCTAGGGTTATTATTTACATAATTCCTTAAGGTTGATTTACCACAAATTCACATCTAGGAGACGTACGTTGTGAATAGTTGTGGGTAAAATCTTTAATTGGTTTAACCAATACCTCAACTTGCAATATATATGGCGAAAATTTAGTCTCACCAAAAGGTTTACTAGAAGTTTTTATTAAACTAATGCTATGGAGATGTATGCATGCTTCTCCATGCATGATTTTGACATCAAAATTTATACCCTAAATTTAAAGTCATATGTCATCTAATTGACAAACACTTGAAGTTAAAATTTTCTTTATATGAGATTCTGGACGATGTTGTAATGGAGAGAAAACTTCATGACTGAATAAGATTGCACATGAAGGTTTTACGTTCTTTAGATTAGTCGACTTAATTCAGTTACTCAGTGAGATCTGGAAACTTAAGGCATAAAGAAGGGATGAAACATGTTTACAATGCAAAATGACTTTTGGCAATGTAAATCCCTTAAAAATATCTAGAAATTGTAAATTTGTTTGTCAATCATTGTTCGACAAGTTACCATCTTGAATACTTTCGTTGCTAGCAGATCAACTAATGTGATAAAATTATGTCATTTTGGATTCTAGTTTTCAAGGAAAATACTATGGTTATTATTACCGGGGTAATTTTATTTTCTTAAATGGTATTATCGAAAATACTGAAACTGAATTTTGTAAATTCTTTTACAAATGTATTAATGCAACGTTACACTGTAAACGTGGTTTATTCATTTATTGATCTAAAACCGTATGGTTGAGGATAGAGTCAATTTAAAAGATAAGCCTAAACTCTTTGCCATGAGTGAATAAGGAGTAATAAGGATTTTAGAAATGTCAAATCCTAATCCATAACTCATAGCAAACTTTAAAAGTTAAGAAAAATGCATATTTATTTAAAGTTACCGGGTTATAAGGCAAACTAGCATATTTGTCTAGTAGTTGTGCTTTGACCATTTATAGGCACTACATACGGGTTGGTAGACCTATTAAGGAAGAAATTGCATGCCAAATATTTCAAGTTAAAAGAAATTGATGGATAAGTCATCATTTACGAAGTAGAGTACACTCTTTAACACTACAAGTAATTGTTACGAATGTGTTTTTCATAAAGTGTAAGAAAGTAAACACAAATTAGTTTCACCGATTATGAAACATTTTCAATGTTGTCAAATTCAGTGGGAGAATTGTATTGTGTTACTGAATCCGAGTCTATTAAAACATTCTCTAATTCAGTGGGAGTTACAAGCTTTGTCGTATTGGTAATAACCCATATTATCTTTAATATGTTCTAAGATAATTACTTTCGAATTGTTGACACTAATATCTTCAAATATAGGTATCTACTAGTTCTTGTTGATTAAGTGATTCTACATCTACTTGTAAAAAGCTAATATATGTGGCACAATCATATGAGGTTGTTCCGTGCACAAGTGGGAGAAATGAACATTGTGTGCAAGAAACAACTCATAAAGATATGATTCTCTTGCCTTTAAGATAAGAGACTAAAAATCTAACTAATATTAGATGAAAGTTAGATCATGTGTCAATATGATTAAAAGAGTACTTAAAAGTATATATATCATTCACATTAAGAAACACTTGTTGTTTTGATCTTGTGGTTTCTTAAGATGGGTAATTCCTAGAATGACATAAATACATAGAGTAATCTTATACTACTAAAGTTAAATATTTATGTATTCTTGAAATTACATAAATAGACATAGTAGTGAATTAACTTGAAAAGATTGTTGAAACCTAGTGGTGTTCATGATTACTTTAGTTATAAATGTTTATGATTTATTGTATAAAGTCACAAACATAAAGTCTTGAAAGACGTATAATATAAAGTAAGACGTTAATGTATTGTCTCTTTTCGTTAAGACATATATATGGAGTCGTTTTCAAATGACTTAAAACGTATGATAGAATTATAACTTCTATATTTTTAAAACATGGAAATGAAGTGACTTTGTATTATAAGTATTTGAGTTATAAAGCATGCAAAATGGTTAGGAAAACTATTTTACCATTAAGATGATTTAGTTGGTATATAGGTAAACTGAAAGATATATATTTATCTTAATATTGTTAAGATTGACTTACAATATTTCTCTAAATGAAATACAACATTGTTATTGTATGTTCATTAGGAGAATCAAACTCTCAGTAAGATGGTGATATTTGATTCAAGATAACTATATCTTCCTTTATTCTAAAAGATATCAAGGTTAGATAGTTGAGTATGACTTGAGCTAAGAAGATTAATAAGATACCATTATATATGGAATGTGATGAATCACGTTATATCTTAAATGGATTTCAGATTTCGCTAAACTACCTATGAAGTGGATTGTTTAGAAAATAAAGAGTATGGAACTGCCATTGTGTTTTGTAATGTCCCATATAGATAACATTGGAGTGTTGATCTATTTTCTATGTATTTAAAGAGTAATTTTAAGTTACTAAAAGCAAGTGGGAGTTTTGATCTTGAAAGATAAAATTAGAAGATACATTAGCTTCTGAAATACACTAGTAATTATCATGAGGAAGGCTTGTAAATGCTAACTCTCAAGATAAAGGAACTTACGTCATAGGTCTGTAAGGATATCTCGGATATGCGATTTATATGCTGAGAATTATGAGTTACAAATAATTATTCTGATTTGTTTCCAAATATTGTTTTGGGTAAACTACTCATACTATGATTGTTATAGATGTTGTCCAACAAGATAATCAAATTTCGGTTTTGGTTTATCTTAAATAGTTTGACTAGAAATTGGAGATGAGTTTCATCAAAGGAAGAAAAACGCCAATTGTGGTGGTTTAATCTTTGTGTCGAAATTATATGGACAAGATTGCACACATATTTAATGTATGTATTATGAATAGATTATTAATCACACTTAAGTAATTAATTGTGATTGAGTATTCTTTCCTAAACACATTAAATGTATAAAGATTTTGATGGTCATATTTTAAATTGAAAAATTTGGATATGTATAAACTATTTCTTGAATGACTACTTGAGGAAGGACTTAAGTAATTGAAATGAGTTTATTGCTTCAAAATAAATCTTTGGAAAAGTACAAAATGCAATTATCCATTAATGGATAAAAGCATGCATCTAGGAGATTATTCTTATGTTTAATTTGAAATCCAAGATTGGATTTAAATTTGAATAAGATGATTCTGAGTATTCCTAAAAGCTAGTGGGAGTATTATGGTTATTTTCTTAAATTATATGTGTCAAATAGGCATGTAAGAAAGTAAGATTTCATTCAAAATAAATGTTGATTTGGTTTAGATTTGAGATGAAACTTTACTTTGAAGATTTAGAAAATAAGATGTACATAACCTTGGAACAAATAATATTTGTTTGTTTATGCGGTGGAAATACAACATAATATGCCATGTAGTTAATTTATATGGATATTTAAAATATGAAGAAATCTAAATCTGGTTTGAGAAATTCTCATGTGTGTCGTGTTGTATTTATATCATGCTTAAAATGCATGATGATTTGAATATATTGATCTATTTAAAAAGTTATTAAATAACTTTTGTAATGAATATTTTGAAGGAATATGTTTGGAAATAGAATAACATCCTAAATCTTTGATCAGCTTCCATATTCTATGGATGAGTAATTTGTCAATAGTTGTGCAAATTATCATAGCCAACAAATTTGGAGGTTTGGTTGGAATCAAACATTACATAATAGATATTAAAGGTAACGTATTTATATCTTTTATGACAAGTTGTCAAACTTGAAAAGATATAAGGGTTAAGTCCATATATTAGTAATGTACTTTCAACCTTTTACACATCTCCGTAATGAAGTACAAATATTACTAATATAGCCACTGGAACCGGTTAACTTTTTAAAATATAGGTATTATGACCGGGTGATTTTCCACCAAGATAAATAATTAATTTTTATACTTCAAATGGATACTTTTTAACAAATTTCTACATGCATACATATTACTAACAGATATTAAAAACTATATCTGGATTCTTTTCTTATATATTCCATTAAATCCATGACTAAAACTATGGTCTTCACATGAAACAACTAAAAACTAATATGATTTTCACAAAAGCATCAAGTCAAATCAAAATTTGCTCCCTCACGTTTTAGACTTAATCTTATAATACCCAACAAGATCTGGATTTTCACAAAAGCTTTAAATCAATCAACCTATAAAGTCAAATGTGAATGTAGGGTGTAACAGTGTGGTATTAGTCATTCTCGCGTAGGCGATGTCGATGGTGGTGGAGATCATTATATAGGTCGATGGCCGTGAAGGTTGTTTTGAACATATGCGCAACAATACATCTTGGTGGGGCTTTCGTAAACAAAGAAATATCCTAGATCTAAAACATACATCCTTTATTTAGATTGTGTGGTGGCCGAGGTAATGAAGATGGTTGCACATGGCGGCGGCAGGGGGATGGCAGCCATGCATAAAAGTATGAATTTGAATTTTTATGTGTCTATGAGGGGATTTGTGTTTATTAGATTTTTGATAGAATGGATACAGTTGTGGAAGAAGATGATGTGTAATATGTAAAGTTAAAGTCAACCTAGTCAAACTTGTATATCCAACTAAGCAAAAAAGGGAAAAAAGAATGAAGTGTCGGTAATTATTGAGTTACAACCGGCTCTAACCCGGTCATATTACTTATATTTGTATAATTTTGAAAATTTTAATGACTATATTAGTAATATGTGTACTTCGTTACCTAGATGTGCAAAAATTTGAAAGTACATTACTAATATATGGACTTAACCCAAGATATAATTGAGGTAACACTCAATATTAGTCATGGGATCTTTGGAGATGACATGTTGAATAAAGTTGCATTATACATTAAAGAATTAGAATACTTTGAACTTAAAATGTGTTTTGGAAGTTTAGTAAATTGGTTATCAAGGATGTTTCACAATTTTGATACTATGTGGCAATATCAAACTGTTTGAATGCACATGTACAAGAGTTTCAATGAATTGAATTCTTGAAGAAAGTATTCTCAAAATTCCAATAGGTCAAGATTGGTTATTTTATGATTTGCCAAACGAGTATGAATGTCATTGCTAGAGGCATGATGCATGTACCAATTTTATGCATTGATCTATTTTAGTATTTCGATAAAGGATGATAAGACATTATTGAATTGATGAAATAAAGATTGGGTTTCGTTTATTATTCTGTTATTTGATTTTGTATCCTAATTTACATGTTTTAATCCATGAATATTATGATATTTCTAAATGTCCGTTGTCGATTAATAATATGGGAATGTTATTAAACTAAGACAATTCAAAATACTGACATAGTATACTTATATTGGTCAATTTTGGATGATATTTGATGAATCAAATATTGGACTTATCCCAACTATATGATTCTACTTTATGGATCTTTGTCATCAAGTAAATCATAAATAGTTATCCTTAGACCTGAGATACCAGGAAACTGTCGTGGATCTAGTACATTTCTGTGAAATAATCTAACGCTAAACGTAACTGGTGGCTATAAGGGTTATTTTTAGAAGTGTTGCAAAATTCATAAGTTTTGCTTGTAATCAATATGGGATTTGTTTCCTTCAAACTATTTGGAAGTATAATACATCTGGGCCCCTCGGGGGAGTAGTAAGATATTTGTGCGGCCACACCCAAATTTGTTTTGGTGATCTTGCTATATCCGTAAACGAGAAACAGAATGGTTAATATAAGGAATGACTGAGATCCATATCCTATTAACGTTGTATTTTAAATGAAAGGATAATATTAATGATAGTATATCATTAAAAGGTTTTATCCAAGAGACCTTACTCGAGATTAGACAAGGGCATTGGCGTGTAACTAGACGCTAACCAATGTGATCACGATATTTTGAAATATGTCCAAGTGGGAGCTGAAAGTTTTATGGAATTATATTTAAATAGTCGTATGTTAGGATCGAACTCGGGATTACGGGATTGCACACATTACGTAAAGGGTTAATTTATTTAATAAATATATTTTATATATTTATTAAATTAAACCGAAGCTTAACTAACGATCGTTAATAATTAAAAGTTAAGTATAAACGAACGTTATGGAATTTAATAGAAGAGAAAGGAAGGAAACGGAAAGTTCCGGAAGCCCATGTGGGTGGGGTTATAGTCGGCGGCCAAAGGAGGGAAAAGGAAAGAAAAAAAGATTTTGTTTCCTAATTGGTTTATTACTTGGAAGAAAAGTTTTTCCAAGGCCTATAGAAACAATACCCTAGCCTTCATAATTTACACACAATCTCTCTTTATCTTGCTCTTTGATCGCCGGCCAAACACCCCTATAATTAGGGTTTTGGTTTTCGATTTAGCTATTTTTATATTATCTAGTCCTAGCCCCTCTCTACGGTTGTTGGGTAGATATTCCACAAGCGTAGAATCTCGGTTTACACGTGCTAGAATCACGGTTAGCTCGTTGTATTACGTGTGTACAAGAACGTAATGTAGTGTTACTTTAGACTACATCTTGGTATTGTTCGTCATAAACCCTAATTGGTGATTCGTTGATGATCTTGTGGATCTTCGCTAGGATAAAGGTATGTAACCTTAATTCGATTAATTATAATTTTGTTTTTAATTATGATCTTGTTAAATCACTTCCGCTATGTGTGCTTTGATCTTACTTAGGGTTTTGTATAATTGTTATGAAATTCATAAACCTTCAGATCCACACTCAGACCAACGGATTTTTTGGTTTTTGGATGGGGTGGAGGGAAACATGCGTTTGTGGATGTGATTGGGGTTACTCCTCTTGTGGGATTGAGTAGTCGGGGTTTTACAGTGGGTCAGGCTGCTTTAAAAGCCGCCTCATGTGTGACAATCCGTCAATTTATGGTTGATATTTTATTCTTAAGTATTATTTAAAAACATTATTTTAATGTTATATTATGAAATAACTCATTTTTGGGGAATAAATTTGGGTTTACATCTTAAAGTAGCATCGACTACGTCTAAACCGGAGAACTCTACGTTACGTGCTTACGTTTACATACACCATTTTTGGTGACATTCCGACACTTCAGGAAATAAATTTATTCTTGAATATTATTTTGGGAATTTAAATTTGTGTTGGTTCATACACTCACAAATTTATGAGAAGAGATTAGGACTTACGTGCATAATTTAACGTCCTTTACGACTAAACCGGAAACCCTAGGATTACGTATTTACGTTTTTGAACTCCGTTATTGATGAGAAAATTTTTATTAGATTCGTTTTGTGTCATTGATTCATAATTTATAAAAACGTTTTTCGTAAAACGACCCGAGGGCACGCAAATTGAGGAAACTAGAATCGAGGAGTACCCGTAAAATAATGGGGATGAGACAAGATAAATCTTGCCCCACCCCCACAATGGGACGGCCAAGACTATACAACACATCAAAGATGTGTCATCTTTACATAATAAACTAGGACACTTGTCCTAGTTTACTATCCAAAACCATTTACAACAAAAACCACCAAAGCTTAAACAAGCTACTCATTTTATACATGCAAATCTCACACATTCCTCTCACTCTCTCCCATCTTTACCGTCCACTTCACCACCACAAACCCCCATTTAATCTAAATTCAACCACAAATCCTATGTTATTCTTGCATAAGATGATGTCCTCTTGAAGCCTTATTGATTGGTGGTGATCATAACATCTACAAAGGAGTTTCCTAGGTGTCTTGGGGCTGATTTCCACAAGGTGTTCATAAAGATTGGTGATCTTGAAGTTGATTTTAGTTTACCACAAGATTTGTCATCAAAATCCAAGCCTTGATCATAACTTTCACTATCTTGGTTGGTAACAAGATCATTCTTTCCATTTCCTTGTTATTTTGTAAATGTAACTTTGTATTTTCTTTCTAAATGTATATGTATATGATCATATATGATGATCAAAGTATTATGTGGGGATCTTGTGTTGATAAATTTGGTTCAAAAAATTAAAAACTACATGAAAAGATGTTAAAATCATGACTAAAATAGTAGGCTGTATAAAACAGTAAAGAACCATATGATAACTTGTTAAAATGACTTGGACATATTAATATACAGTAAGGTATGTGACTTTTACATATGTGAGAGTTGGCCACTCAATGGAATCCATAAATGAGTGAGATATAATCAAAACATTATTAAGGTTCAAATCTGTATAGTCTGTTTTGGACGAATCATTAGAGACATTTATAGGTTGATTGAGCAGTATCTAAAAGGGAGTTAATTGTAGCACATATCATGTAGTTTGTGCTGCCCAAAAATGAGCTTCTTTCTCCCTGTAGAACTCAAGATATGGTAAAAATGGTGAAAGTGAGTTTCATAATCAGATTTGGAAAATAAAAGTATATATTATAAAATTAGCACTCAAGTAAAACTAATATAAAATATATACCTAAAACCCACTAACTTATATAATAATTATAAATAAGTTATATACTTTGATAAGTAAATGTGACATTTTATAAAATTTCAAATTGATATGTTTTATAAGTTATAAAACTATATACATAAGTTTTACGTCTTTTCGGCTAAAACCGAAAGATTTACGTCTTCGTCAAATAAAACTTAGACGGTCGGACCCGTCTAATGTAAACTTTTTATAACTCATCTACTGATAGGCCTGGTCTTAAAAAGACAAATGGACTAATAAAATGATATTGGACTTTAATGGGCTTATTGGGCCTTAATATATAAATAAGTGAAACTAGTGTAACTAGTCCAAAATTTGACTAACACTTAACACTATAATGTGTATGAAGAGATAAAATCCCACTTGATCATCATCATACTTATAATATCATCATATATACATAACCATTATTTTTATAAAGTCATTGGACAAGAGTCTAAGACGAGTATTATTTGTCTAGGTTTCCATGATTGAAGCACGTATCGTACATCCAAATCACCGATAACCCGCCTTTCCCAATCAATGTGAGTTCATAGCCTCGCACTCTTTTAAATTTTTTATGAAATGTTTTATAAACCCGCGAGGGAGATAACATGTTAGTTTTAATAAAATAGGACACAAGTTGTCCCGGTTATTTGCTTATTGATATGGACCCGAATGATTGTATGACCCGATGAATGATTATATGACCCGATGAATGAAATAAAAGGGATTATTATTAGTTAGTTTATGTCACTAAAAGTCCCATTAGCATGAATTGTGAACTACCGGGATTCGGTAGACGCTTATGCATATAATAGTACTATTTGGGGAAGATCACCCCAGTTCGCGCCTTGACGGTTGATCCCCGTCGTGCCACATTGATTGGTAAGCGAATTTATGTATGAGAAGATTTATATAAGCGTGATTATTGTGACGACACGCTGTTTTAGATGGGCAAAGGAATTACGGGTTAGCTACCGTTGTTTGTTATAATAAGGTAGCAATGTCATGCGGCTTATAATAATCTAATAATGAAAATACTGATGTACAAATTGAATTATAATATATTGCCTGACTAGCAATACGGGGTCTTATTACTAATATTATGTTCGTGTTTTGGTTTATATAACCATTTTTATATAACGGTTTTTGTTAAACTCTATACAACGTTATAAAACGTATTGTATGATGTTTTTACGACAATGGTTCGTATAATGGTTTTGAAGGCAAAAGCCTATATTATGATTTACGACAAAGATTTGTATAAAATGTCTTTGGCCTATATTATTGCCGACGACAAAGATTTGTACAAAATGATTTTCGGTAATAATTATATACCGGTGATATACTAATGTTTTTTATTAAAATCTATGAATTCACTCGGCGTTTTCGCTAACCTTTTTAACATGTTTTATCTCAGGTACTTGAAGGTAATTCTCGGGAAGGAGACAATAATTTATGGCTCGCATTCAAATAAAATTTCCATTCAAATGTTTTGTAAATTTGTATGACATTATGACCTGAGGACCTATGTAATTTGATATTTATGAATGGAAAATGCTTTATTATTAAACGACGCGATTTTTAAGCGTTGTCTATGATTTGAGTAATGTGCTATCCCGTAACACCAACGACTCTTCCACTGAACTAAAGTATGAATATTTGGGGGTGTTACAGTTTGGTATCAGAGCTCTCGTTATAGAGAACGAAAGATTTTTAAAACCAAGGTTTTGAATAAAACCTTTCAAAATCTTTTAACCATAAATATTTTTAAATAAATATTTTGAGTACTCTTTTGACTATAACGGTGCCGAAGAATTCTCGAGTTACCGACAAGGCCAGACTGAGAAGTGTTATTTTAATATATATATAACTTGGATTATATGTATATGATGTAATTTGGTTACATGATTGTTTGATGACTATTTTAATATTTATACAAGGTATTTATATGACGTAGATTGTCACAATAAACTCTAACTCCCCTAGCAAATCAATGAAGCTATTCCCCTAGGAATTCTAGCTATTCCATATCTAAACCAAGTTGTGGATATTTATGATCCCAACAAAATGGTCGATATTCGTAGAAATGCTGATAGTAGTTGATTATGATTTTGAAGAAGAATTGGCGAGACTAAATCTGATATCGATGTCATGACGATCTTTCCTTATAGAATGGAGTTTGACAAAACCTTACCACCTAGAAAGGTGTCATCTGATTCGGTTTCACCCAATTCTTAAATTTGAAATCGAAAGGGTGAATGTTGCACTTGAGGTTGTCATTGGAGCCTTTACGCAAAAGCCTCATGCCACTTGTACCTTTCCGAGAGGTCTAATTGAATGTGTGAGTCATTTCATACTAGTGACTCATTTGATAACTATTGTTGTAAGAGCTATAGGATTGGAAATTAAGTGTAGTTCATATCGAGATTTTATTGCCCTTTCAAGGTCTAAGAATAAGGTTGAAAGTATTGGAGAATGAGGTAGGATATCGCATTGAGTATGATTTGGTTGAAACTTGAATGAAGTAAAATTTAACCCGTATGGAATATGAGATTGTTAGGAGGAAGTCGTTAAGTCCTGTGATTGAATTATAAGGTTTAGAATGATTGTTGGTTCGTGTTAAGGGTTGTTCCTAGGCCATTGTCCAATGACGAGGATGCAAGTGTCCAAGAAATAAATTGAAGAAATCTTCTTCTGAATTGGGACCGATAGATCTTCCGGGACAGGTGGAGCACCTAATGACTCTTGTAGATTAGTATTCATTGTAGCATCTTTTAAAAATCCCTAACTTAACTAAGACATCAGTTGGTAGGATGAGTTCTTGGAATTGTATGACATAGTAACACGTAATGTGTTACGGTACAATTTTGACTTGCTTGTGATTAATGAAAAGACTACCTTTGATTGCTAAATCCTACATGTATCGATGTTATCTATCCTTTATTGATTCATCCTAATGTGCGCATTAGTGATGCAACCATTGAACAAGTACTCATCTCGGTTTGAGTTACGTTGTGAATTACACTTTTTGAGCGCCATCGAGGTCATGAACCTCATAATTATTTGGCTAAACTTATTTCCTATCTTATTGTAGTTAGTTCTTGATGAACAACTTTTCATCACTCTTTTGCAGATCACTCATTGTTTTTATAAGTTAAAACAGTATTCCTTGAGAAAAATTGAATTTTCATCACCATATGGATTATTTAAAGTGAGACTTATAAATAATCGTTATCGGAATAAAGCTGTTTATGAAACACTTTGTAAAACTTAATTGTTTCCATAACAAAGAGTATCTCTGTAAATTCATTTTGATTCTTATTCCAGAATTAAACATGAAATTAGTTTTTTATTTTAAACATGATGACAAAGTTTTGACGAACTGAGTATTGCATCGTTAATCCTAAAATTGTATATAGTTGCGCGCCTACGTATAATTTGGAAGGGACCATGCAAGGCCGATTAGTAGTAACCATAAAATTATTAATAAACACTAAATTTTCTTTGAAGATTGCGAAAGATTAAATTTTATGAGATCTGCAAGAAGTGCAAAATAGGGACATATTGTTAGGAACACCTACATATGTGCCTATACTATTAAATTTTTCTGAATCAAATTTAATCATCTGTGGAAATTGTCTTATTTGACAATTGACGTCCCCTTCTTGTTCATTTCTATAAATGACAAGATTCTTTGGAAAAGTATCTAATTACCGAGAGTTGATACCCGACTGGGCGCATCGATGTTTCTATCATTTCTTTTGATTAGATTTCATTTGAATGACCTGGGTCACGATCTGAGGAGCTTTTGAATGCGTACTCACATCATGAAAACATGGGATATATTCATATTCGTTAGTGTTTTCGTCTTTATCTAATTTGAAATTCTCTCGCGTAAATTATGCATTAAACTATTCTCTTAATGGTAGTTATGTCTCCAGATATCCTTGAATTTGTGAAGGATTATGAGTTATTATTGGTCTTTTGAGAAGTTCTCATCTTATCAACGGTAATGAAACTAGAAATTTGGTAATGCTAGTAGAATGGATTGATTGATTATGACATAATGTCATTGTCTTAATTGACGGGAACTCGAGTAGAATTCCCTAAAAGATAGGATGTTGATTGTCAAAGGTGATCTAAATAATTCCTGATGGATGACCATATCTTGCATTTAGACTTGAAATTATACCATGAATGGTTATGAACTAGTCATAGATCTTGTAACCTAGAAAGAACTTAAAGTAAATTTATTAAAAGATATTCTTGTTATCGGAAAATTTCGGAGGTATTTGCTGGTGAATTACCTAGACTTTCGCCATTAAGGCAAGTTGAATTTGGTATTGATTATATTTCCGGTGCTGCACCTGTGGCATGTGCACTGTACGTCAGCACCATCTGAATTAAAAGAATTACCGTACAACTGAGAGAGTTGTCGAAGAAAGTTTTTATTCTATCGAGCTCGTCATTATGAAGAGCTATGGGGTTCTCATTCCTTATATTTATTGATTACCGTGAACTAAGTAAATTGACGATCGAAATCGATATCCATTACCCAAGATGAAAGATTTGTTCGATCATTTACAAAGTTCTAGCGTATGTTCTAAAGATTTGATCCACGGCATGGTTATCATCAACTTCGCGTCCGCGAAAAAGATTATCTACTCCAATCACTACATCCAGAACTCGTAATGAACATTATGAGTTTCATGTGATGTCGTTTGGATTGACAAATGCACATGTAGCATCCATAAATTTGATGAATCACGTGTGTAGGCTGTAATTTGATAAATTCATGCTTGTGATCATTAAGGACCATTTGTTTGTTTCTAAGAATAAGAGGGAGTTAATAATCATTTATAGACTGTCCTGAGTTGACCAAGCAATGAAAATCTGTACCTTGAGTATTTAACATGTGATTTAAGGCTTGATCCTTTACATTCTTTGACTGTGCGATTAGTGGTAGTAGAATCTATGTTGACTTTTCAAGGATCGGAGCCATTAAGGCTTTGAGTTATACTAAAAAGGAAGTACAAAAATGTTTTGACAGATATTTATCAAAGGATTTTTAAGGAAATTATTCCCTCATTCCCCGATCATTTAACTAAACTCCCTTAGGAGTAGATGTTTGTGTATACCTCAAGACAACCTAAGAAGGATTGAGGAAACCATGACTCGGAATTTAGAACGACAATTTTTGCTCTTCAACAAATTTTTTTTGACAAAAGTTTAAAAAAAGATTTTCCAAACCTTTACGGATCTTATTAATTATTTTCGATAGAAAAAATCGTGTTAACTAAATTCAAATTTATTTTTGAACATTTTTCTATAATTGGACGAACTGAGGAATTTAAAACTTTTTACGTTTACGCTTCATAAATTTAAATATTTATTATTTATTTACTTGTAATATTTATCGACACTATAAACGTCGGATTAAGCTAAACTAATAAAGATAGTAGTAGAGAAGAAACTAAAACTTAGAAAATATGAAGAAAGAATTTTTGAATAAATACGGTCATAATATTTATTTCATCGAGGAAGGTGAATATAGTTGCTGACATATTATGTAGAAAGAATAGAGAATTAATTAAGATGTGTTCCTTAGTATTGACGATACACAATAAATTTCCGAGCAATTTAAAAATAGCCGATGCTTGTAAAAAGGATAATATAAATAATAAAGAGTTTCGCGGCTAATGAAAACCATTAGAAATGAGAGCCGATGGCGTTAAATGTATAAAAGGCCGCTTGTGGTTGCCTAAAATGGAGGATTTTGAGATTTAGTCATGTTGGAATCTCGTAAGTTTAAGTATTCTATTCATGCCATTTCTGATTAAATGTATCTAATCTGAAGAAGTTGTACTAATGGCTAAATATGAAAGCAGACATCGCAACATACGTTGGCACATGTCTAACTTTTGTGAAGGTCAAGGCTGAACGCTAAAGTCCATAAGGATTGCTTCTACAGCTTATAATTCTTGTTTGGAAGTGAGATAGAACCACAATGGATTCTTATCACAAATCTTCCAAGGTCATCATCTGAATTTGATTCGATTTGGGTCATCATCGACAGACTGACCAAATTTGCTAATATCATTCCCATTAATGATAGATTCTCGATGAAGAAATTGACTCTTTTGTATTTAAAGGAGTTGTGTAAGCATGGTGTGCCTGTATCGATCATCTCTATCAAGATCCTCGCTTCGCATCGAACTTCTAGAGATTTCCTCATAAGTCATTGGGAACGAATCTTGATGAGAGTACTGTTTACCACCCCAATCGAAGGGACAGGGTAAAGTAACGATAAAAACACTATAAGTCTTGTTTTATGTTTGAATGATTGACATTTTGTAGTGTCTAGAATGAGCATTTACCCTTGGATAGATTATTGTTGATAATTATCGCTTTAGGATTGAGAGCGAACCCAATGACAATCTATATAAAGAAAAGTCTAAGAACACCTGTAGGTGGGAGTTGGGATGAAGATCCCCGACATACACCCAGTGTGAGTTGGACATGTCTTTTAGGTTTAAGGTTGCCTATGATGACAAACCTAACCTTACAATATACCCGACCCGTGAAACCTGAAATGATTGTTGAAATTAGGATCTGATTATTGATTGCCAGTAGTGGGTAGGAGAATATGTGAATATGAGATGTAGATCTTGAAGTACAGTATGGGTAGCGAAGTTATGCCAAAAATTTTCACCTTGGAAAAATGAATTGATGATCTGAAGGATCATGGAAAATAAGTCCCCGTTGTATGGGACCATTGAGATAATGTAAAAGTTGGTTTGAAAGGCATATAAGCTGGATCTACCCTAGGACTTCAAGGGCTGCGTGAATTATGTTTCGTATATCGAACTTGATAAAATGTCTATCAAGTGAAAGTCTGATTACTTCTTGATAAAGTTTGGATCGGCGAAAAGTTGCATTCATCAAAAACCCGTGAACATCATGGATAGAGAAAGTAAGTCAACTTAAGCCTGATCATATTCACGTAGTTATGTTTGATGAAACTCGCGTATTGTAATGAATTACACTTGTGAGAAAAGACCGAATGTGGAGGAAATTCCCACGTGTCTCTAACTCTATAAGAAGTGAGTAGTAAGATAAATTGATTTTTGAGGACAAAGGTCCTCTTTAGGGGTAAATGCTGTGACAATCCGTCAATTTATGGTTGATATTTTATTCTCAAGTATTATTTAAAAACATTATTTTAATGTTATATTATGAACTCACTCATTTTTTGGGAATAAATTTGGGGTTTACATCTTAAAGTAGCATCGAATACGTCTAAACCGAAGAACTCTACGTTACGTGCTTACGTTTACATACACCGTTTTTGGTGACAGTCTGACACTTCAGGAAATAAATTTATTCTTGATATTATTTTGGGAATTTAAATTTGTGTTGGTTCATAAACTCACAAATTTACGGGAAGAGATTAGGACTTACGTGTATAATTTAACGTCCTTTATGACTAAAACGGAAACCCTAGGATTACGTATTCACGTTTTTGAACTCCGTTTTTGATGAGACAATTTTTATTAGATTCGTTTTGTGCCGTTGATTCATAATTTATAAAAACTTTTTTCGTAAAACGACCCGAGGGCACCTAAATCGAGGAAACTAGAATCGAGGAGTACCCGTAAAATAATGGGGATGAGACAAGATAAATCTTGTCCCACCCCCACAATGGGACGGCCAAGACTATACAACACATCAAAGATGTGTCATCCTTACATAATAAACTAGGACACTTGTCCTAGTTTACTATCCAAAACCATTTACAACAAAAACCACCAAAGCTTAAACAAGCTACTCATTTCATACATGCAAATCTCACACAATCCTCTCACTCTCTCCTATCTTTGCCGTCCACTTCACCACCACAAACCCCCATTTGATCTAAATTCAACCATAAATCCTATGTTATTCTTGCATAAGATGATGTCCTCTTGAAGCCTTATTGATTGGTGATGATCATAACATCTACAAAGGAGTTTCCTTGGTGTCTTGGGGCTGATTTTCCACAACGTGTTTATAAATATTGGTGATCTTGAAGTTGATTTTGGTTTACCACAAGATTTGTCATCAAAATCCAAGACTTGATCATAACTTTCACTATCTTGGTTGGTAACAAGATCATTCTTTCCATTTCCTTGTTATTTTGTAAATGTAACTTTGTATTTTATTTCTAAATGTATATGTATATGATGATATATGATGATCAAAGTATTATGTGGGGATCTTGTGTTGATAAATTTGGTTAAAAAGATTAAAAGCTACATGAAAAGATGTTAATATCATGACTAAAATAGTAGGTTGTATAAAACAGTAAAGAACCATATGATAACTTGTTAAAATGACTTGGATAATTTAATATACAGTGAGGTATGTGACTTTTACATATGTGAGAGTTGGCCACTCAATGAAATCCATAAAATGAGTGAGATATGATCAAAACATTATTAAGGTTTAAATATGTATAGTCTGTTTAGGACGAATTATTAGAGACATTTAGATGTTGATTGAGCAGTACCTAAAATGGAGTTAATTGTAGCACATATCATTTAGTTTGTGCTTCCCAAAAATGAGCTTCTATCTCCTTGTAGAACTAAAGATATGGTAAAAATGGTGAAAGTGAGTTTCATAATCAAATTTGGAAAATAAATGTAAAACCCGCATACTTTTACCATGAACAGTACACTATGTAAACATACGAACCTATTAAAACTTACTAATTATGTCACGTACACGTATCACGAATATTAAATCCAGGAATTTAGTACGTGTTATATTACGATAATTATTACGTACGTGTTAATACACGATAAGTATTAACTATTGTGAATAATCACGAGTATATTATCACGAACATGTAACATGATAATCTCATCTAAAACACGCTACGTAATCATTTAACGAGATTATACTTATTACGTATATTAAATTTAACACGATAAGTAATTACGTATATAATATTTACGTTTAGCACGTATAATAATAACTATGAAAATTCACGACACTTAAAATACGAATGCACGTAATATTTAACATGTCACGGTAATAACTAAAGATGTAAATGGGCTGTTTTGTTTGACTGGCGTCCAAAGGAAGGAGAAACGGCCCAAAGACCCATAAAGAGGTCCAGTCCGAGTTATATTAACATATAGGGGGTATATTTATTTTACTTTTGGAAAAGCAATCTCATAAAACCCTAAAACCAAAACCAACAGCCGTTGTTTTTTTCCTTTATTTTGTTCTCCTTTGCTGCCGACATGTAAACACCAAGAAACAAGGAGAATTAGACGTGGTTGGATCAAGAGATCAAGGGTGTGTTCGTGTTTGATTTCTAAACCCTAAACGCATGTAAGAAAAACCCTAATCTAATTTTATTTCTTTTTGTTTGTTAATTGATCTAGAATCCAAGGTATACGATCTAAAAACATATTAATAATACGTTAAATATAAGGGGGGTCTCGTTTTTTATGTTGCTGTGTAATAAGTGTGAAAACACTTATCCTTTTACCACTTATTTCTAATAATAACAAGGCCAAAACGTGTATTTAATGTCGTAAAAGTCGGAATTATGCGTGGTTTGTGTTTTTATTGTGTTTCAGGATAAAAATATGAAAAAGGAAGAAAACACGGGCTATCACGGGCTTTTATCAAAAGAAAACGAGAAAAAACGAAGTCAAAAGACCAAGAGCGCAAAATATTGGAAGTCAAAGGGCCTATTTTGAAGATTTATCGAAGATAAGGACCAAAGACGGAAGATTTATATGTCGAAGAACTCTAGTCTATTAAATGAAGAAATTAAAATACGAGTTGAATTTATTCATCGACAAATCCCGAATCGAAATCGAAAACGTCAACTTTATTAAAGAGACGAGAAGACAAAAAGAAAGGAGAAAAGCCCACTCACCAACCTTTCATCACAACTATAAATAGCATCCACCCTTCACATTTTTAGACTAGTCTTTAATTTTTCCTAGTTTTATTTTTTTAGGCCGACACCTACTAAGGGTGTTTGGCACCTTCATTTTCTTTTCTTCCTATTCAAGTCATGTAAGTTTGATCTTTAATTTTGTTTGCTTTGAATCCTAATCTTTAATAAAAGCTTCTTATTAATCTTGTTCTTCTTTTCTTTTTGATTCTAAGTTTTTAAGTTTTGATTTGGTTGATTTTGGTTTTCTAAAATCAAGTGGGTTTTGTGTTTTTATTGATTGTGATTCATAAAAACTTGTTGTTTGGGATGTTTAGAGGTTTGATAAATCTAGTTTGATTGATTTGGTTGTGTTCTTGAGTTTTTATAGTTTTTATTAAGTCGGTTTTGATTAATCTAGTTTTAATTTTTAGTTTTGTTGATTTGGTTTGATTGATTGTTGTTAGTTGATTATTAGTGGTTAGTTTAGTTTAATTTTTAGATTGATTATGGTTGATTTTGGTTAAATTCGTGTTTTTGTTTCCCCTGTTTTCGTCACTGTTTCAATTTTCCCGAACCAAACAATTTTACCGAACGAACATATTTTCCCGAACCAATTATTTATTTTCCCGAACGAACAGCAATTTTTACCGAACAAGCTATTTTTCCCGAACGAACGTTTTTCCCGAATGAACTAAAATTACCGAACCAAGAAGTTTAAGAAAAAATACCGAACCAAGCAATTGCCAAAAAAATACCGAACCAAGCAATTGCCAAAAATATTCCGAATGAGTAGAATGAAAAAAATTACCGAATGAAGGTTCTCCAAAAAAAGTTCCGAACCAAGGGTTTGTAAAAAAAATATTCCGAACGAACATAAAAGTCCCGAACCACCAAATATTCCGAATCAGTGTATACAATTTACATGCTTGCCTACTTGCTTATATGGTTTTCCCGCCAATTCCAGCTATCAGGCTGCTTGGCTGCTAGAGCTAGCTGCCTGCTAGCTTGTTTATATATTATATTGTTCCGTAATTGTTTAGTTTAATCTGAAAGTTGTTCCGATTTTATTTTTTGAAACTTACGTATTTTTAGTTGAATTTTTCGTCTAACTTTAAAATTAATATTTTTTCGTAAAGTTCAAGATTATCTTTTATTTAGTACCCGCTTTAGGTTTTGCCTCGTTTAGCTTTAATAAACCATCTTAGTTTTATTCTCTCCTTTTTCATTAGGATAATTTTATTTTTCAGTCGAAAGTTAATTTCTTCGTTTAGTTTTATTTTTATTAATTGTTTCGTTTTTATATTTGTTTTTAATATCGTTTCGTTATTATTTGTCAATCGTTTTAATTTTTTGTTTATTCCTTTTATATTTTGTCATTTCCTTTTAAAGCCTTATTTTTATCTTTAATTAGTTTTAGACAACGACATCTTTTCTTTTATTCACCAAAGACGACTGAGTCGCACTTTTAACCAGTAATCAATTCGAATTGAATCGAGACGAACAAATTTTTATACTTGGCAAAACCTTAAATTAAATGGCGCCGTTATCGGCTCTTTTCGTTAAGATTAACGGTTTTTAGTGAGAGACGCGTTGGATTTTGGGATCCGTTCATTTTTGAACGTTATTTTCCTTGCTTAAAAATTTTCAAAAATCCATAAAATTAAAAATTTTCAAAAATTCAAAAAAATAGAAAAACATAAAAAACCAAAAATATTTCTTGTCTATCTTTCTTTTCTTTTTGTAGGTGTGCATGCGTACCCGTGCTCGTAAGAAGAAAGCAATTCAAGCCGAAGTCGAAACTCCACCTATTGTCACCATGGACAATCGACCAATGATCAAGCTGTTGCAATCGCAAGTAGAGGGCAACACCGATGCTATTGTCATACCCGAGATTAGAGCTAACAACTTTGAGCTCAAATCCGGCTTCATTCAAATGGTCTCTGCTCAACCATTCTTGGGGCGTACACTTGATGTTCCTCACGACCACATCAAAAGGTTCCTTCAACTCACTAATACGGTCAAGTATAATGGGGTTTCACAAGAGGTGATTCACTTGCAACTTTTTCCTTTCTCCTTAGAGGGACAAGCCCGACATTGACTTGATAAGGAACCGCCACAAAGTATTCTTACGTGGTCGGATTTAGAGACCAAATTCATCAACTACTTTTTCCCAACCTCACGTACTACCGCTTTGCGGAATGAAATCATTAACTTTGAACAAAAGTACGGTGAGACATTTAGTGAATCTTGGGACCGTTTTAAGGAACTTTTAAGAAAGTGTCCACAACATGGTTTCACAAAAGTACATCAAATTAATACTTTTTACAATGGTTTAAGCATGAATGACCAAGATTCACTAAATAGTGCCTCGGGGGATAACATTTTGGTTAAGTCTTCTAATGCCACGTGGGATATTATTGAGAATAAGTCTAGAGTGCAAACTAAGAGTATTCGGACTAATGTGGCTAGTGCTAGTACTAGTGACGCCGACAAGAGAATTGATAAGCTTACTTCGATTGTTGAAACACTTTCTCTACAAACCGCTAACAATACCAAAAGCATTAATGCGCAAGTTAACGCTTTGAATCAGTCATGTGAAATATGCGGGGGTTCTCATTCATACACCGATTGTCCTTCGACTGATGACAATCCGGAAAATGTGTATGTCGCCAATGGCAACTTTTCTACGGGAGGCTATCAAGCACGTCCTCAAGGTGACCGCAATTTGCTCAGTTATCGTTCAAACAATTTCCTTTCAGCACCCGGTTTTCCACCTCAAAACCAAAACAACCTCAATCGCAACAATCAAAATCAACCACGAGCTCCAAATCAATATCAAACCCAAAGAAACCCATATCCACCTCAAGGAAACAATCAAGTTCACCAACCACCCGCTTATCAACCACCTGCCTACCATGCTCTTCCTCCCACCCAACCCACCGCATTTAATCAAGAGGTTGACACTTATATGAGGATTAATGATGCGATAGTGCAGAATCTTCAGCGACAAATCATCAACTTGAAAGGAGATATGGTGAAACAAGGGAATGATCTTCGATCCGATATGCGAAACTCTTTAAGCAGTCAAACGAATGACTTAAGGGATATGATGGCTAGTTTCTTCCAAAGTAATCAAGCCTCTGGTTCGGGTTCTCTTCCGAGTAACACCGTTGCTAATCCAAGAGGGGAGATGAAAGCAATCACCACTCGAAGTGAAAAAGGTTTAAAGGAACCCGAGCTTCCTACACCTACACATGTGATTGTGACAAAGTAAAACGAGTCCCCCTCTCCAATACTTCCACCTTCTATTTCTCCAATTCCTCCGCCTTCTACTTCCACCCCTCCACCACCCAAGGATGTGAGTGAGAATTCTATTCCAAAGCCTTCATCTCAACCCAATATACCTTATCCCTCAAGGTTGAGGAAAGAGAAGTTGAAGAACAAGGATGATATTTAGGTTTCTAACTTTCTTAAAATGTTTAAACAACTGAATTTCAATATCTCCTTTGTTGAGGCTGTCGCTCACATGCCGAAATATGCTAAAATGTTTAAAGACCTTCTCAGTGACAAAGAAAAGCTTCTTGATATCGCTCAGACCCAACTTAATGAGAATTGCTCCGCAGTGCTCTTTAAGAAATTACCCACCAAACTTGGTGATCCGGATCGTTTTCTCATTCCTTGCAACTTCCCCGGGGTAGAGAATTGTATGGCCCTAGCCGATCTAGGTGCTAGTATAAACTTAACGCCATTAATTGTTTGAAAACAATTATCTCTACCCGAGCTAGTCCCCACACGAATGAATTTGGAAGTAGCTAACCGTATGGTTGCTTATCCAGTGGGGATAGCCAAAGATGTCTTCTTCGGTGTCGATAAATTCACCTTTCCGGCGGATTTTGTTGTCGTTGACTACGAGATGGATCCCCGTGTTCCATTAATCGTTTGACATCCATTATTGAGGACCGATCGCACTCTCATTGATGTAGCCACGGGCGAATTAATCATGAGAGTTGGTGACGATAAAATCGTCTTCAACATGGGTAAACTTTCTAAGCAGCCTTCTAAAAACGAGAGCGTTAATTTCATTGACGTTCTTGATGAGGCTTGTGAAGAGCATTTCAAAGACGCTTGTAAAAGTAGTTCTTCTTCTCTAATCATTATTGAGACCGTTGCCTCTATTTAACGATAAAATCGTCTTCAACATGGGTAAACTTTCTAAGCAGCCTTCTAAAAACGAGAGCGTTAATTTCATTGACGTTCTTGATGAGGCTTGTGAAGAGCATTTCAAAGACGCTTGTAAAAGTAGTTCTTCTTCTCTAATCATTATTGAGACCGTTGCCTCTATTTCTCCATCACTAACTCCATTTGGAGAAAGTGATTTCCTTTTGAAAGAATTTGAAGCAACTCTAAGGAATGTGGACTTAAAATATGAAGATTCTCCCTCCCACTGGGATGAAGACATTCGTACCATTGAGAAACTTCTCAATGAGGAACATATTTCCCCACCATCTCCTAAGGAAATCTCTATCGATGATCCGAATTTGACTACGACTTCCATCGAAAATCCTCCGGATTTAGAGCTTAAGGATCTGCCGTCTCATCTCGAATACGTGTTCCTTGACGACAATAAGACGTTATCCGTCATCATCGCTAAGGATTTGAAAGAAGACGAAAAATCTCGACTTATCGCCATGCTGAAGAATCACAAGAAAGCGATTGCTTGGAAAATCTCCGATATTCGTGGAATTGATCCTCACTTTTGCATACATAAAATTCTCATGGAGGACGACTTTAAACCCACTATTCAAAACCAAAGAAGGGTGAATCCCAAGATCCATGACGTTATCAAAAAAGATGTTATCAAACTTCTTGATGCGGGAATGATCTACCCTATCTCGGATTCACCATGGGTTAGTCTGGTCCATTGTGTGCCTAAGAAAGGCGGAATCACGGTTGTGCCCAATGAAAACAACGAGTTGATTCCTACTCGTCTCGTTACAGGGTAGAGAGTTTGTATAGACTATCGCAAACTCAATGATGCTACGAGAAAGGATCATTTTCCCCTTCTTTTCATGGATCAAATGCTCGAGCGTCTGGCAGGTAATGACTATTATTTCTTCTTAGACGGTTTCTCCGGGTATTTTCAAATTCCCATCGATCCTAAAGACCAATAGAAAACCACATTCACTTGTCCTTATGGAACATTTGCTTACAAACGAATGCCTTTCGGCTTATGCAATGCTCCTGGGATTTTCCAAAGGTGTATGATGGCTATCTTCCATGACATGGTTGAAGAAACTATGGAAGTCTTCATGGATGATTTCTCGGTCTATGGTGATTCTTTCTCTCATTGCCTTGCCAATTTAGAACGTATTCTCAAACGGTGTGAAGACACTTGTCTCGTTCTTAATTGGGAAAAATGCCATTTCATGGTAAAAGAAGGTATTGTGCTAGGTCATAAAATCTCCAAAGCCGGTCTTGAAGTCGACCGTGCTAAAGTTGCAGTAATTGCTAAATTACCTCCACCTTCAACCGTGAAGGGTGTGAGAAGTTTCCTTGGTCATGCGGGCTTCTATCGTCGATTCATTCAAGATTTTTCTAAAATCGCTCGCCCGATGACCCACCTCTTAGAAAAAGATACTCCTTTTATCTTTTCTAAAGAGTGTATTGAATCCTTCAATCTTCTTGTAAAACCCGAATGCTTTTACCATGAATAGTACCCTTACGATCGTACGTACTGGATTAAAACTTTCCTTTTATAGTATGATTACGTTCACGTGTTAGAATTTTACGTATTACGTACGTGTTAGAACACGATAAGTATTTATTACGTACGAACGCACGATAATTATTTAAACAATAATTAATCACGCACAATAATTATTTAAACAATAATTAATCACGAACATGTGATCATGAAATCATGAACGTAATTTAATCACGAGCTAATATTAATTACGTATATATATTTATTACGAACACGAATAAATATATTAAGTCACGGTTAATATTTAATGAGAACACGTAAAACACGAACACGAGAACACACGAGAACACACTAATATTTTAGACACGGAAAACATTCGGGTTACCCCTTGTAGGCTCCATTACCCACGAAATTAGGAAGGATGAATGGGCCAAGCCCATTTTAATTTTTACTAAAACATAGAATTAGGAAAGATTTTGGTCATTTTCACATTACAGGAAAAATAACAAAAACCCTAAAAGTTTTCTTCCTTCTTCCTTTTGTCCTCTATGGCCGCCACCTACAATCACCATGGAGGGGTGATTCAGTTTGATTTTAACCTTGGAATTTGTGCAAGCATTCGTGTGTGTTCATCCTCGATTGATCCACGTATTCAGTATAACCTTTTTAATCCTTTTCTTTTATGTTTTGATTTAATAAAATTACATAAGATCATGATGTTTTTAAAAACTAATTAAAAACATTTATTAAACATGTATATGATTATGGGGTAGATCAAAACAAGGGTTTTTAGGGGTGTTTGTCTAGCCGACGCCTAAACCGAACCCCTAAGGGGTCTCGGCTTGGCTTATGGACCACCACCGAGACCTCAAGGTCTTGGTTTGGTGATGTGGGTTCCACGGCAGCAGCAAACAAGGGAGAACCCCGAAGTGGTTCGGGGTATGGTGTTGATTACGGGTCCGGTTCATGGTTTCTAGTCACGATCCGGTTCATGGTTTATGTTAAGGATATGTTTTTAATAATCATATGTTAAAATTAAATTAATAAATATGACATGATTAATTTAGTAAACATGAATTAGGTTAAAATTTAATTATATGAATCATGGAATTATTAACCTAAGTATTTTTATATTTTCTAGACTTATAATTTATTAAATTATTTAAAAACCATGGTTATAATTAATTAATTAACATGACTTAGGTTATATTATTAATAAATAATAATACATGTTTTAACCTAACTATTTAACTTTATTTAATTAAAAACATGATGTATTTTAATTAAATACTTTTAACGTATAGTTTATTTAAATTACATGTAATATTTAATAAACTATACATTATATCATTATGACTTAGAAATAATCAGAAAAACACTTAGGCTTATATACTTAGCTTATTTAATCAGCTTATATCTAATTATGGAAACTTTCTATTTTTAGAAACTTATTTAATTAAGGCAGCTAATCTATTTTGGAAACTTTCTATTTTTAGAAACTTATTTAATTCAGGCAGCTAATCTATTTTTAGAAACTTATTTAATTCAGGCAGCTAATCTATTTATGGAAACTTATTTAATTAAGGCAGCTGATCTATTTATGGAAACTTTCTATTTTTAGGAACTTATCTATTTTAAGCAGTAATTCTATTTTTGGAAACTTTCTATTTTTGGGAACTTTCTATTTTTGGAAACTTTCTATTTTTGGTAACTTTCTATTTTTGGTAACTTTCTATTTTTGGAAACTTTCTATTTTTGGAAACTTTCTACTTTAGGAAACCTGCTATTTTTGGAAAGTTACTTATTAGTACACAGTAAGTATAATAATACATGAAATATCAGAAATACTTAATCAGAATAGACAGAATATAAGATAAACACGGTTTAAGGCTTAAAATAGTAAAACATGATATGAACATATAAAATAAGCTAAGACAAGACATAAAACCAGTTACGTATTTAGTAAGTAGATACTTATTCATGTATGTATTTATGTAGCATTAGGGATACCGAAGTAGGATTCTCCTCAGTTCATCTTCTTCGTTCACTGGACATAAGGTACGGATTCCCGTCCTTTCAGTATGGACATTCTTCCTTATTATGATTTCTCGTATGCATCCAACTGTTTTCCCAAGTATATGTTTTATATGTTTTTGAATTGCTTATGTTTAATTAGAATACCTAAAGCCATATACATGCATGACCAGTTTCACCTAGCTATGGAGGTACCATAACCATAACACTAGAGGCACTGGTGTTATGACTTCACAACGGCGGAGTGATTACTCGTGGCGTCCCTTCAGCTTTTGGCCATATTTATATATTTATCATGTGGGGCGTATGGGTGCATCCTAGTTACATGTTTCAGTCAGGATTTTGTTGGGGTTTACTTCGTTCCAACAGGATGAAGATAATCAATAGCCTAACTACGTACCAATGAATAGTTACCGGATATCTCTTGGAGTCGTGTAATCACTTTCCAAAGAAGATTATTCGACCCTATGCCTGGGTTAACACAAATACCTCCTTGGGATAAAACCAAGAGTTAGTTCTTGTTTTAGGCACAAATCAAGAACTCTGTGCGTTTATGTGTTTCTTGTTTCTGTATCACATCATGCAAAATATGATCACTATTTATAGTGATCCTATTCCTTTAAGGAATGTAACTCCTAGTCAAAGGTATTAAGAGCATTAATCGGCCTATTAATCTCATAATAACCTTCATAAAGCATAGTGGTTACATGACCAGAAATCTGGTCATCAAGTCAATATTCAACCCTCATTAACTGGTCAAAGAGGTTACAAAGACTTTGTGCATCACCAGGAGCAACTTCCTAACTAGGAGCAGCTTCCTGACCAGGAGCAGCTTCCTGACCAGGAGCAACTTCCTAACCAGAAGCAACTTCCTGACCAGGAGCAGCTTCCTACTGATATCACAACCACTATATTGAGTCCAGGGAGGTAAGGGACTTAATGGGTGTACACTCCGTACCTCCAAACCCATTTACAAGTATTACCCGTTCCCACAATTGCACTAAATTTCCAACAATCCTCCCCAATTTAGTACAATTCCTTTTTGCATGAAAATCAACTTTAACAAAACCAGTGCATAAATGAAAATGTCCTGAGGATTGAATTTCCATCTTAGTACATCACTCCAAATATTCGAGAATCAGGGTGTTCTAAGAATTGAACCCTTCAACTACTTTGAACACCTGAAGATAACATACACCCAAGTTTTCAAACACTTAAAACGCTCCTGACACCATACAAGCCATGTGTCCATATCCAATTCATAAATGTTGTAAGAGCCAAAGTCCATGCTCCTTGAGGCGGCGAAACCTCAACATTTACATAGGTGGTTCCTCTTTAGTTCATGCTCCTGCTTAAGAACTTTTTCAAAGAAATTAACCATTAAGAAGTTTATAACTTCATCCTCCTTTCAGCAGGTACAAGCACATCCTTGGGATGATATGTAAAACATGTGCTTCAGTCCCCTGAATGTTCAGCTTTCCACATTGAACTCAGCTCCCAAGTTTCCTCAGGAGGGAGTTGGGTGTCCTAGCATTCAGTGACTAGAGTGGACTTTTAAACCCATCCCTTTACCAGACTTTATAACCAAGTCTCTAGCCAATCCCTTCGTCAAGTGATCAGCTAAGTTTTGTTGAGACCTCACAAACTCTATTGAAATCACCCCATTCGTGATCAACTCACGAATCATGATATGTCTAACACCTAGGTGTCTAGACTTGCCATTGTACATCTGGCTATATGCCTTAGCCAATGTAGCTGCACTGTCACAACGGATAGAAATGGGTGCCATAGGTTTGACCCACAATGGAATCTCAAGAAGCAAGTTTCTCAACCATTCAACCTCTTTACCAGCAGTTGCTAGAGCCACAAATTCAGATTCCATTGTTGAACCAGTAATGCAAGTTTGCTTCTTGGATGCCCAAGAAATTGCACCACCACCAAGAAGGAATACCCAGCCACTTGTGGATGAATTATCCTCAGTATTGCTGATCCAACTTGCATCAGTGTAACCTTCCAACACTGAAGGATATCTAGTATAAGACAAACAATAATCCATTGTTCCTTTCAAATACTTCAGTACCCTTTGAATTGCTTGCCAATGCTGAGTACCAGGATTACTAGTATACCTACTCAGTTTACCCACAGCAAATGCAATGTCAGGCCTAGTACTAGTCATGGCATACATCAAGCAACCAATCACCCTAGAATACTCAAGCTGGGAGACAGCCTGACCATTGTTAGGCATCAGTTTCTCACTTGTATCCATAGGTGTACTCACTGGAGTACAATCAAAGTGATTGAATTTCTTCAGCACCTTCTCAATGTAATGAGACTGAGAAATTACAATACCATCACTTTCATGTTTAATCCTTATGCCAAGGATAACATCAGCCTCCCCCATGTCTTTCATGGAGAACTTTGACGACAAAAAATCCTTTGTCTGATCAACCTTAGCTTGGTCAGTACCAAAGATTAACATGTCATCAACATATAGGCAAATGATGACTCCTTTACCAGATTCATCAAATTTGCTATATACACATTTGTCAGCTTGGTTAAGTGAATAACCATTAGACAAAACCACTTCATCAAATTTCTGGTGCCATTGCTTAGGTGCCTGCTTCAGTCCATATAAGGACTTAATCAGTTTACACACCTTTCCTTCATGACCATGCATGATGAAGCCCTGAGGTTGGTTCATATAAACCTCCTCATCCAAGTCACCATTCAAGAATGTTGTCTTCACATCCATCTGATGAATAATCAGATTGTGAATACTTGCTAGAGCAATCAACATTCTTATGGTACTGATACGTGCTACTGGAGCATAAGTATCAAAATAGTCTATCCCTGACTTTTGTTTAAAGCCTTGAATGACTAGCCTCGCCTTGAACTTTTCAACAGTTCCATCTACCTTCATTTTCGTTTTGAAAATCCACTTGTTACCAAGTGGATTACAACCTGGAGGTAGATCAACCAACACCCAAGTGTTGTTGCCCATGATGGAATCCATCTCATCATTGATTGCTTCTTTCCAGAAAGCAACATCCTGGGACTTCATTGCTTCATCAAATGTTTTGGGATCATCCTCAACATTAAAGCAATAGCAGAATTGGTCAGAGACCTCATCTCTTGTACCTTCAACCAAGTATAGTTGAAACTCAGGCCCAAAATTCCTTGGAGTCCTATGCCTTGTGCTTCTTCTAAGCTCAGGCTCAGGTTGCTGAACCACAACCTCATCAGTGACCCTTTCAGGTTCCACTGCAACACCAGTGTCCTCAGCTCCTATAGGAGTCCTAAGGCTTGGTCTAGGGACTGATGAGAACCTAGTCTCATCAAAGTTAGCATCCCTTGATTCAATGATTGAGTTTATTGAAACTGAATCATTAGGTTCAATAACATAGAACCTATAAGCCTTGGAATGCTCAACATATCCAACAAAGATGCATTCAATGCCTCTTTCACCCAAGGTTTTCACCTTTGGATCAGGGAGTCTTACAAAAGCCCTACAACCCTAAACTTTGAGGTAGTTCAAGTTTGGTTTCCTGTTAGTCCAGAGTTCATAAGGGGTAATCCTGTTCCTTTTATTAGGAACCCTATTTAATAAATAGCAAGCTGTTAACATAGCTTCTCCCCAAAACCCTTGACCCAGTCCTGAGTAGGACAACATGGAGTTAACCAACCCTTTTAGTACTCTATTTTTCCTTTCTGATATACCATTTTGTTGTGGAGTATAGGGGGCAGTTGTTTCATGGATTATTCCAACAGACTGAAAAAACTGAGTATTCATGTACTCACCTCCCCTATCAGTCCTAAATCTTTTGATTTGGACTCCTTGTTGTAATTCAACTTCAGTTTTAAATACTTTAAATTTATCTAATGCTTCATCCTTAGTATGCAACAAATAGACATAACAAAATCTTGAAGCATCATCAATAAATGTTACCAAGTATTTCTTATTCCCTAATGAGGGAGTAGCATGCAAATCACATAGGTCACTATGGATTAGCTCCAAAACTGTAGTTACACGTTTTACATCCTGAAATGGTTTCTTAGTAATTTTGTTCAGCATACAAGTCTGACACTTATCAGTGTCCATGTCAAAAGCTGGAATTAACCCATCCTTAGACATATCTTGCATCCTCTTATAGTGGACATGGCCTAGTCTAGCATGCCATAGTGATGAATCATTCAGTTTAGTGGTAGTCATCAGGACAGAATCAACATTTATACTAGAATCAATATTAAGCCTGAACATTTGATTGCTCAAATAGCCAAAACCAATAAACACACCATGTTTAGATAAAACAAATTTATTAGATTCAATCACTTGTTTATAACCACAATTATTCAAAACACTACTAGAAACCAAGTTCTTCCTAATATTAGGAACATGCAAAACATTAAGCAAAGAAACAATCTTTCCAGAACTAAATTTAAGATCTACACAACCACGTCCATGCACTAGGGCTGTTGACTCATTTCCCATGTGAAGAATAGATCCATCATTCATTGACTCATAAGTCTTGAACCAGCATCTATCTTTACACACATGTACTGTTGCTCCAGAGTCAACCCACCACGCAACATCATCATCCTGCACAAAATAAGCTTCAGATACATATGTAACATAATAAATATGGAGAGATTCATTAAACATATTCTGACCTTTTGTGCCTGATCCATTAGCTTGGTTGCCAATGCTAACACCTTTGCAATCCCTTTTGAAGTGTCCAGGTTTCCCACACTTCCAACAAGCCACTGATGACTTCTTGTTAGGATTAGCTTTGGTGTTATCATGATGCTTACGTTTGCCCTTGTTGTCATTGTACCTGGTGGAGTTGTTATGCTCCACCATATTGACAACAAATGAACCAGCAACATTTTTGCTCTTTGGCTTATCACTTTCATGCACCTTGAGGGATTCCTCAATGCGCAAATGACTGCCCAACTCAACAAGAGTTAACTCCTCCTTCTTATGTTTCAAGGTGTGCTTGAAATCTTTCCAAGAAGGAGGTAGTTTGTCAATGACACACGATACCTGAATGGTCTCATCCATGTTCATTTTATATTGTGTAAATCTGCCAAGTATTCCAAGAAGTTCATTGTATTGTTCCATGACTGGTCTTGAATCAGTCATTTTGTAATTTGTGAAATCACTCACAAGGAACTTCTTACTTGATGCATCCTCAGCCATATATTTGGCTTCCAAGGAATCCCATAGTTCTTTAGCAGATTTAACATTTTGGTAAATATCAAATAAAGAATCAAACATACCATTGAGAATTATGCCGCGACACACATAATCATCATTTTCCCATTTGCTCCTTTTCCGCATCTCCTCCAAAGTAGCATCATCACCACCATCAGGAATAGGAGTGGTTAGCACGTACACCACGTTCATGGTAGAGAGAAGAAAGTGCATCTTCTTCTGCCATCTCCTGAAATCAACCCCTTCAAACTTGTCCAGTTTGGAGAAGTTAGCCACCATATGCTTCATTGTCGCCGCCATTGATTATCACAAAATAATCTTCTTTGATTGTTGGGGTTTACTTCGTTCAAACAGGGTAAAGATAATCAATAGCCTAACTACGTACTAATGAATGGTTACCGGATATCTCTTGGAGTCGTGTAATCACTTTCCAAAGAAGATTATTCGACCCTATGCCTGAGTTAACACGAATACCTCCTTGGGATAAAACCAAGAGTTAGTTATTGTTTTAGGCACAAATCAAGAACTCTGTGCGTTTATGTGTTTCTTGTTTCTGTATCACATCATGCAAAATATGATCACTATTTATAGTGATCCTATTCCTTTAAGGAATGTAACTCCTAGTCAAAGGTATTAAGAGCATTAATCGGCCTATTAATCTCATAATAACCTTCATAAAGCATAGTGGTTACATGACCAGAAATCTGGTCATCAAGTCAATATTCAACCCTCATTAACTGGTCAAAGAGGTTACAAAGACTTTGTGCATCACCAGGAGCAACGTCCTAACTAGGAGCAGCTTCTTGACCAGGAGCAGCTTCCTGACCAGGAGCAACTTCCTGACCAGAAGCAACTTCCTGACCAGGAGCAGCTTCCTACTGATATCACAACCACTATATTGAGTCCAGGGAGGTAAGGGACTTAATGGGTGTACACTCCGTACCTCCAAACCCATTTACAAGTATTACCCGTTCCCACAATTGCACTAAATTTCCAACAGATTTCATGGTGAATGTGGTGTGTGCCTTGCATCCTTCACAAGGAGCTGATCCCTCCTACCCAAAACCAGTATATTAAATTAGAGGCAGCCCCTCTAATTTGCATGATGAGGTCACCCCTCCAAGTATTCATGCACGGTGGATTTTCATGACCTATATTGGCTAATGGTAAAATATGTTAAACAGTTCTTATAAGATAAACATAAGGCTTTTCAAACTATAAAACCAGTTTTATGAACATGTTCCAGGTTTTCCAGGACTTATACATTTCCGCTGCTATTAAGTCTTTATTATGTTTTAGTCATTCATACTATGTCTATATCCGTGCACTGAGCGTTTTGCTCAGCCGTTACTTTCCTTTCCATGTCCCAAAACGGCAGGTACCCAAGGAAAGACTCGAGCATTTGGAGGTCGTGCATAGGATGGAAGCTGCTAGAGACTTCTTTTCCTTTTTGCCTTCATATACTTATGCTTGTTTAGTCTTTCATTCATTTCTTTTGCTTTATTATGTTTTGGGCTTATGTTTGGGAACCGATGTTTGATTCTGGTTATCCCTATGGTCATGTAATGTTTTAGACATTTATCCTTGTATGCTTTGATGACACGCCATGATTACGCGTAACGGTCCACTTATCAAAGTGGGGTGTTACAATTATGGTATCAGAGCCAAGGCTTCGACCTGTAGGCTCTAAAACTCGACCTATGACTAGTGGGTAGTCACCAGAAGCTTCCTAAGCCAACGTTTGTTATTCTACGTATTGATGTTTTCAGCGTATTGTTGTTTTAACCATGATATTTTCAGCACCTTGAGGTTTTAACCTTGATGTTTTCATCGATTATGTTGTACTAATATGGATGGATAACCGTCATTCTTATTTTGTTATGTGTCATTGTTTCATGCATGACGTTCCTCGTGAACCGTGACTATGTGGATTGAACCTCAATAGTTCATAATTAGTCACATAAAAAATTTTTCTGATAAGTTTTGACAGATGAGTTTCATTTATTTATGTTTCATGTATCATTGTTGCAGGGATTATGACTAAGTAATGGTTGGTACAAGACTGGCCCTATTTAGTCGCATGTGCTTTTATCGAAACTTTTAACTTTGGGACCGACCCATAGGAGTCCCCTCGCCATGTCTTTTGTTTTGGGACCGACCCATAGGCGTCCCCTCGCACATATAGATGTTTTTATAAACTACATTACGCATTCATGCATAAAAATTTTCTCATGATTTATTGGCATAAATTTTTTTTCATGTCCCCTCATAAGTTACTATGTTTTTATGTCAAGTATGTTTTCATACTGTCATGGTTAAACTCAGTTTCATGCTGATTATGTTATACACTCCATGTTAAATCATTTCATGTTTCTTCATGATAATTCCGTCTTCATGTGGATTACGTCTTACGCCTCTTTTGTTATTATGCCTTCATGCAAGACATTGTTGGATTTCATTGAATTCTACTTTCATGATAGTCATGGTTGGTTTTCATTGATCATGCTGTCAGGAAAATCATTGTTGAATTTTGTGTAACCACACTTTAACGTTTCTCGATACAACCAGAATGATGTCTATGCTAATACTGCCAAGTTATCATGATGGTTTTTCCTAACCGTCTAACCAATATACCTTCCTTAAATCATGAAAAATGATCGACCCCATACCGATCATTTCATGTGCATTCCGTGTGTACTCCATGTACCGTATTCCATGTGTATTTCACATACCTTCATCCATGTGTATTTCACTTTCAATACTTCACGAGTATTCGCTAGTCGACTCTAAATCATCTCAGGTGTATGTTCACTTGCTGATATTCTACAAGATTGCTGATGCCGCTCATAACTTGGAGAAGTTACTAAAAGTTGATGCTGCTGATGTTTGGAGACGCTACGAGATGCTGATGCTATTCACAACATGGAGATCTTACAAAACAAGGACAAAGGCGTTAGATCAAAGCGATCGGATGAGAAGATGCTTCACCATCAGACGATTTTCATCAATCATTGTCCCTAATTCTTAGTTACATGTCACACGTCATTCAGTTGTCGTTTCAGTCATATGAGTGCAAACCGGTACCAGCCGGCCACTCAGCTGAATTGTTACATGAATCACAGTCATGAGAATGACCGTCATGGAACTAACAGACAGGATGATAGTTACCACTACTGTGACAGCAACTATCCTAGAAAATCGCAACCGAGGCTCCGGCCGCGGACGTGATCAGACATACAATTGATCAGTGGTCCATCCGACCCGCCAATTCTGGCATAATACCCTAATATTGTGGTTCTAGTTATTTCACATCTCAAGACACATGTCAAGACATCAGTCAAGACACATGTCTCACGTATACTTTCTGAAGACACATGTCAAGACACCAGTCAAGACATATGTCACGCTTACATTTCTCAAGACACGAGTCAAGACACATGACTCACGTCTAACTATGGAACATTTCTAAGAAATTCAGGGTACCCTCCAAGGGTATATCCATTTTGTTGTGCCATGTATTAATCATGACACAAGAATTTCAATACCATTACCGGCACATCAGTGAGAACTGTCACGTTGCCGATGTCACTTTCATTTCTTTCACCATATTTCATATATTCATGACCATGAAGGACGCCTTTCGTATTCCCACGTATACGAAGGTTTTACTTCAGCTTAATGATGAGATCCAAGCTGCTAACGCATTTCCTCGGACAGACACGAGATGAATTTTATCCTAATTATTGAATATGAACAGCACACCATGCTACGATTCATAATTATGTATAGTAATGTTCAGGCTCCTGGATAAATTCAGCTTGATTTTCCATCAGAAAAATCTGTACAAATTATCTATGCTTTCCAAGCACGTGCTTTGTTAGCCATGATTGCTAAAACTTTCTAGCTGTCAGTAAGACACGACTACTGAAGTCCTTTTACGCATAACCAACGGATTATTCCAAAATTGTCCCTTACACTCCAGAAGAACCTTCAAGGAGAGGGACGGTAACATAAGATTATGTGTCGACTACCGTCGATTTTTAAACAAATCACCATTCATGACCGTTATTCTCCTCCACGTATTGACAACACGTCCAATCGACCTTATAGTGTTAATCACTTTTCCATGATCGAACTCATGATCGTCCTGCCAATAGTGACGAGTGAAAGAGCAGGACATGTCCATGACTGCTATTTGTGCACGTCTCGGTCATGCTAGATTTATGATTTTGAATTAGTCTCATCAATGCTCTAACAGCATTATAAGAATGAGTTTCCATGAACTCATAGCAAATTCATCAGTGTTTTCATTGAGGATAACCTGATTTCCTCTAAGCCTAGAGAAGAACAGGAAGACCATATCTGCACTATGTTGCAAATTCTATGACAAGAGAAATTTTACCCTGGAAATTTTTCCAATATCAATTCTGTTTGATTACAGTGACACGCTGAATCACATGGGTTTCTACGGTTAATCTTACCATGACTCAGCTTATGCGTAAAGGAGAGAACCCTACACTACATTAGGTGTTCTAGAAAATCCTACGCTAGGAGAAGTCTAGATTCAGAGACTCGGAGTTTCGCAAACTCCTAGGTATCAAGTTCTACGAAGCAAGATACAGTTACGTTCATATCTAAGTACCTGACATACCAACAGGTTAAGATAGGACACCAACAGACTGGGATGTTTTCATCATCTGAAATTGTGAATTGAAATGGGACAAGATCTCCATGGATTTTGGTTACCAGATTAACGCAAACTCAGAAGAACCATGATGTTATCTGGGTCATCGCAAACAGTTTGATCAAGTCTGCAGAATCCTTACATCCGCAAGGATTTCAGAACCAACAGATTGATCGGTCATGTTCCAGCCAAGGCTCACCCGATCACTTGGCAATTCCTCAGTTATCGGGTCAAACAAAGATTCGCAATTGTGCTCCTTATTTACTTCACGTCTTCATTCTAATTTCACGACTTGCTTTCGTGCTCGCATTCATGACACTATTCACGTTCATGGTGGCATCTCAGCTTACAATTTTACGTTCATTTTTCTCATTCTGGGAAGTTTTGTAGAACTTAAGAGACCAGACCCAAGTTTAGTAAAACTCCCTATCCTCAGATAGACGTTTCTCGTCATATTATATGTCTAACCTTGTGGCATTTGGCGTTACCACCATTATATTCTATGTTCACGATATGTTTCACATGTCATGTTCATTCCACGTTCCTCATATCATGATCAAGATATGTTACACGTATCATGGTCACGATATGTTTACTAATACTACACTCACCACATCTCAACGTATCACGTTCAAAATTTTTCGCGTGTCACGTTCAAAATTTTTCACGTACTACGTTTCCTTATGTCTCGCGCATCGTTGCTAATTATCAGCTAAGTTAGAGTATTTTGCACGATAATGTTTTGGTTGCCCTTACACGTTAATTCTTATTCACTCGATCAAATTTAGGGGATCTACCTTACGTTGATAACCAAGAACTTTTTCGTATTTCAAGTCAAGGTCAGGAGGACGAAGATTTATCATTCGTGTCAAGATCTTGTGAAGGAACTGTTCCAAGAGGGAGGCCACTTGAAAACGGACAAGTCCATCCGGACTTCTTATCCATTTTTCTCTTATCAATTAGATATGTCCTTTCAGCCACGTCACGTCCCATGTCCTTTCAAGACATGTCACGTTCCGCGTTCCTTCTGCCAGGTCACCTGCACGTTCATTTATCTTACATACCCTCTCAGTTTGATTCGGATATGTTTCGCTTTCAGTTTATGTTATCTATAATTCGGGGACGAATTATTCTTTTTAGGGGGGAAGAGTTGTAAAACCCGCATGCTTTTACCATGAATAGTACCCTTACGATCGTACGTACTAGATTAAAACTTTCCTTTTATAGTATGATTACGTTCACGTGTTAGAATTTTACGTATTACGTACGTGTTAGAACACGATAAGTATTTATTACGTACGAACGCACAATAATTATTTAAACAATAATTAATCATGCACAATAATTATTTAAACAATAATTAATCACGAACATGCGATCATGAAATCATGAACGTAATTTAATCACGAGCTAATATTAATTACGTACATACATTTATTACGAACACGAATAAATATATTAAGTCACGGTTAATATTTAACGAGAACACGTAAAACACGAACACGAGAACACACGAGAACACACTAATATTTTAGACACGGAAAACATTCGGGTTACCCCTTGTGGGCCCCATTACCCACGAAATTAGGAAGGAAGAATGGGCCAAGCCCATTTTAATTTTTACTAAAACATAGAATTAGGAAAGTTTTTTGTCATTTTCACATTACAGGAAAAATAACAAAAACCCTAAAAAAATTTCTTCCTTCTTCCTTTTGTCCTCTATGGCCGCCACCTACAATCACCATGGACGGGTGATTCGGTTTGATTTTAACCTTGGAATTTGTGCAAGCATTCGTGTGTGTTCATCCTTGATTGATCCACGTATTCGGTATAACCTTTTTAATCCTTTTCTTTTATGTTTTGATTTAATAAAACTACATAAGATCATGATGTTTTTAAAAACTAATTAAAAGCATTTATTAAACATGTCTATGATTATGGGGTAGATCAAAACAAGGGTTTTTAGGGGTGTTTATCTAGCCGACGCCTAAACCGAACCCCTAAGGGGTCTTGGCTTGGCTTATGGACCACCACCGAGACCTCAAGGTCTCGGTTTGGTGGTGTGGGTTCCACGGCAGCAGCAAACAAGGGGGAACCCCGAAGTGGTTTGGGGTATGGGGTTGATTACGGGTCTGGTTCATGGTTTCTAGTCACGATCCGGTTCATGGTTTATGTTAAGGATATGTTTTTAATAATCATATGTTAAAATTAAATTAATAAATATGACATGATTAATTTAATAACATGACTTAGGTAATAATTTAATTATATGAATCATGGAATTATTAACCTAAGTATTTTTATATTTTCTAGACTTATAATTAATTAAATTATTTAAAAACCATGGTTATAATTAATTAATTAACATGACTTAGGTTATATTATTAATAAATAATAATACATGTTTTAACCTAAGTATTTAACTTTATTTAATTAAAAACATGATATATTTTAATTAAATACTTTTAAACTATAGTTTATTTAAATTACATGTAATAATTAATAAACTATACATTATATCATTATGACTTAGAAATAATCAGAAAAACACTTAGGCTTATATACTAAGCTTATTTAATCAACTTATATCAAATTATGGAAACTTTCAATATTTAGAAACTTATTTAATTAAGGCAGCTAATCTATTTATGGAAACTTTCTATTTTTAGAAACTTATTTAATTCAGGCAGCTAATCTATAGAATATTGATAACCTATGAATCTATGAACTGGGTTGATGTTTTCTAGTGAGAGAAACTAGAGAGAGAAAGTGAGAGAAAATATGTATGATTTTATTAATATGAAAGTGAAATGTGAACAACAACCAACCCCTTTCCATGGTGGAAAGGGGTATTTATACTCCAAGCATACATTGGGCTTGGGCCGGTCCATGACAAGCCCATGGACCGATTCTTACTTAACTTAATAAGTAATATTTAACTAATTGTTAACTACGAGCTATTACAACATAAATCATATTGTGGAGTGACCGATACTTCTAATATACGTTAAAACGTATTTCTAACAATCTCCCCCTAAGGGAGGTCACTCCACGTTACAAAGTTCTAAACCTAGCATACTATACTAAGTCTTCGTTCTTTAGCTCGTAATCTTTTCTTCTTTTCTTTCTTTTGTTGTGAATATGTTGGTTTGATCTTTTTGGCTTTGACTTGAGAGCATTGTTCTTTGGCCTTTCACGTGCGATCTTTGCCTTTCTTGTGAATTTTGCCTCCTCGTGACTTCATGTTCCACACACTTACGTCTTTTTGTTGAATTCTCGAAAGCTTCAGAGTTTGGTACAGCGGAAGACTTCATCTTGTACTTTCTTGAATTTTTGCTGAACTTTGTTGCAAAAGACATAAGCATGTGGGAACGACTTTTACAGGTACATCGCAACACCACCGTCTTCACTGGTACACAGCAACGCCACCGTCTTCAACAGGTACACAGCAACGCCACCGTCTTTAACAGGTACACAACAACGACACGAATAAAATGGCTTTGAACATTTTATTCTAATTCGGTAGCATTTTACCTCCGGTCGGTGAAGACCGTTGGACGATATTAGATATCGTACCCGTGACGGATAGTTTCAATTAAGTAACTTCCTGACAGGATTTCGCGGGTAAACCCGTTCTCTTTATTCGACCGTCCAAAGCTGACTGCGAACATAAAGAGTGAATCACTTGGATAAATTATTCTTGTGATTTGAAGCCGTCAATTCATGAAACCTGGAACAAGTGAATTTCAATTAAGATTTTCACCATCGTTGCTTTCCAGTTGTCACGAGCTCAATTCATAAAGAATCTTGCACGTCACCTACCAAGTGCTGTTTGATGTTAACACTAGAAGGATTTCCACTCGTCACTGTGATCAATAAAGAGTCACTCTGAGTGTTCTGGCAAGATCATATGATAATGCGTAGAGGCCTGGAACGAGTTTAAGTTCAATTAAGAATTAAACCACTGTTTCCTTCCAGTTTTTCACAAGATTGGTTCTAAAAGAACCGCACGTGTAACCTACCATGAGCTTGTTTGATGTTGGCTCAAGCAGGATTTCCATCTTCATTGTAATACTTGCGTATTACTCGGATGTTCTGGCAATATTACAGGAATACTGCGTAGGACTCATGAAAATCTCTTACTTTTCACAGTGTGTGAGAAAGCAAGGAATAAATGGAAAGTGTCCTAATGAGACTTTTGATGATCTCTTGGCTCTAGACTCGATTGTGCGTTTTGATTTAGTGAGCGATGGCTGGAGAGGAGTGCCACCTTTTCAATACCAGTCTATTCGGAGTGAATAAACCAATAGATAACGTGTTGATCTCCGTGTGATTAAAACAAATACCTTTTGAGAGATATTTGAGTTAGCTGGGAAGGGTTGTGTATTGCATCACTGGGTCCATGATGTCTTTCTTCAATACCGAGAATCATTAGCAAAAATGACCTCAATAGCATATGTATTGACCCGGTTTCTGCCTAAAGTTGTAAGGAGGGCTTCTTTCTTTACACCCTTTATCTTTACAATTCTTTTTCATTCTTCAACCCCTTCAATGCTTACCAATACGTCATCACTAGCACCTTGTTGTGATTGTTCCAGTGCTAGCTTAAGTACTTGGTCGGCATTCAGCTACGTTCACATTCTTTCTCCATCTTTCCTAGGACTTCTAATTCTATCTAGGGAATTGTCCTTGGGAAGATTCCATCGGCTCTGATGAATCATTGGACTAAACCTATTCCTACCACCCTTTTGTCACCACATTCGTCGTGAATTAAGCGTGTTTTGGGAAGGAATTGCCACCATGAAAAATCATTGAAAATCACTTAAGGTACTTGTGATATTGAAATCAAAAGTTTTGTACCTTAGGTGTTTTGTTCATCAAAAACGCTCCCCCTTAACACGTGCTTTACACATATTAAGTTGGATAATCATTAAGTCTTTTTCATCTTTTACCCAAGTATCATTTAAATCTCCTTAATCCCATTTTCTCCCCTTATCCAAAATGTTAACCATTAATATTTGGGATATTGAATGGATTCACCGGTCTTTGGGTAAAAATGAAATCGATGTTTGGCCATAGAACATGTTCATGCTCCCCCTTAAATTAATAAGGGATAGTTGTAGTGCTTTAGTATGATATATTTTGAAAGATTTAGAATCTCGTGAGAAATTCTTGAAAAATTATCATACCTTAACACTACATCAAGCCATTAAAGCACAATATTCACAAATATACATATTCACAATTGAAAACCAATATAAAGTGGACCTGAAATGTACGACCCATTAGATGGATCGTTGTAGTAGCTTGTGGTGCACTAAATATGGTCTACCACCCACGAATCTTTCCAAGCTCCTCATCAATCTACGTTCACGGAGCTTTTGATCGATCTTCTTGATCACATAATTCGCCATCTGCCTATAACCCTTATGCCAATCCTCGGTCATCTCTGGCAAAGTCCCACCCGAGTTCAGATGCTCCAACTTTCCTCTGACTTGTAGAAGAGTCCCATCACTGTACTTATATAGCTCACCCACCCTCATAAACTTCATTAAACCTCGACTGTTCAAGTAGAAAATGCCGCAATTCGGAACAGAGATGCCGGTATAAGGACATCTTTCTACATGTTGAGGTAGAACTTGATTCACTGGACGGGTTAAGTTGAGCTTCCTTTGATAGCTTTCGACTCCCAACTGAAGATCTTCAACTCTTTTCTTGATAACAACGCTTCGTGTGAACATGCGAAGTGCTGTATTCAAGGCAATGAGGTCTTCACGAGGAATGTGTGTGAGTTGATCTCGGGTCATCAGAAGCAGCATATCTTCGATATCCTCAAGGCGAATGATGGAAAAATCTCCCGCTGGATTTTGTATTCCCTGTCATCCTCCCTTTTCAAACGAATCTCCGTCACATGATAATAGCCATTCTTGGCTTCAGTTTTCATCCCTAAGATGCTGGAGATGCGGATGTCGGATCTAACGTTGCTTCCAGAATTGACTAGGCAGCAACCCCTGTACGCCCTTCGGACTCGTTCGTCCCAATGAGATGCACCTATGAGATCATACATATCATAATTACGATTTATCTTTGGGACCCAGAGTCGGTTTACCTTTTCCTCGATAAAGGGTATTGTCCCCCAGTTGGCAGCTTTCAGCAAGGTCAGGGAGGTTGCGTACTTTGATGACCCCTTCAGAAGATACACAAGATCATTGGTGACGAAGAAGTCAAGAGCAATCTGATTATCTTGAGAAGGATCCATTGGAGGTGGAGCTCTTTCTGATTCATGAAGTCCTGGCCGTTGAACGGTATTCAGAGCCTTCAGGATCTCATCGGCATAATACTCGAACTCCATTTGGGTCAACCGGGTTTTGGCGCGTAGTCTCTTATCCTTCAGTGCTTTCTTCACCAAAGATGGAGTAACCGAAGTCTTATACTCATGAGCAAGAAATGCACATAAGTCAATCGGATTGCGGATACGAAGATACAAAACATCTTTGTCAGCGTCGGTGACCGGATCATACTGCGCCGCTGCCGTGATCCAAGCCTGTGGTGGTGCAGTCTCGTCAATCTCCAACGTGTCTGCCCAGTCCCTTGTGCTTGGAACAGTAGATTGTGGGTCTTGTTGCAGAGGAGTGGAGACGTGAACATCTGCTTGTTCTGTTTCAGGCATCTCGGCAGTGTCAAGAACGGGTGAGTGTTGTGCAGCTTTAGGTTCGGTTACCGATTCTGCAATCACAGGAACAACAACAATAGAACTAACAGGGTTAGTGGTAACAGGTATGGATGCAACGATAAATGTACCAGGAATAGATGACCCTGTAGTGGCATTCACATCGTGGCGCCACTTCGATCGTCTGGATTCCGTGGACGTAGATTTTTCCTTTGGTGCTGCATCTTTCTTGGACTTGGTGCCAGACTTAACAGGTTTCTTTGAGCTGGCAACCGTATCCCCTTTCTCAGGCTGTTTACCCCCATCAGCATCCTCATTATCATCCCCGTTGCTCCCCCTAACACTCTCCTCATTACCATCACCGCCATCATCGCCATCATCATCATCGTCATCATCATCCTCATCATCATCATCATCATCCTTATCATTATCATCCTCATCATCATCATTCTGATCCTCATCATCCTCATCATCATCATCATTCTTATCTTCTTCTTCTTCTTTTTCCTCTTCTCCACCAGTACCTTCTTCTTCGTCACTCTCTTCCCTTTCTTCCTCAAGGAGAATGTGGTAGGGTACCACACTTCCAAACATCTTGAACAACCTATCATCCTCCATGATAGCATCATTCAGGGATTTGAAGAGAGCCCGTTGAATCCTAGATTTATCAAACGATCCAAGTTCCCTCATACGCGCTTTGAGGATCTTTGAACAAAGCCATACCATGCCCTCGGGAGAAACTAGTGATGATTGCCATGAATGCAGCCCTCGAGGACGTGTACAAGAAGGTCTTTGCCGATTCGTATCAAAATCCGTCAAGTCATAAGCTATCTTGTAGGTGGCTTCTGAAGGATTGGATGACTTGATCATCAAGTTGTCAGCAGCGAGTGTTTTCAGCTCATCACGCAGTTTAGGCATTAGGGATTCAACGGAGTCTTTCACTCTCTGCTCAATAGAAGCTTCAAGGGCTTCTTTCTGCTCTTTAAAGTCATCCTTAATAGCTTTAAGTCTCGTAATTCGTGCTTGATGCCTATCAGCTTCAGCCTTTTTAACCCGAGCAAGTTCTTCTGCATGAGCTTTACGTGTAAATTCCATGTCTGCAGCGAACTTGGCAATCAACTCTTCTTGAGCTTTCCTTGATGCTTCTTCACTTTGAACTCTTCTATTTAGCTCTTGGCGAAGTTCATCCATCTCTCTTTTGTGATTGTCCGTATGTTTATCCAACATTTCGGCCATTACCAATGCCGCCATTGTAGACGTTGCAGAGCTGCTCTGGGTTGATGGAATAGGCTCGGTTGTGACAACGGTACTAAGGATGGGATTTATTGGTGGTGGAAGAAATGGTGTTGAAACCGGTCTGGTTGGTATGGGTTGTTTTGGTGGAAGTTGAGTTGCTAAAGGTTGAGTAGACTCTTTTTCAATACTAGCTGAAACAGGGGGGGTGGATGTCTCCTTCGAAGTAGAATACTTTTCAGGTGATCCAAACTCAAACACATCATCTGGTTCCACGTACTCTTCTTCAACATTTACCCGTGCACCCGAACCACTACCTCCAGTGTCTTTCCTACTCCTTTCCATAGCTATCTTCATCGCTTTTCTCTCAGTCTTGTTAAGAGCAGGATCATCAATATCTTCTTCATCGTGGAGAACTAACTCACCAGCCTTACCCTTTCCCTTCTTAACTGCCGTCTTCTTCTTTTTGGCTTTGGGTTCAGGTAAATCTGTTTGCTTCCGTTTACCTTTGCTCTTAACCGTGGTGGAAGAGTCTTCACCTGCTAGAATGCTTGCTCGTTGATTCTCAATTTCTGTTAGCAAGTTCTTGTAATCATCAGATGCTATAATCTCATCGGTCAGAAGATGACCGGGAATGGGACCAGGAATAACCGTATTCGAATGAGTCTCCTGCCTTAAGTCTACCAAATCATCATCATCCATCGTGTGGTGACGACTACCTGCACGCTTATTAATGGATGCATCGTGTTCCATAAAGTAATGTATGATCAGCTTAATGAACCTAGGGTACTGGTAACTTTTAACCTTACCCTTTGTGTTTGTGAAGAGTTGAAAAGTAAACTCCTCCCACAGCAGTGATGCATAATCAATACCCATACCTTTAAACATACCATAAAACATCTTGATGATTGGTGGATGAACAGCATCAAACCCAGTTGTTTTGGGTGTTAAACATCGGCTTAGAATCCCAAAAATAGCTTTCCATGGTTGACCAACTTTGGCAGTAGTAAACTCAGACGGGGTTCGTATGTCAAGACATCCAATGGCAGTGAACATCTCCATGATCTGGTCCTTAGTCGGGTTGGCTGAGTATGATAGACCTTTGAGTGTCGGTCGAAATACAAAGATCTTCCTGAAGTCTGACACAGTAAGCGTCTGCTGCTTGTTGTCCAAGGAAAAAGTGATTTTGTTCGACGTCCTCTCTTTGGTAGCCCAGAACTCGTAAAGGTAGTCATAGGGCACTGAAGCACTTCTCCTTAGCGCATGCTTGAGATGAGATTTATCAAGTATGGTTGTACCTACCTTAAATCCATTATGGGTAGAATGAGATACCTCCTTCAAACGGAAGTTGTTTGGAATAAACTTTAGAGTCTTGGCTTCAGCAATGGCGGCGGCTCTGGTGTCTTGTATTTGTTGTACGGTAGGGTTAGTCATCGTCTCTGCTTAAGATAAAACACAAAGGTTGATACATACAAGTATGAATATCATTATGACTTTAAACCTAAGAATTGTACATATGACATAATCCCTTAAGCTTTGAAACCATTCAAACATCTTCTATACGGAATAATCATTCAATTCGGAATAATAGGTCTATGCTGAATATAAATCCTATGCGGAACATAAGGCCTATTCGGAACATATAGCCTATGCGGAATAACATCCCTATTCTGAATAATAAGTCTATTCGGAACATTTATCCTATGCGGAATAAAATCCTTATTCTGAATAAAAAGTCTATTCGGAACATTTAGCCTATGCGGAATAAAATCCCTATTCGGAACATTGGGCCTATGCGGAATAAAACCCTATTCGGAACATTGGGCCTATGCGGAATAAAATCCTATTCGGAACATGGGGCCTATGCGGAATAAAAATCCTATTCGAAACATTGGGCCTATGCGGAATAAAAAATCCTATTCGGAAAGAACAGTCTATGAGGAATAAAAAAATCCTATTCGGAAAGAACAGTCTATGCGGAATAAAAATCCTATTCGGAAAGAACAGTCTATGCAGAATAAATTCTCTATTCGGAAAAAGCTTGTCTATGCGGAATATTCATTCTATTCGGAAAGATTTGGCCTATGCGGAAAGATCATTCTATTCGGAAAAAGTTCTCCTATGCGGAAAGATTCATTCTATTCGGAAAAAAGTTTCTTACACGGAAAGTCCTCCTATTCGGAATGTTTTTCAACACTTATATATTTTCTAATTAAGCACGAAATCCGTTTGATACAAGTGATCTAAAGGCCAAAGCAGTTCAATTTGTTCAATTCCGAATACAACCCAGGCAAAACCCCCAATTTAATTAACCCTAATTGAAGCAGAAACTTAAATTGATTGATTCTGATTAATAAGAGATAATTAACTTGAATTAAATGAATGTTAATCCGATTAGATACCTTTTTGATGATCTTGAACTTAGAAGATTACTGATTTTGAGATGTTTGTTTGATTTCGTGAGTGTTTGAAAGCTAGGGTGTTAATGGCGGCAAAGATAAGTAAACAGTGAAATAATGGAAGAGACGGGGGTGGGTGATTTTGACTAGGTCAAATTTTTCACAAGTTAGACATGTTGTCAACTTTACCCCCTCAATTTTTCTTCTTTCACCAAACAAAATTCTTTTGTTTTCCCAAGTTCTAATTCTTGTCATTTTGACCCTATCTTATGTTAACTACCCGAGCCTTAGTGATTAACTTATCTTAACATAAGCACAAAACTATCCATGACAAACTTATAAGCAACAACAAGACAAATGCCAAAGCAATCCAACCATTAACCATTAAGCTTTTTGAGTTTCCTTGAAAACTTTTGAAGATCTTTTTGATGTGAAAGATGATGTAACATTTTCTCCCCCTTAAACGATGACCCATTTTCTATTTAAAGAGCTGTAGTCATTCTTTAACGAGGCACATGATGATGAAAAACGTTTCCCAATTGATATCTTGAAAAGTTTGATTCGTTGTGTCAATAAGATTTCTCTTATTTTAACAAATTAATGCACTGAGACGTACACAAATTTGTGTTAGACCAAGTTGTAAAGTAAACTTGATCCCTTTGCATGATTTGGCTTGTAAATCACGCCCGAGAAAATTAATTCCCGTTGTGAGCCAACGTTTTCCAAGGAAATACGTGACTTTAATATGAAAACCGGGTTGCAGTCTGAAATAACTACAAGCCATAATGGGCATGTTTTAAAAAGTACAACTTTTATACGGACTCTATTTATGGCACCGTGTCAATATTGATCGACATTTCTAAGGCCGTAAATATTACCGTACTAAAAGACATGCCCGTTTTAAAAACGAAAAATATTTTTGGTTTTTCTTGATTTTATAATTTTTATGGTTTTTCTAGGTTTTATATTTTTTATGGTTTTTCTTGGTTTTATATTTTTGTATTTTCTTTTGTGGTTTATATATTTACTATAATATACATGATCACGAACAAAGGATACTCTGAATAGTTTACCACGACTATTCAGCTGATTCTTCTGCCAACTCTTTGAGAGTCGCTGGAGTGAATGATTTCATGCCAAGCTTGTCGATCAAAAACTCGATTCGTCCTCGATCTAAGGCTTTGGTGAACATATCCGCCAGCTGGTACTCAGTAGTGACAAAATACAGCTCGATCACTCCGTTCTCCACCTGCTCCTTAATGAAATGGTAGCGAATGTCTATGTGCTTGGCCCGGGAGTGTTGAACATAGTTGCAGCAAAGGGCAATGGCGCTCTTGTTGTCACAATACATCGGGATTTTGTTGAATCCCAAACCGTAGTCAGTTAATTGTGATCTCATCCAAAGAACTTGAGCACAACAACCGGACATGGCGATGTATTCAGCCTCCGTGCTTGATATTGCAGCGCTTTTCTGCCTTTTTGAAGACCAACTGATCAATCTATCTCCAAGGAGTTGCACAGATCCAGAAGTGCTACGCCTCGTGTCTTGACATCCAGCATGATCGGCATCTGCGTATGATATTAAATCAATAGAGGAATCTTTCGGATACCATAGCCCACGATGAAGTGTTCCTTTTAGATACCGAAAGATCCTTTTCACAACATGTAGGTGCTTTTCGGTAGGCCGAGCCTGATACCGGGCACACATGCATACAGCAAATTGCAAATCAGGCCTGCTAGCAGTCAGATATAGAAGGGTGCCGATCATCCCACGGTAAAGTTTTGGATCGACAATAGTCCCATTCCTATCTTCATCTAACTTGGATTTCTCCACCATTGGAGTGTCCACGGGTCACAATTTTCAAAGTTATATTTCTTAAGAGATTCTAGAGCATATTTGGATTGATTAATAAAGATGCCTCTGAGATTTTGAGAAATCTGTAATCCTAAGAAAAATGAAATTTTTCCCATCATCGACTTCTGAAAGCGTGTGGACATTATCTTCTCAAATCGGTTTGACAATTCTATGTTAGTGGCAGCAAATATTATATCATCAACATAAATTTGTACCAGAATCATGTCGTTGCCTTCTTTGAGAGTGAATAGAGTGGGGTCCACTTTGCCTTTGGAGAAGCCTTCCGAAATGAGATATGTTGACAGGAGATCATACCACGCGCGTGGAGCTTGTTTCAACCCATAGAGAGCCTTCTTAAGCTTGTACACATGATTAGGAAACTCCGTACTGACGAACCCATCCGGTTGACTAACATAAACTTCTTCCCTTAGTTCACCGTTCAAAAATGCCGTCTTCACATCCATTTGATAGACGATCATGTTCATATGAGCAGCAAACGCAAGGAATAGTCTAATCGCCTCCAATCTAGCCACAGGAGCAAAAGATTCCTCAAAGTCTATACCCAAGGCTTGTTTATATCCTCTAGCGACCAATCTAGCCTTATTCTTCAATACCGCACCCATCTCATCAAGTTTAACCTTATAAACCCATAACAAGGTAAGGATGTTAACCTTGTCAGGGAGAGGAACCAATTCCCATACTTCAAGTCGTTGGAATTCATTTAGTTCCTCCTGCATAGCTTCAATCCAAGATGATTGAGTCATAGCTTGCTGCCAATTTTTAGGTTCAACTTCAGAGAGAAATGCATCAAAGTAGCAATAGAGTGCACTCTCTTGTAATTGATGGCGTGTAGAGACTGGTCGATCTAGATCTCCAATGACATTCCTAATTGGGTGATCTTTTGTCCATTTAGTGCTATGGTTTTCAATCCTAGGTGGTCTGGAGTGAACAATAGAAGGAGCTTCTTCTGAGGTAGACGCGGCTGAAGGGTTTTCAGGGATCGCTACACCAAAGAAAGGAAGCTCTTGCAAGTGAGCATATTCCAAGTCGTGATCAATAGAATCCTCTTCTACATCATTAGGCACAAGTAGGGGTGATGATTCAGGTGTAGTTTGAGAATCACTTGGTGAAGGTGCATCCGGTTCAATGTGAATTGTAGATGCATTAGATAAAGGTTCATTAGCTTGAGCAACCACTTCAGGGATTGGAGCGATTACTACAGGTGTTGGAACTTCATCAGTCGGGGGATCGAAGAATTCATCAAACAACGGTTGAAACAGTTTATCCCACTCGGGCCTTGTTGGTGGTAAAAATGAGGTAGAAGTAGGATTATTGGGAACTAATCCGGAACTAATAGCACCGGTTCCCATCTCATGAAGCGCGGGTTCAGAGCTGTGTTGCTCAGAAGCCATCGCTGTCAGCTCATCGAAATCTGCGTCCATAGTTTCTACAATCTTGCCAAGACGACGGTTATAGATTTGGTATGCTCTCTTGGACGGTGAGTAACCAATGAAAATACCTATATCGGCTTTCGGTTGAAGCTTACCCAAGTTCTCACTATTGATGTTTGGATAACAAAGAGCACCAAACACATGAAAAAATGAAACATCGGGTTTACGATCATGTAGAAGCTCATAAGGTGTTTTTCCATGGCGTTTCCGAATGATAGAACGGTTTTGGGTGAAACATGCAGTAGATATAGCCTCTGCCCACAAGAATAATGGAGCGTTCGCGTAAATAAGCATGGTCCTAGCAGCTTCCATAAGTGTACGATTTCGTCTTTCAACGACACCGTTTTGTTGTGGAGTGCGTGCAGCGGATGTTTCATGTGAGATACCAACTCCTTCATAATAATCACGAAGAGTCTGGTTGACGAACTCTGTACCATTGTCTGTACGAATACGGCGGACAGTAGTATTCAAATGTACCTGAATGAATTTCAGAAAAGTGATGATAGCCTTCGGTTCTTCATCCTTTGTACGTAGAAATCTAACCCATGTAAACCTGGAAAAATCATCCACAATGACGAGAATGAATTTCTTACCGCTCACACTTTCAGTTCTCATTGGTCCACAAAGATCCATATGCAAAAGATGAAGTTTTTCTTGATTGGTGTCTTCAGCTTTGGGCTTGTAAGATTTCTTGGTGCTTTTCCCCCTTGAACACGCGGAACATAAATGGTCCTTGTGAAATTTAAGCTTTGGAAGACCACGAACTAATTCGTTTTTAGCCAGATGATTAATAGCATCAAAGTTAAGATGAGATAATCTGCGATGCCATAACCATGACTTGGTCTTAGATGCTTTAGAGAGAAGACATACTGGAGAGGCGACCATCATGTCTTGTAGAGACAATGTATAAAGATTTGCACCACGAGATCCTTTCAACAAATCTTTTCCTTCCAAGTTGCGGATGAAACAAGTATGTTGTCGAAAAGCAACCTCTAGGTTGGAATCACAAAACTGTCCTACTGAGAATAAGTTATGACCAAGACCTTCTACATAGTATACCCTAGAAATCGTCACGTTTCCAATCTGATATTCACCATACCCCATAATCTTTGCTATATGATCATTCCCGAATTTAACCGTACCAAGAAACTTGCTGACGAAATTTCGGAGCATCGAGCGATTTCCGGTCATATGTTTTGAACAACCGGAGTCCAAATACCACAGGATGATTTGGACCACCTGAAAATATCACTACACAAAGACAATGTAGAGGTATCGGAATCTGAGTGTTCCTTGTTATTAGCAGGTACAGATTTAATAATCTTAGATTTGCTAACTCTAGGTTTCTTAGATTTCCTAGCCTTTTTCTTCCTAATTGGTGGTGTAGATTCTAGTTGGCTTAAATCCTGAGGTATTTCTTCACTGATAGGCACTATAGTAGGGGCAGACCTAATTAAAGGGCGCTGTTTCCATACTTGAGTGCGAGTGTTCCTAACTAAAGGACGCTCAGACCTAACCTCAATGGATGCATTCCTAGTTAAAGGGCACATTTTTCCATCTAATGTAAAGGTCCTACCAGTGGGACGCCATTGCCAGCCAACTTGGGCACGAGTTCTACCCATTGGCTTCCATTCAAGACCATTCTTAATAGCATTCATTTCATTCACGTGATCAATCAGACACAAATCATGACGCTGGGAAAACATACATTCATTACAATTCCAACAATTCAAATCAGAATTCACGAATGGTTTAGGCTGCTGCACAGGCGCAGAGCTTTTAGTCTTAACATGATTCTTTTTATTTAAAACTGAACTAGCATTCCTATTGTGAACTTCTACTTTCTTCTTTTTGGCACTACTAGTGGAGGGCTTGATCTTATCTTTCTTGAGTGGCGATCCTTTAGCCTTAGTAGTCTCTTTTAATCCTGTAGAAGGCAAAGTGGGAATATTAGCAACAGATTTTAAAGGTGCCTTACTTGATTGTGCCAATGACGGTTTTGCTCCTGGAGTCTTATTAAATGGAGTTACAGCAATGGGCCTATTATTAAGTAGTGCAGAACCTGGTGTACCTATGTATTGCAAATATGCCAAGCAATATTGAACTCGCTTAATATATTCATGAGCCGAATAATAGTCGCTACTTGAGGGATCTAAGGCATAAAGATCGTCTAAAATATCCCTAAGAAGATCGACATGCTTAATGGCATTCCTCATATAATCATCATAGGTAACTGGGTTTCTCTTATGAAGCGGGTTCTTATAAAGCACTACTGACTTGGTTGTTGGAGCACTAGTGGACGGTGCAGAGTCGGTAGCTAAGTTATCAACAACTTCTTGTCGGGTGAGAAGAAGTGTCTACTTTAACTCAGCTAAAACCATATTTTTGTCAATGAGAAGGATGTTCAAATCAGAGATTTCCTCGCACTTTTGGTTCAGTTGTTCAACATAAGATTGTTGCTGTGCCGCATTAAAAGCGAAGCGTTCTTCTAGTGAACCATAAAGAGCGGATAGTCCCTGTCTTGTCCGATCCATCTCCCCTAGAACAGACGAAAGTCTAATTTCTAAGACCTGATTTTTAGACTCTGCAGCCTCTAGTTCCATTTTGAGTGTTTCATTTGATGACACATCTCTCTTCAATCTCATTATCTCTTCCTCTAATGTCTTAACAATTGCAATCATCTTGTCACTCGTCTCAACACCGTTTTCACAAACATTTGATATCAAAATATTCTCATTTTGAGTTTGTTGTTTTAATTCTAAAGATATACAATGTTGTTCTAGTTGATTAAAGCGTTTTGAAAGTAAATTGTAAGAATCTTGTAGCTTTAAAAACTCAGCGTTAGATTCGTGACAAGACTGATTATCTACCTCATTTACAGTATCAGCAACATTTACAGAGAGATCACAAACATCATCACAAATATCATTACAAATATTCACAGCATCACAATTAATCATAGCGGATGTAAGCTCATTCGAATAATTAACATTTACAGTAGTAAGCACATCACACGAGATTACTGCAGACAAGAATCGGTCATATTCAGTTAATCTATTTATGAAAACTTATTTAATTAAGGCAGCTGATCTATTTATGAAAACTTTCTATTTTTAGAAACTTGTCTATTTTAAGCAGTAATTCTATTTTTGGAAACTTTCTATTTTTGGAAACTTTCTATTTTTGGAAACTTTCTATTTTTGGTAACTTTCTATTTTTGGAAACTTTCTATTTTTAGAAACTTTCTATTTTAGGAAACCTGCTATTTTTGGAAAGTTACTTATTATTACACAGTAAGTATAATAATACATGAAATACCAGAAATACTTAATCAGAATAGACAGAATATAAGATAAACACGGTTTAAGGCTTAAAACAGTAAAACATGATATGAACATATAAAATAAGCTAAGACATGACATAAAACCAGTTACGTATTTAGTAAGCAGATACTTATTCATGTATGTATTTATGTAACATTAGTGATACCGAAGGAGGATTCTCCTCAGTTCATCTTCTTCGTTCACTGGACATAAGGTACGGATTCCCGTCCTTTCAGTATGGACATTCTTCCTTATTAGGATTTCTCGTATGCAGCCAATTGTTTTCCCCAGTAGATGTTTTATATGTTTTTGAATTGCTTATGTTTAATTAGAATACCTAAAGCCATATACATGCATGACTAGTTTCACCTAGTTATGGAGGTACCATAACCATAACACTAGAGGCACTGGTGTTATGACTTCACCACGGTGGAGTGATTGCTCGTGGCGTCCGTTCAGCTTTTGGCCATATTTTTATATTTATCATGTGGGGCGTATGGGTGCATCCTAGTTACATGTTTTAGTCAGGATTTCATGGTGAATGTGGTGTGTGCCTTGCATCCTTCACAAGGAGCTGATCCCTCCTACCCAAAACCAGTATATTAAATTAGAGGCAGCCCCTCTAATTTGCATGATGAGGTCACCCCTCCAAGTATTCATGCACGGTGGATTTTCATGACCTATATTGGCTAATGGTAAAATATGTTAAACAGTTTTCATAAGATAAACATAAGGCTTTTCAAACTATAAAACCAGTTTTATGAACATGTTCCAGGTTTTCCAGGACTTATACATTTCCGCTGCTATTAAGTCTTTATTATGTTTTAGTCATTCATACTATGTCTATATCCGTACACTGAGCATTTTGCTCAGCCGTTACTTTCCTTTCCATGTCCCAAAACGGCAGGTACCCTAGGAAAGACTCGAGCATTTGGAGGTCGTGCGTAGGATGGAAGCTGCTAGAGACTTCTTTTCCTTTTTGCCTTCATATACTTATGCTTGTTTAGTCTTTCATTCATTTCTTTTGCTTTATTATGTTTTGGGCTTATGTTTTGGAACCGATGTTTGATTCCGGTTATCCCTATGGTCATGTAATGTTTTAGACATTTATCCTTGTATGCTTTGATGACACGCCATGATTACGCGTAACGGTCCACTTATCAAAGTGGGGTGTTACACTTCTTAAGGATAAACTAACTAAGGCACCGGTCTTGGTTACCCCTAATTGGGAGCTACCTTTTGAATTGATGTGTGATTCTAGAGACTTTGCCATTGGAGCGGTTTTGGGCCAAAGAGTGAACAAACACTTCCAACCAATCCATTTTGCTAGCAAGACAATGACGGGGGCTCAATTGCATTATACCACTACCGAAAAAGAGCTTTTAGCTGTAGTGTATGCTTTTGAGAAATTCCGCCCCTATCTTGTCCTTTCCACCACCATTTTCTATATCGATCATTCCGCGTTGAAGTACTTGTTGACTAAACAAGATTCCAAGCCAAGACTTCTTCGTTGGGTTTTGCACCTTCAAGAATTTAAAATCGAAATTTGTGACAAAAAGGGTGCGGAAAACCTAGCCGCGGATCATCTAAGTAGACTTGAGGATCCTTATCAAGGGGATCATCCGAATCAAGAGATCAATGACTCTTTTCCCCTTGAGGCCTTAATGTCTATCAATTCCAATCTTGATGACACCCCGTGGTTTGCGGACATTGCAAACTACTTAGCGGGTGGAATTCTCAAGGAATGGTTAACGTCCCAACAAAAGAAAAATTTCTTTAAAGACATTGAACACTATTTTTGGGATGACCCTTACCTTTTCAAACAATGTGCGGATCTTTTCATTCGTCGGTGTGTTGATGGACCGACAGCTTTATTAATCCTTGAAGCTTGCCATAAAGGACCCACCGATGGTCACTTTGGTCCTAATTACACTGCAAAGAAAGTTTTCGACTCTGGATTCTATTGGCCCTCCATTTATCATGACGCTCATGAAATGGTTAAACGTTGTGATGCTTGCCAAAGACAAGGCAAGATCACTCATAAAGATGAGGTGCCTCAAAATTTCATACAAGAATGTGAAATCTTTGTCGTATGGGGCATCGACTTTATGGGGCTATTTCCATCATCTAAAGGGAACAAGTACATCCTCGTAGCCGTTGACTACGTATCCAAATGGGTTGAAGTGAAGGCTCTCCCTACGAACGATGTGAGGGTGGTTGTGAACTTTTTGAAGCAACTTTTTGCTCGATTCGGTGTTCCTCGTGCTATCATCAGTGACCACGGGACTCATTTTTGCAATGATCAATTTGCTCGAGTCATGGCTAAGTACAGTGTCAATCACCGTCTTTCCACCGCTTATCATCCCCAAACAAATGGTCAAGCCAAGATATCTAACCGAGGATTGAAGAGAATATTAGAGCGAACAGTAGGAGAGCATCGTGCCTCGTGGGCCGATAAGTTAGATGATGCTTTGCGGGCTTTCCGTACCGCATATAAGACTCCGATTGGTTGCACTCCATATCGTCTTGTGTATGGTAAGCCATGCCACCTCCCTATTGAGCTGGAACATAAGGCATACTGGGCCTTGAAGTGGGCCAATTTTGACATCAACAAAGCCGGTGATCTTCGGAAGATTAAACTCAACGAGCTAAATGAACTAAGGAATGAAGCTTATGAGAACTCATTGATTTACAAGGAGAAGACCAAGATCATTCATGATTCAAGAATTAGGAATCGAGAGTTTCACGTTGGTGATCAAGTTCTACTCTTTAACTCTCGGTTGAAGATTTTCTCGGGCAAGCTGAAGAGCCGTTGGTCTGGTCCATTCACCGTCGCCAAAGTCTTTCCCTATGGCACCATTGAGCTTTCTCAACCAAATGGGCCCAATTTCAAAGTGAATGGCCAGCTCGTGAAGTTGTACTTTGGTGAGGACATCTCTCATGAGATGATTCCATCCCTCACCACGTTTCCCTTGAATTAGTTCTGGGTCGAGTAAGGCTCGTGACTCGGTTAACAAAAACAAGAGCTTCTCGGGAGGCAACCCGTCGATCTAGCCTTTACCGTTTTCATAATAAGTGTAGGGGGAGCTACATAGGGTTTGTTGTCTTGTCTCTTATGATGTGCAGGGATTAAAGCTTCAGAGAGCACTTTTGATGACATTTGACGACCCGTGATCCGGTGTACCCGTCGACCCGGTTCTATCCTAAACGGTCGTGATTCAATATTTCATATCTTATATGTTCACATCGAAATCACTCTAGTCGTCCTTTCCTTAGCAAGATTTAAACAAAGTGCACAATGTCATAAGTGTAGGGGAGTTTACTCCCACATGCTTAAACATTAAGGACAATGTTTAAATCAAGTGTAGGGGGACTTCTATCGAAGTAAGTGGGCTTTTCCATGAATTTGTCCTCATTTTAGCCCGAAAAATTTGATTTTTTGACATTTTTCAAAATTTTTAATATATTTTGGCCTAGTAGTATAGTAGTATTTTCCTTTGTTATCGTTATTTACTTTCTTTGCTAGAATAAATTTGGAATAAATGGTTTTAATTTTTCAATGTTGTGAATCTTTTGACTCAACCCGAGTTTACTTATCTAAGTTTACTCTAGCTAGTATCCTTAACGTGTTTAAGTCAAGTTTTGCTAGGCTTTTATATTGGGAACTTTAAAACGCGAAAGTCTTAACTCTCACGGGTTAAGAACAAGAACTTTTTGCAAGTTCCTATATTGATCCTAGAAAGTCGTTTATCAAGGGATCTTTAAAATGCGAATTCTAAACTTGAAAGAGTCTAAGAAGTTTCAAGATCCTATAGATGACTTGAAAACCCAAAACTTTGATTTAATTGGCTAAGCATCCACGAGTCTCATTCCTTGAGATTTTAAATTATGGAGAACGAGAGATGATAGAGTCAAATATAAGTTTGGTATTCTTTCGTGAATTTATGTGAGTTGATTATAAGCTTTTTCTCCCATCGCTTGTTAATAAATTTAATTGCAATAAATAAGGTTGTACCATTTGAAAAGTTACTTAGCTTCTAGCCCAAGATCGTTTAAAAGTTGCTCGGTATTAATTATAGTTCATAGCCAAGTCATAACTTATTGAAGCGGGATGCGAAGATTGGCGAGTCTGAAAAGGCCCTAACAAGGCATGAGGGATATATTTTGTTGCTAAAGATCTCAAGTGATGTGAAGAATAATTTATGAAAAACCAATATGAAGGATTGAGACACACGACGAAAAGCAAAAACTCCCCAAAAGATCATGGAGAAATCTATCCGAAAAGACCCTAGCAAGGTATGAGGATAAATAGATCCAAGTTCTAAAAGGAGGCGGATCGTTGTATATCAAAATCCAAAATAAATATTGGAGAAAAATGAAGAAGTCGTGGTCCAAGTATGAAGAATCTTTCAAAAACTTCAAGTGAAGAAATTCCTATTATGAAGAGAAGACCATAATTTCAAGAACGTCTCTCAAGATTCGAAGTATGAAGTCGCTGCAAATATCGGTCCGAGAAAGGTCTCAAATCGTGAAGTGAGTTATGCCAAGATATGAACTTTATGATGTCCCGAGAAGCAGTTTTAAAAGATTTTGTCATTTAGCTAACTATTGATTAAATCGTCCCACTTTATTTTCGGCCTAAATAAACTATCGAAGTAAGTCAAACAATGAATCCTCGTGATCATTCAAGAAAATTATAAAATATAAGAGATACACCTAGGAATAAGGGAGTCTAAGTAAATAATTGGGCCACATGAGTTTGTGTTAGTTTGCTAACTTATAATAACAATGATCTCGTTTATAAGCTTGGTGTGGGGAACGTGAAACTTGAGAATGATAAACATTCATGACTACCAAAACCCCAATGTGAGTCTTTGATTTCTTTACTTGTTATGTATATATTTCTATCTTTATAGTAAAGGCCAAGGTGGGTTATTTATGATGAAAAATGTAAACTGTGTTTTGAAATTAATGCATTGCATGAGGGCATTGCAATGATCAAGTGTAGGGGATTTAATAACTGTGAAAACACTTATCCTTTTACCACTTATTTCCAATAATAACAAGGCCAAAACGTGTTTTTAATGTCATAAAAGTCGAAATTATGCGTGGTTTGTGTTTTTATTGTGTTTCAGGATAAAAATATGAAAAAGGAAGAAAACACGGGCTATCACGGGCTTTTATCGAAGAAAACGAGAAAAGACGAAGTCAAAAGACCAAGAGTGCAATAGATTGGAAGTCAAAGGGCCTATTTTGAATATTTATCGAAGATAAGGACCAAAGAAGGAAGATTTATATGTCGAAGAACTCAAGTCTATCAAATGAAGAAATTAAAAGACGAGTTGAATTTATTTATCGACAAATCCCGAATCGAAATCGAAAACCTCAACTTTATTAAAGAGACGAGAAGACAAAAAGAAAGGAGAAAAGCCCACTCACCAACCTTTCATCACAACTATAAATAGCATCCACCCTTCACATTTTTAGACTAGTCTTTAATTTTTCCTAGTTTAATTTTTTTAGGCCGACACCTACTAAGGGTGTTTGGAACATTCATTTTCTTTTCTTCCTATTCAAGTCATATAAGTTTGATCTTTAATTTCGTTTGTTTTGAATCCTAATCTTTAATAACAGCTTCTTATTAATCTTGTTCTTCTTTTCTTTTTGATTCTAAGTTTTTAACTTTTGATTTGGTTGATTTTGGTTTTCTAAAATCAAGTGGGTTTTGTGTTTTTATTGATTGTGATTCATGAAAACTTGTTGTTTGGGATGTTTAGAGGTTTGATAAATCTAGTTTGATTGATTTGGTTGTGTTCTTGAGTTTTTATAGTTTTTATTAAGTGGGTTTTGATTAATCTAGTTTTAATTTTTAGTTTTGTTGATTTGGTTTGATTGATTGTTGTTAGTTGATTATTGGTGGTTGGTTTAGTTTAATTTTTAGATTTATTATGGTTGATTTTGGTTAAATTCGTGTTTTTGTTTCCCCTGTTTTCGTCACTGTTTCAATTTTCCCGAACCAAACAATTTTACCGAACGAACATATTTTTCCCGAACCAATTATTTATTTTCCCGAACGAACAGCAATTTTTACCGAACCAGCTATTTTTCCCGAATGAACTAAAATTACCGAACCAAGAAGTTTAAGAAAAAATATTGAACCAAGCAATTGCAAAAAATACCGAACCAAGCAATTGCCAAAAATATTCCGAATGAGTAGAATGAAAAAAATTACCGAGTGAAGGTTGTCCAAAAAAAGTTCTAAACCAAGGGTTTGTAAAAAAAATATTCCGAACGAACATAAAAGTCCCGAACCACCAAATATTCCAAACCATTGTATACAATTTACGTGCCTGCCTACTTGCTTATATGGTTTTCCCGCCAATTCCAGCTACCAGCCTGCTTGGCTGCTTGAGTTAGCTGCCTGCTAGCTTGTTTATTTATTATAATGTTCAGTAATTGTTTAGTTTAATCTGAAAGTTGTTCCGATTTTATTTTTGAAAATTACGTATTTTTAGTTGAATTTTTCGTCTAATTTTAAAATTAATATTTTTTCGTAAAGTTCAAGTTTTATCTTTTATTTAGTACCCGCTTTAGGTTTTGCCTCGTTTAACTTTAAAGTATCATCTTAGTTTTATTCTCTCCTTTTTCATTAGGATAATTTTATTTTTCAGTCGAAAGTTAATTTCTTCGTTTAGTTTTATTTTTATTAATTGTTTCGTTTTCATATTTGTTTTTAATATCGTTTCTTTACTATTTGTCAATCGTTTTATTTTTAGTTTATTCCTTTTATATTTTGTCATTTCCTTTTAAAGCCTTATTTTTATCTTTAATTAGTTTTAGACAACGACACCTTTTCTATTATTCACCAAAGACGACTGAGTCACACTTTTAACCAGTAATCAATTCGAATTAAATCGAGACGAACAAATTTTTATAATTGGCAAAACCTTAAATTACTGTGTTTGAATGGATACAAACCGAGACCATCCATGGTCTCGGTGGTAAAAATCAGTCACCAGCCGCAACCCTTAATGGGTGCTGGCTGAGTTTGTTCTGTAAGTGGCAACCCCAGTAGGGGTGTTTGTTCAAGCAGTGGGAACCGAGACCTTTGTGGTCTCGGTGGGAATTTTGGCTCGAGCAGGAGAAAAACAGCCACTGCCGGTGGGAGCCCAGGCCGGGCAGTGGTAAACAGCAGCAAGACAAACAGGGGTGTTTGGCTGTTAGATTTATATAGGGTGTTTGGCAAACAGTTTAAAGAACCAGTTATGGGTGTGTTTGGTTTTTGGTTTAAAGACAGTTTAAGGGCGTGTTTGGCTAAATTTATAAACATTTAGTTTATTTAATCTAGTTAGTTTAATTAATACATCTTAAATAAATTAATTACATGTGTTCTTAAATGTAGTTTTATTTGATTAAAACCATAGTTTATGTTGTACATGTTATTTAAATAAAGCTTATGATTAAATAATTATTTACATAATTATTCATGTACATGTAATTAATTAAACTTAGTTAATTGAATTATAAAGTTTAATCAGTAAATCATGGATTATTATTAATTAATAGATACTTAAAATATCATGTAATATTATTATTAAATTAATAATTACAAGTTTAGACTAAGTATTTATTTGTTTAATTTAGACCATAGTATTAATTAATTATTTTAACATGGATTATAATTAATTAATAATCATGACATAGGTTATAATTAATAAATATTAATACATGTTTTAACCTAAGTATTCTTATAGACTTTAATTTAATTAAATCATGCTTATATTTAATTAAATCGTATAACCTATAGTTTAATTAATTAACATAATATTATTAATAAACTATACTATAATTACATGACTTATGGTATTAATACAGCTTAACTCTAAATATGGAAACTTTCTAATTCAGGGAACTTACTATTTTTGGAAACTTTCTATTTTTAGAAACTAATCTATTTTAAGCAGTTAATCTATTTTTGGAAACTTTCTATTTCAGGAAACCTGCTATTTTTAGAAAGTTACTTATTATTACACAACAAGTATAATAATAAAAGAAATACAAGTAGTACTTAATCAAAATATCCAGAATACATGATAAACCCAACATAACGTTAAAATTAGTAAAACATGACATGAACATATAAAACAAGCTAAGACATGATATAAAACCAGTTACGTACTCAGTAATCAGAATACTTATACACGTATACTATTTATGTAGCATTAGTGAGATCTAAGTAGGACTCTCTTCCGTTCGTCTTCTTCGTTCACTAGACTTAAGGTACGGATTCTCCGTCCTTTTAGTATGGACATTCTTTCCTTCATTAGGATTTCCCGTATGCAGCCAACTGTTTTCCCCAATAGTTACAGATTAAATGCTTATGTTTATTAGTTACCTTAGCCATATACATGCATGACTAGTTTCACCTAGTTATGGAGGTACCATAACCATAACACTAGAGGCACTAGTGTTATGACTTCACCACGACAGAGTGATAGCTCGTGGCGTCCCTTTTCAGTTATTTGGCCATTATATTATTATATTATCATGTGGGGCGTATGGGTGCATCCTAGTTACATGTTTCATTCAGGATTTAATGGTGAATGTGGTGTGTGCCTTGCATCCTTCACAAGGAGTTGATCCCTCCTACCCACTTATCAGTTAATTAGAGGCATCCCCTCTAATTTGCATGACGAGGTCACCCCTCCAAGTATTCATGCACGTTGTTGACCTCATGACCTATATTGGCTATTTTGGTACATTAACTAATACATATTTTCACAAGTAACATAAGCTATGTTTTAAGAACTAAAACCAGTTAACATGACAGACGACTAAGTTTTCCAGGACTTATACATTTCTGCTGCTATTAGTCTTATTTATGTTTCAGCCATTCATACTCTGTTGTATATCCGTGCACTGAGCGTTGTGCTCAGCCGTTACTTTCCTTTCCATGTCCCAAAACGACAGGTACCCAAGGACGGACTCGAGCATTTGGAGGAAGTGCATTAGATGGAAGCTGCCATAGACTTCTTCTCCTTTTTGCCATATACTTATGCTTGTCTAGTCTTTCCTAGTTCATTTACTTTATTTATATTTTGGGTCTATGTTTGGGAACCAATGTTTGATTCCGATTTTCCCTATGGTCATGTTTGTTTTACTACATATTACCTTGCATGCTTTGATGACACGCCATAATTACGCGTAACGGTCCACTTATCAAAGTGGGGTGTTACAATTATGGTATCAGTGCCAAGGCTTCAACCTGTAGGCTCTAAAACTTGACATGTGACTAGTAGGTAGTCATCAAGAGCTTCCTAAGCTAACGCTTGTTATTCCATGTATTTATGTTTTCAGCACTTTGTTGTTTTAACCATGATGTTTTCAACACCTTGTTGTTTTAACCATGATGTTTTCAATGGTATTGCTTTTACTAATATGGACTGAACAACCGTCATCCATACTTAGTTACGTGTCATTATTTCATGCACGATGTGCCTTGTGAACTGTGGCTAATGTGAACTGAACCCCAGTAGTTCATAATTGGTCACATAAAAATAATTTCTGTTAAGTTTTGACAGATGAGTTTCATTCATTTATTCCATGTATCATTGTCGAAGGTTTATGACTAAGTAACGGTTGGTACAGGACTGGCCCTATTTAGCCGCATGTGTTTTTATCGAAACTTTTAACTTTGGGACCGACCCATAGGCGTCCCCTCGCCATGTCTTTTGTTTTGGGTAGCCTGACCATAGGCGTCTACCCTCGTGCATATAAAGGTTTTCATTAACTGCATCATGCATTTACGCACCGTTTACATGCATAAAAATTTTCTCATGATTTATTGGCATAAATTTTTCATGTCCCTCATTAGTTATTATGTCTTTATGTCAAGTATGTTTTCATAATATCATGGTTAACTTCATTTTCATGTTGATTATGTTATATATTTCTTCATGTTAAGTTGTTTCATGTTTCTTCATAATGATTTCTTCTTCATGTTGATTACGTCTTACGCCCCTTTTGTTGTTTATGCTTTCATGCAAGACACTGTTGGAATTCATTTAAATCCTGCTTTCATGATAGTCATGGTTGGTTTTCATTAATCATGCGTTCAGGAAAATCATCGTTGAAATTCCTTTAACAATACGTTAGCATTTCTCTATGAAACCAGAATGAGGTATATATTAGCATTGCCAGGTTATCATGATGGTCTTATAACCGTTTAACCAATTATTTTTCTTTAAAATCATGTCAGATGATCGACCCCATACGAATCGTTTCATGTGCATTCCATGTGTACTCCATGTATCGTATCCCATGTACGTATTCCAATTGCCGATACTCTACAAACTACTGATGCCGCTCATAGCTTGGGATTTTACTAAGGGTTGATGATGCGGATTTTAGAGACGCTACGAGATGCTGATGCTGTTCACAACCTGGAGATCTTACAAGACGAAGACAAAGGCGTTAGAACAAAGCGATTGGACGAGAAGATGCTTCACCACCAGACGATTTCCATCAATCATTGTCCCAAATTCTTAGTTACATGTCACACGTCATTCAGTTGTCATTTCAGTCATATGAGTGTGAACCGGTACCAGTCGGCCACTCAGCTGAATAGTTACATGAATCACAGTCATGAGAATGACCGTCATGGAACTGACAGACAAGACGATAGTAACCACTACTATGACAGCAACTGTCCTAGCGATCACAACTGAAGCTTCGGCCGCGGACGTGATCCGATATGGAAAGGATCAGTAGTCAAACCGATCCGCCAATTCTAGCATAATAACCTAATATTTGTAGTTCTATTTGTTTCACATCTCGAGACGCATGTCAAGACACCGGTCAAGACACATGACTCACGTCTAATTCTAGAACACCCCTAAGAAATTCAAGGTACCCTCCAAAGGGTATATCCATTGTGTGGTGCAGTGTATTAATTAGGCCACAAGAATTTCAGTGCCATCACCGGCGTATTACTGAGATCTGTCACGATTGCTCGATGACATTTTCATTTCTTGCACCCATATTTCATATATTCATGACCATAAAGGACGCCATTCATATTCCCCATGTATACGAAGGTTTTCCTTCAGCCTAATGATGAGGTCAAAGCTGCTAATGCATTACCTCGGACAGACGCGAGTTAAATATAATCCTAATTGTCGACTACGAACAGCATACCCTGCTACGATTCATGATTTTGTACAGTGATGTTCAGGCTCCTAAATACATTCAGCACGGTTTTCCATCAGGAAAATCTGTACAAATTATCTATGCTTTACAAGCACGTGCTTTGTTAGCTATGACTGCTAAAATTTTCTAGCTGTCAGTTACGACACGAATATTGAATTCCTTTTACGTATAACCAGTCAATTATTCCAAAATCTTCCCATACATTCCAGAAGAACCTTCAAGGAGAAGGACGGTACCATGAGATCATGTGTCGACTTCAGTCGATTTAAACAAATCACCATTCATAACCGTTATTCTCCTCCACGTAGTGACGACATGTCCAATCGACTTTAGGGTGTTAAGCACTTTTCCAAGATCGGATTCATGATCATGCTGCCAACAGTGACGAGTGAAAGAGCAGGACATTTCCATGACTGCTATTCGTACACGACTCGGTCATGCTAGATTCATGATTTTGTATTAGTCTCATAAATGCCCTAGCAACATTATGGACTTAATAAATTGAGTTTCCATGAACTCGTAAACAAATTCATCAGTGTTTTCATCAAGGATAACCTGATTTTCTCTAAGCCTAGAGAAGAGCAGGAAGACCATTTTTGCACTATGTTGCAAATTCTACGACAAGAGAAATTTCACCCTGAAATTTTACAATATAAATTCTGGTTGATTACAGTGACAAGCTAAATCACATGGATTCTCAAGGTTAATTATACCATGACTCAGTTTATGCATAAAGGTGAGAACCCTACATTACATTAGGTGTTCCAAAAAATCCTACGCTAAGAGAAGTCTAATTTTGGAGACTCATAGTTTCGCAAACTTCTATGTATGAATTTTCTACGAAGCGAGATACAGTTACGTTCATATCTAAGTACCTGACATACTAACAGGCTAAGATAGAACACCAACAGACTAGGATGTTTTTCCACCATCAGGCATTGTGAAAAGAAATGGGACAAGATCTCCATGAATTTTGGTTACCAGATTAACGCAAACTCAGAAGAAGCATGATGCTCTCAGGGTTATTGCCAACAGTTTGATCAAGTCTACAGAATCCTTACATCCGCAAGGATTTCAAGAACCAACAGATAGATCGAACATGTTCCAGCCAAGGCTCATCCGTTCACTTGGTAATCCCTCAGCTATCAGGTCAGACAAAGGTTTGCATTTGTGCTCCTTATTTACGTTCACGTCCTTGTTCTAATTTCACGACTTGCTTTCACACTCACGTTCATGACACTATTCATGTTCATGATCGTATTCTGGCTTACGATTTTATGTTCATCTTCGTTCTGGGAAGTTTTGCAAGAACTTGAGAGACCAGACTCAAGTTTAGTATAACTCTCTATCCTCAGATAGACGTTTCACGTTATAACGCCCCATTTTGATAATGGAAATGTCACACGTAATTATGGCGTGTCATCAAATCATACAAGGAAAAATGTCTAAACATTACATGACCATAAAAGGAAAATACCGGAATCAAACGTCGGTAGTCCAAAAGTAAAGCTCATCACACACAAACATAAGTATAGTAAAGGAAAGGACTAAACAATGTCCATAGCAAATGTATTAAAGGAAAGATAATGCATAAAGTAAAGAAAGGCTAGAAAGCTTCCAGTCCATATGCACGTACGCTTAATGTCTAGGAGCGTCCCTGAGTACCTGCCGTTTTGGGAACATAGAAAAGGAAAACGGTTGAGAAATACGCTCAGTGCACGGATGTACAATAAAGCATGAATAGGATAAGCATATAACATATAACAGCGGAAGAAACTAAGTTCCGAGTAACCTGGTTAAGTCTTGATAAAACTGGTTTAATAGTTTGAAAAGCCTTATGTTTATCTTGTAAAAACTGTTTATCATATTTTACCATTAGCCAATATAGGTCATGAAAATCCACCGTGCATGAATACTTGGAGGGGTGACCTCATCATGCAAATTAGAGGGGCTGCCTCTAATTTAATATACTGGTTTTGGGTAGGAGGGATCAGCTCCTTGTTAAGGATGCAAGGCACACACCACATTCACCATGAAATCCTGACTGAAAACATGTAACTAGGATGCACCCATACGCCCCACATGATAAATATAATATAAATGGCCAAAAGCTGAAGGGACGCCACGAGCAATCACTCCGCCGTGGTGAAGTCATAACATCAGTACCTCTAATGTTATGGTTATGGTACCTCCATAACTAGGTGAAACTGGTCATGTATGTATATGGCTATAGGTATTCTAAATTAAACATAATCAATTCAAACACATAACTTATACTACGGGAAAATATTTGGCTGCATACGGGGAATCCTAATAAGGAAAGAATGTCCATACTGAAAGGACAAGAATCTGTACCTTATGTCTAGTGAACGAAGAAGACGAACTGAGAGGAATCCTACTTCCGTATCACTAATGCTACATAAATACATACATGAATGAGTATCTACTTACTAATACGTAACTGATTATATGTCATGTCTTAGCTTATTTTATATGTTCTTATCATGTTTTATTGTTTTTAAGCCTTAAACTGTGTTTATCTTATATTCTGTTTACTCTGATTAAGTATTTCTGGCATTTCATGTATTATTATACTTACTGTGTAATAATAAGTAACTTTCCAAAAATAGCAGGTTTCCTAAAATAGAAAGTTTCCAAAGATAGAAAGTTTCCAAAAATAGAAAGTTACCAAAAATAGAAAGTTTCCAAAAATAGAAAGTTTCCAAAAATAGAAAGTTTCCATTAATAGAAAGTTTCCAAAAATAGAAAGTTTCCAAAAATTGAATTACTGCTTAAAATAGATAAGTTTCTAAAAATAGAAAGTTTCCATAAATAGATTAGCTGCCTTATTTAAATAAGTTTCCATAAATAGATTAGCTGCCTAAAATAAATAAGTTTCTAAAAATAGAAAGTTTCCATAAATAGATTAGCTGCCTTATTTAAATAAGTTTCTAAAAATAGAAAGTTTCCATAATTAGATATAAGCTGGTTAAATAAGCTAAGTATATAAGCCTAAGTGTTTTCATGATTATTTTCTGTTGTCCCTAATATATGATGATTCTAGCACACGAATTTATGAAAGAAAGGTAGATATGAGATGAATTTTAGAGAGAGAAAGTAGTGAGAGAAAGTAGAGAGAAATGGTTGGAGAAACTTGTGGAATATTAGATTAGGAGAAAAATGAAATGACCAACACCCTTCCTAACATGCTAGGAAGGGTTTATATAGCCTTTGCTTACATGTAGCTTAATGGGCTATATGATCATGGGTCGGGCTTTCCTTTTGGGCTTTGGTTACTTATTAATGAACCTTAGCTTAAAGTTAAACCCGTAATAACACGACTAATATACTACCTATTACAACTTTCTAAAATACGATACATAATAAACATATGACCAAGCATTCTTGTTTGGCTCAATATTTTGAGGCTAACAATCTCCCCCACCGAGAGGTCATAAACCTTAGTCATTTAGGAAATTTGTAGAGATTACTAATCTCGCCATAAATGAGTCTTGAACGTGTAATAGTAGTCTTGTTCCTTCATGTTGTGATCTTTGAGCCTTTGTCGTTGTCTTTCGACTGTGTCTTTAAGCTTGAGATCTTCAAATCATCCTTGACTTGTCTTTGCCATCTTGTGATCTTGTGTCTTCATCCACATGCTCACACTATTAATTGTTGAATATGTCTTTAGGAATGAGTATGTGGTTTCTGAATCATTGACTTTGTTGTGTACACCGTGACGCCACGGACTGAATGGCTTTGACATTCGTCCTAAATCGGTAGCGTTTTACCTCCGGTCGGTGAAGACCGTTATACGATATTAAATACCGTACCTGTGATAGGTAGATTCAATTAAGAATCTCTTTGACAGGGTTTCGCGGCTGTACTAGCCGTTCTCTTTACTCGACCGTCTCAAAGCAAGACTACGAACATAAAGAGTGAATCAATTGGATAGATATTCGTTTGATTAAAGTCGTCAATTCAAATTCCTGGAACAAGTGTGATTCGTAAAGAATCTTACCATTGTTGCTTTCCAGTTGACACAAGTTTGATTCATAAGAATCTCACAAGTCACCTACCGTAGCGCTGTTTGATGATGACGCTAGAAGGATTTCCATTCGTCACTGTGGATATTAATGAATATCACTCTGAATGTTCTGGCAAGACCATAAAGATATTGCGTAGAAACCTGAAACGAGTTTGAATCAATTTAGAATCAAACCACTGTTGCTTTTCAGTTTTGCACATGTTCAATTCATAAAGAATCTTGCATATGACCTACCGCAATGCTGTTTGATGTTAACACTAGAAGGATTTCCACTCATCATTGTGAATACTAAGTAGTATCACTCTGAGTGTTCTAGCAATATCACAAGGATATAGCGTAGGACTCTCTTGATCTTCATCCGTGTGTCCTAACGAGATTTGATTGATCTCTTGGCTCTAGACTCGATTTGTGCACTTTAAGTGGTCGGAGGCTGGAGCAGATGCCACCTATTCAATATCAACTATCTCGAAGTGAGAAAGTCAATAGTAGTCATGTTGTTCTCCGTGACAATAAAACAAACTTCTTTTGAGAGAAGCCTGAGTAGCTAGGAAAGGGTTGTGCATACATCACTGGGTCCATGATGAGTTTGTCTTCATGATGAGTTGACCCGGTTTCTGCCTAAGTTGTATGGAGGGCTTCTTTCTTTAGACCCTTTATCCTTACATTTCTTTTTCATTCTTCAACCCCTTCAATGCTTACCAAGACATCATTACTAGCACCTTGTTGTGATTGTTCTAGTGCTAGCATCAGTACTTAGTCGGCATTCTGCTACATTTACATTCTACTCCATCTTTCCTAAGGACTTCTAATAATCTATTGGATTGTCCCTGGGAAGATCCCTCCGGTTCTGGTTGGATCATAGGACTTAAACCTAACCACCCTTTTGACACCAATAACGTCGTGAATTAAAGATGTTGTGGGTATTTGATCGTAACCATGAAAACCACTTTAAATTCTAACAAAGTGTTTGAAAAACATTTAACACATTGCTAGTTTTGTCGTTTTAGAAATGCTCCCCCTTCACATGTGCATCGATAATCGAAAGTGTTTCGCACATGTAGGTAAGAGTTAAAGTGCTTGAGTCTTATATTAGATCACATTTTAATCACATTTTCTCCCCCTATCTCTAATATATAAAATCTTTTGATATTAGAGATACCAAATTTGATTAAAATATATTTTGAAAACTAGTCTTGAAATCTCCGGGAGAAAGATGTGTTAATCTTTTGCATGAAGTTAAAATGATCCCCCTCAAAAATTGATCCAATTGAATTGTCATTGTGAGGATATGATCCACATTTCGCTTTTTGAGGATGGGAGTTGTTGAACACACAATTTTTGAAAGATTTTGAATATCATTGAAAAATTCTTGAAAAAATTATGTTCAACGCTTTTTGAAAAATCAATTCTTTTTGTCGAAAGGTTTTTCTAAAGCATAAACTTGAGTTCATAGACTTTGAATGTCTTGATGAATCCACTCAAGTGTAAGAAGATTTCTCTTCTTTTGCTGAGGGTAAGGGTACTAAATCGTACACTCCCCCGTGAATATCGATCTGGGTTGCAATCTGAAAGTGATTACAAGCCATTGTGTTGAGCTCAAAACGTTGAATGTTGTGTGACAAGCTCAACCCGTGATAGATTGCTCTAGCCGTTGTTTGGAAATATTTATCCAAAATAGACAATTTCCTTTATTAAAAGAAGAAATGACATGTTTTGAAAAATATTTACAACTTTCATTCGAGCTTTATGTACACACCCGTGTCGTTATTGAGCGACATTTCTAGGCACGTCCATACTATTGTGGAAACCTTGGTTTCCGGATCTTTTAAGCTACTAGGAATGCATCACGTTCATATGATTTAATAATCAAAGCGGAATTAGAACATGATACATTAACAAGGTGTTTAGGCACGAATAACATGAATTAAAACACATGGATTGCTAATTATATTAATAATCAACAATCACTAGACGTGTATACATTGAATCCCACGTCTAGTCGACACACACTTTAGGTTTACATTGTGAATGAATTGAATGAATAAAACCTATGACCCTTGGTTCCTTTTATAGTGTAAGGATTAGGGTTTACAAGAGATAAGAATGAATAAACAAGTAAATCTTCTATTTAAATAAACTTATGCAAAATATCTTTTGCATGTTTATCTAAATAGAAGCTTCCATAAGCTTCTTTGTCTACGTTTTGTCAATGCTTGAATTGCATGTAACAATGCTTACATTGTACACGACAACTCTTGAGCTATCAACGCCTAAATTGTACATGTCAACGCTTGATTAACTCTTGACAACGCTAACAACTTTTTGACCCAACAATCTTCCCCTAGTGGATAGTGGCAAAACTTCTATGTGTATCTCTTGTTAGTTGTACATGATCTTTGGGAGTCACTTGATGGCGTGCACATGCACACACAGCAAACATGATATCAGGTCTGGAAGCAGTAAGATACATCAAGGATCCAATCATGGATCTATAATGCCTGACATCAACATCTTTCCCATCTCCAATCTTTCCCCAGGGGTGTTCTCTATCCATAGGAGTAGAAGCCCTCTTTTCATGTGGAGAAAAGCCAAACTTCTTCAAGATCTCAGCAACATATTTGTCCTGGGAGATGAAGATACCATCTTCTTTCTGCTGAACTTGTAAACCAAGAAAGAAGTTCATCTCCCCCATAGCACTCATCTTGAATTTGTCTGTCATAAGCTTGGAGAAATCCTCACTCATCTTTGGATCAGTAGACCCAAAAATGATATCATCAACATAGACCTGCACAAGCAACACATCTTTGCCTTTCTTCTTTGTAAACAGTGTCTGATCTATGGTGCCCCTCTTGAATCCATTGTCCACTAAATATGTAGACAAAGTACCATACCATGCTCTAGGGGCTTGCTGAAGGCCATACATAGCCTTTTTGACTCTATACACTTTATCTGGATGCTCTGGATCCTCAAAACCAGGAGGTTGCATGACATAAACTTCCTCAACTATGGTGCCATACAAGAATGCACTCTATACATCCATTTGATAGACTGTGAAGCCCATGCAAGATGCATAGGCTAGAAAAATCCTAATAGCTTCAATCCTTGCAACTAGTGCAAAGACTTCTTCATAGTCTATCCCCTCCTCTTGTGTATAACCTTGAGCCACTAACCTTGCCTTGTTTCTGACCACAATACCTCTTTCATCTCTTTTGTTCCTGAGAACCCATCTTGTTCCTATTGGTCTAACATATCTATGACAATCAACCAGCTCCCAAACATCATGAATAGCAAATTGGTGAAGCTCATCCTGCATTGCTTCCACCTAACTTGGTTCTTTGAGAGCATCAAATATCTTCTTGGGTTCTTCTTGTGACAGAAAACATGCAAACAAACATGCTTGCACAAGAGGGGTATCAACCTTCTTGTGTATATTGGCAATAAATCCACCAAGACTTTGATGGGATCTTCTTGTCTGAACTGGAGTCATAACATCACCAATGATCTGAGATGGGGGGTGATTCTTCATTGTGGAAGTGAGAACTCCTCCTTCAAAAAGTCTGGTGTCCTCAACTTCACGCTCCATGTTGCCAATATCTTCTTCATCAGACTCTCTTTGAGCAACAGGAATCTCTTCATGGACATTGGAAGGTCCACCTTGTTCAAAACTGGAAGAGAAAAGATGCCCATAAGTGTTGTCAACGTTTGAATCTTGGTTGTCAGCGTCAGGGCTGACAGCGCTTGAAATGTTGTTGTCAACGTCTGAATTGGTCTTGTCAGCGCTAGATTTGCCTTTGTCAGCGCCTGAAGAACCATGCATGTTTGTATCTGGTGGTATTTGGAAACCACCATTAGCTTGTCCAGCAGCAGCAGCAGCAGCAAAAGCATCAGTCCAAATGGGAATTGTAACATATTCAAATGTAGGATATGCCTTTTCTGCTTGTGATCCAACCCTCTCATCAACCTGTGTACCTGAAACATTAACAACTTGTTCTTCCACAACATTTGAAGTTACCTTCACAATGTCTGGATTAGTGACAGGCATATAATTTAAAGTTCTAGATAAGGGTTCCAAATCAAACAACCAATTAGGACCATTTTCAGGATCACTAGGTTTATTCTCTAAGAACCTAACATGTACTCTCTCAACAATACGTTTGTCCTCCTTAAGATAAACCCTATAACCCTTGCTCTGCACTGAATACCCCATGAAGTAACCTTCATCACCTTTTGCACTAAATTTCCCTAAGGCATCACTAGTATCTAGGACAACTACATGACAACCAAAAGGTCTGAGAAAACTAATATTAGGTTTTCTTCCCCAAAGTAACTCATAAGGTGTTTTGTTCTGAATTTTGTTAACCAATGCTCTATTTTGCACATAGCATGCTGTATTAACAGCTTCAGCCCAAAAGGCTATAGGAAAGTGAGCATCAGCCAACATTGTTCTGGCTGCTTCAATTAGGGTTCTATTTTTCTTTTCAGCAACCCCATTTTGTTGTGGGGTTCTAGCAATACTAAATTGCCTAGTAATTCCCTTCCTGGCACAAAAATCGTCTAGCTTCTTGTTCCTAAATTCTCCACCATTATCACTCCTAAGCATCTTAACCTCATTGCCAGACCTTTTCTCAATTTGAGTGATAAATTCAATAAGAACATCAGCTGTGTCAGTCTTCATAGCTAGAAAGAATGTCCAAGTAAACCTAGAAAAGTCATCAGTGACAACAAAACAATATGACTTGCCATTCAAACTTTCTATATTAGTTGGACCAAAGAGGTCCATGTGAAGCATATGAAGAGGTCTGGAACTAGTATGCACCTGCTTGGACTTGAATGAGACCTTGTGCTGCTTGCCTTTAAGACATGCAACACAAGAGTGGTCATTGTGGAAGGCCTTCTCAGGCAAACCATCAACTAAACCAAGTCTCACAAGTCTATTTATATTTTTAAAATTTGTGTGCCCTAGTCTCCTGTGCCACAAATTACTTTCATCAACTGAGGCCTTAGCATAAAAACAAGACATATTTGTATTTACTTTAATCCCATTTAAATTCACATTATATATGTCCTTATGCCTAGGTGTTCTATACTCAATGTACTTCTCATCAGGGATCTTAAAATCCTTGCTTAACACCAAACACTCAGTATCAGTGAAAAGAACCTTATTTTTGTTATCACACACTTGTGATACACTAAACAGATTATAGTCCAGTTCTTTTACCAGGAAGACGTTCTCAAAACGTAGATTATTGGTGAGAAGGGTTCCTTTGCCTGTGATGGTGCCGTAGCCTCCTCCAAAGTATACCTTATCACCATCTTTAATAGGAGAGAAGTTCGTCAGATAGTCTTCCTTTCCTGTCATGTGCCTTGAGCATCCACTATCCCAATATCCATAATCATTGATCTGCTTTTGAATGCCCTGCACATAAAGAAAACAAATTAGTTTTCTTTGGGAACCCAAGTCTCAGAAGACTTGGATTCATCTGGTTGTTCAATAAGAACAGACTTAGTTCTTATAACAACCCTATTTTCATCCCTTTTAGGATGAAAAACCCAGTTAACCCCAATTGGTTTTGTAATGACTTTTGAAATGTAATTAAACCTGTTGCAAGTCATTGAAATTCCATTATTATTAGGGTTTTGATCTTTCTTGGGTCTCCATTTTAAGCTTGAAGAAGCTTTAGACCCCTTACCTTGTGGCTGCAAATACTTAGGTCTAGTCACGTTTCTGTCAGCGTTGGATTTTGTCATGTCAACGCTGAAATTACCCTTGTCAGCGTTGAACCTAGGGTTTGCTACAGGACCCATTGCCTATTTGACCAGGTGTTTGTCTTTTGAAAAGGTCTTTGTCCATGAGTGTTAGACCTTCTAGAGAAGAATGGGGCTGGTCTAATCACTTGTGGACTTTGCTGCACACAAGGTTTGGGTCTGACAACGTTTGACTTCCTAACAACGTTGACTTTCTTTCTATCAGCGCTGAAATTGTTCCTATCAGCGCTGGCTTTGGGAGCATTGACACACTTATATTCCAAATGTGAAAAGCTACCACAAGTATAACAGGCTTTCTTAGACACATTCTTAGGTCTAGAAGCAAAGAAACCTGTTCCATGATTGTTAACTTGGCTCTTGGGTGACCTATTATTTCTATACATCTCTGCATATTTAATGGTAGGTCTTCTAACAGTGTTTGAGCCTAGGTCAACAGCTTCACCAGTAACTGGGTGAGTAACCTTAATGGGTGGTGATTCATTGGGACTTTCACATAGCAAACCTCCCTTAACAAATAAAGTAGGGTTAGCTTTCTTCCACTCATTTAGGTCAGTCAGTTTTTGTTGATACTCTTCTACTGGAGTGACAACTCTTGGTGGAGGAGTGAATTCCTCTTCTTGGCATTCTGGTATACCAGTCCAAGATAAATCCTTTCTAAGGACACCATAGAAGTCACCAGCTGGTGGTGGAACCAGAGAGTAATCATTCATCCCAATCCCAGTCATATCCTTGGGATCCCTTTGTTTAGCAACACAATCTCCCAGGGCTTGGGTGGCTCTATCAAATCTTTGAATCTTGAGGTCAACATTATCTTTATTCTTAATGGCATCATCTAACTTAGCCTGTAGGTCTTTATTGACCTTTGACATGATATTTCTAATATCCATACTACCCTCTAGCTCATGTTTTAAGATATTTATCTTATCTTTTAAATCAAATTCCATTTTCTTGTATTCAGAAATGGTTTTCTCAGTTTCAGTAAGAGCTAGTTGGTAATTGGATAATTTACACCTTTCAGTGCTCATATCCTCTTTTAGTTTTAACACCTCTTTGTTAAGTCTGTCAGTGTTTAACCTACAACCTTTGCTACAAAAAGCATCATCATATACCTCATTATCAGATGAAGAGGAGGAGTGTGCCATGAGAGCATATTCAACATGCTCTTCTTCTTCAATATCAGCAATCAAAGCTTTGTCCTCTTCAGCATCCTTAGCCAGATAGCTCCAATCCCATCCAGTACCATCAATTCCTTGAACTGCAACCATGGCTTTGGAGTCTTGAGCTTTAACAACCTGACTTGAGGGTTTACCAACATCAGATCTTCTAGGAGATCTGCATTCCCTCATGAAGTACCCCATGCGATGACAGTTGTAGCACTCAACTTTGGATTTATCAAATCCAGCAGTGTCTTTAGCATTGAAGGTCATCTTCTTCTTGAACCTTCTATTCCACCTATTTGCTCTTATACTAGCAAGAGCCATGTTCCACTTGATGTCCATCTCTTCCAAGTGTTCATCACTTATCTGCTCAAGGTCCTCATATGTAATCACTGAACCATTGGGCAAAGAAGCAATGTAAGCACAAACAGTATCTAAATCCAAACCAGCAGGTTTAATTCTTGGGGAGTCATTCATGAATGTGTCAGCGTCTGAAAAGGAGACATTGACAGGACTTGTTCCAGCGCTGACAAATGATGATCCAGTAACTGGATGCATAAAAGAGTCCTTCTGATTGAATTGACCTTCACTAAGAGAGAAGAAGGCCATGTTGCTGGTGCTAGCTTTGCTTCCATGTGCTGAAAGAGTTTCATCTTCCAATAGTCTTAGTTTGTTGTAGATGTCATCAAACGAAGAGCTCTTGTAAGTATTATTGGCAAGAATAGATCTTGCCTCAATCTTCCATGTCTCACCAAGACTTTTCAGAAAAGTAGCATTGGTGTCAATATCACCAACTTGTGTCCCCATGAAGGACAACTTGCTTGTGATGTCAAGCAATCTGCTTCTCACACTGCTCAGTTTCTCATTGGGCTGAGCTATGAAGACAGCATAATCATGCAGAAGTTGCTTTTTCTTTTCTTCCTTAGTTTCTGCATTACCACCATATGCAACTTCAATTGCTTCCCAAAGATCCTTAGCAGATTCATAGCTTCTATATTTGTGCTGATTTTCTTGTCCCAAAGAGACTTTCAGAATATTTAGGGCTTTCATGTCAGCCCTTTTCTTTGCAATATCTTCAGCACTTACAGCTCTACCATCTCCAGGTTTTTCTTTCTTATCTTCATCAGGACATCCTTCAACAGCTGATCTTGCCGTAATGGCATCCTGAATCTTTTGAGCCTTATTGAATGAATTTCCATATTCAATAATGTCCCAGAGTGTGTAGTCAAAGATCCCCATATATTGTTCAAAGTTGAACCTCCATAAGTCAAAGTTGGTTGCATCAAGCATGGGAATCTTGATGTTTGGTAAGGATGAGGAGGAGGAGGTTATCGCTTCAGACATGATGATTTTAGGGTTTTGAGAAAATTAGGGTTTTGGTGTTCGTATATCGTTCTGGTGTTCTTCAAAGATCAAAAGTTCCTCAACAAGCTCTGATACCACTTGTTGATCCCAAACTTAGATCGATTAGCTTTGTGTATACGAGATTAGATCAAGTATAACACGTAGAGAAACCTTTGTTATATGCTTTGTGAATCTAAGTATTATGCGGAATTTAATACTTAAACAAGAACACAAGATGTAAACAAAACTTTCACTTTGATTATGAATGTCGAACTTGCTTACAATGAAAGATGTTTACGAATGAAAACTTAATGAAAACTTGATACTAAACATTAACCTAAAGGCCTTCTTTTATAGACTAAGAAGCCTTGTACAATAAACTACGTATCAACTATTCTAGGTAAAGATAAACATAGAAAATACATTGTCGTTTCTATCCTTACTAGAAGTATTCTAGAACATAATAAACGTGTAGCTTATATCTTCCATCAGTGCTTGTCTTCAATCTGTCAACGCTTGACTTTAACTTGTCAACGCTTAAGCTGTCAGCGCTCACTTTGCTCTTGTCAACGCTTGAGTTGTTCTTGTCAGCGTTCAAGTGATCTGGCCTTAATTTATTCCCAACAATCCTCCCCTAAACTTGATATCCACTCTTATGATCAAGTTTCTGAATAATCATTAAGAACTTGGAGGAGTCTGACAAACCTTATCATATTGGTAATAAATAAATCTGATCAAATTCTTTGCCACGTCACTTGTATAGTCTATCTCCAACTGGGTGTCCTTCATCTTTTCCAAAACAGCCTTGGATATGAAATACTGAGCATCTACAAGTAAATACTCAGCAAACTTTGTAGAACTCAAATGGTATACACCAGCAGCTGAATATAACCTCCATTGAAGACCACTGAGGTCATCTTCAAGATCCTTCCATATTTCAGGATCTTCCTCATTTGTCCCACACATTCTTTTGAATGTGGTCCAAAGTTTTATTCCATTAGCTGAAGTTGGTGCTTCAGTCTCATACTTGGTCTCCAGCAACCTCCAAAGGTCCACCAAGTCTTCTCTATCACAACTTGCAAATAAAGATATGAGAGTGGTAAAATTGTGTACCTCTTTACCATATCTTCCAATCTTCCAGAATCCACATTCATCCTCATCATAACTCACAATTGGATTCCTGGAATCTAGTGGTAACACATGCACCATATCTGAAGCTTCTAATGGGGAGAACTTGAGGCTCTTTCTAATAACTGCTTCACTTGGATATAGTTGATTCATATCTTTTGGAAATTCAAGTGTAAATCCCTTCTTCACTGGTCTGGGAACTATCATAGCTTTCTTGATTTCCATCTCTTCTGCAAGTTGCTCCTTTCTTTCATCTGAAAGAAGTCTGAAAGTGTTTTCTTCCTGCACTTTCACCCAAATAGGATAAGCTCTATGTTCCAACTCATCAAATGTCAATTCTTTCAACTTCTGATGTGTCCATCCAACTCCATGACATCTAAGCAACATAAAGTAGAGCTTCCTTCTATCCCTTTTCAACTCAGAGAGAATGTTGCTTGCCTTGTGCTTCAAAATCACCTTACAATCCTTCTGAACTCTAAGAAGAATCTCCAAACCCCATATTTGATCTGAAATGGTCAAGTCTGGATTATCCATACAGCTTTCTTCCTAAGAATTGTACATCTGAACCACCTCTGGCATGTCAAAATCAATCTGCAACTTTAAATCTCTCAACTTTTCCCTAGCAAGATCATCACCATACTCAAGCCTTTCTGGTTCTATAATCATTACACTTGAGTCTGAGCTAGCTCCATCACTTTCTTCTTCAGAAGACACAACAAATGGTGACTTCTCCTTTTCACCTTGTTCCATCATTTGCTCAGCCAATCTTCTATCAAATTCAACTTGGGCTGCATTCTTTGGAACAACTTCTTCTACCAATATACCCTTACCCTTATCTGATGGTGCAATGGTTGGTAAGGTAGATGGTAATACCTGAGTAGGAACATCCTTGATGATAGATGATGACTGGAATACATCACCTCCATATGCAGATCTGTCAACGCCCAAATTTCCTCTATCAGCGCCCAAAATACTTCTATCAGCGTCCAAACTTGTCTTGTCAACGCTCAAATATTTTCCCTCAGCGCCTTGTGTAACCTCTCTCAACATTGCTGTAAATGATAAATTTAGATTGGTTGGAGAGATTAAGGACGTATCAAAACCTGTTTGTTCCTTCAAAGTAGTAAGAGCTTCAGCAACATCCAATGATTGACCATCTTGACTGCTCTTATCACTCAGATTTCTTTGATCTTCCTCCCCTTTGGAAGACTCCTCCATACCTCTCCTAACATGATCATTCTCCAAAACAACAATCCTCTCCCTCAATTGCTTGAGTTCAAGGCCTTGTGAGCTTACAATTTGTACTAAGTCTGCATTTTGCTTTTGCAAGCTAATGCAGACTGCCGTCAATTCCAAAAGAGTCATTGGTTCCAGTCTGCCCTCTTCTGAAATGGGGATTTGACCTCCCAAGTCAGGTTCATTGGGCATGGATGAGGACTTAATTATGGTGGGACTGCCTTGGCCAGCTTCTAAGCCAGAACCAATAGTCCCAGCCTCATCCAGGTCACCAGCCACACTTGTGGTGGTGGTTCTCTCTGCTTCATGGCTAGGACCACCAGAGGAGAACTCTCCAGCAGTCCTTTGGCGTTTGATCAACCTATATTCAGGTGGTGTGGAAGATGGTGTGGAAGAATGGGTAGATGTGGGTTGGTTAAGGGGTGTTTGGGATTGTGATGGTTGGGTGTCAGTGTTGGCAATAGGCACATCAACGCCCACATTAGATGTGTCAGCGTCAAAGGGTTCTTGATCTATTTGCATTTGTTCAGGTGAGGGTAAAGGTTCAGGGATAGGTTCAAGTTGTGGGTGAGGGTCAATTTGAGGTTGAGGGTCTGGTTGAGGTTGTGCTGCTGCAATAACAGCAAGCATGGCTGGGGTTAAAGGTAGGTCTCTATGAGGTGGTGAATTCATCTTGGTAAAAATAGCTTTCTTTTGTTCAAGGATTTTATAAAAATCATTGTGATCCCTTGAACAATATCTTTGATCATCAAAAATCATTTGCAGAAAACGGGGATAAGCTAAAGTCATTTTTGTCCCCTTGTTTTTACACATCCCTTCAAAAATCATTTTGGAATAGTTATATTTTTGCCCTGTTGCAATACACACAATAGCAGTTGCAATGGATCTATTGATCTCACTGTGTGCAGTACATTTGGGACTCAAGCATTGAAGGAGAATGTGAATGAGGTACTTCCAGGCTGGGGGAAATTCCTGTTTATGGTACTTATTAAGAGTACCTTCATCAGGAATTGGATATCCCAAAGCCCTAAGCCCTTGTTCTATTTCAGTTATGGGAAGAATGGTTATACCATCAGCATCATCAAGATGCAAGGCCTGGCGTACCAAAGCCTCAGTAACCACCCAAGATCTCCCATGAACAATAGAAGTTAATGTGGTCACTCCATTAACTGTTGAGGAACTAACAGTGTTCCAAAACTGTTTAATGTGTGTGACTGGAATGAGTGGTGCATGAGAAAGAGCATACCTTAATGGGGATGCGTTCAAATACGCCACCATTTGTGTGTATTGAGGGAACAAAGTATTATCAGCAACAAGATAAGCAATCATGTTGTGTTGAGACTTGAACCCCAAATCCAATTCTGCTGAGTTAAATCTTGGGCCATTGATGAAAGCTGTTAATTTGAAGTGTAGAAGATGAAGGTTGATAAGAGAAAAGTGTTAGACAAGAATTATAGATACCCTGTTTAAAAATAGGAGCCAAATTTATAGGAGATAAACAATGCATGTGATTGGCCCAAAAATAGGCAAAGATTTTCAAAAACTAATCATGAAAATATTGAAAAAGTTATAAGTTATCTCATGCATTTAATGAAAGTAACAACTCCTAAAATTACGGCTTGAAAATATGTCAAAAAGTAACAACTGGGTAGGTCCCATTGAGTGTCAACGGTCAAATATAACCCATCAACGCCCAACGGCTATAATCTTGTCATCGTTCGCCTAAAGCCATGTCAGCGTCCAATTTGGTCACAACAACGCTTGGAAAAATCTTGTCAGCGTCCAAAAATAAAATTGTTTTAAAAAGTGAAAAATGACCTTAACAAGTAATTTATCCTAGAGAAAATAACCAAAAGCTGATAATGATTATAGGGCGGCAAGCACTGTCTAGTTATGCACACTTGCATAAGCAAGATAGACATAACAGTTCTCTAGTGTCCCTTGCTAACCAAAATTCTTAACAACCAAGTTACCTTATAAAATCCTTGTTACTCCCAGGTAAATCCCATATCAAAATGATTCCCAAGTCTCCCAACAGACCACAACCAATTCTAGGCCAAAAATGTCTTGGCAGCATGCAAAGTTGATATACTATGCATGCTACAGTGCCTCATGGTTTAGTAAAACTAACCCATACTCACCTGTGGACACAATCTAGAATTGTGATAAGAGTATCATATGGATACCCAAAAATCCTAAAGGTTCCTAAAACCTCCCCTTAAACAAAGATACAAAGAGTTTGCTAAAAACATGCATGAACATAAAAAATTTATGTCAAGATAGGAATGAAACATTCCAACCATCATCCATAAATAAAAACTTGTCCAAATGTTTCTCCTTTGATCCATAAGCAACTTTGTATCCAATGGTATACTGCTAACACCATCTGCACATTTAGATTGAAAACCACAAAACTAACATTGTTGCTGACAACGCCCCGATAACACATAACAGCGTTGAAGGAAGCTTTGTCAGCGTTAGACAATTATATTGCTGACAACGTTGCAAAAACACTTATCAGTGTTCAAACAACCTTTGTCAGTGTTAGAAAAATATAGTGGAAAATCTAAATCACCAATAAGACCAATAATAATGCATCATCCTGTACATACTTTTACAAAAAGAATCCAAAACACATATTAAGTGAGATTAACCATTCCAATACTTGTTACCAAATATTGAAATCTTCCAGTATCAAAAGGATTAGTTAATAAATCTGACACATTTTCCTCAGTGTCAACCCTATCTGGTTGTATTAAACCTTTCTCAAAGCAATCTCTTATAAAATGGTGTCTAATTTCTATGTGTTTAGTTTTAGAATGATGCACAGGATTCTTAATGATGCATAAAGTACTATTATTGTCAACAAATATCTTAGTATGCATGAAATTATACCCATAATCCAACAGCTGGTTCTGAATCCACAATACTTGACCACAACATGCTGCTGCAGCCACATACTCTGCTTCAGTTGTAGAATTAGCCACCACTGTTTGTTTCTTGCATTGCCAAGATATTAATCTTCTCCCAAGAAATTGACATCCACCAGTTGTGGATTTCCTATCAAACTTGTCACCTCCATAATCACTATCTGAATATGCAATCAGCTCCAATGGTGAATCCTTTGGGTACCACAAACCAAGATTAGGGAAACATCTTAGGTACCTAAAGATCCTCTTCACAACATAAAGGTGACATTCTTTGGGAGTCACTTGATGGCGTGCACATGCACACACAGCAAACATGATATCAGGTCTGGAAGCAGTAAGATACATCAAGGATCCAATCATGGATCTATAATGCCTGACATCAACATCTTTCCCATCTCCAATCTTTCCCCAGGGGTGTTCTCTATCCATAGGAGTAGAAGCCCTCTTTTCATGTGGAGAAAAGCCAAACTTCTTCAAGATCTCAGCAACATATTTGTCCTGGGAGATGAAGATACCATCTTCTTTCTGCTGAACTTGTAAACCAAGAAAGAAGTTCATCTCCCCCATAGCACTCATCTTGAATTTGTCTGTCAACGCTTGAGTAAATGTTCTTCGATTTTGAGTTTCTGCCACATCAACTTTTTGACCCAACAATCTTCCCCTAGTTGATAGTGGCAAAACTTCTATGTGTATCTCTTGTAAGTTGTACATGATCTTCAAATTGCTTCCCCTCAAGTGTAGCATGTATTTTCTTCCCCTTTTTGTCACATCAACAAGGAAGTAAACAATGTATGCAATGTTGAAGATTCTCCAGAAGTAGGCTCTGTGTAATGATCTTGAAGAACAATTAATATAATATTTTTGATGTAGAAGTAGAATAACCTAACCTTGTGTTCCATGTCTTGTACTATCCATGTGACTAAGAACTTATAGAGTATGATATAAGTAGACCTCGATCCCTTGTCAATATTCTCATCCTTTGTGAGACATTGAGCACGATAATGTAACTCCTTCAAGTGTTATGACAAGTCTTCGTCACCAATCATGTAAAGCACGGACAAGTTACCTTTAAAGTCACCAGAGCATGACTTTAAGATATGATAGAACACAAACTCGCGAAAATCTTCTTCAATCATCAAACTAATCATAAGAATTCTTCCCCTTAAACTAACACCTCTTCATGACGATTTTAATGGAATCACATCTTCATACCATATGTAAAAGTGTTGTATGATAACTCTTTTGTAAGGCTATCCCGATTACATAGTTTAAAATATCCATCAAATTCCCACAAATAGTTGTTTAACTCGCTTTAAGATCATTAATTCCTTTGAAAAATATCCGAGCCATAAATATCATCATGATATTCTAAATTAAAACGGAGATTCCATGTACCTTTGTGTGTATTTTCCTCCTTTTTGTGTGCTTAAAACGTCCAATTTTCTCAAACAGCAGCAATAATTGTGTTGTCCAACATCCTTCTTTATCCAACATCTTTGGCAGATGTATTGTCCAATATCGGACAATACCTATCAGCGTTGAAGTTCATATATCGGACGACACTGTCAACTCTATCAGCGTTGACTTATTCTGTCAGCGTCAAAATGCTTCCTGTCAGCGTCTGGATTACAAACGTCAACGCCAACCATAAACCTTGTCAGCGTCCATTCTTATCAACGTCTCGACTTATAAACATCAGCGTCTTTTAAAAACATGTACTATACCACGTTTCTTTTAGGTCCTAGAATAAACAGAGACCACCAATAACCATGTGAACGCATACTTCCTTGATCGTGTGAACACAAAGATCTTCACCAATAAGAAACGAGTATTATATGAATCGAATCACTACATGTTGTCCTTACTAGATCGTGTGAACATAAGCCTCTCAACCAATCAAAAATCCCATCATAAATAATATTTCGTCCAAATCATTTGGGAGAATATTTGGATAAATCCATGCAAACCCAAAATGAGTTCTCTTCACACCAATATTCACGTAACATACGTGACTATTTTCCAATGCAAAATTATATCCAAGAATAGAGAGAATCGAATAAAGAAATAACAGATATGCAATAGTTACCACTTTTATGAAGATCCTCCTATTCTACTTTTGCATCGATGTATAGTGAGAAAAATAGTACCACATACCCATCAAACATTCAGACCATAGTATCTTCATTGTTTCTAGCTGCTGGGACGACTGAAACACATCCAAGAACGTGACCTACTTGTAGTACTACAACAGCTTTACAAATACCATCAAATCGTAACATGTTGCTGTATTCATTTTGTGTAAACAAGTGACACATCTTCATTAATAGGACCACACAAACTCTGCTCCTTTGTGTACCACAAACAGCTACTGTTGCATGCTCACTTTTGTCACACGTAGTCCCATCTTTTAACATCTAGTAGTAGCACAATGGGACCACGACTACTGCACTTCTTTTGAAGCCCACAAGACCCGAATGTGTGTATGTGTTTGTATCAAAACAAGGCAAACACATTCGTACTTCTTTCTTTCTCTGTCATATGGCATCAGCAACATCACACCAATCCAAACACGATCACGAACACTAACACACTCTTTTCTGTTTATAAAATTCAATCTAGGGTTTATAACTTTGTTCATCGAAACCCTAATTAGGGTTTGTAAATAAACCTAGCTCAATTTTTCCATCATAACAGCCACTACTTCATAATCTTTCTGCTTTTTATGGTGATCTAGGGTTTGAAGAACCCTAGATCATGATGTCATGTGAAAAGCAAAAACATTAATACCTTTAAACAGTGAACTTCGACCTTGAATAACGTCTTCATTAGAGCTCAGATCGAAAATCCCTTCGATGAGATTCTAGACATAAGTGCCAAGAATCTACAGTTCAAAAATCACAAGGATCCAACGGTTAACGAAGGAGAGATCGTGTTTTGAACATGGCTGTCCACAGAAAACTGCATTCACTCACTGCTGACTTTGACGCTTAATAACTTTTGCCTGGGGATAAAACTCGACAATCCCTCCGGTGGATGTTTATATCTATGTATGTAGAACACACATATAAAATTTCGTGACGATCCAACGGTTCAATCAAAAGTTATGACCTTCTGAATACTGCTGCGCACACAAAAACGTCTAGAAAAACCCTAGACGGATTTTTCTTCTTTTCAACATTACGAACACCTTGTTGGTCCTAGCATCACGAGCCACGAGGCTCTGATACCAATTGTGGAAACCTTGGTTTCCGGATCTTTTAAGCTACTAGGAATGCATCACGTTCATATGATTTAATAATCAAAGCAGAATTAGAACATGATACATTAACAAGGTGTTTAGGCACGAATAACATGAATTAAAACACATGGATTGCTAATTATATTAATAATCAACAATCACTAGACGTGTATACATTGAATCCCACGTCTAGTCGACACACACTTTTGGTTTACATTGTGAATGAATTGAATGAATAAAACCTATGACCCTTGGTTCCTTTTATAGTGTAAGGATTAGGGTTTACAAGAGATAAGAATGAATAAACAAGTAAATCTTCTATTTAAATAAACTTATGCAGAATATCTTTTGCATGTTTATCTAAATAGAAGCTTCCATAAGCTTCTTTGTCTATGTTTTGTCAATGCTTGAATTGCATGTAACAATGCTTACATTGTACACGACAACTCTTGAGCTATCAACGCCTAAATTGTACACGTCAACGCTTGATTAACTCTTGACAACGCTTGGACAATTTCTTCATGTTTTCTTCGTTTTTGAGTTTCTGCCACGTCAACTTTTTGACCCAACAACTATCGATACTGAAAGACATGTCGAGAAGAATATTTTTGGATTTTGAAAGATTTTTAATTTTGTGTTTTGCTTTTATGTGTTTTATATTTTTGTATTTTGCTTTTTCAAAGATATTTACAAGTTGATGTTTGATAGATAAATCAAGCAGGCACCTTTGCCAGAATCTCCAGGTCTGCTGGAGTCAAACATCTCATACCAATTTGCCTAACGAGGTACTCAAACCTATCTTTCGACAGAGCTTTCGTAAACAAGTCGGCTAATTGGTAATCCGTTCCAACAAAGTATAATTCAACGATGCCTCTTTCAACTTGTTCCTTTATGAAGTGGTATCTGACATCGATGTGCTTCGTGCGGGAATGCTGTACCGGATTGCAGGAGTTGGCTATGGTCGACTTAGAGTCACAGTACATAGGTACTTTATCAAAGTGGAAACCATAATCCATGAGTTGGGTTCTCATCCAAAGAACTTGAGCACAACACGCAGATAGAGACACATACTCCGCTTCGGCTGATGAAAGTGACGTGCAATCCTGCTTCTTGGAAGACCATCCCACAAGCTTATCTTGACCTAGAAATTGTGCACCACCAGAAGTACTTTTTCGTGTATCAAGACACCCTGCATGATCAGAATCTGAATAGGCCGTTAGAAAGAAACGGTTTCCCTCGGATACCAGAGTCCCAAATGAATGGTATTCTTGAGGTACCGAAAGATCCGTTTAACCTCCTTGAGGTGCTTTTCAGTGGGTCGTGCTTGATATCGTGCACAATAACATGTAGCATGATGAATATCAGGTCTGCTTGTTGTCAAGTACATGAGGGAACCAATCATGGAACGATATCTCGTTTGATCGATGGCATTTCCCTCCAAGTCAGCATCTAGCGATGTGGTTGATAATGGTGTCCCAACGGGGTCACATGAAGTCATACCATGCTTTTTGATTATCTCTTGACAATACTTAGCTTGGTTTATAAAGATACCACCTGGGGATTGGTGAACTTGAATTCCTAGAAAGAATTTTAGTTCGCCCATCATTGACATTTCAAATTTGCTGTGCATTACTTTTTCAAACCATTTTGAAAGTTTTGGGCTTGTAGACCCGAAAATAATGTCATCAACATAAATTTGCACAAGCAAAATGTCATCCCCCATATTTATAAGTGAACAGAGTTAGATCAATGGAACCTTTTTAGAAACCTTTGGATACCAGAAATTTTGAGAGCTCGTCGTACCACGCCCTTGGAGCTTGCTTGAGTCCATAAAGTGCTTTGTGGAGACGATACACCTTGTCAGGATAATGAGGATTGACGAATCCTTCCGGCTGCGTGACATAGACTTATTCCTTCAAAGGACCGTTAAGAAATGCCGTCTTTACGTCTATTTGATAGACAGTGAATCCCTTATGTGCAGCATAAGCAAGAAAAATCTTGACTGCTTCCATACGAGCAACTGGTGGAAATGATTCATCAAAATCAATTCCCTCTTTCTGGCCATACCCCTTAGCCACTACCCTAGCTTTGTTCTTGATGATCGTGTTTTCTTCATCCATCTTGTTTTTTCAGATCCAACGAAGATTTAAAGGAGTCACATCGTATGGTCTGTCAACAAGTTCCCAGAATTTAAGTCTTTCAAATTGTTGAAGTTCATCCGTCATCGATTCAATCCAAGCATGATCAGCCATGGCTTCTTTGATGTTTTTTGGTTCAGCTGTACTCACGGCGAGTGCGAACATACAAAGATCACCATCGGTTTCTAGTTGTCGTCTTGTACGAACAGGCTGTGAAGGGTTTCCAATTACGTGAACCAAGGATGATCTCGGGTCCAATGATGTGTTGAGGGATGTCTTTGATAGAACGTATGCATATTTGACTGATCAACATAGCGAGTAGAAGACTCTCCAGTTTCGTGTACTGGTGTACCGAATGGGTTGTGAAAATCGTCATCGTCAGATAATGCACCGTCTTCTTGATTTGTGTTCTCTAGAGCAATGACGGTAGTTGTGGATGTTGTAGGATCGATTTTTAAAGTGATATTCTGAGGAGGTAAATCTGCAACAACCCGTGTTGAAGTAGATGAAGTTGTATCTTTTTGTTGACGATGAACGGTATCATCATTTTTATCATGAGTGACAGCGGAAGACTTCGATGCAACTTGTTTCTCCCCCGTGAAATATTCATCATACATTGGTCCATATAACATTTCCAACTCTTCAAGTGTCGTGTCCACTGTCATATCTGCTCTAGGAACATGTTCAGGAACCAGCTTTGAACTTGACGGTTCATTGTTGTGGTCTTGAGTTCCGAGTTCCGTGTGGTTGTGAACGGAAGTCGTTTGTCGTTGTAGATCGGGACTTAAACTGCTTTGTTCAAGTGTCATCTCTTGTAATTCGTCGAATCTGATATGAATAGTCTCGACTATCAATTTTGTTCTCTTGTTGTATACTCTGTATCCCTTAGACTGAGTTGCATATCCCACTAAAATGCATGCATCACCTTTCTCTTTCATCTTGTCTAGATTTTCACCATCTCGAATAATGTAACACGTACATCCAAAAACATGAAGGTGTTTGAGTGAAGGTTTGCGATCATTAATTATGTGATATGGTGTCTTTTCGTGCCTTGGGATAATTAAGGAGCGGTTTTGTGTGTAGCATGCGGTTGACACGGCTTCGGCCCAAAAGTATAGTGGAAGTTTTGAAGCGGATAATAATGTTCGAGCAGCCTCAACTAAAGTACGGTTTCGTCTTTCAACAACGCCGTTTTGTTCGGGTGTTCGAGCAATAGATGTTTCATGTTCAATTCCTTCGGCTTCAAAATAATTTCTCAGTTTTGAATTCAAAAATTATGTACCTCTATCACTACGAACCACTTTAACTTGAGCTTGAAGACCACGTTGTATCACTTTAAGGAAGCTGATGAGAACATCGGGTGTTTCATCCTTGGACCTCAAGAAGTGAGTCTATGTGTACCTTGAGTAGTCATCGACAATTACCATATTCTTCCCATTGATACTTTGAACACGCATGGGACCACGTAAATCTATATGAAGAAGATCTAATCGTCCTTTAGAGCTTGGTGTAGTCTTTGTCTTGAAACTACTCCGTTTAGCTTTACAAAGCTCACAAGAAGAACAAAGATGATGTTTGATGAATTTCAAGTTAGGAAGGCCTCGCACAATATCTTTCTTGGAAAGCAAGTTGATGGTATCAAAGTTAAGATGAGATAAACGTTGATGCCATAACCAAGCTTGAGTCGTTGAAGCTTTAGCCATGAAATAGATTGGAGTTGAAGATATGGAGTCTTGTAGTGAAATAGTGTAGAGATCAGTACCCCATGTTCCGGTAAGTAAGTCATTCCCATCATAATCACGAACAAAACATGTCTTCTTTCTAAAAGCAACCTCCAAATCCGCATCACAGAATTGACCAACCGAGAAAAGATTGTGATTGAGCCCTTCGACGTAGTAAACCCTTTTGATAGTGATATTCCCCATAACCAAGTCTCCATATCCTAGGATCGGTGCAAATTGATCATTTCCGAATCGGACCGTACCCAGGAACTTCTCCACGAAGTTAATTAGAAGCTTGAGATTCCCCGTCATGTGCTTCGTGCATCCGGAGTCCAGTATGAAGAGAATTATTTCGATCACCTACAGAAGAATTAGAACACGATGGAGCATTTGCTAAATTGGATTCCATGTTAGTTGTGATTTCCGATTCATTAGTTTCCCTAGTTTCATCACTTAGAGGCACACTAACGCTCGTAGTCACATTTTCTGTCCTAACCTTAGGCATCCATTTATATCCTGGAGGACATTGATTAGCAAACCACCATTTCTAAGGCTTGCTAGCAGACTCATATAATTCCCTAATTCTGCTTCTAGGGTTCTTAGTGGTGGAGTCTGATGCAATACTTTTCTTAGGGGGGGTTGCACCAGAATGGTTCACTTTGCGTTTGGGTTTTCTAGGACTAATAGGCATCACAGTTTGCTTCTTAGTTCTAGTTTCTACGCCTTTGACATTATTCGAAGCACACATAGCATGATTAGCATTAGCACACTGTCCACATTTCACACAAACAAACTTAACTTTCATAGCATTCAAAGTCGAATCATTCAAATCGTCATTACACGCGATTACAGACGTTTTATTCTTAGAAACATTGAAAATCCTATGGTGGTCTTCTACTTCCTTCATCTTCCCTTGACTTTTGTTTTTCCGGACCTTTTCATTCATGCGAGTGCCCTTAAGCTGGGTCCGGCTAACACTAGCAGTGGGGACTACTCCTGTAGTAAAAGACACACGTCTATTAGTGTTTCTAGAAGTCTGAGGTGATTGACTTTCTTTGTTTTGTGTGGGTTTAGTGGCCAATCTATACATCCCTGGTTTAACCACATTTGTGTTCTTAATGCTTTGTGATCGAATATGTGTTTTAGGAGTGTTTTGTGGTAACCTATCCTTCCCATCCGTCTTGGGGGCAAACGCAGGTTTTGCAAATGCAGAAATAGAGAAAACAGATGGTTTTCCCAAGACAGAGGGTCTTGTCACTTTTTGAGCATTGGGTTGTGTTAATCCCATTTAATCCATAACACAAGATTCTTAGAGAGAGAAAGAGTAGAAAAGTAGAGAGAAAAACAAGAGAGATGGTGGAAGGTTTTCGTTTACTAGAGAGAGAAAGTAAAATGAACCAACACCCTCTTCCACACATGGAAGAGGGTATATATACCCTTGGCTTGTTGGGCCGTGGGTTTAAGTTACATGGGCCAGGCTTGGCTTTGTTTTGGGCTTACGGCCCTAACTTATACAATATTAGCTTAAAGTCCAAGCCCGGTTTTCCCGACTAACCTATTACAATACATGACCAATAACGACTAAGATGACCTATTACATTCTTGTTTGACTATATAAAATATACGGCTAACAATCTCCCCCAATGTATCGGTCATCTTAAAAAGCTTAAAAAGCATAAGATGATTGAGTGAATACATTCTTGTAGAGGAGATCTTCCTACTTTGGTCTTGTATCTTGGTCTTGATCTTGTTTGTAACGGTTTTGTTCCTTCATGCTTTCGTGATCTTTATCTTGAGCCTTTGTCATTTGACTTTGAGTGCTTGAGATCTTCATCTGTACTCCTTGTGACTAAGATGACCTATTACATTCTTACATTCTTAGGTATCTTGATTATCGCCATCTTGTGCTCTTGTGACTTCTGAATCGACATCCGTTGCACAGCTATGCCACCTTCTTGAAATGCAGCAACATATATAGACACGGATGAAATGGCTTTGAACATTTCACCCTAACTCGGTAGCGTTTTACCTCCGGTCGGTGAAGACCGTTAAACGGTATTAAATACCGTACCTGTGATCAGATAGATTCGATTAAGAACCTCTTTGACAGGGTTTCCCCACGGTAGTAGCCAGTTCTCTTTACTCGACCGTCTCAAAGCAGACTGCGAACGTAAAGAGTGAACCATAAGGATAAATTATCCGTCTGATTAGAGTCGTCAATTCAGATTTCCTGGAACAAGTTTGATTCTAAAAGAATCGCACCATTGTTTCTTTCCAGTTTGTCACAAGCTTGATTCATAGAGAATCTTGCGAGTTACCTACCGCAGTGATGTTTGATGTTGACACTAGAAGGATTTCCATTCGTCATTGTGAACACTAATGAGTGTCACTCTGAATGTTCTGGCAAGATCACATGGATTTTGCGAAGAAACCTGGAATCAAGTTTGAATCAATTAAGAATCTAAACTAAGTTTCTTTCTAGTTCTCACAAGTTTGATTCGTGTAGAATCGCACAAGTTACCTACCATGAGCTTGTTTGATGTTGGCTCAAGCAGGATTTCCATCTTCATTGTGAATCGTATCACTCAGATGTTCTGGCAATATCCCAAGGATAATGCGTTGGACTCGATTGTGTCCTAATGAGATGATAGATAGATCTCGTTTGGCTCTAGACTCAATAAGTGCATTTTGGTAATCGGAGGCTGGAGCAGACTGCCACCTTTTCAATATTAACTGACTCGGAGTGAGAAAGTCAATAGATACGTGTTGATCTCCGTGACAATGAGACAAGTTTCTTTTGAGAGAAACTCGAATGGCTGGGGAAGGGTTGTGCATCGCATCACTGGGTCCATGACACTTGTCTTCAAAAGATGTGTTAACCCGGTTTCTGCCTAAGTTGCATAGAATGTTCGACTCCTTCAATGCTTACCAATACGTCATCACTAGCACCTTGTTGTGATTGTTCCAGTGCTAACTTAAGTAATTGGTCTGCATTCAGCTTCATTCAACTCCATCTTTCCTAAGGACAACTATTTCTAGCTATGGAATGTCCTTGGGTAGATCCCTCCGGTTTTGGTTGGATCATAGGACTTAGTTTCCTATCCTAAACCACCTTTTGACTCCTATCGTTCCGTCGTAGATAGTAGGTTGTTTTGGGTAAAGATCGTAACCATAAAACCATTGAAAACCATTCAAAGTGTTTGATAAAAATCAAAACTTTTAACACTTTGAAAGTTTTACATTTCCAAAAAGCTCCCCCTACACACATGCATCGATATACGAAATAGTTTGGCATGTGAGGGAAGGAGTTGCACTTGAGTCTTTAAGATCACTTGTTGCGATATATTACATTTTAATCACATTTTCTCCCCCTATCTCTAATATAAAAATGTAATATTAGAGATACAAATAGATTAAAATATGACAATTTCTGAAAAATCGACGGGAGAGAAACATGTGTGCACGCATGAATCATGGAACATTTTTAGTCGGGACGCTCCCCCTCAACAATATATGTGAGTCTTGAAACAAAATTTGACAAAATTTTAGAAAAACGACACCACAAAATATGTTGAGGTAAGGAGTTGAAATGCCTTTACCGATAATATATATGACAGATTTAATCACATTTTTGGAATGTGTTGGATACATAAAATATGACAATTTTAGAAATGTACCCAACAACATTAAAAGGCTTGATTTTAAAACGCTCCCCCTCAAAGATTGATCAAAATAACATATGACATTTTAGAGATATAAAAAACCACATATGAGGAAGGGAGTGTTGAACACACAATTTTGAAAGATTTAGAAAAACCTTTTTGAGAAATTCTTGAAAAATTGTGTTCAACGGTTTTAAAATAAATTCCGATTTACATGAGCTCAAAACTTTGAATGTTTTGTGACTAGCTCATGACTGAGAAAAATTATTTTCCCGTTGTGAAGGATAAGTTATCATCCGTGATAAACTTTCCTTAAGAGGAAGTACGAGTTCTAAGCTGACATTTACTTAGAAGTCGTTTTTCATGAACTTAAAACTTTGAATGTTTTTATAGGAAGCTCATGACCGAGAAATATTAATTTCTCGTTGAGAAGGATAAGTTATCGGCCGTGATAAACTTTCCTTATTTGAGGTCTGAGTCCTAAGTTGTGATGTGCTTAGAAGTCATTATGAGAGAATATCAAGCAGCTTCATTTGCCAAAACCTCCAAGTCTTCTGGAGTCATATACTTCATACCAAGACGGCCAACGAGATACGCAAACCTATCTTTCGATAGATCTTTTGTAAACAAGTCTGCCAGCTGGTACTCAGTTCTGACAAAGTATAATTCCACGATGCCACGTTCCACTTGTTCCTTGATAAAGTGATATCTGACATCGATGTGCTTGGTGCGGGAGTGCTGAACCAGATTGCAAGATATGGCTATGGCCGACTTTGAGTCACAATACATAGGTATTTTATCAAAGTGGAAGCCATAATCCGTGAGTTAAGTTCTCATCCAGAGGATTTGAGCACAACACGCGGATAGAGCCACATATTCTGCTTCAGCTGATGAGAGCGAAGTGCAATCCTGCTTCTTTGACGACCAGCTGACAAGCTTGTCTTCCCCTAGAAATTGTATGCTACCATAAGTGCTTTTACGACTATCAAGACAACCTGCGTGATCAGAATCTAAAAAGCCCTTAGATGAAAACCGGTTTCCCTCGGATACCAGAGTCCCATGTGAATGGTATTCTTAAGGTACCGAAAGATCCGTTTAACCTCTTTGAGGTGCTTTTGAGTAGGTATGGCTTGATATCGTGCACAATAGCATGTGGCATGACGAATATCAGGCCTGCTGGCTGTAAGGTACATAAGTGACCCGATCATACTACGATATCGCGTTTGATCTACGGGATATGAGTTCAAGTCAGCTTCTAGGGATGTGGTCGACAATGGTGTACCAACGCGAGCACATGAGGTCATACCATGCTTTTTAAGTATCTCTTGAGCACACTTAGCTTGGTTAATGATGATACCACGTGGGGATTGATGAATCTGGAGGCCTAAAAAGACTTTTAGCTCCCCCATCATTGACCTTTCAAATCTGTTGTGCATTAATTTTTCCAAACGTTTTGAAAGTTTTGGGTTCGTAGAACCAAAAATAATGTCATCAACATAAACTTGCACCAGCATTATGTCATCCCCATATTTATTAGTAAAGAGAGTAGGATCAATAGAACCTTTGGAGAATCCTTTGGACACCAAGAAGTTTGAAAGTTCTTCGTTCCATGCCCTTGGAGCTTGTTTAAGTCCATATACAGCCTTCTTGAGAAGATAGACTTTGTCAGGATGATGAGGATCGATGAATCCTTCCGGCTGATTCACATACACTACTTTTTCTTCAAATGACCGTTGAGAAAAGCAGTTTTAACGTCCATCTGAAAAACCGTGAAGCCCTTATGTGCAGCATAAGCAAGGAATATCCTGACTGCTTCCAAACGAGCGACTTGAGCGAATGATTCATCGTAGTCTATGCCTTCTTGTTGACGGTATCCCTTAACCACAAGACGAGATTTGTTTTTGATGATGGTTTGTTCTTCATCCAGTTTGCTTTTCCAGATCCATTTGAAATCTAAAATTGACATTCCATAGGGTCGGTCAACAAGTTCCCAAACATTTAGGCGTTCAAATTGATGAATTTCATCTTGCATTTATTCAATCCACGCAAGATCAGTCATGGCTTGTTTGATGTTTGTAGGTACAGTTGAACTCACGGTGAGTGCATACATACACACATCGCCATCGGTTTCGAGTTGTCTGCGTGTTCGAACCGGCTGTGAAAGATTTCTAATGACTTGCTCCAATGGATGATCACGTGTCCAATGGTGAGTGGATGGATATGGTTGGTAGAATGTATGCATGTTGGACGGATCAACATGTTGAGTAGAAGACTCTCCGACTTCGTGTACTGGTGTACCGAACGGATTGATAAATTCTTCATCGTCAGGTTGTAGGTATAGTTGAACTCACGGTGAGTGCATACATACACACATCGCCATCGGTTTCGAGTTGTCTGCGTGTTCGAACCGGCTGTGAAGGATTTCCAATGACTTGCTCCAATGGATGATCACGTGTCCAATGGTGAGTGGATGGATATGGTTGGTAGAATGTATGCATGTTGGACGGATCAACATGTTGAGTAGAAGACTCTCCGACTCCGTGTACCGGTATACCGAACGGATTGATAAATTCTTCATCGTCAGGTTGTGCAGCGACTGCTTGATTGTTGTTTTCTCCTTCAGCATTGACGGTTGGTGATGTTGGTTGTATGACAGTTTCTTGAGTTTGTTGAGTATCCACTGGAATTGTCTCTTGAGCAACGGTTGCTGAAGTAGATGCAGTTGTGTCTTGTTGACTTTGTGCGGGTGCATCAGCAGTATTGACAGCGAGAGGCTTTGACACAACTTGATTGTTTCCGTAGTAATATTCATCAAACATTGGATAATATAAGTCAACCAACTCATTCATATGTGTCGTATCCGTCGAGTCTGCTGTAGGAGTACTTTGTTGACATTCTTGCACGGGACGTACACTGTTTTGTGTAGGTGCCATTGCTGGACAATGAGGTGCGGGACTTGAGCTGTTGTGATCAAGTACCATCAGTGGAAATTCGTCAAAGTTCACATGAATTGTTTCGACAAAAATCTTTGCTCTCTTGTTATAGACCCGATATCCTTTCGACAATGTAGCATACCCCACAAAAATACATGCATCACCTTTTTCTTTCATCTTGTCGAGATTCTCACCGTCTTTAAGGATGTAGCATAAAGATCCAAATACGTGAAAGAATTTTACAGTAGGTTTCCTGCCATTGATGATGTGGTAAGGTATCTTTTCATGTCTAGGGATGACGAGAGAACGATTCTGAGTATAACAGGCAGTTGCAATTGCTTCAGCCCAGAAGAATAGCGGTAATTTTGAAGCAGAAAGCATTGTTCGAGCAGCCTCAACCAAAGTACGGTTCTGTCTTTCGACAACGCCGTTTTGTTCAGGAGTTCGAGCAATAGACGTTTGATGTTCGATGCCTTCTTCTTGAAAGTAAGATGGCAAGTTCTTGTTCAAAAATTCAGTACCCCTATCCGTTCTTACGGTTAAGACTTGAGCTTGAAGATTGCGTTGTATCATCTTGAGAAAGTTTTTGAGAACCTCTGGTGTTTCATCTTTGGACCTTAAGAAGAAAGTCCATGTGTATCTAGAGTAATCATCAACAATCACTAGAATATACTTTTTCCCGTTAATACTCTCTACACGCATGAGACCACATAAATCCATGTGTAGAAGTTCCAATCGTCCTTTTGAGCTAGGGGTAGTCTTTGTTTTGAAAGACTTCCGTTTTGCTTTCCCCAACTCACAAGAAGAACAAAGATGGTCTTTGACGAATTTCAACTTAGGAAGACCGGTCACAATATCATTCTTCGAAAGCAAGTTGATGGTGTCAAAGTTGAGATGTGACAATCGTTGATGCCATAACCATGCTTGAGATGATGAAGCTTTAGCCATTAAGCAAATTGGATTTGTTGAAGATGTGTCTTGAAGAGTTACTGTGTAGAGATCAGAACCACGAGAACCTGTAAGAAGGTCATTCCCATCGTAGTCTCTAACATAGCAAGTAGATTTCCGAAAAGCCACTTCCAAATCCGCATCACAAAATTGACCAACCGAGAATAAATTGTGATTAAGTCCCTCGACGTAATAAACCCGTTTTATAGTGATATTCCCTTGAACCAAGTCTCCATATCCAAGTATCGGTGCAAATTGATCATTTCCAAACCGTACCGTACCCAGAAACTTCTCCACGAAGTTAATGAGAAGCTTGAGATTGCCCGTCATGTGCTTTGTGCACCCGGAGTCCATTATGAATAGGATGAGTTCGACGAGCTGCAGAAGAATTAGAAGACAATGTAGCATTTGACAAATGGGAGCCCTTGATAGAAACGGGTTCCAAAATAGTAGTGGACCTAGATTCTAAAGGCAAGCTAACATTCATAGACCCAATTAGAATGGGGGTTGTCATAGGTACCCATTTGTATCCGGGTGGTATAAATCTTAAATACCCCCGTGTACATGTCCTAATCATGTTCTCATAAAGCTTCTTTAACCTGCTTTGTTTACGTAGAGTAGTGGATTCTAATGCACTTAGTTTCTTAAGTGGTTGCTCAGTGGATTGGTTCAAAGTTCTTGTGGGTTTACTAGTACTAGTGGGCATACGAATAGGCTTCCTAGTTCTAGTATTCACGCCATTATAATTAAGAGAACAAGCATCATGATTGAAAGTACTAACACATTTGCCACATTCAACACAAATAAATTTAACATTCGAGGTCTTAGCATTTAAACTGTCATTACATGCAGTTACAGACGTTTTATTCATAGAAAACTTAAAATTCCTACGGTGGTCTTCTACATCCAACTTATTTCCTTGACTATTGTTAGGCATGACCTTATCTTGCATTCTATTGCTCTTAAGCTGTGGTCCGCTAACGCTAGTAGTGGGGATTACTCCTGTAGAAGAAGACCCACGTTGATTAGTTTTCCTAATATTCTCAGGTAACCGCGATGTTCCAGTTTGAGTGGGCTTAGTGTTCATCTTATACATTCCAGGTGCTATCACATTGGTACTCTTATCATTTCCTATCTTAGGCAAGGTCTGTGGGTATTGTCCCAAAATAGATGATTTAGGGCATTTAACCGCATTCGGTTGACGAACGGCGGGTGGTTTACCCAAAACATACTTTCCTTTCATTTTCTCAATGAGTTTCTGTAACTCACTTATGGCTATGTCCCTTTCTTTTAGCTGAGCTTTCAAATCATTTATTTTGAAATCTTTTTCATTTAGTAGACGAAACGAAGAAGCTGACATTTCTTGACACTTTTTATGATTATGAGATTTTTCACCTTTTTGTGAAGCAAGTTCAAGAGAAATGGAGTGTTTCTCAAGTTGAGAAAAACTTTTCGAAAGTTTGTTGTATGACTGAATTTGTTTTGAAAGCTCTACTTCAAGATTGTGACATTTTTCGTCCGATTCTGACACTAGACATGCTACATGACAATATTGATCAAGATCGGTATACACACCAAGTATAGCATTCATATGGTCAGCATAAAAGTATTCCTTATAAAGTCGATCAATTTCGTTATGGTGTTCTTGTATCTTTAATTTAGTTTGAAGAAAATAAACTTCATCTTCAAGAGATTTAACATAACTTAAATCAGTTAACATTTCCTCAGTGAGAGTTTTATAAAACATTTCCACATTTTTTGAAAGATCATCAATGGTTGGAACAATACATTATTGAATGACGACTTCTACTTGTGGGTTAGGTTTAATATTCCAAATGGTATCCCTAGAAACTTTTTCTTAGTCGACGACACCTTTGTACAAATTTAAAACCCCTTGTTTTATAAACTCAAATTGCTGAACACTTTTGCTTTTCTCATCCCATTTACGTTTTTCATCCAAAATTCGCTTTTCTAACAAAATTGATTGCTTTTTGAAACTCCTTTTTAAAGAAACTTTCTTTTGTGGTTCATCACTTGGTGGTGGAACACTATTATACATCTTTTGTTCTTTTGAAAGTTCTTTTTGAGGGACAAACTTAATATGATTGTTAGAATCAGAAAGGTTTATTAAATCACTTAAGTTTGATCGATTTTCTTCTTGTTGACGAATGATTTCGTCGCAGTCAGGGGAAAGCATAAGAGCAAGATTATCAACACAACAACCGATATCATAAAGAGCAGGCTTGGTACTTTGAGCTTTCTTGAGATATTCAGGCTTGACAAAACTCGTTTTCATATTTCTATTGAGCATATTCATAGTTTGAATAGACTGACCCGTTTTGTAAACAATGTTGTTTAACGTGTCGACTCTCTTTTCCAAAGCAAGAATTTTTTCAATATCCTTTTCTTCACGAGTTTTATAAAGCTCAGTTTGTTCTTTGTTAACCGACTCTAATTCAGTAATTTGGAGTTTATGTAGCAGCAGTTGTTCTTCAAGTTCCGATATCTTCTGTTTTGACATATGAATTTCGTGTGTTACTTCAGAACAATATTGTTCGTTGAGCACCTTACGTTCATATACTAAACCATTAGCTATCGCAACCCGTCGATCAGCTTCTTTTACATAATCACACTCTTTAAGCCTGTCTATCTCCTCGGCTAAGGATGTGTTTGCTTGCTTTAAACGTTTATTAGCCTCTTTTTTTTCCTTAATTTCATGTAAAGAATCAATAATAGACGCAAGCAAATCACGGTCCTCATCCGAGTCAGTATCCTGAACAGCTTTTTCGTCATCATTACACATATGCTGTGAATCCGTAGAGATATTGCTATCCTCCGTGTCCATTACATATGTGTCGTTGATGCTTTCGGGTTGCTCAGGATGCCGTCGTTCATTAGCAAACACATTATAGTTATCATTTGATGGTACCTTTTCAATTGGCTCAGTGTCGAAAATTGGTCCAGAATTTTCAGCAATCTCTGGAATCACTTCTTGAATCTTTTCCATGTACACATAATGTGCCTCTAACTCTTGATTATCGGCTTCATCATCAGTGTCATCACGCCAGTCAACTTCATCTGCTGTGAGTGGAATTCCTACTTCTTCTTTCTTGCACAGTAACATCTTTTCCTTGTGATATCCCGAATCCTTAACCCGTTTTGGCTTCTTGCATTCCCTAGCCATGTGCCCAAATCCCTTGCAATTGAAGCATTGAACCCCAGTCTTCTGCACAACCGGAGTGCCTACAGTATCTCTAGCCCCAACTTGATTCAGCATCCTCTGATTATCATACCTAGCATCACGATCATACCTAGGTGCATGATCAACTTCCTTATATCTAGCATTGGATGATGATCTGAGGTTGTTGTTGGTAGGTTTGTAGATCTTCTTATAAGTTGTGGTGAGTAAAGACATGAGTTCTTCAATCTTCTTGTCCCTTGAAGTTTGTTCATCATCACTGTCTCCATCTGACTCGGTGTCATACTTTGGAGGTGGAGTGGGGACAATTGCTTTTGCTTTGTGTTTAGCAGTAGCTAGAGGTTTGGTGGATGAGCTTGATGACTTTGAGGAATGAGTAGGTGGTTGTTGACGGTGTACGGGTTTTGTTGAAGTAGTGGCCACAAAAGCAATAGAATTAGCAGACCGTTCTGCATTTTCCGCCCATAGTTCATTCACTTCATTCTGATGTTGTTTCAAGATATCATAAAGTTTATGATAGTAGATGGTCTTGATATCTTCCCTTTGTTTAACCAAAGTCACAAACCTTTGCCATTCCGGTTTGAGTTGAAGTAGAAACTGAACATTGGCATGATGGTTGGAGATGGTGCACTGATTTCTGACAAGCTCATTCATCATTTTGTAGAATCTCGAGTAATATGAGTCAATGGATTCACCATCTTCAAATGTGAATTTTCCAAACTCCCAAAGTAGATTAGTCTCGAGATCTTGAACATTGATTGACTCACCTTGCTTCAATCGATGAATTGCATTCCACATTTCCATAGCATTAGGACATGCATCAACTGTGGAATAGATATCGTTATCAATTCCAGTGAGTATGAAGTTTACAGCATCAGCTTCAGCTTGGAGGAGTTTCTTTTTCTCAGCAGAACATGTGTTAAAATCCTCCATAGCTCGTATAGTTGATGAAGTACCATCCTCTGTCTGTGTGGTAATTGGTCTGAATTCAAAAACTGGAGGTGGATTCTCAAGGCAGTGACGAAGAGCAGTTCGGTTTTCTTTTCCGTCGAGAAATCTGAGAAAACGAGATCTCCATTGAACGTAACAACTGGCAGTGAGCACAGGTGGATTACCGTTGCCACCTTGTTCCAACCGAATTTGATTAGCAGTTGCAATGTTGATGTTGTTGTTAGACATGGTGAAGACTTGTGAATGAATTACAGATCTTAGTAGATTTGTTGTGATGAGGTGTGGTAAAAATTTCGTAGCGTTCCGAGAATCTTCAGTCCGACAATAAATTCCTCAGTCCGACAAAACGGTAAGCCAAAATTTTTATTTTTTTTTATCTTCGTGTAAACTATGTTTCGAGACTAGTCTAGATAGTGGCTAAGTCTATAAAATGCATGAACAAAAATTGGCTAAGATTCCGCAACTTATAAGAAAGATTTCGCAATTGGGCACTAAATCCGCAATTCTTGGAATATTTCGCAACTTGGCACTAAATCCGCAATATCTCAAATTCGCAATCACAATTCCGCAATTAAGTACTAAATCCACAACTTTTGGCAATAAATTCGCAATTACCAAAAAGTTCGATTCCGCAATAACCTTAAGGAGTAAATCCGCAAACCCCAAAAGTTCAAGATTCCGCAATGCGTAGTGTTAAAATTCGCAACTTTTGCCAGATTTCGCAACTTTGGGAAATCCGGAATACCAAATGAACAATTTCGCAATTCTCCCCAAAGTACAATTCCGCAACTTTTCAAGGAATTCAATTTCGCAACTTTTAAAAAACCACAATTTCGCAATTAGAGAGAAAGATGCGAAATTTGTACCAGATTTGCTAGAAAATAGGAACACGAAGAACACTTATCAAAAACGTGATTTCACACAAAAAATCAAGCCAAACACCCAAAAATTTTGCGTTTTTGACCAAACAAAGTAACCCAAATCACTACCACGCCTATGTAGATGATTTGTCTACTCACTAACACCACGAAAACGCAAAACATTTTGATGATTCGAGCTAAATATGAGGAAAACACACGATTTTTAAGAGAGCAATACCACACGAACTTCAATCACCTATCTACTATAGGCTCTTGATACCAAATGTTAATCCCATTTAATCCATAACACAAGATTCTTAGAGAGAGAAAGAGTAGAAAAGTAGAGAGAGAAACAAGAGAGATGGTGGAAGGTTTTCGTTTACTAGAGAGAGAAAGTAAAATGAACCAACACCCTCTTCCACACATGGAAGAGGGTATATATACCCTTGGCTTGTTGGGCCGTGGGTTTAAGTTACTTGGGCCGGGCTTGGCTTTGTTTTGGGCTTACGCCCCTAACTTATACAATATTAGCTTAAAGTCCAAGCCCGGTTTTCCCGACTAACCTATTACAATACATGACCAATAACGACTAAGATGACCTATTACATTCTTGTTTGACTATATAAAATATACGGCTAACAGGTTGTCTTACAACAGGTTTCTTAACACTAGGTTCCACAATCTTCCCACCCATCTTAGCAACGAGTTTCTGCAACTCTGCTATCGCTCTGTCCCTGTCTTGTAACTGAGCTTTCAACCCTTTAATTTCCAAATTCTGTTCGTTCATTTCTCGAAACGTTTGGGAAAGTTTTTCTTGTAATTTATTATCATGTGGAAAACTACCAACATCTTTTTGCAAAGCAAGTTCAAGAGAATGACAATGTTTTTGAAGGAAATCAGTTTTGTGTTGAAGTATCTCAAAAGCCTTTTTATCAACATTTTCTTTATGCTTCGAAATCTCAAGTTCAAGACGCTCACACTCTTTGATTTTATCAAGATATTTGCATGCAACATCAGAATATTCATCGATATCAGCACAAGATTGAAGAGTAACACACAAAATATCTTTGGAGAGACATTCTTCTAAGAGTAGATCATATTCGTTTGAAAATTATAATTAGTCATTTTGAAGGTCATCAATTTCTTTTTCAAGAGACTCAATATATTTCAAATCATCAAACATTTCAGACTAAATTAAATTTTCAAACTCAAGAACATGTTCTTTTATTATCTTCGTATTTGGTATTAAAAGTTCTTTCACAAGCACAGTTATGTCGTGAGGAATCTCGGTTTTCCACTTATCCTTTTGACGTTTCTCCCAATCGCTTTCAACAATTGATTGAACATTATTAACGTGGTGTTTAAGAAAACCAAGTGTTTTTTCTACTTTTGCTTTTAGAATCATCTAGAGGCAAATAGTTAATATATTTAAAAACATTAGTTTTCCTCTTAGCGGCAAAAGCCTTTTTCCATTGAATTCTTCTTTGTTTGCATTCTAAAAAGAATTCCTCACGAGACTTCTGTTTTTGTGGAGTGAAAAGACCATAAAGACTGTTTAGATAAGCATAGTTATATGGTTTCACAAAATCTTTATTGACCGGTGATCTACTCTCTTCATCCCAAAGGGACGTCTCTTCACTATCGATGTTAGCTACTGGGCAGTCATTATCAGTCCATTCGGACTCATCAAGATATAAGTGAGGGTTCGCAACTTGAGCTTGTTCGAGGTACTTGGGGGTGGCAAAGCTAGGTTGAACCTTGAAAAACGACCGAGGTGCTATCATTCTTACGATTTGAATAGAGTCATGTGTATTATAAACAACTTTTTTCAAAAAATCGACTTGTTCTTCGAGATCCTTTACTTTTTCAGTATCTTTGCTTTGTCTATTTTTGAAATCTTGTTTTAATGTTTCAACCTCTTGTTTCTTCTCGTCAAGAATTTTAGCAGAATCGGTGGTGTTCATAGAAAGCCTCTGTTCAAGTTCATTAACTTTTGTTGTGGCAAGGTATGTTTTTTGACGTTCATCACTTAATAAAACATTAAATTGACGTTTTTCTTTAGTTAACAAAGCAAGAGCTTCATTGTATTTATTTTCAAAATCGTCCTTTTTAACGTTGATGACACGACTTTTGTACCCCTCAAGCTCGTTGGTCTTTTGAAGAAGCTCAGCCCTATAACTATCAATAGTCTCACTCGATTTTATAAGAGCGGCTTTGCATTCTTCAAAGTTTTGAGTGAGCGCTGCGTTTGCCTTCTTTAATTGCTTTTGATTCTTTCTATTTTCATTGACATCTTTTTGTAAACTAGCAATTAAATTAGCAAGCGCGACACGCTCCTCATCATCATACTCATTTGCATGTTGATCATCCTCAAACTCATTATGCACATGTCTGATGAATCGGGTGTGGTATTGCTATCAACCGTTTCCATCATACACGTGTCAGTAATTGTTGTTGGTAGATCACTATGCTCATGTGTATCACCAAACACATTATATTCAGCATCATCTTGTACATTATCAATTGGCTCGGTATCAAAGATAGTACCATTTTCATCTTCAGTGACGTTAAGGACCTCGTGAATCTTTGCCATGTATGAATAATGTGCCTCGAGTTCTTGGTCGGAGATTTCATCATCTATGTCGTCAAGCATTTCTCCTTCCTCAGCTGATAACTTGATTCCAGCTTCCATTTTCTTGCACAACGGCATCTTGTACTTATGATAACCATAATCTTTAACCCTCTTTGGCTGCCTGCATTCCTTAGCCAAATGCCCAAAACCTCTGCAGTTAAAACACTGAATCCCACTTTGTTGCACAACTTGAGTCCCAACAGTTTCCCTATTTCCAACAACAGTAGCCATCCTCTGATTATCATACTTAGGTTGTCGATCATACTTTGGAGGACTCTTAGCACGTCCTCGTGTAGCATACCTTGGAGGACTCTGTGCATGGGTGTTCCTTGGGTTTGAAGATGTTCGAAGGTTGTTGTTGGTGGGTTTGTAGATTTTCTTATATTGCTTCATAACGAAAGCCATTTGTTGCTTTAATTCCCTATCCTTTTGAGCTACTTCTTCATCACTGTCTTCTTCGGATGATTGCTCAGGTGTGGGTGATGGTGCTCTTGCAACTTCTTTGCCTCGGGATCGTGTTGGAACATGTGACTTAGAGACAATGGATGACCGTGGTGATGATGATTGAGTAGAGTAGGTCTTTGAAGTACGAGAGTGATAATCTGGGTAATGTTGAGTGGTAGACACCAAAGCAAGTGGATTGGAAATCTTTGCAACTCGTTCAGCTCGAAGTTCATTTGCCTTATTTTGAAATTGTTTCAAGATGTCAAAGAGCTTGTGATATGAAACTTCGTCTAACTTTTTTTGTTGTTTCACCAAGGTGACAAACCGTGTCCACTCTGGTTGAAGTTGCTGTAGAAATTGGACATTGACTTGCATGGTGGAAACTTGCAAGTTGTTTCGGGTCATATCATTCATCATCTTGTAGAATCGGGAGTAATAAGAATCAATTGATTCCCCATCCTTTGATGTAAACTTGCCAAAGTTCCAAAACATCTTAGTTTTTACATCTTGTTTGTTAAGTGATTCACCTTGTCGCAATCTTTCAATGGCCGTCCACATTTCTTGAGCAGTAGGACATGCGTCAACCGTAGAGTAAATTTCATCTCCAATGCCACTGAGAATTAAGTAGATTGCTTCCTTCTCTGCATCAAACCACGCACGGTTCTCTGGGGTGAGGTCGGTCCTCTTTTCATCACGTTCATATGCGGGTTGTGCGTCACTTGTGTCTGTGGCTGGTACTGCAGGAACTTGAATCCTTGAGAGTTTATAGGGTCCTTCCAAGATACATTGCCTTAAAGCATCACCGTTAGGTTTTGTGTCAAGGTAACGTATAAAACGGGATTTCCATTGATCATATCGACCCGACACAAGAATTGGTGGTCTTTCTTTGTTACCTGCCACCATTATGTTGTTGTTCGTCACACGATATTCAGCGATAGAATCCATCTCAATGTTCTCCGAAATGATGAATCGAATGTGGATCTTAAGTATTTGTGTTGTGATTGTTTGGTTGTTGAAATTCCGAAAATTGCGAATTTTTTTTCAGCCCGACAATAAATTCCTCAGTCTGACAAAACGGTAGACCTAAAAATTTGTAATCACGAAATTTTGAAATTGAGCTAGAAATGTCCTAAAACTAGTATGGAAAAAATTTGATTTTACTTGACCTAAAAATTTTAACTCGTGTAAACTACGTTCCGAAACTAGTCTAGATGGTGGCTAAGTCTAAAAAATACTCAAACAAAATTTAGCTAAACATGTCATCGGAATGTCCATCGGAATGTTGGTTGTCGGAATGCTTAGATCGGAATGTCCTTTAGATCGCAATGTACTGTCGAAATGTTCAGATCGGAATGTCCTTTAGATCACAATGTGTACCTGTCGGAATCCTTAGATCGGAATGTTGTTTTGATCGCAATGTGTACCTGTCGGAATCCTAGATCTCAATGCTCAGATCGGAATATGTTCAGATCGGAATGTGGCTGAAACAAATTTGGCAGAGTAACGACTCACAATTCCCTTGAAACCGTCGGAATCCCAGATCGCAATGTACGATCAGAATGTCCAGATCAGAATAAGGTATCGAAATCTAGTGATCGCAAAGTAGAACCAGTTGGTTATTGCGATCAAACCCGTCTCAATTGTACTTTCTGATGGTGATACAAGCTAGAATTTCGGAAAGATGAAAAACAAGAAATTTTCAACTTTTGATCCAAAAAACTTGTGTTTAAGCCAAAAACCAAGATACCCAAGTCACAATGACACGAATAAAGAAGGTATACGAATCGAAAAACACTAAAAAACAAGAAAAATCTTGAATTCGTGGTAGAAAGAAGGATTAAAGCAAATAAATCAAATGAAAACGCAACAACCAATCACAAAACTACCCCATGGCGATTGATACCAAGTATTGTCCCTAATATATGATGATTCTAGCACACGAATTTATGAAAGAAAGGTAGATATGAGATGAATTTTAGAGAGAGAAAGTAGTGAGAGAAAGTAGAGAGAAATGGTTGGAGAAACTTGTGGAATATTAGATTATGAGAAAAATGAAATGACCAACACCCTTCCTAACATGCTAGGAAGGGTTTATATAGCCTTTGCTTACATGTAGCTTAATGGGCTATATGATCATGGGCCGGGCTTTCCTTTTGGGCTTTGGTTACTTATTAATGAACCTTAGCTTAAAGTTAAGCCCGTAATAACACGACTAATATACTACCTATTACAACGTTCTAAAATATGCTACATAATAAACATATGACCGAGCATTCTTGTTTGGCTCAATATTTTGAGGCTAACATTTTCTAAGTCATATGATATAATGCATAGTTTATTAATTATTTCATGTAATTAAAATAAACTATAGGTTAAAATATTTAATTAAAGTATATCATGTTTTTAATTAAATAAAGTTAAATACTTAGGTTAAAACATGTATTATTATTTATTAATAATATAACCTAAGTCATGTTAATTAATTAATTATAACCATGGTTTTTAAATAATTAATTAATTATAAGTCTAAAAATATAAAAATACTTAGGTTAATAATTCCATGATTTTATTAATTAAATAACCTAAGTCATGTTATTAAATTAATCATGTCATGTTTATTAATTTAATTTTAACATAAGATTATAAAAATAATAATCTTAACATACACCGTGAACCGGATCTTGACTAAGAACCATGAACCGGACATGAAATCGACACTATACCCCGAACCACTTCGGGGTTCCCCTTGTGTTGTTTCTACCGTGGGACCCACACCACCCGACCGAGAACATATGGTCTCGGTGGTGGTCGAGTAGCCAAACCGAGACCCCCTTGAGGTTCGGTTTAGGCGCCGGCCAAAAACAAACACCCCTAAAACACCCTTTTTGATTTATTCCAAAACCAATTCCATGTTAGATCTATGTTTTAATTAGGTTTTAAAAAAAAACATCATGTTCTTAATTATTTAATAGATCAAATCAAAAAGAAAAGGGTTAAAAGAATTTACCGAATGCGTGGATCTAAACAAGAATGAACAAACACGAACACTTGCACCAAAACCAAGATCAAGATCATATAAACACCCCCTTGGGGTGTTTATGGGTGGCGGCCAAAAGAAAGAAAAAGGAGAAGGAAGAACTTTTTTAGGTTTTGTAAAAATCTTCTGTAAAGTGAAAAAATGAGTAGTGAATTTTCCTTTTATCCTTCTTAGTAAATTTTGAGATGGGCTTGGCCCATCTCTCCCTTGTTTCCGCGGGTAGGGGGCCCCACATGGGGTACCCGTACCGTTTTCCGTGTCTCGTTGTTTAATTACTCGTTCGTGATTATTTGTGTTCGCGTTTAATGTGTTCTCGTTAACTAATTATCGTGACCTAATATATTTATTTTTGCTCGTAATAAATATATATATACGTAATTAATAATAGTTCGTGATTTAATTACGTTCATGATTTCATGATCGCATGTTCGTGATTAATTATTGTTAAATAATTATTGCGTGCTCGTGCGTAGTAAATACTTATCGTGTTCTAACACGTACGTAATACGTAAAATCCTAACACGTAATCGTAATCATGCTATAACAGGAAAGTTTTAATCTAGTACGTACGATCATAAGGGTACTATTCATGGTAAAAGCATGCGGGTTTTACAACTCTTCCCCCCTAAAAAGAATAATTCGTCCCCGAATTATAGATAAAGTAAACTGGAAAAGAAGAACATACCCGAATTCAAAATATGAAATGAGGGTAAGAAGCCCGGATAGACTCCTTTGTTTCCCAAGTGGCTTCCCGCTCGGTATGATCCCTGCATAGGATTTTGACGAATGGAATCGTCTTCCTTCTCATGACTCGTTCTTGTCTGTCAAGAACTCGTTCGGGTTCTTCTATAAAAGTGAGATCTTCACGTATCTGTTCCGGTGGATACTGAACCATGTGAAGGGGATGATACTGGTACCCTCTGAGTAAGGACACACGAAACACATTGTGCACATGCGAAAGCTTCGGAGGTAACGCCAATCGGTAAGATACTTCACCGACTCGTTCAATGATATCAAACGGTCCGATGAAACGAGGACTGAGCTTCCCTTTAATCCTGAAGCGTCTAACACCACGTGCCGACGAAACCTTATGGAAGACGTGATCTCCTACGTTAAAATGTATGTCCCTACGATGCTTATCGGCGTAACTCTTCTGACGTGACCGTGCTTCCTGAAGTTTCTGTTTAGCTACTACGATCTTTTCATTAGTCATCTCTATGATGTCTGGTCCTTCAAGTGTTCGCTCGCCAACCTGATCCCAGCAGATTGGGGCGCGACACTTCCTGCGATACAACATCTCGAAAGGAGCACACTTGATACTTGCGTGCCAACTGTTGTTGTATGCAAACTCCACCAAACAGATGTAATCGTCCCAATCACCCGTCCATTCCAACGCACATGACCTCAACATGTCTTCCAATGTCTGAATCGTTCGTTCCGACTATCCATCCGTTTGAGGATGAAAAGCCGTGCTAAGCTTAAGTTGTGTACCCTAAGCTTTCTGCAGACTCTTCCAAAATCGCGAAGTGAAACGAGGATCTCTGTCTGAGACGATGCTGGATGGTGCACCGTGGAGTCTCATGATCTCTCTTCTGTACGTATCGGCGAGTTTACTTACCAGATCTTCCTTGCGGATCGGTAAGAAATGAGCTGATTTGGTAAGTCGATCTACGATAACCCAAATTGCATCGTGCTTCCTCTTCGTAGGCGGAAGACCAGTAACAAAATCCATGGTGATTTTGTCCCACTTCCACTCTGGGATATCTAATGGTTGAAGGAGACCGCCAGATCGCTGATGCCCGATCTTAACCTGCTGGCAGGTAATACATTTGGAGACGTAAGTGGCCACATCCTGTTTCATACCACTCCACCAAAAGTACTGCTTGATGTCATGGTACATCTTAGTCGACCAGGATGTATAGAGAATGGGGAGCTATGAGCTTTAGCTAACAAGGCTTCCCGGAGTTCTTGGTTATCAGGAACACAAAGTCTCGTGCCCTGCCATACGATACCATCTGCATCTACTCTGAATTCTGTCTGTTTCTCCAAATTCTGTACTATCGCCCAGATTTCTCCATCATCTTTCTGATCTTCCTTGGTTATCAGGAACACAATGTCAAGTCGCTCCAAGTCTCTTATGATTTCCTCTTCGATTTTAATGTCGTTGATCATTCAGGACTTCCTTCTAAGAGCATCTGCTACTACATTTGCCTTTCCGGGATGATACTGTAGATTGTCATAATCCTTCAACAGCTCTAACCATCTCCTCTGCCTCATGTTCAATTCACGTTGAGTGAAGATATACTTCAAGCTCTTGTGGTCCGTGAAAATGTCACATGATTCTCGATATAAGTAGTGCCTCCATATCTTCAATGCAAACACGACTGCAGCAAGTTCGAAGTCATGTGTGGGGTAATTTTCTTCATAAGGCTTAAGCTGCCGTGAAGCGTACGCGATCACTTTCCCATGTTGCATGAGAACACAGCCAAGTCCCTTCCCCGATGCATCGCTGTAGATTTGAAATCCACCCGTACCAGATGGGAGAGTAAGAATAGGTGCAGATACTAGCTTCTGCTTCAGGTCTTCGAAGCTCTTCTCTCGTTCTTCAGTCTAGACAATTTCTCTCCTTTCCGCATCAGTTTGGTTAATGGTAGTGCTAAGCGGGAAAAGTTCTCCACGAACCTACGGTAATAGCCAGCTAAGCCTAAGAAACTGCGGACTTCCGTCGCTGATGTCGGCCTTGGCCACTTAGTAATGGCCTCAACCTTCGCTGGATCCATAGTGATTCCTTCTGCTGACACAATGTGACCTAAGAATGCCACCTTGTCTAACCAGAACTCACACTTGGAGAATTTAGCATACAGCTGCTTCTGGCGAAGAATCTGTAGTACTATACGAAGATGGTCTTCGTGTTCCTCCTTGGACTTTGAGAAAATCAAGATGTCAAGACAATGACGAACTTGTCCAGAAATTCATGGAAGATTCTATTCATCAAATCCATGAACACTGCTGGAGCATTTGTCAGGCCAAATGGCATAACTACAAACTCGTAGTGGCCATAGCGGGTACGAAAGGCAGTCTTAGCGATGTCCTGCTCCTTGACCCGTAGCTGATGGTAGCCTGACCTAAGATCAATCTTGGAGAAGTGTTTGGCCCCTTGGAGTTGGTCAAACAGATCGTCAATACGTGGCAGTGGATATCTATTCCGGATAGTAATCTTGTTGAGCTCGCGATAGTCTATGCAAAGACGCATACTGTCGTCCTTCTTCTTAACAAACAAGACCGGTGCGCCCCATAGAGATGCACTCGGTCGAATGAAACCTCGTTCAAGAAGTTCTTGCAGTTGATCCTTCAGCTCCTTCAGCTCTATGGGAGCCATGCGATAAGGAGCCTTGGAGATTGGTTCAGCTCCTGGAATAAGCTCGATATTGAATTCCACTTCTCGTGCAGGTGGTATGCCCGGAAGTTCTGCTGGAAAAACATCTTGGAATTCTGACACTGTTGTTTGATCCTGAATTGATGGAGATTCAGCATCCATGTCGTAAACCGTAGCTAGATAACCCTCGCAGCCATGTGACAGTAGTGCACGCGCTTGTAGGGTAGATATGACTTGTACAGACCGTCCGGGTATGAACCCGTTATGAATGTACTCTGGTGCATTAACATCACCGAAGATAACTCGATATGAATGGCAGTCTATGGTAGCATGATGCTTGGATAGCCAATCCATGCCCAAAATCATGTCGAAGTCATTCATGTCCAGCGGAAGTGCGTCAACAGGTCGAACCTTATCGTCAAATTCTAGGGGAAGACTCTTGTATACATGGGTGATTAATACAGAGTCCCTCAAAGGCGTGGAAATAGTAAGCCTATTTTCTAGTGGCATGGGGAGTATCCTAATGTTCTTAGCATAAGCAGTAGAAATAACCGAGTGAGTAGCACCCGTATCGAAAAGAACACATGCAGCTTGACCATACATATACAAGATTCCAGTGATGGTACTTGTAGACTTGTTGGCCTGGTCTCGAGATGTCGTGTAGACACGCCCGGTGGTAGGAGGCAGCTTGGAATCAGCATGTCCCGATGTACCATCCATCTCGCCCTTGGCCAGGAAGACCACACTTGAAGCATGTGTCAGTGTTACGGCGACATGGTCCTGGGTGCCTACAGTGGCAAGTAGAGCAAAGAGGATGAGTAAATCGTCCAGCAGGTGCTCTGGCTGGCTGGGAACCTGATAAAACATTTTACATAAGACATGATAATAGGGTTCAAATGACAATTCGGATAATCGTAAGATTGAATACCAGTGATAGCTAGACGGCTAGGCTGTGAACCTCTCTGGTTCTGGTCCCTACCGTTTCCATGGTTCCTGGTAGAAGTTTTGCTAAAGTGTCAGAATATGAGGATGAGACGGCTTTTATACATGGTCTCATCGTTCTTTTTGGACTTAAAATGCATTAAATATCATCAAAATACCCAAATATATGCTTGTGTTTGTTGCTTGTGTATTTTAGGTACGGATATTGAGAAAATGACAAAAGATCACAAGAATCACGCAAAAACGAACACGGGAAACGAAGCCGCACGATGAACCAAGCCCTAGTGAGGAATTTTCCAAAGAAAACCCTAGAAGATTTGAAGAATATTGAAGATTGGTCCTCTAAGTTTGAATAATTGACACTTTATACCCTTGTATCTTCATAATTACAAGTTTGGTCCCTAAAGTTTGTCAAAATTACAAAAAGGACCCTTAACTTTGAAGAATTGGCAAATTTAGTCCCTCATCAAATCTAAATTGTCAAATATGGTCCTCCAAGAAGTCAACCAACAAGTCAAAGCCTTGAAGTTTGAAAATATGGCAAATTCAGTCCTTGGAAAATGAAGAAATTGCATAAATAGTCCTTGTTTCAAGATTACAAAAAGATTGTGCCAAAAATGACAAATCTACAAAGTTATCTACAAAGAAAGTCTTGTTTTGAGCTGATAATACAAAATGAAGAAAAAAGAAAACATGAGGGGGCAATCTTGGGAGACAATTAAACTCCACCACCCAACCAAAATCTGACACCTCATCAAACCCGACCCACCCAAACCGTTTACCCAAATACCCAATACCCAACCCGGTTGACCTAAGTAAATAATACGTTTAATATTAAACGTGTTCCTTCTTTCCCCTTAAACACATTTACCCTAAACCTAAAAAAATCAAAACACACGTCTTTTCCTTATAAACCCTAATCTTTCCCCCAAATTAAAAATTCATGATTAATATTTGATACATTCCAGATCAATGATTGATCATGGATTAATCCTAAACCCACTTTTAAACTCCCATCACTCTCACTCCCTGGTCCCCAAAACCACACCCATTGGCAAAAAGACAAGGGCACACCAGAGAATCAACGACTCTCAATGGTTTCGTGTCCTCCAAACGAAATCAAACGCTCAAGAATGATTAATCCAGCCTGTCTACCACAAACGTCCAAGGGATTCGCACATGGCTTCAAGAAGATATTCAAAAGATGGGATCAAAGAACAGCATATTCGCATCTCCAAACGAGGGTATTTCTGGAATTTAATAGATTAGGGTTTCTTTTTATTTTCGATTCTAGAATGATCTGAGGGGATCTATAAATGAGGACCAACTTGTGGTATCCCATTTTTTTCCTTGTCTCGGATTTAATGTAAAAAAACCCCTTTTTAATTAATGAAAGTTTGCAGTTTTTTAAATTTATCCGAGTGCCCATTTATATTGTGTTTTTATTATTTAAGTTGGTGATTTTAAATTCAAGTTTAAGTTTCTTGTTTAAGTTTTCAGTAAGTTTGTTGAAGTGAATCAAAGTCTTAAATATTAAAAGTATTAGCAGGTTTCAAATATTTAGAATTAGAGTTTTAATTGAAAAGATTGTGAAAGAAAAGTGGAATTGTTTTGTTTATATTGTGAACTTACTGAATCAAGACCATAGGTCTTGATTCTTGGACTTCATTTTACTCTTAGCAGCTTCCTTTTTCACTCATGGGTCTTCGGTTCAGTTATTGAACCCCAACGAACACCCCCTCATTCCTTTATCGTCCAAGACACCCCTGCCTCACCTAGTTGTTGGTCGAGGTCAGGGGAGCTTAGCTGGCCCTTGTTGGATGCAAACAAGGGCAGGTATCGCCATTTCCTCCTTTCTTTTTATTTACTTTAATTTGCTAATTGTTCTTGCGAGTATTTGTTTATTAAGTTTGTTGATTTGTTAAGGATTGTCTTAGATTAAATAAGTTGTTTGAACTTAGTTAAATAGTTTAAGTCAGAAATAGTACTTAGGGTTATTGTTTAGTTTAAACTGATTAAGTTGGTGCTAGAATATGCTCACTTGAACTATATGAAAAGCTCGTTGCATTTGTTGATTCTCAGTTTAAGTTTGGCATGTTTTTTTTTAACTGAGTTGTTGTTTGACTGTTTAGCGTAAACTGAAATCTGTTAGGAGTGGGCTTGGTTTAATTAAGTGTATGCTAGATTTGAATCTAGGGTGCCTACATAATTTAGGCTAGTGTTAATCTGCATATGCCATTAATTTGACTATCTTTATAGTTACCTGCTGAGTGCTTAGTATTGCCTTAGGATTTGATCGTTTTTACTGTTTTTTGAATGATTTATAGTTTCTGAATTATTTAGTTAAGTTTTGATTAGGTTTGTAATAGCTTAAGTGCTTGAATCTGCTCACTTGCTTGCTAGATTGTGCATCAGTTTTCTTAGTTTCGTGTACTGTCGTGTGCTTTCTGTTTCTGCTTTGGGTCCGTAAGGATTAGTCATAGATTTGCTGCGAATTTGTTAAGTTCTAGCTACCTGCCTCCTATTGAGACTTGCTTGTGTTTAGCCATTCTCCTTTTGTGGCGTGTTTGAGTTTTTTGCTTACTTAGAACACCCCCACACGCCAACTGCTCGTGAGGGGTTTGACTGTCCAAAATATAAAAAAGAAACGAATACAAACAAGAACTGATAAAAAGGAAGAAGATTCAGTCCCTTTTGATTAATTCAGGTTTGATTTAGGCTGTAATTTCTGGACTTGTGTTGGTGTTTGGGTGAGTTAAGGTTTCTGAGTATAAGTGCTTTAAAAGAGAAAGTAAAGAAAGAAAAAGAACTCCAGGTCTGAGACCTTATTGCTTCGAATTAGAGGGATTTGGCTGAAGATTGGACTTGTGTTTAGTAGTTGTAATTGAGTCTGTGTAACAAGTTTTTTTTTTAAAAAAAAAAAGAAAAAAAAAATATTTTCAAAAATTTTGGCGTGGCCAGGACTCGAACCTGCGCCACCACTGCCAAAGCACACACACACTACCATCCTGCCCTTGGGTCTTTTACTGACCAAGGGAGGAAACAAAAGATACTTAAGGACATTTGAAATTGGGCTTATTTAAACAAGCCGTGGCTTAATAAGCCATTTGTGGCTTATTCTTTAAGTTTTTTTGCCCCAATTTAGTTTTCCTAGGAAAGTTATTCAGTTTAGGATTTTTATAAACTAAGTTTGTATTTTTCCTTTTATTTATTTATTTTTTATGCATTTTTATTTAGCCGTAATTTAATAAATAGATTAAAAATAGAAAACAGTAATTTTAATTTTAGGAAAAATAATTTTTAAGATTTAATTTAATAACTTGAGGTTTACAATTAGCTAGATTTTCAAAAACTTTAATTTTTAATTTTATTTAATTTTAGGTTTTTATTTAGACTTTAAAAATTAATATAAAATTAATTAAGAGGTTTTAGGAACTTTAATTTTCATTTTTCTCCTAGTTACAATATTTAGGATTTTTTAGAATTTTTTAGAATTTATTTAAGAACTTTTTATTTTTCTTGATTATTTTAATATTATTTTATTCCAAAAATTCAAAGTTTTATTTTTAATTTTTTTTCATTTTTCCTAGGTTAAGGACATTAAATTAGGAACTTTGTCACTTTCCAATTAATTTTTAGGCTTTTCAATTAATTTCTAGATTTAATTTAAGGTTTAATACATTTTAATAGTTTTTAAGTGTTAAAAAATAGTTTAATTTGGTTTTAAAATTTTTAAAAATAGTTTTTAGCTTAATTAGGATATTTTTGAGGTTTACAAATTATAAAAACTTGTTTAGGGCTTTTTAATAATTAAAAGTGATTTTTAGGGCTTTAATTAGCATTAAAAAGTCATTATTTAATTAATTAAAAGGTTTTAGCAAGTTTGGATTTTTTGTAAACTCTTAGAATATTATTTGGGATTTTTAGTAATTTTTAGAAATTTTTAGGTTAAAATTTTAATTTTCGTCGTTTTTACGGTTTTACGTTTACGCCTTTTTCGTCGTAGTTTAATACGTTTTCGTAACCGTCTCTTCTTTCCTTTCTTATTTCTTTTTCAATCAATATAATCTCAAACAAAAATCAACTCTCAACACAACGCACTTGCCTCCTTGGGAAACGAACTTGCTTGGTCATTGGTGCTCGGTTTTCCTAAACCGACACTTAATACTACCACTATTTGTCATCCTTTTCCTAAAGGGTACAAAAACCACTACATCAATTTTGGCGCCGCTGCCGGGGAGGCGTGTTGTGTTTTGGTTGAACCATTTTTGTTTTCTATATTAGCCATAAAAGTATTTGTATTAATAGCACTCTATTAATACGTATTATCGTTTTTCGATTTTTGTGTGAATATTATTACTATATTGTATACGTAGAACAATAAATTTACAAGTACTCCAAATACGTGAGCAATCACAACCTTGATTCGGGATTTCATCACTCGATCATTGTATTCGAATCTCAAACCAAAGAAATAAGGCAAAAATAGATAAATACTTTCGTGAAGCTTGATTTTGATAATACAAACTATAAGGTGGGTATAAGGCGGTTGTATTTCACGACCTAAAGGAAAAAGGCTCTTAAGTGCTTCGCGCCGCCTCGTTTCCTCCGCTTGCTTGTGCGTATTTGATTTTGAGAGTGAATCGAGGGTTTTGCCGCCCAAAGTATTATTAAGTATCATATATATTTTCTTGGTTTCATTTGATTAAACCCTCTTGAACGATTTGGTGTTCCATCATCGTTCTAAAGTCATCGAAGGCGTTCACTTCATGTGATCGTTTTCATTCCTTGAGGCCTTTTTAATCAAGAGATTTGATTAAGGAGGAGATTTGTAGATTTTGGTCTACTTAATACATTCCAAAAAAATCCAAAAAAGTTAAAAACAATCAAAAACCACAAAAAAATTGAAAAAGTAAAAACACCAAAAAGAATCTTCTTTGCTCGCCTTCTCGTTGTACGTGACGTTTATGCAAACTCGCTCTAAAGCTAGACGTGCTCGTAAACGAAGAAACAAATCACTCACTCCTACTAGTGAGGACTCTCCTATTGACGAACCCATTGTAGTGAAAGAATCACCCATGGCTAATCGAACTATGATGGAGTTGCTTCAAGCACCCACCGAGGGTTATGGAGAAGCGATTGTGATTCCCGCTATCCTTGCGGAGAATTTTGAGGTTAAGACGGGTTTGTTGTCCATGATTCAAAACAACAAGTTTCGAGGGGACGAAAAGGACAACCCGCATAACCACATTCGCCAATTTAATCGTCTCACCGCCACATGCAAGTTTAAGGATGTTTCAAACGACTCGATTAAGATGATGCTTTTTCCGTATTCCTTAGCAGGGCCCGCAAAAATTTGGTTAGAGAAAGAGCCACCCAATTCTATATTGACGTGGAAGGATCTCGTTTCAAAATTCGTGAACCAATTTTTTCCGCCCTCTAAGACTACGCACTTGAAAAACGAGATTTCAAAGTTTTCGCAAGAGTTTAATGAGAGTTTTTCAACGGCTTGGAATAGGTTTAAGGAAATGTTGCACGAATGTCCTCATCATGGTTTTTCCGACTTGCATCAAATAGACACGTTTTACAATGGCTTGAACGATCATGAGCGTGATTATCTTAATGCCGCCGCGGGTGGTAATTTCTTGTGTAAGACGGTCGAGGAAGCATTGGTAATTATTGAAAATAGGTCTAAGGTGTATAGTCCTCGTAGCACGTCGAGTGTTCGTAAGGCTTCGTCTTCATCTTCACCTAGTTTGTCACACACCGTTGATGCTTGCCAAGTAGAGGCTAATTTGGAGAACAAAATTTTTGATATAGTGAAAGGCTTGTTAGTTGAGTTTAAAGTTGGTGAACAACCCGCTCCCGCTACGATTAAAGCGGTTGAGGTTTCTTGTATGTATTGTGGTGGAGCTCACGATTATTCCGAGTGCATTACCAACGGTGGTAACACTTCGAGTGCCTTCGCGGCCGCGGGAACTTATAACCAAAACGGTCAAGTTCCTCGCACTAATCAATTGACTCCACCGGGTTTTTCACCAAATCAAAATGCTAACAATTATCGAAACAATCAAGTTGGTTACCAAAGCAATCAAAGGAACAATTATAAGGGTAATAACAACTATGTGAATCAAGGGAGTAGTAGTAGTAGCCAATTGCAAAATAAAAATCAAAACCGTAATTTTCAAAATGCAAGTCAAGGTCTTCAAAATAATAAAGAACTTCCAATAGACTTTTTGAATTACACTACTTCAAATGATAAGATTGTGGAAAACATTCAAGAGCAAATGGCTAATCAAGCTAAGGAGACGGCTAAGAATGCAAAGGAGTTAGCTACTTTTATTAAGGAAAATCTAGCCATGAGAAATGAATTGAAAAATGATTTTGCTAACCAAATTCGAGGTCAAAACAACAAGATAGAGCAAAGTCATGCTAGGCTTGAACAAAGAATTGACCAAAAAGCCGCTATTCAAGATGTGAAGTTTAATAATTTTGATGCTAAGCTTAATGCAATTTTAGAAGCCGTAATGGGAAACAAAGCCTCCACTTCGGGTAGTTTGCCTAGTAACACCGTTTCAAACCCGAAGGGAGAGATGAAAGTGATTACCACACGTAGTGGTAAGGCACTTAAAGAACCGACTCCTCAACCAATTACTCCAACGGTGGAGGAAATTGAGGAAGAACCCGAGGTGGTGGTCGAAAAGGAGCATATTTCAAGCCCACAAAGTACCGCTCATGCCACGCCTACGGTTGACCCATCACCCATATTGGAACCCGAGATTCCAAAGGCTATGCCTATGCCCCAACCCACACCACCCTTGCCTTACCCATCGAGACTTAGGAAGGAGAAACGACAAGAGCGCGACAACTATCAATTTGAGCTTTTTATGAAAATGTTTCGTGATTTGCACTTTAATGTGAGTTTCGCCGATGCTTTGGTCATGATGCCTCGATTTGCCGCTAACTTTAAGAGTATGTTGAACAACAAGGAGAAATTACACCAAATGTCTAGTTGTTCATCGGTTTATCTTAATCGCATACCTCAAAAAGTCGGTGATCCCGGTAAATTTTTGATCCCTTGTGCAATTCAAGATATGGAAGAATGCTATGCCTTGGCCGATCTTGGTGCTAGCATTAACTTGATGCCACTTGCAATCTACAAGTCGCTCAATCTTCCTAATCTTACTCCTTCACGAATGTCTATTGAGTTGGCCGACCATTCCACAATTCTTGCATGTGGTTTGGCGGAAGACGTTTTTGTGAAAGTGGGGAAGTTCTACTATCCCGTAGACTTTATTGTTGTTGACATCCCCACGGATCCTCAAGTTCCTCTTATTTTAGGTCGTTCGTTTTTAGATACGTCTATGGCTTTGATTGATGTGCATGCTAGAAAGATCACCTTACGTTTCAACGACGAGGAACTTGTTATAAACGCAACTCAAAATTCTCAACTTTCTCATGTTTATTCCGTTGCTACCATAAACCTCGTTGATATGATCGACGTGGTTTGCGAGGAATTTTCACAAGAAGTTTTAGGGTTTGGTGATGAAGAAACTAGTGGCAATCCCACTATGTTAGATCCAATTCTTGATAATTCGACACCAACCTTCACTCCTTTCGAAGGTGGTGGTTTTACGTTGGAAGAATTCGATGTTCCACGTACTTGTGACGAAGACCTCGACAACTATGAGGACTTCTCGATTATCAAGGATTTTCTCAACGATTTCCCATTTCCTCCACCCGAGGAGGTTATGAGTATCGAGCCCAAATCTTCACTTGAGGAACCACCTATCCTTGAGTTGAAAGATTTACCTCCTCACCTCGAATATGTCTATTTGGAGGAGGACGACAAGTTGCCGGTTATTATTGCGAAGGAACTTTCGGATGATGAGAAAACCGCACTTGTCGATGTTCTTAAGGATCACAAAGGGGCGATTGCGTGGAAGTTATCCGACATTAAGGGAATCGATCCCAAATTTTGTACCCACAAAATCTTAATGGAGGAAGATTTCAAGCCAACAATCCAAAGTCAAAGGAGGGTGAACCCCAAAATTCACGACGTCATCAAAAAGGAGGTCCTTAAACTCCTTGACGCGGGAATGATTTACCCTATTTCCGATAGCCCTTGGGTGAGTCCTATTCATTGTGTCCCTAAAAAGGGAGGGATGACCGTTGTGCCAAACGATGCCAACGAGTTGATTCCCACTAGACTTGTGACCGGATGGAGAGTGTGCATTGACTATCGTAAGTTGAATGAAGCCACTCGAAAAGACCATTTTCCCTTGCCCTTCATGGACCAAATGTTGGAGCGTCTTGCGGGAAACGATTTCTATTGCTTTTTAGATGGTTTTTCCGGTTACTTCCAAATTCCCATCGATCCTCTTGATCAAGAAAAAACTACGTTTACGTGTCCATATGGAACGTTTGCTTATCGTAGAATGCCATTCGGACTTTGTAATGCACCGGGAACTTTTCAACGATGCATGATGGATATTTTTCATGATATGATCGAGAAGACGATGGAAGTCTTCATGGATGACTTTTCCGTGTTTGGTGATTCCTTTACTTCGTGTTTGTCGAACCTTGAGAGAATGCTAAAACGTTGTGAGGAAACCAACCTTGTGCTCAATTGGGAAAAGTGTCATTTTATGGTTAAAAGTGGAATCGTCTTAGGGCACAAGGTCTCGAAAGCGGGGATTGAGGTAGATCAAGCTAAGGTAGACGTCATCACCAAATTACCTCATCCCAAAACCGTCAAGGGAGTTAGGAGTTTCCTAGGCCACACGGGCTTTTATCGACGATTCATCAAGGATTTCTCGAAGATTTCTCGACCCATTACACATCTTCTTGAAAAAGAGGCACGTTTTGTCTTTGACGAAGATTGTGTACGAGCCTTTGAGATCCTTAAGAGGAAACTTACCGAAGCTCCCATTCTTGTTGCTCCAAATCGGAACCTCCCCTTTGAGCTTATGTGTGATGCAAGTGATTACGCTATTGGGGCCGTTTTGGGGCAACGTCATGATAAGCATTTCTTGCCTATTCACTATGCTAGCAAGACGATGACCGAGGCTCAACTTAAATACACTACAACGGAAAAGGAGTTCCTTGCCGTGGTGTATGCATTTGAGAAATTCCGACCTTACCTCGTCTTGACGAAATGCATAGTGTATACGGACCATTCGGCTATCAAGTATCTCATGGCTAAACAAGATGCAAAGCCGAGATTACTTCGTTGGATTCTCCTCCTTCAAGAATTTGATCACAAAATCGTTGACAAAAAAGGAGCCGAGAATCTAGCGGCCGATCATCTCTCTCGTTTGGAAGATCCTCACCAAAGTGTTTACGAGCCTAAGGAAATCACCGAAACATTTCCGCTTGAGACACTTGGTGTAGTGAATTCCAAACTTGATTCTTCTACCCCATGGTTTGCGGATTTTGCAAATTATCATGCGGGTAATTTCATCATTAAGGGTATGACAACTCAAGAAAAACGAAAATTCTTTCGTGATGTCAAGTTCTATTTTTGGAACGACCCTTACTTGTTTCGAACTTGTGTGGATCAAATCATCCGCCGTTGTGTATTTGGCACCGAAGCTTCTAACATCCTTAGAGCTTGCCATGAGGGACCCACGGGTGGTCACCACGGTGCTAATCTCACGGCTAAAAAGGTGTTTGATGCCGGCTTCTTTTGGCCTACTATTTACCGAGATGCACAAGATCTTGTGAAGTCTTGTGATTCATGCCAACGACAAGGAAAAGCCTCACAAAAAGATGAAATGCCACAAAATATCATTCAAGTATGTGAGATCTTTGACGTTTGGGGCATAGACTTTATGGGGCCGTTCCCATCATCTCGTGGTAATAAGTACATTCTCGTTGCGGTTGACTACCTTTCTAAGTGGGTGGAGGCGAAGGCCTTGCCCACCAATGATGCTCGTGTGGTAGTTAAGTTTTTGAAAAGTTTGTTTGCTAGGTTTGGAACCCCTCGTGCTATCATAAGCGATCGTGGAACCCATTTTTATAATGACCAATTTGAAAGGGTTCTAAGGAAATATGGGGTTACACATCGTCTTTCTACGGCTTATCACCCACAAACGAGTGGGCAAGTCGAGGTTTCAAACCGAGCATTGAAGAGGATCTTGGAGAGATCCGTAGGGGAAAACCGACAATCTTGGTCGGATAAGTTAGACGATGCTTTATGGGCCTTTAGGACCGCTCATAAGACACCCATTGGGTGCACTCCCTATAAGCTTGTGTATGGAAAGAATTGTCATTTGCCTATCGAGTTAGAACACAAGGCTTATTGGGCCCTAAAGCATTGTAATGATGACATGGAGACCGCGGGAAAACACCGGAAAATGCAATTAAATGAATTGGATGAATTGAGAGACATTGCTTATGAAAATTCATTGATTTATAAAGAGAAAACTAAAAAGTTGCATGATTCTAAAATTAAAAACCGGGTTTTTAACATTGGGGATCAAGTTTTACTTTTTAATTCAAGATTGAAAATATTTTCCGGTAAATTGAAATCCCGTTGGTCCGGTCCATTCACCGTGACTCAAGTGTTTCCTTATGGGACCATCGAGCTAGCTCAAGATGATGGTCCTAACTTCAAGGTGAATGGACATAGGTTGAAGCACTACTTTGGCGGGGAAGTTCCATCCTTGAACTACCTCGACCAAGTCACCTTCCCCAATGATAATTAGTATTGAGGGGATCGAGTCGAGCTCATGACTCGGTAATCAAAAACGAGGTGCCTCGTGGGGGAGTCCCATGCTTCTCCTATGTACATATTATCGCTTTCTTAGTCTAATGTAGCTTACGTGTGGGGATTCGTGCCCTTCCAACCTTTGTTCCATGGTTGTTTGTGATATGTGGTTTTTAGATCATGATCTTCACGATTGGAGCCTCTCGTGTTCGTTTTATGGGAGCACTCGATCGTTTGCTTTGGAGACATTTCTCAATATCCATGATATATCCTTTATTGTTCTAACCTTAGGTTTTTAGCACACTTCATAAACGGCTATTAATTTAATGGTTACACCCTTTCCATGCTAGATTAGGCATTCGACTACGTCTCTAGTATGGGGGTGTTTGCACCCCTAGACTCGAAACATTGAGGACAATGTTTAACTTTAGTATGGGGGGGTAAATAGATACTTGCCTTGCCAAACCTTCACGCTTTCCAAAGTATATAGTTTTGTTTATCGTTTTGTTGCAAAATAAGGCTAAAAATGGCCAAATTTTAAAATTTTTCTCATATTTTATAAGTGTTTGAAGACACGAATGTAGGTTTTCCGATGGCGAGAATAAGAGTAATTTTTGACTCGACCGTGCGTGTTGAGCACTTAGCTTTGATTCCTTAACTACACATTAGGCTAAGTCTCTTAAATGAGGACGAGAAATGATAGAGTTAATTATAAGTTACTATGCTAAACGTAGAGTACTCGTATTCTTTCAAAAACTCATGTGTTCTCGTTGTTTGCTTATTCTCCCTTCGCATGTAAATATTTTTTGCTTAATAAATATTGACTTAGCGGTTTAGTTAGGATTGTTGGGTTTCTAGTCTTTTCTAGTAGCTTCCGTGTAATTAAATTGGGAAGACATTAAGGTATCGCCAGCGTCACGGTTTTGAAGTATTGGCACCCTAATAATCAAAAGCTTCACCCAATAATAAGATTTCAAGTGCTCACCTAAATCAAGCAAACAATTTGAAGCACCACAAGGCCTAAAATCTATGCAAAATTGAAAGTGAATCAAGCCTTAATCTTCGAAGCTTTAAAGATCCAAAATTCGCTTTAGCGTGAGGATATACGTCTTTGGCTAATAAAACCACCGATGAGGCGGATAATAAAAGGCAAGGCAAGACCGAAGTCATAATAAAAGCTTCATGGCGAAGTTGAATAAAAGATGGAGGTAAACCAAAGATAATAAGGCCCTTCCGTTAGGGGGCGTATAAAAGTCTTGGTAATAAGTCTCATGTTCAAAACCGTTATAAAACCGTGTTTATCGATTCTTCTTGTCAACTTAATTTTTTAACATCGTTGTCTATTAGGAGGGGTTATTGATTTGATGATCTTAGTTACACCGTTAGGACTCTATTTTTAGACCTAAATCTCTATTATCGCATAAGTCAAACAATGTATCCTCGTGAAACATTCAAGACAAAATAAAATATAAGAGATACAACTTAGGAATAATGGGAGAATAAGTACGTGATTAGGGCATATGAGTAGTGTTAGCATTACTAACTTATAATGACAATGATCTCGTTGCACGCTTAGCATGGAATTGAAGTGAAAATCGAGGACGATGAAATTATTTCTAACGAAGCATTCACGTGTTCTTATTCTATGAACCTAAACGTCCCATTTTGCGATGAAAATCATACATTATGTCTAAAACGCAAGTAGTAGTAATAGTAGTAGTATAGCTAGTTTATCATTCCAATAAAGTGAATAAAATGAATTTTGGAGATGCTACGATACTTTATTCTAGCATTGCGTGAGGGCACGGCAATGGTTTAGTATGGGGGAGTGATGAGACGGCTTTTATACATGGTCTCATCGTTCTTTTTGGACTTAAAATGCATTAAATATCATCAAAATACCCAAATATATGCTTGTGTTTGTTGCTTGTGTATTTTAGGTACGGATATTGAGAAAATGACAAAAGATCACAAGAATCACGCAAAAACGAACACGGGAAACGAAGCCGCACGATGAACCAAACCCTAGTGAGGAATTTTCCAAAGAAAACCCTAGAAGATTTGAAGAATATTGAAGATTGGTCCTCCAAGTTTGAAGAATTGACACTTTATACCCTTGTATCTTCATAATTACAAGTTTGGTCCCTAAAGTTTGTCAAAATTACAAAAAGGACCCTTAACTTTGAAGAATTGGCAAATTTAGTCCCTCATCAAATCTAAATTGTCAAATATGGTCCTCCAAGAAGTCAACCAACAAGTCAAAGCCTTGATGTTTGAAAATATGGCAAATTCAGTCCTTGGAAAATGAAGAAATTGCATAAATAGTCCTTGTTTCAAGATTACAAAAAGATTGTGCCAAAAATGACAAATCTACAAAGTTATCTACAAAGAAAGTCTTGTTTTGAGCTGATAATACAAAATGAAGAAAAAAGAAAACATGAGGGGGCAATCTTGGGAGACAATTAAACTCCACCACCCAACCAAAATCTGACACCTCATCAAACCCGACCCACCCAAACCGTTTACCCAAATACCCAATACCCAACCCGGTTGACCTAAGTAAATAATACGTTTAATATTAAACGTGTTCCTTCTTTCCCCTTAAACACATTTACCCTAAACCTAAAAAAATCAAAACACACGTCTTTTCCTTATAAACCCTAATCTTTCCCCCAAATTAAAAATTCATGATTAATACTTGATACATTCCAGATCAATGATTGATCATGGATTAATCCTAAACCCACTTTTAAACTCCCATCACTCTCACTCCCTGGTCCCCAAAACCCCACCCATTGGCAAAAAGACAAGGGCACACCAGAGAATCAACGACTCTCAATGGTTTCGTGTCCTCCAAACGAAATCAAACGCTCAAGAATGATTAATCCAGCCTGTCTACCACAAACGTCCAAGGGATTCGCACATGGCTTCAAGAAGATATTCAAAAGATGGGATCAAAGAACAGCATATTCGCATCTCCAAACGAGGGTATTTCTGGAATTTAATAGATTAGGGTTTCTTTTTATTTTCGATTCTAGAATGATCTGAGGGGATCTATAAATGAGGACCAACTTGTGGTATCCCATTTTTTTCCTTGTCTCGGATTTAATGTAAAAAAACCCCTTTTTAATTAATGAAAGTTTGCAGTTTTTTAAATTTATCCGAGTGCCCATTTATATTGTGTTTTTATTATTTAAGTTGGTGATTTTAAATTCAAGTTTAAGTTTCTTGTTTAAGTTTTCAGTAAGTTTGTTGAAGTGAATCAAAGTCTTAAATATTAAAAGTATTTGCAGGTTTCAAATATTTAGAATTAGAGTTTTAATTGAAAAGATTGTGAAAGAAAAGTGGAATTGTTTTGTTTATATTGTGAACTTACTGAATCAAGACCATAGGTCTTGATTCTTGGACTTCATTTTACTCTTAGCAGCTTCCTTTTTCACTCATGGGTCTTCGGTTCAGTTGTTGAACCCCAACGAACACCCCCTCATTCCTTTATCGTCCAAGACACCCCTGCCTCACCTAGTTGTTGGTCGAGGTCAGGGGAGCTTAGCTGGCCCTTGTTGGATGCAAACAAGGGCAGGTATCGCCATTTCCTCCTTTCTTTTTATTTACTTTAATTTGCTAATTGTTCTTGCGAGTATTTGTTTATTAAGTTTGTTGATTTGTTAAGGATTGTCTTAGATTAAATAAGTTGTTTGAACTTAGTTAAATAGTTTAAGTCAGAAATAGTACTTAGGGTTATTGTTTAGTTTAAACTGATTAAGTTGGTGCTAGAATATGCTCACTTGAACTATATGAAAAGCTCGTTGCATTTGTTGATTCTCAGTTTAAGCTTGGCATGTTTTTTTTTAACTGAGTTGTTGTTTGACTGTTTAGCGTAAACTGAAATCTGTTAGGAGTGGGCTTGGTTTAATTAAGTGTATGCTAGATTTGAATCTAGGGTGCCTACATAATTTAGGCTAGTGTTAATCTGCATATGCCATTAATTTGACTATCTTTATAGTTACCTGCTGAGTGCTTAGTATTGCCTTAGGATTTGATCGTTTTTACTGTTTTTTGAATGATTTATAGTTTCTGAATTATTTAGTTAAGTTTTGATTAGGTTTGTAATAGCTTAAGTGCTTGAATCTGCTCACTTGCTTGCTAGATTGTGCATCAGTTTTCTTAGTTTCGTGTACTGTCGTGTGCTTTCTGTTTCTGCTTTGGGTCCGTAAGGATTAGTCATAGATTTGCTGCGAATTTGTTAAGTTCTAGCTACCTGCCTGCCTATTGAGACTTGCTTGTGTTTAGCCATTCTCCTTTTGTGGCGTGTTTGAGTTTTCTGCTTACTTAGAACACCCCCACACGCCAACTGCTGGTGAGGGGTTTGACTGTCCAAAATATAAAAAAGAAACGAATACAAACAAGAACTGATAAAAAGGAAGAAGATTCAGTCCCTTTTGATTAATTCAGGTTTGATTTAGGCTGTAATTTCTGGACTTGTGTTGGTGTTTGGGTGAGTTAAGGTTTCTGAGTATAAGTGCTTTAAAAGAGAAAGTAAAGAAAGAAAAAGAACTCCATGTCTGAGACCTTATTGCTTCGAATTAGAGGGATTTGGCTGAAGATTGGACTTGTGTTTAGTAGTTGTAATTGAGTCTGTGTAACAAGTTTTTTTTTTTTAAAAAAAAAAGAAAAAAAAAATATATTTTCAAAAATTTTGGCGTGGCCAGGACTCGAACCTGCGCCACCACTGCCAAAGCACACACACACTACCATCCTGCCCTTGGGTCTTTTACTGACCAAGGGAGGAAACAAAAGATACTTAAGGACATTTGAAATTGGGCTTATTTAAACAAGTCGTGGCTTAATAAGCCATTTGTGGCTTATTCTTTAAGTTTTTTGCCCCAATTTAGTTTTCCTAGGAAAGTTATTCAGTTTAGGATTTTTATAAACTAAGTTTGTATTTTTCCTTTTATTTATTTATTTTTTATGCATTTTTATTTAGCCGTAATTTAATAAATAGATTAAAAATAGAAAACAGTAATTTTAATTTTAGGAAAAATAATTTTTAAGATTTAATTTAATAACTTGAGGTTTACAATTAGCTAGATTTTCAAAAACTTTAATTTTTAATTTTATTTAATTTTAGGTTTTTATTTAGACTTTATAAATTAATATAAAATTAATTAAGAGGTTTTAGGAACTTTAATTTTCATTTTTCTCCTAGTTACAATATTTAGGATTTTTGAGAATTTTTTAGAATTTATTTAAGAACTTTTTATTTTTCTTGATTATTTTAATATTATTTTATTCCAAAAATTCAAAGTTTTATTTTTAATTTTTTTTCATTTTTCCTAGGTTAAGGACATTAAATTAGGAACTTTGTCACTTTCCAATTAATTTTTAGGCTTTTCAATTAATTTCTAGATTTAATTTAAGGTTTAATACATTTTAATAGTTTTTAAGTGTTAAAAAATAGTTTAATTTGGTTTTAAAATTTTTAAAAATAGTTTTTAGCTTAATTAGGATATTTTTGAGGTTTACAAATTATAAAACCTTGTTTAGGGCTTTTTAATAATTAAAAGTTATTTTTAGGGCTTTAATTAGCATTAAAAAGTCATTATTTAATTAATTAAAAGGTTTTAGCAAGTTTGGATTTTTTGTAAACTCTTAGAATATTATTTGGGATTTTTAGTAATTTTTAGAAATTTTTAGGTTAAAATTTTAATTTTCGTCATTTTTACGGTTTTACGTTTACGCCTTTTTCGTCGTAGTTTAATACGTTTTCGTAACCGTCTCTTCTTTCCTTTCTTATTTCTTTTTCAATCAATATAATCTCAAACAAAAATCAACTCTCAACACAACGCACTTGCCTCCTTGGGAAACGAACTTGCTTGGTCATTGGTGCTCGGTTTTCCTAAACCGACACTTAATACTACCACTATTTGTCATCCTTTTCCTAAAGGGTACAAAAACCACTACATCAAGTTATAACATGAAATCATAAGGAAATGCGTAAGTATTAGGACCTGCTGCTGTTGGAGTGTCCAACGTTGTTACGGTAATTATCATTACCGCCACGCCTATCCGTAGCAGAACGGTCGTTAGTCTGACCGTTTCCCTTGGCTGATGAGGCTGCTGCTGAGTAGCCGGCTGAGACCGGTCCCCAGTTTTCTGCCTGGAAGATACATTTAAAGAGATGAATAATTGACATATATGGAAAGAATACGGATTGATCACCGCTTGAATACGAATGTTTACCTCTTGTCGGGTCTCTCAGCTTCCCCGAACTCATCTCTCTCTTGCAGCATCTCCAGCTTACGTGCTGCATCGGCCACTTGTGCTACAGTGTTGAACGTAGCACACACCAGATTGTTCGCGACCAATGTGCGAAGAGCCCACCTAAAGTGGTGTGCCTGCTCTTCAGGAGTACCTGCAGCCGCACCAAGGAAACCATCTAAGCGAAGAAAGCGCTGCATAAACTCGTTGCTATTCTCCCCAGCTCTCTGTCGGATCCCATGGTACTCTCTCTTGAGCTTGTCTTGCTCAGCCTTGGGAAAGAACTGCTCCATCACCCTGTCCTTGAACTGAGCCCAAGTCAAACCAGCAACCCACTCGTCACCACCCTCAGACTGCATCAATGCTAACCACAAATTTAGCACATCGCCTTCGAACCGATAGCATGCCAACCTCGCCTTGTACGCAGGGTCACAACCCATAGCATTTAAAATCTTCTCGATGTGAGCCAACCAGCTTTCAGCATCACTGGGGCTATCTGTCTTCTCAAAAGCTCGAGGACGGAGCTTGTTAATCTCTCCAGCCATCCTGCTAATGTCACTGGAGGAGGAGGAGGAGGTGCCTGATTATGCTGCTGATTGTTGGCAGCATGAACTTCAGCCCTGATGTCGTTCCTCAGTTGAGGAAGCAAAGCTTGCATAGCAGCTTGAATTGCAGCATTGAGCTGTTCCTGTTCGCGTGTGAGAACCATCTGACAGTATAACATAAAACATATGATTAAACAGATCAAAACATAAAATATATTTACATGAAAAAAAAAATTATACCAAAATTTCAAGAGAAAAATTTTATGCAAGAAAATTTTATGTATGAATGCATGGTGCAGTTTTATGAAAACTTTTGTATGCTCGAGAGTGAACGCCTATGGTCAGTTCACCCAAAACAAAAGACATGGCGAGGGGACGCCTATGGGTCGGTCCCAAAATTTAAAAGTTTCGATAAAACTCATGCGACTAAATAGGGCCAGCCCTGTACCAACCATTACTTAGTCATAAATCTTCGACAATGACATATATGTATGCGTAAAAATGATGAATGCATGAAAACAACTGTCAGTTCTAGGAATACCATAGTGACTACCCACTAATCACAGGTCATATTTGAGAGCCTACAGGTCGAAGCCTTGGATCTGATACCATAATTGTAACACCCCATTTTGATAATGGAAATGTCACACGTAATTATGGTGTGTCATCAAAGCATACAAAAAAAAATGTCTAAACATTACATGACCATAAAAGGAAAATACCGGAATCAAACGTCGGTAGTCCAAAAGTAAAGCTCATCACACACAAACATAAGTATAGTAAAGAAAAGGACTAAACAATGTCCATAGCAAATGTATTAAAGGAAAGATAATGCATAAAGTAAAGAAAGGCTAGAAAGCTTCCAGTCTATATGCACGTACGCTTAAAGTCTACGAGCGTCCCTGAGTACCTGCCGTTTTGGGAACATAGAAAAGGAAAACGGCTGAGCAATACGCTCAGTGCACGGATGTACAATAAAGCATGAATAGGATAAGCATATAACATATAACAACGGAAGAAACTTAGTCCCGAGTAGCCTGGTTAAGTCTTGATAAAACTGGTTTAATAGTTTGAAAAGCCTTATGTTTATCTTGTAAAAACTGTTTATCATATTTTACCATTAGCCAATATAGGTCATGAAAATCCACCGTGCATGAATACTTGGAGGGTGACCTCATCATGCAAATTAGAGGGGCTGCCTCTAATTTAATATACTGGTTTTGGGTAGGAGGGATCAGCTCCTTGTGAAGGATGCAAGGCACACACCACATTCACCATGAAATCCTGACTGAAAACATGTAACTAGGATGCACCCATACGCCCCACATGATAAATATAATATAAATGGCCAAAAGCTGAAGGGACGCCACGAGCAATCACTCCGCCGTGGTGAAGTCATAACATCAGTTCCTCTAATGTTATGGTTATGGTACCTCCATAACTAGGTGAAACTGGTCATGCATGTATATGGCTATAGGTATTCTAAATTAAACATAAGTAATTCAAACACATAACTTATACTACGGGAAAACATTTGGCTGCATACGGGGAATCCTAATAAGGAAAGAATGTCCATACTGAAAGGACGGGAATCCGTACCTTATGTCCAGTGAACGAAGAAGATGAACTGAGAGGAATCCTACTTCCATATCACTAATGCTACATAAATACATACATGAATGAGTATCTGCTTACTAATACGTAACTGATTATATGACATGTCTTAGCTTATTTTATATGTTATTATCATGTTTTACTGTTTTTAAGCCTTAAACTGTGTTTATCTTATATTCTGTTTACTCTGATTAAGTATTTCTGGTATTTCATGTATTATTATATTTACTATGTAATAATAAGTAACCTTCCAAAAATAGCAGGTTTCCTAAAATAGAAAGTTTCCAAAAATAGAAAGTTTCCAAAAATAGAAAGTTACCAAAAATAGAATGTTTCCAAAAATAGAAAGTCTCCAAAAATAGAAAGTTTCCAAAAATAGAAAGTTTCCAAAAATAGAATGTTTCCAAAAATAGAATTACTGCTTCAAATAGATAAGTTTCTAAAAATAGAAAGTTTCCATAAATAGATTAGCTTCCTTATTTAAATAAGTTTCCATAAATAGATTAGCTGCCTTATTTAAATAAGTTTCTAAAAATAGAAAGTTTCCATAATTAGATATAAGTTGGTTAAATAAGCTAAGTATATAAGCCTAAGTATTTTCATGATTATTTTCTAAGTCATATGATATAATGTATAGTTTATTAATTATTTCATGTAATTAAAATAAACTATAGGTTAAAATATTTAATTAAAGTATATCATGTTTTTAATTAAATAAAGTTAAATACTTAGGTTAAAACATGTATTATTATTTATTAATAATATAACCTAAATCATGTTAATTAATTAATTATAACCATGGTTTTTAAATAATTAATTAATTATAAGTCTAAAAATATAAAAATACTTAGGTTAATAATTCCATGATTTTAATAATTAAATAACCTAAGTCATGTTATTAAATTAATCATGTCATGTTTATTAATTTAATTTTAACATAAGATTATAAAAATAATAATCTTAACATACACTGTGAACCGGATCTTGACTAAGAACCATGAAACGGACATGAAATCGACACTATACCCCGAACGACTTCGGGGTTCCCCTTGTCTTGTTGCTGCCGTGGGACCCACACCACCCAACCGGGACCATATGGTCTCGGTGGTAGTCGAGTAGCCAAACCGAGACCCCCTTGGGGTTCGGTTTAGGCGCCGGGCAAAAACAAACACCCCTAAAACACCCTTTTTGATTTATTCCAAAACCAATTCCATGTTAGATCTATGTTTTAATTAGGTTTAAAAAAAACACATCATGTTCTTAATTATTTAATAGATCAAATCAAAAAGAAAAGGGTTAAAAGAATTTACCGAAATGCGTGGATCTAAACAAGAATGAACAAATACGAACACTTGCACCAAAACCAAGATCAAGATCAAATAAACACCCCCTTGGTGTGTTTATGGGTGGCGGCCAAAAGAAAGAAAAAGGAGAAGGAAGAATTTTTTTAGGTTTTGTAAAAATCTTCTGTAAAGTGAAAAAATGAGTAGTGACTTTTCCTTTTACCCTTCTTAGTAAATTTTGAGATGGGCTTCGCCCATCTCTCCCTTGTTGCCGCGGGTAGGGGGCCGCACATGGGGTACCCGTACCGTTTTCCGTGTCTCGTTGTTTAATTACTCGTTCGTGATTATTTGTGTTCGCGTTTAATGTGTTCTCGTTAACTAATCACCGTGACCTAATATATTTATTTACGCTCATAATAAATATATATACGTAATTAACAATAGTTTGTGATTTAATTACGTTCATGATTTCATGATCGCATGTTCGTGATTAATTATTGTCAAATAATTATTGCGTGCTCGTGCGTAGTAAATACTTATCGTGTTCTAACACGTACGTAATACGTAAAATCCTAACACATAATCGTAATCATGCTATAATAGGAAAGTTTTAATCTAGTACGTACGATCTTAAGGGTAATATTCATGGTGAAAGCATGCGGGTTTTACACATGTCACATTCCATGTCTCACCTTATAACGTTTGGCGTTACCGCCGCCGTTATTCCATGTTCACGATATATTTCACATGTCATGTTCATTCCGTGTCTCTCATATCACGTTCACAATATGTTACACGTATCATTGATCACCATATGTTTTCTGATTTTACACTCACCATATCTCCACGTATCACGTTCACAATTGTTCACGTATCACGTTCACAATTGTTCACGTATCACGTTCACAATTTTTCACGTACTACGTTTCAGTTGTCTCACGCATCATTGCTAAGACGTTACTATTATCAGTAGGTTAGGTTATTTTGCGTCGTAATGTTTCAGTTACCCTTGCATGTTAATCTTTATTCCCTCGATCAAACTCAGGAGAATCTATCTTACGTATTGACAAATCAAGGTCATGAAGACCAAGATTATCATATGTGTCACGATCTAGTGGAAGAACTGTTCCGAGAGGAAAGCCACTTGGAAATGGAGGATTCCAGCCGGATTTTATCATCTCATCCTTCCATAATTCAGTTATATTCTTTACAGGCACGTCACGTTCCACGTCCTTTTTCTTTCAGTTACGTTATCTATAATTCGGGGACGAATTATTCTTTTTAGGGGGAAGAGTTGTAAAACCCGCATACTTTTACCATGAACAGTACACTATGTAAACATACGAACCTATTAAAACTTACTAATTATGTCACATACACGTATCACGAATATTAAATCCAGGAATTTAGTACGTGTTATATTACGATAATTATTACGTACTTGTTAATACACGATAAGTATTAACTATTTTGAATAATCACGAGTATATTATCACGAACATGTACCATGATAATCTCATCTAAATCACGCGACGCAAGCATTTAACAAGATTATACTTATTACGTATATTAAATTTAACACGATCAGTAATTACGTATATAATATTTACGTTTAGCACGTATAATAATAACTATGAAAATTCACGACACTTAAAATACGAATGCACGTAATATTTAACATGTCACGGTAATAACTAAAGATGTAAATGGGCTGTTTTGTTTGACTGACGTCCAAAGGAAGGAGAAACGGCCCAAAGGCCCATAAAGAGGTCCAGTCCGAGTTATATTAACATACAGGGGGTATATTTGTTTTATTTTTGGATTCTTCTAACAAGGAGAATCAGACGTGGGTGGATCAAGAGATCAAGGGTGTGTTCGTGTTTGATTTCTAAACCCTAAACGCATGTAAGAAAAACCCTAATATCATTTTATTTCTTTTTGTTTGTTAATTGATCAAGAATCCAAGGTATACGATCTAAAAACATATTAATAATACGTTAAATATAAGGGGGTGTCGTTTTTTATGTTGTTGTGTTTGAATGGCCACAAACCGAGACCATCCATGGTCTCGGTGGTAAAAATCACCAGCCGCAACCCTTAATGGGTGTTGGCTGGGTTTGTTCTGTCAGTGGTAACCCCAGCAGGGGTGTTTTTTCAAGCAGTGGGAACCGAGACCTTTGTGGTCTCGGTGGGAATTTTGGCTCGAGTAGGGGAAAAACAGCCACTGTCGGTGGGAGCCCAGGTCGGGCAGTGGTAACCAGCAGCAAGACAAACAGGGGTGTTTGGCTGTTAGATTTATATAGGGCGTTTGGCAAACAGTTTAAAGAACCAGTTAAGGGTGTCTTTGGTATTTGGTTTAAAGACAGTTTAAGGGCGTGTTTGGCTAAATTTAATAACATGTAGTTTATTTAATCTAGTTAGTTTAATTAATACATCTTAATTAAATTAATTACATGCGTAACTTAAATGTAGTTTATTTGATTAAAACCATAGTTTATGTTGTACATGTTATTTAAATAAAGCTTATGATTAAATAATTATTTACATAATTATTCATGTACATGTAATTAATTAAACTTAGTTAATTGAATTATAAAGTTTAATCAGTAAATCATGGATTATTATTAATTAATAGATACTTAAAATATCATGTAATATTGTTATTAATTAATAAGTACAAGTTTAGACAAAGTATTTATTTGTTTAATTTAGACTATTGTATTAATTAATTATTTTAACATGGATTATAATTAATTAACAATCATGACTTAGGTTATAATTAATAAATATTAATACATGTTTTAACCTAAGTATTCTTATACACTTTAATTTAATTAAATCATTCTTATATTTAATTAAATCGTATAACCTATAGTTTAATTAATTAACATAATATTATTAATAAACTATACTATAATTACATGACTTATGGTATTAATCCAGCTTAATTCTAAATATGGAAACTTTCTAATTCAGGGAACTTACTATTTTTGGAAACTTTCTATTTTTAGAAAGTAATCTATTTTAAGCAGTTAATCTATATTTGGAAACTTTATATTTCAGGAAACCTGCTATTTTTAGAAAGTTACTAACTATTACACAACAAGTATAATAATATAAGAAATACAAGTAATACTTAATCAGAATATCCAGAATACATGATAAACCCAACATAACGTTAAAATCAGTAAAACATGACATGAACATATAAAGCAAGCTAAGACATGATATAAAACCAGTTACGTACTCAATAATCAGAATACTTATACATGTATACTATTTATGTAGCATTAGTGAGATCGAAGGGACTCTCTTCCGTTCGTCTTCTTCGTTCACTGGACTTAAGGTACGGATTCTCCGTCCTTTTAGTATGGACATTCTTTCCTTCATTATGATTTCCGGTATGCAGCCAACTGTTTTCCCCAGTAGTTATAGATTAAATGCTTATGTTTATTAGTTACCTTAGCCATATACATGCATGACCAGTTTCACCTAGTTATGGAGGTACCATAACCATAACACTAGAGGCACTAGTGTTATGACTTCACCACGGTGGAGTGATAGCTCGTGGCGTCCCTTTTCAGTTATTTGGCCATTATATTATTATATAATCATGTGGGGCGTATTGGTGCATCCTGGTTACATGTTTCAGTCAGGATTTCATGGTGAATGTGGTGTGTGCCTTGCATCTTTCACAAGGAGCTGATCCTCCTACCCAGTTACCAGTTAATTAGAGGCATCCCCTCTAATTTGCATGACGAGGTCACCCCTCCAAGTATTCATGCACGTTGTTGACCTCATGACCTATATTGGCTATTTTGGTACATTAACTAATACAGATTTTCATAAGTAACATAAGCTATGTTTTTAGAACTAAAACCAGTTAATATGACAGACGACTAAGTTTTCCAGGACTTATACATTTCTGCTGCTATTAGTCTTATTTATGTTTCAGGCATTAATTCTATGTCGTATATCCATGCATTGAGCGTTATGCTCAGCCGTTACTTTCCTTTCCATGTCTCAAAACGGCAGGTACCCAAGGACGGACTCGACCATTTGGAGGAAGTGCATTGGATGGAAGCTGCCATAGACTTCTTCTCTTTTTTGCCATATACTTATGCTTGTCTAGTCTTTCCTAGTTCATTTACTTTATTTATGTTTTGGGCTTATGTTTGGGAACCAATGTTTGATTCCGGTTTTCCCTATGGTCATGTATGTTTTACTACATATTACCTTGCATGCTTTGATGACACGCCATAATTCCACGTAACGGTCCACTTATCAAAGTAGGGTGTTACAATAAAAGTATATATTATAAAATTAGCACTCAAATAAAACTAATATAAAATGTATACCTAAAACCCACTAACTTATATAATACTTATAAATAATTTATATACTTTGATAAGTAAATGTGACATTTTATAAAATTGCAAATTGATATGTTCTATAAGTTATAAAACTATATACATAAGTTTTACGTCTTTTCGGCTAAAACCCAAAGATTTACGTCTTCGTCAAATAAAACTTAGACGGTCGGACCCGTCTAATGTAAACTTTTTATAACTCATCTACTGATATGTAAGTACATCTTACAAGTAAGAACCGATAAAACCCGAGCTTTATAACTTATGGACATTAACGGGCCAAAGTAGCCTTTTGTAGAGGTGGCAAATCTTGCCCATTTGGATACATATGGGCACTTTTTGCCCATTTTCAAAAAAGGATGGGGCACTTTTTGCCCATTCTTTATAATGGATGGGCTAAACGGGCGCATATGTAAGAAACTAAATGGGCTTAACGGGCGCACTTGTAAAATACAAATTACTATACTCGGAGAATATTTTTTATTAAATTTTTTATCCCCGGCTTTCAAACCAGTATTTTTATTTTTTAACTGTAAATTTTATATGTTATTTCCCTTTTTTACCTTGCGCCCGTTTAGCCCGCCCATTTTGCCCGCCCATTTCGCCCGTGCCCATTTAGCCCGCGCCCGTTTAGCCCGCCGCCCGTTTAGCCCGTTGCCCGTTTAGCCCGCCGCCCGTGCCCGCCCGCCCGCCCGTTTTGCCACCTCTACCTTATTGGACTATTAGCCCAATTAGATTGGCTAAACACTAATGGACTTACTCATGGGATTAACCCAATTGGGCCCAACATATGAGTATAGGCCTGGTCTTAAAAAGACAAATGGACTAATAAAATGATATTGGACTTTAATGGGCTTATTGGGCCTTAATATATAAATAAGTGAAACTAGTGTAACTAGTCAAAAATTTGACTAACACTTAACACTATAATGTGTATGAAGAGATAAAATCCCACTTGTCCATCATCATACTTATAATATCATCATATATACATAACCATTATTTTATAAAGTCATTGGACAAGAGTCTAAGACGAGTATTATTTGTCTAGGTTTCCGTGATTGAAGCACGTACCGTACATCCAAATCGCCGATAACCCGCCTTTCCCAATCAACGTGAATTCATAGCCTCGCACTCTTTTAAATGTTTTATGAAATTTTTTATAAACCCGCGAGGGAGATAACATGTTAGTTTTAATAAAATAGGACACAAGTTGTCGCGACTATTTGCTTATTGATATGGACCCGAATGATTGTATGACCCGATGAATGATTATATGAACCGATGAATGAAATAAAAGGGATTATTATTAGTTAGGTTATGTCACTAAAATTGCCATTAGCATGAATTGTGAAATACCGGGATTTGGTAGACACTTATGCATATAATAGTACTATTTGGGGAAGATCACCCCAGTTCGCGCCTTGACGGTTGATCCTCGTCGTGCCGCATTGATTGGTAAGCGAATTTATGTATGAGAAGATTTATATAAGCGTGACTAATTTGACGACACGCTGTTTTAGATGGGTGATGTGATCGTAATGGTATGTATGTGGTGGATAGTATATGTGATAATTAAGATACGTTATATGGTAAATTAGAAAATTACCTTTAGGAAAAAGTAATAGACTAAAATTACCAAAGACGGATTTAATTAAACACGATGATGAACCAAGTTCGTTGTACACGAATATCGAGTGAATTTGAGACGTTTTTGTTTTAATTTGGACAATTGATTTGAATGGTTTTGGTTTTTATCTAAATTAATTATACCAATTTTAAACTTAAAGTGCATGAATCGTACCCTACTATATAATCTAAAAGACAATTATTGAAAATTAAAACTATTTAAAAAACTATTAAAAACTTATCTATTTAATTAAAATTACTATTCCACTATTTTAAAATATATTTAGACTAACTTAAAAATCATTTTTAATCTAAAATTTAATTAAATCTATTAAAAAGTAAACTTCTATTTATAAAACTAATTTTTTTAAAAAAACTAATTCAATTAAAAATTTAATTATTTTGAAAACTAATTTTTTTTAATAACTAATTTACTTTCTAAAACTAATTAAACATTTTCATTTTGTTTTTATTTAATTATCATTAAAACTGAAACTTTATAAAAGTAATTTAAAGATAAAACTATTTAAATTTAAATGAAATTAAAATTTAGGTTAAATATATTTTAAAAACTGACAACTCTAATTCGAATTACTATATTAATTGACTGACAATAAACTCAAAAGAGCAGTTAGCTCAGATGGTTAAGTCACTTGGCCAATGACCAGGAGGTCATGGGTTCGAGTCTCGTCAGAGACATATTTTTGGATGATTTAATTTTTTTGGACATTTAGAAGTAACAAAATCAAAGGAGTGATTTTTACACTGAATCTATGAAATACTGATAAGTATATCAGCTTGTGAGCTATCAGATCAGTGAATCTGATAGCTTTTTGAAACCAACAAAATATATTAAGCAGCTAAATAATCTTTCAAACCGCAAGTGACGAATACAAATCAGCAAAACATCATAACCAGCTAAATTGAACTTTAAACGGATCACAAACAAATACTATTTTAAGCAGCTATATTCTCAAAGATTTTCACAAAACATAACTAAATCAGTAGACAACTCTTAAATAAACGCAAAGAAAACATTTAGCTGAACAGACTTGTAGCAAACATCAGTTAATTCAATCATTCTAACAAAAAAAACAGACTCGGATCACTATTACACAGCTATATGAACAAAAATTAACGAGAATACACCTTAGCAAACTATATCACTTAGCAGCAATCTAATGCAGTCTATAATCTAACTCAGCTTAATACCTACGAACGAAATCAAACCACAATTCGAAGACTACTAACAAGATTCAGTTAAACAATTCGAGCACAATCACACAGCCTAAACGATTCATGTATTTCAGAACAACATCATCAGCCTTATTGATTACAATGCAGCAAAGTAATATCAAAATAAGCAGATACATAGAAATTAAATCCAAGCATCAGTTATTCAACTAAACATACTTAAGCTAAAACAGATTAACTCAACTATCATCAAATCATCTATCACAGATTAATAACAAGTTTAAGCAGTTTCATTAAACATAAAAATACAAGCAGTTTAATCCATTTAAACATCTAAACAGTTTAATCTAAATAATGTAAACAAAATAAAAGAAATAGAACCTAATTGACGAAATCCTTTGTGAAGTAACGCAACGCTGAGCTGGCTAAAAAACATACACGACTCCACCATCAACCTCCTTACGAACCACCAACGAATCCACCATCATCAATCGAACCAGTACAGTACTCAACATACGTTTTTAATAACTTTCCAGTGGGGAAAGTTTTTCCCAATATTTTTACTAAGATTAATTGACAAAAGCTATCAAACAGCTTAAATCAAATAACCATGAACATTAATATATCAAAACAGAATTTAGAACTAATTTGTAACATTAAATTTAAATAGAAAATTAGACGCGATTTAAATCAAACGAAATAAACTTTTATTAATTATCAAAGGGTTACAATACTCATGAAAAGAAATTACAAATTTTATCCTAATTCCAATTTAACATAATAAATGTAAGTAAAAATAATGGATAATTTATACTGAAAATACCAAGGGTATTTATAGGAGAACCCAAGGGCTTGGGGTGATGAGTTTGTTGAGCAGCATATTCCATCTGAGCCGTTGATGAAGCATCTCGTCTTTCTCTTTCCTTATTGTTATGATCCAAGGGTGGATATGAGCTCATGGTCATACGGATTGCCAACGTGGCAATCCGTTGTGCTTCTTGTGCTACTTCCTTGCTGATTTGGCCTATAATGATTGGTGGATTGGTGAATGACTGCTTTCACATCCAATCTCATGGTGCCACATCACTTTATTCTCCATCTTCAACATCCAAATTAACAGGGGATTTAATTCTCAATGCGTGTGAATCACACGAGTGATAAAATCAAAAAGCCCCAATTAATTTATTTTAGGCTAGGGTTTGGGGTAACAGTGAAAATGAAACTGGTTTTATTTGGGTGAGGGAGAAGATACATAGTTTGTATCGAAATAAAAATGTGTGGATGTAAGTGAAGTTTGTTTTAACTGACCAAATAAACAAACGTTTATGACAAACCCTAATGGGCTATTCAGCCCATTCTCGTCCCTTAAATTCCATTTAAACATTGGTTTTGGGCTTTTGAATTTTCATGTTCAATCCGTCCAATGTAAAAGACAATTGGGCTTTGTTTTGGGCTTTTGAATTTGAAATGGATTAAATGCTTCTCAAATGGGCTTTTGAGCCCATTTATCCAAATGTGGGACCCACAAGCCTTTTAAATTCCATAAATGATTAAATCCGCTAAAGTCGAGCTCGAAATTGGCTTTGTTGGTCTTTTTCTTCAAACTCGTGTCGGTTTTTGTCGATTTTCGCGAACTTGGTACCTACACACATCAAACAACAAAACAATGCATATACAAAGCATATTTCAACATTTTATGCATTTATTGATGGTTTTAAGATATAATTGATATGAGTATTTACACTCATATCAAACTCCCCCTTGCTAAGCAATTGTCGTGTCCTCACGCAATGATAAAATAAAACACTAACTACGCCATTATTCAACTTTTTGACTTTTATTTGCAAAGACATAATGTATTGCTTTCATTATTTGAAAAAAAATAACTTTTAGGATCACAAAACTCAAATAGATTCATCGTCCCCGACTTTTCATTTTTCCATACCAAGTGTAAAAACAAGATCATTGTCAATCATAAGCCCCAAAATTAAACCAACTCATACAAGTAATAACTCAATCTCCTATTATTCCTAATTGTATTTTTAGATTTTATTTGTCATTCACCCAAAGGCTCATTTAACTTTATTTTTGATATTTATTAGTCCAAAAATGAAGGCAAGAACGGTGTAAACTCAACACTCAAAACCTAACCTCAACTTCAAAAACCGTTGTCACTAAAGAAAGCCCACATCAAGGATAACTTAACACGATTTGAGGGATAAATCCCCGGACCCGAAATTTGGCTAATAGGACTACTTAAAAACAACAATAAAACCTCCAAAGTCAATTATGACTTTATTAATGGAGTTAGCAACAATTACATCATATCACCTTGTGGCTCTTTAAGATGTAATTGTGCTCCTTATTTAACATCCACACCCGAAGGCTCCTTGGACAAAAATAAGGGAATTAACATTCACCATCCCACCTTATGGATCATGATGATGAAGCAATTTTTATTCAACACATCCCCTTTCCATACACCCTAAGGCTCTAATGACAAGGTTAGTGCTACATGACTCCTACCCGAAGGCTCCCAAAGAACATGTTTTTATTTATTCTTCTTTATTAATATGATATTTATAGTAAGCCAAATTTCCGCAATCCCATGATCAAAAGTCAATGACGCTGACACCCTTAATGTGTTCTCACTTTAATTACAAGGGAAGAAAAAGAAGGAGTTACGAGTTAAGATATCAAGCCTAAACCGCTAAAAACTTCATTTATTAAGCAATTATTATTCAAGCTTTGAAAATAAATACGAGGAGATTAAATCAAACACAAAAATACTTGTACAAAGAAGAATTAACCTTAGAAACTTATGATTAAACTCTATCATCTCTTGTTCTCCATATTCTAAAATTTCAAAAATGTGAAATCTGGATACTTAGCCTATTAAATCAAAGTTTTGGGTTTTCAAGTCATCTATAGGATCTTGCATCTTCTTATACTTTTTCAAGTTTTAGAATTTTCGTTTTAAAGTTCCCTTGATAAACGACTTTCTAGGATCAATTATAGGAACTTGCGAAAAGTTCTTGTTCTTAACCCGTATGAGTTAAGACTTTCGCGTTTTAAAGCTCCTTATATAAACGCCTAGCAAAACTTAATTCAAACACGTTAAGGAAAAGCTAAGGTAAAAACCGAGTCGAGTAAGAAACTATTTTTATATTCTCCAACGAAAAGCCTACATTTGTGTCAAAAGCACTTATTTTATTTATTAAAACTTAAAAAAAACACTAAAAATTTTAAAAGTTTATGAAAAACGAGAAAAACAATTACGTTTAGACACGACAAAAGCAATTGCAAGCGATTATATCGATTGACTCCCTCATGCTAAAACCAAACGTTGTCCTTAATATTTCTTAGCTCAAGAGTAACACCCCCTTGCTAAAATACGAAGAGTCTAATGCAAAATCCTAACATGGAAAAAGCACGCAAATGTATAAGCCGTTTATTAATTATGCCTCAAGATAAAACGTTAGTCGATAAAAATCAAAGGATAAAGAGTGTGCCCCCTTTTTATTTTGGCAATCAAAGATTGGAAGATCAAGTGGACCAGCAAAAACCGAACACGAGAGTCTTCAATGATTAGGGTCATACCTAAGTTTCACAACACAACAAAACACGAACACGAGCTTGAAAGATCAAGCCTTATTAGAGTTAGAAAATAGATCGAAGATAGAATGTATGGGACTCCCCCACAAGGCACCTTGTTTTTGTTAAGCGAGTCATGAGCTCGACTCGATCCCTGCATTCATTGGTCCTTAGGGAAAGTGGTGAAAACCGGCATAATGGAATAAGATCCAACATAAAGCACGATGTCGGGGTCAAAGATCTCATCCTCGTTGTCGGATGACAAACGAAAGGAAAAAACTCCAACACGAATCTCCAATAAGAGATGGTGGTCACAAATCACAATATGGATAAAGCATGCTCCCAGAGATAAACTCGCACCAAGATGATCGAAAAATCTTTCAATTATTGCATCGGTGAAAGGCCGAGATTTCCCTAAATCAACGATTCCGGGGTCGAATACCTCGTCCTCGTGAGAGAAAGGAATAGACAACGCGGTGTCGTCCCCCATGCTAATCCAACATCATATAAAGCACATGGTAATGGTGTGGTAAAAGTCTCAACAATAGTGGTATCAACTTGCATGACTTTGTTGACCTTATCACTCTTATGAATGTGAACAAAGGGGTCATGGTACTCAAAATGAGTCGCATGAAAAACCCGCACATTAAGATCAAAGTGGGTGGGAAGGATAATTGGGGTAAAATTAATTTCTCCCTCCGGGTCAACATTATCATCGTCATAAATCGGTTGATCAAACCAAGAATCTTCATCACCGTAATTAGACTCTTCCTCAAATTCCGAAGGAATGTCTATATAAAGAAACTCATCAACCTCCTTTAAAAGAAGTTCATCATCACAAATGTTGTGAGATGTAGGAAGTATGGTGCTTTCAAAATCCTTTTGAAACAAAGGATTATTGTTCATTGAAGTTTCAAAGAGAGGATTTGAGTAGGTCACAAAAGTGTCATCAATCTTGTCATCACAAGAAATATCCGACAAAGTATCAAGAGTGTCACACTCGGATACAAGATCATCATTCTCATTAGAAGGAAATTCATCCGAGAATTCCTCAAGATTGGTAGGTAAAACATGAGAATCACGCTCGATCTCGAGATCGGTAACGTCTTCACTTCCCCGTGGAAGTGGATCAACAAGTTCATCGGCGAACTTATCGAATGAATAGTCACTAACCTCACTCGGTGTGAAGTTAGGAATCAAAGGCTCTTTAAATGAATATTGTGCCTTAGGACCATCAATTTGATCCTTTGAAGAGAGTGAAAATGAGTCAATTTTTAATGATTTTTCAATTAAATCAATATCACTCTCGGGATCAAAATTCTGACTATTAAACTCACTAGCATCAAATGGTGCACTAAGGTATTCATCAATTTCCTTTCCAATCTTAGAACTATCATCCTCGTGTGGAGTGATTGGAGATGAGGTAAGATTACAACATGATTCAACAAAACAAGCATCTTCCTTTGAATTTAACTTTTCTTCATCACAAAATGAGGTTTTTAAAATTGGAAAACACCTTTAGAAAAGAGAGATTTCTTATTACTTTCAATAGTCTCAATAAGTTTCACACTTTCCACTTTCTTAGAAGCAAATCTTGGAATCTTTTCCGGATTGAAAACAATACTTTTATCCCCATAAAACAATTTAATCTCATCTTTCCTCATATCAACTTGAACATGAGTTGTGCACAAAAATGGTCTTCCTAAAATGATAGGCACACGAGGATTGGTCTCATAATCAACTATAGCAAAATTGGCTAAGTACAAAAACTTTCCCACTTTAACAATGACATTTTCCGCTATACCAACCGGACGGGTGGTGGTACCATTAGCAAGCTCAATGATCATTCGAGTAGTACTAAGTGGTGCATAGTCAATAATTTTCCAAATGGCTAGGGGCATTAAGTTAATGTTAGCTCCTAGATCGGCTAGGGCTTTGCACACCCCAAGCTAATTGAAAACACAAGGTATCAAGAATTGACCCGGATCTTTATATTTCTCGGGAAAGAAATAAAAAAAAACCGAGGTACTAATCACATTTAAAGTAGCCTTGGTGACATCAAGAAAAGTTTCCTTAGGTGGAGGATTAAACTCAATCACTTCAACTTCTTCCAAATTATCACAATCATCATAAACGGTTATGGCCTTAAGCTCTCCCTTCGGGTTTGGAATAGTATTACTAGGTAAGAAACTCGAAGAAGATGATGGTTTAGACATAAATCCCTCAAACATCGAAAGCAATTTATTCGACCTTGTTCCACACATTATTGCATACGATTTTGACTTTGCTCTAATCTTTGCTCAAAACGGGTTTGGTTTTGTTCAAGTCTTTGTTGATTAAGCTCAATCTTATTGTTTTGCCCTTTAATCGTATTTTGAAACTCATTTTTCAAAGTTGCCATTTGTCCTTGAAATGTTATTTTGAAAAGCTTTCAAATTTGCCTCATTTGACTTGATATAGCTTGACAACGCATTTTGGTTATTGGGAAAACCTTGATTGTTTTGATTAGCATTAAACCTATTTCCTTGATTGAAATTCCCTTGGTTACCACAGTTAAAATTATTCCCATTGTTTCCATTGTTGTACCATTTTGAACCGTGGAAAACCCGGTGGAGCAACATGATTTTGACGAGGAACTTGACAGTTGGAGCCATAAGTTCCCGTCGCGGCAAAAGCACTAGCTTGATCAAACCCCGTGGTTGAACAAGCATAATTAGGATGTGCTCCACCACATTATACATAAAAATTCTCAACCATATTAATCGATCCATGAGGATTCTTCCTAAACTCATTCAAAAGCGTGTCAATCTTAGAGTCCAATCTAGCAATCTCGGGATTAAATGAATTCACATTGGAAACACCCGGTGTGTTTCGTGAATATTGTGCTCTAGACTTATTCTCAATTATACCCCACACGTCTCTCGGAGTTTTTCTTAAAAGATTACCACCCGCGGCGGCATTTAAAGAATCTTGTTCAATCATATTAAGCCCATTATAAAAAGTATTTATTTGATGCAATTCCGAGAAACCGTGGTGTGGACATTGTCTTAACAAATCTTTAAACCTTTCCCAAGCAACCCCAAACGATTCATGCACTTTTTGTTCAAAGTGTGTTGTTTTGGATGGTGGAAAGAAATAATTCATGAACTTAGACACTAAATCATCCCATGTTAAAATCGAACCCGGTGGTTCTTTCTCATACCAAATCTTAGCGTTACCCTCGAGCGAGTACGGAAAAAGCATGAGCTTAATCTCGTCATTCGGCACATATCTAAACTTGAGAGTCGAGGTAATTCGAAGAAAATTCCGAATGTGAGAATGCGGGTTATTGGTCTCATTGCCACGAAATTGGTCGGCACGAATGAGCGATAAAAGACCCGTCTTAATCTCAAAATGATCCGCCAAAATAGCCGGCACAACGATTGCTTCCCCATACCCTTTGGTGGGTGCACAGAGCAATTCCTCCATTGTTCGGTTATCGGCCATCTCTACAAAAATAGGTGGAAGCTCGGGTTCCACTATTCGTTGTTGACGATTTCTATTTCTAAGAGGAATATTTTCAAGCCTATTAAAATCAATCGAAAGTCGAGAAGAACGTAATTGCATAAACCAAAATGACGAGAATTTAGAGGATTGAAGAAAAGAAATTAGACAAGAAGAAGATTATTTTTGGTATTTTATTTGGTATTGCTCAATCAAAAATGATCGATAAAAAACAAGGAATAAGGATAACTACTATGGAAGTAAATTACCCTCGGTCGACTTTGAAACGATAGGTGAAAACCTAAACGTCTCGAGGTTCAATAAGTAAACAACAAAAATAAGATTTAATACTACTTGAGTTGGCAAACCAATAATCGGTCGTCCCTCTCAATATACGCACAAGCAAGCGGGGAAACGAGGTGGCACAAAGCACTTAAAAACCTTTTTCCTTAGACGGCCTTTTATAGCACGTCGCCTTATACCCACCTTATAGTTTGTATAAATCGAGTTCAAACTTCTCATTAGTATTTATCTATTTTTCCCTTTTTTCGTTTTGGATTCGAATACAATAGCTAGGTGATGAAATCCCAACTAAGGTCTTATTTGAAAGTAGGTAATTTTATTGTTCTACGTAATACAATATATTAATCACAAAAAAACACGAAAAACGATACATACTATAATAATAGAAAAAATAACAAAACTTTCCGAGGACGGAAAGGGTCTTCAAATCAACGATCAACAAATCTCCACGAAACGAATCGTACACAAGATCCCCGGAAGCGGTGCCAAAATTTTTGATGTGATCGTGATGGTATGTATGTGGTGGATAGTATATGTGATAATTAAGATACGTTATAGGGTAAATTATAAAATTACCTTTAGGAAAAAGTAATAGACTAAAATTACCAAAGACGGATTTAATTAAACACGATGATGAACCAAGTTCGTTGTACACGAAGATCGAGTGAATTTGAGACGTTTTTATTTTAATTTGGACAATTGATTTGAATGGTTTTGGTTTTTATCTAAATTAATTATACCAATTTTAAACTTAAAGTGCATGAATCGTACCCCACTATATAATCTAAAAGACAATTATTGAAAATTAAAACTATTTAACTATTAAAAACTTATCTATTTAATTAAAATTACTATTCCACTATTTTAAAATCTATTTAGACTAACTTAAAAATCATTTTTAATCTAAAATTTAATTAAATCTATTAAAATGTAAACTTCTATTTATAAAACAATTTTTTTTTTAAAAATAATTCAATTAAAAATTTAATTATTTTGAAAACTAATTTTTTAATAACTAATTTACTTTCTAAAACTAATTAAACATTTTCATTTTGTTTTTATTTAATTATCATTAAAACTGTAACTTTATAAAAGTAATTTAAAGATAAAACTATTTAAATTTAAATGAAATTAAAATTAAGGTTAAATATATTTTAAAAACTGACAGCTCTAATTCTAATTACTATATTAATTAAATTGACTGAAAATAAACTCAAAGAGCAGTTAGCTCAGATGGTTAAGTCACTTGGCCAATGACCAGGAGGTCATGGGTTCGAGTCTCGTCAGAGACATATTTTTGGATGATTTAATTTTTTTGGACATTTAGAAGTAACAAAATCACAGGAGTGATTTTTACACTGAATCTATGAAATACTGATAAGTATATCAGCTTGTGAGCTATCAGATCAGTGAATATGATAGCTTTTAGAAACCAACAAAATATATTAAGCAGCTAAATAAGCTTTCAAACCGCAAGTGACGAATACAAATCAGCAAAACATCATAACCAGCTAAATTGAACTTTAAACAGATCACAAACAAATACTATTTTAAGCAGCTATATTCTCAAAGATTTTCACAAAACAGAACTAAATCAGTAGACAACTCTTAAATAAACGCAAAAAAACATTTAGCTGAACAGACTTGTAGCAAACATCAGTTAATTCAATCATTCTAACAAAAAAAAACAGACTCGAATCACGATTACACAGCTATATGAACAAAAATTAACGAGAATACACCTTAGCAAACTATATCACTTAACAACAATCTAATGCAATCTATTATCTAACTCAACTTAATACCTACGAACGAGATCAAACCACAATTCAAAGACTACTAACAAGATTCAGTTAAACAATTCGAGCACAATCACACAGCCTAAACGATTCATATATTTCAGAACAACATCATCAGCCTTATTGATTACAATACAGCAAAGTAATATCAAAATAAGCAGATACATAGAAATTAAATCCAAGCATCAGTTATTCAACTAAACATACTTAAGCTGAAATAGATTAACTCAACTATCATCAAATCATCTATCACAGATTAATAACAAGTTTAAGCAGTTTCATTAAACATCAAAATACAAGCAGTTTAATCCATTTAAACATCTAAACAGTTTAATCTAAATAATGTAAACAAAATAAAAGAAATAGAACCTAATTGACGAAATCCTTTGTGAAGTAGCGCAGCGCTGAGCTGGCTAAAAAACATACACGACTCCACCATCAACCTCCTTACGAACCACCAACGAATCCACCATCATCAATCGAACCAGTATAGTACTCAACATACGTTTTTAATAACTATCCAGTGGGGAAAGTTTTTCCCAATATTTTTACTAAGATTAATTGACAAAAGCTATCAAACAGCTTAAATCAAATAACCATTAACATTATCATATCAAAACAGAATGTAGAACTAATTTGTAACATTAAATTTAAACAGAAAATTAGACGCGATTTAAATCAAACGAAATAAACTTTTATTAATTATCAAAGGGTTACAATACTCATGAAAAGAAATTACAAATTTTATCCTAATTCTAGTTTAACATAATAATTGTAAGTAAAATTAATGGATAGTTTATACTGAAAATACCAAGGGTATTTATAGGAGAACTCAAGGGCTTGGGGTGATGAGTTTGTTGAGCAACATATTCCATCTGAGCCGTTGATGAAGCATCTCGTCTTTCTCTTTCCTTATTGTTATGATCCAAGGGTGGATATGAGCTCATGGTCACACGAATTGCCAACGTGGCAATCCGTTGTGCTTCTTGTGCTACTTCCTTGCTGATTTGGCCTATAATGATTGGTAGATTGGTGAATAATTGCTGTCACATCCAATCTCATGGTGCCACGTCACTTTATTCTCCATCTTCAACATTCGAATTAACAGGGGATTTAATTCTCTATGCGTGTGAATCACACGAGTGATAAAATCAAAAAGCCCCAATTAATTTATTTTAGGCTAGGGTTTGGGGTAACAGTGAAAATGAAACTGGTTTTATTTGGGTGAGGGAGAAGATACATAGTTTGTATCGAAATAAAAATGTGTGGATGTAAGTGAAGTTTGTTTTAACTGACCAAATAAACAAACGTTTATGACGAACCCTAATGGGCTATTCAGCCCATTCTCGTCCCTTAAATTCCATTTAAACTTTGGTTTTGGGCTTTTGAATTTTCATGTTCAATCCGTCCAATGTAAAAGACAATTGGCCTTTGTTTTGGGCTTTTGAATTTGAAATGGATTAAATGCTTCTCAAATGGGCTTTTGAGCCCATTTATCCAAATGTGGGACCCACAAGCCTTTTAAATTCCATAAATGATTAAATCCGCTAAAGTCGAGCTCGAAATTGGCTTTGTTGGTCTTTTTCTTCAAACTCGTGTCGGTTTTTGTCAATTTTCGCGAACTTGGTACCTACACACATCAAACAACAAAACAATGCATATACAAAGCATATTTCAACATTTTATGCATTTATTGATGGTTTTAAGATATAATTGATATGAGTATTTACACTCATATCAATGGGCAAAGGAATTATGGGTTAGCTACCCGTTGTTTGTTATTGTAAGGTAGTAATGTCATGCGGCTTATAATAATCCAATAATGAAAATACTGATGTACAAATTGAATTATAATATATTGTCTGACTAGCAATACGGGTTCGTATTACTAATATTATGTTCGTGTTTTGGTTTTATATAACCATTTTTATATAATGGTTTTTATTAAAGTCTATACAACGTTATAAAACGTATTGTATGATGTTTTTACGACGATGGTTCGTATAATGGTTTTGAAGGCAAAAGCCTATATTATGATTTACGACAAAGATTTGTATAAAATGTCTTTGGCCTATTTTATAGCCTACGACAAATATTTGTACAAAATGATTTTCGGTAATAATTATATATCAGTGATATACTAATGGTTTTTATTAAACTCTACGAATTCACTCGGCGTTTTTGCTTACCTTTTTAACATGTTTTATCTCAGGTACTTGAAGGTAATTCTCGGGAAGGCGACAAGTATTTATGGCCCGCATTCAAATAAAATTTCCATTTGTATGTTTTGTAAATTTGTATGACATATTATGACCTGAGGACCTATGTAATTTGATATTTATTAATGGAAAATGCTTTATTATTAAACGACGCGATTTTTAAGCGTTGTCTATGATTTGAGTAATGTGCTATCCCGTAACACCAACGACTCTTCCACTGAACTAAAGTATGATAATTTGGGGGTGTTACATCATGCAAAGTGAAAAAACACGAATAAACATGCATTGAAAATCAACACGTGTTTATTTCATTTTCATTTTATACCTTCTGTTTCCTTGCACCCGAAGTGGTTGCGCTTATGAAGAGGATTCAGTGTGTTATAAATAACAATGTTATGACACCTAAATTTACACATATTGTTTTTCATAAAATTAGCTTTACAATATAAAAAGGGCTTACATCGCAGCTTGTTGCTCGCTTGCATTCTACATCTATTAAATTAAATATAAGTTGCTTTTATTGGTCGAGGTAGCACCAACGATAATTAGAGGAGGCAAATTTTACCCATTTTGATAAATATGAGCACTTTTTGGCACTTTTCAAAAACTGATGAGACCCTTTATACTTATTCATTATTATTGATTGGTTAAACGGGAGCATCAGTAGGACATTAAATGAGTTTAATGGACGCACATATAAATACTTTTTTTTGAACGGCATGACGCAGATATAAATACTAATTAGGCTACTAGACGGATCTGTTATATTTTAAAAAAATTATCTCGACTTTCAAACAAGTATTATTATATTTTATTTCTACGTTTTTATATGTTTTTTTTCCTATTTTAACTTGCGTCCGTTTAGCCCGCCAACCCGACCGTTTTGCCATCTATGATAATCATAGCACCATTTACATGTATATGCAAATCTTACAAGTTTCGAATAATTGTAAATTTTAGGCTATATATTCATGTTAATGTGTAAACCTCCATTCATTCAAGTACCATTTGCTCATATAATAACATCATGGTTGATTTAATCATGAATTTTCCCATGGACAGTAAAAAAGTCCTTTCCTCTGTATTCGTGTAAATTATTTCCCAATAATCACCTGTGATCATGTTGATGGGTGATTTCCTGATATCCCATACAATACAATCCTATGAATATTTTACCCATGAAGATATTGTTGGAATTTATAAAACCCTTAACCATATTAACCACATTAATATACACGAGTATATAGCAGAATATAGGATCACGTATAGACAAGTAATTAACATAAACGATAAAGAATTTCGTACCTTTTAGCAATGGATAAATCACCTTTATCAAACCACGAATATAAACGAAAACCCAAAGATCAAACAATGATCTCTCTAAGAGTACGTACACAATACGTTATAACAAACAATTAAGTATGTTAGTACCGATAATAATAAAGCTAATCAATATTACTTAAAACAAATAAACAAAAAACTAACAATATGACTTGTTAGTTTAATCGCATGATAAAACCAAACAAAGGAATAGCTAGTCGCTATTTTATCTCTTAGATCGCTTTGTTATATACCATCCAGAATCAACTTCATAATGAGACAATCTCATTATATAACCTATCCAAAAGTCGGTTGCTCTTAATTCATAACCAATTAGGAAATAGGACGTGCAGTTGAAGACAAAAAGGTATAATACAAATTTCCGTTTTATTTGTTTTAAATACAAAATATTTATAGTTAACGTTTAACTTTTATTTGTAAATCTCGTTAATTAACTAATTAATTAACGTTTGCAATAGCTTATCACTAATTAATATATTATGATAATATGTTAATGTGTAATTGTTTTACGTATTAACGCGTGCGTCTCCTTAGGCTCGGGACGACTTCCGGACATATATTATTTACGTGGACATATTCCTTCAGCTCCCACTTGGACATGTACAATAATATAATATAATAACATTGGTTAGCGTCTAGCAACACGCCAATGTTCCCGGAAACTCTCGAGTGTAGTTTTCCATAAAATACATTTAAATGACTTAAAACATTTACAAACCCTTTGTTTCTCAAATGCCATGTTAATAATGGATATGGATCAAAGTCATTCCATTTTAACTATTCTTTTTCTCGTATTATATAGTTAATATAGATTACCACTCTAATCGAGACAAATCTAGATTACCATTGGGTATGGCCATACAAACATCTAATTAATTAACGAGGGGCCCAGTAGCATTATTTTTCAACCCTAGTTGAATGAACAAATTCTATCTTGACTACATGTGCCTCTTACATGCTTCAAGATACAAATGATTATAGCAAAAAGTACCATCCACATATATAAGACCTACTTGCATCTCAAGTCAAAGAATTTAGTAATGTAAATCATTTACAAGTTTCACTTAAAGACGCTGATCCATAAAGTGATTGACTTGTCAGTAGGAGATGTCCAATATACAACTTTTGGATATCGTATGAGTTGGTGAACCGTTCTTGCATATTCTATGAATATTACCATCTCTCTTATATGTCTTAATTTAATTGTATTCCCATATAATTAAACGACATAGACAATTTAGAATAACATATTATTCAAGGATTTAAACATGCAAAAATAGGACCAATAAATATTAAAGAAAATGAATATATCAAATACTTCAATTCAATAAATAAATATTGTTTAACAATATCTTTTATCCAAATACTAAAAGATCAATGCATGATAACCTTAGTTGAAAAATCATGCCTCAAGATATGACGATCATACTTGTTGTCAAGGCATATATTTCATAAAACTCTACTAGGTTTGATCTTTGGAATTTTGAGAATACTTATTTCAAATTCACAACTGTGAAAATCTCTGAACATATATAATGATTGTTACTATGTACGTTTCTACATATGAACACACAACAAAATGGGAGTATTGTTGTTGTACATGGTATAAGGTGTGTGAGTCCAACAAAAACAGCTTATTAAAAATAGTTTTCTTTAATAGCTTCTTAAACCATAAAGTATTCTTTATTCTTTTAATATGTATTGCAACATTATGCTCCATTTGAACATAGTTAGTCCACATGGTCATCATCAAGGATGAAATCGTACCATGATTAGTATTGATTATTATCTCAATTAAGCTATCATCCATGTCTAGAAACATCACTATGATATATTATAATCCATAAACTTTAAATTATTATTATGATAATATTTGGTGTCTTTCTAAACTCTAAGTTTGTTGACAATGATAATTACACCTTATTATCATATAGAATATTTATTACTTGGAACAATTCAAGTTAGTAATAACCATTCTATCTGAAATAAATCTTATCGTAACATTTGTACTAATCATCTAAATGATTTTCTCTTTAAGCAATCGTTGTTGTCAAATCTTCTTGTACTTATACAAGTTTTACAACTATCCATACACACAATATGATTTACATGATGAATCTCTTAAGTTTTCATCTTATGTTAACTCTCATCAAATGAGATATATTCATTGAGACTTTCTAAATGATATTTCATGTTGTGTTGGATTTCATTAACCACAAATGTTTATTACAATAAACATACATATCAAGGTCATACGTTTAATTTCTAAACCCTTTCATATGTAACCTTATTCCAAGCTAAGGTTTAACTTCTAGCTTACATGGAGTACTGTTTCCATATGTTATACATCATATGTGATTTAAGAAATAAACATAATACTCCCACTAGCTTTTAGATGTACTCACAAGTTATCTTAGATCTAATTAAAAAATCAAAACATAGATTTAATAATTAGACTTGAGATATATTCCTTAAATGCATGCATTAATCCATACATGGATTCTTGCGTTATGTACACTGCATAAAGATTATTGTCATTTATAAACACTTTTATCACATCCTTCCTCGCTAATGTAATCGTGCAAAAGAGTTTAAATATTACATTGTCATATTTATCATTATAAAAATATCATGACAATTAGTCATCTTTATTAATGCATGTAGAACTTTTCTATCATGTATTGTGCATTAATCATGTCTACAATATTTTCCATATGAGTCATTCACTAAAGAAACTTATATCCATCTCACGGTCTAACCGATTGGTTAATGATTAATCAAGTTTCCAAAAATATATTATCCTCTATGGACTTGCATCTACTCATTCATAGTTTTATTCAATAATGACATTCAAGATTCAATAATACATCTATATGGTTAGTATGGTCACAATGATCCTCTAACATACATTCCTTAGTATTGACATATCAATATATCATCCAAGTACTAAAGACATCCTTGCGGATCTATGAATGTGAGCTCTATCATCATGATGTTCAACACTTAATGTTCACCATCATTATGACATTCGCTAGTATACTTAGAAGGTTGCGTATTTTGTTATTTATCTCTTAAAGATCTACGAGTCCTCCCACTTTCTTTTAGTAATCATAGACTATTCTTCAAATACTTAGCATGTAGGGCAACAACAAATTGTTATCTTTTGGGACATGTTCACAAAATACCTTGATAGTTCTTGATAAATTCAGAATATCAATTTTAAAGACACAATGTGATTCATCACATTTCATAGCTTGATGGTGTCTTAGTTTCCTTGTAGGTCCGAGTAATATTTAAGTATATACTTTGTATACTCAATTTCCAAACCTTGACAACTTTTGGAGGTAAAGTATTTCAAGTTATCAACATCAAATAATTCTAAAGAATTCGATTTATCACTCAAGACATTCCATGAGTATTTGAGATTGTGAGACTATATCACAATTCCTAAATAACTTAAGACTCTTTAGGTTAAATAATTATCAATTGTGTCAAAAAAATTGAAATTATATAATATATAAAACCTAGTGCATGCTCTAATGTATACATCTTTAAATAGTTCAATAACTATGTATACATTGTTTATCCTTTGAATAATTCAAAGACTTCATGTTCATTAACAAGAAGATATAACAAGTAAACTATTTACTTTATGTTTATAAGTCTTTTAACAATTTAAAGACTATATGCTTATGCTTTACAAGAGACATAAACATTCATAAAGTAACTATGAACAACTTCAATAGTTATTTCAAGTTAATTGCGTACTTCATTTATATTATTGTGCATTCCAAGAAACATTCCAATAAATATAAACAAATTAGTTGAAGTAGCTTGTTATTCATATCTTGACATCTTCTATACAAGACAACATACATTGACAATTAAATGTATAAGCCTTAATAGAATATTAGATTCTTATCTCGCGGTCTAGAAACCATTTGTCATATTGTTATGTGTTTTATCTTGACATCTTCTAAACAAGACAACATACATTGACAATTAAATGTATAAGCCTTAATAGAATATTAGATTCTTATCTCGCTGTCAAGAAACCATTTGTCATATTGTTATGTGTTGTACCTTGCACACAATAAATATTTCTCCCACTTGTGCACGGCACAACATCACGTAAGAATATAAACAACCATGAAACGCAATAGTTTATGTGAACAATATGATCATGTCATGTATATTTGAATAACTAGTAGAGTGTCAACCATATAGTTTTATAAGAAATTCTACATAATTATTATATGAAAAATACTTCAAAAGTGATAATCATATAAAATAGGATGCATTTATCCTTAAAACTATGGTTCTTCATATTCTGAAAGTAAATTATTATTTCAAGGCAAGCTAGAAATAATATGGATTACTACGAAGGTAAACAAGCTTGTAGCTCCCACTGAATTAGATAACATTACATTAATGTATTTCTATTAATAAAAAACGCAATGCTCCCACTGGATTTGACAACATTACAAATGTTACTTCACCAGTAAATAGCAGATAGTGATTTATTTACTTCCCTACTCGCTTTAAATGCCCATAAGTAACAATTACTTATGTATTATAGAGAGTGTATGAATTTCTACCATGTAGATGATAGACTATCTATCATGCTTTCATAAACTTGAAAACTGGCATGCAATTTTCTCCATATTAGGCATACCATTCAATAAGGGTATTTAGTGCCTACGTTGGTTAAAAACATAATAACTAGGATAAATAAAGTTAGTTATTATAATCACAATAAACAAACAAAACACTTGTTTTGTTCTATCGATTATAGCCTTAAGGGGATCGACATGTAAATAACAAAAGAAGTATTGCTTGCCTAAAGATTTCTAAGAGACTTATTAGTTTGAAAGATGCTCAAAAAACTCAAAAAGATTAATGAGATCTACCTGAAACAATAAGTTGTGCAAATATACTTAACCATTTAAGATCACTTAAAGATTGATAATTACAATAATCCAATCACACCTATTAATAGCTTTTCCTTGCACCAAAAAAAGGATAGGTATATGTCTCTTTCTTTCTTACAAGAAAACGAGGCTTTGTTTGCAAACAAGCAATAGTTTATGGAACTTTGTTGCAATAATACGTTTAAAAGAATCACAAAATTCAATTTTAGTATTTTTGGTAATATTATCTTTATAGAAAATTAAATACCCATGTTTATAAAAAAAACAATCAATTTTCTAAAAGCTAGAATCCACCAAGACATACCACCACCGCATTAGTTGATCTGCTAGTGATAATGATATTCAAGGGGTAATTGACATTCAACTTCTAGAATTATGGGACTCAACTTTATATACATCACTTGTGACAATTCAAAAGTGAAAAAGTGAACATGTTTATCCCATCTATTGCCACGTGTTAAGGTCTCACCTATCTTAACTTGCTTAAGTCGTCCAACCAAAAACTGTGATTATATAGCACCGACGTCTCACAATCAAGTGTATTATATCACCTTGGGTTACAAAATCACCACAGTCTAACGTATGGTGAAAGAGTAAGTACAAGTGCTTTTACACGTTGGATGGCAAATAAACTTATTTCAAAGGGTATAAATTTTGACAATTTCAAAACATGTACAAAGAAGCATGCAACATCTTTGTATCATGATAATTTAACAAATTTACTCAATTCATTAATTATAGACATCATTTATTTAACTCGCAATTCAATTGTATAAATAGTGATATAAAAAATAACGATTCAACATGTATTCTATATAAAGAAGTTTAATTTTATCACGGGAAAAGATTAAAGAATGATTAAAATCATTCAAACCCTAGACCATTCGCTGCTTCCTAAAAAGTATGCAAGATAAGGAAACTACAAGTAGTCAGGTATTATAGGGCAATGGTATCTACAAGACCGAAGTCTTTATGAGTCTTCCCGAACCTTAGCCTTGCAACTAGATAGTACTTTTGCAAATTACGTCATTAATAAAATTTTACTAATTTAAAATAGTTAACAAATTATAAACTTGATTCTTGCTAATCACGCGTGAGTTAGATTTAAAACCATGTAAGGGCGACTCATTTGTTGCCACATATGATCGTGCAAGAACAAGATTATATAAATCAAACTTAATATAGTTTTAGTCCGTTTTATTTTTATTTTTCGAAAAACCCTTTGCTTGAACCATGATATATAACAATTATAATCAATAGCAAAACAAATAAACATTAATCTAAAACATATACCCAATTAACAATTAATCACATACTTCATGCATACCACATCAATCATAACTTCAATTAAAACAATTAATCAAGAACACATGATCCATGGTAAACTTGCATGATTCCCATGGATCGAACCATAATTTTAACAATTAACAACGTGATAAATAACGAGTAATTAACAATTAACATGATATTTATCAACAAAAAAATTGCATACAACTTAGGGTTTGTCTAATTAATTTTATTAACCCTAATTAGGGTTTATGAAAAACTAAACATCAAATAAAATAATTCAAACATTCGTCTGAAGTCCAACTTTAAGAGCTTGCTGGAAGGTGTTTTTTTAGCTACTTGGTGGACCCAATGGAAGTTTAGAAATCAGGAGATCTTTTGTTCTAAAAAGCCTCGGAAGGAGTTTATTTTTGATGACATCGTTGCTGCTTCTTTTTCTTGGTTTTCTGCGAGATGTAAGAATAAATTTAGCTGGACTAGTTGGTGTCAAAACCCACATTTGATTTCCTTGTAATTTTCTAGCATCTTGCTAGTTTCTTAATAAAAGTTGCCGTTCAAAAAAAAATAATAATTCAAACGTCATCATAGTAAGTTTATACAATTTTATCTCTTTCGTTATTTTTAATGTAGTTAAAAGCTATACGAACCTGGCTCTGATACCAGTGTTGGAATTTATAAAACCCTTAACCATATTAAGCACATTAATATACACGAGTATGCAGCGGAATATAGGATCACGTATAGACAAGTAATTAACATAAACGATAAAGAATTGCGTACCTTTTAGCAATGGATAAATCACCTTTATCGAACCAGCAATATAAACGAAAACCCAAAGATCAAACAATGATCTCTCTAAGAGTACGCACACGATACGTTATAGCAAACAATTAAGTATGCTAGTATCGATAGTAATAAAACTAATCAATATTACTTAAAACAAATAAACAAAAAACTAACAATATGACTTATTAGTTTAATTGCATGATAAAACCAAACAAAGGAATAGCTAGTCCCTATTTTATCTCATAGATCGCTTTGTTATATACCATCCAGAATCAACTTCATAATGAGACAATCTCATTATAACCTATCCAAAAGTCGGTTGCTCTTAATTCATAACCAATTAGGAAATAAGACTTGCGGTTGAAGACAAAAAGGTATAATACAAATTTTCTTTTTATTTGTTTTAAATACAAAATATTTATAGCTAACGTTTAACTATTATTTGTAAATCCCGTTAACTAACTAATTAATTAACGTTTGCAATAGCTTATCACTAATTAATATATTACGATAATATATTAATGTATAATTGTTTACGTATTAACGCATGTGTCTCCTTAGGCTCAGTACGACTTCCGGACATATATTATTTACGTGAACATATTCCTTCAGATATACCGGTCACCCACAAAAATTGTTGTGGCTAACATTCCCACTAGAGGTGGCAAATCTTGCCCATTTGGATACATATGGGCACTTTTTGCCCATTTTCAAAAAAGGATTGGGCACTTTTTGTACATTCTTTATAATGAATAGGCTAAACGGGTACATATGTATGAAACTAAATGGGCTTAACGGGCGCACTTGTAAAATACAAATTAGTATACTCGCCGAATATTTTTTATTAAATTTTTTATCCCGGCTTTCAAACAAGTATTTTTATTTTTTAATTGTAGGTTTTTATATGTTTTTATATGTTTTTTCCCTTTTTTAGCTTGCGCCCGTTTAGTCCGCACATTTTCCCCGTGCCCATTTAGCCCGCGCCCGTTTAGCCCGCCGCCCATTTAGCCCGTTGCCCGTTTAACCCGCCGCCCGTGCCCGCTTGCCCGCCCGTTTTGCCACCTCTAATTCCCACAAATGCAAAATGTCGTGAGAAAACAATTAATCTCGAAGGTTTTACCCATGCTTATATATTTGTGGCCAGTTCTTAAAAGTTACCCGGTCTTTTACCCACGTATTTGGTCCGTGGGTAATCGTGTGGATTCTTCTAACTTGTTTCAAACAAATAATCAATTCGACTTATTAAACATGCAGGTATCATACCAATACCATTTTTCGTTACACAAGTTTTCATCGTATAACAAATAATGCAAGAACACCATAAGACGAATGATAAACAATTAATAAAACATAACAAGATGACTGATTAAAACATACAATAACATTCGGCAAATAACAATAACTTTTATATATGAATTTTTATTTATCCACCTCAAAGAAATTCGAGAATAAAAAACAGAATGAACAGAAATACAAGAAAAAGAAAGAACCCTAAAGAGATTCAAACAAACAAATACAACTCATTATGAAGGGGTTAAAGCAAATGGCTCAATTGCTTAGTAGCCGCTTGGTTTGGAGGCGATGAAACTAATACATTGCACTTGACGAACGTTGTCGAATCCGATGATACGGATGAAGGCCTCGGGGTACTCCTTCTTGCACTCGTCCAGTTCCTTCAACACTTGAGCGGAGTCAGTGCACCCGAACATGGGCAACTTCCACATTGTCCAGTATCGGCCATCGTAGTATCCGGGGGTGTTACCGTGCTCACGGTAAACGAAACCGTGCTACAAATATTAACAAATCATATGAGTAAGGGGAGATTACCAAATATATATATACCAGATAAGTTATTTTGAAACATATATGTGACATAAGGAAATGATGAATATCAACAGTAAGTTTTAAACTAGGTTTCATTTTAGCTGTGTACATAAGGAAATGATGAACTTCAATTTTAGGGGATAACATTTCTTCTAGGGCTTTTGAATATATATCCTTCCAAATAATGTCTTCACTAAATAATGTTTTCACTAATAAATTTTACTAGTATGCAAAAGATATAAATCTGAACTAAAATTTTGTCAAAGAAGAAAAATATGCAGTATTCATTTGTTGACATTTAGAGAACAAATTTTTACACATGTTACATTTTTTAATAAGTATATAACTAAAGTCTTAGATATGTTTATGAATTCACTAACATAATTGTCTAAGTCTTGTTTAGTAGAAAAATTTGAAGAATTTTAGTATTTGACTAGATTTAGTAATAGTAGTAGTAGTATGATCAAGTTTCATTTCTAGACAACTGTGTTTCTGCCTTAGTGGCACAGTAATATAAATCTAACTCAATTCAGTTAATCAAAATTGCTAACCTCTTGATAAACAAAATCTAGCTAGGATATAAGGATACCTAAAGTTATAAAAGAACTTGATGTAAGAGATGAGAAATAGAAACCTCGACTTCGAATTCCAAACAAGGAACCCATTTGTTGCGGAGCAAGTAGTCGACTTCCTTAGCCAATTGGGTTTCAGTCAATGGTGGTAAGTATGAAAGGGTCTCGTACTTCTTCAAACCCAATGGTGGCCACACCTGAACACATCAAACCAAAACCAAAACATTTTTTTTAGTTTCTTAAAACATAATATTGTTGTGTTTTATTTCAAACAGAACATTGTTTTTTTGAACGGCAAATATTAGTCGTTAGTGGGGAAGAAAACACTTATGTACATACCTTCATGCATTGCACTCTTCCACCGTTGCTGGGAAGCGACAAGAAGTTGTTAGACTTCTTGGTAACGGGGAAGGCAGAGTTGGACTTAAGTCCAGTGAATGGAGCGACTATGCTGGTTGAGGAAATGGAGGCCATTTTAGTACTTATCTGCTTTAGATGATTAGCCTTTGCAAATCCTGTGAGTGAGTTCAGTTTTACATAGTTCTATATATAATGGTCTTACATATGCAATTGTTTTGCTACTTGCAATCCAATGGACCTAAATAAATCAAGCTTGGCTTGGAGTCATTTGGCCATTCGATATGGGATTTAGTGTCCACCACATAACTGCATCCCTTATCATTAAACCACCAGGAAATCCAGTGCCACGTGTCATTTGCACATTGCTCGAAAAATCTTATAGTAATATATGTACGTCGAGGCGTAGTACTAGTAAGGTGGTGTTTGAGACATAAACGAATTAATATGTAAAAAATAAAATTTATTAAATTATAAAAAATTTGTTTGTTTGTGACTTAATAAAATAAAATGATTAAAAGTATCCAAACTAAGGCGTCTACAATAATTCAGTAGTTAATTAAACATGACTTAATAAAAAAATCAATCAAACAAACCGTAAATCTTGTATAACTTTTATACTATCTTAGTTTTAAAATAAGTATTTATTTTGATTTTAATTAGTTTTGTATGCGATAAATATATTTAATGTAAATTATATGAATGAAAATAGTTTTTAATGTATTTTTATTGATATGAAATTTATCAAGTATTATACAACACAAAATATATTTACGGTTAGAGTTTAAAAAAAGACTTATAAAATCAAATGTAAACACTTATTTTAGGACGATGAGAGTATATAAATTAATTTTTCAATATAAATCTACAGGGCATTATAAGCGGATGATACATGTTATGGTGTGCGCATGCAGGGACTGATGCACTGTTTTAGATATCATCCCAAGGATCTGCTTGTATGTGCTGAAAGGAAAATGAAGTTCAAAACTTCTCAATGATTAAGTTCTTTAAAAAATGCTAAAGCATGAGCATGAACTAAAATGGAACCACCTATGTAAATGTTGAGGTTTTGCCGCATCAAGGAGCATGCATGGACTTTAACTCTTTCAACATTTATGAATTGGATATGGACACATAGCTAGTAGTGGCATGGCTAGTAGTGGCAGGAGCATTTAATTGTATGAAAACTTGAGTGTATTTTATCTTCAACTATCCAAAGTGGTTGAAAGGTTGTTCTTAGAACACCCTTATTATCGAATATTTGAAAGTGTAATATACTAATATGAAAATTCAATCCTTAAAATATTTCATTTATGCATTGTTTTGTTTAATGTTAATTCTCATGCAAAAGAAATAGTGCTATATTCTGGAAGATTGTTGGAAATTTAGTTCAATTGTGGGGAGGTTGATGAGACTGCTTTTATACATAGTCTCATCGTCCAAAAAGGGTTTTAAATGCATAAAATATCATGAAAATGTCCAAATATATGCTTGTGTTTGTTACTTGTGTGTAATAGGTACGGATATTGAGAAAATGACAAAAGATCACAAGAAACATGTAAAAACGAACGCGGGAAACGAAGCCGCATAATGAACCAAGCCCTAATGAAGATTTTCCAAGAAAACCCTTTGAAGTTTTGAAGATTATGCAAGAAGGGTCCTCCAGTATTGAAGAATTGACACTTTAAACCATTGTTTATTCATAATTACAATTTTGGTCCTAAAAGTTTGTCAAATTTACAAAAAGGACCCTCCACTTTGAAGAATTGGCAAGAATGGTCCCTCAACAATCATAACTTGTCAATATTAGTCCTCCAAAAAGTCAATCATACAAGTCAAGACCATTATCTATGAAGAAAATGCCAAAACAGCCCTTCAAGAATCAATAAATGGCAAGAAATACCCCTGAAAATACTTTGGAAAAGTATTTGGGGCAAAAGTGTGAAAAGTGAAACTTCAAATACAAAAGAAAACGTGTTTTGGCTGTTTTATTTACAAGTGACAAGAGAAAAAGAAGTGAGGGGCCAAATAGGGCAGACAAGGAAAGTTACCTTAACCAACCAACTTTCTACACGTGTCCCACTAACTCCCCTCATCCAAGCAGAACCCACCCCCTTGTCACCTCACATCCCACTCACCCTAATCCGTTTAAACTTAATATTAATTAAGTTAAACACGCGCCAAACACTTTTTAAACCTAAAACAAAGATCAAAACCTGTGTTCTTGATGTTCTTAGCAAAATTGGGTTTTCCCTAATTACTTGCAATTAACACTTAACAACCTCCAGAATTATGATTAACCGGGCACTAAACACATCCCAAACCTTAAACATGACACCTCATCACCTCACAAATCACATGATACTCACCTTGTACACACTTTTAAGGATACTACCAAAACATGCCAGCCATCCAACGAATTGTATTCAGCTTTGATACTAAGCTTCATTGAGAGACCTTGATGACTTTCCAACAACTCACCACTCCACAACCTGCCAAAGAAAGTCACATGATTCCAAGTTATTCAAACTACTCAAGGGCCTTTTTGGGACTTCAAACACTAGGGTTTATACGTTTTTATGCATTGTGTAGTTCACTTGTAGCCTATATAAAGGCACTTAGGCTTTCATTTTCAGTTTGCTCTTAATTCTTCCTTTGTTCAAGTTCTGTAAATCCTTGTTCATAGTTTAATGAAAAGTGTTTGAATCTTTGAAGAAAAACCAAGTGCCAATCTCTTATTCTGCTTGTTATTGTTTAATGTTAACTAATCTTGAATCTTAAAACGTGTTTTTAAACCTTGTGCAAGAAATTGTACAAAGGATCAAAATTTGATATTTTGCTAAGTCTTGGTTTAAACCTTGGAATTCTTGGGCTATAAGTGGATCATAGCATCCTGATATTGTGTTATCAAGGTGTTGTGAGGCTTATAACTTGGGGATAATCAAGTGTGGGAACAAGGTTGCATTAATCAAGTTTATTTTCCAAGTTGTCACCTTTCTATTTTATATTTTTGCTTCTAACTTTGTTGAATCTTAGCAGGGTTGTTTGTGGAAGCTTGTGCTTGTTCTTGCTAGCACATAAGCTCAAAAATTCGTGGGTGTGGATGTACATCCATGAGGTTTGAACCTTTTTACCCAAAATCTGCTTAAATACTTGATTTTTGGTGATTTGGTGCATTGCTTGTGTTCTTGTTGAATTTGTGGCTTAATCTTGCTTGATACTGCATAATATAATTGTTATTGTGTTTGATTGGGCTTGGGTAACACTAAAATACACTTATACTTGTTTAAATCTTGATTTGAAAAAGATAAAGGGTGTTTGGGATTATCTGTTTAAGTGCATAGATTGTTATTGTGTTATTGGAAGTTGCTTGTTTGAGTTAGTTTCTACTATTCACTTGGTTGTGTGCTAAAACCTGCAAGTTTTTAGCTTTGTAACCTCAAATTAAATATTGTGCTATAACTCACTTGTTTTGACTGTTTTTGACCTAAAATTTTGGAAATACCTAGAGTATATGCATGTTTAGGGCTAAAAGGTGTTAAATCAAAGTTTTCTGTAACCTGATTTGAAGATTTGAGTGTTTAAAATTGGCTTGGTGGTCAAGTATATCAGCAAAGTAAAAAAGTCTGCTTGTTCTTGTTCATCAGTAACTATTTTGTGCTTGAATCTTGATCTAGACCTTGAACCATTGCATGAAACTTGTTTAGATTTGTTCATTTGAATTTATTATAGCTTGTGTATGCTTTTGGTGCAATTTGGCTGGCTGATTTTTGCTAAAACTGCTTATTGAGTGAAATCTGCTTATTGTTCATGTCTGTGTGAGATCTGGTGATAAATTGAATTAACTGCACTGATTGGCTGTTTGTAATTGTGTTTTTGTGATTGATATTGACTCCTTATGATTAACTGATCATTTGGGTGCCTTTGCTTAACTTGAATCCACAAAAAAGTCACAAAAGACAAAAAGTCAAGAAAGTCATGCAGTGGAAACGTTTCCCACTGCTCAGAATCCAAAACTAGCCCCTGCTAGTGTTAATCATCATTCAGCTTATTCATAAGCCAAATTGGCTTATCCAGACTTGTAACAACTTATTTTTGTGATAGATCTTCCTCATTTGACCCATTTATTTGATTTGGAGCTTATTAGACCTTGACTTTGACTTTTTACTAGAAAACTCATTAAATTGACTTTTAAACAAGTGCTTATCTGCTTATTCTGGCTTATTGCTTGTGCTTATTTGAATTTTTTTTGATTATTTAGCTTAATTAAGTCATTTAAAAGCTTTTGAAAGTTGAATCAACACTTGAGGTGGTCTAGAACTCAAAAACGACTATTTTGTCGTTTTGTGAAGAGAGTCTTGGCTTATTTCATGCTTATTTCTTGTGCTTTTTCCAATTTTCTTTTTACAGATCTCTTAAGTAACTCAAAAGAAGCTTGTGTGTCAAATTTGAGCTTATGGCATCAGCTTATAGCTTAATGGGCCAAAAAGCCCATTAAGAATAAGCTGCTTTGAAATAAGCTAGCTTATACACGTTTTCAGCTTTTGGGCCTTCAGAGTTTTGTTCATAAAATCAAATTTTAAGTCAGAAAGGAGCTTTTGGGCTTATTTGGACAACATTTTTCTTATTGGGCCTATTTGAGCCCATTAAGGGATCTGTTTGAACTTTTAGCCCATTTCTAGGCCCAATAGGGGTATTTTGTAATTTTAAATTCATTTCTGTATTATTTAGGTTAAAATAAACTAGTTTGAAACTTTTTAGAATTTTTTATAAATTTTGGATTTTTATTAATATTTTATTATTAAAAATTAAAATTTAGATTTTTCAAGTTTTTCATTTTTCTTAGTTCAAATACATTAAGTTAGGAATTTTACAATTTTTAGAATATTTTTATTGTCATTAGATTAATTTTTAGAATATTTTTAAGTTTTAATAGTTTTTAATTGTTTTTAAATAGTTTTTATTAATTTTAAAATTTTCAAAAATAGTTATAAATTTAGTTAAGTCATTTTAGAGGTTTACAAGTTAAAGAATCTCATTGTGGCCTTTTTTAATTAATTTGATTTTTTGGGCTTTAATTAGCATTAAAAAATTATTATTTAATGAAATAAAAGGTTTGAGTGATTTTTTGATTTTTTTGTAAACTCTAATTACATTTTTAGGGTTTATTGCAATTTTCTAGAAACTTTTAGGGTAAAATTTTAATTTTGTCACTTTTTACGGTTTTACATGTACGACTATTCTTCTTAGTTTAATTCATAATCGTAACCGTCATTCTCTTCTAATCTCTCTTCTATTTTCTTTCTTCATAAATTATAATCACAAAAGTTAATCATCTCTTAACATAACACACTTGCCTCCTTGGGAAACGAACTTGAACTTCATTGGTCATTAGTGTTTGGTTTTCCTAAACCGACACTTAATACTTTCCCTATTTTGCTCTCTTTTCCTAAAGGGTGGTAAAAACACTACATTAATTTTTGGCGCCGCTGTCGGGGAGGCGTGTTGTGTTTTGATTTGGAAATTTTTGTTTTTATATATAGCCATAATATCTATTTGTATTAGTAGCACTCTACTAATACGTATGATCGGTTTTCGTTTTTTTGTGTGAATATTATTACTATATTGTATACGTAGAAAAATAAATTCACAAGCCCTCTAAAAGTGTGAAAACACAACCTTGATTGGGAGGTCATTACTCAATCATTGTATTCGAATCTCAAACAAGAAATCAAAGGCAAAATAGATAAATACTTTCGTGAACTTAATTTTAAAAAAACACAAACTATAAGGGGGGTATAAGGCGGGTATTATAAAATATACCTTAAGGAAAAAGGCTCTTAAGTGCTTCGCGCCGCCTTGTTTCCCCGCTTGCTTGTGATTGTTTAGATAAAAAGGGCTAATCGAGGGTTTGCCAACCAAAGTATTATCTACATATCATATATATTTTCTTGGTTTCATTTGATTAAACCCTCTTGAACGTTTTGGTGTTCCACCAACGTTCTAAAGTCATCGAAGGAGTTCACTTCACGTGATCGTTTTCATTCCTTGAGGCTTCTTTAATCAAGAGATTTGATTAAGAAGGAGATTTGTAGATTTTTGTCTACTTAATACAATCACAAAAATCCAAAAAAAGTAAAAACAATCAAAAACCACAAAAAAATTGGAAAAATTAAAAACACCAAAAAGAATCTTCTTTGCTCATCCCCACGTTGTACGTGACGTTTATGCAAACTCGCAACCAAGCAAGACGTGCACGTAAACGTAGAAACCGAAAGGAGTCAACACATACTCCTAATCTTTCTAGTGAGGAGTCTCCTATTGACGAACCTATCGTAAGAGAAGAACCAACCATGGCGAATCGAACTATGATGGAGTTACTTCAAGCACCCACCGAGGGTTATGGAGAGGCTATTGTGATTCCCCCTATCCTTGCGGAGAATTTTGAAGTGAAACCGGGTTTGTTGTCAATGATCCAAAACAACAAATTCCGTGGTGATAGAAAGGACAACCCGCACAACCATGTCCGCCAATTCAGTCGTCTTACCGCCACTTGCAAATTTAAGGATGTTGCTAATGACTCGATTAAGATGATGCTTTTTCCGTATTCCTTAGCGAGACCCGCTAAAATTTGGTTAGAGAAAGAGCCACGCAATTCTATATTGACGTGGAAGGATCTCGTTTCTAAGTTTGTGAACCAATTTTTTCCGCCCTCTAAGACTACGCATTTGAAAAACGAGATTTCAAAATTTTCACAAGAATTTAATGAGAGTTTTTCAACGGCTTGGAATAGGTTTAAGGAAATGTTACATGAGTTTCCTCATCACGGTTTTTCCGACTTGCATCAAATTGACACGTTTTACAATGGATTAAATGATCATGAAAGGGATTATCTAAATGCCGTCGCGGGTGGTAATTTTTTGTGTAAAACGGTTGAGGAAGCGTTGTTGATAATTGAGAATAGATCTAAGGTGTAGTCATCGTAACACATCGAGTGTTCGTAAGGCTTCGTCTTCGGCTTCACCTTCTTTGTCCAATACCATCGATGCTTGCCAAATTGAGGCAAACTTGGAAAACAAAATCTTTGATAAGCTTAAAGGCCTTTTAATTGAATTCAAAGTTGGAGAACAAAGTGCTCCCGCTACGGCTAAAGCGGTTGAGGTTTCATGTATGTATTGTGGTGGAGGTCATGATTTCTCCGAGTGCATTACCAACGGTGGTAACACTTCGAGTGCCTACGCGGCCACGGGAACTTACAACCAAAACGGTCAAGTTACCCGCTCTAATCAATTGACTCCATCGGGTTTTGCTCCCAATCAAAATGCTAACAAAAACTATCTAAACAATCAAGTTGGTTTTAAAAACAATTACAAAGGAAACTATGGGAATCAAGGGGCTAATAATCAAGTTTCAAACAAAAATCAAAACAATGATTTTCAAAACAACAACAAGGGTTTGCAAACTTTGAAAGATCTTCCAAATGAACTTGTCGAATACGCCAATGGAAACGATGTTATGTTTGACAACATTCAAAGAGAAATCATTAGCCTAAGATCCGAGTTTAAGAACGACTTGAAGAAGGAGTTGAAAAACGAGTTAGCAAATGAGCTTAAAATCCATACAAACAAAATGGAAGGAAATGTAACTAGGTTACAACAAAACCAACAAAAAATGGAACAAGGGCAACATGAAATAAAACAAGAGATGATTAAGGCCGAGAAGAGGCAATCCATGTTTGAGGATAAAATTTCATCTATGTTTGAGGCAATTATATGCAAACCGTCTTCGAGTAGTCTTCCTAGCAACACCGTATCGAACCCTAAGGGAGAGATGAAAGTGATTGCCACACGTAGTGATAAGACACTTAAGGAACCGACTCCTCAACCAATTGCTCCTACGGAGGAAGCAATTGAGGAAGAACCCGAGGTGGTGGTCGAAAAGGAGCATGTCCCAATTCCACGAAGTACCGCTCATGCCACACCTACGATTGACCCATTACCACATTTGGAACCCGAGATTCCAAAGGCTATGCCTATGCCTCAACCCACACCACCTTTGCCCTATCCATCGAGACTTAGGAAGGAGAAACGTCAAAAGCGCGATAATTACCAATTTGAGCTTTTCATGAAAATGTTTCGTGACGTTCATTTTAATGTGAGTTTTTCCGATGCTTTGGTCATGATGCCTCGATTTGCCGCTAACTTCAAGAGTATGTTGAACAACAAGGAGAAATTGCAACAATTGTCTAGTTGTTCATCGGTTTATCTTAACCGCATACCTCAAAAAGTCAGTGATCCTGGTAAATTCTTGATCCCTTGTGCAATCCAAGATATGGAAGAATGCTATGCCTTGACCGATCTTGGTTCTAGTATTAACTTGATGCCACTTACAATCTTCAAGTCGCTCAATCTTCCTAATCTTACTCCTTCACTAATGTCTATCGAGTTGGCCGACCATTCCACGATTCCCGCATGTGGATTGGCGGAAGACGTTTTTGTGAAAGTGGGAAAGTTCTATTATCCGGTAGACTTTATCGTTGTCGATATTCCCACAGATCCTCAAGTTCCTCTCATTTTAGGTCGTTCGTTTTTGGATACGTCTATGGCTTTGATCGATGTGCATGCTAGAAAGATCACCTTACGTTTCAACGACGAGGAACTTGTTATAAACGCAACTCAAAATCTCCAATTTCTCATGTTTATTCCGTTGCAACCGTAAACCCTGTTGATATGTTTGACGTTGTTTGCGAGGAATTTTCACAAGAAGTTTTAGGTTTTGGTGATGATGAAAATAGTGGCAATCCCACTATGTTAGATCCCATTCTTGATAATTCCACACCAACTTTCACTCCATTTGAAGGTGGTGGTTTTACGTTGGAAGAATTCGATGTTCCACGTACTTGTGATGAAGACCTCGACAATGATGAGGACTTCTCGATTATCAAGGATTTTCTTAACGATTTCCCATTTCCTCCACCCGAGGAGGTTATGAGTATCGAGCCCAAATCTTCAATTGAGGAAACACCTATCCTCGAGTTGAAAGATTTACCTCCTCATCTCGAATATGTATTTTTGGAGGAGGACGACAAGTTGCCGGTTATTATTGCGAAAGATCTTTCGGATGATGAAAAAACCGCACTTGTCGATGTTCTAAAGGATCACAAAGGGGCAATTGCGTGGAAGTTATCCGACATTAAGGGGATCGATCCCAATATTTGTACCCACAAAATCTTAATGGAGGAGGATTACAAACCCTTAATCCAATGTCAAAGGAGGGTGAACCCCAAAATTCACGACGTCATCAAAAAGAAGTCCTAAAACTCCTTGACGCGGGAATGATTTACCCTATTTACGATATCCCTTGGGTGAGTCCTATCCATTGTGTCCCTAAAAAGGGAGGAATGACCGTTGTGCCAAACGATGCCAACGAGTTAATTCCCACTAGACTCGTGACCGGATGGAGAGTGTGCATTGACTATCAAAAGTTGAATGAAGCCACTCGAAAAGACCATTTTACCTTGCCATTCATGGACCAAATGTTGGAGCGCCTTGCGAGAAACGATTTCTATTGCTTTTTAGATGGTTTTTCCGGTTACTTCCAAATTCCCATCGATCCTCGTGATCAAGAAAAAACTATGTTTACGTGTCCATATGGAACATTTGCCTATCGTAAAATGCCATTCGGACTTTGCAATGCACCGGGAACCTTTCAAAGGTCCATGATGGCTATTTTTCATGATATGATCAAGAAGACGATGGAAGACTTCATGGATGACTTTTCCGTGTTTGGTAGTTCGTTCACTTCGTGTTTGTCGAATCTTGAGAGAATGTTGAAGCGTTGTGAGGAAACCAACCTTGTGCTAAATTGGGAAAAATTTCATTTTATGGTTAAAAGTGGAATCGTCTTAGGGCACAAGGTTTCGAAAGCGGGGATTGAGGTAGATCAAGCTAAGGTAGACGTCATCGCCAAATTACCTCATCCCAAAACCGTTAAGGGAGTTAGGAGTTTCCTAGGCCACGCGGGCTTTTATCGTCGATTCATCAAGGATTTTTCAAAGATTTCTCGACCGATTACACATCTCCTCGAAAAAGATGCATGTTTTGTCTTTGACGAATATTGTGTACGATGCTTTGAAATCCTTAAGAGGAAACTTACCGAAGCTCCCATTCTTGTTGCTCCCAATTGGAACCTCCCCTTTGAGCTCATGTGTGATGCTAGTGACTACACTATTAGGGCCGTATTGGGGCAACGTCATGAAAAACACTTCTTGCCTATTCACTATGCTAGCAAGACGATGACCGAGGCTCAACTAAAATACACTACAACGGAGAAGGAATTCCTTGCCGTGGTGTATGCATTTGAGAAATTCCGACCTTATCTCGTCCTGACTAAATGCATAGTGTATACGGATCATTCGGCTATCAAGTATCTTATGGCTAAACAAGATGCAAAGCCAAGATTACTTCGTTGGATTCTCCTCCTTCAAGAATTTGATCACAAAATCGTTGACAAAAAGGAGCCGAGAATCTAGCGGCCGATCATCTTTCTCGTTTGGAAGATCCTCACCAAAGTGTTTATGAGCCCAAGGAAATCACCGAAACATTTCCGCTCGAGACACTTGGTGTAGTGAATTCTAAGCTTGATTCTTCTACCCCATGGTTTGCGGACATCGCAAATTACCATGCGGGGAACTTCATCATCAAGGATATGACGACTCAAGAAAAACGAAAATTCTTTCGTGACGTCAAGTTCTATTTTTGGAACGACCCTTACTTGTTTCGAACTTGTGCGGATCAAATTATTCGACGTTGTGTCTTTGGTAATGAAGCTTCTAACATCCTTAGAGCTTGCCACGAGGGACCCACAGGTGGTCACCACGGTGCTAATCTCACGGCTAAGAAGGTTTTTGATGCCGGTTTCTTTTGGCCTACTATTTACCGAGATGCACATGAGCTTGTGAAGTCGTGCGACTTATGCCAACGACAAGGAAAAGCCTTGCAAAAAAATGAAATGCTACAAAATATCATCTAAGTGTGTGAGATCTTTGAAGTTTGGGGCATTGACTTTATGGGTCCGTTCCTATCATCTCATGGTAATAAGTACATCCTTGTCGTCGTTGACTACTTATCTAAGTGGGTGGAAGTTAAGGCTTTGCCCACCAATGATGCTCGTGTGGGAGTCAAGTTTTTGAAAAGCTTGTTTTCTCGGTTTGGAACCCCTCGTGCGATCATAAGCGATCGTGGAACCCATTTTTGTAACGACCAATTCGAAAGGGTCCTAAGGAACTATGGGGTTACACATCGTCTTTCTACGGCTTATCACCCACAAACGAGTGGGCAAGTCGAGGTTTCAATCCGAGCGTTGAAAAGGATCTTGGAGAGATCTATTGGGGAAAACCGACAATCTTGGTCGGATAAGTTGGACGATGCTTTATGGGTCTTTAGGACCGCTCATAAGACGCCCATCAGGTGCACTCCCTATAAGCTTGTGTATGGGAAGAATTGTAACTTGCCAATTGAACTTGAACACAAAGCTTATTGGGCCCTTAAGCATTGTAATGATGATATGGAGACCGCGGAAAACACCGGAAAATGCAATTAAATGAATTGGATGAATTAAGGGACATTGCTTATGAAAATTCATTGATTTATAAAGAAAACACTAAAAAGTTTCATGATTCAAAAATTAAAAACCGGGTTTTTAACATTGGAGATCAAGTGTTGCTTTTTAACTCTTGTTTAAAAATCTTTTCCGGTAAGTTGAAATCCCGTTGGTTCGGTCCATTCACCGTGACTCAAGTTTTTCCATATGGGACCATCGAGCTAGCTCAAAATGATGGCCCCAATTTCAAGGTGAATGGACATAGGTTGAAGCACTACTTTGGCGGGGAAGTTCCATCCTTGAACTACCTCGACCAAATCACCTTCCCCAATAATAATTAGTATTGAGGGGATCGAGTCGAGCTCATGACTCGGTAATAAAAAACGAGGTGCCTCGTGAGGGAGTCCCATGCTTATCCTATGTATATATTATCGCTTTCTAATGTAGTAACGTGTGGGGATTTGTGCCCTTCCAACCTTTGTTCCGTAATTGTTTGTGAATTATGGATTTTAGATGATCATTATCTTCACGATTGGAGCCTCTCGTGTTTGTTTTATGGGAGCACTTGATCATTTGCTTTGAAGACTTTCTCAATATCCATGATATATCCTTTTATGTTCTAACCTTAGGTTTATAACACATTTTATAAACGGCTTTAAATTTAGCGGTTACACCCTTTTCATGCTAGATTAAGCATTCGACTACGTCTCTAGTATGGAGGTGTTTGCACCCTTAGACTCGAAACATTGAGGACAATGTTTAACTTTACTATGGGGGGTGAATAGATACTTGCCTTTCCAAACCTTCACGCTTTCCAAATTTTATCTTTTTGCTTATCTTTTTGTTGCAAAATAAGGCTAAAAATGGCCAAATTTTAAAAAATTTCTCATGTTTACAAGTGTTTGAAGACACGAATGTAGATTTTCCGATGGCGAGAATAAGAGTAATTTTTGACTCGACTGTACGTGTTGAGCACATAGCTTTGATTCCTTAACTATATATTAGGCCAAGTCTCTTAAATGAGGACGAGAAATGATAGAGTTAATTATAAGTTACTATGCTAAACGTAGAGTACTCGTATTCTTTCAAAAACTCATGTGTTCTCGTTGTTTGCTTATTCTCCCTTCGCTTGTAAATATTTTTTGCTTAATAAATATTGACTTAGCGGTTTAGTCTTGATTGTTGGTTTCTAGTCTTTTCTAGTAGCTTCCATGTAACTAAATTGGGAAGACATTAAGGTATCGCCAGCGTCATGGTTTTGAAGTATTGGCAACCCGAATAATCGAAAGCTTCACCCAATAATAAGATTTCAAGTGCTCACCAAAATCAAGCAAACAATTTGAAGCTCACAACGCCGAAAAATCTATGCAAAATTGAAAGTGAATCAAGCCTTAATCTTTGAAGCTTTAAAGATCCAAAATTCGCCTTAGCGTGAGGATATACGTCTTTGACCATAATAAAACCACCGATGAGGAGGATAATAAAAGGCAAGGCAAGACCGAATTCATAATAAAAGCTTCATGGCGAAGTTGAATAAAAGATGGAGGTAAACCTATGATAATAAGGGACTTCCGTTAGGGGGCGTATAAAAGTCTTGGTAATAAGTCTCATGTTCAAAACCGTTATAAAACCGTGTTTATCGATCCTTATTGTTGACTTAATTTTTTGATATCGTTGTCTATTAGGAGGGGTTATTAATTCGATGGTCTTGGTTACACCGTTAGGACTCTATTTTTAGACGTAAATCTCTATCATCGCATAAGTCAAACAATGTATCCTCGTGAAACATTCAAGACAAAATAAAATATAAGAGATACAACTTAGGAAAATGGGAGGATAAGTATGTGATTAGGGCATATGAGTAGTGTTAGCATTACTAACTTATAATGACAATGATCTCGTTGCACGCTTAGCATGGAATTGGGGTGAAAATCGAGGACGATGAAATTATTTCTAACCAAGCATTCACGGGTTCTTATTCCATGAACCTAAAAGTCCAATTTTGCGATGAAAATCATACATTATGTCTAAAACGCAAGTAGTAGTAATAGTAGTAGTGTAGCTAGTTTATCATTCAATAAAAGTGACTAAAAATGAATTTTAGAGATGCTACGATACTTTATTCTAGCATTGTGTGAGGGCACGACAATGGTTTAGTATGGGGGAGTGATGAGACTGCTTTTATACATAGTCTCATCGTCCAAAAAGGGCTTTAAATGCATAAAATATCATGAAAATGGCCAAATATATGCTTGATGACGTATAGTCCCCAACCGGGTCATGAACCCGGACCACGGGTACTACCCGTATTCGGCCCATCACGGATGGATGGGATTAATGTTATTTGAGCTTATGGGCTTAGATGAACAGTAACCACACATACGTACGCGGCCCACGGCCCGGCATGGCCGGTACAGGGTTAGACAGAGTCATACTCCTACTATGATTAGGATTTATCCCAAAGGAGAGGATTTTCACTCACCATAATTAGAAGATAACAATCAATCTAATTATGGTATTTATCCTTTCCTTAGGGTCGAAGCATCAGTGGCAGCCCATTAGGGTTTCACTGCTTATATAAGGAACCCCCAAGGGTTCCACAAAGGTATTACATTCTCACATCTCATCCGATTCTTATAACCCTAACCGATTACTTACTCTCACGCCGGAGTCTAATCGTGGCATACATTCCCACGGTAAGCCTAACGCGTGCTGTTTTAGTGTGCAGGATCCCAACCAGATAATTCACTTGGTGCAGGAGCCGGAGTCCAGCCAACCCGAATTAAGCCTAATTCGGGTCTAGCAAGGATCACCCAACTTTTGTATCAACAAGTTGGCGCCATCCGTGGGACCCTTAAACTAAGCTAGAGCAAATCTCATCTCGATCTCTCGATGACAAAAGGACATCCGCAAGGAAACCGCAGGAATACAAATCCTGGGAACCGGAAGTCCCCAGGGGATGGGATACTCACTCCAAACCAATCCCCTAGTAACCAAACAGGCGGACCAAATAACCGAAGTGGTCTTCAGTCCATGGGTATGACAAGCAAGTTCGCTGTCACCCCACCACCTACTTCGACCTTGGATAACCCTGATCCAGGGAGTGCGCCCAACCCCCTAACAAGGAGCCGTGCAGACCATCGACTGAGGAAGAAGCGGAGGTCGAACCACTTAGTGAGGAAGATCTCACTCGAGTTCTCACGCAGAACTTCGAGAGGATCGTCCCAGGAATTGCATCCAGGTTGAACCTAGGGAGGGACCTCTAATCTAGGCTCAACTTTGGCAGTGTCGGACCAAGCACCTCTCCTCAAATTCAAAGGAAGCGGAGGGCACGACCCCAGGAGCGAAACCTCTTTGAGGAAACTCCCCAACCTAGGAATATGTTCGAACGCATAGGGGACCGTCTTATGCAGGAACTACTACAATCCCGTGAGGAGGGAGAGAGGTCTGACGGTTCACCCGAACGACCAGATCTGGAGTTAACCAGAACTAATCGCCGCACAAGCGTGTGGGACAGGATGAATACCGGGAAGAAGGCTCCTAGATCTTCTCACAAGAGCGGTCCTCACCCAAAGGATGGGGCACCGCCCCCTTCTCCTGGTCCATCTAGAGATGATTCGGATGACCATCCACCCAAGCTTCGCCGACCTAGGCGTACTCCTCCACCGCCACTAGACAATGAAGAGTACTATGGCGGCCCCTATTATCGAGAGGTGGAATCAGAAGATCTTTCCCGCCCATGGTGTGACCCTAATCTCACCCGTCCATGGGCTGATCCTAGGGAAGATCCTTTTACTCTCCGCATACGGAATTACTCCAAGGGTACAAAGCGTCGCATGACGACGTGTGTCAAGACTTATGATGGGACTGGTGATCCGGATGATCACCTAAAGATATTTGACCAGAAGGCGAAAACTGAACGACGGCCCATGCCTATACGGTGCCAAATGTTCAATTCAACCTTGATCGGCAATGCTCGTGATTGGTTTGAGAGACTTCCTCCACAAAGCATTGATAACTTCACTAAACTTCGTACTGCGTTCAAGAACAATTATACTCAGCGAAAGAAGTATAATAGGGACCCGGTCTCATTGGCAACCGTCAAGCAACGACCAGGGGAATCTACGGAGGCCTTCACAGAACGCTTCAATGACGAGTGCACGCGCACAAAGACAATGCCGGAACTTCTGAAAATTTTCGATTATATGCGCGCCATAACAGACAGGGAATTAATCAGACGTCTCAATGACAAGCGACCAGAGAGGTATGACGACCTTATGGAAAGGGTCAGAAACTTCATAGAGGGAGAAAACGCGGTAGCCGCGGCTTACCCTTCATAAGGAAACGAATACCGATCGAACGACCAGTCCAGGAGACAGTCGGGCGGTCAAAACAACCAGAGCAGTGGGAGGAGCTCAGACTATAAGAGCCAAAACAAAGGAGGGCGGTCGGAGGACAAATTTACCCCACTAAAGATGTCCTGCCGGGAGATCTTGCTGACAGAATGGGCTAACTTCCCGAGACCTCCCCCAATGACGACTCCGTTGGACCGTATTCAAGGAAATCGCTTTTTTGCGAATTCCATAACGATAAGGGCCACGACACGGAGGAATGTATCCAGCTCAAGAAGCACATTGAGTCACTGATCAAGTCAGGCAAACTCAAGCATTTGGTCAAGGATTGGAAGGATGGAAAGGAAAACAAGAAGTATGACAAGAAGGATCCACAAAAGGACAAACCTTCAACTATATACATGATCCAATCTAGGCAGCGCCGCACAAGGCAGAAAATTAGCCAAAAATTTTCATGCGGCAGAGAAATCTCATTCCCTCCCATCACGGCAAGTGATGTAGCCGATGCACCTCTCACGATTGAGATAAGCATTGGAACACACAATGTCCGCCGTATGTATGTGGATGGAGGGTCATCAGCAGAAGTACTATACGAACATTGTTTCATACAGTTACGACCGGAGATAAGAAGCCAATTAGTACCGGCCGCGTCGCCGCTCATCGGCTTTAGTGGAGACACCATCTGGCCAATAGGACAGCTGCGTCTGCTGGTAACCATTGGGAATGAAGAGCATTCCATCACGGCGTGGATGAACTTTATGGTGATACGCTTACACTCTCCATACAATGGGATCATAGGCAGGCCGGGTATCCTGGCCATACGGGCAGTACCCTCCACAGCTCACAGAATGATTAAATTCCCTGTGGAAGGAGGAATTGTCACTATCTATAATGCAATCATACCACCATCCGAGTGTCATGCCGTGACAACACCAGTTCCACCTATTCCCCCCAAGGATGAATCACCACCTCCCAATTGGAAGGTGGCAATCCATCCTGATTATCTGGAACAAGAGGTATCCATAGGGGGAACACTCTCGGATAGCGGCAAGAGGGCCATGTGCTCTCTCCAAAAATCAAACTTAGATGTGTTCGCATGGGAGCCCAAGCTCATGATAGGCGTTCCTCGTGCGATAACAGAACATAAGCTCCAAATCCGCCAGGGATATCCTCCCGTTAAGCAAAAGAAGCGCGGTCAGGCACTAGAACGCAGCCAAGTAATATTGGATGAAGTACGGAAATTGGTGGATGCAGGTATCATGCGCGAGGTATACTACCACGAGTGGTTATCCAACCCGGTCATGGTCAAAAAGCATGATGGGAGCTGGCGCATGTGCGTGGACTTCAGGGATCTGAACAAAGCTTGTCCGCAAGACTGCTATCCGTTACCGGAGATTGATTAGAAGGTGGAATCCCTATGTGGATATCCCTTTAAATGCTTCTTATATGCATACAAAGGATACCACCAGATCCAGATGGCGGAAGAGGACGCAGAAAAGACGGTGTTCCATACTAGTCAAGGTGTATACTGTTATACAAAAATGCCATTCGGACTAAAGAACATCGGGGCAACATATCAGCGGCTTGTTGACAAAGCCTTCGATTCACAGATAGGCGCAATCTTGAGGTCTACGTTGATGATTTAGTCATCAAAAGTCATACGGAGGATGCACTTCTCCGAGACGTCCAAGAGACGTTTGACACATTGAGGAGGATTAATATGAAACTAAATCCAAAGAAATGCACGTTTGGGGCAACTGAATGGATGTTCCTTGGATATATGATTGATCCAAATGGCATCAAACCTTGCCCGGAAAAGACGGACGCGTTAATACAGTTACCATCTCCTCAGACACGGAAAGAGGTGAAATCTTTAAATGGGAAGTTGGCCGGGCTAAACAGGTTCTTATCGAAGTCAGCGGAGAAGTCACTCCCCCTATTCAAAACACTCAAGAAGTGCATCAAGAAGGGATATTTCCGGTGGACAGAGGAAGCGGAGGAAGCTTTTGGTCAGCTCAAGTAGCACCTCGCATCTCTCCCCATGCTAGTGGCCCCCCGACCCGAGGAGGAGCTCATCATCTATCTGTCAGCCACACATGGAGCAATAAGTGTGGTACTAATAACAGATTTTTGGTTTGTTACTAAAAAGGTTTGTTGCAAGATCTTTCTTTGTGTTGCTCGTACCCAATTATATTTGTCGTTGTTTCGTTCTCGGTATCTTCTCGAATTGATCACGGTTCAAAGTGGAATTGTTGTTCTTGTTGACTAAAAGGGGGAGCTTTTGATCTATTTCTACTTAAAAGGTAAGTGCGTGAAGTAATAAAATAAACTAAAAGCAATTAATAAAAACAATTTAAAATAAAGCTTGAATTTAAACAGTAAAATAGTAAAGTACCTTATCTAGGAAAAACAGCTGATTCGGAATAAAATGCTTGATCCGGAATAATCACTTCATCCGGAATATTTTGTTCATTCGGAATGTGCTTCATTCGGAATAACTTGACTCGGAATAAAATCCCTTCGTTCGGAATACTGCTCGTTCAGAATAATTTAGCAAAACTTTGGTTCAGAATATTTTAGCTCATGCGGAAAAATAAGCTCGTTTGGAATACGCAACTCATTCGGAAAGTTTGCTCATCCGGAATAATCAAAACAAATAGCTCATTCGGAAAAAATGCTTCGTTCGGAATAATTAGAAGAAAAAGCTTGGTTCGGAATATCCGTTGATTCGGAATGTTTTGTTTGGTGCGAAATAATAAAAACTAAAACATTGGTTCAGAATAACTTAGTTCATTCGGAATAATTTAGCAGAACGTTGGTTCGGAATAAACTCACTCATTCGGAATCTGGGGAAGAAACTAAACGCGAAGAACAGGGGAATAAATACCAACACGAATTTGACCAAAATCAACCAAGTTTTAACCAAAGATTAAAACAAACTAACCACTAATCATCTACTAATGATAAACATCAAACCAAATCAATAAAAACACAAAACCACTTGTTTTTAGGAATCAAAATCAACAAAATAAAAACTTAGAACTTAGAATCAATAAGAAAAGGAAGAACAAGATTAAAAGGAAACTTGTATTAAGGATTAAGATTCAAACAAACAATAATGAAAATCAAACTTACATGAAGATGGATCAAAAATTAAAAGGTGTCAAACACCCTCATGGTGTTTGGTTTGTTACGAACCAAAAGAAAGGAAATACAGAAAAATGAAAGCTAGTTTTCAAGTTGTGAAGGAAAGGGTCTATTTATAGGCCTTGGGCTTGGTTGGTGAGTGGTCTTTTCTCCTCTCTTTTTGTCTTCTCGTCTTTTCAGTAGAGTTGACGTTTTTGATTCTGATTCGGGATTTGTCGATGAATAAATTCAACTCGTCTTTTAATTTATTCGTTTAATAGACTTGAGTTCTTCGACATATATAAATCTTCCATCTTTGGTCCTTCTCTTCGATAAATCTTCAAATAGGCCCATTGACTTCAAATATTTTGCATCTCTTGGACTATAGACTTTGTCTTTCGTCTTTTTCTTCGATAAAACCCGTGCAATCCTATGTTTTCTTTAATATTTATCTGGTTGGCTCTGAAAATACAACAAATACACAAACCACGCATAATTCCAAACAAATGATATTAAATACGCGTTTTGGTCTCGTTTTAGCAAGAAATAAGTGGTAAAAGGATGGGTGTTTTCACACCTATCAAATCCCCTACACTTGACCATTGCAATGCCCTCATGCAATGCCTTAGTTTCAAAGCACATATTACATTTCTCATCATAAATAACCTACCTTGGCCTTTATTAAGTACTAAACTCTAAGGAGACAAAAAGAACAAAACAAGTAAAGAATTCAAAGACTTACATTGGGGTTTTAGGTTGTCATGAATGTTCATCATTCTCAAGTTTCACGTTCCCCATACGAAGCTTAAAAACGAGATCATTGTTATTATAAGTTAGCAAACTAACACGAACTCATGTGGCTCAATTATTCACTTAGACTCCCTTATTCCTAGGTGTATCTCTTATATTTTAATATTGTCTTGAATGATCACGAGGATGCATTGTTTGACTTATTTCGATAGTTTATTTAGGCCGAAAATAAAGTGGGACGATTTAATCAATAGTTAGCTAAAGGACAAAATCTTTTAAAACTGCTTCTCGGGACCTCATAAAGTTCATATCTTGGCATAACTCGCTTCACGATTTGAGACATTTCTCGGACCGATATTTGGCAGCGACTTCATACTTCAAATCTTTGAGAGACATTCTTGAAATTATGGTCTTCTCTTCATAATAGGAATTTCTTCACTTGAAGTTTTGAGAGATTCTTCATATTTGAACCACGACTTCTTCATTTTTCTCCAATCTTTATTTTGGACTTTGATATATAACGATCCGCCTCCTTTAAGGAATTGGATCTATTTATCCTCATACCTTGATAGGGTCTTTTCGGATAGACTTCTCCATGATCTTTTGGGGAGTACTTGCTTTTCGTCGTGTGTCTCGATCCTTCATATTGATTTTCGATAAATGATTCTTCACATCACTTTTGGATCTTTAGCAACAAAATGTAGCCCTCATGCCTTGTTAGGGCCTTTTCGGACTCGCCAATCTTCGCATCCCGCTTCAATAAGTTATGCCTTGGCTATGAACTCTAATTAATACCGAGCAACTTTTAAACGATCTTGTGCTAGAATCTAAGTAACTTTTCAAATTGTACAACCTTATTTATTGCAGATAAATTTATTAGAAAGCGATGGGAGAATAGGCTATAATCAACTCACATAAATTCACGAAAGAATACCAAACTTATAATTGACTCTATCATCTCTCGTTCTCCACAATTTAAAATCTCAAGGAATGAGACTCGTGGATGCTTAGCCAATTAAATCAAAGTTTTGGTTTTTCGAGTCATCTATAGGATCATGCAAACTCTTAGACTTTTTCATGTTTAGAATTCGCATTTTAAAGTTCCCTTGATAAACAACTCTCTAGGATCAATTATAGGAACTTGCGAAAAGTTTTTGTTCTTAACCCGTGAGAGTTAAGACCTTCGCGTTTTAAAGTTCCCTATATAAAATCCTAGCAAAACTTGAGTTAAACACGTTAAGGATACTAGCTAGAGTAAACTTAGATAAGTAAACTCGGGTTGACTTAAAACCACTTTATTGAAAATTTATTCTAGCAAGGAAAGAAAATAACCATAACAAAGGAAAATACAACTATACAACTAGGCCAAAATAGATTAAAAATTTTGAAAAATGTCGAAAAATCAAATTTTCCGGTTAAAATAAGGAAAAATTCATGGAAAAGACCACTTACTTCGATAGAAGTCCCCCCTACACTTGATATAAACATTGTCCTTAATGTTTAAGCATGTGGGAGTAAACTCCCATATACTTGTGACATTGTGCACTTTGTTTAAATCTTGCTAAGGAAAAGACAATTATAGTGATTTCAATGTGAACATATAAAATATGAAATATTGAATCACAACAGTTTTAGGATAGAACAGGGAAGACGGGTACACGGGATCACGGTTCGTCGAAAGTCATCGAGAATGTTTCTTTGAGGCTTTAATCCCTGCACAGAAGAAGAAACAAGACAACAAAACACATACGGGGCTCCCCCTACACTTATTATAAAAACGGTAAAGGGTAGATCAACGGGTTGCCTCCCGAGAAGCGCTTGTTTTTATTAACCGAGTCACGAGCCTGACTCGACCCAAAACTTAATTCAACGGAAACATGGTGAGGGATGGTATCATCTCATGAGAGATGTCCTCACCAAAGTACAACTTCATGCGTTGGCCATTCACCTTAAAATTGGGCCCATTTGGCTGTGAAAGCTCAATGGTGCCATAGGGAAAGACTTTGGCGATGGTGAATGGACCAGACCAGCGGCTCTTCAACTTGCCCGAGAAGATCTTCAAACGAGAGTTAAAAAGTAAGACTTGATCACCAACGTGGAACTCTCGGTTCTTAATCCTTGCATCATGGATGATCTTGGTCTTCTCCTTGTAGATCAGTGAGTTCTCGTAAGCTTCATTCCTCAATTCATTAAGCTCGTTGAGTTGAATCTTCCAACGATCACCGGCTTTGTTGATGTCAAAGTTAGCCCACTTCAAGGCCCAGTATGCCTTATGTTCCAGCTCAATAGGGAGGTGGCATGCTTTCCCGTACACAAGACGATAAGGTATGCAACCAATCGGGGTCTTATATGCGGTACGGAAAGCCACAAAGCATCATCTAATTTATCGGCCCAAGAGGCACGATGCTCTCCCACAGTACGCTCCATAATTCGCTTCAATCCACAGTTGGAAATCTCGGCTTGACCATTAGTTTGGGGATGATAGGTGGTGGAAAGACGGTGATTGACACCATATTTAGCCATGACTCTTGCGAATTGATCATTGCAAAAATGAGTCCCGCGGTCACTGATAATAGCACGAGGAACACCGAATCGAGCAAAAAGTTGCTTCAAAAAGTTCACAACCACCCTCGCATCATTCGTTGGGAGAGCCTTAGCTTCAACCCATTTAGAAACGTAGTCTACGGCTACAAGGATGTATTTGTTTCCTTTAGATGAAGGGAATGACCCCATAAAGTCGATGCCCCATACATCAAAGATTTCATATTCTTGTATAAGATTTTGAGGCATCTCATCTTTATGTGTGATCTTGCCTTGTCTTTGGCAAGCATCACAATATTTAACCATTTCGTGAGCATCACGATAAATGGTGGGCCAATAAAATCCCGAGTCAAACACTTTCTTCACGGTGAAGTTGGGACCAAAGTGACCACCGGTGGGTCCTTTGTGGCAAGCCTCGAGAATGTCTAAAGCTGCCGGTCCGTCAACACATCGGCGAATAATCAAATCAGCGCATTGTTTGAAGAGAAAAGGGTCATCCCAAAAGTAAGTCTTAACATCGTTTAAGAACTTTTTCTTTTGTTGGGATGTTAACCCTTTGATGAGAACACCACCCGCTAAGTAGTTTGAAATGTCGGCAAACCACAGGGTGTCATCAAGATTGGAATTTATAGACATTAAGGTCTCAAGGGGAAAAGAGTCATTGATCTCTTGATTCGGATGATCCCCTGTATAAGGATCCTCAAGTCTACTTAGATGATCCGTGGCTAGGTTTTCGGCTCCCTTCTTGTCACGAATTTCAATGTTAAATTCTTGAAGGAGTAAAACCCAGCGAAGAAGTCTTGGCTTAGAGTCGTGCTTAGTCATCAAGTACTTCAACGCGGAATGGTCCGTGTACACAATGGTGGTGGATAAAACAAGATAGGGGCGAAATTTTTCAAAAGCATAGACAATAGCTAAAAGCTCTTTTTTGGTTGTCGTATAATGCAATTGAGCCCCCGTCATTGTCTTGCTAGCATAATGGATTGGTTGGAAGTGTTTATTCACTCTTTGGCCCAAAACCGCTCCAATAGAAAAGTCGCTAGCATCACACATCAACTCAAAAGGTAGCTCCCAATTAGGGGTAACCAAGACCGGTGCCTTAGTTAGCTTATCCTTAAGAAGATTGAAGGCTTCAATACACTCTTTAGAAAAGATAAAAGGAGTATCTTTTTCCAAGAGGTGGGTCATCGGGCGAGCGATTTTAGAAAAATCTTTGAAAAAGCGACGATAGAAGCCCGCATGACCAAGAAAACTTCTCACACCCTTCACGGTTGAAGGTGGAGGTAATTTGGCTATGACATCCACTTTAGCACGGTCCACTTCAAGACTGGCTTTTGAGATTTTGTGTCCTAGCACAATGCCTTCTTTTACCATAAAATGGCATTTCTCCCAATTTAGAACAAGGCGAGTGTCTTCGCATCGCTTAAGCATACGTTCTAAATTGGAAAGGCAAGAAGAGAATGAATCCCTAAAGACCGAGAAATCATCCATGAAGACTTCCATGGTTTGCTCAACCATGTCATGGAAAATAGCCAACATGCACCTTTGGAAAGTCCCGGGGGCATTGCATAAGCCAAAAGGCATTCTTTTATAAGCAAATGTGCCATAGGGACAAGTGAATGTTGTCTTCTCTTGATCTTGGGGATCGATGGGTGATGAGATGGCATTTATACATGATCTCATCGGTCTTTTCGGGCTTTAAATGTATAAAAATGTCATAAAATACCATATGTATGCTTGTGTTTGTTGACTTGTGTATTTTAGGTATGGATATCGTGAAAAAGACAAAAGATCACAAGAAACAAGGAAAAACGGACACGAGAAATGAAGCCATACAAAGAACCGGGCCCTAGTTCATGAGTTATTCAACAAATACCATTGAAGACTTGAAGACATGCAAGATTGATCCTCAATGAATGAAGAAATGACACTTAAAACCCTTGTGAAATCATAATTACAAGTTTGGTCCCTTAAGTTTGTCAAAATTACACAAATGCTCCTTCAACTTTGAAGAAATGGCAAGCTTAGTCCCTCAACAATTCTAAATTGCCAATTATGGTCCCTCATGAAGTCAAAGTTACATTGAATACCTTTGAAGATCAACAATGTCTAAGATCAGTCCTTGAATTATCCAAAAATGGCAAAAACTACCCTTATAACCCTTTTTCCAAAGTTTTGTGCCAAAAGTGTAAAGTTCTCAAAGTTTATAACAAAGGGAATGAAGTTTTGTTGGCTGAAAACGTTTTATACCTATTTTCCCAAAACACAAGGGCTAAACATGGGCAATTGAAACATTTGAAACGAAATTGCGCCAAACACCTTTACTTCCCCTAATTTCGGATCAAAATCACCACTATTCACCTTTTTCACCACCTAGAATTTACTCCACTTAAACAAGGGGTGATTTTCAATTACCCACTCCCACGCTTGATTCACATGTGCAGAAACACATCCCACACCAAAAACCCTTAATCCCACTCACTATGGACCCCACCCCCAATTCCCGTTTAACCAATCACATGACTACTTGCCCTCCAAGTTATCTGACGTGGCCAAATCAACAGCTGACACTCATTGCTTCATCCTAAAGCTAAAATGAACACCCATGATCACTTTGGATAGCTCACACCAAGAATTCGTCTAGAAGACTCAAGGATAGAATAGGAATTTCACTTCTAGGATTTGTGAATAGTGCTAGCTTGGCATTTGCCTATAAATAGACTCCTCAACCTGTGAGAGAGCTTTTGTTCCAGATTTTAGCTTTTAAATCTTTGTAATTCTTTTTTATGAAATAAAGTTTGAATTTATGAAAATTTTGAATTCTCAATTATTATTTATAAAAGTTTGGTATCTGATAAGCTAAAATCTGAGTTCCATATTCTTGTTTGAAGGTTTTTGAGGCAAAGTTTTAGTTGATAAAGCTTGGGTTTCAAAAATCAGAAAGTTTTGGTTATTTTGATCTCACTTGTTGGTTTGTTCATCTTAGCAGCATTGGAAGCTGGTACTTGTTTTGCTAGTACCTAAGCTCAAACAATCCAGGGCCTGGATGTAGGTCTTGGAGGTTTGCACCTTCTTCCCTTTTCATTTCCTCTTTATTTTTCTAGAATTTTGAGATTATTGCATGATTATTGGTGAACTTGTGTTTTTGTGGTTGAATATTGTTAATCTGGTGTTGTTTGATGTTATTGAAGTGTTTGTGGTTTGATTTGTGGTTTGAATCTGGATAATACTTTGAAACTTTGTGAAAACAGATTTTTAAGGGGTGTTTGGGTTAACTGTTTAAGAAGGATTTGTGGTTTGTTAAGTGTTGGATTTGTGTTATTATCTGTTGGTACATGCTTTACTGGTATACTTGGTCACTTATCTGCAATATTTGTGGTTTGAAACACCCCGATTCATAAAAGGGTATAAAATCTTTGTTACTTGGTAAAATTAACTAGGATTTTGAGGACACCTAGATCTAATCATAGACTAGGGTTAACAAGTGTTAAATCTAGGTTAACTACACCAGGGAAAGAGATTTGAGTGCCTGAATTTGGATCTTTGGTCAAATAGATCAGCAAAACTGCCTGCATATTGTTCATGTTCTTATCAGTAACTGCGTGTGCTTGATTCTGCTTATTTACTTTGATTCAGTGTTTGATATAAGTTTATTTGTGCTTATTCATAGTTTATATAGCTTGTGTATGCATCCTGTTGAGTTTGGTTGGCTTATTCAGGCTAAATCTGCTTATTTGTGCATAACTGCTTATTTCACATGTCTGTGCAATATCTGGTGACTGTTTGATTGATTCTGGCTTATTGTGTGAACCAAATTGTGATTTTCTTGTTGATATTGAATCCTTGTGATTCACTGATCACAAGGGTGCCCTTGTTTCCAGTTGAATCCAACTAAATCTCTCTAAAAAGCTTGGTCAAATAGTCAAAGCAGTGGGAACCAGTTCCTACTGAAAGTTGCCACTACTAGTGTTAATTGGGTTTCAGCTTATTAATATGCTATAATAGCTTATTTTAACCAGCAACAACTTGTATTTTGTAATAGGTGTTCATTATTTGACCCATTTGTTCATACTGGAGCATTTGGTGGGTTGACTTTAAGGTTTGACTAGAAAACCAACTTAATTGACTTTTTCATAAGTGCTTATTGGCTTATTTTGTCTTATTGTTTTTTCTTATTGGAATTTTGTTGATTTTTTTGGCTTATTGAGTTCATTTGTGACATTTTGCAAGTTGAATCAAGTCCTGAGGTGCCTTATTTCTCAAAAACGACTATTTTGTCTTTTAGTGAAATAATACTTTGCTTATTTTTGGCTTATTGAGTGTGCTTTTTCAAAACTTCTTTTTACAGATCTCTTAAGCATCCCAAAAGAAGGTTGTGTGTCAAATTAGAGCTTATGGCATTGGCTTATTGCTTAATGGGCTAAAAAGCCCAATAAGAATAAGCTGTTTGCTTATTAAGCTGTGATAAGCTCACTTTCAGCTTTTGGGCCTTTAGAGTTTTGTGTTTAGAATTAAATTTTGAGTCAGATTGGGCTTTTCCAAGTCAATTGGGCCAGGTTTGACTTTTTGGGATAAAAGCCCATTTGTGTTGACTGAATTTGGTTTTGGCCCATTTGAGGGCCCAATAGGGGTATTCTGGTCATTTCACTTTGATTTTCTGTTTATTTAGGTTAAAATAAACTAGTTTGCAAGTTTTTAGAATATTTTATAATTTTTAGATTTTTAATATTATTTTATTATTATTTTTCAAATTTCACATTTTCCAACTTTTTACATTTTTCTTAGCTTAAATACATTAAAATAGGATTTTTGCAACTTTTAAAATAATTTTATCACTTTTAGATTAATTTTTATAATTATTTTAAGTTTTAATAGTTTTTAAATCATTTTAAATAGTTTTTATTAGTTTAAAAATTTCTAAAAATAGTTTTTAATCTTTTTAGGTCATTCTAGAGGTTTACCAATTGAAAAATCTTTATTTGGGATTTTTGATAATTTATTTGATTTTTAGGGCTTTAATTAGCATTTAAAAATTAAATATTTAATTTTTTAAAAGGTTTGAAAGAGTTTTGATCATTGGTAAACTCTTAGCTTATTTAATTTGATTTTTGGTGAATTTTTGGTAATTTTTAGAATTAATCTTTATTTTTGTAGTTTTTACGATTTTACGTTTTGTCGTCGTAGTAATAATTTTCACGTCTTCGTCATCCTCTTTTCTCATCCCCTTCTAAACCAATATTAATCTCAAAACATTTACATCTTAGTCACACACATATACCTCCTTGGGAAACGAACTTCATTGGGTCATTTACACTTGGTTTTTCCTAAAATCATTTGTTTAATACTTACCGCTTTTACGCTCCTTTTCCTAAAGGTCGTATTTTACCACAATCATTTTGGCGCCGCTGTCGGGGAGGTATGTCGTGATTAATTTGCATTGTTGCTTTTAATATTAACCATAAATAGTATTTGTATTAGTAGAACTCTACTAATACGTATTATCGGTTTTCTTGGTTTTTCTTGTGAAAATATTATTACTATATTGTATTAAGTATCACAACAAATATACAATATCTCCAAAAGTGTGAAAACACAACCTTAATTGGGATTTGATCTCCTAATTATTGTATTCGAATCTCAAACAAAAAGAAAAAGGCAAAAATAGATAAATACTTTCGTGAAGCTCGATTTTGAAAAATACAAACTATAAGGTGGGTATAAGGCGGGTATTATAAAATATACCCTAAGGAAAAAGGCTCTTAAGTGCTTCGCGCCGCCTTGTTTCCCCGCTTGCTTGTGAGTATTTTGAGATTGAAGGCTATTCGAGGGTTTTGCCGCCCAAAGTATTATTACGTATAATATATTTGCTTGGTTTCTTTGTGATTAAACCCTCTTGAACAATTTGGTTTTCACCAAAGTTCTAAAGTCATTCGAAGGCGTTCACTTCACGTGATCGTTTTCATTCCTTTGAGGCTTCTTTAATCAAGAGTTTGATTCAAGGAGAGATTTTGTAGATTGTTGTCTACGAAGATACACCAAAATCCAAAAAAATTAAAAACAATCAAAAACACAAAAAAATTGAAAATCCACAAAACACCCAAAAGAATCTTCTTTGCTCACTTCCCATTCTTCGTGAAGTTTATGATCACTCGTAATCAAGCAAAACGAGCTCGTAAACGTCTTCAAAAGCAAGCCAATCAAGAGACGTTGATTGAAGAACAACCTCCAATTGTTGAACCTATTGTGGAACAAGAAGTCGTCATGGCTAATCGTACTATGATGGAGTTGCTACAAGCACCCACCGAGGGTTTTGGAGAGGCCATTGTGATTCCCGCCATCCTTGCGGAGAATTTCGAAATTAAGATGGGTTTAATGTCGATGTTGCAAGCAAATAAGTTTAGAGGTCATGAGAAAGACAACCCGCATTATCACATTAGGAATTTTAATCGTCTCACCGCTACTAGCAAGTTTAAGGATGTTCCACATGACGCCATTAAGATGATGTTGTTTCCATACTCGTTAGATGGACCCGCAAAAATTTGGCTTGAGAAAGAACCGCCAAATTCGATTTTGACATGGGGTGATCTCGTTTCTAAGTTTGTGAACAAGTTTTTTCCACCATCTAAAACAACACATTTGAAAAATGAGATTTCACGATTTGTGCAAAGAAATAATGAAAGTTTTTCAATGGCATGGGAACGCTTTAAAGAAATGTTACATGAATGTCCACACCATGATTTTTCGGAATTGCATCAAATTGATACTTTTTATAATGGGCTTAATGATCATGAACGAGATTACTTGAATGCCGCCGCGGGTGGTAATTTTTTGTGCAAAACGACCGGTGAGGCTTTACAAATTATCGAGAATAGATCTAAGGTTTATAGCCCTCGTAACACACCGAGTGTTGCCAATTTGGGTTAGTCATCGTCGTCATCGTCTTGTAGCATTAATGCCTTACATGATGAAGCTAATGAGGAAAATCGGTTTTTCGATAGATTTGCTAATCTTATGTCTCATTGGAAAGCTCAAGAAGCTTCAAATTCTGCTTCGGTTAAAGCGGTTGCTAAGAGTTGTTTGTCTTGTGGTGGAGCTCATGATCTTTCCGAGTGCATTACCGCGGATGGTAACACTTCGAGTGCTTATGTAGCAACGAGAACTTACAACCAAAATGGTCAAGGTTCACCCCTAAATCAAGCTCCACCAAATCAAAATGATAATAACTATCGAAACAACAACCAAGGTGGTAATTATCAAGGCAATGCACGTAACTACAACAAGGGGAATTATCAAAATGGGAATGGACAAGTCACTAATCAAAACCAAAACCGTGATTTTCAAAACACTACACAAGGTTTTCAAAATGCTCACACTAAAAATCTTCAAGGAGAATTTTTGGATTATGCTAAAGCAAATGATGCTAAATTTGATAACATGCAACGTGAGATGATTAGCTTAAGATCCGAGTTGAAAAACGAGCTTAAAAATGAACTTGCTAATGAACTTAAAATTCATGCTAATAAAATGGAAGGAAATGTCCAACGTCTTCAACAAAATCAACAAAAGATGGAATTAGGACAACATGAGATTAAGCAAGAGTTGTTAAAAGCGGATGCTAGGCAATCAAAATTTCAGGACCGAATGGCTAAAATGTTTGAAGCAATCATGTGTAAACCCTCTTCCTCGGGTGGTCTTCCTAGTGATACCATTGCAAACCCGAAGGGAGAAATGAAGGTTATTACAACACGAAGTGGTAAAACTTTCAAGGAACCAATCTCTCGTCCAAGTACTTCTACGAAGAAGGAAATCGAGAAAGAACCCGAGGTGATGGTCGAAAAGGAGCATATTACAATCCCACGAAGTACCGCTCATGCCACACCTTCGGTTGAACCAATACCAATTGTGGAACCCGAGATTCCAAGGCCGTTGCATAATGTCCAACCCACACCACCCTTACCTTACCCTTCAAGACGAAACAAAGAGAAATTGCAAGAACGTAACAAACAACAAATCGATCTTTTTATAAAAATGTTTCAACAAGTGCCTTTTGATGTGAGTTTAGCCGACGCGTTGTTGTATATGCCTCGTTTCGCTTCCACTTTTATCTTAACCGCATACCGGAAAAAGTTGGTGACCACGGAAAGTTTCTCATTCCTTGTGATATACAAGATATGAAAGAATGCCTCGCCTTGGCCGATCTTGGTGCAAGCATTAATTTGATGCCATTTTCCATTTGGAAATCGCTTTCGCTTCCGGCTCTTATTCCTTCGAACATGTCTAGCGAGATGGCCGATCATTCTACGATCTTAGCATGTGGAGTAGCCGAAGATGTTTTCGTGAAAGTGGGGAAGTTCTACTATCCCGTTGATTTTATAGTAGTTGACATCCCCGCGGATCCTCAAGTTCCTCTAATTTTAGGTCGTTCATTTTTAGACACCTCGAGATCGCTTGTCGACGTTCATGCAAGAACTATCACTTTGAGATTCAACGAAGAGGAACTTGTTATAAACGCTACTCAAAACTCGAAACCTTCTCATGTTTATGCAATCGCTACCATCAATCACATTGACATCGTTGATGTGGTTTGCGATGAGTTTTCACAAGAAGTGTTAGGTTTTTCCGATAGCTCGTCAAGTGGCAATCCCACTATTTTGGATCCGATTCTTGCTAATTCTACACCAAATCTCACTCCATTCCAAGGAGGCGATCTCACTTCAAATGAAATCGACAATGAAGATGAGGTGTTGATTAGTGATGATACTTCTATTCCATCATTTCTTCCGCCGATGGAAGTTATGAGTGTTGAACCAAAATCTTCAATAGAGGAACCACCGATCCTTGAATTGAAAGATCTTCCATCTCACCTTGAATACGCATTCTGGGAAGGTGATGACAAGTTGCCGGTTATTATTGCAAGAGGTCTTGCTAATGATGAAAAAACCGAGCTCTTGAAAGTTCTTAAAGCTCATAAAGGGGCAATTGCGTGGAAAATTTCCGACATAAAGGGTATTGACCCAAAATTTTGTACTCACAAGATTTTAATGGAGGAGGACTACAAACCCGCAATTCAAAGTCAAATAAGGGTGAATCCCAAAATTCACGATGTCATTAAAAAGGAAGTACTGAAACTCCTTGACGCGGGAATGATTTATCCTATCTCCGATATCCCATGGGTGAGCCCAATCCATTGTGTCCCTAAAAAGGGAGGAATGACCGTTGTGCCTAATGAAAACAACGAGTTAATTCCCACTCGTGTTGTGACCGGTTGGAGGGTGTGTATTGACTACCGAAAGTTAAATGACGCCACTCGTAAAGACCACTTTCCTTTGCCCTTCATGGATCAAATGTTGGAGCGACTCGCGGGAAATGAATTCAATTGCTTTTTAGATGGTTTTTCCGGTTACTTTCAAATCCCTATCGACCCTCGTGATCAAGAGAAGACTACGTTTACGTGTCCTTATGGAACGTTTGCTTATCGTAGGATGCCTTTCAGACTTTGTAATGCACCGGGTACGTTTCAACGGTGTATGATGGCGATTTTTCACGATATGATCGAGAAGTCGGTGGAAGTGTTTATGGATGACTTTTCGGTGTTTGGCAATTCGTTCACGTCGTGTTTATCTAATCTCAAGCAAATGTTAAAACGTTGTGAAGAAACCAATCTTGTGCTTAATTGGGAAAAATGTCATTTCATGTGTAAACAAGGAATCGTCTTAGGACATAAAGTGTCGAAAGCGGGGATTGAGGTCTATAAAGCTAAGGTAGACGTCATCGCCAAGTTACCTCATCCCAAAACCGTTAAGGGAGTTAGGAGTTTCCTAGGCCATGCGGGCTTTTATCGTCGTTTCATTAGGGACTTTTCGATAATCTCTCGACCTATGACACACCTTCTCGAGAAGGATGCTCCTTTTAACTTCAATGAGGATTGCGTTAGAGCTTTCGAAACTCTCAAAAGGAAACTTACCGAAGCTCCCATTCTTGTTGCTCCTAATTGGGAATTACCCTTTGAAATCATGTGCGATGCAAGTGATTATGCTATAGGGGCCGTCTTAGGGCAACGTCATGACAAGCATTTACGTCCTATCCATTATGCTAGTAAGACGATGACCGAGGCTCAATTAAAATACACCACAACGGAAAAGGAATTCCTTGCCGTGGTCTATGCTTTTGAGAAATTCCGACCTTATCTCGTCTTAACTAAAAGCATTGTGTATACCGACCATTCGGCTATTAAGTATCTATTAGCTAAGCAAGATGTTAAGCCGAGATTGCTTCGTTGGATGCTCCTCCTCCAAGAATTTGATGTCACCGTGCTTGACAAAAAAGGAGCTGAGAATCTAGCGGCCGATCATCTCTCGTCTAGAAGATCCTCACAAAGATGTTTTCGAGAATAAGGAAATCACCGAAACATTTCCTCTCGAGACTCTCGGTGTAGTAAATTCTAAAGACACCACCCCATGGTTTGCCGACATTGCAAATTACCATGCGGGCAATTTCATAATCAAGGGTATGACGACACAACAAAAGCAAAAATTCTTTCATGACGTCAAGTTCTATTTTTGGGACGACCCTTATCTCTTTCAGGTTTGTGAGGATCAACTCGTTCGACGTTGTGTTTTTGGTGCCGAAGCCTCTAATATCCTTAGAGCTTGTCATGAGGGACCCACGGGTGGTCACCATGGTGCTAATCTCACGGCTAAGAAAGTGTTCGATGCCGGCTTCATTTGGCCTTCTATCTATCGTGATGCACACGTACTTGTGAAGTCGTGTGATTCGTGCCAACCTCAAGGAAAATCGTCTCAACGTGATGAAATGCCGCAAAACATAATTCAAGTGTGTGAGATTTTCGACATATGGGGAATAGACTTTATGGGGCCGTTCCCATCGTCTCATGGCAACAAATATATCCTCGTCGCGGTAGACTACCTTTCTAAGTGGGTGGAAGCTAAGGCTTTACCTACTAATGATGCTCGTGTGGTAGTAAAGTTTTTGAAGCAACTATTCTCTTGGTTCGGAACCCCTCGTGCTATTATAAGCGATCGTGGAACCCATTTTTGTAATGACCAATTCAAGAAGGTCTTAAAGAAATATGGAGTTACTCATCGTCTTTCTACGGCTTATCACCCGCAAACGAGTGGGCAAGTCGAGGTTTCGAACCGAGCTTTGAAGAGGATTTTAGAGAGGTCAATTGGAGAAAACCGTGCTTCATGGTCCGACAAACTCTATGACGCTTTATGTGCCTTTAGGACCGCTTATAAGACACCTATCGGTTGCACTCCTTATAAGTTAGTCTATGGGAAGAATTGTCATTTGACCATTGAATTGGAGCACAAGGCATCTTGGGCCCTTAAGCATGCAAACTTTGACTTGAAGACCGAATAGATACTTGCTTTGCTACGCCATCACGCTTTCCAATTTTCAATGTTTTGTTTTGTTGCTAATAAGGCTAAAAATGGCCAAATTTTAAAAATTTTCTTAGTTTTCCTAAGTGTTTTTAAGACACGAATGTATATTTTCTGATGGGTAGAATAAGAGCTAATTTTCGACTTGATGGTCATTTGGAGCCATTTACATTCCTTAACCCGCTCAATTCAAGTTTTGCTAGACTTTTATATAGGGAGCTTTAAAACGCGAAAGTCTTAACTCATTCGGGTTAAGAACAAGAACTTTTCGCAAGTTCCTATAATTGATCCTAGAAAGTCACTTATCAAGGGAACTATAAAATGCATTCTCTAAACTTGAAAAAGTCTAAGAAAGTGCAAGATCCTATAGGTGGCTTGAAAACCCAAAACTTTGATTTGATATAGTCTAAATGAAAGCTAATCCAAATTTGGCTTAATTTTGACTTGAATGGCTAAGTATTCACGAGTCTCTTTAATTAGAGGTCTTTATATAGTGAAGAACGAGAGATGATATAGTTAGACAAGTGATCATGCTAAACGTAGAACATGAAAATGTTCTTTCAAAAACTCATATGTTTTTAATTGTGGCTTTTTCTTCCCATAAGATCAATGTATTAGGAATAAAAATAATTGTAATAAGTAAGGTCGTACGATTTGAAATGTTACTTAGCCTCTAGCGCAAGATTGTTTAAAAGTTGCTCGGGGTTGAATAGAGTTCATAGCCAAGGCATAACTTATTGAAGCGGGACGCGAAGATTGGTGATCATCCAAAAAGGCCCTAACAAGGCATGAGGAGCCCTATTTTTTTGCTAAAGATCCAAGATAATGTGAAGTATCATTATTCTTAAATCAATATGAAGGATCGAGACACACGACGAAAAGCAATTACTCCCCTAAAGATCATGGAGAAAGTCTATCCGAAAAGACCCTTACAAGGTATAAGGATAAATATATCCAAGTCCTAAAAGGAGGCGGATCGTTGTATATCAAAGTCCAAAGTATAGATTGAAGAAAAATGATGAAGTCGTGGTCCAAATATGAAGAATCTCTCAAAAACGTCAAGTGAAGAAATTCCAAATATATGAAGAGAAGACCATAATTTCAAAAACGTCTTCCCAAGATTTGAAGTATGAAGTACATGCCAAATATCGGTCCGAGAAAGGTCTCAAATCGTGAAACGAGTTATGCCAAGATATGAACTTAAGGAGATACACGAGAAGCCGTTTTAAAAGATTTTGTCCTTCGGCTAACTATCGATTAAATCGTGCTACTTTGCTTTCGGACTAATAACTACTCAAATAAGTCAATATGAATCACTTGTGATCCATGACAAATAGTTAAAAAATGCTAGTAACCCATTTCTTTTTATAATAACTAGGATTGCGGGGAGAAAAAGTATTACACAATTTGGACGTATGAGTAGTGTTAGCATTGTGACTTATACCAACAATGATCTCGTTTTTGCACTTAGCATGGAATGTATGACAATCAAGGATGACGAAGTTTACTCTAAGGGACATTTACTTGTTTCTATTCTTTGACCTTAAAAGTCACACTCGTGAAGAAAATCATACATTATGTCTTTACACATTCTCGTAGTATGTTGCAAGTCTTTTAATCTTCAATAAAGGTTAATAAAATTGAACTTTGATGATGCTTAGATACTTTATTCTAGCATTGCGTGAGGGCACGACAATGGCTTAGTATGGGGGAGTGATGAGATGGCATTTATACATGATCTCATCGGTCTTTTCGGGCTTTAATTGTTAAAAAATGTCATAAAATACCATATATATGCTTGTGTTTGTTGACTTGTGTATTTTAGGTATGGATATCGTGAAAAAGACAAAAGATCACAAGAAACAAGGAAAAACAGACACGAGAAACGAAGCCATACAAAGAACCGGGCCCTAGTTCATGAGTTATTCAACAAATACCCTTGAAGACTTGAAGACATGCAAGATTGATCCTCAATGAATTATGAAATGACACTTAAAACCCTTGTGAAATCATAATTACAAGTTTGGTCCCTTAAGTTTGTCAAAATTACATAAATGGTCCTTCAACTTTGAAGAAATGGCAAGTTTAGTCCCTCAACAATTCTAAATTGCCAATTATGGTCCCTCATGAAGTCAAAGTTACATTGAAGACCTTTGAAGATCAACAATGTCCAAGATCAGTCCTTGAATTATCCAAAAATGGCAAAAACTACCCTTATAACCCTTTTTCCAATGTTTTGTGCCAAAAGTGTAAAGTTCTCAAAGTTTATAACAAAGGGAATGAAGTTTGTTGGCTGAAAACGTTTTATACCTATTTTCCCAAAACACAAGGGCTAAACATGGGCAATTGAAACATTTGAAACGAAATTGCGCCAAACACCTTTACTTCCCCCAATTTCAGATCAAAATCACCACTATTCACCTTTTTCACCACCCAGAATTTACTCCACTTAAACAAGGGGTAATTTTCAATTACCCACTCCGACGCATGATTCACATGTGCAGAAACACATCCCACACCAAAAACCCTTAATCCCACTCACTATGGACCCCACCCCTAATTCCCGTTTAACCAATCACATGACTACTTGCCCTCCAAGTTATCTGACGTGGCCAAATCAACAGCTGACACTCATTGCTTCATCCTAAAGCTAAAATGAACATCTAGGATCACTTTGGACATCTCACACCAAGAATTTGTCTAGAAGACTCAAGGATAGAATAAGAATTTCACTTCTAGGGTTTGTGAATAGTGCTAGCTTGGCATTTGCCTATAAATAGACTCCTCAACCTGTGAGAGAGCTTTTGTTCCAGATTTTAGCTTTTAAATCTTTGTAATTCCTTTTTATGAAATAAAGTTTGAATTTATGAAAATTTTGAATTCTCAATTGTTATTTATAAAAGTTTGGTATCTGATAAGCTAAAATCTAAGTTCCATATTCTTGTTTGAAGGTTTTTGAGGCAAAGTTTTAGTTGATAAAGCTTGGGTTTCAAAAATCAGAAAGTTTTGGTTATTTTGATCTCACTTGTTGGTTTGTTCATCTTAGCAGCATTGGAAGCTGGTACTTGTTTTGCTAGTACCTAAGCTCAAACAATCCATGGCCTGGATGTAGGTCTTGGAGGTTTGCACCTTCTTCCCTTTTCATTTCCTCTTTATTTTTCTGAATTTTGTGATTATTGCATGATTATTGGTGAACTTGTGTTTTTGTGGTTGAATATTGTTAATCTGGTGTTGTTTGATGTTATTGAAGTGTTTGTGGTTTGATTTGTGGTTTGAATCTGGATAATACTTTGAAAATTTGTGAAAACAGGTTTTTAAGGGGTGTTTGGGTTAACTGTTTAAGAAGGATTTTTGGTTTGTTAAGTGTTGGATTTGTGTTATTATCTGTTGGTACATGCTTTACTGGTATACTTGGTCACTTATCTGCAATATTTGTGGTTTGAAACACCCTGATTCATAAAAAGGGTATAAAATCTTTGTTACTTGGTAAAATTGGCTAGGATTTTGAGGACACCTAGATCTAATCATAGACTAGGGTTAACAAGTGTTAAATCTAGGTTAACTACACCAAGGAAAGAGATTTGAGTGCCTGAATTTGGATCTTTGGTCAAATAGATCAGCAAAACTGCCTGTATATTGTTCATGTTCTTATCAGTAACTGCTTGTGCTTGATTCTGCTTATTTACTTTGATTCAGTGTTTGATATAAGTTTATTTGTGCTTATTCATAGTTTATATAGCTTGTGTATGCATCCTGTTGAGTTTGGTTGGCTTATTCAGGCTAAATCTACTTATTTGTGCATAACTGCTTATTTCACATGTCTGTGCAATATCTAGTGACTGTTTGATTGATTCTGGCTTATTATGTGAACCAAATTGTGATATTCTTGTTGATATTGACTCTTTGTGATTCACTGATCACAAGGGTGCCCTTGTTTCCAATTGAATCCAACTAAATCTCTCTAAAAAGCTTGGTCAAATAGTCAAAGCAGTGGGAACCAGTTCCTACTGAAAGTTGCCACTGCTAGTGTTAATTGGGTTTCAGCTTATTAATAAGCTATAATAGCTTATTTTAACCAGCAACAACTTGGATTTTGTAATAGGTGTTCATTATTTGACCCATTTGTTCATACTGGAGTATTTGGTGGGTTGACTTTAGGGTTTGACTAGAAAACCAACTTAATTGACTTTTTCATAAATGCTTATTGGCTTATTCTGGCTTATTGTTTTTGCTTATTGGAATTTTGTAGATTGTTTTGGCTTACTGAGTTCATTTGTGACATTTTGCAAGTTGAATCAAGTCCTGAGGTGCCTTATTTCTCAAAAACGACTATTTTGTGTTTTAGTGAAATAATACTTTGCTTATTTCTGGCTTATTGAGTGTGCTTTTTCAAAATTTCTTTTTACAGATCTCTTAAGCATCCCAAAATAAGGTTGTGTGTCAAATTAGAGCTTATGGCATTGGCTTATTGCTTAATGGGCTAAAAAGCCCAATAAGAATAAGCTGTTTGCTTATTAAGCTGTGATAAGCTCACTTTTAGCTTTTGGGCCTTTAGAGTTTTGTGTTTAGAATTAAATTTTGAGTCAGATTGGGCTTTTCCAAGTCAATTGGGCCAGGTTTGATGTTTTGGGCTAAAAAGCCCATTTGTGTTGACTGAATTTGGTTTCGGCCCATTTGAGGGCCCAATAGGGGTATTCTAGTCATTTCACTTTGATTTTCTGTTTATTTAGGTTAAAATAAACTAGTTTGCAAGTTTTTAGAATTTTTTTTAATTTTTAGATTTTTAATATTATTCTAATATTATTTTATTATTATTTTTCAAATTTCACATTTTCAAACTTTTTACATTTTTCTTAGCTTAAATACATTAAAATAGGATATTTGCAACTTTTAGAATAATTTTATCACTTTTAGATTAATTTTTATAATTATTTTAAGTTTTAATAGTTTTTAAATCATTTTAAATAGTTTTTATTAGTTAAAAAATTTCTAAAAATAGTTTTTAATCTTTTTAGGTCATTTTAGAGGTTTAGCAATTGAAAAATCTTTATTTGGGCTTTTTGATAATTTATTTGATTTTTAGGGCTTTAATTAGCATTTAAAAATTGAATATTTAATTATTTAAAAGGTTTGAAAGAGTTTTGATCATTGGTAAACTCTTAGCTTATTTAATTTGATTTTTAGTGAATTTTTGGTAATTTTTAGAATTAATGTTTATTTTTGTAGTTTTTACGATTTTACGTTTTGTCGTCGTAGTAATAATTTTCACGTCTTCGTCATCCTCTTTTCTCATCCCCTTCTAAACCAATATTAATCTCAAAACATTTACATCTTAGTCACACACATATAACTCCTTGGGAAACGAACTTCATTGGGTCATTAACACTTGGTTTTTCCTAAAATCATTTGTTTAATACTTACCGCTTTTACGCTCCTTTTCCTAAAGGTCGTATTTTACCACCATCAATGGGTATTTGGAAATAACCCGAGAAACCATCTAGAAAGCAGTAATATTCATTACCCGCTAAACGTTCAAACATTTGGTCCATAAAAGGAAGAGGAATATGATCCTTTCTCGTGGCATCATTGAGTTTGCGATAGTCTATACAAACTCTCCACCCAGTAACGAGACGTGTAGGAATCAACTCGTTGTTTTGATTGGGCACAACGGTGATTCGCCTTTCTTAGGTACACAATGGACTGGACTAACCCATGGTGAATCCGAGATAGGGTAAATCATGCCCGCATCAAGAAGTTTGATAACCTCTTTTTTGATAACGTCATGGATTTTAGGATTCACCCTTCGTTGGCTTTGAATGGTAGGCTTAAAGTCGTCCTCCATGAGAATTTTATGTGTGCAAAAGTGAGGATCAATTCCGCGAATATCGGAGATTTTCCAAGCGATAGCTCTTTTATGTTTCTTGAGAATTTCAATGAGACGAGTTTTCTCATCGGCTTTTAAGTCCTTAGCAATGATAACGGGAAGTTGATCAATGCCTTCTAAGAAAACATAATCGAGATGAGGAGGTAAGTCCTTAAGCTCAAAAGTAGGAGGATCCTCAATAGATGGTGTAACTAGTGATGGATCATCATTAATCACCTCTTTAGGAGAAGGAGGAGAGAAAGGGTCTTCATTGAGAAGTTTCTCAATTGTACGAATGTCTTCTTCCCAATCGGTGAGAGAATCATCATATTTAAGATCAATTGTACCCAAGCTAGCTTCAAAATCATCCAAAAGAAAATCACTTTCTCCAAAAGGAGTTAATGATGGAGCGATTGAGGCAACGGTCTCAACATTGGGTAGAGACAAAAGATTACTTTTGCAAGCATTATTAAAGTGTTCTTCACAAGCCTCATCGAGAACATCAATAGCATTAACACTCTCATATGAATAAGGTTGTTTAGAAATCTTACCCATGTTGAAGACAATTTTGTCGTCACCAAATCTCATGATTATTTCGCCCGCGGCTACATTAATGAGAGTGCGACCGGTCCTCAAGAAGGGACGTCCAATGATTAATGGAACACGGGGATCCATCTCGTAGTCAACGACAACAAAATCCGCCAGGAAGGTGAATTTGTCAACGCCAACAAAGACGTCTTCAGCTATTCCCATCGGATAAGCAACCGTACGGTTAGCTAATTCCAAAGTCATTTTGGTGGGGACTAGCTCGGGAAGAGATAATTGCTTCCAAACACTTAAAGGCATTAAGTTTATACCAGCACCTAGATCATATAGGGCCATGCAATTCTCTACTCCCGAGAAGTTGCAAGGAATCAAGAAGCGACCCGGATCACCAAGTTTGGTAGGCAATTTCCTTAAGAGAACCGTAGAGCAATTCTCGTTAAGTTGGGTGTTAGCAATATCGAGAAGCTTTTCCTTGTCACTAAGAAGATCTTTAAACATCTTCGCATATTTAGGCATGTGAGCGAGAGCCTCGGCAAAGGAGATGTTAAAATTTAATTGTTTAAACATTTTAAGAAATTTTGAAACTTGAATATCATCCTTGCTCTTTTGCTTCTCTTTCCTCAATCTTGAAGGATAAGGTATATCGGATGAAGAGGAAGGCTTTAGGGGAGTAGGATCACTCACAACCGCGGGTGGTGGGGGAATGGGGTAAGAAGGTAAAGGAGGTGAAGAAAGTTGTTATTTTTCCTTGTTCACAATCACGGGTGGAGGTGTAGGAAGCTCGGGTTCCGTATAACCTTTTCCACTACGAGTGGTGATTGCTTTCATCTCCCCTCGTGGATTAGCAACGGTGTTACTCGGAAGAGTACCCGAAGAAGAGGGTTGATTACCTTGGAAAAGCGAACCGATCCTATCACGTATATTATTCGCTTGAGTGCTGAAAGAGTCTCTCATGTCTGCGCGAATATCATTGCTTTGTTTCGCCATGTCATTCCTTAGCTCTGCTCGAATATCGCTCCCTTGTTTTGCCATGTCTCCCTTCAAGTTGATGAATTGACTCTGAAGATTATACCTTGAGTAGAAGGACAATCAGTGTATGAGTGAGGACCGCCGCATGTCTCACAAGGAGTTGCTACCGCTTTAACTTGTTGTTGTTGGTTTGAAGCGATGAGCAAGATATTTTTTTCATTTCGGCCATCATGCGGGTGAATTTGGTCATGTCGGGGCTTGCTGAGGTAGAGGAAACATTGACTCTCGGGTTGTTCCTTGAAGAAGCGGAGGAATCCCAGTTTTTGTGATGAGTAGTCATGTTCTCAATAAGCTCTCTACACTCCTCGGGTCTTCTTTTCATAAATGTGCCACCGGCGGCTGCATTAATCGTATCACGATCACGAAAAGTCAAACCGTTGTAGAAAGTATCAATTAAGGTCACAGGGAGCATGTTGTGGTTTGAACAACGATTGATCAAAAAATTATATCTTTCCCAAGCATCAAAGAGAGATTCATCGGGTTCTTGCATGAAACCGCTGATTGGATTGCGAAGGCTCGTGACCATGGATGGTGGAAAGTAGCGCGACAAAAAGCGTTGAGTCACGTCATCCGAAGTATGAATAGAATTCTTCGGGAGACGATCAAACCATTTCTCGGCGTGGTTTGATAAAGTATGAAAATGACGTTAACTTAAATCTAAAACTAATTTAAAATAAATGACAAGAAATTAAAAGCGAGATGAAAAGTAAATGGGCAATTAAAGTATATAACGCAAACTTAAATATATCTAAGGCAAACTTAAAACGCAACTAAAACTTAAAACTAAGGCAAGGCTAAAATAAATCTAAGGCAAATAAACTTAAAGTGCGATTAAGTAAAAGGGCGGGAAAAGTAAAGCTTGAAAATTAAAAATTAAAAACAGAAAGTAAAAAGAACCTGAAAACAGCTTATCCGGAATAATCCTTCGTTCAGAATAAACATTCATCGAAATGTCACCTTCGTTCGGAATGTTCTTCTTTGCTCGGAATATTAACCAAAACCCTTGATCCGGAATAAATCCTTTATCCGGAATATGTCACTTATCCGGAATAAAGTCTTGATTCGGAATACTTAAGCTTGATCCGGAATATTTTCCTTGATCCGGAATGTTTCTTGATCCGGAATAATTAATTATTCCGAATAAAACTCCTTGTTCCAGAATATTTGGTATTCCGAATGAAAGGTTTGATCCGGAATGTTAATTTATTCCGAATAAACAAGACTGATCCGGAATGTTTGGTATTCCGGATGAAGACTTTGACTCAGAATGCAAGAATGTTCCGGATGAACTCCTTACTCGGAATGTTGCTGATCCGGAATATGGCCTTGATCCGGAATATGTAACTTATTCCGGATGGAAACCTTTGACTCGGAATATTCAACAACAACCTTCACTTGGAATAACCTGTGCTTTGATCCGGAATACACCTGGGAAACAGATGAACAGCGAAGAACACGGGATACAAAAAGCTACACGAATCTAACCAAAACTTAATCAAATCAAACAAAAGATTAAATCAAGCTAAACAAATAACATCTACTAATCATAAACAAACAATCCAAAACAATCAAACTAACAAATATAACCAAAATAATCAAAACCCACTTTAATCAAATCAATAAAAATTAAGAACATAAACATAAACAATAAACATAAAGATTAAAGATTAAAGAAAGGTAGATAGGAGATCAAACAATAAAAGTAAAGATTGACAATAATTAAAAGAAAACTTACTTGAAATTAAAGGTATTTAAGGTGCAAGATAATGTATTTAAATGACATGTAATTAAATGACAAGGTAAATAAAATGGAAGAACTAATTATCACTATTAGCCAACTAAATGAAATGTAAATCCTAATGTTCTATTTATAGGGGAGGATTAGGAGGTGCTTAGGAAGCTTCCTCCCCTCTTTCTTCTTTCCTTAATTGCATGATTAAGTCCTTGATCTTCTTAAGTTTTTGTTAATCTTCTTAATCTTTTGACTTTAATGACTTTGTCTCGGGATTTCTTTAAACTCGTCTTTGAATTTTCTTCATAAATAAGACTTGAGTTCTTCGGTTTTTAGTAAACTTCCGTCTTTTGACTTTTTCTTCGATAAATATTCAGAATTGGTCTTGGACTTCCGTTCTTTTTGCACTCTTGATCTTTCGACTTCGTCTTTCGTCTTTTTCTTCGATAAAAGCCCGTGAATGCCCGTGTTTTCTCCCCTTTTCACATTTTCGTCCTAAATCACAACAAAAACACAAACCACGCATAACTCCGACATTTACGACATAAAATACACGTTTTGGCTCGGTTATTATTGTAATTAAGTGGTAAAAAGGATGGGTGTTTAGACACCTATCAGTCACCATCTCTCTATTAGTCCTCATGAACGTCTCGATGTCTTGATTCAACGCCGTTGGTTGATTGAGAGGTGGAGCTTGGTAAGCTTGAGAATTTCCTTGAGGTGGGTATGGGTTTCTTTGAGATTGATATTGATTGTTAGCACGAGGTTGGGTTTGGTTATTTCGGTTATAGCTTTGTTGTTGGTTTTGGTTTTGAGGAGGAAAACCGGGTGGTGAAAGATAGTTGTTTGAACGATAACTTAGCAAGTTACGGTCTCCTTGAGGACGACCTTGATAGCCTCCCGTAGGATAGTTACCATATGCCGCGTTAATGTTTTCATAAAAATTTCCTTGAGTAGAAGGACAATCAATGTAGGAATGAGGACCACCACATGTTTCACAAGAAATAGCAACGGGTTTAGCTTGTTGAGTATGGTTAGTAGCCAAAATTTGCATATTTTTGCTCATTTCGATAATGGCTCGTTCCATGGCGGACATGTCGGTGGTGGAAGAAGTAGATGAAACATTGACTCTCCGATTAGATCTTGAGGATGCGGATGAATCCCAATTCTTGTGGTGAGTAGTCATGTTTTCAATCAACTCTCTACACTCCTCTGGTCTCCTTTTAAAAAAAGTACCACCAGCGGCGGCGTTGATCGTGTCACGATCACGAAAAGTGAGACCATTATAGAAAGTATCAATGAGAGTGACGGGGAGCATGTTATGATTTGGACAACGGTCGATCAAATCATTGTAGCGTTCCCAAGCATCAAAGAGCGATTCATCATTGGCTTGCATGAATCCACTAATTTGGTTACGAAGGCTCGTGACCATGGATGGTGGAAAGTAGCGCGACAAAAATTGTTGAGTCATGTCGTCCCAAGTATGAATAGAATTCTTTGGGATACGGACAAACTATTTTTCGGCATGGTGAGAAAGCATGTGGGGAAATAGTTGAAGGCGAAGTACATCCATAGAAACACCGGGCATCTTCATGCTTTGAGTAATGGTAATGAATTTGTCGAGGTGCTTGTTGGCATCATCATCCGGCAATCCGCGAAATGGATTAGTTTGCACTTGTTGGATAATGTGATTTTTTAACGAAAACTCCTGAGCCGTGATTTGCATCGGCGCAATTGGTCCTCCACGTCCATTCATCGTAGGTTGGTATAGCTCCTCCATGGTTCGTAGGTCGGGTTGGGGTACATTATTCATGTTGGGGTGGGGTGGATTATTATTGTTGTTGTGTACACCGGCCATGTCTAAATCTTGAAGAGTCTCGGACTCAGGATAAGACGTTGATCGAGTACGCATACACTAAAAAGAAAATGCAAGAGAAAATATTTTTGGTTTTATAGGTTTTTTTATTTTTTTTGTGTTTTTGAAAATTTTATATTTTTATGGGTTTTTGAAAAATTTTGTACTTGAAAATAACGTTCCCGAAAGAACGGATCCTAAAATCTAATTTTTCTCACAAGAAACCGTTGATCCTTACGAAAAGAGTCGGCAGCGGCGCCATTTTAATAACATATTTTTGGTTTGATACTAAAAAGGTTTGCTGCAAGATCTTTCTTTGTGTTGCTCGTACCCAATTATATTTGTCGTTGTTTCGTTCTCGGTATCTTCTCGAATTGATCACGGTTCAAAGTGGAATTGTTGTTCTTGGTGACTAAAAGGGGGAGCTTTTGATCTATTTCTATTTAAAAGGTAAGTGCGTGAAGTAATAAAAATAAACTAAAAGCAATTAATAAAAACAATTTAAAATAAAGCTTGAATTTAAACAGTAAAACAGTAAAGTACCTTATCTTGGAAAAACAGCTGATTCGAAATAAAATGCTTGATCCGGAATAATCACTTCATTCGGAATATTTTGTTCATTTGGAATGTGCTTCATTCGGAATAACTTGACTCGGAATAAAATCCCTTCGTTCGGAATACTGCTCGTTCGGAATAATTTAGCAAAACTTTGGTTCGGAATATTTTAGCTCATGCGTAATAATAAGCTCGTTCGGAATACACAACTCATTCGGAAAGTTTGCTCATCCGGAATAATCAAAACAAATAGCTCATTCGGAAAAAATGCTTCGTTCGGAATAATTAGAAGAAAAAGCTTGGTTCGGAATATCCGTTGATTCGGAATGTTTTGTTTGGTGTGGAATAATAAAAACTAAAACATTGGTTAGGAATAACTTAGTTCATTCGGAATAATTTAGCAGAACGTTGGTTCGGAATAAACTCATTCATTCGGAATCTGGGGAAGGAACTAAACGCGAAGAACAGGGGAATAAATACCAACACGAATTTGACCAAAATCAACCAAGTTTTAACCAAAGATTAAAACAAACTGACCACTAATCATCTACTAATGATAAACATCAAACCAAATCAATAAAAACACAAAACCACTTGTTTTTAGGAATCAAAATCAACAAAATAAAAACTTAGAACTTAGAATCAATAAGAAAAGGAAGAACAAGATTAAAAGGAAACTTGTATTAAGGATTAAGATTCAAACAAACAATAATGAAAATCAAACTTACATGAAGATGGATCAAAAATTAAAAGGTGCCAAACACCCTCATGGTGTTTGGTTTGTTACGAACCAAAAGAAAGGAAATACAGAAAAATGAAAGCTAGTTTTCAAGTTATGAAGGAAAGGGTCTATTTATAGGCCTTGGGCTTGGTTGGTGAGTGGGCTTTTCTCCTCTCTTTTTGTCTTCTCGTCTTTTCAGTAGAGTTGACGTTTTTGATTCTGATTCGGGATTTGTCGATGAATAAATTCAACTCGTCCTTTAATTTCTTAGTTTAATAGACTTGAGTTCTTCGACATATATAAATCTTCCATCTTTGGTCCTTCTCTTCGATAAATCTTCAAATAGGCCCATTGACTTCAAATCTTTTGCATCTCTTGGACTATAGACTTCGTCTTTCGTCTTTTTCTTCGATAAAACCCATGCAATCCTATGTTTTCTTTAATATTTATCCGGTTGGCTCTGAAAATACAACAAACACACAAACCACGCATAATTCCAAACAAATGATATTAAATACGCGTTTTGGTCTCGTTTTAGCAAGAAATAAGTGGTAAAAGGATGGGTGTTTTCACACCTATCAGGTACTCATGACGGATAGGGACTGATACGAGTCTTTTGGCTAGGTAAAAGTTAAGTTCGTTGTGTGTGTCTAATCGAATTGATCTGGTTCTATGTGCGACTCAGTCGTTCTTTGGTGAAACAAATAGTTGTGTCGTTGTAGTAATTAAAAGTGCAAAACTTTAAAAGTAAATTGACGTTAAAGTAAATCTAAATCTAATTTAAAATAAATGGCAAGTATTTAAAAACGTGACGAAAATGAAAAGGCACTTAAAGTAAATAACGCAAACTTAAATCTAACTAAGGCAAACTTAAAACGCAACTAGAACTTAAAACTAAGGCAAGGCTAAAATAAATCTAAGGCAAATTAACTTAAAGTGCGAATAAGTAAAAAGGCGGGAAAAATAAAGCTTGAAAATTAAAAACAGAAACTTAAAAACTGAAATTAAAAGAACCTGAAAAATAGCTCATCCGGAATAATACCCTCATGCGGAATAAACATTCATCCGGAATGTCACCTTCGTTCGGAATGATCTTCTTTACTCGGAATATCAGCCAAAGCCCTTGATCCGGAATAAATTGCTTACTCGGAATATGTCACCTATCCGGAATAATCTTCTTTATTCGGAATAATGGTCTTGATCCAGAATGTTGCACTTGATCCGGAATATCTCTTGATCCGGAATAATATTCCGAATAGAACCCTTGATCCGGAATGTCTTAATATTCCGAATAAACTCCTTGATCCGGAATAATAAATTATTCCGGATGAACTTGTTGATCCGGAATATTATTTGATTCGGAATGAGAGGTTGATCCGGAATATTCCCTTGATCCGGAATATTCGGTTGATCCGGAATAAAAGGTTGATTCCGGAATGTTTGGATATTCCGGATGAAATGTTTGATCCAGAATAATAAATTATTCCGAATAAGCACTATTGATCCGGAATGTCTAATATTCCGGATGAACACCCTTGATCCGGAATATCTAATATTCCGGATGAACGACTTTTGAAATCCTTCACTCGGAATATCTAACTTGATCCGGAACTTTTCCTGGAAATACACAGTAACAACCCAACCGAAGAACAAGGAAACACAAAGAAACAAAAGAAAGCTACGGATCTAATAAAATCTAAACAAAATCAACCACAAGATTAAATCAAACTAAACACAAAACATATACTAATGATAATCAAACAATCCAAAACAATCAAACTAACAAATATAACAAAAATAATCAAAACCCACTTAAATAAATCAATAAAAATCAAGAACATGAACATAGACAATATAGCATGAAGATTAAGATCAAATAAAGAATGGTAGATAAGAGATTAACGAGAAAAAGTAAAGATTGACAAGAATTAAAAGAGAACTTACTTGAAATTAAATGTATTTAAGGTGCAAGACAAGGTATTGAAATTTGACAAGTAATTAAATGGACATGAAACATTAAAGGTGCAAGGTAAATAAAATGGAAGAAATAGTGTGTCAAACTATCCAACAAGAGAAAATGATTAAGATCCTAATCTATATATAGGGGAGGATTAAGGAGTGCTTAGGAAGCTTCCTCCCCTCCTTCATTTTTCCTTAATTGCACCATTAGTCCTTAAGCCTTTTAATCTTCTTAAATCTTGGACTTTAATGACTTTTGGCTCGGGATTTCTTTGAACTCGTCTTGTAATTCTTCAATAAATTAGACTTGAGTTCTTCGGCTTCAAGTAAACTTCCGTCTTCTGACTTTTTCTTCGATAAATCTTCAGAATTGGTCTTGGACTTCCGTTCTTTTTGCACTCTTGACTTCTTGACTTCGTCTTTCGTCTTTTTCTTTGATAAAAGCCCGTGAATGCCCGTGTTTTCTCCCCTTTTCACATTTTCGTCCTAAATCACAACAAAAACAGAAACCACGCATAATTCCGACATAAATGACATAAAATACACGTTTTAGCTCGGTTATTATTGTAATTAAGTGGTAAAAAGGATGGGTGTTTACACACCTATCAAATCCCCTACACTTGACCATTGCAATGTCCTCATGCAATGCATTAGTTACAAAGCAAGTTTACATTTTTCATCACAATCAATCCATATTGGACTTTATTTAAAGAGATAGAAAATTATAAACATTGGAAGAAAATAAAGAAATCAAAAACATACCTTCAGTTTTGGAAATGTCATGAATAATCATCATCCTCAAGTTTTCACTTTCTCCAAACCAAGCTTAAAAACGAGATCATTGTTATCATAAGTTAGTAGACTAACACGAACTCATGTGGGCCAATTATTCACTTAGACCCCCTTATTCCTTGGTGTATCTCTTATATTTTATTATTGTCTTGAATGATCACGAGGATGCATTGTTGACTTATTTCGATAGTTATTTAGTCCGAAAATAAAGTGAACGATTTAATCAATAGTTAGCTAAAGGACAAAATCTTTTAAAACTGCTTCTCGGGACCTCATAAAGTTCATATCTTGGCATAACTCGCTTCGCGATTTGAGACCTTTCTCGGACCGATATTTGGCAGCGACTTCATACTTCAAACCTTGAGAGACGTTCATGAAATTATGGTCTTCTCTTCATAATAGGAATTTCTTCACTTGAAATTTTGAGAGATTCTTCGTATATGGACCACGACTTCTTCATTTTTCTCCAATCTTTATTTTGGACTTTGATATACAACGATCCGCCTCCTTTTTGGACTTGGATCTATTCATCCTCATACCTTGTTAGGGTCTTTTCGGATACACTTCTCCATGACTTTTGGGGAGTATTTGCTTTTCGTCGTGTGTCTCGATCCTTCATATTGATCTTTGATAAATGATTCTTCACTTTAACACCCCCAAATTTACACGCAGCGGAATACATCTTTGGGTGCTAAACAATGATACAACAACACATAATTTATAAAGAACGACTCGAAAAGAGACGTTTTAGATTTATCGTTCCTAAAACATTTGTCAGAGTAGCGTAGTCCCAAGTAATCGTTACCAAAAGATAAGTTAAAACAACATATTGGTTTGTTTTAAAAATGGAGCGATAAACAAATCAAAGAGTTTGAACAACAAAAGCAGTGCACAACTTCATTCCCCGTGACCTCCAAGCTTCCACTTCTTGATTACCTGAAATACATGTGAGTAAAACAATCAGCAAAAATGCCGAGTGAATCTATAGGTTTATGAAATCAATTTGAACACAAGCAAAGATTATAAGTTTGTGGCATGCTTATAAGCATCAAATAATAATTTGCATCAACAATGATAATTGTATATAGCATAAATTGCAATAAGTTCATGGAACCGAGCCCTTAGACACTCCCATATCAGTCTAATAAGACGAGAGATTTATTAATTGTCGGTTACCTCCAGATTATTGGTACATTGCCGTATACCTGACTTCTCAATACAATATGCTCAAATAGTGTGGAGGTCGGGCCTAAGCTTCTATGACAAGTCCACAAAAACTGAACCGGGGCGGCTTCCCCCATAGATCTATTAATTGTACTAGCGGTTAACCCATCATAGGTTAATTAACGGTCCATAATTGAGGTTTTAACAAAGGCAATCACTTAATGCAATTTAAAGGCAACCACGGGTCCATTCATAGAGGGACAAAGCATACCATTAAAATCTTGTGTTCTAAGTTTATAAAACATGTATTCCCCCTCGCGGGTTTAAAATCATTTAATAACTAGTATAAAGCAAGGCTATAGACTCACCTTAAATGCAGACATCAGCATAATATAAGTATCACACCACACAGCATCACATAATATATACGGCTTGATTCCAATAGTCGTAATACACCATAATAAAAAATCATGTAGCGTCAACAAATATCTTTCCGCGGTTGTAAATAATTCCACAACTATGCTCCAATCGTTTGGTGAGGTTTATGTTTTGGTGTTTTCCCGATGGATGGTTACATCAACTCGACACAAAATAATTAATAAAATTTAACTCGTAAAACTTTGGTGGTTGGGCAAATAAAATAAATGATAAAATAAATCATATAATATATTCGGTATATAATTTATAAGTGAACATGACGCTCATAATTCATGTCGTAAGTTATTATTTAGAACAAACATTTAAAAATGTATTTCTTAAGTTATATACTATATCCTTTGGTTATAATAGTGTATACGAAGTTATTTTTATATAATTCGACACTCGTTGGAAAATCGTTATATAACTCATTAAAATTTATTTATCATATATAACGTTAAATGTCATATTAACAAAAAAAATACTTTTTGAAAGTTATTATATAACGTAGTTATTCGTTATCAATTTCTTATATAAATGTATACATTTTTAGAAAATTCCGGCATGACCTTGCCGTTTTTATAATATTTTCCATGTATATAAAATACATAATTTTTCCTACTTTGTCTCAATCAATACCCAATTAATATTTTTCTCAATCAATATTCTAATTAAGGTATTTTTAATAATATAATTATTATATTAATTATATATTCCCACCATTAATATTTTAATTACTTTCCATTTCTTCTTAATTAATTACTTTCCATTTTTAATCAATACCTTATTTAATATATTAATTATCCCCATCAATATTTTAACTACTTTCCATATATCATTAAATAATTTTATATTTTAATATACCATTTATTAATAATAATATTAATAACAATATCCTTAAAACATTTATTTATTTATGTATTTCTCTCTTTTTTTCTTAAATAAATATATATCCCACTATATCAAATAATAATAATTATTATTATTATAATATTTTTAGAATCTTCCACTTTACATTTTATTAGACCATTTATTATTTATTTATACCTATTAATAATAATTAGAATTAATTATACAGATTATAATTATATAAAACAAATATTAACAATAATTAATAATAATTATACATCACCACCACAACCCAACACCACCATCATGGTGGCTGTGATGAAGTCCGGCCGTCCGGCCGCCACCACAGCGGTGGTCCGGCGGCGGCAGCCCCTTGTTCTTATTAAATCATAGCCAAAAACCACCATAGTGAAAATAAAAGTAAACTAAATAAATTATTTTGTCTAATATTGATTGTAACCATCTTGCATTTATAGATCCGAAATAGATATGGGGTTTTTGGGGGGTTTTCAAGGTTAATCTATGTGTTATTATCATAGATCCATCACCCACACACTACCAAAAGGCAGTGGCGACGGAAATAGCACCACCACAGTGGCGGTTTGAGGTTTGGGAGAGAGTGGTTATGGGGATCGGGTGAATTAGCGGATTTAGAGGATTTTTCGTCTCACCGGAAAATATGGAGGTCGCCGGAAAACTTCGCCGGAAAAGTTTTTCGGCGGCTTGGTGGTGGCCGGATTTTTGGAGAAGAGAGAGTTGAGAGAGAGAGAGAGAGTATATTATGTGTGTGTTTTTGTTTTAAGAGAAATGAATAGAATGAGGGTAGAAAAATATATTTATACCTAATTATTAAAAACAAAGTGTCAAGTAGATGAAACTTTAGGGTAAATTTAGTAATTACTTTATTTACTTTTGTAAAATAAACATTCGAGGCTCGTTTGAACGACTTAACGGACGATTCAAGACACGAGACTTGCGCCATCGTTTTTAAAATCATTTTTCCAATAAATATGAGTCTTTACTTTGTCGAGTTTCGAAAACATTTGCTATTGTTTATTTAATTGCTCATTTAATCATTTATAGATATTTCGGTTAGATTTCACCGTAAAAATAAAACGTAAATTTTATTACTCACGTTATTAGCAACGTTTTAGGATATAATAAAAATACTATTCCTTCATATATTCAAGGTTTTCGTTTTGAATCGTTTCAACTATTATCTTTTTATCAGTTTTGCTCAGTCTATCGTTTAAAACGTCGATAAATATTACAAGTAATTAAATAATAAATATTTATTTTTACGAAACGTAAACGTAAAAATTTTAAATTTCTCAGTTCATAACCTAAAAGAAAATATTCAAAATAAATTTGAATTTTAGTTAACACGATCTTCGTTAAATTATCGAAAATAAATAACAAGTTTCGTAAATGTTCGAAAAATCTTAATTTAAACTTTGGTCAAAATTTTCGGGTTGTTATATCATCCACCCCTTTAGGAAGCGACGTCCCGGCGCTTAATTCGCATACGATAGTCTTCAGTCTAACGGTGAAGAGTGAAAAATAGGCAAGTCATCATCTAAGTTCCAAAGGAAGTCAAAAGATATTATATGGTACAAGTTCTCCATGATCGGACGTCATTGGACAATGCCGTCTGAAGTTCTCACAACTTACGATCATTCGGCTAGATCACATGCCACATAAGTATCTAAAAGCAAAAGTCGAACATAAATATCAAATACAGATTTCCGCCGTTTGTCATCGAGTAGGAAAATGAGAGCGAAGAATAAATTATACATTATTATTAAAATAACGTTTGTCACGATTATCCGTCCCGGATTTGGTATTACCTTAAAACTCAATTGAGGTACTTTCTTGATAAGGATGATATATCAAAATAGGAGTTAAATAGCTTCATAATTTATTCTGGTTATCTTAAGAGACTTTGAAGAAAAACATGAATTTATTAATTAAACTCATATTGATGGTTACAATTAGAAAATATAATTTCCAAATTAAATCATTATCAGGAATATAAATTAAATCGATAATTTCATTACATTTAAAGTAAAGTATGATAAGTCAATTACTTCAAAAGATAAAAACATAATTTCAATTTAAACATTAGTTTTAGTTATACAAAATATGATGTATAAATTTTACCTTTTACTTATGATGGTTATTTCGATAATTGAAAATCATTGGAAAAAAATGTATAAACATAAAAATTTTATAATACGTTGTAGAAATACTTAAAGGTGTTTATTATTTCAAAATAAACATGGGATGTATTCGTGTTTCGAAATGTGACAAGATAACAAACGAATACGAATGAAAATAATAGTCAACAATTAATACGAAATCAATGGTACAAAAGAGAACGAAGCAAATGTCGTATGAATTCTTAAAGAGAATAATAAAATAAAGGCGTTGATGGTAAGACAATAAGAAACAATAGATTAAATAAGTTGTCAATTTTGTTAGTGCGGTCGGTGGTTTACCAATATCAATTCGTTAACTTAGCGGTGGTCGATACATGATCGGAAATAAGATCCATACAAATATTTTAATCAAAGAAAATTCCTAATAATCACTTGTAATTAAAACAAATCAAATAAACGATGTTAGTGTTTAAAGAGATAAGTCAAAGCACGGTTCACAAGAGTGGATTTCGAGACAAACGAGAGTGACGGACGTCATCCCGGATATACGGAAATCACTCTAGTGATAATTCATTATTCACGTGCGGAGACATTCCAAAGATCTTTAAAATCGCATAAAGAACATTGGACGAGAAGGAAGGATAAAATATCGAGACTTTCAAGTCATTTATCAACAGTCAGTAATTAGACGAACGGTCAAAAGAAATCAGTTATAAGATAAAATGAAGTAACAAGTGGAAAAACAATCATCGAGTAAAAACTTACCCGTAAGCGCGTAATTCGTTCAAGAAAAGGTAAGAAAACGTATGCGGATGCATAGAAGTTGTGCTACTTGCATAAAATATAAAGGTTTTCAAAACTTCTTTTCAATTTATTTCATTTTATTTATCTTTATCATAATTACAGGTAAAAAGTTGATTATCATCAAGATTAATAAGGTGACTACTATTCAGCCTAGCATGGCTCCTTCTAAATTAGACATAGGTGATCAGGCCATGTATAATCTAGGAATAGCAATGCAGTGCTCAGTTTCGTCGAAAAGTATTACGTTTCTTATGTTTATATATAAACCATGCAATTTGAAAAATGGAATTTGAAAAAAAATATTTTATAAATTTATAGGAAATAGGTAATTTGTGAAATACTCAATAAGCAACTTTTAATGTTATGAAAAGTATTTTATAAGACCAAAGTAAAAACAATTGGTGAAAATAATCGTAAAACAATATCAGATTTATTAATAAGGTGACAGTATGACAACGTATAAAGTAGCCAAATGTTTGCAAAAATTGGCAAATAATAGCTCATAAAACAACCAATGAAATGGTTACAAATTGTTAAGGTTTCAAAAGGGTTATAAGGTTTAGCGAAAACATCATGAGATACGCGATAAGAATGTCAACGAAGAATGTGAAGACAAAACTTCAAAACTCAACTCAAATCAGTGGAAGGTTAGAAAAAATAAAATAAAATAACATCGAATGACAAATGAGTCATATATATAAAAAGAGTAAATCAATCCATATGTGTATTCTATGTAAGATACTCGTCACAACATGCTTTTAAGAAAATATATTATTCATTTTCAAATTACACCATTAATCCGGTAAATGCTAATCTTGTAATGTTTCTATTTTTAAACATTTTCACATGCAACAAGTATTAGTTAGTTGTAAAATAATATTTGTCAAATTTTACGATCTCAAATGAACTCAAAACTTCTTAGAAACGTTTAAAACTCATATTCTGAATTTTCTATCAGATTTAACTTTTAAATATGAGCCGATTTATTGACCCGATAAACGACATCTCTAAGACTCAGAGTCTAAAGCATTTTGATGCAAAACGACGTTTCAGACGACTTTCTAGTTTTACCCGAGACCTGAAAACCAATGTAAAATGACCAAAATACCCCTGCAAGTTCTGTGCAGGTTTGACTATTTTATTTTAAAAACACAGGTTTTACTTTTAAGTTTTGACCTGTTTATACTGTCCCTACAGTTTCTGCATAAAGTGTATTTTTTGACACTTCTTAACGGCCTAAAATATATACATATATACACACATGTCTTGTGGATTTTATAACAACGAAAAATAAATCTCGTAATGAGCATCAAATAAAATATAGCATGATGAATGACAGAAAATGCTTCAAGGTATTCAACACGAAATTTTGGAAGCAAGACGGTGAAAGACGTTCGTAATTTAGATTTCAAAATGCAATGTAGGCAAATCTCCTTGGTGCCACGATTGTCAAAAACACAAAACATAACAAGAAAAGAATGGAACATTTATAGTTGCGTTCCGAGAGCAAGAAGGTTAATGAAAAACAAATGATACAATTTTATAGAAGTAAAATTGTATTCCAATCTAGCGCCATAATCTAGACGATGATTTATAAAATGACGATGACGTTACCGAGATATAAGTGAACAATACACTTCGGAGTCGATACATATAAATGTCAATAAATAGCGGTTAGTCTATTCCAAGGACACATTGAGCTACACAATGGTCTAGAAATTACGTTTCAAGACGTCCAAGCACAAATAGCCGGAAGACGATTTGGATATCTACGTAGATATCTCAAAGGGTTAAACAATGAAAGTAACGCGCGTAGATGAAGTTATGTAAAGTCATAATAAAATAAAATAGGATAATTTCCAATAATTTAAATAAATGTAGAGAATCCTTCAAAATAATTACAGGAGAAATTCCAAAAATTTATTTAAGTAAATCATTAATAAATGATAACTCTTATCGAAAACTTTAACGATATCAATATATATATTGATAAAGGATTATAGTATTTATTTAGAAATACTTAGCAATAAGGCATACATAATAATGTATACTAAAGTTGTAATCCCAGAAGTAGCTTGAACCTGAAGTCACGCGAAATCATGTGCACCGACTCTTTGAAAAAAATAAAACCGACAGTTATAGTTTAGGTTTTTAAAAAAAGACCTAGTTCTCTATAACTCATGGCTCTGGTACCAATCTTTAACACCCCCAAATTTACACGCAGCGGAATACATCTTTGGGTGCTAAACAATGATACAACAACACATAATTTATAAAGAACGACTCGAAAAGAGACGTTTTAGATTTATCGTTCCTAAAACATTTGTCAGAGTAGCGTAGTCCCAAGTAATCGTTACCAAAAGATAAGTTAAAACAACATATTGGTTTGTTTTAAAAATGGAACGATAAACAAATCAAAGAGTTTGAACAACAAAAGCAGTGCACAACTTCATTCCCCGTGACCTCCAAGCTTCCACTTCTTGATTACCTGAAATACATGTGAGTAAAACAATCAGCAAAAATGCCGAGTGAATCTATAGGTTTATGAAATCAATTTGAACACAAGCAAAGATTATAAGTTTGTGGCATGCTTATAAGCATCAAATAATAATTTGCATCAACAATGATAATTGTATATAGCATAAATTGCAATAAGCTCATGGAACCGAGCCCTTAGACACTCCCATATCATTCTAATAAGACGATAGATTTATTAATTGTCGGTTACCTCCAGATTATTGGTACATTGCCGTATACCTGACTTCTCAATACAATATGCTCAAACAGTGTGGAGGTCGGGCCTAAGCTTCTATGACAAGTCCACAAAAACTGAACCGGGGTGGCTTCCCCCATAGATCTATTAATTGTGCTAGCGGTTAACCCATCATAGGTTAATTAACGGTCCATAATTGAGGTTTTAACAAAGGCAATCACTTAATGCAATTTAAAGGCAACCACGGGTCCATTCATAGAGGGACAAAGCATACCATAAAAATCTTGTGTTCTAAGTTTATAAAACATGTATTCCCCCTCGCGGGTTTAAAATCATTTAATAACTAGTATTAAGCGAGGCTATAGACTCACCTTAAATGCAGACATCAGCAGAATATAAGTATCACACCACACAGCATCACATAATATATACGGCTTGATTCCAATAGTCGTAATACACCATAATAAATAATCATGTAGCGTCAACAAATATCTTTCCGCGGTTGTAAATAATTCCAAAGCTATGCTCCAATCGTTTGGTGAGGTTTATGTTTTGGTGTTTTCCTGATGGATGGTTACATCAACTCGACACAAAATAATTAATAAAATTTAACTCGTAAAACTTTGGTGGTTGGCCAAATAAAATAAAATGATAAAATAAATCATATAATATATTCGGTATATAATTTATATGTGAACATGACGCTCATAATTCATGTCGTAAGTTATTATTTAGAACAAACATTTAAAAATGTATTTCTTAAGTTATATACTATATCCTTTGGTTATAATAGTGTATACGAAGTTATTTTTATATAATTCGACACTCGTTGGAAAATCGTTATATAACTCATTAAAATTTATTTATCATATATAACGTTAAATGTCATATTAACTAAAATAATACTTTTCGAAAGTTATTATATAACGTAGTTATTCGTTATTAATTTCTTTTATAAATGTATACATTTTTAGAAAATTCCGGCATGACCTTGCCGTTTTTATAACATTTTCCATGTATATAAAATACATAATTTTTCCTATTTTGTCTCAATCAATACCCAATTAATATTTTTCTCAATCAATATTCTAATTAAGGTATTTTTAATAATATAATTATTATATTAATTATATATTCCCACCATTAATATTTTAATTACTTTCCATTTCTTCTTAATTAATTACTTTCCATTTTTAATCAATACCGTATTTAATATATTAATTATCCCCATCAATATTTTAACTACTTTCCATATATCATTAAATAGTTTTATATTTTAATATACCATTTATTAATAATAATATTAATAACAATATCCTTAAAACATTTATTTATTTATATATTTCTCTTTTTTTTCTTAAATAAATATATATCCCACTATACCAAATAATTATTATTATTCTTATTATAATATTTTCAGAATCTTCCACTTTACATTTTATTATACCATTTATTATTTATTTATACCTATTAATAATAATTAGAATTAATTATACAGATTATAATTATATAAAACAAATATTAACAATAATTAATAATAATTATACATCACCACCACAACCCAACACCACCATCATGGTGGCTGTGATGAAGTCCAGCCGTCCGGCCGCCACCACAGCGGTGGTCCGGCGGCGGCAGCCCCTTGTTCTTATCAAATCATAGCCAAAAACCACCATAGTGAAAATAAAGGTAAACTAAATAAATTATTTTGTCTAATATTGATTGTAACCATCTTGCATGTATAGATCCGAAATAGATATGGGGTTTTTGGGGGTTTTCAAGGTTAATCTATGTGTTATTATCATAGATCCATCACCCACACACCACCAAAAGGAAGTGGCGACGGAAATAGCACCACCACAGTGGCGGTTTGAGGTTTGGTAGAGAGTGGTTATGGGGATCGGGTGAATTAGCGGATTTGGAGCATTTTTCGTCTCACCGGAAAATATGGAGGTCGCCGGAAAACTTCGCCGGAAAAGTTTTCCGGCGGCTTGGTGGTGGCCGGATTTTTGGAGAAGAGAGAGTTGAGAGAGAGAGAGAGTATATTATGTGTTTGTTTTTGTTTTAAGAGAAATGAATAGAATGAGGGTAGAAAAATATATTTATACCTAATTATTTAAAACAAAGTGTCAAGTAGATGAAACTTTAGGGTAAATTTAGTAATTACTTTATTTACTTTTGTAAAATAAACATTCGAGGCTCGTTTGAACGACTTAACGGACGATTCAAGACACGAGACTTGCGCCATCGTTTTTAAAATCATTTTTCTAATAAATATGAGTCCTTACTTTGTCGAGTTTCAAAAACATTTGCTATTATTTATTTAATTGCTCGTTTAATCATTTATAGATATTTCGGTTAGATTTCACCGTAAAAATAAAACGTAAATTTTATTACTCACGTTATTAGCAACGTTTTAGGATATAATAAAAATACTATTCCTTCATATTTTCAAGGTTTTCGTTTTGAATCGTTTCAACTATTATCTTTTTATCAGTTTTGCTCAGTCTGTCGTTTAAAACGTCGATAAATATTACAAGTAATTAAATAATAAATATTTAATTTTACGAAACGTAAACGTAAAAATTTTAAATTTCTCAGTTCATAACCTAAAAGAAAATATTCAAAATAAATTTGAATTTTAGTTAACACGATCTTCGTTAAATTATCGAAAATAAATAACAAGTTTCGTAAATGTTCGAAAAATCTTAATTTAAACTTTGGTCAAAATTTTCGGGTTGTTATATTCACATCACTTGGGATCTTTAGCAACAAAATGTAGCCCTCATGTCTTGTTAGGACCTTTTTGGACTTGCCAATCTTCGCATCCCGCTTCAATAAGTTATGCCTTGGCTATGAACTCTAATCCATACCGAGCAACTTTTAAACGATCTTGGGCTAGAAGCTAAGTAACTTTTCAAATCGTACAATCTTATTTATTGCAAATAAATTTATTAGAAAGCGATGAGAGAATAGGCTCATAATTAACTCACATAAATTTACGAAATAATACCAAACTTATAATTGACTCTATCATCTCTCGTTCTCCGCAGTTTAAAATCTCAAGGAATGAGACTAGTGGATGCTTAGCCTATTAAATCAAAGTTTTGGGTTTTCGAGTTGCCTATAGGATCTTGCAAATTCTTAGACTTTTTCAAGTTTAGAAATCGCATTTTAAAGTTCCCTTGATAAACGACTCTCTAGGATCAATTATAGGAACTTGTGAAAAATTCTTGTTCTTAACCCCGTGAGAGTTAAGACTTTCGCGTTTTATAGATCCCTATATAAAAGCCTAGCAAAACTTGAATTAAACACGTTAAGGATAATAGCTAGAGTAAACTAAGATAAGTGAACTCGGGTTGAGTCAAAAGATTCACAATGTTTGAAATTTAAAACCACTTTATTCAGAATTTATTCTAATAAGGAAAGAAATTAACTATACAAAGGGAAAAACTAATGGGCCAAAATAGATTAAAATTTTGAAAAATGTCGAAAAATTGATTTTCCGGTTAAAATTAGGACAAATACAAGGAAAAGGCCACTTAACTTCGATAGAAGTCCCCCCTACACTTAATATAAACATTGTCCTCAATGTTTAAGCATGTGGGAGTAAACTCCCCTACACTTAGGACACTGTGCACTTTGTTTAAATCTCGCTAAGGAAAGGGAAACTAAAGAGATTCCTATTTTAATATTGAGAAATATAAAATAGTGAATCGAAAAGAGTTTAGGATAGAACCGGGAAGAAGGGAACACAAAATCACGGGTCGTCAAAAATCATCAAGAGTGTGTCTTTGAAGCTCGAATCCCTGATTATAAGAAGAGAGGAAATAGCAAACACCAACAGGTCTCCCCTACACTTAGGATAAAGAAAGCTAAAAGATAGATACATGGGTTGCCTCCCAAGAAGCGCTTGATTTTTGTTAACCGAGTCGTGAGCCTGACTCGACCTTGATTATCATAGGAAGCAGCATGAAGCATATCCACCCAGATCAAAGACATAGTTTTCGTCCATCAAATAGCACAAGCTTAAGGCGAACAAGGCAAGCCAAAGAAGAGTAGGCAAGGTTCCCTTAAGCGAAGATGGAGCACGGTGGAAGCAAGGGTGAAGTGGTGCAAGCAGATTTCCATAATTTCTAAAGATATTTCCTTTTATTTCATCAGGTGGATACTGAGATGGCTTAAGAATATCGATACCGGGGTTGAACACCTTTTCCTTTAAGGGAAAATAACACTCAGGCTCAGCAGAATATGAAGAAGATCCGCGAAGAAGATGCACAACCTCGTCCTCAGAAGGTAGAAAAAGAGGTGTTAAATCATATGTGCTGCGGATGTTGGTGTCGACCGGTTGCTTCTCCTTTGAAAGAATTTTCTTCAAATATAAAGTAGGATCGAGACGATAATCATCATAGTCTAAAGGAGGAGCATCACTCTCATGAGGGAAGTAAGTATTGAGAAAAGTAGAGAAGTCTTCCTCAAATGAGTAGTCATCCAAAGTAGGATCGAGTGATGGCGGAGGATCTTCATCTTGTGAAGAATCACTCGAAAGAGTATCGGCCTCATCAAAATCATCATATGTGGGCATGTCGGGATACTCGGAAGTAAGGTCCTCATAATCATCCGAATCTGAGCTAGAATCATCATCATAAGCATCAAAGATCGGTGGAGAATCATAAATGGGGAAAGGTTCCAAATTGGATAGAGAATCATCCACATCATCATGAAAAAGTGGATTATCAATGCAAGAATCGAATAGAGGATTGTTGTAGACGACAAAATCATCGAGCACATTAATCATATTCACGGATTCTCGTCCATAGGATTTGCTTGTAAGCTTCCCCATTTTGAACACTTGTGCATCATTCCCGACTCTTAAGATTAACTCACCTTCGGCAACATCAACTAGAGCTTGTCCAGTTCTCAAGAATGGCCGACCAAGTATTAAAGGAATACAAGGGTCCATTTCATAATCAACAACCACAAAGTCGACCGGAAAAGTGAAGGTGCCAACTTTAAGGAACACATCTTCGGCAATACCAACGGGGTAAGCTAGAGTGCGATTTGCAAGTTCAAGGGTCATCTTTGTTGGAGTAAGGTCGGGTAATGATAGTGTTTTCCAAACACTCAAAGGCATAAGATTAATACTGGCCCCGAGATCATCTAGGGCAGTAAATTCTTCGGTTTTGTTAAAAATGCAAGGCAACATAAAACGACCGGGATCTCCAAGCTTTTCCGGAAGTTCTTTAAGAATAACTGCAGAACAGTTTTCATTTAAGCGTGTGTTGGCGAGCTTAATCAGATTCTCCTTCTTGTTAAACAATTCCTTGAATGCTTTGACAAATTTCGGCATGTGGACAAGTTCTTCAACAAGGCTAATGTTGATGTTCATTTGAGAGAGAATCTTCACATAGCTCGACACTTGACAATCATTCTTGGTTAGCTCGTTGGTCTTGCCTAAGAGAGAAGGATAAGGGATATTGGGTTTGGGTGATGAAGGTGTAGGTGTAGTAGGTAAAGGTTGAGATGTTGAAGGGTCCTTCCTAGGAACATCGTCATGACGAGGTGGAGACGGTAATGGTGCACTAATACTAGGTGTAAGAGGAGTAGGTGATGGGGGCAGGATAGGTGGTCCTACTATAGTAATTCCACTACGAGTAGTAATAGCACTCACATTAGCTCGCGGATTGGTGACGGTGTTTGCAGGTAGAGAACTCGAAGAAGAGGGTTGAGTAGTGGGCAAAAACTAGCCAGCATATTCTTCAAATCATTCGTTTGAGTGTTGAAGGAGGATTGAATATTATCTCGAAGCTCAGATCTAATGTCATTTCCTTGCTTGGTAATATCTCCTTTCAAATTGATAATTTGGCTCTGCAGATTCTTGATTTGCTCACCTTGGGTTCTCATTTGACCGGTAACTCAGCAAATTTCTATCCCCTTGAGATCGAGCTTGGTAATTTTCCGGTGAATAATTACCATAAGCTGCATACACGTTTTCCGGATTTCCTAGAGTAGAAGGACAATCAGTGTATGAGTGTGGACCGCCGCATGTTTCACAAGGATTAGAAACCGCTTTAACTTGATGTTGTTGGTTTGTAGCGAGAAGCAAGATACTTTTGTTCATTTCGGTCATCATGCGGGTGAATTCGGTCATATCGGGGCTTACTGAAGTAGAGGAAACATTGACTCTCGGGTTGTTCCTTGAAGAAGCGGAGGAATCCCAGTTTTTATGATGAGTAGTCATGTTTTCAATAAGCTCTCTACACTCCTCGGGTCTCGTTTTCATAAATGTGCCACCGGCGACTGCATTAATCGTATCACGATCACGAAAAGTCAAACCGTTGTAGAAAGTATCAATTAATGTCACAGGGAGCATGTTGTGGTTTTGACAACGATCAATCAAAACATTATATCTTTCCCAAGCATCAAAAAGAGATTCATCGGGATCTTGCATGAAACCGTTGATTTGATTGCGAAGGCTCGTGACCATGGATGGTGGAAAGTAGCGCGACAAAAAGCGTTGAGTCATGTCATCCCAAGTGTGAATTGAATTCTTCGGGAGACGATCAAACCATTTCTCGGCGTGGTGTGATAAAGTATGTGGGAAGAGTTGAAGGCGTAGAACATCCATTGTGGCACCGGGCAACTTCATGCTTTGAGTGATTGTAATGAACTTGTCGAGGTGTTTGTTGGCATCATCATCAGGCATTCCTCTAAAAGGATTTGTTTGCACTTGCTGAATCATGTGGTGCTTCAACAAAACTTCGGAGCCGTGATTTGCATCGGCGCAATCGGTCCTCCTCGTCCAAACATGGTAGGTTGACAAAGCTCCTCCATTGTCCGAAGATCGGGCTGTGGAAGAACATTGTTGTTATTGTTGAGGTGTGGTGGATTATTGTTGTTGACACCTTCCATACTTAAATCTTCTCGAGTCTCGGGCTCTTGATAATTAGAAGATCTAGTACGCATACACCTACAAAGACAAAAGAAAACAATACCAAACGCAAAGACAATATATATACACAATAAGAATAAAATCTTTTTGGATTTTTGAAATTTTTAATTTTTATGGATTTTTAACAATTTTTTAACTTTTATGATTTTTTGAAATTTTTTGTGCAAGAAAAGTAACGCTCACAAGTGAACGGATCCCAAAAAGCAACGCGTCTCTCACAGAAAACCGTTAATCTTTACGAAAAGAGCCGGCAGCGGCGCCATTTGATACAAGGCTTTTGGCCAGTATAAAAATTAAGTTCGTTGTGTGTGTCTAATCGAATTGATCTGGTTCTATGTGCGACTCAGTCGTTCTTTGGTGAAACAAATAGTTGTGTCGTTGTAGTAATTAAAAGTGCAAAACTTTAAAGGTAAATTGACGTTAAGGTAAATCTAAATCTAATTTAAAATAAATGGCAAGTATTTAAAAACGTGATGAAAATGAAAAGGAACTTAAAGAAAATAACGCAAACTTAAATCTAACTAAGGCAAATTTAAAACGCAACTAGAACTTAAAACTAAGGCAAGGCTAAAATAAATCTAAGGCAAATTAACTTAAAGTGCGACTAAGTAAAAAGGCGGGAAAAATAAAGCTTGAAAATTAAAAACTGAAACTTAAAAACTAAAATTAAAAAAAACTGAAAAATAGCTCATCCGGAATAATACCCTCATGCGGAATAAACATTCATCCGGAATGTCACCTTCGTTCGGAATGTTCTTCTTTACTCGGAATATCAGCCAAAGCCCTTGATCCGGAATAAATTGCTTACTCGGAATATGTCACCTATCCGGAATAATCTTCTTTATTCAGAATAATGGTCTTGATCCGGAATGTTGCCCTTGATCCGGAATATCTCTTGATCCGGAATAATATTCCGAATAGAACCCTTGATCCGGAATGTCTTAATATTCCGAATAAACTCCTTGATCCGGAATAATAAATTATTCCGGATGAACTTGTTGATCCGAAATATTATTTGATTCGGAATGAGAGGTTGATCCGGAATATTCCCTTGATCCGGAATATTCTGTTGATCCGGAATAAACGGTTGATCCGGAATGCTTGGATATTCCGGATGAAATGTTTGATCCGGAATAATAAATTATTCCGAATAAGCACTATTGATCCGGAATGTCTAATATTCCGGATGAACACCCTTGATCCGGAATATCTAATATTCCGGATGAACGACTTTTGAAATCCTTCACTCGGAATATCTTGCTTGATCAGGAACTTTTCCTGGGAATACACAGTAACAACCCAACCGAAGAACAAGGAAACACAAAGAAACAAAAGAAAGCTACGGATCTAATAAAATCTAAACAAAATCAACCACAAGATTAAATCAAACTAAACACAAAACATATACTAATGATAATCAAACAATCCAAAACAATCAAACTAACAAATATAACAAAAATAATCAAAGCCCACTTAAATAAATCAATAAAAATCAAGAACATGAACATAGACAATAAAGCATGAAGATTAAGATCAAATAAAGAAGGGTAGATAAGAGTTTAACGAGAAAAAGTAAAGATTAACAAGAATTAAAAGAGAACTTACTTGAAATTAAATGTATTTAAGGTGCAAGACAAGGTATTTAAATTTGACAAGTAATTAAATGGACATGAATTTAAAGGTGCAAGGTAAATAAAATGGAAGAAATAGTGTGTCAAACTATCCAACAAGAGAAAATGATTAAGATCCTAATCTATATATAGGGGAGGTTTAAGGAGTGCTTAGGAAGCTTCCTCCCCTACTTCATTTTTCCTTAATTGCACCATTAGTCCTTAAGCCTTTTAATCTTCTTAAATCTTGGACATTAATGACTTTTGGCTCGGGATTTCTTTGAACTCGTCTTGTAATTCTTCAATAAATTAGACTTGAGTTCTTCGGCTTCAAGTAAACTTCCGTCTTTTGACTTTTTCTTTGATAAATCTTCAAAATTGGTCTTGGACTTCCGTTCTTTTTACACTCTTGACTTCTTGACTTCGTCTTTCGTCTTTTTCTTTGATAAAAGCCCGTGAATGCCCGTGTTTTCTCCCCTTTTCACATTTTCGTCCTAAATCACAACAAAAACACAAACCACGCATAATTCCGACATAAATGACATCAAACACACGTTTTGGCTCGGTTATTATTGTAATTAAGTGGTAAAAAGGATGGGTGTTTACACACCTATCAGGGACATAGTCCAAAATCCAGTCTACTTTATAAGTAGAACACTACAAGGGCCAGAGTTGAATTATTCTTCCATGGAGAAATTGGTTTTGGCATTGGTGTTTGCTATGAAACGGTTACGCCGGTACTTTCAGGCGCACCCAATTGTGGTTATTACTGATCAACCAATAAAACAAGTCATCTCCAGACCAGATGTGGTCGGTAGGCTACAGAAGTGGAGCATTCTATTGGGAGAGCATAACATATCTTATAGACCAAGGACGGATGTTAAAGGCCAAATCTTGTCAGATTTCTTGATAGAGAAGCCGGATGAGGAGGGACCACTCGTACAACGAGAGGAAACTCCAGTAGAACTGTAACACCCCCATGTTGGTCAAATGCAGCGGAATAGTAATTGAGGTGTTACTTGGGTGGATCGATAGCACATAGCATATAGAGCAATGATCAAAAGTCATTAAAAACATATTACATGAATTAATCGTACACATTTAGTATCTTGTCTGAAAAACCACATTTATTATAAAACAGAAGTAAATATCCCAGCCCGAGGGTAAACATGATGCTTCCTAAAATGCTGGAATCCAATGCATGAACCTGCTTACTTTCCTGAGAAAACATATAAAGTAAAATGTGGGGGTCAACACAAAGTTGGTGAATTCACAAGTTTGATTAAATAAATAAAGTATCAATATGCAAAACACCACGGTAATAGCAAGACATCACAGCCCAATACTATAGTAGTTCCTAATGCCCTGTAATAGAAGCTAGACACGATTCTCAGTACGCCCATTGGGTCTATCCTGATGAGGTTTCCCTTAATCCAGCAATGACATAAACCTGCTGCTTGGCCTAAACATCACGTGACAGCTGATCACGATAGGCCGGGTGTTGTCAATACCCGAATAGATCTATCCATACATTTCGCGCTACACTATTAACTATTACAGTCCACGGGAATGGGGCAAACAGTAGGCAAATAAATCGTTGTTGTCTGTGCATGCTTGCATATAAATAGTTTTTGTATGTTTTCTCCCCCAGTTATAAAACAGTAAAAATGGGGCCATGAACTCACCTTAGTGGTAATGAGGTAGTGAGGATGATGTCACTGAGTAAACTGGCACAATATGATCACGAACTGGAGAAATTACCTAAGTAATTTAAATGCCTCAGTGAATGAAAGGAATAATAATGCATGATGAATTGTACATGTGAAAATGCATGATGAATTGTACATGTGAAAATGCATGATCACAAATTAATAAGTTATTACGATGGTTTATGTGTTTTACACTTTTAGTGAATCGAAGGTATATACATATTTTTAGCTTCTAAAAATATACATATAAGTTGTTTAGTAATTTGGGTAATAAATTAAATAAATAGATTTCTTATTATTTAATTTATCATAAGAAAATAAAATACAATTTACTTTCCTTAAGGTTTCCAAAAATATAACTAATGGGGTTTGTCAGTTTATGTAGAGTTTCATAGATAAACTTAGTGATTTATTTAATGAACCAATTGACTTAGTTTAATAAAATGTTTAATTTATACCCTTAATTAAATTAAAAGTACTAGCAAATCCTTGTAAGTATGAAAATTTACAAATGTAAACTTTAAGGTTTCGTTCGTTAAGTCTATTACACCGTTAGTCCTTGTTGGTTAGTTTTATTTACAAAAACGCCCCTAGGGCTTTAAAAACTTTGGGGAAATGACCAATCACCCCCCCCCCCATATGTCTCGGAATATATATAATAAGGGTTAGGGTTAGTTTTAAGTTCGCAAAATGACACAATAGGCCCTTAAACTATCGGTTTTATTAAAAGGGAATAATTAGGGCTTATATTAAGTTTCATAAATGGCAAGAAATATCCCTTAAGGTCTCGGTTTGTTTAATAAGGCAACTAGGGCTCCAAATAAGTTTAGGTTTTGGAAACTAAGGCCCTTGTGGTTTCCTTTTAGCTCACAGTTTGAAAACAAATGCACCCTAAGGTTTTAAACTGACACAAATGACCCTTGTACTATACCAAGGTCACGAAATATTTATACAAGGTTTATTAATTTATTAGTTTGGACTAAACTTTCACCAATTGACATATATGGCCCAAAAAGTCACCACAATTTGTAAATGGGCTTGGCTAGCCCATCCTAGGTCTCGGCTAAATTTATTATGGGCTTATAGGGCTTATAAAATTTTACTAGGTAAATTAAGTGAGAGTCTAGTAACTTTTTAGGTTTTATTAAGTGGGCCAAAATCTTACTATGGGCTTTTATTTACTTACTTGCTAAATTAATTTTGGGCTTATATTCCATGGGCTTAATTGAGGCTTTATGTTTAGCTTATATGTCTCGGCTTATTTTAGATGAATCTAAGGCTTATATTAAATAAAACCCAGGGCTTATATTACTTTGAAAGCTTAATGACTTATGGGCTTATTTAGCTACGACTTATTTATTGGTGGGGATTAAATAAGCTAAAGTTAGGCTCGGCTTATATAAGTTATTTAGGGTTTCATGTTACGGCTTAACAACATAGCCTAAACATGTTAAATCTTTGGTTTATATTTAAGTTTTATAAGCTTATATGATGTAAATGTTTCGGCTTATTTTAAGTCTGATGACGTATAGTCCCCAGCCGGGTCATGAACCCGGCCCATGGGTACTACCCGTATCCGGCCCATCACAGATGGGTGGAATAATGTCATTCAAGCTTATGGGCTTGGATGAACAGTGACTGCACACATATGTGCGGCCCACGGCCCGGTGCGGCCGACATGGAGTTAGACAGAATCATATTCTGTCGAGGAATATCTTTATCCCAATGGAGGAGGATATTCACTACCAAAATTAGAAGATAACAATCATTCTAATTCTGATAGTTATCCTTTCCTTGGGGCCGAAGTATCAAGTGGTAGCCCACTAGGGTTCCACTGCCTATAAAAGGTGTTGATCCCAAACTTAGATCGATTAGCTTTGTGTATACGAGATTAGATCAAGTATAACACGTTGAGAAAACTTTGTATATGCTTTGTAGATCTAAGTGTTATGCGGAATTTAACACTTAAACAAGAACACAAGATGTAAACAAAACTTTCACTTTGATTATGAATGTCGAACTTGCTTACAATGAAAGATGTTTACGAATGAAAACTATATAAAACTTGATATTGAACATTAACCTAGAGGCCTTCTTTTATAGACTAAGAAGCCTTGTACAATAAGCTACGTATCAACTATTCTAGGTAAAGATAAACATAGAAAATACATTGTCGTTTCTATCCTTACTAGAAGTATTCTAGAATATAATAAACGTGTAGCTTATATCTTCCATCAGTGCTTGTCTTCAATCTGTCAACGCTTGACTTTAACTTGTCAACGCTTGAGCTGTCAGCGCTTGTTTTGTTCCTGTCAACGCTTGTTTTGTTCTTGTCAGCGCTCAAGTGATCTGGCCTTAATTTATTCCCAACAATCCTCCCCTAAACTTGATATCCACTCTTATGATCAAGTTTCTGAATAAGCATTAAGAACTAGGAGGAGTCTGACAAATCTTATCATATTGGTAATGAATAAATCTGATCAAATCCTTTGCCACGTCACTTGAATAATCTATCTCCAGCTGAGTGTCCTTCATCTTTTCCAAAATAGCCTTGGATATGAAATATTGAGCATCTACAAGTAGATACTCAACAAACTTTGTAGAACTCAAATGGTATACACCAACAGCTGAATATAACCTCCATTGAAGACCACTGAGGTCATCTTCAAGATCCTTCCATATTTCAGGATCTTCCTCATTTGTCCCACACATTCTCTTGAATGTGGTCCAAAGTTTTATTCCATTAGCTGAAGTTGGTGCTTCAGCTTCATACTTGGTCTCTAGCAACCTCCAAAGGTCTACCAAGTCTTCTCTATCACAACTTGCAAATAAAGATATGAGAGTGGTAAAAGTGTGTACCTCCTTGCCAAATCTGCCAATCTTCCAGAATTCACATTCATCCTCATCATAACTCACAATTGGATTCCTGGAATCTAATGGTAACACCTGCACCATATCTGAAGCTTCTAATGGGGAGAGCTTGAGGCTCTTTCTTATAACTGCTTCACCTGGATATAGTGGATCCATATCTTTTGGAAACTCAAATTTAAATCCCTTCTTCACTGGTCTAGGAATCATCATAGCTTTCTTGATTTCCATTTCTTCTGCAAGTTGCTCCCTTCTTTCATCTGAAAGAAGTCTGAGAGTGTTTGCTTCCTGCACTCTCACCCAAATAGGATAAGCCTTATGTTCCAACTCATCAAATGTCAAAGCCTTCAACTTCTGATGTGTCCATCCAACTCCATGACATCTGAGCAACATAAAGTAGAGCTCTCTTCTATCCCTTTTCAATTCTGAGAGAATATTGCTTGCCTTGTGCTTTAAAATCACCTTACAATCCTTCTGAACTCTAAGAAGAAGCTCCAAACCCCATATTTGATCTGAAATGGTCAAGTCTGGATTATCCATGCAGCTTTCTTCCCAAGAATTGTACATCTGAACCACCTCTGGCATGTCAAAATCAACCTCCAATTTTAAGTCTCTCAACTTTTCCCTAGCAAGCTCATCACCATACTCAAGCCTTTCTAGTTCTATAATAATCACACTTGAGTCTGAGCTAGCTCCATCACTTTCTTCTTCAGAAGTCACAACAAATGGTGACTTTTCCTTTTCACCTTGTTCCATCATTTGTTCAGCCAATCTTCTATCAAATTCAACTTGGGATGCATCCTTTGGAACAATTTCTTCTACCAATTTACCCTTACCCTTATCTGATGGTGCAATGGTTGGTAAGGTAGATGGTAATACCTGAGTAGAAACTTCCTTGATGATAGATGATGACTGGAATACATCACCTTCATGTGCAGGTCTGTCAATGCCCAAATTTCCTCTATCAGCGCCCAAAATACTTCTATCAGCGTCCAAATTTGTCTTGTCAACGCTCAAATATTTTCCCTCAGCGCCTTGTGTAACCTCTCTCAACATAGCTGTAAATGATAAATTTAGATTGGTTGGAGAGATTAAGGACGTATCAAAACCTGTTTGTTCCTTCAAAGTTGTAAGAGCTTCAGCAACATCCATTGATTGACCATCTTGGCTGCCCTTATCACTCAGATTTCTTTGATCTTCCTCCCCTTTGGAAGACTCCTCCATACCCCTCCTAACATGATCACTCTCCAAAACAACAATCCTCTCCCTCAATTGCTTGAGTTCAAGGCCTTGTGAGTTGACAATTTGTACTAATTCTGCATTTTGCTTTTGCAAGCTAATGCAGACTGCCGTCAATTCCAAAAGAGTCATTGGTTCCAGTTTGCCCTCTTCTAAAATGGGAATTTGACCTCCCAAGTCAGATTCACTGGGCATGGATGAGGACTTAATGATGGTGGGACTGCCTTGGCCAGCATCTAAGCCAGAACCAATAGTCCCAGCCTCATCCAGGTCACCAGCCACACTTGTGGTAGTGGTTCTCTCTGCTTCATGGCTAGGACCACCAGAGGAGAACACTCTAGTAGTCCTTTGGCGTTTTATCAACCTATATTCAGGTGGTGTAGAAGATGGTGTGGAAGAATGGGTAGATGTAGGTTGGTTAAGGGGTGTTTGGGATTGTGAAGGTTGTGTGTCAGTGTTGGAAATAGGCATATCAACGCCAACATTTGATGTGTCAGCGTCAAAGGGTTCTTGGTCAAGTTGCATTTGTTCAGGTGAGGGTAAAGATTCAGGAATGGGTTCAAGTTGTGGTTGAGGGTCAATGTGAGGTTGGGGGTCGGGTTGGGGTTGTGCTGCTGCAATAACAGCAAGCATGGCTGGGGTTAAAGGTAAGTCTCTATGAGGTGGTGAATTCATCTTTGTAAAAATAGCTTTCTTTTGCTCAGGGATCTTATAAAAATCATTGTGATCCCTTGAACAGTATCCTTGATCATCAAAAATCATTTGCAGAAAACGGGGATAAGCTAAAGTCATTTTTGTCCCCTTGTTTTTACACATTCCTTCAAAAATCATTTTAGAATAGTTGTATTTTTGCCCTGTTGCAATGCACACAATAGCACTGGAAATGGATCTATTGATCTCATTATGTGCAGTACATTTGGGACTCAAACATTGAAGGAGAATGTGGATGAGGTACTTCCAGGCTGGGGGAAATTCCTGCTTATGATACTTGTTTAGAGTACCTTCATCAGGAAAAGGATATCCCAAAGCCCTAAGCCCTTGTTCTATTTCATTTATGGGAAGAATGGCTACACCATCAGCATCATCAAGATGCAAGGCTTGGCGTACCAAGGCCTCAGTAACCACCCAAGAACGCCCATGAACAATAGAAGTTAATGTGGTCACTCCATTAACTGTTGAGGAACTGACAGTGTTCCAAAACTGCTTAATGTGTGTGACTGGAATGAGTGGTGCATGAGAAAGAGCATACCTTAATGGGGATGCATTCAAATACGCCACCATTTGTGTGTATTGAGGAAACAGAGTATCATCAGCAGCAAGATAAGCAATCATGTTGTGTTGAGACTTGAACCCCAATTCCAATTCTGTTGAGTTAAACTTTGGTGCCATTGATGAAAGCTGTTAATTTGAAGTGAAGAAGATGAAGTTGATAATAGAAAAGTGTTAGACAAGAATTATAGATACCCTGTTTAAAAATAGGAGCCAAATTTATAGGAGATAAAGAATACATGTGATTGGCCCAAAAATAGGCAAAGATTTTCAAAAACTAATCATGAAAATATTGAAAAATTTATAAGTTATCTCATGCATTTAATGAAAGTAACAACTCCTAAAATTACGGCTTGAAAATATGTCAAAAAGTAACAACTGGGTAGGTCCCATTGAGTGTCAACGGTCAAAAATAACCTATCAACGCCCAACGGCTATAATCTTGTCAACGTTCGCCTAAAGCCATGTCAGCGTCCAATTTGGTCTCAACAACGCTTGGAAAAATCTTGTCAGCGTCCAAAAATAAAATTGTTGTAAAAAAGTGAAAAATGACCTTAACAAGTAATTTATCCTAGAGAAGATAACCAAAAGCTGATAATTATTATAGGGCGGCAAGCACTGTCCAGTTATGCACACTTGCATAAGCAAGATAGACATAATAGTCCTCTAGTGTCCCTTGCTAACCAAAACTCTTAACAACAAAGTTACCTTATAAAATCCTTGTTACTCCCAGGTAAATCCCATATCAAAATCATTCCCAAGACTCCCAACAGACCACAACCAATTCTAGGCCAAAAATGTCTTGGCAGCATGCAAAGTTGATATACTATGCATGCTACAGTGCCTCATGGTTTAGTAAAACTAACCCATACTCACCTGTGGACACAATCTAGAATTATGATAAGAGTATCATATGGATACCCAAACATCCTAAAGGTTCCTAAAACCTCCCCTTAAACTATGATACAAAAAGTTTGCTAAAATCATGCATGAACATAAAAATTTATGTCAAGATAGGAATGAAACATTCCAACCATCATCCATAAATAAAAACTTGTCCAAATGCTTTTCCATTGATCCATAAGCAACTCTGTATCCAATGGTATACTGCTAACACCATCTGCACATGTAGATTAAAAACCACAAAACTAACATTGTTGCTGACAACGCCCCGATAACACACAACAGCGTTGAAGGAAGCTTTGTCAGCGTTAGACAATTATATTGCTGACAACGTTGCAAAAACACTTATCAGTGTTCAAGCAAACTTTGTCAGTGTTAGAAAAATATAGTGGAAAATTTAAATCATCAATAAGACCAATAATAATAATGCATCATCCTGTACATACTTTTACAAAAAGAACCCAAAACACATATTAAGAGAGATTAACCATTCCAATACTTGTTACCAAGTATTGAAATCTTCCAGTATCAAAAGGTTTAGTTAATAAATCTGACACATTTTCCTCAGTGTCAACCCTATCTGGTTGTATTAAACCTTTCTCAAAGCAATCTCTTATAAAATGGTGTCTAATTTCTATGTGTTTAGTTTTAGAATGATGTACAGGATTCTTAATGATGCATAAAGTACTATTATTGTCAACAAATATCTTAGTATGCATAAAATTATACCCATAGTCCAACAGCTGGTTCTGAATCCACAACACTTGACCACAACATGCTGCTGCAGCCACATACTCTGCTTCAGTTGTAGAATTAGCCACCACTGTTTGTTTCTTGCATTGCCAAGATATTAACCTGCTCCCAAGAAACTGACATCCACCAGTTGTGGATTTCCTATCAAACTTATCACCTCCATAATCACTATCTGAATATGCAATCAGCTCCAATGGTGAATCCTTTGGGTACCACAAACCAAGACTTGGGAAGCATCTTAGGTACCTAAAGATCCTCTTCACAGCATAAAGGTGACATTCTTTGGGAGTCACTTGATGGCGTGCACAAGCACACACAGCAAACATGATATCAGGTCTGGAAGCAGTAAGATACATCAAGGATCCAATCATGGATCTATAATGCCTGACATCAACATCCTTTCCATCTCCAATCTTTCCCCAAGGGTGTTCTCTATCCATAGGAGTAGTAGCCCTCTTTTCATGTGGAGAAAAGCCAAACTTCTTCAAGATTTCAACAACATATTTGTCCTGGGAGATGAAGATACCATCTTCTTTCTGCTGAACTTGTAAACCTAGAAAGAAGTTCATCTCCCTCATAGCACTCATCTTGAATTTGTCTGTCATAAGCTTGGAGAAATCCTCACTCATCTTTGGATCAGTAGACCCAAAAATGATATCATCAACATAGACCTGAACAAGCAACACATCCTTGCCTTTCTTCTTTGTAAATAGTGTCTGATCTATGGTGACCCTCTTGAATCCATTGTCCACTAAATAGGTAGACAAAGTACCATACCATGCTCTAGGGGCTTGATGAAGGCCATACATAGCCTTTTTGACTCTATACACTTTATGTGGATGTTCTGGATCCTCAAAACCAGGAGGTTGCATGACATATACTTCCTCAACAATGGTGCCATACAAGAAAGCACTCTTGACATCCATTTGATAGACTGTGAAGCCCATGCAGGAAGCATAGGCTAGAAAAATCCTAATAGCTTCAATCCTTGCAACTGGTGCAAAGACCTCCTCATAGTCTATCCCCTCTTCTTGTGTATAACCTTGAGCCACTAACCTTGCCTTGTTTCTGACCACAATACCTCTTTCATCTCTTTTGTTCCTTAGAACCCATCTTGTCCCTATAGGTCTGACATATCTAGGACAATCAACCAGCTCCCAAACATCCTGAATTGCAAATTGGTGAAGCTCATCCTGCATGGCTTCCACCCAACTTGGTTCTTTGAGAGCATCAAATATTTTCTTGGGTTCTTCTTGTGACAGAAAACATGGAAACAAACATGCTTGCACAAGAGGGGTATCAACCTTCTTGTGTATATTGGCAATAAACCCACCAAGAACTTGATGAGATCTTCTAGTCTGAACTGGAGTCATAATATCACCAATGATCTGAGATGGGGGGTGATTCTTCATTGTGGAAGTGAGGACCCCTCCTTCAAAAAGTCTGGTGTCCTCAACCTCATGCTCCATGTTGCCAATGTCTTCTTCATCAGACTCTCTTATGTCAACATAAGGATGACCTTCTTCATGTGAATTGGAAGGTTCTCCTTGTTCAAAAGTGGAAGAGAAAAGATGTGCAAAGGTGTTGTCAACGTCTGAACCTTGTTTGTCAGCGCTTGGGCTAACAACGCTTGAACTGTTGTTGTCAACGTCTGAGCCATCAACGTCTGAATTGGTCTTGTCAGCGCTAGATTTGCCTTTGTCAGCGCCTGAAGAACCATGCATGTTTGTATCTGGTGGTATTTGGAAACCACCATTATCTTGTCCAGCAGCAGCAGCAGCAGCAAAAGCATCTGTCCAAATGGGAATTGTGACATATTCAAATGTAGGAGATGCCTTTTCTACTTGTGATCCAACCTTCTCATGAACCTGTTTACCTGAAACATTAACAACTTGTTCCTCCACAAAATTTGAAGTTACCTTCACAATGTCTGGATTAGTAACAGGCATATAATTTAAAGTTCTAGATAAGGGTTCCAAATCAAACAACCAATTAGGACCACTTTCAGGATCACTAGGTTTATTCTCTAAGAACCTAACATGTACTCTCTCAACAATACGTTTGTCCTCTTTAAGATAAACCCTATAACCCTTGCTCTGGACTGAATACCCCATGAAGTAACCTTCATCACCTTTTGCACTAAATTTCCCTAAGGCATCACTAGTATCCAGTACTACTACATGACAACCAAAAGGTCTGAGAAAACCAATATTAGGTTTTCTTCCCCAAAGTAACTCATAAGGTGTTTTGTTCTGAATTTTGTTAACCAATGCTCTATTTTGCACATAGCATGTTGTATTAACAGCCTCAGCCCAAAAGGCTATTGGAAAGTGAGCATCAGCCAACATTGTTCTAGCTGCTTCAATTAGGGTTCTATTTTTCCTTTCAGCAACCCCATTTTGTTGTGGGGTTCTAGCAATGCTAAATTGCCTAGTAATTCCTTTCTTGGCACAAAAATCATCTAGCTTCTTGTTCCTAAATTCTCCACCATTATCACTCCTAAGCATTTTAACCTCACTGCCAGACCTTTTCTCAATTTGAGTGATAAAATCAATAAGAACATCAGCTGTGTCACTCTTCATAGCTAGAAAGAATGTCCAAGTAAACCTAGAAAAGTCATCTGTGACAACAAAACAATATGACTTGCCATTCAAACTTTCTATATTTGTTGGACCAAAGAGGTCCATGTGAAGCATATGAAGAGGTCTGGAACTAGTATGCACCTGTTTGGACTTGAATGAGACCTTGTGCTGCTTGCCTTTAAGACATGCAACACAAGAGTGGTCATTGTGGAAGGCCTTCTCAGGCAAACCATCAACTAAACCAAGCCTCACAAGTCTGTTTATATTCTTAAAGTTTATGTTCCCTAGTCTCCTGTGCCACAAATTACTTTCATCTACTGAGGCCTTAGCATAAAAACAAGACATATTTGCATTCATTTTAATCCCATTTAAATTCACATTATATATGTCCTTATGCCTAGGTGTTCTATACTCAATATATTTCTCATCAGGGATCTTAAAATCCTTACTTAACACCAAGCACTCAGTATCAGTGAAAAGAACCTTATTTTTGTTATCACAAACTTGTGATACACTAAACAGATTATAATCAAGTTCTTTTACCAGGAAGACGTTTTCAAAACGCAGATTATTGGTGAGAAGGGTTCCTTTGCCTGTAATGGTGCCATAACCCCCTCCAAAGTATACCTTATCACCATCTTTAATAGGAGTGAAATTCGTCAGATAGTCTTCCTTTCCTGTCATGTGCCTTGAGCATCCACTATCCCAATATCCATAATCATTGATCTGTCTTTGAATGCCCTGCACATAAAGAAAACAAATTAGTTTTCTTTGGGAACCCAAGTCTCAGAAGACTTGGATTCATCTGGTTGTTCAATAAGAACAGACTTAGTTCTCACAACAACCCCATTCTCATCCTTTTTAGGATGAAATACCCAGTTAACCCCAATAGGTTTTGTAATGACCTTTGAAATGTAATTGAATCTATTGCAAGTCATTGAAATTCCATTATTATTAGGGTTTTGATCTTTCTTGGGTCTCCATGTTAAGCTTGAAGAAGCTTTAGACCTCTTACCTTGTGGCTGCAAATATTTAGGTCTGGTCACGTTTCTGTCAGCGTTAGATTTTGTCCTGTCAACGCTGAAATTACCCTTGTCAGCGTTGAACCTAGGGTTTGCTACAGGAACCCATTGCCTATTTGACCAGGTGTTTGTCTTTTGAAAAGGTCTTTGTCCATGAGTGTTAGACCTTCTAGAAAAGAATGGGGCAGGTCTAATCACTTGTGGACTTTGCTGCACACAAGGTTTGGGTCTGACAACGTTTGACTTCCTAACAACGTTGACTTTCTTCCTATCAGCGCTGAAATTGTTCCTGTCAGCGCTGGCTTTGGAAGCGTTGACACACTTGTATGCCAAATGTGAAAAGCTACCACAAGTGTAACAGGCTTTCTTAGACACACTCTTGGGTCTAGAAGAGAAGAAACCTGTTCCATGATTGCTAACTTGTCTCTTGGGTGACCTATTATTCCTATACATTTCTGCATATTTAATGGTAGGTCTTCTAACAGTGTTTGAGCCTAGGTCAACAGGTTTACCAGTGATTGGGTTAGTAACCTTAATGGATGGTGATTCATTGGGACTTTCACATAGCAAACCTCCCTTAACAAATAAAGTAGGGTTAGCTTTCTTCCACTCATTTAGGTCAGTCAGTTTTTGTTGATACTCTTCAACTGGAGTGACAACTCTTGGTGGAGGAGAGAATTCCTCTTCTTGGCATTCTGGTATACCAGTCCAAGACAAGTCCTTTCTAAGGACACCATAGAAGTCACCAGCTGGTGGTGGAACCAGAGAGTAATCATTCATCCCAATCCCAGTCATGTCCTTAGGATCCCTTTGCTTAGCTACACAGTCTCCTAGGGTTTGGGTGGCTCTATCAAATCTTTGAATCTTGAGGTCAACATTATCTTTATTCTTAATGGCCTCATCTAACTTAGCCTGTAGGTCTCTATTGACCTTTTTCATGATATTTCTAATATCCATACTACCCTCTAGCTCATGTTTTAAGATATTGATCTTATCTTTTAAGTCAAATTCCATTTTCTTGTATTCAGAAACGGTTTTCTCAGTTTCAGTAAGAGCTAGTTGGTAATTGGACAATTTACACCTTTCAGTGCTCATATCATCTTTTAGTTTTAACACCTCTTTGTTAAGTCTATCAGTGTTTAACCTACAACCTTTGCTACAAAAAGCATCATCATATACCTCATTATCAGATGAAGAGGAGGAGTGTGCCATGAGAGCATATTCAACATGCTCTTCTTCTTCAATATCAGCAACCAAAGCTTTGTCCTCTTCAGCATTCTTAGCCAGATAGCTCCAATCCCATCCTGTGCCATCAATTCCTTGAACTGCAACCATGGCTTTGGAATCCTGAGTTTTAACAACCTGACTTGAGGGTTTACCAGCATCAGATCTTCTAGGAGATCTTCATTCCATCATGAAGTGCCCCATACGATGGCAGTTGTAGCATTCAACTTTGGATTTATCAAATCCAGCTGTGTCTTTAGCATTGAAGGTCATCTTCTTCTTGAACCTTCTATTCCACCTATTTGCTCTTATACTAGCAAGAGCCATGTTCCACTTGATGTCCATCTCTTCCAAGTGCTCATCACTTATCTGCTCAAGGTCCTCATATGTAATCACTGAACCATTGGGCAAGGAAGCAATGAGCGCACACACAGTATCCAAATCCAAACCAGCAGGTTTAACTCTTGGGGAGTCATTCATGAATGTGTCAGCGTCTGAAAAGGAGACGTTGACAGGACTTGTTCCAGCGCTGACAAATGATGATCCAGTAACTGGATGCATAAAAGAGTCCTTCTGATTGAATTGACCTTCACTATGAGAGAAGAAGGCCATGTTGCTGGTGCTAGATTTGCTTCCATGATTTGAAAGAGTTTCATCTTCCAACAGTCTTAGTTTGTTGTAGATGTCATCAAACGAGGAGCTCTTGTAAGTATTATTGGCAAGAATAGATCTTGCCTCAATATTCCATGCCTCACCTAGACTTTTCAGAAAGGTAGCATTGGTGTCAACATCACCAACTTGTGTCCCCATGAAGGACAACTTGCTTGTGATGTCAAGCAATCTGCTTCTCACACTACTCAGTTTCTCATTGGGCTGGGCTTTGAAGACAGCATAATCATGCAGAAGTTGCTTTTTCTTTTCTTCCTTAGTGTCTGCATTGCCACCATATGCAACTTCAAGTGCTTCCCAAAGATCCTTAGCAGATTCATAGCCTCTATATTTGTGCTGGTTTTCTTGTCCCAAAGAAACTTTCAGAATATTTAGGGCTTTCATGTCAACCCTTTTCTTTGCAATATCTTCAGCACCTACAGCTCTACCATCTCCAGGTTTTTCTTTCTTATCTTCATCGGGACATCCTTCAACAGCTGATCTTTGAGTAATGGCATCCTGAATCTTTTGAGCCTTATTGAATGAGTTTCCATATTCAATAATCTCCCAGAGTGTGTAATCAAAGATCCCCAGATATTGTTCAAAGTTGAACTTCCATAAGTCAAAGATGGTTGCATCAAGCATGGGAATCCTGATGTTTGGTAAGGGTGAAGAGGAGGTGGTTATTGCATCAGACATGATGTTTTTAGGGTTTTGAGAAAATTAGGGTTTTGGTGTTCGTGTATGATTCTGGTGTTCTTCAAAGATCAAAAGTTCCTCAACAAGCTCTGATACCACTTGTTGATCCCAAACTTAGATCGATTAGCTTTGTGTATACGAGATTAGATCAAGTATAACACGTATAGAAACCTTTGTATATGCTTTGTAGATCTAAGTGTTATGCGGAATTTAACACTTAAACAAGAACACAAGATGTAAACAAAACTTTCACTTTGATTATGAATGTCGAACTTGCTTACAATGAAAGATGTTTACGAATGAAAACTATATAAAACTTGATATTGAACATTAACCTAAAGGCCTTCTTTTATAGACTAAGAAGCCTTGTACAATAAGATACGTATCAACTATTCTAGGTAAAGATAAACATAGAAAATACATTGTCGTTTCTATCCTTACTAGAAGTATTCTAGAATATAATAAACGTGTAGCTTATATCTTCCATCAGTGCTTGTCTTCAATTTGTCAACGCTCGACTTTAACTTGTCAACGCTTGAGCTATCAGCGCTTGCTTTGTTCCTGTCAACGCTTGTTTTGTTCTTGTCAGCGCTCAAGTGATCTGGCCTTAATTTATTCCCAACAAAAGGAACCCCCAAGGCTTCCACAAAGGTATTACGTCTTATACTCTCAACTCACATAAACCCTAAATCGATTACTTACTCTCACGCCGGAGTCTAATCGTGGGAAACATTCCCACGGTAAGCCTAACGCGTGCTGTTTAGTGTGCAGGATCCCAACCAAACGATTCACTTGGTGCAGGAGCCGGAGCCCAGCCAACCCGAATTAAGCCTAATTCGGGTCTAGCAAGGATCACCCAACTTTTGCATCAACAAGTTCGCGCCATCCGTGGGACCCATTACACTAAGCTAGAACAAAACCACATTCTAAGTTTCTAATGACGAAGGGACATCAGCAGGCCAATCCCAGGAACATGAATCCTGGGAATCGGAAGTCCCAAGGGGAAGGGATCCTCATCCCCAATCAATCACCTAGCCGTCTCGCAGGCGGATCCGGTAACCGAGGGGGTTTTCAGCCCCTGGGGGTGACGAGCACGATCTCCATGACACCCCCGCCTACTTCAACCCTGGATAACCCTGACCCAGGGAGTGCGCCCGACCCTCCTAACAAAGAGCCGCGCAGACCATCAGGAGAGGAGGACGTAGAAGTCCTACCACTCAGCGAGGAGGATCTTACTCAAGTTCTTACACAGAACTTTGAGAGGATCGTCCCGAGAATCGCATCAAGGTTGAACCTGGGGAGGAACCTCCAATCCAGACTTAACTTTGGTGACACTGGACCAATCACCTCCTCCCAAAATCAGAGGAAAAGGAGAGCTCGGCCTCAGGAGCAGGGCACCTTTGAGGAAACCCCTCAACCCCGGAATGTGTTTGAACGCATAGGAGATCGCCTCATGCAGGAACTAATACAGTCTCGAGAGGGAGAAAAGTCGGGTGGTTCACCCGAGCGACCAGATCGAGAGCTGACCAGAACCGCTCGTCGCCCAAGCGTGTGGGACAAGATGAACACTGGGAAAAAGGCTCCCGGTTCGTCCCAAAGAAGTGGTCCTCAACCAAAAGGTGGGGCACCACCACCGTCTCCAGACCCGTCAGGAGAGGACTCAGATGACCATCCGCCTAAGCGTCGCCGACCTAGGCGCACCCCTCCACCACCACCAAACAATGATGAGTATTATGGTGGCCCTTATTATCGAGATGCAGAAGTGGAGGACCTTTCGCGTCCATTGTGTGAACCATGGGATGACCCTAGGCTCACCCGACCATGGGCGGATCCCAGGGAAGACCCGTTCACCCTCCGCATACGGAACTATTCTGAGGACACCAAACGTCGCATGCCGGCGTGTATAAAGACTTATGATGGGTCTGGTGATCCGGTTGATCACCTTAAAATATTTGATACGCAGGCTAAAATTGAGCGATGGCCCATGCCTATATGGTGCCAAATGTTCAATTCAACTTTGATCGGAAATGCCCGTGACTGGTTTGAGGCACTCCCTCCATAGAGCATTGATAGTTTCACGGAACTACGCACTGCGTTCGAGAACAATTATACTCAGAGGAAGAAGTATAATAGGGATCCGGTCTCATTGTTAACTGTCAAACAGCGGCCGGGGGAGTCCACAGAAGCCTTCACTGAACGCTTCAATGATGAGTGCACGCGCACAAGAACAATGCCGGAGCTCCTGAAAATCTCTGACTACATGCACGCCATAACAGACAGGGAGTTGATCAGGCGCCTCAATGACAAGCGTCCAGAGAGATATGACGACCTCATGGAAAGGGTCAGAAATTTCATAGAAGGGGAAACAATTGTTGCCGCGGCCTACCCATCCCGAGGAAATGGGTACCGATCAAATGACCAGTCCCGGAGACAGTCGGGCGGTCAAGGCAATCAGAAAAATAGCAAGGGCTCGGACTATAAGAGCCAAAGCAAAGGAGGACGGTCGGACGATAAGTTCACCCCATAAAGATGTCCTACCGGGAGATCTTGCTGACGGAAGGGGCGAACTTTCCAAGGCCTCCCCTAATGACCACTCCGTCGGAACGTCGGCAAGGAAATCGCTTCTGCGAGTTCCATAATGACAAAGGCCATGGTACGGAGGAGTGCATCCAGCTCAAGAAGCATATTGAGTCGCTGATCAAATCAGGTAAACTCAAGCACCTAGTTAAGGATTGGAAGGATGGAAAAGACAGCAACAAGAAGTACGATAAGAAGGATCCCCAAAAGGACAAACCCTCGACCATATACATGATCCAATCCAGACAACGCCGCACGAGGCAGAAAGTTGGCCAAAAATTTTCACACGGCAGGGAAATTTCGTTCCCTCCCATCACAGCAAGCGATGTGACCGATGCGCCTCTCACTATTGAGATAAGCATTGGAACACACAATGTTCGTCGCATGTATGTGGATGGAGGGTCGTCAGCAGAGGTACTGTATGAACATTGTTTTGTGCAGTTATGTCCAGAAATAAGAAGCCAATTAGTACCGGCCACGGCGCCGCTCACCGGCTTTAGTGGAGACACTATATGGCCGATAGGGCAACTACGGCTGCTTGTAACCATTGGGAATGAGGAGCATTCCACTACGACGTGGATGAACTTCATGGTGATACGCTCACATTCTCCGTACAATGGGATCATAGGCAGACCAGGCATTTTGGCTATACGGGCGGTACCCTCTACGGCGCACGGAATGATCAAATTCCCCGTTGAGGGGGGAATTGTTACCATTTACAACACAATCATACCGGCATCCGAGTGTCACACCGTGACAACACCGGCTCCACCTGTTCAACCCAAGGATGAATCACCACCTCCCAATTGGAAGGTAGCAATTCACCCTGACTATCCGGAACAGGAGGTATCCATAGGAGGGGCGCTCTCGGATAGCGGCAAAAGGGCCATGTGCTCTCTTTTAAGTGCAAACTTAGATATATTCGCATGGGAGCCAAAGCATATGACAGGCGTGCCACGTGCGATAGCAGAGCATAAGCTACAGATCCGCCAAGGGTACCAACCCGTCAAGCAAAAGAAGCGCGGCCAGGCACCTGAGCGCAGCCAAGTGATATTGGAGGAAGTACGGAAACTAGTGGACGCAGGTATCATGCGCGAGGTATACTACCACGAGTGGTTATCCAATCCGGTCATGGTCAAAAAACATGACGGAAGTTGGCGCATGTGTGTGGATTTTACAGATCTGAACAAGGCCTACCCACAGGATTGTTACCCGTTACCGGAAATCGACTGGAAGGTGGAATCCCTATGTGGGTATCCTTTTAAATGCCTCTTGGACGCATATAAAGGGTATCACCAGATCCAGATGGCGGAGGAGGATGCAGAAAAAACGGCGTTCCATACGAGCCAGGGCGTATATTGCTATACGAAAATGCCGTTTGGACTGAAGAACGTCGGTGCTACATATCAAGGGCTGGTGGACAAAGCTTTTGAATCACAGATAGGTCGTAACTTGGAAGTCTATGCGGATGACTTGGTTATAAAAAGTCACACGGAGGAGGCACTTCTCCGGGATGTCCAAGAGACATTCGACACACTGAGAAGGATTAACATGAAGTTAAATCCAAAGAAATGTACGTTTGGGGCAACGGAGGGAATGTTCCTTGGATATTTAATTGATCCAAACGGCATCAAACCCTGCCCAGAGAAGACGGACGCAGTGATACAACTGCCATCCCCCCAGACACGGAAGGAGGTGCAATCCCTAAATGGGAAACTAGCCGGGCTAAATAGGTTCTTATCTAAATCCGCAGAGAAGTCATTACCCCTATTTAAGACACTCAAGAAGTGCATTAGGAAGGGAGACTTCCGGTGGACGAAGGAAGCCGAGGAAGCTTTCGGCCAACTCAAGCAGCATCTTGCGTCCCTCCCTATGCTAGTAGCTCCCCGGCCAAAGGAGGAACTCATTATGTATCTCACAGCCACTCATGGCGCAATAAGCGCGGTACTTATAACGGATAGAGATACAGTGCAAACTCCGGTCTACTTTATAAGTAGAACACTACAAGGGCCGGAGCTGAATTACTCCTCTATGGAAAAATTGGTGTTAGCACTAGTGTTTGCTACAAAGCGGTTGCGCCGGTACTTTCAGGCGCACCCAATTGTAGTCATTACGGATCAGCCAATCAAGCAGGTTATTTCTAGACCGGACGTGGCAGGGAGGCTACAGAAATGGAGCATCTTATTGGGGGAGCACAATATATCTTATAGGCCAAGGACGGCTGTGAAAGGCTAGATCTTGGCGAATCTCCTAATCGAAAAGCCGGATGAGGAAGGGCCAATCGTTAAGCAAGACGAGACTCTAACAGAACCATGGGTGTTGTTCACGGACGGATCCTCGTGTACGGACGGGTCCGGAGCTGGTCTCATTCTCACAAATCCGGAAGGAATGGAATTCACGTATGCCCTCCGTTTTGAGTTCATGGCCACCAATAACGAAGCGGAATATGAAGCATTAATTGCGGGTTTGAAAATCGCCGCTAGAATGGGAGTCCGCAACCTTGAGGCCTATGTGGACTCACGGCTTGTTGCGAACCATATTCTAGGTGGATATGTGGCTAAGGAGGACAACATGGTCAGGTACTTGGAAAAAGTCAATTCGCTAATCGCGGTTTTCAGTAAGTTTTCCATCAAGCAGGTGCCAAGGGGCGAGAACAAGAAGGCGGACGCTCTTAGTAAGATTGCATCCACAAGCTTCGCTCACTTGTCTAAACAAGTCTTGGTGGAAATACTCAAGGAGAAATCTATAACGGAAGGGGAGGTCGCTGCTATAGTTGAGGAGGATGGACCTACATAGATGACCCCTATTATCAACTATTTGACTAGTGAGACCCTTCCAGACGAGGAAAAAGCAGCACGGCGCATCAGGAGGAAGTCGCAGCATTTCGAACTTCGAGAAGGCATCCTTTACAAGCGCTCTTTCTTGCAGCCGTGGCTGTGGTGTGTTGGACCACGTCAGGCCGCATACGTAATCAGTGATATACATGAAGGATTGTGCGGCATGCATGCGGGTCCATGATCCGTGCTGGCTAGAGCCTTACGGACATGATATTATTGACCTACCATGCACAGAGACGCGCGCGACATGATTCGCAAGTGTAGTGATTGCCAAGTGCATAGGCCAGTGCCGCGGCGCCCGCAGTAGGAGCTTACACCTATCACGTCCCCATGGCCATTCTATAAGTGGGGAATCGACATTGCAGGACCATTTCCTGTAGCTGCGGGGGGAGTTAAATTCTTGATTGTTGCGATGGACTACTTCACACGATGGATAGAGGCCAAGGCAGTCAAGTCTATCACAGGCAAACAAGTTAAGAAGTTTGTTTGGGAACATATTGTGTGCCGTTTTGGTCTACCAGGAGAAATCATCTCGGACAACGGCAAGCTGTTCACGGACAACCCATTCAAAGATTGGTGTGCATCATTGAACAACAAGCGGCGCTTCGCATCTGTTAAGCATCCGCAGACAAATGGCCTTGTCGAACGGGCAAATAGAAGCTTGGGGAATGGCATCAAGGCGCGTTTGGACGAACGAAGTGGCAAATGGGTTGATGAGTTATCACATGTGTTGTGGGCACATAGGACTATGATCAAAACAGCCAACGGAGATACTCCATTTGCATTGGCTTATGACACTGAAGCTGTTATACCAGCAGAAATAGGAATGCCTACCATCCGCACGGCGGAAGTTAATGTCGTCACGAACGACGAGCAGCTGTGAATCAACCTGGATCTGTTGGAGGAAAAAAGGGAAATAGCAGCTATCAATGAGGCTAAGTCCAAGGCTAAAATGAAGGCTTATTAAGACGCCAAGGTCAAGGGTGTTTCTTTCCGACCGGGAGACTATGTCTATCGTGCTAATGAAGCGAGTCGAGTGGAGAATACAGGAAAACTGGGCCCTAAGTGGGAAGGACCGTATGAAGTCACGGAAGCCTTGGGACGAGGCGCGTACAAGTTACGTGACATGGATGGCCGCGACCTAGAGCGCACATGGAACATTTCCAATCTCAAAAGGTGCTATCTTTGAAAGCTACGGCTTCCGCATGGGTGCTTCGCTATATGTGGCTTTAATGAAGAACCATGCGGTCTATCTGTTTTTTGTTTTTCTTATGTTTGTTTAGTTTCCTTTCTTGTTTCTTAGGACTTGTCATTATTGTTCAAACAAAAGTGTAAATGTTCTAATAAAATGCCGTGGTGCCTAGCTAGCCCCACGGCTTGTTTCCTGCAAATCATTTTTTAAATTTTTTGTTAGTCGTATGAATTATACTTATATTATAATATGCCATGTTTCATTCGTATGCATTTCTTTCAAATTACTGTACATGTACTATACGCCTCCAGGCGGGGTAAGAGGATTAAGTGAACCTACTAATTCAACTTGCCGCGTAAGAGGGATGCAACCCCAGCCGCACGGATCATGTATCCTTACTAGACACCTTACTCACAAGACGTTGGGGTAAGTTTCATATGCCGTAGTCACACAGTGCTCCGCATAGTAAAGACGCACGTCGCACGTCTAGTAAATTATAGACTTGTATGTATTTTCTTTCTTTGTGTGTAAGACGTGACATATCATGCAGCATTGATGTACAATATTTAACACAGTCAAAATACACAAGTTTCCAAATAGATAACAAAATTGCCGTGGTCAATCACGGACTTACATACAAAATACAAATGTTGTTAGCCGTGTACATGCACGGACGAATAGAAACAACAAACATTCAGCGGTTACAAACCAAAGTGTCTAAAAGGGATCATAAAGTAGGAGCATCCTACATAGGGGGGAAAAACTTACCCATTTCCACTTGTTCCTTGACCAGACACGACAACCACTCATCACTTTTTTTCCGCTTCTGGGCTTGAGCCGCATTCCTCTCCAGCACCACACTTAAGGGTTCTTCATCAAGCATGATCCTGGTTACGTCCTCATATATGGGGAGCGTCAGGTGGCTGGGTGATGGAGTGAAGGAAGCACGGGAGTGACTCTCACCTTGGGAGAACGCACTAAGACTTAGCCTTTCCATGATTTCCATATTTGATGCATCTTTGGTGGCCTCCAGCTCATCCGAGAATGGATAGTGCAGATCCCGCATCGCGGGCATGGAAGCAGTCATCTTGTTAGCGGCTTCAGGATTAAAGAAGGCATGATTGGTAAAGTTTTCCCCTTTCTTGATCAGCTCAACGGCCTCAACCATTCCCTCATGACGTCCGTGGTCAATGCCATCGGACACAAGGCTTGCAAATTGTTGCACAAATTCGGGGGCCTCTAGCACCTTCATGACGGCCAAGCATGCTCCATGCCCTACCATCCACCTGCGGCCGGCAATAGCCGCTAGCAGTTGGGGGCATAACACGTCGTCACGCTCAGCGGTGAGGGCATCAATCATCAAATCTTTTTGGGCAAACGCCTCTTTCAGCTCTTGGGTGACAGCCCTCTCATTAGCAAGCTCCCCTTGTACCTTCTCCATGCTTTGGACGGCCAGGTGCGCGTCCTCTAGTTTCTTGTTAAGCACGTGTACCTGGCTGGAGTACGACTGGGCAGACGCTTCCGCTGTGGCTACCTATAAGAGATAAAACGTTAGAATATATTTCTTTTAGAAAATGGGTGGTGCGGCACGGATATGTACCTTGGTGGTCGCAGCATCTAGTTGTGACTCAAGGTTGGCCACTTGTTGGTCGTATTCATTCGCGCGGGCCGATTGCTTTTTTATGCGCGCGCCTCTGTGCATGGTAGGCCAATAATATCCTGACCGAATACTAAACAAACATAATACACATTTTAAGGCAAGTGATATACTAGGGCTTATTTAAGTTACCTAAGTTCATCTGTACACGTTTTTAAGAATTTTTAAGGCAAGAACACCCATAGACTTCATATAAGCCGTAGGCTTATATGTCGTCTTAGGGTTTGTTTATAAGTTTCAACGTGTGCATGCAACATAAACACCATTTTCATAACATGTATGTGCATGAAAACATGAAAAGAGTAAGGAAAACTTAAAGGTGTCTTATACTTACTTGTTTTCAAGAAATGAAGTGATGACTAGGGCTTGAGGACTTTTGGACGTCGGGTTCAACTTTAAAGGGTCTTGGATTCGTCTTAAATGTGAAGTACCTTAGATACGGATACTAAATGCTTGAAGAAGACTAGAGTAAATGCTAAGAGATATCAAGGTGTTTTGTGAGGGTGTGTAGCCGTGTGTTTTAAGGTAGTAAGTGAAGTGAGAGTTTGTTAAATATCACCAAGTGAGATTGGGAGTGATGGTTAGGGAATTATACACGTCCAAGGTGAGAGAGTGCTAGATTTGAGGATTTAGGAGTTGTACTAGATAAGGACATTCTTTAATTGGCGAAGGTAGTACACTTGACCTCTACTCTTCCCTTGCCGTCACATGTATAGCTATTAAGGGGGCAAAAGAGTTTGCATAGTCTTTCCATTAATTGGGGAAATGGTACACAAGGTTTTTGGGGTATGGTGTTGGTTATCTACGCGTCTAAGGCTACAAGAAGAGTGCTAGGTGTCTACCTTATGTGGCTTAACAATATATTACCTAGTATATTGTTATTAATGGAAAGTTTGTACATATAGCCCATGTTTTCTAGTAAAATCGGCGGTTTTGAGGTTTTAGTCAAAGGGAAGAAGAGTTTTGGGTATAGTGTATACACTTACGTTATATTTTTTGTGTAGTTTAAAAGTCAAGTGTGAAAAAGGTAGAAGTTTTGGCAATTAAATGTTAGGAGTAGGCATATATACGGCTAAAGTATGTCTAAGGTATAATTATGTTTAATTTTTGTGTCTAGGTGAACGTCACTAGAGTTAGGGTTGTAATATTGTGTGAGTGTGTACAAGTTTAGGTAATTTTTGGTTACGTTTAGGGCCTTTGGTGAAAGTATGGTCCCTTTTTATATTAGAAGGATTTTTATTATGACAAAAGTATGTTAAAAAGATAAAAATGATTTTAGGTAATGTTAAGTATAAAAAGAATTGTCGTTGTAGTTTAAAGTCAATTATGGTGTAAGAAAACACATGTATATATACTCAAAACTTATGAATTTATACTTAAATAGTCATTTATTAATTGTGATCATGGCTTTGGATTTTTAGAAATCAAGGTGATGAATGCAAGTGATCATGTGTTCTGGTGACTTAAAAGTCCCTCAAAATAGGTTGCTTGATGTCCAGTATGCTCATGAAATATAGTCATAAAAATATCGCCGTGTCTTTATGATTAAATACCCATAATTATAATAAAAAGTTGTGATCCAGTTGTTTCCATGTTCATATGATTTAAAATGATGTATGCTCATGTGATGCATATGATTGCTCAAAAGATTTCATGCAAAGGTGATAGTATAAATATATAGATATCATGAGGTGACGTATACAATGTCGACATAGTCAAAACCTGAAATTTACAGGTTTTACAGCATAAACCAGTTATTTTAGCTTTGTCCTCAAAGCTTAAGATGACGTTACTGCTCAGGTGAATAGGTGTGGGTACTTAGCTCTAAACGAGTCTTCGCGTTCCCAAGTAAACTCGGGACCTTTCCTAGAGTTCCATCGTATTTCACTAACGGAATTTGGCTTCGTTTCAACTTATTAAATTCTCTCTCCACGACTTCCACTGGTTCTTCTACAAACTGAAGTTTGTCGTCAAAATGGACTCCCTCCAAAGGCATTGCTAACGGTTCATCCGCGTAGCACTTCTTCAAGTTTGAGACATGGAACGTAGAGTGTACCCGGCTCAACTGCTGGGGCAACTCTAAGCGATAGGCGACCTCTCCAATTCTGGCAATCACCTTGAAGGGTCCTACGTAACGTGGATTTAACTTCCCCCGTTTCCCAAACCGTACAACACCCTTCCAAGGTGATACCTTTAGCATAACACGGTCACCTACAGCAAACTCCATAGGTTTACGTTTTCTGTCTGCATAACTCTTTTGTCTATCCTAGGCAGCCTGAATTCGCTGCTTGATGAGGGTGATCTTCTCAGTAGTCTCTTTGATCAATTCGGGTCCTGTCAGTTGAAATTCCCCCACCTCCGCCCAACATACTGGTGATCGACATTTGAGGCCGTAGAGGGCCTCAAATGGTGCTGCCTTAATACTGGCATGGTAGCTGTTATTGTAGGAGAATTCAACTAATGGAATATGTTCGACCCATGATTTTCCAAAGTCGATCACACATGCTCTCAGCATGTCTTCTAGTGTTTGGATTGTTCGTTCACTTTGGTCGTTGGTCTGCAGATGGTATGCGGTACTCATGTCCAGATTTGTTCCTAAAGCTCGTTGAAAAGCTTTCCAGAAGTTTGATGTAAATCTGATATCTCGATCGCAGATGATTGAGACTGGTATCCCGTGTCTCATCACAACATCCTTTAAGTATGTTTTGGCTAACTTGCTCAGAGAATCATTTTCCCTGATATGTAAGAAGTGAGCTAATTTTGTGAGGCGGTCAACGATTACCCAAATTGTATCGTAATCATGGGATGATGTAGGAAGTTTGGTAATGAAATCCATGGTGATATTGTCCCATTTCCATTTCAGTATTTCGGGTTGGACTAACAAACCCGATGGTCGCTGATGTTCTGTTTTAACTCTGGCACAAGTCAGACATTTCTTCACGTAGGTGGCAATATCTGCTTTCATGTTCGGCCACCAGTATAATTTCTTCACGTCTTGATACATCTTTTCAGATCCGGGATGTATGGAGTACTTGGACTTATGAGATTCGTGCATGATCACGTTTCTCAAGTCTCTGTAACATGGCAGCCAGCTTCTTCCGTGTAAACACAACGTTCCGTCTGTTCTAACTTCTAACTTCTCCTTGCTTAGGTCAGTCCTAAGCATTCCTCCTATGTCTTATTTTCCAATATTCTCGGGCTTCTGTGCTTGGAGTTGAGCCTCTAATATTTGTTTTGGTAGATCCAAGTTAATGGTCCTAACCAAGGCTCGAACTCTCATGGGAGGATCAGTTCCTTTTCAGCTTAGTGCATCTGCAACTACATTTGCTTTTCCTGGGTGGTATCTGATGTCACAGTCGTAGTCACTGAGCAATTCTATTCAACGACGTTGCCTCATGTTTAGTTCCTTATGGTCTAGGATATGTTGCAAGCTCTTGTGATCAGTATGCACTATGCACTTGGTCCCGTACAGGTAGTGTCTCCAGATTTTTAAGGTGAAAACTAAAGATCCAAGTTCTAGATCATGAGTGGAGTAATTCTTCTCGTGCTTCTTCAGTTGTCTTGAAGCATAAGCAATCACTTTCTGTCTTTGCATCAACACAGCTCCCAAACCTTTGTGCGAGGCGTCACAGTAGACAATGAAGTCTTCGTTACCTTCTGGTAGGGCTAAAGTAGGTGCACTCCACAACTTTTGTTTGATGGTTTGGAATGCAACTTCTTATTTTTCTCCCCACACGAATTTTATACCCTTTTGGGTAAGCTTGGTCATTTATTTAGAAATCTTAGAAAATCCCTCGATAAATCGTCGGTAGTAACCGGCAAGATCTAGAAATTGACGAATTTCCTTTGGCGACGTGGGAGATGCCCAATCCTTCACGGATTCGAATTTTGCGGGGTCCACTTGAATTCCCTTGTTATCAATCACGTGACCGAGAAAGTGCACTTTAGGGATCCAAAAATCACACTTTGAGAATTTTGCGTACAGCTTCTCCTCCTTAAGTAATTTTAGCACTTGAGCAAGATGTTCTCCGTGCTCTTGCTCATTTTTGGAATAGATGAGGATATCATCACTAAACACTATCACGAACTTGTCCAGATAGGGTCTGCACACTTGATTCATGAGATCCATGAATATGGTTGGTGCGTTGGTCAGTCCAAATGGCATGACTTGGAATTCATAATGACCGTAGCGTGTTCTGAAAGCTGTTTTTGGTATATCCTCCTCTCTGACCTTCAGCTGATGGTATCCGGATCGTAAGTCGATCTTGGAGTACACGCTTGATCCTTGTAGCTGATCAAATAGGTCGTCGATTCGTGGTAACCGGTAACGGTTTTTCACAGTTAACTTATTCAGTTCTCTGTAATCGATACACATTCGGAAAGAACCGTCTTTCTTTTTGACAAATAACACTGGGGCTCCCCAAGGTGAGGAACTAGGTCTGATAAAACCTTTGTCTGACAGTTCTTTGAGTTGTTCCGCGAGTTCTTTTATCTCGGTTGGGGCTAAGCGGTAGGGTGCTTTAGCTACAGGTGCAGCTCCCGGTACTAAGTCGATTTGAAATTCAACTTGGCGGGTCAGAGGCAATCCTGGTAAGTCGTCTGGGAAGACTTCAGGATAATCACGGACGATTGGTACATCCTTGACTTGTTTCTTCTCGGGTTCTTCTTCTTTGTCTGTCTTAGAAATATGTTCTAAGAAGATAGGACATCCTTTTAGTAGATATTTATGGGCTTTGGTACACGAGATCACGCTTAGCTTATTGTCGGTTCTATCCGAATTTCCGTCTCCTGGGATTATTAGCTCTGTATTTCCCATGGTATACGGACTAGCTTATCGTCACACACGATAGTTGCATGATATCTTGCTAACCAGTCCATACCAATAATGACATCAAAACTACTCAGTTGTATGGGTATTAATTGAATGTCAAATGGGTGATTCTGAAGGTTTAATGAACAGCCTCTTAGGATGGTACTAGTTTCAATGATGTTTCTATCTGCTAATTCGACTCTGTAACAGTTGTCTAACGGGGTAGGTAAGATGTCTAGTAAGCTAATAAACTCGGTGGATACGAAACTCCTATCGGCTCCTGTATCAAATAAAATGGTTACATAACGATTGTTCAGAAGAAACGGACCAGTAACTACATTGGAGTCGGGGTTGGTCTTGTTTTCTCCTATGACATAAACTCCGGCGGATGCTCCGCCTTGACCTTTGTTCTTACTTCCACGCTTTGGGCAATCAGGTCTGATGTGTCCGATCTCTCCACAACCATAGCAACGGATCTCCTTACGAGCCATGCTTCCACTGCCAGTGAGCTAGCGGTTTCCATGATATCCAGTTCCACGAGAGTTTTGCCTGTTGCCGTTGTGGGGCTTATAGCTGGCACTGGAGTTGTTCCCGTTGGTCGGAGCATATGCGTTGCTCTGTCCGGCTCTTCGGCATTCAACAGTGGAGTAATGATGGAAGTTAGACTTTGAGCATTTCGGTTTGTTTCCCACGTATGGAGGTGGTCCTGAGAAAACAGCACTGCAGACTTGACCTAAACTTTGCCTCTTGGGCTGGTGGGTCTGGGATGATGACGGTAACTCTCATCGACTTTTCTCTTGTGCTCTGCCTGTCTAATCAAATGATCACGCCCACGTTTGTCCACTAATTCTGTGGCAAACTCAATGGCACTCTCAATTATAGTAGGTCGAGATGCAAGCACGCTGTCATGAACAGAGTCTGGAAGTCCACTAACATACTTCTCTATCTTATCTGGCACTTTAGGGTACATGCGGGTACACATCAAAGTTAGTTCTTGGAACTTCTGGTTGTAGGCCGGGATATTGAAGTTGATGCATTTGAGATTCCATAATTCAAACTCCAACTTCTTGATTTCACTGCGAGGACAGTATTTCACAGTAAGCTTGTCTTTCAATGCAGCCCATGTCATTCCATAGGCTCCATCGTGTCCGAGGGTAGCAACTTGTGAGTTCCACCATGTGAGAGCATGTTCCAAGAGTGTACATGTGGCAAATTTCACCTTGTTTTCCTCAGTGCAGTCACTAATACGGAATACTATCTCAGTCCTCTCAAACCATTGCATGAGCTCGACTACCCCTTCCTTGCCCTTGTAGTAGCTGGGCTTGCACTTTAGGAAATCAGGGTAAGTACATCCTCGAGCTTCGCGGTTTCTATTATTGGAGTTCTCACTGTCTACATGGGTTCCGCTGGGGCGGTTTTCCCTTGTAGCTAAGGCGTCAGTAATGCCTTGTTCAATGAGTACTCTGAGTTGTGCATCATACATAGTTGTCGCAGGTGTTTCTGCGGGGTTTGGTCGAACGCGTCTTGGTGGCATTTTTCTATATTCATAAGAAAAATTGAGATTTATTAACTGATAAACAAGTTGGTTATATTAAACTGCATGGATAGTTTTTATGCATAGAATTCACAACAAATTTGATAATCCGTCAAGAGTTCATAATAATATAAATGTAAACAAACCGATGATAACATGTTATTTCTGGCAAACAACGATATAGTACAAGTACAACCAATCTAAGACAAGGGTACAGCAAGCCTGTCTGAAATAGTGGTACATATGTTTGTGGTACAACAAAAGATAACCTACCTACTAAGGTTAGGTGCTACAAATACAACTGAAAGGAAATACAAGTACAAAAGAGATAAATCATGCGAGCTGAGATGCAACTCAATGCTTGTCATGATGTACAAATGAAATCTAGCCTACACTAGTATGGCTGCCTGCAGGTGCAGATGGTCCAGCTGGTGGTGCGGGTGTACGCTCATCCTGCATGCGAATCACGGCACTCCGGGTCTCTCAGGTGTATCTCATAGTCTCGAGTAGCTGATGCTGACGTGCAGTGTCGGCACTCTGTAACTGCTCTGTCTCTGTTGTGATCCCCTGGTGACGAAGATCTGCCAGGTCTACGAAGGTCCTGAAGGTGTCCTCCTGTGTGTATATGGCGGCTCGGGTCTCATAGGAATGACTCTCTAGCGAAGCTAGGCGGTAGTGGAGGTAAGCTACCTCATCCAACAACCAGTGTATGGTCTCCTGGGTGGTGTATGACTCGCTGGCCACGGCCCAGTAGAGAGAGTTAAATCTCTCCTGAAGCACGACGCGAACCTACTGGTCCGCCTGTAGTAGGGAGTGGATAAGGGCGGTGTCCTGCGCCTGTCGGGCCGCAAGTGCATCGACCTGTGCCTGAAGGGCGCTATGTCTAGCCTGCCCGACTCCCGATCCCTCTCCAATCTCAAAGGTCGAGTCAGGGATAGTGTCACGTCTCCTCTTACGAGGTGGCAAAACACTAGTGGGGTAAGTGCGAGGTACAGAAGGTGGTGGTAAGGGTGGTAAGGAAGGTACGACCTGGTCCATCTCTCTAGGAGGGGATGCAGGTATTACCAGTAGTGGTGAAGTAGGGGATACAGTAGGTGGTGAAGGAGTAGGTGAATCTGAGAGTATGATGACTCCGTCTGGCTGGTCATCTCTGGACCCAGTGTCAGATGCGGGTCCAGCAAATACTGATATCGGTGACAAGGGTGTGGTGGTAGGAACCATAAGCTCCTCGAAAGTAGTCACGATAGTAGGCGTCGTCATGATATTTGGAAGTAGCATTTTAAAGTTGAGTAAGTTTTCAGCTTACATAATTTAAAAAGTTTTAGGCTGCATATGCGATGTGGTTTTAAAACTTTTAACCATGATTTTCAAAAGTATAGATGGATACATATGTGATTTATTTACCATAAGGGTATAAATCAATGTGAAGTTAGTTCACATGATAGGCATGCTTTACAATGCTATATGCCTAACTTATAAGGTTCCCCGTAAATCAATTTTGCTTTTTACTCTATTGATTTAAAATTTCCAGTTATAGTCCAGTTTAAAAAATTTTATTATATTTAAAATTTTTACTAACGATCTGGTTCTCTATAACTATGCGCTCTGATACCATTTCTGTAACACCCCCATGTTGTTCAAATGCAGCGGAATAGTAATTGAGGTGTTACTTGGATGGATCGATAGCACATAGCATATAGAGCAATGATCAAAAGTCATTAAAAACAAATTACATGAATTAATCGTACACATTTAGTATCTTGTCTGAAAAACCACATTTATTATAAAACAGAAGTAAATATCCCAGCCCGAGGGTAAACATGATGCTTCCTAAAATGCTGGAATCCAATGCATGAACCTGCTTAGTTTCCTAAGAAAACATATAAAGTAAAATGTGGGGGTCAACACGAAGTTGGTGAATTCACAGGTTTGATTAAATAAATAAAGTATCAATATGCAAAACACCACGGTGATAGCAGGACATCACAGCCCAATACTATAGTAGTTCATACTGCCCTGTAATAGAAGCTAGACATGATTCTCAGTACGCCCATTGGGTCTATCCTGATAAGGTTTCCCTTAATCCGACAATGACATAAACCTGCTGCTTGGCCTAAGCATCACGTGACAGCTGATCACGACAGGCCGGGCGTTGTCAATACCCGAATAGATCTATCCATACATTTCGCGCTACACTATTAACTATTACAATCCACGGGAATGGGGCAAACAGTAGGCAAATAAATCGTTGTTGTCTGTGCATGCTTGCATATAAATAGTTTTTGTATGTTTTCGCCCCCAGTTATAAAACAGTAAAGATGGGGCCATGAACTCACCTTAGTGGTAATGAGGTAGTGAGGATGATGTCACTGAGTAAACTGGCACAATATGATCACGAACTGGAGAAATTACCTAAGTAATTTAAATGCCTCAGTGAATGCAAGGAATAATAATGCATGATGAATTGTACATGTGAAAATGCATGATGAATTGTACATGTGAAAATGCATGATCACAAATTAATAAGTTATTACGATGGTTTATGTGTTTTACACTTTTAGTGAATCGAAGGTATATACATATTTTTAGCTTCTAAAAATATACATATAAGTTGTTTAGTAATTTGGGTAATAAATTAAATAAATAGATTTCTTATTATTTAATTTATCATAAGAAAATAAAATACAATTTACTTTCCTTAAGGTTTCCAAAAATATAATTAACGGGGTTTGTCAGTTTATGTAGAGTTTTGTAGATAAACTTAGTGATTTATTTAATGAACCAATTGACTTAGTTTAATAAAATGTTTAATTTATACCCTTAATTAAATTAAAAGTACTAGCAAATCCTTGTAAGTATGAAAATTTACAAAGGTAAACTTTAAGGTTTCGTTCGTTAAGTCTATTACACCGTTAGTCCTTGTTGGTTAGTTTTATTTACAAAAACGCCCCTAGGGCTTTAAAAACTTTGGGGAAATGACCAATCACCCCCCCCCATATGTCTCGGAATATATATAATAAGGGTTAGGGTTTGTTTTAAGTTCGCAAAATGACACAATAGGCCCTTAAACTATCGGTTTTATTAAAAGGGAATAATTAGGGCTTATATTAAGTTTCATAAATGGCAAGAAAGATCCCTTAAGGTCTCGGTTTGTTTAATAAGGCCACTAGGGCTCGAAATAAGTTTAGGTTTTGGCAACTAAGGCCCTTGTGGTTTCCTTTTAGCTCACGGTTTGAAAACAAACGCACCCTAAGGTTTTAAACTGACACAAATGACCCTTGCACTATACCAAGGTCATAAAATATTTATACAAGGTTTATTAATTTATGAGTTTGGTCTAAACTTTCACCAATTGACATATATGGCCCAAAAAGTCACCACAATTTGTAAATGGGCTTGGCTAGCCCATCCTAGGTCTCGGCTAAATTTATTATGGGCTTATAGGGCTTATAAAATTTTACTAGGTAAATTAAGTAAGAGTCTAGTAACTTTTTAGGTTTTATTAAGTGGGCCAAAATCTTACTATGGGCTTTTATTTACTTACTTGCTAAATTAATTTTGGGCTTATATTCCATGGGCTTATTTGAGGCTTTATGTTTAGCTTATATGTCTCGGCTTATTTTAGATGAATCTAAGGCTTATATTAAATAAAACATAGGGCTTATATTACTTTGAAAGCTTAATGACTTATGGGCTTATTTAGCTACGGCTTATTTATTGGTGGGGCTTAAATAAGCTAAAGTTAGGCTCGGCTTATATAAGTTATTTAGGGTTTCATGTTACGACTTAACAACCTAGCCTAAACATGTTAAATCCTTGGTTTATATTTAAGTTTTATAAGCTTATATGAAGTAAATGTTTCGCCTTATTTTAAGTCTAATACACATTTTAAGGCAAGTGATATACTAGGGCTTAGTTAAGTTACCTAAGTTCATGTGTACACGTTTTTAAGAATTTTTAAGGCAAGAACACCCATAGACTTCATATAAGTCGTGGGCTTATATGTCGTCTTAGGGTTTGTTTATAAGTTTCAACGTGTGCATGCAACATAAACACTATTTTCATAACATGTATGTGCATGAAAACATGAAAAGAGTAAGGAAAACTTAAAGGTGGCTTATACTTACTTGTTTTCAAGAAATGAAGTGATGACTAGGGCTTGAGGACTTTTGGACGTCGGGTTCAACTTTGAAGGGTCTTGGATTCGTCTTAAATGTGAAGTACCTTGGATACGGATACTAAATGCTTGAAGAATACTAGAGTAAATGCTAGGAGATATCAAGGTGTTTTGTGAGGGTGTGTAGCCGTGTGTTTTTAGGTAGTAAGTGAAGTGAGAGTTTGTTAAATATCACCAAGTGAAATTGGGAGTGATGGTTAGGGAATTATACACGTCCAAGGTGAGAGAGTGCTAGATTTGAGGATTTAAGAGTTGTACTAGATAAGGACATTCTTTGATTGGCCAAGGTAGTACACTTGACCTCTACTCTTCCCTTGCCGTCGCATGTATAGCTATTTAGGGGGCAAAAGAGTTTGCATAGTGTTTCCATTAATTGAGGAAATGGTACACAAGGTTTTTGGGATATGGTGTTGGTACTCTACACGTCTAAGGCCACAAGAAGAGTGCTAGGTGTCTACATTATGTGGCTTAACAATATATTACCTAGTACATTGTTATTAATGGAAAGTTTGTACATATAGCCCATGTTTTCTAGTAAAACCGGCAGTTTTGAGGTTTTAGTCAAATGGAAGAAGAGTTTTAGGTATAGTGTATACACTTATGTTATATTTTGTGTGTAGTTTAAAAGTCAAGTGTGAAAAAGGTAGAAGTTTTGGCAATTAAATGTTAGGAGTAGGCATATATACGGCTAAAGTATGTCTAAGGTATAATTATGTTTAATTTTTGTGTCTAGGTGAATGTCACTAGAGTTAGGGTTGTAATATTGTGTGAGTGTGTACAAGTTTAGGTAATTTTTGGTTACGTTTAGGCCCTTTGGTGAAAGTATGGTCCCTTTTTATATTAGAAGGATTTTTGTTATGACAAAAGTATGTTAAAAAGATAAAAATGATTTAAGGTAATGTTAAGTATAAAAAGAATTGTCGTTGTAGTTTAAAGTCAATTATGGTGTAAGAAAACACATGTATATATACTCAAAACTTATGAATTTATACTTAAGTAGTCATTTATTAATTGTGATCATGGCTTTGGATTTTTAGAAATCAAGGTGATGAATGCAAGTGATCATGTGTTTTGGTGACTTAAAAGTCCCTCAAAATAGGTTGCTTGATGTCCAGTATGCTCATGAAATGTAGTCATACAAATATGGCCGTATCTTTATGATTAAATACCCATAATTATAATAAAAAGTTGTGATCCAGTTGTTTCTATGTTCAGATGATTTAAAATGATGTATGCTCATGTGATGCATATGATTGCTCAAAAGATTTCATGCAAAGGTGATAGTATAAATATATAGATATCATGAGGTGACGTATACAATGTCGACATAGTCAAAACCTGAAATTTACAGGTTTTACAAGAACCATGGGTATTATTTACGGACGGATCTTCGTGCACGGATGGATCAGGAGCTGGTCTCATCCTTACGAATCCAGAAGGAATGGAGTTTACATACGTCCTGCGCTTTGAATTTACAGCCACCAATAATGAGGCAGAATATGAAGTGTTGATTGCGGGTTTTAAAATCGCCGCTAAAATGGGAGTCCGCAACCTTGAGGCCTACGTGGACTCAAGGCTTGTCGCGAACCACATTCTAGGGGGTACGTAGCCAAGGAGGATAACATGGTTCGATACTTGGAGAAAGTCAAGTCACTCATCGCGGCTTTCAGCAAGTTTTCTATCAAGCAGGTACCAAGAGGTGAAAACAAGAAGGCGGACGCTCTTAGCAAGATCGCGTCTACAAGTTTCTCCCACTTATCTAAGCAAGTCTTGGTGGAAATACTAAAGGAAAAGTCTATAACATAAGGGGAAGTCGCAGCTATAGTTGAGGAAGATGGACCTACATGGATGACCCCGATCATCAACTATTTTACTAATGAAACCCTTCCAGACGAGGAAAAAGCGGTACGGCGTATCAGAAGGAAGTCGCAGCACTTTGAGCTTCGAGAAGGTATTCTTTACAAGCGCTCTTTCCTACATCCGTGGTTGCGGTGTATTGGGCCACGCCAGGCTACTTATGTGATCAGTGAGATACATGAAGGGTTATGCGGCATGCACGCGGATCCCTGATCCGTAGTAGCTCGAGCTCTACGCACATGATATTATTGGCCTACTATGCACAGGGATGCACGCTACATGATTCGCAAATGCAGTGATTGCCAAGTGTACAGACCAGTACCACGACATCCGCAGCAGGAACTGACACCCATTACATCCCCATGGCCATTCTATAAGTGGGGGATTGACATTGCAGGACCTTTCCTCGTAGCTGCAGGGGGAGTTAAGTTCTTGATTGTCGCAATGGATTACTTTACACGTTGGATAGAGGCCAAGGCAGTTAAATCCATCACAGGCAAACAAGTTAAAAAGTTTGTTTGGGAGAACATCGTGTGCTGTTTTGGCTTACCAGGAGAAATCATCTCGGACAACGGGAAGCAGTCCGCGGATAACCCATTCAAGGACTGGTGCGCAGCATTGAATATCACGCGGCGCTTCGCATCTGTTAAACATCCGCAGACAAATGGTCTTGTGAAACGAGCAAATGGAAGCTTGGGTGAAGGAATCAAGGCACGCCTGGATGAACGAAGTTCCAAGTGGGTAGATGAACTGCCACATGCTCTATGGGCACATAGGACTATGATTAAAACAGCCAATGGGGACACTCCATTCGCATTGGCCTACGGCACTGAAGCTGTTATACCAGCAGAAATAGGAATGCCAACCATCCGCACAGCAGAGGTTAATGTTGTCACAAACGACGAGCAGCTCCGGATCAATCTGGACTTGTTGGAGGAAAAAAGAGAAATAGCGGCTATCAATGAGGCCAAGTCCAAGGCACGGATGAAGGCTTATTATGACGCCAAGGTTAAAGGTGTTTCTTTTCGACCGGGAGATTATGTTTATCGTGCCAACGAGGCGAGTCGAGCGGAGAATACAGGAAAGTTGGGCCCTAAGTGGGAAGGACCGTATGAGGTTACGGAAGCCTTAGGATGGGGTGCGTACAAGTTACGTGACATGGATGGTCGCGACCTGGAACGCACATGGAATATCTGCAATCTTAAAAGGTGCTATCTTTGAAAGCTATGGCTTCCGCATGGACACTTCGCTATATCTAGCTTCAATGAAGATCCATGTTTTCTCTTTGTTTTGTTTTTTATGCTTTCTAGGTTCCTTTTGTTTTTTTAGGATTTCCCATTCTTGTTAGAAGAAAAAACGTAAACGTTCTAATAAAATGTTGTGGTGCCTAGCTAGCTCCACGACTCGTTCTTGTGCAAATTATTGTCTTCTCTTTTAGATTTTATTATTGTCGTATAGATTTAGTTGTTGTTACTACAATGTGCTATATCTTATTCATATGCATTCATTCAATACCGTACATGTACAATGCGCCTCCAGGCGGGGTAAGAGGATTAAGTGAACCTAATAATTCAACTTGTCGCATAAGAGGGATGCAACCCTAGTGACACGGATCATGTATCCTTACAAGACACCTTACTCACAAGACGTTGTGATAAGTTTCCATATGCCGCGCTTACGTAATGCTTTGCATGGTAAAGACGCACGCCGCACGTCTAGTAAAATATAGACTTGATTGTATTTTTTGAGTAAGACGTGACATGTCATGAAGTACAGGTATATGATATCTAAAAAATAAAAAAAAACAACAAAAATACGCAAGTTTCAAATTCAAAACACCAAAATAGCCGTGGTCATCACGGACTCGCTTGCATAAATATGACAAGTTATTACAACAACATCAGTTTTAGCCGTATACATACACGGACGAATAAAATAGTACAAATGTTTACAATGAAAATTACAAAGGAGGGAGGAACTCCCCTATCTCCTTCTTCCATTCTTCAATCAAGGTGCGAAGGGCCTCCCCGTGAGCATTCTTCCCATATTGTGCCTTCATCATATTCGCGTCCAACGCCTCAGCAAGCAGTTTTTCACCTTTCATCACCTTCGACACAGAGTCGTAGGTGGGCAGAGTCAGTTGGATGAGATCAGTAGTGAGCTTGGACATTATTACTTCATTAGGAGCATCCTTTAGTTCTTCTAGCTCGTCTAGGAAGAGGTGTTAGATTTCAGCAAGTGCGGCCATTGACGCGGTCATCTTGTCTACAGCTAGAGGGTTGTGGTAGGCATGCTGGGTGATATCTTCCTTCTTGCCTATCAGCTCCGCAGCTTTGACCAGCCCCTCGTGCCTACCACGGTCAATACCGTCTGGTACAAAGTCAGCAAAGGCCTGCAACAGGTAAGGAGCTTCTGTCACCTTGCTCACGGCAAGCCGCATACCCTGGCCAACCATCCATCTACGCCCAGCTATGGCTGTGAGCAAAGGAGGACATATCATTTCAGCACAGTCCGTGGCCATCTGTCTTAGTTCGCCCTTAGCTGCTGCAGCTTGCTCGTCCAAGGTAGTCTGCGCCTGGGTTAGCTCATCCTTCAGCGTGTCGCGCTCCTGAGCAATAGTGAAGGCTTGTACGGTTACGGCTTAAGTAGCAGCTTCGGCTGCGGATACCTATATATGACACTTGGAGTTATTACAGAGACAATGTGGTTTTTTGTGTGCACATATAAGCATTAATATGAGAGCATACCTTCTCGTTGGATGCAGCTAAAAGGGCCTCCAGCTCGGCAATACGTTCTTCACGAGCGTTGGCGTGATGGGCTTGCTCCTTGACGGTTGACTCGGCCACGACCAACGCTGCCTGCAAGGATGTGATGGTTTTCTCGTGCTTACCCACCAGTGCTTCACGACGAGCTATCTTTTTATCAGCACGGCTCACATTAGCCAGGGCCTTGATCAGACGGCGTCTCAGGGCCGCACCAACCGTCACTTGGTGTGCGGAGGACACATCAAACTGCTCCAGCAACGTCTCATGCTCTAGTTCGTCCAAATCTTGCGCCAGTGCTGGAGGAGTGATGTGTTCAATGAATTCAGAGCACTCGGACTCCACCTCCAACGTTGTTAAGATAGATAAATTCCATGCTAGGCGTAGGCTGGTGTCGGGTCCCTCAGGATGAGGATCCTCAGCATGGGTCACAAGAGGGGATGGAGGTCTCATTAATGTCACGGGAGAGGGTTCCCTTTCCACCTCCTTCTCTTGGGCCACGGTCGACGAATCCGCCCTGTTATTAACACACTTATTAGTTTTTGTTTATGATTTTATATCCTTTGAGTATTAAATAGGTACTTACGTAGTGCCAGTCACGGGGTCCGTGATGGTAGGAGCCACGACATTCACAGGGGTGGCCATCCAGACCTGCTCATCCATGTGCAACGATGGGTCAACCTGGGTTGTAGCAACGCTGCTCCCTGCCTGGAAATGCGGATGGTCTTTCCTTAGCTTCTTCGGGGGAGCATTATGTGCCCCCGCCCCATCTCCTTGAGTTCTTGCTACCCTCCTGGTAGTCTTTCTTTTCCTGGATTTGGGCTTGGGGGACCCGGAAGCTTGGGTGGTTTCTTCATCCTCACTAGTGAGATTGTCAGCAGGGTTGTTGAGATCTTCTTCTTCTTCTTCTTCATCCTGGTGCGGCACGGTGCCCTCCAGCAGCAGTTCTCCACCATCTTCATTATGGAAGTCAAGAGGGGACTTCTCAATCACGGGCTCTCCCTCATCTGATCTCTGCTTGGTGGTTTCTTCCAACGGGATGGTTTTGTCTACGGTCGCATCAAGAAGGGGGAGTTCATTTTCTTTCAACAGACGGAATCCTTCAGGAACTTTCATTGGGTCGCCTTGGCGCAATAATCCATGTAGGTTCATCTCTGCGGACATATGCATATATACGGATTAGTAAGTTCACAAAGTACAAATGTGGCATTTTTTACATCTACAAATATAAGTGGACCTACCCTGCCTACGTTCGGTCAGAAAGCACGGATACATATCCTCCCTCCCATAGTAGTAGCGGCTTATCCCTACTAGGAACAGGAAGTGCTCCGACAAACCCTTATGAAATTCTGTGCAGTGGGTATCTAGAATTTTCAAATCCTTACTACTATAGTCTTTTGATTTGGGAGGATAGTCTTTGGTTACCCTAGTTTTGAGGACGAACGGGGTAGGGAATACTTTCTCTTCAACGAAAAAGTAATGGTCGTACCAATTCTTGAGGGAATCTAAGGGCTTCCTATAAGTCATGGGGGCGTCCGCGGATCGTTTTTTGAACGACAGCCACCCATTCACTAGTTGGGGGAAGTAAAAGACCCTAAATAGATTTACGGTCGGGGTTACCCTTCACGTATGGCAGGTAATCTCAAATTGATTGATTTACATGCCCCTATGCAGTTCAGTTGGGTTATGTGGAAGTAATAATATAGAAGCAGTCGCAGATCTACCAAAAACTTGGATAAGGGGATGCGGTAGTTAGCCGAATCGAATAGGCGAGTGTACACGCCTATCTTTCCCCTTGGTGCATCCGTAATCGCTTCACCTTCACCTGGATAGGTTAGTTGTACGCTTTCGGGAATATAATACTTAGACAAAAAGTCTACGTATTTCTCCACAGGCATCACGTTCAGAACATCCGTAATAAGGGGATTGTCCTTCACCATGTTTTATAAAAAGGGTTTGAGAGGCGTGATGATCTAACCTGTGGCGGAGGAAATTCATGGAATAAGAGGCAAAAGATTGATGGAAGGAGCTTGGGAATAACAATGGCGGAATGAATATAAACTCTGTGTGTAACAGTAGCACACACCAACTCTTATATAGGGTTGCCTCGATTTCTGAGGTAGCGTAGATGTTCGCCACGTGTAAGCCACTACGCCCATCCAACGGATGGGATTTCTGACACTTCTGAAACGTCAGAAGGGACCCACGGGTCACTTCTTGACAGTTTTACGTGGCTCAAGGGTGGGCCTTTCTGGTTCACTTTTGCAGGCGTGCGTCTGACTAATTGACTACCATTAATGCATTCATTCTTGTGTCGGGATATACGGTCATACGTAAGACCATATTCAATGTTGTATTTAATTTGTCTCGGTCGACAAGTGCGGCTGAGGTTGCCACGAGCGGCCGAAACAAAATTTGGAAATTTATCATTCTTTAAGGATCTTTCTGGGTACGTCCGGGGAACATCTTGATAGTCTAGAGGTTACGCCTACGGCTGTAACAACTAGACTGGGGGGACATGATGACGTATAGTCCCCAGCCGGGTCATGAACCCGGCCCACGGGTACTACCCGTATTTGGCCCATCATGGATGGGTGGGTTTAATGTTATTTGAGCTTATGGGCTTAGATGAATAGTAACCGCACACACGTATGCGGCCCACGGCCCGGCATGGCCGGTACAGGGTTAGACAGGGTCATACTCCTACTATGATTAGGATTTATCCCAAAGCAGAGGATATTCACTCACCATAATTAGAAGATAACAATCAATCTAATTCTGGTATTTATCCTTTCCTTGGGGCCGAAGCATTAGTGGCAGCCCATTAGGGTTTCACTGCCTATATAAGGAACCCCCAAGGGTTCCACAAAGGTATTACATTCTACACACTCACATCTCATCTGATTCTTATAACCCTAACCGATTACTTACTCTCACGCTGGAGTCTAATCGTGGGATACATTCCCACGGTAAGCCTAACGCGTGCTATTTTAGTGTGCAGGATCCCAACCAGATAATTCACTTGGTGCAGGAGCCAGAGTCCAGCCAACCCGAATTAAGCCTAATTCGGGTCTATCAAGGATCACCCAACTTTTGTATCAACAATGCTTGTGTTTGTTACTTGTGTATTTTAGGTACGGATATTGAGAAAATGACAAAAGATCACAAGAAACATGCAAAAACAAACACGGGAAACGAAGCCACACAATGAACCAAGCCCTAATGAAGATTTTCCAAAAAACCCTTGAAGTTTTGAAGATTATGCAAGAAGGGTCCTCCAATATTGAATAATTGACACTTTAAACCCTTGTTTATTCATAATTACAAGTTTTGTCCTTAAAGTTTGTCAAATTTACAAAAAGGGCCCTCCACTTTGAAGAATTGGCAAGAATGGTCCCTCAACAATCATAACTTGTCAATATTAGTCCTCCAAAAAGTCAATCATACAAGTCAAGACCATTATCTATGAAGAAAATGCCAAAACAGCCCTTCAAAAATTAACAAAAGGCAAGAAATACCCCTGAAAATACTTTGGAAAAGTATTTGGGGAAAAAGTGTGAAAAATGAAACTTCAAATACAAAGGAAAACATGTTTTGGCTGTTTTATTTACAGGTGACAAGAGAAAAATAAGTGAGGGGCAAAATTGGGCAGACAAGGAAAGTTCCCTTAACCAACCAGCTTTCTACACGTGTCCTACTAACTCCCCTCATCCAATCAGAACCTACCCCATTGCCACCTCACATCCCACTCACCCTAAACCGTTTAAACTTAATATTAATTAAGTTAAACACGCGTCAAACACTTTTTAAACCTAAAACAAAGATCAAAACCTGTGTTCTTGATGTTCTTAGAAAAATTGGGTTTTCCCTAATTACTTGCAACTAGCACTTAACAACCTCCAGAATTATGATTAACCAGGCACTAAACACATCCCAAACCTTAAACATGACACCTCATCACCTCACAACTCACATGATACTCACCTTGTACACACTTTTGAGGATACTGCCAAAACATGCCAGTCATCCAATGAATTGTATTCAGCTTTGATACTAAGCTTCATTGAGAGCCCTTGATGACTTTCTAACAGCTCACCACTCCACAACTTGCCAAAGAAAGTCACATGATTCCAAGTTATTCAAACTACTCAAGGGCATTTTTGGGACTTCAAACACTAGGGTTTATACGTTTTTATGCATTGTGTAGTTCACTTGTAGCCTATATAATGGCACTTAGGCTTTCATTTTCAGTTTGCTCTTGATTTTTCCTTTGTTCAAGTTTTGTAAATCCTTGTTCATTGTTTAATGAAAAGTGTTTGAATCTTTGAAGAAAAACCAAGTTCCAATCTCTTATTCTGCTTGTTGTTGTTTAATGTTAACTGATCTTGAATCTTAAAACGTGTTTTTAAACCTTGTGCAAGAAATTGCACAAAGGATCAAAATTTGATATTTTGCTAAGTCTTGGTTTAAACCTTGGAATTCTTGGGCTATAAGTAGATCATAGCATCCTGATATTGTGTTATCAAGGTGTTGTGAGGCTTATAATTGGGGATAATCAAGTGTGGGAACAAGGTTGCATTAATCAAGTTTATTTTCCAAGTTGTCACCTTTCTGTTTAATATTTTTGCTTCTAACTTTGTTGAATCTTAGCAAGGTTGTTTGTGGAAGCTTGTGCTTGTTCTTGTTAGCACATAAGCTCAAAAATTCGTGGGTGTGGATGTACATCCATGAGGTTTGAACCTTTTTTACCTAAAATCTGCTTAAATACTTGATTTTTGGTGATTTAGTGCATTGCTTGTGTTCTTGTTGAATTTGTAGTTTAATCTTGCTTGATACTGCATAATATAACTGTTATTGTGTTTGATTGGGCTTGGGTAACACTGAAATACACTTATACTTGTTTAAATCTTGATTTGAAAAAGATAACGGGTGTTTGGGATTATCTGTTTAAGTGCATAGATTGTTATTGTGTTATTGGAAGTTTCTTGTTTGAGTTAGTATCTGCTATTCACTTGGTTGTGTGCTAAAACCTGCAAGTTTTTAGCTTTGTAACCTCAAATTAAAGATTGTGCTATAACTCACTTGTTTTGACTGTTTTTGACCTAAAATTTTGGAATACCTAGAGTATATGCATGTTTAGGGCTAAAAGGTGTTAAATCAAAGTTTGTGTAACCTGATTTGAAGATTTGAGTGTTTAAAATTGGCTTGGTGGTCAAGTATATCAGCAAAGTAAAAAAGTCTGCTTGTTCTTGTTCATCAGTAACTATTTTGTGCTTGAATCTTGATCTAGACCTTGAACCATTGCATGAAACTTGTTTAGATTTGTTCATTTGAATTTATTATAGCTTGTGTATGCTTTTGGTGGAATTTGGCTGGCTGATTTTTGCTAAAACGGCTTATTGAGTGAAATCTTCTTATTGTTCATGTTTGTGTGAGATCTGGTGATAAATTGAATTAACTGCACTGATTGGCTGTTTGTAATTGTGTTTTTGTGATTGATATTGACTCCTTATGATTAACTGATCATCTGGGTGCCTTTGCTTAACTTGAATCCACAAAAAAGTCACAAAAGACAAAAAGTCAAGAAAGTCAAGTAGTGGAAACTTTTCCCACTGCTCAGACTCAAAACTAGCCCCTGCTAGTGTTAATCATCATTCAGCTTATTCATAAGCCAAATTGGCTTATCCTGACTTGCAACAACTTATTTTTTGTGATAGATCTTCCTCATTTGACCCATTTATTTGATCTGGAGCTTATTAGACTTTGACTTTGACTTTTTACTAGAAAACTTATTAAGTTGACTTTTAAACAAGTGCTTATCTGCTTATTCTGGCTTATTGCTTGTGCTTATTTGAAAACGTTTTGATTATTTAGCTTAATTAAGTCATTTAAAAGCTTTTGAAAGTTGAATCAGCACTTGAGGTGGTCTAGAACTCAAAAACGACTATTTTGTCGTTTTGTGAAGAGAGTCTTGGCTTATTTCAGGCTTATTTCTTGTGCTTTTTCTAGTTTTATTTTTACAGATCTCTTAAGTAACTCAAAATAAGCTTGTGTTTCAAATTTGAGCTTATGGCATCAGCTTATAGCTTAATGGGCCAAAAAGCCCATTAATAATAAGCTGCTTTGAAATAAGCTAGCTTATACACGTTTTCACCTTTTGGGCCTTCAGAGTTTTGTTCTTAAAATCAAATTTTAAGTCAGATAAGAGCTTTTAGGCTTATTTGGACAACATTTTTCTTATTGGGCCTATTTGAGCCCATTAAGGGGTCTGTATGAACTTTTAGCCCATTTCTAGGCCCAATAGGGGTATTTTGTAATTTCAACTTCGTTTATGTATTATTTATGTTAAAATAAACTAGTTTGAAACTTTTTAGAAATTTTTATAAATATTGGATTTTTATTAATATTTTATTAATATTTTATTATTAAAAATTAAAATTTAGATTTTTCAAGTTTTTTCGTTTTTCTTAGTTCAAATATATTAAGTTAGGAATTTTACAATTTTTAGAATATTTTTATTGTCATTAGATTAATTTTTAGAATTTTTTTAAGTTTTAATAGTTTTTTATTGTTTTTAAATAATTTTTATTAATTTTAAAATTTTCAAAAATAGTTATAAATTTAGTTAAGTCATTTTAGAGGTTTACAAGTTAAAAAATCTCATTGTGGGCTTTTTATTAATTAATTTGATTTTTTGGGCTTTAATTAGCATTAAAAAAATTATTATTTAATTAAATAAAAGGTTTGAGTGATTTTTTGATTTTTTGTAAACTCTAATTACATTTTTTAGGGTTTTTGCAATTTTCTAGGAATTTTTAGGGTAAATTTTTTATTTTGTCACTTTTTACGGTTTTACGTGTACGACTATTCGTCTTAGTTTAATTCATATTCATAACCGTCTATTTTCTTTCTTCATAAATTATAATCACAAAAGTTAATCATCTCTTAACATAACACACTTTCCTCCTTGGAAAACAAACTCGAACTTCATTGGTCATTAGTGTTTGGTTTTCCTAAACCGACACTTAATACTTTCCCTATTTTGCTCTCTTTTCCTAAAGAGTGGTAAAAACACTACATCAGAGGTTATGTTCACACCTGATAATGGGTCTTGACGTATGAAGTATGCACCCATAGGTATCTAATGTCCCTGAATCCAGTAGTGGTTAAGATACGTTCGACAGTACTAAGTTTTACACTAGCAGGTGTAGCTATGTTGGCAGTACTAATATTTGCACTAGTAGTACTAACTATGTTAGTGCTGCTAGTTATAAACATCAATATAAAGTTTACACGCGCAGTACTAACTGAGTTAGTACTCCTAGTTCGTATTGCAACAAGCAGTACTAAGGATGTTAGTACCAATGGAATGTATACATGCTCGTTTAACCAATTGAAGTAGCAGTTGCAACTGCATTTGATGACGTTTAATTGGTTATGTAACCACTATTTCGATTATTATGGAGGCATATTTTGAGGAAATTTATGGGCCGTTAATTTTCATAGTTTCCATTAACTAGGGTTGAGTACTCTATTATAAATAGGAGATAACAAATGCATGTAGAAGACACTATAAACCTTGTAAGCAAAGGGTTAGAGATTTATGCCTAGATCACTAACACACCAAGTAGATATTTGTGATACCCATGTATTATGGTCGAATAGTTACTTTGGAAAGTGATCACGATTCCAAATGATATTCAGTAACCATTGTTTTTGTATGTATCTAGGTTTGATTAGCTTAACCCTGTTCTGGGCGAGTCCACACCAACAATCGAAGTAAACTTTTTTGTGATAATCAATGGTTAGTGTTGATACGAAACATATAACATCAAACTTTCAAAGAGAAAAAGTTTGAAGGGGTGGATTTTAGGAGGTGGTAGAAGAAGATACACTTTCTTCTATCTACTATAAATGTGGTGTTTTTGCTTATTACACCAATCCCCGATGATGGTGATGATGCTACTGTATAGCAATAAGGAAGAGGAGTAAATGGGAGAATGATGACTATATTTGTCGTGGTATAATTCTCAATGGTATGTCTAATCCTTTATTTAATATTTAACAAAATTTTGGATCTTCCCAAGAACAATAGGTTCTTTGAAAGGCATAAATATGACCGAGGATACATTAAGTAAGAAGTTCCTTGTGCGTTTACTTATGATGTGCTAGATTCATTAGGTTGTTAAATTCCAACATAACATGACGCAGTTTCATATATAGTTAATTCGTAACATGTTATAAAACAAAACAATCAAACCAAACTATTTTTTCATACTAAAAAAGTATCCCGCATTTGATATTCAAAACATATACACAAAAGTATCATTTAACTAAGCCAAATCATGATAAAAAAATTATGAAAATTATCATTTGTAAATATTTAGATATATCATTAACGAATAATAAAAAAGATAAATTAAAAATATCCTTAAAATAATACAATTTTAGATTATTACTAATTTATCTCCTCTTTCCTACCAACTGGTTGCTGCTCTTGCCATCATCTGTTGTCTCACCTCACGGGCATAAGCTCACGTTTTCAAGAGTTCTAACATCTTCACCTAAACCTAGACTCAAACTCCAAAGTTGGAACTTAAAAAATAATTGAAAATATAAGAACACTCAAAATCTAAAACTTAATTAGGATCGATAAGTTGACATAACTGATTAGGTGCAATTTCAAGCAACAAAGATTAAATGTAAACCATGCATCTAAGTTAGAAGGATTCAGCTAAAAAAACAGAAAGAAGAGAGATACAATATATGTTTATGTAGGATTTAATAAAAGGAAATTTCATGATATTCAGTAACCATTGTTTTTGTATGTATCTAGGTTTGATTAGCTTAACCCTGTTCTGGGCGAGTCCACACCAACAATCGAAGTAAACTTTTTTGTGATAATCAATGGTTAGTGTTGATACGAAACATATAACATCAAACTTTCAAAGAGAAAAAGTTTGAAGGGGTGGATTTTAGGAGATGGTAGAAGAAGATACACTTTCTTCTATCTACTATAAATGTGGTGTTTTTGCTTATTACACCAATCCCTGATGATGGTGATGATGCTACTGTATAGCAATAAGGAAGAGGAGTAAATGGGATAATGATGACTATATTTGTCGTGGTATAATTCTCAATGGTATGTCTAATCCTTTATTTAATATTTAACAAAATTTTGGATCTTCCCAAGAACAATAGGTTCTTTGAAAGGCATAAATATGACCGAGGATACATTAAGTAAGAAGTTCCTTGTGCGTTTACTTATGATGTGTTAGATTCATTAGGTTGTTAAATTCCAACATAACATGACGCAGTTTCATATATAGTTAATTCGTAACATGTTATAAAACAAAACAATCAAACCAAACTATTTTTTCATACTAAAAAAGTATCCCGCATTTGATATTCAAAACATATACACAAAAGTATCATTTAACTAAGCCAAATCATGACAAAAAAATTTATGAAAATTATCATTTGTAAATTTTTAGATATATCATTAACGAATAATAAAAAAGATAAATTAAAAATATCCTTAAAATAATACAATTTTAGATTATTACTAATTTATCTCCTCTTTCCTACCAACTGGTTGCTGCTCTTGCCATCATCTGTTGTCTCACCTCACGGGCATAAGCTCACGTTTTCAAGAGTTCTAACATCTTCACCTAAACCTAGACTCAAACTCCAAAGTTGGAACTTAAAAAATACTTGAAAATATAAGAACACTCAAAATCTAAAACTTAATTAGGATCGATAAGTTGACATAACTGATTAGGTGCAATTTCAAGCAACAAAGATTAAATGTAAACCATGCATCTAAGTTAGAAGGATTCAGCTAAAAAAACAGAAAGAAGAGAGATACAATATATGTTTATGTAGGATTTAATAAAAGGAAATTTCATATATATTCTCCTTTTGAGTCAAAATTACATATATATACAACCTAAAACTTTAAACTAAATATATATCCCATCTAGAACTCAAAATTACATATATATCAAATCTTAAAAATAAAGTTACATACCTGTTTAATCTAAAACTTAAAGATACTTAGATATGTAATCTAAAATATAAAATTACATATATGTTCAAATACACACTTTATATATAATAAAAATATTAAATACATACTAAATATATTTTAATTTGAAAATGACTTTTATACTTGTTTTTAAGATTGCTATTCCCTTGTCTAATAGCATGTTTGACAACTTTCTTTCAATTGCTACAACATACATTTAGTTTTTTTAATGAAAACATGTCTGTCTAATAGCTACCTTGTTTTCTTTTACTTAGTGCTTAAAGAGTCTAAAAAGTAAAACAAAAAGCAAGCAAGGAACCCGATGGCAAGACTGAAATTTTATTGAAAATGAAAGTCTCCCTAAGTGGATGATACTTGGTATAATAATAGTGACTTAAAAATTAAATGATGTTTAATATGTATTTTATATTTTATCTATATATAAATTTTGTACTTGAATATTTATGTAATTTTAAATTTTATATTAGATATATATGTAACTTTTTTATATGAGGTTAAGCATATATGTAATTTTAAACAAAAGGAAGGCATATATGAGATTGTCACTAAAAAGTATAAGTTTAGTACAATAATATATTAATTCTTTAATGGATAAACAAATAATTTTTAGATTAAACAACAGCGAGAAACTAATAATGGACAAAAAATTCATGTAGAACACAATCCAACAAAAGAACAACCCCCTTCATCTCAACCACTCATTTTTGCAACATTAAAGGTGTAGATTGATTCTTAATTTAGTACAATTATTTCAAAATGACATTTTTGTAATATAATTCGAAATTAAAACACGAGATTCGTTTATACTATCACGTTTACTTATCTTAATTACTCTCACCAAAAACTATTTACGGCGACTGTTACGATATTTTCCGCAGGGGAACGAGAAATCACAATAGTGCTTTTGATAAGTTCTCTTTAACATCTTTGTCTCGTGTTCACAGTGATTCATTGTCTGTTGTGGTTTCTGGCGAATATTGCAATTGCTCTGACGGAGGAGCGAGGAAGAAAGTGGTGCCATATTTGATTTGTTTTGGTTTTTAAGAGGTGGCACCATCGTCTTTGTCGTTGTGTTTCATGTTGAATGAAATATATATAATGACATTGATAATGGTATGGTAATTTCATGTGTATGGCTTATTTGTTTTATGAAATTTCGTTAGATGTTTTATGTGTTTTGAAGATGAAGTGCATATTAGATCTGAAAAGTACTTTAGAGGAGATGAGATAAAAAGTATATTGTTAGACTTACTTTTTGGTAAGCTGGCGCCTTTCACGTGAGTTGGACTATATTTACATACTTTGCTATACGTAGGGACTTAATGTGTAAAGTATGTATTGTTTAGACATGTTAGGCCTATAAATACCCCCATGACTCTTAATAAGTGTGAAAACACTTATCCTTTTACCACTTATTTCCAATAATAACAAGGCCAAAACGTGTGATTTATGTCGTAAAAGTCGGAATTATGCGTGGTTTGTGTTTTTATTGTGTTTTAGGACCTAAATATGAAAAAGGAAGAAAACACGGGCTTTCACGGGCTTTTATTGAAGATAACGGGAAAAAGTCGAAGTCAAAAGATCAAGAGTGCAAAAAGAACGGAAGTCCAAGGCCTATTCTGAAGATTTATCGAAGAAAAAGTCAAAAGACGGAAGTTTAACGAAGTCGAAGAAATTAAGTCTAATAGAAGAAGAAAATTAAAAGACAAGTTCAAATCCCGAGACGACAAAGACGAAGAATTAAAGTCGAGTCGAGAAAACGTGAAGAAAGCAAGAAAGAAGATGCAACACATGCACTCCTTCCACCTTCCCTATAAATACCCTCCTAATAGTCATTAGGAGGGTGGTTAGATTTTTAGTTAATTTTTCACTTTTTAGTTTTCTCTAGTTTTTAGAGAAAGAAAGTCTTAAACTTTCTCTCACTAGTTCATCTTTTTCTTTTAATCTTTCAAGATTATACATCTTTGTATTGCTTATTTCATTAATCAAAGTTCTATTTGAAGCTTTTATTTCTTAATCTCATTCTACTTTTCTTTGATTTAAGATTGATTTTGGTGTGATTATCATGTGATCCGTGTTGTTCTAATTGATTTCATGCTAAAAAGTTAATCTTTTGATCATTTTATAAGTTTTCATTTGATTAAGCTTTAAGACTTTTGTGCTTATTGGCTTATTTTTATGATTATCTTATTTTTCTTATTAAAAAGTTTTATTAAAAAGTTTATATTTTTATGGTTTGATCTAAAAAGTTGATTAATTTCGAGTTGAATAAGTTGATCAAAGTGCTTATTTGATTCGATTGATTATTTGGATTGATAAGTTTCGGGTGTTAGCTTAGAATTTTAGCTTATCACCTAACTTTTCTCATTTCCACAAATTTCGGAAAGGGTGGTAAAGCCCCTTTCCGATTGGCCTGTTCCGACCGGGTGTCCCATCCTAACCGTTTCCCATTATTTTCGGAAAGGGTGGTAAAACCCCTTTCCGATTGGTGCATATTCCGACAGGGCTCCATCTTCCACATTCCGACGGTATCGCTTGTCCCTTATTCCGATTGGTGCATTTGCACGTATTCCGATTGTAGCCTTAACTCCCCTTTCCGATTGATTGTCTTGTGTCCGTATTCCGACGGCTAGGTATTTGTCCCATTTTCCGATTAGGTTGTTTTGCATATTCCGACGGTACGGCATTGTCCTATATTCCGATTGAGACTTCGAGTATTATTCCGATTGGGGCATTTGTAGTATTCCGATTTGTCAGCATTTGTTACATTCCGATTGCTACCACTTTTCCACCATATTCCGACCATCCGATCGGAAAACATTCCGATCGGGTCCCCTTTTTGGCTTGTTTTGGTTTCCTTCGATATCACTTTCTTATAGTACTTTGTATTTTCTGAAAATTTTCAAAGTGTTAGTTTAATTTAGTGAGTTAGTACCTTTTCCATTATCATCTTTAAGTTTCCATGCATTTATTTTACTTGCCATTTCAATATTAATCTTTTAACTTCTATTTACTCAACGACACTTTAATTACTTGCAATTAGTTTAAAACAAACCAAACCATTCTCTTGATTCACCAAAAGACAATTGAGTCGCACTTAAGACCGGTTTTCAATTCGAAAAGATTCGGAACTATAACGAACTTTGATACTTTGGTCGCAAATCCCAAGTATTAAATGGCGCCGCTGCCGGCTCTTTTCGTTAAGATAAACGGTTTCTAGTGAGAGATGCATTGAATTTTGGGATCCGTTCTTTGAACGTTATTTTCATTGCTAAAAAATTTTCCAAAAATCCAAAAAAATAATAAAACTCTTCAAAAATACAAAAATATTAAAAAACCTATAAAAACCAAAGATTATATAGATATTCCTTGTGTATATTTTTCTTCTGCAGGTGCATGCGTACTAGATCTACAAACTATTCTGAGCCCGAGACTCGTGAAGATTTAGATATGGCTGGTGTTAATAACAACAATAATCACCCACCTCAAAACAATTTGAATAACAACAACAACAACAACAATGTCCTTCTACCTGATTTACGAACCATGGAGGAATTGTGCCAACCCACCATGAACGGACGCGGAGGCCCGATTGCGCCAATGCACGTCACGGCCCAGGAGTTTTCGTTGAAGCATCACATGATACAACAAGTGCAAACGAACCCGTTTCGTGGAATTCCGGATGATGATGCCAACAAACACCTCGACAAATTCATTACCATTACCCAAAGCATGAAGTGCCCCGGTGTTTCTATGGATGACCTTCGCCTTCAACTTTTTCCACACTCGCTTTCTCACCACGCCGAAAAATGGTTTGACCGTCTTCCGAAGAATTCTATTCATACGTGGAACGACATGACTCAACGCTTTTTATCGCGCTACTTTCCCCCATCCATGGTCACTAGCCTTCGTAACCAAATCAGTGGATTTATGCAAGAGAATGATGAATCGCTTTTCGATGCTTGGGAACGTTACAATGATTTGATCGACCGCTGTCCTAATCACAATATGCTCCCCGTCACTCTCATTGACACCTTCTACAATGGTCTCACCTTTCGTGATCGTGACACAATCAATGCCGCCGCCGGTGGTACTTTTATGAAAAGGAGACCGGAGGAGTGTCGAGAGTTGATTGAAAACATGACTACTCACCACAAGAATTGGGATTCTTCCGCATCCTCAAGATCTAATCAGAGAGTCAATGTTTCATCTACTTCTTCCACCACCAACCCGTCTATTTTGGAACGTGCTATTCTCGATATTAACAAAAGTCTCCAACTTTTGACTTCTAACCAAACTCAACAAGCTAAAGCCGTTGCTATTTCGTGTGACACATGTGGTGGTCCTCATTCCTACAATGAGTGTCCTTCTACTCACGGCAATTATTCTGAAGACGTTAACGCAGCTTATGGTACTTATCCTACGGGAGGCTATCAAGCTCGCCCTCAAGGAGACCGTGGCTTGCTAAGTTATCGTTCCAACAATTATCTTGCTCCTCCCGGTTTCCCACCTGCAAACCAAAACCAACAACAAAGCTACAACCGAAGCAACCAATCTCAACCTCGTGCTCAAAATCAATATCAATCCCAAAGAAACCCTTACACAACTCAAGGAAATTCTCAAGCTTACCAAGCTCCACCTCTCAATCAACCGATAACCGTTAACCAAGACGTCGAGACGTTCATGAAGACTAATCGTGAGATGGTGACGAATCTTCAGAGTCAATTTGTCAACTTGAAGAATGAAATGGCAAAACAAGGGAGCGATATTCGAGCCGAGCTAAGGAATGACATGGCCAAAAACAGCAATGATATTAATGCCAACATGCAAAACTCTTTTAACAATCAAGCTCTTCACCTTCGTGATATGATTGGTTCGCTCATCCAAAGTAATCAACCCTCTTCTTCGGGTACTCTTCCGAGTAATACCGTTGCGAATCCAAGGGGGAGATGAAAGCAATCACCACTCGTAGTGGAAAAGGTTATATGGAACCCGAGCTTCCTACACCTCCACCCGTGATTGTGAACAAGGAAAAAGAGCAACTTTCCCCACCTCCTTCACCTTCTATCCCCATTTCCCCACCACCCGTGGTTGTGAGTGATCCTATTCCCTTAAAGCCTTCTTCTTCATCCAATATACCTTATCCTTCAAGGTTGAGGAAAGAGAAGCAAAAGAGCAAGGATGATATTCAAGTTTCAAACTTTCTTAAAATGTTTAAACAACTGAATTTTAACATCTCCTTTGCCGAGGCTCTCGCTCACATGCCCAAATACGCTAAGATGTTCAAAGATCTTCTAAGTGATAAAGAAAAGCTCCTTGACATTGCTCAGACCCAACTTAATGAGAACTGCTCCGCAGTGCTCTTAAGGCAATTGCCCACCAAACTTGGTGATCCGGGTCGCTTCTTGATTCCTTGCAACTTCCCGGGAGTAGAGAATTGCATGGCCCTAGCCGATCTAGGTGCTAGTATAAACTTAATGCCTTTAAGTGTTTGGAAGCAATTATCTCTCCCCGAGCTAGTCCCCACCAAAATGACTTTGGAATTAGCCAACCGTACGGTTGCGTATCCAGTGGGGATAGCCGAAGATGTCTTTGTTGGCGTTGACAAATTCACCTTCCCGGCGGATTTTGTCGTTGTTGATTACGAAATGGATCCCCGTGTTCCATTAATCGTTGGACGTCCATTTCTGAGGACCGGTCGCACTCTCATTGATGTAGCCGCGGGCGAAATAATCATGAGAGTTGGTGACGATCAAATTGTCTTCAACATGGGTAAGATTTCTAAGCAACCTTATTCGTATGAGAGTGTTAATGCTATTGATGTTCTCGATGAGGCTTGTGAAGAACATTTTCATGATGCTTGCAAAAGTACTCTTTCTTCTCTACCCAATGTTGAGACCGTTGCCTCAATTGCCCCAGCATTGACTCCTTTTGGAGAAAGTGATTTGGATGACTTCGAAGCTAGTTTGGGTCCTCTCGATATTAAGTATGATAATTTGTCCACAAATTGGGATGAAGACATTAGTACTATTGAGAGACTTCTCAATGAGGACCCATTCTCTCCTCCTGCTCCTAAAGAGGTGACTAATGATGATCCATCGTTAGTTTCACCATCTATTGAGGATCCTCCTACTCTCGAGCTTAAGGACTTACCGCCTCATCTTGAGTACGTTTTTCTGGAAGACGACAAGAAGCTACCGGTCATCATCGCAAAGGATCTGAAGGAAGACGAAAAAGAACGCCTCGTCGATGTGTTGAAGCAGCATAAACGCGCTATCGCTTGGAAAATCTCCGACATCCGTGGAATTGATCCTCATTTCTGCACACATAAAATTCTCATGGAGGACGACTTTAAGCCCACAATTCAAAGCCAAAGAAGGGTGAATCCTAAAATCCATGAAGTCATCAAAAAAGAGGTTATCAAACTTCTTGATGCGGGTATGATTTACCCTATTTCGGATTCACCGTGGGTTAGTCCAGTCCATTGTGTGCCTAAGAAAGGCGGAATCACCGTTGTGCCCAATGCAAACAACGAGTTAATTCCTACCCGTCTCGTTACTGGGTGGAGAGTTTGTATAGACTACCGCAAACTCAATGATGCCACGAGAAAGGATCATTTCCCTCTACCTTTTATGGACCAAATGCTTGAACGTTTAGCGGGTAATGAATATTACTGCTTTCTGGATGGTTTCTCGGGTTATTTTCAAATACCCATCGATCCCCAAGATCAAGAGAAGACAACATTCACTTGTCCCTATGGCACATTTGCTTATAAACGAATGCCTTTTGGCTTATGCAATGCCCCCGGGACTTTCCAAAGGTGCATGTTGGCTATCTTCCATGACATGGTTGAGCAAACCATGGAAGTCTTCATGGATGATTTCTCGGTCTTCGGGGATTCCTTCTCTGCTTGCCTTGCCAATTTGGAACGTATGCTTAAGCGGTGCGAAGACACTCGCCTTGTTCTGAATTGGGAAAAATGCCATTTTATGGTAAAAGAAGGCATTGTGCTAGGACACAAAATCTCTAAAGCCGGTCTTAATGTTGACCGTGCTAAAGTAGATGTCATAGCCAAATTACCTCCACCTTCAACCGTGAAGGGTGTGAGAAGCTTTTTGGGTCATGCGGGCTTCTATCGTAGATTCATTCAGGATTTCTCTAAAATCGCTCGCCCGATGACCCACCTCTTGGCAAAAGATACGCCCTTTATCTTTTCTAAAGAGTGTCTCGAAGCCTTCAATCTTCTCAAGGATAAGCTAACTAAGGCACCGGTCTTGGTCACCCCTAATTGGGAGCTGCCTTTTGAATTGATGTACGATGCTAGCGACTTTGCTATTGGTGCGGTTTTGGGTCAAAGAGTGAATAAACACTTCCAACCAATCCACTACGCTAGCAAAACAATGACGGGGGCTCAATTGCATTATACGACAACCGAAAAAGAGCTTTTAGCTGTTGTCTATGCTTTTGAAAAATTCCGCCCCTATCTTGTTTTATCCACCACCATCGTTTACACGGACCATTCTGCGTTGAAGTACTTGATGACAAAGAACGATTCTAAGCCAAGACTTCTTCGCTGGGTTTTGCTCCTTCAAGAATTCAACATTGAAATTCGTGACAAGAAGGGAGCCGAAAACCTGGCCGCGGATCATCTGAGTCGACTTGAGGATCCATATCAGGGGGATCATCCGAACAAAGAGATCAATGACTCTTTCCCCCTGGAGACTCTAATGTCTATAAATCTCAACCTTGATGGCACCCCGTGGTTTGAGGACATTGCAAACTACTTAGCGGGTGGTATTCTCATCCAAGGGTTAACATCCCAACAAAAGAAGAAGTTCTTAAACGATGTTAAGACTTACTTTTGGGATGACCCTTATCTATTCAAACAGTGTGCTGATCTGATTATTCGTCGTTGTGTTGACGGACCGGCAGCTTTTGACATTCTTCAAGCTTGCCACAAAGGACCCACCGGTGGTCACTTTGGTCCCAACTACACCGCTAAGAAAGTGTTTGATTCTGGATTCTACTGGCCCACCATTTATCGTGACGCTCACGAAATGGTTAAGCATTGTGATGCTTGCCAACGTCAAGGCAGGATTACACATAAGGATGAGATGCCTCAGAATTTCATACAGGAATGTGAAATCTTTGATGTATGGGGCATCGACTTTATGGGGCCATTTCCATCATCCAAAGGGAACAAGTACATCCTCGTCGCCGTCGACTACGTCTCTAAATGGGTTGAAGCTAAGGCTCTTCCTACGAATGATGCGAGGGTGGTTGTGAACTTTTTGAAGCAGCTTTTCGCTCGATTTGGCGTTCCTCGTGCTATCATCAGTGACCACGGGACTCATTTTTGCAACGATCAATTTGCAAGAGTCATGGCAAAGTATGGTGTCACTCACCGTCTTTCCACCGCCTATCATCCCCAAACGAATGGGCAAGCCGAAATTTCCAATCGTGGCTTGAAGAGAATTTTGGAGCGTACTGTGGGAGAGCATCGCGCCGCGTGGGCCGATAAATTAGATGATGCTCTGTGGGCTTTCCGTACTGCCTACAAGACCCCGATCGGTTGTACACCTTATCGTCTTGTGTACGGGAAAGCCTGCCACCTACCCATCGAGCTGGAACATAAGGCGCACTGGGCCTTGAAGTGGGCTAACTTCGACATCGTCAAAGCCGGTGATCATCGCAAGGTTCAACTCAACGAGCTAAATGAACTGAGGAATGAAGCTTATGAGAACTCGCTGATCTACAAGGAGAAGACGAAGATGATCCACGATGCTAAAATCAAGAACCGAGAGTTCCACGTTGGTGATCAAGTCTTACTCTTTAACTCTCGGTTGAAGATCTTCTCTGGCAAGTTGAAGAGCCGCTGGACTGGTCCATTCACCGTCGCCAAAGTCTTTCCGTATGGGACCATTGAGCTTTCTCAGCCGAATGGGCCCAATTTCAAGGTGAATGGCCAGCGTTTGAAGCTGTACTTTGGTGAGGACATCTCTCAGGAGATGATTCCATCCCTCACCACGTTCCCCATGAACTAAAATTGGGTCGAGTCAGGCTCATGACTCGGTGAACAAAAACAAGCGCTTCTCGGGAGGCAACCCGTGTTCTATCCTTTACTGCTTTCATAATAAGTGTAGGGGGAGCCCCGCATATGTTTGTTGTCTTGTTTCTTGTGCTGTGCAGGGATTTAAGCTTCAGAGAGCATCTTGATGACTTTTGACGAACCGTGATACCGTGTTTTCCATCTTCCTGGTTCTATCCTAAACTCTTGTGATTCAATATTTCATATTCTATATGTTCACATTGAATTCACTTTAGTTGTCCCTTCCTTAGCAAGATTTAAACAAAGTGCACAATGTCATAAGTGTAGGGGAGTTCACTCCCACATGCTTAACCATTGAGGACAATGTTCATCTCAAGTGTAGGGGGGACTTCTATCGAAGTAAGTGGTCTTTTCCATGAATTTGCCCTCATTTTAACCGGAAAATTTGATTTTTCGACATTTTTCAAAATTTTTAATCTATTTTGGCCTAGTTGTATAGTTGTACTTTCCTTTATCATGTTTAGTTTCTTTCCGTTGCTAGAATAAATTTTTAATAAAGTGGTTTTAGATTTTTCTTAGTCATGAACATTTTTGACTCAACCCGAGTTTACTTGCCTAAGTTTACTCTAGCTAGTATCCTTAACATGTTTAAGTCAAGTTTTGCTAGGCTTTTATATAGGGAGCTATAAAACGCGAAAGTCTTAACTCTCACGGGTTAAGAACAAGAACTTTTCGCAAGTTCCTATAATTGACCCTAGAGAGTCGTTTATCAAGGGAACTTTAAAATGCGATTTCTAAACTTGAAAAAGTCTAAGAATTTGCAAGATCCTATAGGCGACTCGAAAACCCAAAACTTTGATTTAATAGGCTAAGCATCCACGAGTCTCATTCCTTGAGATTTTAAACTGTGGAGAACGAGAGATGATAGAGTCAATTATAAGTTCGGTATTCTTTCGTGAGTTTATGTGAGTTAATTATGAGCCTATTCTCCCTCCGCTTGTTAATAAATTAATCTGCTAATAAATAAGGTTGTACGATTTAAAAGGTTACTTAGCTTCTAGCCCCAGATCGTTTAAAAGTTGCTCGATAATGACGAGAGTTCATAGCCAAGGCATAACTTATGAAGCGGGGCGCGAAGATTGGCGAGTCCGAAAAGGCCCTAACAAGGCATGAGGGCTACATTTTGTTGCTAAAGATCTAAAAGTGATGTGAAGAATCATTTATCCAAAATCAATATGAAGGATCGAGACACACGACGAAAAGCAAGAACTCCCCAAAAGTCATGGAGAAGTCTATCCGAAAAGACCCTAACAAGGTATGAGGATAAATAGATCCAAGTCCTAAAAGGAGGCGGATCGTTGTATATCAAAGTCCAAAATAAAGATTGGAGAAAAATGAAGAAGTCGTGGTCCAAAGATGAAGAATCTCTCAAAAACTTCAAGTGAAGAAATTCCTATTATGAAGAGAAGACCATAATTTCAAGAACGTCTCTCGAAGATTCGAAGTATGAAGTCGCTGCCAAATATCGGCCCGAGAAAGGTCTCAAATCGCGAACCAAGTTATGCCAAGATATGAACTTTCTGATATCCCGAGAAGCAGTTTTAAAAGATTTGGTCCTTTAGCTAACTATTGATTAAATCGTTCACCTTATTTTCGGACTAAATAACTATCGAAATAAGTCAAACAATGCATCCTCGTGATCATTCAAGACAAAAATAAAATATAAGAGATACACCTAGGAATAAGGGAGTCTAAGTGAATAATTGGCCCACATGAGTTCGTGATAGTTTGCTAACTTATAATAACAATGATCTCGTTTTTAAGCTTGGTATGGGGAACGTGAAACTTGAGGATGAAAAACGTTCACGGCCGCCAAAACCAAATGTAAGTTTTTAATTTCTTTACTTATTTCTATCTTTTATGTTTAGTACTTAATAAAGGCCAAGGTGGGTTATTTATGATGGAAAATGTAAACCGTGCTTTAAAATTAATGCATTGCATGAGGGCATTGCAATGGTCAAGTGTAAGGGATTTAATAAGTGTGAAAACACTTATCCTTTTACCACTTATTTCCAATAATAACAAGGCCAAAACGTGTGATTTATGTCGTAAAAGTCGGAATTATGCGTGGTTTGTGTTTTTATTGTGTTTTAGGACCTAAATATGAAAAAGGAAGAAAACACGGGCTTTCACGGGCTTTTATTGAAGATAACGGGAAAAAGTCGAAGTCAAAAGATCAAGAGTGCAAAAAGAACGGAAGTCCAAGGCCTATTCTGAAGATTTATCGAAGAAAAAGTCAAAAGACGGAAGTTTAACGAAGTCGAAGAACTTAAGTCTAATAGAAGAAGAAAATTAAAAGACAAGTTCAAATCCCGAGACGACAAAGACGAAGAATTAAAGTCGAGTCGAGAAAACGTGAAGAAAGCAAGAAAGAAGATGCAACACATGCACTCCTTCCACCTTCCCTATAAATACCCTCCTAATAGTCATTAGGAGGGTGGTTAGATTTTTAGTTAATTTTTCACTTTTTAGTTTTCTCTAGTATTTAGAGAGAGAAAGTCTTAAACTTTCTCTCACTAGTTCATCTTTTTCTTTTAATCTTTCAAGATTATACATCTTTGTATTGCTTATTTCATTAATCAAAGTTCTATTTTAAGCTTTTATTTCTTAATCTCATTCTACTTTTCTTTGATTTAAGATTGATTTTGGTGTGATTATCATGTGATCCGTGTTGTTCTAATTGATTTCATGCTAAAAAGTTAATCTTTTGATCATTTTATAAGTTTTCATTTGATTAAGCTTTAAGACTTTTGTGCTTATTGGCTTATTTTTATGATTATCTTATTTTTCTTATTAAAAAGTTTTATTAAAAAGTTTATATTTTTATGGTTTGATCTAAAAAGTTGATTAATTTCGAGTTGAATAAGTTGATCAAAGTGCTTATTTGATTCGATTGATTATTTGGATTGATAAGTTTCGGGTGTTAGCTTAGAATTTTAGCTTATCACCTAGCTTTTCTCATTTCCACAAATTTCGGAAAGGGTGGTAAAGCCCCTTTCCGATTGGCCTGTTCCGACCGGGTGTCCCCTCCTAACCGTTTCCCATTATTTTCGGAAAGGGTGGTAAAACCCCTTTCCGATTGGTGCATATTCCGACAGGGCTCCATCTTCCACATTGCGACGGTATCGCTTGTCCCTTATTCCGATTGGTGCATTTGCACGTATTCCGATTGTAGCCTTAACTCCCCTTTCCGATTGATTGTCTTGTGTCCGTATTCCGACGGCTAGGTATTTGTCCCATTTTCCGATTAGGTTGTTTTGCATATTCCGACGGTACGGCATTGTCCTATATTCCGATTGAGACTTCGAGTATTATTCCGATTGGGGCATTTGTAGTATTCCGATTTGTCAGCATTTGTTACATTCCGATTGCTACCACTTTTCCACCATATTCCGACCATCCTCGGAAAACATTCCGATCGGGTCCCCTTTTTGGCTTGTTTTGGTTTCCTTCGATATCACTTTCTTATAGTACTTTGTATTTTCTGAAAATTTTCAAAGTGTTAGTTTAATTTAGTGAGTTAGTACCTTTTCCATTATCATCTTTAAGTTTCCATGCATTTATTTTACTTGCCATTTCAATATTAATCTTTTAACTTCTATTTACTCAACGACACTTTAATTACTTGCAATTAGTTTAAAACAAACCAAACCATTCTCTTGATTCACCAAAAGACAATTGAGTCGCACTTAAGACCGGTTTTCAATTCGAAAAGATTCGGAACTATAACGAACTTTGATACTTTTGTCGCAAATCCCAAGTATTAACTCTCCATGGGGGTGTGGAAGTTTGTTCATTTTTCTTGTTTTCATTTCACTTGGAATAAAACACACATTCCTTTCACCTCTCTCTAACTTTCTCTCACTAGAACAACAATGGCATATATGTTCTTTGATCATCCCCGACCACCCGAACCATGGTGGGTTTTTGATGCCTTTCAATTGGTATCAGAGCTAACCAGGGGTGTCTTGTATCCGTGTGTTTGTGTTCGTGTTATGTTTTTCAGATTTGTACTTTGCTGACCCATGATTCACGATTGGTATTTTTTTCCATTTCTTAACTTGAAATATCAATTTGTGTTTCATTGTTATCCATTTCCTATCCTCGTACCAATATTTCATGTCTTGTAATCTATGTTTATCATTGCTTGTCCAAATCTGTGTCATGCCTCGTATCAAAATCAATTTTTTCCAATTTTTTGTACCTCGTTTTTTTTGTTGTTTGTCCCTGTATTCATCTATTCCTATCTATGGGGATAATGACAAAAAAAGGTTGGTCCAGTACTATTTTTTCGGGGTTACAAACTTGGTCAAAACAAAAACCTATTTAGATGGATATTACGATGCACATTCAGATGAACACATTGCGACGGCTTCTTTTTCGGATTTATTCCGATAGGGATTTTTTTACATTCCGATGGGTTGGGCTGTCCTCATTGCGATGGATGGCCTGATTCATCGAAATGGAAGTAGTCAAGTCGTCATGTTGCCCAATTTTTCCGATGACTTTTCGATGGGAAGTGTGTATTGCGATGGGTTCGTGTTTATTGCGATGGTTCTTTGTGTTGACCCATTGCGATAAAAACAAACTAATATATTGCGATGGATGAAGAAAATCATTGCGATGGGAGTTGAAATCAATTAATTTAAAATATCAGATTTAGACTCATTTTTTTTCTAAAACCATCAGATAATTCATTACACAAATTCAACTATCTGTAACATTCAACAACCGACTTACACTCTTTCATGACACAAACCAGTAACTGAAATATCCGACTCATGGATCTTCAAACCTATCCGAGACCTAAACCAACCTTTTACCTCCACAAATCCTCATCTATCCTAACCCTTCGTCACCTAAACCCAACACCTAGACTCGATCTTTTCCACTCGAAAAACATTGACTCGAAAACACACAACTTCATGATCTCAGATTTGTTGAAATGTTTTTCTATCTTTAAAAAGATTTTTTGTGTTTTAACATTTCATCTTCATTGATCTTATCGAAAAACAATCTGATAGAACCTACCCGAGATCATATGAAATGATCTTGAAGCCATCATTGCATTGAGAGGTCGTGGATTGCGTGCGTGATCACAGGTTTCGATCTTCATGGGTGGTTAAGTGATCTTCGGTGTTTATTGTTCAGATGAGAGTGGAGTGCTTTGTTGATCTTAAGATGGGTTTGAGTTGGATTGTTTATACAGTGAGGGGGGCGGATACAACGAGAAAAGAGTGTGGATTGGTGTGAGTGAGTTTACATGTGAGATATTTTAGGGGTTAATATTTGTGTTTATCCCATATTTGTTTAACCAACTCACCAATACACGTGGCCATCTAAACATAGCATAACTAGGGCGGACGTTTCGAGAATGAGTAGTGGATTTGGTGTGAGTTATGTCAAATAATGAGATATATTAAGATTTGAGATATATTCCATTTGGATGGACCGGGTATGAAACACAATGTGGGCCGAATTTTTGTCATTAATGGGGCCTAGATTGAATCTTTTAAAGATATCTCATGGCTAACTTTTGGAGTCGGGTATAGATTGACGGGCCGATCACTACTTTACCGAAGAAATATTGTGGGCCGATTATTTTTGCAATTTAATTCGGGATGACCGATTTTATATCCGAATTTTGTAAAATTAATCATGTCGGATTTGAGTTACGGGATAATTGGATTGAGCCGGATATTTTCGACAGAACCAAGTGATAAAATTGTTGTCGAGTTAAATGATTATGGGACAAGATTTTAATACTTTGGCGGGCCGTTTAAACAGTGACATTCTGGCCGGGTATCCGTTTTCGCTCATAACACTTCTTCACGAACAACATACACAACAAACACAACAAACACGGTACATTACACTAAAACGATCCTTATCAAAAATTCACCTAAATTCCTAACGGCTATTACGGTTTATGTGATTACGAAGATGATTCGATGCTACTTATTTGAGGTTGAAGTGATATTTTTTAGAGGCGTTCTTATTTTATCTTTAAAGGAGTACTTACAACTTTATAAGATAACTTGCTCGAGCATATACGGTTATGAATAAGACTTGAAGTATCTAGTTTCCATTGTCAAGGGGAGGATGGACGACGACATGGATAACTATCATTTTTGGGAGCTTCGTTGCGGTTCTCAGTGTCACACGCACTTGCAGTTGTGGATTTCTTCAAGAGATGTAGTATTTTTTCATATACCGCCTGTTTTGGTATAGGGTACTTTAGAGAGGTTGTACCTTTTTAATACCGCCCTTTGGTATGGGGTACGTTTAAGACTTCTCTGCATCGCTCTTCATTCTACTTTAGTGCAAGCTTAAGATCAAGTTTGGGGAATTCTACTTCAGTTTCAAGTTTGGATTATCAGGTTATCTTCATCAGTGGTCACTATCAATAGCCAACATAATTGATAAGGGGATTCAGTTCGGGGTGATCTTGAGAGAATTTTGTTTAGAGAGATATTGTTGACATATTCTCACATAGTAATAGTTACTAAGTAAGCGGTTCCAGTTGGCATACCACGTACACACATGAAGGATGATTCCCTTATTAGGTATCATCCTGGAGGGAGAAATGTGTACATGCGGGGTCACTTGACTTTGGTGTTACCGTTTCTACATAGAGGGATAAGTTGACTACATTCGGGACTTAATTGACTTTGATGTGGCAACTTTTTATCATCACTGTCCTGTCTGGAGAAATGTGCATTTCCGGGACTTAATTGACTCTGGTGCTACAGGTTGACTTCATGTTCGGGATAGAGTGTGTACTTCTGGTAATCTATCATAGAATCAAGACCGGGATTGCTTCAATTTGTGAGAAAATGTTGATGACGTTATCACCTCCCACAGATTTCCTCTGTATGATATGTTTTGGAGGGAGCAGTCTTTACTGCTTGTTTTATGAAAGGCCTTCTAGTTGGGAGGGAGTAAAACTCAACTAGATTCTACAAAGCTGAAGAAATAGAGCTAGAGTATTCAAGAAGATGAAGGTCGCTGAAGACTGTCTCAAGGAATGCTGGAATTCAAGCTTATCATTTTTCTTTATTTTTGCTTGTAGGAAACATTGTAACCAACTCACGTGAGTCACCATCTTGGAGGGAGATTGTTAGACTTACTTTTTGGTAAGCTGGCGCCTTTCACGTGAGTTGGACTAGATTTACATACTTTGCTACACGTAGGGACTTAATGTGTAAAGTATGTATTGTTTAGACATGTTAGGCCTATAAATACCCCCATGACTCTCCATGGGGGTGTGGAAGTTTGTTCATTTTTCTTGTTTTCGTTTCACTTAGAATAAAACACACATTCCTTTCACCTCTCTCTAACTTTCTCTCACTAGAACAACAATGGCATATATGTTCTTTGATCATCCCCGACCACCCGAACCATGGTGGGTTTTTGATGCCTTTCATATATCACACACATAAAGAGATTGGACACGTGTTGAGACTTTACATGACAGAACTATTCAATCATTTGTAATTTTTATAATTGGAAAAATGTTAAAAACTTATAACACAAGTCAATGGGGTGTATGAGGCCATCTATCTCACCGAGATCACAAGTCCATATTAATAAGTGTTTTTTTATTTTTATCTTAATAATTGAACAAGCCACAAGTAGCTAGTGTCTTTTTTTTTAACGACAACTTTTTATTAAAACTAGCAAGGTGCTAGAAAATTACAAGGAAATTAAATAAGGGTTTTTTAACCACTCAATCCAGCAAAAAGAAAAACGACAACGCCATTTAACCTAATTAAAAGAATGCAACACTATATCATCGAAAATACTCGAACAACTAGGTCTTGTATCTTCAAATAGAATCCGATTACGAAAACTCCAAGTAAGCCACCATGCAACGTAAAAAACGCCTTCCAAAATCTTTTTAAGCTTGACCGAGATCCTAGTAGCAGATAACCAGACGAACCAATCTTGAAACGAAAACCAATCTTGATAATCGAGGTCCCACCAACGGCAAATGCTGTGAAGAATACTCTGGGCTAAGTCACACCGAAACAGAATATGCGTGGTATCCTCCTGAAAATTATATCACACGGGACAAACTGTCGATTGAATAGCGACCCCTCGATTAATCAAATTAATCCTAGTAGGCCGAAAATCACGACGCGCTCTCCATACAAAAATATTGACCTTGTTAGGAACACCTTTTACCCATTTTCTACAGTCATAGTGAGGTAGTAAAATATCATCAAGAAAGGAACGAAGATCTTTAACCTTAAAACATCCATCACCCGATAAGTCACAATACTAACGGTCATTGACGTTGGATAAAGAGAAAGAATCTAACATAGACGCCAAACTCTGTAATTGAGATTGTTCGACACCACCACGAACGATTCTTCTAAACGAATCTTCAAGGGAAGCACTAAGCTTAGTCTCAACCAGAGTGTCTTTGTTCAGTTCTAAAGCGAACAGCCTGGGGAACTTGGCATATAACGGTAGATCACCACAACAAAGATCTAACCAAAATCTGGTCGAACGACCATTTCCAACTCTTTTCCTACAATGCTCCCACAGATCAAAACCCTTGTCTTTTAAAGTTTGAACCTCTCTTAAAATAGAACACCATATAGAAGAGTACGAAGATGAATGTGAATCAATAAAATTACCATAAAGAGTACGAATTGTTTTGCACCAGAGAGAACCATCGTCCGAAATAAACCGCCAAATCCATTTTAAAAGAAGAGCTCGGTTAAGGGCGAAAAAACTAGAGACTCCCAATCCACCATTAATCTTAGACTCAAAAGCCATATTCCAAGCGATCCATGTGATCTTATTTTCTGACTGATCCGCACCATTGAAAAAACGACTGCGAATTCCTTCCATCAACTTGATAACACCATATGAGAACTTGAATATAGACATGTTGTAAATCGGTGTCGCTCCAAGGACCGATTTCAGTAACGTTAAACGACCCCCAATAGATAAGGTTTTAAGCTTCCATCTTGATAATCTAGATCTAAGTTTAGAAATATTACCTTCCCAAGCAGTTAAACGAGATGGCTGATGACCCACCATAACCCCTAAGTATCAAAATTGAGTGCTCATAATCGAACATCCAATGCTAGCAGCAGTTATCTCAATATCTTCACGGGGAATACCGACCCCAAGAATCTGAAATTTATGAATATTAATTGGAAGATCAGACGCTAGATAAAAACACTTCCAAATCATAATAATACCACGAAGGTTGTCTGAAGTCCATTCCCCGAGAAACATAGCATCATCAGCGTAGAAGATGTGAGATAGAATAAGGTGACATGGTAACGAAATTCCTTTAAATATACCTTCACCAACAGCTCGATTAAAAGAAAGATGAAGAGCCTCCATAACTATTATAAAAAGATACGGAGCTAGAGGGTCTCCTTGCTTTATACCTTGATGACATGAGAACTCGCTAGTGGGACTGACATTAACTAGAATAGAATATCTACTCGAGTGTAAAATCCCCCGAATCCAATTACACCATTTGAGACCGAAACCAAAAGCCTCTAGAGCATCAAGAAAAAAATTCCATCGAACCGAATCATAGGCTTTAGCAAAATCAACCTTGAAAAATATCACTTGTTTCTTTTTCCTTTTACACCAGTTAAGAATCTCATCAAGAATGAAAGGACCTTCGAGAATATGTCTACCTGCTATAAAATCCGACTGAGTATCGGAAACGATATCCCCAATTATCGAAACGAGTCTATTCGCGAGAATCTTAGTGACCACCTTGTACACACAACCAATAAGACTAATTGGTCAAAAATCACTAACAAATTTTGCGTCAACAACTTTGGGGATGAGAGTAATAAAAGACGCATTACACCATTTAGCAAATGAACTTTTGTTGAAGAAATGAAACACAGCCTCACAAGTAGCTAGTGTCTAGTAATGTAAAAAGACAAAAGTTTTTTATGAAATAAATTAAAAACCTATAAAATTTATACTTTTTTCTTTGTGACATATAAACGTATATAACAGATATATAGAAAATTAGAAAAGGTAAGAAAATAATAAAACGTATTATATAACAAACTTTTCATAATACAAAAATATTTAATTAATTATGTTTGGTTCATCATTGGTGTTTGCTCCGAGTGAAAAATACAGGTAATAGACTAATAGGTAGTAAGATAGTTGTGGGAATGGCTTAATTAAATATGACATGTCATTATAACAAAACTAAATTACAAATTAAACTATTCATGATAATACCCGTTTATTTCATTTTTTAATAGTTTCTTAACGTTATTTTCAAATGTCCTTTTTTAATATTCACACATGATTTGAGAAAAGTCACATGTGACACAAAATCACATTTGATTTGAGCAAAATCACATGTGATTTTTTGTATTGAGTTTTATTTAAGAGTTAAATTTATTTGATTTTAACTGACATAAAGTAATTACAAAAAGTTGATCCAAATATGTATTCAGTGAATATAAAGAACTAATTTTTTAAGATTTGTTTTATGTATAAATCACGTATGATTTAGACGAATTATGTGATATGTTAAATTCACTAGTGATTTATTAAAATCACATTTACACAAATCACGCATGATTTTTATTTTTATAAGAAAATAAAACAAAACTGAATCGCATGTGATTTATACACATCACACATGATTTTAATTTTTATGAGAAAACGAAAAAAAAGACATAATCACACGTGATTAGTACGAATCAGTCGTGATTTATAAAAATCACACATGATTTTTATTTTTATAAGAAAAAATAAAACTGGATGATTTACTCATTCGTAGATAAAAATTCATTTAACTTTGGTGTCGTAACAAAGATCAAATTATATCATTAAGCTAATAAAATTATGCACGGTTAGTGAGTTGATGGCATGCCGCATGTGTCATTTTAGTTTCAAAGCATCTTTTGCCGATCTTATATCTTAGGATAATAAATATGCCATAAGGGTTTGACGGAGATCAAGTCCGGTATATTGATGTGTAAATATATAAGAACAATTGATTACTAAAAAATGTATACTGGGATTATATTTATGTAGTGTTTATTTTTACTAGACAAAGGCGATTTCGTACTGTTGGGTTCTCATAAAAAATGCATGATACGTGTCTATGAGGCTTACATACCCTTTCTAGGTTGATCTATTCAAATGTAGTTGTGATTGCACAATTATTAGCAAACAGGTTCTATATAAGCACGACATGATAATGATCTAATAATACTTGTCCATTACTTTGGGTATTTTGTTAAATATTCTTAGTCGAAATTTATCTTTCAGAGGAAAATCATATTGTTCGATGGATTTTATAATCTTCTATAGTGATTGATTGTTATTTTCGGTGATTGAGTTGTTCTGATTTTCGTTGATATATAGTGGTAGAAAGAAATTCCGACGGTGGTTTTCTATTATTCGATGGTGGTTTGCATTTTTCCGGCGATGTTATTTTATGAGAGAAGTATGTGTGTTTTTAGGAGAAAGAAACTGAGTTAGTAAATGATGGTAGGGAGGAGATTTAAAGGGTTATATATATGATTGAGAGAAGGAGTATAAGCCATTTAATTGAAATTAAATGAATGGTTAAGATGTGTTCTTTTATTCTTTTAGATGATAATGGTTTTTATAAATCTCTTCTCGATTTATATATATTGATAATATCATATCGTACTATATTCATGACACAAGCTGCATCTTATAACAAATGATGTAAAAGTAAAACACATTGAGACGAATGACATACCAATCAAAGAAACACACCAAGATTACTAAAACATACAATAAAATTTGACAAATAACAATAACTTTTATATGTAAATATTTTTTATCCACTTCACAAAAATTCGAGAATAAACAACAGAATGAACAAAATTACACGAAAAAAAAAGAACATAGAGTGAGAAAAACAAACAAAAAAACCCATTATAAGGGGTTACAACAAATGGCTTTTTTGCTTAGTAGACACTTGGTTTGGAGGCGATGAAACTGATACATTGCACTTGACTAACGTTGTCGAATCTGATGATACAGATGAGGCCCTCGGGGTACTCCTTGTTGCACTCATCCAATTCCTTCAACACTTGAGCCGAGTCAGTGCACCCGAATATGGGCAACTTCCACATCGGCCATCGTAGTATCCTGGGGTGTCACCGTGCTGACGGTAAACGAAATCGTGCTACAAACATTAACAAATCATATGAGTAAGGGGATATTACCAAATATATATATACCATATACCTTATTTTGAAACATATATGTGACATAAAAAGTGATGAATATCAACAGTAAGTTTCAAACTAGGTTTCATGTGTTACAATTTCTTCTATTTTAGCTGTGTACATGAACTTGTTACTAAATTAGTGCGACTTTATAAAAAGATTGTATAGTAAAGACAACATTGAGACTAAAGGATGACATTCAATAAAACATATAAATTTTGATTATACAGATATGTTGATTATAAATATTCTAAATAATCTAAAGTCTCAGACATGTTTATCAATTCACTAACATAATTCTTATTTTTTTGCAATTTTGAAAAGATTTAGTAGTAGTAGTATGTATGATCAAGTTTCATTTCTAGACAATTGTATTTCACTGCCTTAGTAGTAGAGTAATATAAATATAACTCAATTCAATGAATCGAAATTGCTAACCTCTTGATAAACTAAATCTTGCTAGGATATAGGATATAAGGATACATAAACAATTATTGTATTTATTATGTAGCTTGTTTCAAACAAGTAAGCACACCCGCGCTTCGATGTTGGGCCGATTTTTTTCGTTCGTTGCTGCAGGGCCGACAATCATTCATATGATGCGTCAATGATTAGCGCATTCAGTAGCCAATAATCTAACATTAGCAACATCAAACCGATACAAAAGACCCATCTAAAAATGTGACAATACTTCATAAGTGTTCCTAAAAAATCTTCAATATTTTCATTTTTTTCCTGCTTACCTAAATGCATTTCATAATAGTCAATTTGTGAATTGTGAATCTATATTTTATACTACGTAGTGATGACATTTCCTTTTTAAGTTAGTTTTTTTTATTTGGCCCATCTGACCCATTACATATTTACCATAATCAAAATAGACCCATTAATCAATAGTCTGATCCATTCCAATGCCTCACCAAAAGAATACATACTACAAAGAGATATCCAAATACAGCAAACAATAAAGCATCCTGAATAGACAAACAAATATTTAAATATAGCAAACTATAAAGCATAATGAATATGTAGAAACCATATATACACATTAGCTAGACCACAATAATACCTTATCAGCGAAGTCCGGAAGGTCGTCATTATGATGGTTTGCAAAGTATCGCTTCAAAAGATAAAAGAAAGAATGTTAGTAGACATGAAACCAATGATGAACTCTCAACACAATCATGAATACAAACCTTTGATTCATCAACTGATATAGGAAGATTTAAAGTGAGGCAAATACTTAACCTCAAATGTCATGTTGTTGGAGCTCGGGCACATTCTTCGCCAATTTGTATCTCCAAGCAAGCTTGAACAGAAATTCGTTGGACTCGAATATCAAAACCAACCTGCGCTTCGGATGGCTGCAGATTCATGACATAAACCTGATGAAAAACACACAGATTCATCATGATCAGCTAACCGTTTTATTCACTCCATTTTAGTTTATGTATCTACTTTTACAAAATTTGTTGGAATCTATATTTCTTGTTTAATGACCTGACAAAATATATTACTTCAAGATTTTATAGTCTTGACAGTTGTTGCAAGACTATGACATCCTGATTTTTTGTGTATCTGTATTTGTTATAAGTAAATAATTTAAATGGATGAAGTTTGTTTGCGTGGATTGCCTATTGAGGGTGTCTTTGACTGGAGTATACACCACCTAACAATTGTGTCTCGTGACCGTTTATCACCCCTTCCCTGACCTCCTCCACACGTGAATGATGTCCTTAATCTCGTTATTCACAATAGTCTTTAATTTCTTGTGGCCAGAACCTATCACCAACCACTAAAATTATCAAAAATCGATTGTACAAACACATATGAGAAAGATATGTAAATGGAAGGAATTAATGTGCACTTACAGGAAGTGTGTATCAGATACGTGCGTGCATCTACTCCTAGTTTGTGTCGATTTTGCCCATAATTGCATAGCAGCAAGAAATCACAGGCTCACAAAATTTGCAAATCTCACGGGGTGCTCGTCAATGGAAGTATTATATTCTATTCATTTTTGTGGCAATGAATACAAACCTTTAGATCGATAGTCCGTACCCCCTGCTCTACATCAGATACGTGCGTGCATCTACTCCTAGTTTGTGTCGATGTTGATCATAATTTCATAGCAGCAAGCAATCACGCCTATAGTATAAAAAACTGGTATAAATATTAAAGAAATTAATATTAGCACACTACAAAAACTTGCAAAAGGCCTCAATTCTAAGTATGTTAAGACTTCCACAAATCCTAATATATTCAGAAGTTACAAAGAACGTTGAATTATGACAAACCTCAAGCAATGGCAAGCATCTAACACCCAAACGCGTGAAACGAATTATAAGCAGGAGGATTACACTGAAGCTCCTCACCTCCCTCTAAATCATCAATCTAGCTGCCACACTTTTGTCGGTGTCGATAGTATCCTATTCGACGAAGATAACCCTTCGTCATTCTTGGCCGCACCCTAATTACTCTGAAAACACATAAAGTTCACATAACGACGATTACTATTTCTAGTTCAGCTTTAAACTCAGTTAACAAAGTGTTTAGAGTGTTTTTTTCTACATATGTTCAAGCGCGTGTTGCTCACATCATATTAGTTTGAGGATGAACGATTGAAGTTGCCATTTATATTCCATTTGACTTACGATGGCGCAACCATATCTGCAAAACAAAATGCGTGTCAACCTTGCTTATTTAAATACACCCATGTTTAAGCGAAGAATTGTGTGATTGTGTCACGGAGAAAGTACCAGTATATACCATGCCCAAAGTTTATCATTGTAGACTACTATAACCTATCCAAGCACTTTGGTTTGGCGCACACACATTATAGATCTTACTAATGAAAGACCTCTGTTTGTTTGAAGCAGCTTATAGTCAAAGTTCAGACACACCTTATAGCTCTTACTAATGAAAGACCTCTTTATTTGAAGCAGCTTATAGTCAGAGTTCTTGGGCGTATTTGAATCTGTAATGGCAAATGAGCTAGTGTTTTAAGCTAATGAACTAAGCCAGCTTACTTGAAACTGAAAATGCGAAGAATCCAATTTTTTTCATATATAATGAACTATAGCCTAAGATTTTGGATTTACCCGCTTGTTGGAGTCGAGGGAGTCTTATACAAAAAATTAAAGATGGAAAAAATATTAAAACCTAAGTGACATCACAACAAACCAATCAAAACAAAAATATCCCAAATCATGTTCATCTAACGCAAAACGTAGTATTTTTTTTAAATCTAATTCAATCATCGTCAATATTCAAAGTTAATAAAAAAGACATGTAACTATAAGAATGCAAGTGAAAGATATACCTGGATATGTGAACCGTCTGTGTTTCAATTCGCATCTGTTGGTGGCACCTTAATCCTCACACTCCTTGTGTGCAGTAGTTCTCAACTTTGCACTGCAATTTAAAGAAGCAACTTTAACATCATTGAGTGTTTAAATCAATACCGACCAACCAATAATTATCATCAGGATAATTGATTAGGGAAAATAATTTTGGATATTGATTTTAACATCATACACGGATTTGGATCTTATATTCTTGTTAAAAATCATTCGGAGCTAATTTTCTATTTTTGGCTTGTGGGTTTGATCGATTTTATTCGGCCGTAATTTTAATGAAGCAATCCAATATTAAAGACAAAGCGGATGGATTTATATGCGTGTGTTTGTGGTGGGGGAAGAGTCCAGAGATTAAAAGAGGAGAAAAGTTATTTTACGTCCTTATTTTTTCTTGGAAACGGAGGGACAAATTCCCACCCTTTATTCACCTTCTATCCAGCGATCCAAATTAATCTAAGATTTAAATAACTAATCTATTTTTATTGTCTGTAAATAACTAATCTACCTTTTTATTCTCATCTTCACGCTCTTTCTCTCTCTACACCAGCCTTAAACCCACCACTAACTACCGTTACCTACCTACCGCCATTGTGTTACCACCACAATCAATGAATCTCACCTATAATCTTCTTCGCCGTATTACCACCACAATCAATCTAAGCTATCATTATCTAGCAAACGCCTCTGCCATGTCATCAGATGGATTATGAAGATGTTGATGATCAACTGGATGGTGGGGATGTTTGGTATCGGAAGGAGGAGGAGGTAATTGAGAGGACTTTAAGGTGAGCAGATTATTTAGAAACTAAACTTGTTATTTGATAATCGAGGAAAAATGTGGGTGAAAAAAGGGAGTATAATAATGCCTACAAAGTGTTCGATAAAATTCCTGAACCATATCTAAGACATTTTAATTCGAATTCTGCACATAATCAAAATAAATCAGCATGTGGAAAATCTTCTATAATAAAATAAATTATCTGAAAAAACCTGATTGTTTCTATATTTTCAGCATTGGTGCGGGAAAAAGTCTTCTCCCGTGTTGAACCGAAGCACACACAAGAGATAGTGAAGATGCTTAACGAGATGGGTGAAGTCGTAGCAATGACAAGAGGTGGTGTTAATGATGCTGGTGTTAATGATGCTCGTGCTTTGAAACATACTGGAACAGGAATTGCTATGGGAATTACTAGAACAAAGATTGCCAAAGAGAGACCATGACAAATTTAGTACAATCGTTTGTACTGTATGACAATTTGCTAATGCAACTTTTAAAAAAATGCATCATGCAACATTATTACTATGATATATCTCCTACTTTTATTTGCATCAATGAATCTTTGCAGCTAAAAGTAAATAAAAAATATTCCTTTCTTTACTATTTTAAACACAAAATGTATAAATTATCACTTGTGATATTAATAAGATTCGACAGTGACTTAACATTTATCACTTGTGATAACGGGTATCTTTATCACTTGTGATAAAGGTTACACTTATCACTTGTAATATTACCATCTCAAATGTGATCGGTGTTAAACCAAAAGTGAGTATGAGTTGATTAAGTTCATACTTATAACTCGTGATAAACGTTAACATTTATCACCGGTGATAAAGGTACATTTATCACTGGTGATAAAGGTTACAGTTATCCTCGATGATAAACGTTACATTTATCGCTGGTGTTACATTTATTATCAGTGATAAACGTTGCCTTTATCACCGGTGATAAGCGTTACATTTATCACCAGTGATAAGCGTTACATTTATCACCGGTGATAAGCGTTACATTTATCACCGGTGATAAGGTTACATTTATCACCGGTGATAAGCGTTACATTTATTGATGACGTAAAGTCCCCAGCCGGGTCATGAACCCGGCCCACGGGTACTACCCGTATCCGGCCCATCATAGATGGGTGGGAATAATGTCATTTGAGCTTATGGGCTTGAATGAACAGTAACCGCACACATGTGTGCGGCCCACGGCCCGGTATGGCCGGTACAGGGTTAGACAGAATCATATTCTATCTTTGAGTAAGATTCATCCCAAAGAAGAGGATATTCACTCACCATAATTAAAAGATAACAATCAATCTAATTCTGGTTCTTATCCTTTCTTTGGGGCCGAAGCATCAGTGACAACCCATTAGGGTTTCACTGCCTATAAAAGGAACCCCAAGGGTTCCACAAAGGTATTACGTTCTATACTCTCAACTCACTTGATTCTCATAAACCCTAAACCGATACTTACTCTCACGCCGGAGTCTAATCGTGGGAAACATTCCCATTGTAGGTCTAACGCGTGTTGTTTAGTGTGCAGGATCCCAACCATACAGTTCACTTGGTGCAGGAGCCGGAGCCCAGCCAACCCGAATTAGGCCTAATTCGGGTCTAGCAAGGATCACCCAACTTTTGCATCATCAAGTTGGCGCCATCCGTGGGAACCATTACACTTCGCTAGAGCGAAATCTCATCTTGAATTCCCAATGACGAAGGGGCATCCCCAAGCTAATCCCAGGAACACGAATCCTGGAAATCGGAAATCCCAAGGGGAAGGGATACTCATTCCCAAACAATCCCCTAGCCGCCCAGCGGGCGGACCAAACAACCGTGGTGGTTTTCAGTCCATGGGGGTGACGAGCACGATCTCCATAACTCCTCCACCTACTTCAACCCTGGACAACCCTGATCCAGGGAGTGCGCCCAATCCCCCTAACAAGGAGCCGCGCAGACCATCGATTGAGGAGGAAGTAGAAGTCCAACCACTCAGCGAGGAGGATCTCACTCGAGTTCTCACGCAGAACTTTGATAGGATCGTCCCAGGGATTGCATCAAGGTTGAATCTAAGGAGAAACCTCCAATCTAGACTCAACTTTGGCAATACCAGACCAAGCACCTCTTCCCAAAATCAGAGGAAGAGGAAGACCCGGCCTCAGGAGCATAGCATCTTCGAGGAAACTCCTCAACCTAGGAATGTGTTCGAGCGCATAGGAGATCGCCTCATACAGGAACTAACTCAGTCTCGAGAAGGGGGAGAGAAGTCTGACGGTTCACCCGAGCGACCAGACCGGGAACTGACCAGAGCTGCTCGCCGCACAAGTGTGTGGGATAGGATGAACACTGGGAAGAAGACTCCTGGCTCTTCTCAAAAGAACGGTCCTCACCCAAGAGATGGGGCATCACCCCCTTCTCCAGATCCATCAGGAGAGGACTCGAATGACCATCCGCCCAAGCGTCACAGACCTAGGCGTACCCCTCCACCGCCACCAAACAATGATGAATATTATGGCGGCCCCTATTATCGGGAGGCGGAAGCGGAGGACCTTTCCCGTCCATGGTGTGACCGATGGGAGGATCCTAGGCTCACTCGTCCATGGGCAGACCCCAGGGAAGATCCTTTTACTCTCCGTATACGGAACTACTCCGAGGACACAAAACGTCACATGCCGGCGTGTGTCAAGACCTATGATGGAACTGGTGATCCGGATGATCACCTCAAAATATTTGATACGCAGGCTAAAATTGAGCGATGGCCCATGCCTATATGGTGCCAAATGTTCAATTCAACCTTGATCGGCAATGCCCGTGACTGGTTTGAGGGACTCCCTCCACGAAGCATTGATAGCTTCACGGAACTATGCACTGCGTTCAAGAATAATTATACTCAGCGGAAGAAGTATAAATGGGATCCGGTCTCATTGGCAACTGTCAAGCAACGACCGGGGGAATCTACATAAGCCTTCACTGAACGCTTCAACGACGAGTGTACACGCACAAAGACAATGTCGGAACTCCTGAAAATCTCCGACTACATGCACGCCATAACAGACAGGGAATTAATCAGGCGTCTCAATGACAAGCGTCCGGAGAGATATGATGATCTCATGGAAAGGGCCAGAAACTTCATAGAAGGAGAAACAGCGGTTGCCGCGGCCTACCCTTCAAAAGGAAACGGCTACCGATCAAACGACCAGTCCAGGAGGCAATCAGGCGGTCAAAGCAATCAGAACAATAGTAGGGGCTCAGACTATAAGAGCCAAAACAAAGGAGGACGGTCGGACGATAAGTTTACCCCCCTAAAGATGTCCTACCGGGAGATCTTGCTGACGGAAGGGGCAAATTTTCCGAGGCCTCCCCCAATGACAACTCCGCCGGACCGTCGGCAAGGAAATCGATTCTGCGAGTTCCATAATGCGAGTTCCAACGCCGCACGAGGCAGAAAATTGGCCAAAAATTTTCACGCGGCAGGGAAATCTCATTCCCTCCCATCACAGCAAGCGATGTGATTGATGCGCCTCTCACTATTGAGATAAGCATTGGAACACACAATGTTCGTCGCATGTATGTGGATGGAGGGTCATCAGCAGAAGTACTGTACGAACACTGTTTTGTGCAGTTGCGGCCAGAAATAAGAAGCCAATTAGTACCGGCCACGACGCCGCTCACTGGTTTTAGTGGAGACACCATCTGGCCGATAGGGCAACTGCGTCTGCTTGTAACCATTGGGAATGAGGAACACTCCACTACTGCGTGGATGAACTTCATGGTGATACGCTCACATTCTCCGTACAATGGGATCATAGGCAGACCAGGTATTCTGGCTATACGGGCGGTACCTTCCATGGCGCACGGAATGATCAAGTTCCCTGTTGAGGGAGGAATCGTCACCATTTACAACACAATCGTACCAGCATCCGAGTGTCATACCGTGACAACACCGGCTCCACCTGTTCCACCCAAGGATGGATCACCACCTCCCAATTGGAGGGTGGCAATCCATCCTGACTATCCGGAACAAGAGGTATCCATAGGGAGGGCGCTCTCGGATAGCGGCAAAAGGGCCATGTGCTCTCTTTTAAGTGAAAATCTAGATATATTCGCATGGGAGCCAAAGCATATGACAGGCGTACCACGTGCGATAGCAGAACATAAGCTCCAAATCCGCCAGGGGTACCAACCCGTCAAGCAAAAGAAACGCGGTCAGGCGCCTGAGCGCAGCCAAGTGATATTGGAGGAAGTACGGAAACTAGTGGACGCAGGTATCATGCGTGAGGTATACTACCTCGAGTGGTTATCCAATCCGGTCATGGTCAAAAAACATGACGGAAGCTGGCGCATGTGTGTGGATTTCACGGATCTGAACAAAGCCTGTCCACAGGATTGTTACCCGTTACCGGAGATTGACTGGAAGGTGGAATCCCTATGTAGATATCCCTTTAAGTGCTTCCTAGACGCATATAAAGGATACCACCAGATCCAGATGGCGGAGGAGGACGCAGAAAAGACGGCGTTCCATACTAGTCAAGGCGTATATTGTTATACGAAAATGCCGTTTGGACTAAAGAACGCCGGTGCTACATACCAGCGGCTTGTGGACAAAGCCTTTGACTCACAGATAGGCCGCAACCTGGAAGTCTATGTGGATGACTTAGTCATAAAAAGTCATACGGAGGATGCACTTCTCCGGGATGTCCAAGAGACATTCGACACACTGAAGAGGATTAATATAAAGCTAAATCCAAAGAAAAGCACGTTTGGAGCAACGGAGGGAATGTTCCTTGGATATATGATTGATCCAAATGGCATCAAACCTTGCCCAGAGAAAACGGACGCAGTAATACAGCTGCCATCCCCTCAGACACGGAAGGAGGTGCAATCCTTAAATGGGAAGTTGGCCGGGCTAAATAGGTTCCTATCAAAGTCCGCAGAGAAGTCATTGCCCCTATTTAAGACACTCAAGAAGTGCATTAGGAAGGGGGACTTCCGGTGGACAAAGGAAGTCGAGGAAGCCTTTGGCCAACTCAAGCAGCACCTTGCATCTCTCCCTATGCTAGTAGCTCCCCGGCCAAAGGAGGAACTCATTATGTATCTCTCAGCCACACATGGAGCAATAAGTACGGTACTCATGACGGATAGGGATGCGGTATAAACTCCGGTCTACTTCATAAGTAGAACGTTACAAGGGCCGGAGTTGAATTACTCCTCTATGGAAAAATTGGTTTTGGCACTAGTGTTTCCTACAAAGCGGTTGCGCTGATACTTTCAGGCGCACCCAATTGTAGTCATTACTAACCAACCAATAAAGCAAGTCATCTCAAGACCGGATGTGGCAGGAAGGCTACAAAAGTGGAGCATTCTATTGGGGGAGCATAATATATCTTATAGGCCAAGGACGGTTGTTAAAGGCCAGATCTTGGCAGATTTCTTGATAGAAAAACCGGATGAGGAAGGACCAATCGTAAAACAAGACGAGACTCCAACAGAACCATGGGTGTTATTTATGGACGGATCTCCGTGTACGGATGGGTCAGGAGCTGGTTTCATCCTCACAAATCCGGAGGGAATGGAGTTTACGTACGCCCTCCGTTTTGAGTTCACAGCCACCAACAACGAAGTGAAATATGAAGCATTAATTGCGGGTTTTAAAATCGCCGCTAGAATGGGAGTCCGCAACCTTGAGGCCTACGTGGACTCACGGCTTGTCGCGAACCACATTCTAGGTGGATATGTGGCCAAGGAGGACAACATGGTCCGATACTTGGAGAAAGTCAAGTCACTCATCGCGGCTTTCAGCAAGTTTTCCATCAAACAGGTGCCAAGAGGTGAGAACAAGAAGGCGGACGCTCTTAGCAAGATCGCATCCACAAGCTTCGCCCACTTGTCCAAGCAAGTCTTGGTGGAAATACTCAAGGAGAAGTCTATAACAGAAGGGGAGGTCGCTACTATAGTTGAAGAGGATGGACCTACATGGATGACCCTAATCATCAACTATTTGACTAGTGAAACCCTTCCGGACGATGAAAAAGCGGCGCGGCGCATCAGAAGGAAGTCGCAGCACTTCGAACTTCGAGAAGGTATCCTTTATAAGAGCTCTTTCTTGCAGCCGTGGTTGCGGTGTGTTGGACCACATCAGGCTACTTATGTAATCAGTGAAATACATGAAGGGCTATGCGGCATGCACGCAGGTCCACGATCCGTGGTAGCTCGAGCCTTACGGACAGGATATTATTGGCCTACTATGCACAGGGACGCGCGCGACATGATTCGCAAGTGTAGTGAGTGTCAAGTGCATAGGCCAGTGCCGCGACATCCGCAGCAGGAGCTTACACCTATTACATCCCCATGGCCATTCTATAAGTGGGGAATCGACATCGCAGGACCATTTCCTGTAGCTACGGTGGGAGTTAAGTTCTTGATTGTTGTGATGGACTACTTTACACGATGGATAGAGGCCAAGGCAGTCAAATCCATTACGGGCAAACAAGTTAAAAAGTTTGTTTGGGAGAACATTATGTGCCGTTTTGGCCTACCAGGGGAAATCATCTCGGACAGCGGTAAACAGTTCGCGGATAATCCATTCAAGGACTGGTGCGCATCATTAAATATCAAACGGCGCTTCGCGTCTGTTAAGCACTGATAGGTGTGTAAACACCCATCCTTTGCACCACTTAATTACAATAATAACCGAGCCAAAACGTGTATTTTATGTCTTTTATGTCGGAATTATGCGTGGTTTGTATTTTTGTTGTGATTTAGGACGAAATTGTGAAAAGTGGAGAAAACACGGCATTCACGGGCTTTTATTGAAGAAAAAGACGAAAGATGAAGTCAAGAAGTTAAGAGTGCAAAATGAACGGAAGTCCAAGACCAATTCTGAAGATTTATCGAAGAAAAAGTCGAAAGACGGAAGTTTACTTAAAGCCGAAGAACTCAAGTCTATTTTATTGAAGAATTAAAAGACGAGTTCAAAGAAATCCCGAGCCAAAAGTCATTAAAGTCCAAGATTAATGAAGATTTAAAGGCTTAAGGACTAATGGTGCAATTAACAAAGAGATTAAGAAGAAAGGACTAAGCATGCAATTAAGGAGAAAGGAAAGAGGGGAGGAAGCTTCCTAAGCATTCCTTAATCCTCCCCTATATATAGATTAGATCTTAATCATTTTCATTTGGTTGGCTAGAGTGACACTAGTTCTTCCACCTTTCCTTTTGTGCACCTTTACTTTTCATGTCAAATTTAAATACTTGTCTTGCACTTTTAATACCTTTAATTTCCATGTAAGTGTTCTTTAATTTTCTTGTTTTAATCTCTCATTCTACCTTTCTTTCTTTGCTTGATCTTTATGTTTATGTGTTTATTACCTTGCTTATTTGATTAAAGATTATGTTTTTATGCTTTTGATTGTTTTGGATCATTGATTTTTATAGCTTATTTGTTTTCATCTTAAAGTTTCTTAAGTTTTTATAAAAGTTATTTTTATATTAAGCTTGATTTCGTAAACCTTTGTTTCATTTCGTGTTTTTAAAAGTCTTTAAATCATAGCTTATTAGCTTTTTCTTATACGGTTTTGTTTAAGATTTTAGACTTGTGCTTATTTGATTTATAGCTTATTTTTATAGCTTATTTTCGTTTCCCTTCACTGTATTCCGATCTTGTCGATCGGAAAAGGGTTTAGTATTCCGACCATAGCTCCATTGTTTGGTCGGAAAGGGGTTTATGATATTCCGATTGGAGGGCTTTGGTATTCCGATTGAGAGGTGTGTTTGGTATTCCGATCAGGAGGTGAGTGACAGCATTCCGATTCGGTTTCCACTCCACATTCCGATCGAGGTGTTTGTTTGGTATTCCGATCAGGTATAGTGACGATATTCCGATTAGGGGTTCCGATCAGCATTCCTACCAGGGTCCACTCCATATTCCGATCAGAGGTAAGTAAACATTCCGATCAGGGTGTTTTTGGTTATTCCGATCAGAGGTAGGTGACAGCTTTCCGATCTTTGGGTTCCGATCAACATTCTGATAGGGAGGTTTGTGTACATTCCGATTTCTGTCTGATCGGAATATATTCCGATTAGGATTACTTTTATATTTTGTCTTGTTTAATTTTTAAGTTCTCATTTTAATACTTTGTCAAATTTTAATTTCCGTCAAGCTTTTAAATTTAAGTCACTTAATTTCTCGTTATTTACTTTTCAAAGTTTTTAATACTGCACCACTTTTACTTTTAATTAGTCTTAAATTTATTTTAACGCATTTTATTTTAACGCCATTTTACTTTTAACGTCATTTACTTTTACGTCCCGCACCTTTTAATTTAAAAACAACCAAAAATATTGGTTTTACCAAAATCAACTGAGTCGTACTTTAAGCCGGAAATCAATTCGTTAAGATATCGAGAACAACAATTTAATTAGGCAAAAACCTAGTTATCAAATGGCGCCGCTGCCGGCTCTTTTCCTAAAGATTAACGGTTTTCTGTGAAAGACGCGTTGCTTTTTGGGATCCGTTCACTTGTGAGCGTTATTTTCTTGCACAAAAATTTTCAAAAAAAACCATAAAAATTAAAAATTGATAAAAATCCATAAAAATTAAAAATTTCAAAAATCCAAAAAGATTTTATCTTTATTGTGTATATATATTGTCTTTGTGTTTGGTTTCTTTTTCTTTTGCATTTTCAGGTGTATGCGTACTAGATCTTCTAATTATCAAGAGCCCGAGACTCGAGAAGATTTAAGTATGTCAGGTGTTAACAACAACAATAATCCACCGCACCTCAACAATAACAACAATGTTCTTCCACAGCCCGATCTTCGGACAATGGAGGAACTTTGTCAACCTACCATGTTTGGACGAGGAGGACCGATTGCGCCGATGCAAATCAACGCTCCGGAGTTTTCGTTGAAGCACCACATGATTCAGCAAGTGCAAACTAATCTATTCGCCGGAATGCCTGATGATGATGCCAACAAACACCTCGACAAGTTCATTACAATCACCCAAAGCATGAAGTTGCCCGGTGCCACAATGGATGTTCTTCGCCTACAACTCTTTCCACATACTTTCTCACATCATGCCGAGAAATGGTTTGATCGTCTCCCGAAGAATTCTATTCACACTTGGGATGACATGACTCAACGCTTTTTGTCGCGCTACTTTCCACCATCCATGGTCACAAGCCTTCGCAATCAAATCAGCGGTTTCATGCAAGATCCCGATGAATCTCTTTTTGATGCTTGAGAAAGATATAATGTCTTGATTGATCGTTGTCCAAACCACAACATGCTTCCGGTCACATTAATTGATACTTTCTACAACGGTTTAACTTTTCGAGATCGTGATACGATTAATGCAGCCGCCGGTGGCACATTCATGAAAAGGAGACCCGAGGAGTGTAGAGAGTTAATTGAGAACATGACTACTCACCACAAAAACTGGGATTCCTCTGCTTCTTCAAGGAACAATCCGAGAGTCAATGTCTTTTCCACTTCAGCAAACCCTGATATGACCGAACTCACCCGCATGATGACTGAAATGAGCATAAGTATCACGCTTCTCGCTTCAAACCAACAACAACAACAAGTTAAAGCGGTTGCACCTTCTTGTGAAACATGCGGCGGTCCTCACTCATACACTGATTGTCCTTCGACTCAAGGAAATCCGGAAAATGTGTATGCAGCTTATGGTAATTATTCACCGGAAAATTACCAAGCTCGACCTCAAGGGGATAGAAATTTGCTGAGTTACCGGTCAAACAACTACCTTTCACCCGGTTTTTCTCCTCAAAACCAAAACCCCGCCAACAGCTACAATAGAAGCAACCAAATCTCACCTAGAGCTTCTAATCCTTACCACCCACCCGCTCAACAAGCCCCACCCATTAACCCGGATGTTGAAGACATAATGAGAACCCAAGGTGAGCAAATCAAGAATCTGCAGAGCCAAATTATCAATCTAAAAGGAGATATTACCAAGCAAGGAAATGACATTCGATCCGAGCTTCGCGATAATATCCAATCCTCCTTAAAACGACTGATTTGAAGAATATGCTTGCTAGTTTCTTGCCCGCCGCTCAACCTTTCACTTCGAGTTCTCTACCTTCAAACACCGTCACCAATCCACGAGCAAATGTGAGTGCTATTACTACCCGTAGTGGAGTTACCATCGTAGGACCACCGATCCCACCCCCATCATCTACACCTCCTCCACCACCATTTATCCCTACTCCTCCTACACCTAGTATTAGTGCACCATTACCGTCTCCGCCTCGTCATGACGACGTACCTAGGAAGGACCCTTCAACATCTCAACCTTTACCTACACCTACACCTTCACCACCCAAACCTAATATCCCATATCCTTCTCGTTTAGGCAAGACCAAAATGCTAACCAAGGATGACTCTCAAGTGGCGAGCTATGTGAAGATGATCTCTCAAATGAACTTCAACATTAGCTTTCTCGAAGCACTTGTCCACATGCCGAAATTTGTCAAAGCATTCAAGGAATTGCTTAACAAGAAGGAAAAGTTTCTTGAGCTCGCCAACACACGCTTAAATGAAAACTGCTCTGCAGTTATTCTTAAAGAACTTTCGGAAAAGCTTGGAGATCCCGGTCGTTTTTTGTTGCCTTGCATCTTCAACAAAACTGAAGAATTTACTGCCCTAGCTGATCTCGGGGCCAGTATTAATCTTATGCCTTTGAGTGTTTGGAAAACACTATCATTGCCCGACCTTACTCCAACAAAGATGACTCTTGAACTTTCAAATCGCACTCTCGCTTACCCCGTTGGTATAGCCGAAGACGTGTTCATTAAAGTAGGCACATTTACTTTCCCGGTCGACTTTGTGGTCGTTGATTATGAAATGGACCCTCGTATTCCTTTAATACTTGGTCGGCCATTCTTGAGAACCGGACGAGCTTTAGTTGATGTGGCCGAAGGTGAGTTAATCTTAAGAGTCGGGAATGATTCACAAGTTTTTAAAATGGGGAAGCTTACAAGCAAATCCTTTGGACGAGAATCCGCGAATATGATTAATGTGCTTGATGATTTTGTCGTCTACAACAATCCTCTATTCGATTCTTGCATCGATAATCCACTTTTTCATGATGATGTGGATGATTCTCGCTCCAATTTGGAACCTTCTCCCATTTATGACTCTCCACCGATCTTTGATGCTTATGATGATGATGATTCTAGCTCAGATTCGGATGATTATGATTGTACCTCCGAGTATCCCGACCTGCCCACGTATGATGATTTTGATGAGGCCGATACTCTTTCGAGCGATTCTTCACATGATGAAGATCCTCCGCCATCACTCGATCCTACTTTGGACGATTACTCATTTGAGGAAGACTTCTCTGCATTTCTTAACACTTACTTCCCTCATGAGAGTGATGCTCCTCCTTATGACTTTGAAGATTATCGTCTTGATCCTACTTTGGATTTGAAGAACATTCTTTCAAAGGAGAAGCAACCAGTCGACATTGATATCCGCAGCACGTATGAGTTAACACCTCTTTGTCCCCCTTCTGAGGACGAGGTTGTGCATCTTCTTCGCGGATCTTCTTCACACTCTGCTGAGCCTGAGTGCTATTTTCCCCTAAAGGAAAAGGTGTTCGACCCCGGTATTGATATTCTTCAGCCATCTCAATATCCGTCTGATGAAATAAAAGGAAAAAATTTTGGACCTACAGAAGATATGCTTGCACCACTTCACCCTTGCTTCCACCGTCCTCCTTCTTTGCTTAAGGGAACCTTGCCTATTCTTCTTTGGCTTGCCTTTTTCGCCTTAATCTTGTGCTATTTGATGGACGAAAACTATGTCTTTGATCCCGGTGGATATGTTTCATGCTTCTTCCTATGATAATCAAGGTCGAGTCAGGCTCACGACTCGGTAATCAAAAATCATGCGCTTCTTGGGAGGCAACCCATGTATCTATCTTTTAGCTTGCTTTATCCTAAGTGTAGGGGAGACCCATTGGTGTTTGCTATTTCCTCTCCTCACTTCTAATCAGGGATTCGAGCGCTCAATGATCCACTCTAGATGATTCTTGACGACCCGTGATTCCGTGTTCCCTTCTTCCCGGTTCTATCCTAAACTCTTTTCGATTCACTATTTTATATTTTCTCAATATTAAAATAGGAATCTCTTTAGTTGTCCTTTCCTTAGCAAGATTTAAACAAAGTGCACAATGTCCTAAGTGTAGGGGAGTCTACTCCCACATGCTTAAACATTGAGGACAATGTTTATCTTAAGTGTAGGGGGGACTTCTATCGAAGTTAAGTGGCCTTTTCCTTGTATTTGTCCTCATTTTAACCGGAAAATCAATTTTTCGACATTTTTCAAAATTTTTGATCTATTTTGGCCCATTAGTTTTTCCCTTTGTATAGTTATTTTCTTTCGTTGCTAAAATAAATGTTTAATAAAGTAGTTTTAATTTTCAAAGGTTGTGAATCTTTTGACTCAACCCGAGTTTACTTAACTAAGTTTACTCTAGCTAGTATCCTTAACATGTTTAAGTCAAGTTTTGCTAGGCTTTTATATAGGAGCTATAAAACGCGAAAGTCTTAACTCTCACGGGTTAAGAACAAGAACTTTTCGCAAGTTCCTATAATTGATCCTAGAGAGTCGTTTATCAAGGGAACTTTAAAATGCGATTTCTAAACTTGAAAAAGTCTAAGAATTTGCAAGATCCTATAGGCGACTCGAAAACCCAAAACTTTGATTTAATAGGCTAAGCATCCACGAGTCTCATTCCTTGAGATTTTAAACTTTGGAGAACGAGAGATGATAGAGCCAATTATAAGTTCGGTATTCTTTCGTGAATTTATGTGAGTTAATTGTAAGCCTATTCTCCCATCGCTTGCTAATAAATTTATCTACAATAAATAAGGTTGTACGATTTGAAAAGTTACTTGCTTCTATCCCAAGATCGTTTAAAAGTTGCTCGGTATGGATTAGAGTTCATAGCCAAGGCATAACTTATTGAAGCGGGATGCGAAGATTGGCGAGTCCAAAAAGGTCCTAACAAGGCATGAGGGCTATATTTTGTTGCTAAAGATCCAAAGTGATGTGAAGAATCATTTATCGAAAATCAATATGAAGGATCAAGACACACGACGAAAAGCAAAAACTCCCCAAAAGTCATGGAGAAGTCTATCCAAAAAGGCCCTAACAAGGTATGAGGATAAATAGATCCATGTCATAAAAGGAGGCGGATCGTTGTATATCAAAGTCCAAAATAAAGATTGGAGAAAAATGAAGAAGTCGTGGTCCAAGTATGAATCTCTCAAAACTTCAAGTGAAGAAATTCCTATATGAAGAGAAGACCATAATTTCATGAACGTCTCTCAAGGTTTGAAGTATGAAGTCGCTGCCAAATATCGTTCCGAGAAAGGTCTCAAATCGCGAAGCGAGTTATGCCAAGATATGAACTTTATGAGGTCCCGAGAAGCAGTTTTAAATGATTTTGTCCTTTAGCTAGCTATTGATTAAATCGTTCACTTTATTTTCGGCCTAAATAACTATCGAAATAAGTCAACAATGCATCCTCGTGATCATTCAAGACAAAAATAAAATATAAGAGATACACCTAGGAATAAGGGAGTCTAAGTGAATAATTGGCCCACATGAGTTCGTGTTAGTCTACTAACTTATAATAACAATGATCTCGTTTTTAAGCTTGGTTTGGAGAAAGTGAAAACTTGAGGATGATGATTATTCATGACTTTTCCAAAACCCAAGGTATGCTTTTTGATTTCTTTATTCTGAATGTTTTTAATTTTCTATCTCTTTAATAAAGGCCAACGTGGATTGATTATGATGAAAAATGAAATCTTGCTTTGTAACTAATGCATTGCATGAGGACATTGCAATGGTCAAGTGTAGGGGATTTGATAGGTGTGTAAACACCCATCCTTTTCACCAATTAATTACAATAATAACCGAGCCAAAACGTTTATTTTATGTCTTTTATGTCGGAATTATGCGTGGTTTGTGTTTTTGTTGTGATTTAGGACGAAATTGTGAAAAATGGAGAAAACACGGCATTCACGGGCTTTTATTGAAGAAAAAATTAAAGATGAAGTCGAGAAGTCAAGAGTGCAAAAAAACGAAAGTCCAAGACCAGTTCTGAAGATTTATCGAAGAAAAAGTCGAAAGACGGAAGTTTACTTAAAGCCGAAGAACTCAAGTCTATTTTATTGAAGAATTAAAAGACGAGTTCAAAGAAATCCCGAGCCAAAAGTCATTAAAGTCCAAGATTAAAGAAGATTTAAAGGCTTAAGGACTAATGGTGCAATTAACAAAGAGATTAAGAAGAAAGGACTAAGAATGCAATTAAGAAGAAAGGAAAGAGGGGAGGAAGTTTTCTAAGCATTCCTTAATCCTCCCCTATATATAGATTAGATCTTAATCATTTTCATTTAGTTGGCTAGAGTGACACTAGTTCTTCCACCTTTACTTTTGTGCACCTTTACTTTTCATGTCAAATTTAAATACTTGTCTTGCACTTTTAATACCTTTAATTTCCAAGTAAGTGTTCTTTAATTTTCTTGTTTTAATCTCTCATTCTACCTTTTTTTCTTTGCTTGATCTTTATGTTTATGTGTTTATTACCTTGCTTATTTGATTAAAGATTATGTTTTTATGCTTTTGATTGTTTTGGATCATTGATTTTTATAGCTTATTTGTTTTCATCTTAAAGTTTCTTAAGTTTTTATAAAAGTTATTTTTATATTAAGCTTGATTTCGTAAACCTTTGTTTCATTTCGTGTTTTTTAAAAGTCTTTAAATCATAGCTTATTAGCTTTTTCTTATACGGTTTTGTTTAAGATTTTAGACTTGTGCTTATTTGATTTATAGCTTATTTTTCTAGCTTATTTTCGTTTCCCTTCACTGTATTCCGATCTTGCCGATCGGAAAAGGGTTTAGTATTCCGACCATAGCTCCATTGTTTGGTCGGAAAGGGGTTTATGATATTCCGATTGGAGGGCTTTGGTATTCCGATTGAGATGCGTTTGGTATTCCGATCAGGAGGTGAGTGACAGCATTCCGATTGGATTTCCACTCCACATTCCGATCGAGGTGTTTGTTTGGTATTCCGATCAGGTATAGTGACGATATTCCGATTAGGGGTTCCGATCAGCATTCCGACCAGGGTCCACTCCATATTCCGATCAGAGGTAAGTAAACATTCCGATCAGGGTGTTTTTGGTTATTCCGATCAGAGGTAGGTGACAGCTTTCCGATCTTTGGGTTCCGATCAACTTTCCGATAGGGAGGTTTGTGTACATTCCGATTGATGTCTGATCGGAATATATTCCGATTAGGATTACTTTTATATTTTGTCTTGTTTAATTTTAAGGTTCTCATTTTAATACTTTGTCAAATTTTAATTTCCGTCAAGCTTTTAAATTTAAGTCACTCAATTTCTCGTTATTTACTTTTCAAAGTTTTTAATACTGCACCACTTTTACTTTTAATTAGTCTTAAATTTATTTTAACGCATTTTATTTTAAAGCCATTTTACTTTTAACGTCATTTACTTTTACGTCTCGCACCTTTTAATTTAAAAACAACCAAAAATATTTGTTTTACCAAAATCAACTGAGTCGTACTTTAAGCCGAAAATCAATTCGTTAAGATATCGTGAACAACAATTTAATTAGGTAAAAACCTAGTTATCAAGCACCCGCAGACAAATGGCCTTGTGGAACGAGCAAATAGGAGCTTGGGAAACGGCATCAAGGCACGTCGGGAGGAACGAATTGCCAAATGGGTGGATGAGTTACCACATGTTCTATGGGCGCATCGGACTATGATCAAAATAGCCAACGGAGACACTCCATTTGCATTGGCCTACGGCACTGAAGTTGTTATACCAGTAGAAATCGGAATGCCTACCATCCGCACGGCGGAGGTTAATGTCGTCACGAACGACGAGCAACTGCGAATCAACCTGGATTTGTTGGAAGAAAAAAGGGAGATAGCAGCCATCAATGAGGCTAAGTCCAAGGCTAAAATGAAGGCTTATTATGACGCCAAGGTTAAAGGTGTTTCTTTTCGACCGGGAGATTATGTCTATCGTGCTAACGAAGCAAGTCGAGCGGAGAATACAGGAAAGCTGGGCCCTAAGTGGGAAGGACCGTATGAGGTCACAGAAGCCTTAGGACAAGGTGCATACAAGTTACGTGACATGGATGGCCGCGATTTGGAACACACATGGAACATCTCCAATCTCAAAAGGTGCTATCTTTGAAAGCTACGGCTTCCGCATGGGTACTTCGCTATATGTGGCTTTAATGAAGATCCATGCACTCTATCTGTTTTGTTTCTTATGTTTTTTCTAGGTTCCTTTTTTGTTATTTAGGACTTATCATTATTGTTCAAGCAAAAAATGTAAACGTTCTAATAAAATGTCGTGGTGCCTAGCTAGCTCCACGGCTTGTTTTGTGCAAATTATTTCTTAGGATTTTGTTAGTCATATGAATTTTAGTTGTTATTATAATATGTCGTGTCTCATTCATATGCATTCATTCAATCACCGTACATGTACTATACGCCTCCAGGCGGGGTAAGAGGATTAAGTGAACCTACTAATTCAACTTGACGCGTAAGAGGGATGCAACCCCAGCGACACGGATCATGTATCCTTACTAGACACCTTACTCACAAGACGTTGTGGTAAGTTCCGTATGCCGTACTCATGCAGTGCTTTGCATAGTAAAGACGCACGTCGCATGTCTAGTGAATTATAGGCTTGCATGTATTTTCCCTTTTGTGTAAGACGTGACATGTCATGCAGTATCGGTATACGATATTTAACAAAATAAAAATACACAAGTTTCCAAATAAATAACAAAAATGGCCGTGGTCATCACGGACTTACATACAAAGGACAGTTATTTCACACATGTCTTAGCCGTGTACATGCACGGGCGAATAAAAGCTACAAATGTTTCAAGGTTACAAACCAAATTGTCTGAAATAGATAACAAAGTAGGGGCACCCTACATGGGGGGGGGGGGGGGGAGAAACTTACCTATCTCCACTTGTTCTTCAGCCAAGCAAGGCAACCTCTCACCACGTTCCCTCCGCTTCAAGGCTTGAGCCGCATTCCTCTCCAGCACCCCACTTAAAGGTTTTTCATCAAGTACGATCCTGGTTACGTCCTCATAGATAGGAAGTGTCAGGTGGCTGGGCGAGGGAGTGAAGGAAGCACGGGAATGACCCTCATCTTGAGAGAACGCACCAAGACTAAGCTTTTCCATGATCTCCATGTTTGATGCATCCTTTGTGGCTTCCAGCTCGGCCAAGAATGGATAATGTAGATCTCGCATTGCGTCCATGGAAGCAGTCATCTTGTTAGCAGCATCAGGATTAAAGAAGGCATGCCTGGTGAAGTTCTCCTTTTTCTTGATTAGCTCTACGGCCTGGACCATTCCTTCATGGCGGCCGTGATCAATGCCATCCGACACAAGGCTTGCAAACTATTGCACAAATTCGGGGGCTTCTAGCACCTTGGTAACGGCCAGACGTGCCCCGTGTCCTACCATCCACATGCGGCCGGCAATGGCTGCTAGTAGTTGGGGGCATAGCACGTCGTCACGTTCAGTGGTGAGGGCATCTATTATCATATCTTTTTGAGTGGACGCTTCCTTTAGCTCCTTGGTCATAACCCTCTCGTAAGCAAGCTCCTCTTGTACCTTTTCCATGCTCTGGATTGTCATCTGAGCATCCTCAAGTTTTTTGGTAAGCACGGATACCTGGCTGGAGGAGGACTTGGCAGAAGCCTCCGCTGCGGTCACCTATATGAGAAAGATTACTTGTTAGATTATGTTTCTTATGGAATAAGAGTGGTGTGTCGCGGATACGTACCTTGGTTGTCGCGGCATCAAGCTTTGCCTCGAGCTCGGCCACCTGTTGGTCATAAGCATTAGCATGGGCTGATTGTTCCTTCACGGTCGCCTCGGCACTAGCAAGTTGGGACTGGAGGGCAGCAATTTGAGCTTCATTCTCCTCGATCATCCTCTCCCTCCGTCCAACTTTCCTCTTGAGGGACTCCACATGCCCAAGCGCGGCTTCGAATCTCACTCTCATCGAGGTGCCCATTGCCATTTGATGCACCAAGGCGCCGTTATACTCATCCACCAGGCCAGCATGGCTTAGTGCATTCACTTCTCGTACCAAGCCTAGTCGTATGCAGTTATTGAGGTACTCTCGGCATTCCTCGGCTTCCCTCATTCGTGACGCAGTGGTAATATTCCATACGGGATTGAATGATTGGGGGGGCCGGATGTCGGGAGGTCTTGGGAGGCTGTGGGGGTACCTTCTTCGAATGCAGGACCGGGTCTTGTGACGGCTGTATGAAGCATAGGGTCTCTCTCTACTTCCTTCTCTTTTCCCTTCTCTGTTTGGGCATCAGGCGGAGGCACGGCACCAGTTTGTTCATTCCTGCAAAACAAACATCTGGATACATATCAAGTATTGATTACAGGAAATTCGTGGCTCTTACTTAGCAAGATGAAGCCTTACATGTTATTTCCTGCTAGTTCTGATGCAGTCGGGGGAATCTGAGTAACTGGGTCGACATGTGCAGCCCGGACTGTCTCGGAAGCCTGAGTGGTGCTCCCAACAGATTGATATAGGGGGTGGTCCTCGCGAAGCTTCTTGGCGGGGGCATTATGTTCGCCAACCTCGGCCGGAGTGACTCTTCTTACCCGCTTGTTTTTTCGACGGGTACGCTTAGCGACGGGCTAAGCTGTTGCTTCTTCAACCTCCTCTTCAACTTCTTTTTCAGCTTCCTCATCTTCCTCTTCATTGACTTGCTGCACCTGCTCCTCATCGTCGCCCAGCATCTGGCGAAGGCTGGAGGTGGTCCTCTCGATATTGTCTCCTTGCTCTTCCCCATGTGCGGGAGTGGCAGTCTTAGGCGGCGAGGAGGGCCCGGCTCCTCCTTCGAGCATCCTATTATCACCATCCTCGTTGCTGGAGTCGACGGGAGTTCTCATAAGAGTTGTTTCTTCTTTGTCCGAGTGGGGGTCCGACACGGCCTCCAGAGCAACCGTCACGTTTCGGGTATGCTCAAGGAGGGGTAATTCGTTCTCACGTCTGGGACGCGATCCCTCTAGTACGAGCTTTGGGTCGCCTTGACGTGGGATTCCAAAGAATTTCATTTCTGCCACAATAAACAAAATATGTTAGGCATTACAAAATAAATTGTATGCGCTTTTTGTATGCGGATGCTAACCTACCTTCACCCTGCCTTCTCCAAAACACAGGATATCTGTTGGACGAGCCGAAATAGTTGCGGCTAATCCCTAGCAAACAGAGGAATGATTCGGGGAGGTTTATATGGAATCCTGTTCGGTTCAGATCTATTTCTCGAGAGTGTTGGGGGTTATATGTACTGACGTGTGGCAAGGGGTCGTGGGATAACCTATGTTTGAAGGCATAATCGGCCAGCCACACTATAGAGTCAATGAAAAAGTAATGGTCGTACCAGTTTTTCAATGAGTCCATAGGCTTATTATGGGACTGGGGGCTATTGGGAGATCGTTTCTTAAAAGATAGCCAACCATTTACTATGCTGGGGGTATAAAATAGCCAGAATAGTTCTACGGTTGGGGGGATTCTTCTAGCACGGCAAAGAATCTCGAACTGACTTATCTTACATGCGCCTATACAGTGAAGCTGACTAATATGTACATCATAATATCCTAATAGATCTATGAGGAAATGGGTAAATGGAATATGGTAGTTGGCCGCATCAAAAAGACGAGTGTATAGGCCAATTTTACCCTGCGGAGCCTCAGTTATGAGGTCTCCGGCCCAGGGAGTGAGGGGTGTAGGTTGGTAGGGATGAAATAATTGGTACAAAAGTGATCTAGTTGCTCCTGGGTCATTACATTGAGCACGGATCCAATTGTGGAGTTGTTTCTTTGGGCCATTATTGAATAAAAAGGTAAGGACGTGGTATTCTAACCTGCGGAGGAAGGGATCCGTGCATGATTAAGTGAAGCTAAGAGGAAAAGCTTTAATGGCAGAAATGGAGATAAGAACTGTGTGTTTCACAGAGCCGTAGGGGTGGCTTATTTATAGGGTTACCTCGTGTTTCATGGTATGTTGGATGCGTGACACGTGTTGGCCACTATCCTTAATCGTGTGGTTAGGGTTCGAGTGGCAAGAGAAACGTCAGGTGGGACCCACGGGTCACTTCTGACTCAAACGTTTACGCTGCTCGAGGTTCTGACTGTTTGCACTTTGTCAGTCAAAGTGGCAGGTGAACAGTTATTTATGTCGGGTTATGCGGTCTTACGTAAGACCCAAATTCAATGCTACATTTAATTTGTCTCGGTCGTCACGTGCGGCTGAGATATTAATGAAATAAACTCCTAAATCAGGTTGGCACGTGCGGCCGAAACGAATTCTTGGACAATTTATCATGCCATAAAGATCTTTCTTGGTACGTCCAGGGAGCATCTTGATAGTCTAGAGGTTACGCCTACGGCTGTAACAACTAGACTGGGGGGACATGATGACGTATAGTCCCCAGCCGGGTCATGAACCCGGCCCACGGGTACTACCCGTATCCGGCCCATCACAGATGGGTGGGAATAATGTCATTTGAGCTTATGGGCTTGAATGAACAGTAACCGCACACATGTGTGAGGCCCACGGCCCGGCATGGCCGGTACAGGGTTAGACAGAATCATATTCTATCTTTGAGTAAGATTCATCCCAAAGAAGAGGATATTCACTTACCATAATTAGAAGATGACAATCAATCTGATTCTGGTGCTTATCCTTTCCTTGGGGCCGAAGCATCAGTGACAACCCATTAGGATTTCACTGCCTATAAAAGGAACCCCAAGGGTTCCACAAAGGTATTACGTTCTATACTCTCAACTCACTCGATTCTCATAAACCCTAAACCGATACTTACTCTCACGCCGGAGTCTAATCGTGGGAAACATTCCCACGGTAAGTCTAACGCATGTTGTTTAGTGTGCAGGATCTCAACCATACAGTTCACTTGGTGCAGGAGCCGGAGCCCAGCCAACCCGAATTAGGCCTAATTCGGGTCTAGCAAGGATCACGCAACTTTTGCATCAACATTTATCGCCGGTGATAAATGTTATCTATGTCCAAACTTAATGAAAACTCATTTTTTCTACTAATATTTTAAGACTCTTGTTGCCATCTAAATACAAGTAATGGTATGAATAATAAATAATATAAACAAAAACATATCACAAACAGTAACATGGATTTACACATCTGACAACCCATCATACAATTGGAAAAGATAAATATAGGCACAACGAAATTAAATCTTCTAATGAACATGAATGTTCATTTCTGTCAACATGACATACATACCACAAGAGTCATAAGGGGCAGTTCTAGACCCAAAAAGACTCATGCTCGATGCTCTGATAGTCCTTTTCAACAGAGCTACCACCACCCCATCGGTACTCTTTTATTTTCCCCACAACAACCCATCTCTATCTACGACAATTCTCCCTTCAATCTTCAACTCTTCTAACGACAACAACAACAGATTCGGTATCCCAAAAAAACTAAAATAACAACAAGCTAATGGATTTGTATAACCGTACCATCATCGTTGGTATGGATCGATTCGTTTAGAACCATTTTTTCGAATTCCTATTGATTTACTAGTTTCTGGTTCCATTTTTTGTTTATTTCTTGATTCGAACGGTTGATTTGTGCAGATGTTTAATTTTTTTAGCGTTTGAGATTTGGTAGAGAGAGAGAGATAGTATGCAATGTGTGTGTTTTGGTGTGTGGGAAATTTGGGGTAGTTGGGATAGATACTTATTTTCAGTTTTAGTCCTTTCATTATCTTTAGTATATTGACACAAATAGTCCTTCCGTATTTTTTATCATTTGATCTGGTCCAGATCTGTCTCTTGAATTCCATCAAATACAAGGTTCTTTAATAACCAGACTCGAAAAGAGTTATCTATGTGTTAGATGAGGTATTCGAACAAAGGCATCATAAGACACGTATTAAAGACACGTGTAAGAAATTTTTTCCCGCCAAAACAAATAAAGGTGGAATAAAAAATTGAAAGTACTGTGGCAAACTCTTCCTTAAACAGTTATAAGTATTAATAAATAATCAACTCAACTTATTTAGCATGCATGTATCATACTAATACCATTTTTCATTACACAACTTTGCATCTTATAACAAATAATGCGAGAATAAAACACCATGAGAAGAATGATAAACAATCAATGAAACATAACAATGTGACTAATTAAAACTTACAATAACATTCGGCAAATAACAATAACTTTTATATATGAATTTTATGTATTCACCTCAAAGAAATTCGAGAATAAACAACAAGATGAACAGAAATACACGAGAAAGAAAGAACCCTAAAGAGATTCAAACACAACTCATTATAAGGGGGTTAAAACAAATGGCTCAATTGCTTAATTAGTAGCCGGTTGGTTTGGCAGCGATGAAACTGATACATTGCACTTGACGAACGTTATCGAATCCGATGATACGGATGAAGGCCTCGGGGTACTCCTTCTTGCACTCGTCCAGTTCCTTCAACACTTGAGCGGAGTCGGTGCACCCGAACATGGGCAACTTCCACATTGTCCAGTATCGGCCATCGTAGTATCCGGGGGTGTTACCGTGCTCACGGTAAACGAAACCGTGCTACAAATATTAACAAATCATATGAGTAAGGGGAGATTACCAAATATATATACCATATACCTTATTTTGAAACATATATGTGACATAAAAAAATGATGAATATAAACAGTAAGTTTTAAACTAGGTTTCATGTGTCATAATTTCTTCTATTCTAGACAGTATTGAGACTAGAGGATAGGACAATTTGATTACACAGAATACCAAATTATAAATATTCTAAATAATGTTTTCACTAATAAATTTTAGTGGTGTGCAACAGATATAACTCTGAATTAAAATTTTGTCAAAGAAGAAAAATATGCAATTCATTTGTTGACATCTAAAGAACAAATTTTTACACATGCTACATAATTCTCTAAGTCTTGTTTAGTAGAAGAATTTAAAGAATTTTAGTATTTGACTAGATTTAGTAGTAGTAGTAATAGTATGATCAAGTTTCATTTGTAGATAATTTATGCTTCTGCCTTAGTAATATTATAAATCTAACTCAATTCAACTAATATTATAAAGTTATTTGAGAAATTTATTTAAAAGATGAGAAATAGAAACCTCGACTTCGAATTCCAAACAAGGAACCCATTTGTTGCGGAGCAAGTAGTCGACTTCCTTAGCCAATTGGGTTTCGGTCAATGGTGGTAAGTATGAAAGAGTCTCGTACTTCTTCAAACCCAATGGTGGCCACACCTAAAAACATCAAACCAAAACCAAAACTTCATTAAATCATGATATTGTTGTGTTTTATTTCAAACACAAAACTTATGTACATACCTTCATGCATTGTACTCTTCCACCGTTGCTGGGAAGCGACAAGAAGTTGTTAGACTTCTTGGTAACGGGGAAGGCAGAGTTGGACTTAAGTCCAGTGAATGGAGCGACTATGCTGGTTGAGGAAATGGAGGCCATTTTAGTACTATTTTGCTTTAGATGATTAGCCTTTGCAAATCCTGTGAGTGACTTTAGTTTTTCATACCTCTATATATAATGGTCTTACATATGCAATTGTTTTGCTATTATAAATCAAGCTTTGGCTTCGAGTGATTTTGGCCGTTCGATATCGGATTTCATGCACAGTGTCCACACATAACTGCACCCCTTATCATTAAACCACCAGAAAATCGAGTGCCATGTGTCATTTGCCCATTGCTCAAAAAATCTTATCTCATCTTGTAAAGGAGAGGTAGACATGGACGGAGGGCGAGTGTATTAACGTTTTCTTTCTACAACTTGGAGATTTGAAATATTTGAATTTTTTTTCTTTTTTTCACTTGTAAACTAAAGCATAGTACAAGTGGGTGACATACATGTTATTATAATGTGCAATTGTGCATGTATTTTTGTGAATCAATTGTAGCATTTAAGGCTGGTGGGAGTAGGGTTAAACTCACAAGTGAGTTAGCTTAACTCGCGCGTATTCCTCATTCCCTCATAACTCACGCGCGACTTGTTCACTGGCAACAAAAAAACATAGTCAAACTCATCATGGGTGAGTTTATACAAATGGGCCTCACTACTGTTTTTTTACCATTGGTTTGTATAAAAAAAAAATTCTAAATCTTTACTTATAAAAACACCCCCAAATCTCCATTTTTCCAAATCATTTCTCACACAATATTTTCACACACAGCATCATCTTCTTCCTCAAACACCATAATTCATTTTCTTTCATTACTCCAATAGCACCTATACTATGGACACCCACGAAAGAAATAACTTTGTGTCATGCTTGGTACTCAGTTGCTCAAAACACCGTGCCAAGTAACCGAACAAATACTCGGGTTTTTTGGAATTTAGTTGTGCAAATGATGGAGGGTTATTTAGAAGATCCAAGAAAACAAAGACACCATACGCAAATGAAAGGGCCTAATGTGTGTCATGCGTAGGTTTGTTAAATGTCACAACAACGCAACGCGTGCACGGGTAATTGGAGCAAGTGACGAGGATATAATTAACAACGCCATTCATGAATATGAAGCTGAGTATAGGTGCCTATTTCAGCATCTTCATTGTTGGGAGGTTTTGAAAACTTATCCGATGTTTCTTTCTACTGTGTTTTAATTTTCTATGTACTCGTGTTATAATAAAATGTATGAATAAATGTTTTAATTGTATGAATAAAAAATATTTAATAAAAAATAGGGGTGATGTGGAGTGAGTTTGGGTGAGTTTGGGTGAGTGTCATTACCTCATGTGGGGAGTTTGGATGAGTTTGGGTGAGTTTGTTAAAAAGCTGAGGTGGCGGTGAGTGACTTTGTTGCCACTCCCACCAGCCTAAGGGATATTATATTTTACTAGCATGGTACCCGCGCAATGCAGCGGCGGGTACCCGATAACTATTTCTTAACGAACAAATATTACATTTTAACTCATCAAATATATATTCAAAGTAAAAAAAATCAAAACAAATTAAAATAAACTTAATATCATTGAAAAATTTATTAAAATGGATGTTAAATTAAAGAGCACGAAATTTTAAAAACTATGGCGAAATTAGATTATAAAAAAGATAAACAAATAAAAAGATATTTTAATTTAAAAATAAAACTTTTTAAATAGTTTGTTAAAAATGTTGTTACAAAAGTTGTTACAAAAGTTTGTTTCAAAAAATAAATGGATGAGATTAATTTATCAAATATGATCTAATGGCTTAAATCTATAATTCTTATATTAATTTTTGGCTTGGAGTTAGGTTTGTTAATTTTAGATTCGAGATTAAGATTAAAGTTAGGTTTAGAGTAAGCCTCTTTATATAATAGTATAGATTATGACATTTTTATTTTGTGTATCTTTCTTACGTTTGTTTAATTTTGATAACAAGTTCGCTGCGAAAGGTGAGTTATAACCTTTTTTAAAATTATTTTACCGGCTATAAACTATTTGTTGTGAGATAATGCATGCAATATCTTTATGGACGTAAAAATATTTTTTTCTGGTTATGGATAAACTTAAGTACCATTAACTCACTATGCTCAATACTATGAACCGTTAATTAATACTGGATTCTCAGAAGTAAGCATTTATGGTATGAATATGTCTATCGACGTATACCATTTGTCAGTTTAGAGATGATCTCGGGTTAAGACATTTAGCGGGCCAATACTTATATCTTATGTGTACATCATTTGTGTGTACTTGTCATAAGTTTCAATGTTATAAGCTTAGCACTATCATAAATATCTTTATCTTTTGGTGTGTCATTATGTGCATCGTAATTGTCGTACACCTAAACTTTTACGGTCTACTTCACTTATGCTTTAAATTAAACCTATGAACTAACCAATCTTGTGTTGACACTTTTAAGTGTGTAATTGCTTGTCTACGTGAAGTGGAGTTTGCATGCTTCATTAGGATATTTTGGACTTTTGAAACTTATTATCTTGTTTTTGTACTAAAATTCATTTATTTTCCGTTGATATGTTAAACTTATGTTGATATGTAAACGTTTTTTTTTCTTTTAAATCATATTAAATAGATATTTCCTAAACCTATCATATAGAGTTTTTGTCTTGCTCCTTGTAATTTGCTATTATGACTTAACATCCGCCAGACTTGTATGTTTCCACTGTGTTATTTTGAGGTGTTACACAATGTAACCTACGTCAAGTTTTTGCCGCCTCCTAAGGAGGAATTATACGGATAATCAAGAACCACATCAAACATATAAAAACATGTATTTTATATTTAATTCACAGTTTATGTCTGTTTGTTATGAGTGATGTATATGTACATCATTTTTGTGGCTTATGAAGTAAAAACTCTAGAAGGAGAAACTAATAGGTTATTTGCACACAAAAAAATCTTCAAAAAATGAATTTGGAATTTTTTTCAAACATCGGAGACGACATCAGAAGGATTTCTGATGGCGTCTAACGTCCATAAAAAAGTCAAACTCCATTTTTTCAAATTTATTTTTATACAATTTCTAGAAATTGTAAATTTTTAGCATTGACAATCCCCCATATATATTAGTACAAAATATTTTATCTTTTATCCTTTTTAGGATTAATTAGCTCGTATTTAAGAGGTTATATTTTATCTATCGTAGATTTTACGCGTGTGTCACACCCCCAAATTCATTGAAAAGGAAGACTAGATTTGGAGTTGCGACTTCATGACGTGAAGAAGACTTGATATGAGAAACGAACTCTATATGTCATTGCAACAATGTTGACTCCATATAATCCTTATAATAGAACGCATGAGAAAAACATTGTTAAAGTGTCAATATAAATTGGTGAGTTCATACGTTTATTCACATAGTAGTGTTAATGAACCACAAGATTTTTTTCCAAGAGAACATAAAAAATCTCATAAAAAAATGATTTATTGAAACGTCTAATCTCATGACACCGAAGCGTTAACATACCAACATAATAAATCCCTTGCAGATGCCTAACTTGGAGCATCCATAAGCTGATTTAACTGAAACTATATTCGCTGGACTAATGTCAATCCAAGGCGAATATGGGTATCAACCCTGATTGATCTATCCATAGCATTCTTGCTTACTTGGCTATTCCTAGTTAAGTAATTAACAGTTTATGATAATTAGACAAAACTTTAAGTTATAAAAGCTACTTAGAATTTCGTCAATAAAAGTGTAACTGTACTTGTGTTCATTTGTTTAAATAAGCAATGTCTAACCCTAAAGAATGATAAAATAATTAAAAATTGAGGTTATAAACTCACCTTTATGATATAAAAACTATGGCAAACCATAGTAGGTACGAGAAATGCTACAAAAATTTATCCGCAAATTAAATAGTGTATAATATACATTCAACAATTTTGCAATACATACGAGTAATATGCATTATCCGTCCTCAATATGTGCTTAAGTTTGTAAAAATGACTCTTTGTTACACTTTGTGGAAATCGGCTTTTGAAGCATATTGAATACCCTTTGTCTTTAGTCCGGTCTTTTAAATGATAAATCCATAAATTGCCTAACTTGTCATTTTGAAATAGTGAAGTCTATTTTCGGATTGATATTCAATTGGGTCAGATAATTAATTTGGTCTTTTTATTTTAAAAGGAGTATCATTTTTATTAGGTTTTATAAAAATATGAGTTAATAAGTTATGATATTCAAGGTCGTTTAACGAGTCAAAAGTGAGTATGAAATAGCATAGATCTCGACTTGATTGTAAGTTCTAAGTAATATACAAGTGTCTGATAAAATATTACAAGAAAGTTTATATATTTTCATAATAAGCATGTTAACTTTATTTGCGAGTTGTGACTTCTATTAAGTCTTTTTACTTGATTCTTCTTAGTAAACCTAGCTCATAAGACGACTATTTAAATCAATAAGGTTTATACTCTATTATCATTTCTAGGTGTCTCGTTTATTGTCAAAAGATGATGCATTTTTAGCATGTAATATAAGTCTAAAATTTTGATAATACCCAAATAATACATATTTGACGTAACACTATCGTCCTATTATCTATGTAAAAATAAAGGACTTTTGATACTTAATCATGCAATTTTATGTGCAGGTTAAACTTGAGGGGTCTGAAGTGAAAAGAACCAAAGTCATACTACCAAAGTGCAATAATTGAAAATAAAGAAAAACATTCTGGACGCATGAAAGTGTGGCACACCATTTAGATTTTGTGCTGCGCAATTTTACCTCATCCAACACTATAAATAGAGGCCATCACCTCTCATTTCTCACACACTTATCAAACTTTCTTAGTTATTTAGCAACATTTTGAGTATATTTTCCACTTTGGAAAATATTTGTACTAAGATACTATACTCTTGAGTCGTTGGAACAATGTTACTTTGTGACACTTGTGTAATCTTCATTCCAATTCAATCTAAGTATGATTTCTATTTATTCTTTTCCATTTGATATTATATACTTGCTTGTTATGCTAGCTAAGTAATTTGTGATTACATGGGAATGTAAATATGACTAGTGATGATGCAATGATATGATCTTTTCATAAATGATTTCAAGCTAATTTCGAAGAACCACGATACTGTTTAAGTTCTATCACCTTGCTTTATCAAACTAGATTTGATATGATAACTTGGGGTCCGAAAGGGTCAAGTTGTTATAACGAGTTTTTAAAGAACTTGTCTATGGTTTTTGAATCTTTGGTTGGAGAGATTCGCTTAGATAATTTGATAAAACATTGAACTTATGGTAACTTGTTTAATCTTAGGAGATATCATTTGCTTATAAGATATAAGTCTTGAATCAAGCTAAGTAAGTTGTAAAACGCCCTTTTGGTAGAAACAGTCTATCACTCTTTACCTACCTTATCATATCTCGATCATTATTATCATCATCAAGAAGTTATATGAGCTATCCCATTAGTATTCATATTTGTTATCATATTAATTCAAAATCATTTCAAAACGTTTGATCTTGGCTTACAACTACAAACTATACTATACACAAAAGGGTATACTTGCCCGTGCTTGTGTTCTAGTCACTCGTTTGGTATATCGTTGTTATACAAATTTAAGACTTGAGGAACACGCATCAAGTTTTTGGCGCTGCTTCCGGGGACTTATCATCCTGTTTTATAATCATATTTTCTGGAATTCTCAAAGATTCAGCCGTTTTACCATAAGAAGAATATTTCTTGTCAGTATAGAAAGTAAGTCGCACTTACACCAAAGTACGCCGCACTTCATGTCATGAATCCAAGTACGCCGCACTTTCTCATAAGTGCACCACACTTTTCTTTCTATTACCAAAATACCTTGTTGAATACATACACGCAAATTTGGAACCGACCCATACCATCATTTCCTGAACCTGAGCGTACCCTTAACCGAAGGTTACGTAGACAACACTGTCGTGTACCTATCAAAAGAAGGCACGAGCAACCTCAACAACCTCATGTGATTTATCCAAAATTTAATAACCTATTGATTTTGGTAAAAATACGCTTTTAGGAAAAAGACGTATAAATGGTAAATATTAAGTACTCGATTTAGGAAAATCAAACACTAATTACCCACATAAGTTCGTTCACCAAAGAGGATTAAAGTGTGTGTTTAACTTGTTGTTCTTGATTAATATTGACAAAAGGGGGAAAGAAGATGGCAGATTATCGTAAAAATTACTGTAACACCCCATTTTGGAAATGGAATATTACGCATAATCATGGCGTGTCATCAAAGCATACAAGGATAAATGTCTAAGCATTATTTGACCATAAAAGGGAAATACCGGAATCAAACATCGGTAACCCCAAAGTAGAACTCATCACACACAAACATAAATACTGTAAAGGGAAAGGATGAAACAATGTCCATAGCAAACTGTATTAAAGTAAAGGAAATGCATAAAGTAAAGAAAGACAGTAAAGCTTCCAATCCATATGCACGTACGTTTGAGATCTACGAGCGTCCCTGAGTACCTGCCGTTTTGGGAACATGAAAAGGAAAACGGCTGAGCAAGACGCTCAGTGCACGGATGTACAATGTAGCATGAAATAGGATAAGCATGTAACATATAACAGCGGAAGACTAAATTCTGAGTAAGCTGGTTAAGTATTAAGAAAATTGGTTTTATAGTTTGAAAAGCCTTATGTTTATCTTATGAAAACTGTTTTAACATAAATATACCATAGCCCATATAGGTCATGAAAAGGTCACGTACATGAATACTTGGAGGGGTGACCTCATCATGCTGATTAGAGGGGATGCCTCTAATTAATATACTGGTTTGGGTAGGAGGGATCAACTCCTTGTGAAGGATGCAAGGCACACACCACATTCATCGTGATATACTGAATAAAACATGTAACTAGGATGCACCCATACGCCCCACATGATATAATAATATGGCCAAAACTGAAAAGGACGCCACGAGCAATCCCTCCGCCGTGGGGAAGTCATAACATTGGTGCCTCCAATGTTATGGTTATGGTACCTCCATAACTAGGTGAAACTGGTCATGCTTGTATATGGATATAGATTATGCTAATAAAACATAAGCAGTTCAAAACAATAAAACAAATACTGGGGAAAACAGTTGGCTGCATACGGGGAAATCCTAATAAGGAAAGAATGTCCATACTGAAAGGACGGGAATCCGTACCTCAAGTCTAGTGAATGAACGGAAGAAAGACTCCTACTTCTGGATCACTAACGCTACATGAATACAGACGTGTATAAGTATCGATTCACTGATTACGTACTGGGTTTTATGTCTCGTCTTAGCTTACTTTGTATGTTTTAGGTCATGGTTTACTGTTTTAAGCCTTAAACTGTGTTTATCTTGTATTCTGATTAATCTGATTAAGTATTACTGGTATTTCATGTATTATTATACTTACTGTGTAATAATAAGTAACTTTCCAAAAATAGCAGGTTTCCAGAAATAGAAAGTTTCCAAAAATAGAAAGTTTCCAAAAATAGAAAGTTTCCAAAAATAGAAAGTTACCAAAAATAGAAAGTTTCCAAAAATAGAAAGTTTCCAAAAATAGAAAGTTTCCAAAAATAGAAAGTTTCCAAAAATAGAATTTACTGCTAAAAAGAGATTAGTTTCTAAAAATAGAAAGTTTCCAAAAATAGATCAGCTTCCTTAATTAAATAAGTTTCCATATATAGAAGGTTTCCATGATTAGATTAGCTGCCTGAATTAGATAGATTTCCATATATAGAAGGTTTCCATTAATAGATTAGTTGCCTTATTTAATTAAGTTTCTATAAATAAAAGTTTCCATATTTAGAATTAAGCTGGTTACATAAGCTAACATATAAGTCTAAGTGTTTATAAGCTTATTTTCTTAAGTCATATGATATAGTGTATAGTTTAATTATTATTTCATGTATTTTAATTAAACTATAGGTTAAGCATTTTAATTAAAGTATAACATGTTTTAATTAAAATGAAATGAAATACTTAGGTTAAAATGTGTATTATTATTAATAACATAACCTAAGTCATGTCTAAATTAATTAATTATAGGCATGTTTTAAATAATTAACTAATTATAACTTATAACATAAAATACTTAGGTTAAATTAATATCATGCTAAATTAATAATTAAAATAACCTAAGTCATGATTTAATTAATATCTCATGTTATTAATTAATTTATATCCTAAGTTCATAATTCATAAAAATTTACATGAAGCATAAATCATGATTTAACCAACGAACCATGAATCGGGCATGAACTCGACACCGTACCCCGAGCCAAACTCGGGGTACGTGTGCCCCCTTGCTGCCGTGGGTCCCACAAGCACCAACCAAGACCAAAAATGGTCTTGGTGGTGGCGGCAATAAGCAAACCGAACCCCCCCTCGGGTTGGTTATGCTAGGCGGCTAAAACAAACACCCTTTTATATCATCCTTTGATTTTAATTTACCCCAAAACATGTTAGATCAATGTTTAATTATCATGTTTTAATAAGAATAATAATAACATGTTCATGAGAATAATCAAAGATTAAAAAGAATTAAAAAGAAAGGTTTAGAATGATATACCAATACGTAGCTTGAAGGGGGATGAACAAACACGGTTTCTAGCACTTGTTTTTAATGTCAAAAATCAACAACACCCTCCTATGGTGTTGTTATGGGTGGCGGCACAAGGAGGAACAAGGAGGAGAAGGAGAAAATCTTTTAGGGTTTTATGTTTACTTTCTTGAAAAGTGAAAATGAAAATAGTTTTTACCCTTTACCCCCCCCCCCCCCCCCCCCTTTCATGTAAACTTGATGGGCTTAGCCCATTTTCTTGGTTGTTGTGCCGTGGGTATGGGGGCCCCACATGGGGTACCCGTACCTTTTCTCGTGTCCCGATGTTTCGTGTTCGTTCGTGGTTAAACGTGTTCGTGTTTAAAGTGTTACTGTTTATTTTATCATGTAGTTTATCGTAATCTTAACGCTCGTAATTATATTATATGTATTTACGTAATTATTTTAGTTCGTATTTTAAATGGTGATCATGATTTAATTATGTTCACGTGACATATTTATTAACTGTTTATCATGAGTTCGTACGTAATCGATACTTATCATGTCATACACGTATGCACTTGCTTGATTATTAGCACATGAATGTGATCAATACTAAATAAGGTAAGTTTTAATCTAGGACGTACGATCTTAAGGGCACTATTCATGGTAAAAGCATGCGGGTTTTACAATTACACTTAGACGAAATATACGTTTTCACGCAAATCGAGGCTAAAAATTAAACTTACTCTAAAAATTCCCAAAAAATCACAAAAAAACTCCTAAAAATATAAGCAAGGTTTACAAATGATTAAAACTTCTTGAAACTTTTTAAAATAATTAATATTTCATTTTTAAATGCTAATTAAAGCCCTAAAAGTCAAATAAATTAACAAAAAGCCCAAACTAAGATTTTTCACTTTGTAAACCTCAAAAATATTTTAGTTAAGCTAAAAACTATTTTTCCAAAATACAAACCTATTAAATCTATTTAAAAACCCTAAAAAAATTTAATTAATAAAATAATAATAAAAAATTCAAAAATAACAAAAAATTCTAAAAACTTGTAAACTAGTGTATTTTGACCTAACTAAATCATAAATGAATTTGAAATTACCTAAATACCCCTATTGAGCCCTCTAATGGGCCAAAACCCAAAACAGTCCACTTAAATGGGCTTTTTAGCCCAATAAGCAAAAAGTCAACCAAATAAGATGAAAAAGTACAGTATGACTTAAATTTTGATTTTAAACAGAAAAATCTAGAGGTCCAAAAGCTGAAAGTAAGCTTATCATAGCTTATCAGTTAATAAGCTAAACCTTAATGGGCCAATAAGCCCAATAAGCTATAAGCTAATGCCATAAGCTGAAATTCAACACACAACCTTCTCTTGGGATTATAAAGACAAGTGTAAAAATAAATTTTGAAAAAGCTTACTAAATAAGCCAGAAACAAGCAAAGTACTTTTTCACACGACAAAATAGTCGGGTTTGAGTTCTAGACCACATTAGGACTTGATTCTTTTTGAAAAAGCTTCTAAATGGCTTAACTAAGAATAATCAACAATAACATTTCCAAAAGCTAAGTGAAGTAAGCTGTAGGATCCAATAAGCTAGTAGAATAAGCACTTTAAGTTGATTTTCTAGTAAAAGCTTAACTAAAAGAGCTACAAACTTCCAATATTGATATTAAGCTAGGAAAAATGACACCTATTACAAAATTAAAGTTGTTGCACACACCAATAAGCTAAACAGATTCAATAAGCTTGTTGACCAAAGTCAACAAAAGTCAAACTTTGTTTTCTTAGACTTATGGCTTTTTAAGTTGTTTAAGGCAATGAAATAGCTTTAATAGAGGAAGCTTTTGAGTTCAAAAGATAATGAACAAGCCTCACCAGTTGATAGACTTGCTTCAATTTTGGACAGAAAACTCAATAAGCCAAGTGAGCTTATGAGCTTGTAAGATAAGCTGGAAACACTTAATACACAACAAGTAGGCACCAAAGAAGCAGTTTAAAGCAAAGAATCACACAATTTAATACAACAATGGCAAATCACAAAGTATGGGGGCCCCACATGGGTACCCGTACCTTTTCTCGTATCCCGATGTTTCGTGTTCGTTCGTGGTTAAACGTGTTCGTGTTTAAAGTGTTACTGTTTATTTTATCATGTAGTTTATCGTAATCTTAACGCTCGTAATTATATTATATGTATTTACGTAATTATTTTAGTTCGTATTTTAAATGGTGATCATGATTTAATTATGTTCACGTGACAAATTTATTAACTGTTTATCATGAGTTCGTACGTAATCGATACTTATCATGTCATACACGTATGCACTTGCTTGATTATTAGCACATGAATGTGATCAATACTAAATAAGGTAAGTTTTAATCTAGGACGTACGATCTTAAGGGCACTATTCATGGTAAAAGCATGCGGGTTTTACAATTCTTCCCCCCTAAAAAGAATAATTCGTCCCCGAATTATAGATAAAGCAAACTGGAAAGAAGTAACATACCCGAACTCAAAATATGAAGTGAGGGTAAGAAGCCCGGATAGACTCCTCTGTTTCCCAAGTGGCTTCCCGCTCGGTATGGTCCCTCCAAAGAATTTTGACGAATGGAATCGTCTTCCTTCTCATGACTCATTCTTGCCTGTCGAGCACTCGTTCAGGTTCTTCTATAAAAGTGAGATCTTCACGTATCTGTTCTAGTGGATACTGAACCATGTGAAGGGGATGATACTTGTACCCTCTGAGTAAGGACACATGGAATACGTTATGCACGTGCGAAAGCTGAGGAGGTAACGCCAATCGGTAAGATACTTCACTGATTCGTTCAATGATATCGAAAGGTCCGATGAAACGAGGGCTGAGTTTTCCTTTGATCTCGAAGCGTTTAACACCACGTGCCGGCGAAACCTTGAGGAAGACGTGGTCTCCCACATTAAAATGTATGTCCCTACGATGCTTATCGGCGTAACTCTTCTGACGTGACCGTGCTTCCTGCAGCTTCTGTTTAGCTACTTCGATCTTCTCATTGGTCATTTCTATAATCTCTGGTCCTTCGAGTGTTCGCTCTCCCACCTGATCCCAGCAAGTTGGAGCGCGACACTTTCTGCCATATAACATTTCGAAAGGAGCACATTTGATACTTGCGTGCCAGCTGTTGTTGTATGCAAACTCGACCAAACAGATGTAATCGTCCCAATCACCTGTCCATTCCAACGCACACGACCTTAACATATCCTCCAATGTCTGAATTGTTCGCTCCGACTGTCCGTCCGTTTGAGGATGAAAGGCCGTACTCAGCTTAAGTTGTGTACCCCAAGCTTTTTGCAGACCTTTCCAGAATCGCGACGTGAGACGAGGATCTCTGTCTGAGACGATGCTGGAGGGAGTACCGTGGAGTCTCATGATCTCCCTTTTGTAAGTATCTGCGAGTTTACTTACCGGATCTTCCTTGCGTATCGGTAAGAAATGAGCTGATTTGGTGAGTCGATCAACAATGACCCAAATAGCATCGTGCTTCTTCTTGGTAGGCGGAAGACCGGTAACAAAATCCATGGTGATTTTGTCCCACTTCCACTCTGGAATATCCAACGGTTGAAGGAGACCGCCCGATCGCTGATGCTCAATCTTAACCTGCTGGCAGGTAAGACATTTGGAGACATAAGTGGCTACATCCTATTTCATACCACTCCACCAAAAGTGCTGTCTGATGTCATGGTACATTTTTGTCGACCCAGGATGTATAGAAAATGGGGAGCTGTGAGCTTCAGCTAACAATGCTTCCCGGAGTTCTTGATTGTCAGGAACACAAAGTCTTGTGCCCTGCCAAACGATACCGTCTTCGTCCATTCTGAATTCTGTCTGCTTCTCCAAATTCTGAATTATCGTCCAAATTTCTCCATCATCCTTCTGCTCTTCCTTGATCCTAGACAGTAACTCAGGTTCTACTCTAAGATTCGCCCAGTATCCGTGCTGCCCATGTACCATGATTTCGATGTCTAGCCGCTCCAAGTCTCTTATGTTTTGTTCCTTGATCTCAATGCCGTTGATCATTCCGGACTTTCTGCTGAGTGCATCTGCTACTACATTAGCCTTCCCGGGATGATACTGTAGGTTAATATCATAATCCTTCAACAGTTCCAACCATCTTCTTTGTCTCATGTTCAATTCTCGTTGAGTGAAGATATACTTCAAGCTCTTGTGATCCGTGAAAATGTCGCATGATTCTCCGTATAAGTAATGCCTCCATATTTTCAATGCGAACACCACTGCAGCAAGTTCCAGGTCGTGCGTAGGATAGTTTTCTTCATAGGGCTTAAGCTGCCGTGAAGCATACGCGATCACTTTCCCATGTTGCATGAGAACACAGCCCAGTCCCTTCCCCGATGCATCGCTATAGATCTGAAATCCACCTGTACCAGATGGGAGAGTAAGAATAGGTGCAGATACTAACTTCTGCTTTAGGTCTTCGAAGCTCTTCTCTCGTTCTTCCGTCCAGACGAATTTCTCTCCTTTTCGCATCAGTTTGGTGAGAGGTAGTGCCAAGCGGGAAAAGTTCTCCACGAATCTGTGATAATATCCAGCTAAGCCTAAGAAACTACGGACTTCTATCGCTGACGTTGGTCTTGGCCATTTAGTGATAGCCTCAACCTTCGCTGGGTCCATAGTGATCCCTTCTGCTGATACAATGTGACCTAAGAATGCCACCTTGTTTAACCAGAACTCACACTTGGAGAATTTCGCATACAGCTGCTTCTGACGAAGAATCTGTAGTACCGTACGGAGATGGTCTTCGTGTTCCTCCGTGGACTTTGAGAAAATCAGGATGTCATCGATGAATACAATGACAAATTTATCAAGGAATTCATGGAAGATTCTGTTCATCAGATCCATGAATACTGCTGGAGCATTAGTCAGGCCGAATGGCATGACCACAAACTCATAATGGCCATAGCGGGTACGAAAAGCAGTCTTGGCAATATCCTGCTCTTTAACCCTTAGCTGATGGTAGCCTGACCTTAGATCGATCTTTGAGAAGTGTTTGGCTCCTTGAAGTTGGTCAAACAGATCATCTATACGCGGCAGTGGATATCTATTGCGGATGGTAATCTTATTAAGTTCACGGTAGTCAATGCAAAGTCGCATGCTGCCGTCCTTCTTCTTAACGAACAAGACCGGTACGCCCCATGGAGATGCGCTTGGTCTAATGAACCCTCGCTCAAGAAGTTCCTGCAATTGGTCCTTCAATTCTTTTAGCTCTATGGGAGCCATACGATACGGAGCCTTAGAGATTGGCTCAGCTCCTGGAACAAGGTCGATGTTGAACTCCACTTCTCGTGCAGGTGGTATGCCTGGAAGTTCAGCTGGGAAGACGTCTTGAAATTCTGAAACTACCGGTTGATCCTGAATCGATGGGGATTCAGCATCCATGTCGTGAACCGTAGCTAGATAACCCTCGCAGCCATGTGACAGTAATGCACGTGCTTGCAAGGTAGATATGACTTGTACAGACCGTCCGGGTATGAACCCGTTATGAATGTATTCTGGTGCATTAATGTCGCCGAAGATCACCCGATATGAGTGGCAGTCTATGGTAGCATGGTGCTTGGATAACCAGTCCATGCCGAGAATCATATCGAACTCAATCATGTCTAGGGGAAGTGCATCTACTGCACGAACTTTATCGTCAAACTCGAGAGGAAGACTCTTGTATACATGAGTTATTAATACAGAGTCCCTCAAAGGCGTGGAAATGGTAAGCCTATTTTCTAATGGCAAGGGAAGTGTCCTGATGTTCTTAGCATATGCAGTGGAAATAACTGAATGAGTGGCACCCGTGTCGAAAAGAACACATGCAGCTTGGTCGTACATATACAAAATTCCAGTAATGGTACCTGTAGATTTGTTTGCCTGATCACGAGATGTCGTGTAGACACGCCCAGTGGTAGGAGGCGGCTTAGTATCAGCATGACCCGAAGTACCCTCCATTTCACCCTTACGGCAATCTCTCATACGATGGCCAGGGAGGCCGCACTTGTAGCACGCGTCGGAATCACGACGACATGGGCCAGGGTGTCTGCGATGGCAAGTACTGCAAAGAGGATGAATGAATCCTCCAGCAGGAGTCGTTGCTTGCTGAGGGCCTGCTGATGACAAAATGTGTTAAAATAAAGTATATGCACGAGTATAAGACATATGCGTCATAAGATGTTTACCAGTGTTAGCTGAACGGTTAGGCTGCGAACCCCTGTGGTTCTGGTCCTTCCCGTTACCGTGGTTCCTGGTAGAGATTAATATAGTGTCAGCATGAGGGATATAACATGAAATCATGAGAAGATGCGTAAATAGTAGGACCTGCTGTTGTTGGAGTGTCCCGCATTGTTACGGTAATTATCATTACCGCTGCGCCTTTCCACAACAGAATGGTCGTTAGTGTGACTGTTTCCTTTGGGCTGATGAGGCTGCTGCTGAGTAGCCGGCTGAGACCGGTCCCCAGTTTTCTGCCTGGAAGATACAGTTTAGAGATGATTATTGAACATATAATGATAGGATGCGGTCTGGTTATCGATAGAACACGAAATGTTTACCTCTTGTCGGGTCTTTCAGCTTCCCCGAACTCATCTCGTTCCTGCAACATTTCTAGCTTCCTTGCTGCGTCGGCCACTTGTGCTACTGTATTGAACGTAGCACATACCAGATTGTTCGCGACCGAGGTGCGAAGTGCCCACCTAAAGTGGTGTGCCTGCTCCTCAGGAGTACCAGCTGCTGCTCCCAGAAAACCAGCTAAGCGAAGAAAGCGCTGCATGAATTCGTTGCTATTCTCGCCCGCTCTCTGACGTATCCCATGGTACTCTCGCTTGAGTTTGTCCTGCTCTGCCTTGGGAAAGAACTGCTCCATCACTCTCTCCTTGAATTGGGCCCATGTCAAACCAGCGACCCAATCATCACCTCCTTCTGACTGCGTCAAGGCTAACCACCAATTGAGTACATCGCCTTCAAACCGGTAGCATGCCAATCTCGCCTTGAATGCGGGGTCACATCCCATAGCATTGAAAATCTTCTCAATATGAGTCAACCAGCTTTCAGCATCGCTGGGGCTATCAGTCTTTTCAAAAGCTCTAGGACGAAGCTTGTTGAATCTTTCCAACCACACTGCTAGTGTCACTGGAGGAGGAGGAGGAGGTGGCTGATTGTGCTGCTGATTGTTGGCAGCCTGAACTTCAGCACGAATGTCATTCCTCAGTTGAGGAAGCAAGGCTTGCATGGCAGCCTGAATTGCAGCATTGAGCTGCTCTTGCTCGCGTGTGAGAACCATCTGACAGTATAACATAAAACATATGATTCACAGTTCAAAACATAAAATATATATTATATGTATACATGAAAAAAAATTTTATGCCAAAAAAAATTTCACGAGAAAAATTTCATGCAAGAAAATCTTTGTATGAATGCATGATGCAGTTTTATGAAAACTTTTGATGCTCGAGAGTGAACGCCTCTGGTCAGTTCACTCAAAATAAAAGACATATCGAGGGGACGCCTATGGGTCGGTCCCAAATCTAAAAGTTTCGATAAAACACATGCGATTAAATAGGGCCAGTCCTGTACCAACCATTACTTAGTCAAAACCCTGTAACAATGACATGTATATGTATGCTTAAAAATGATGAATGCATGAAAACAACTGTCAGTTCTAGGAAGACCGTAGTGACTACCCACTAATCACAGGTCATATTTGAGAGCCTACAGGTCGAAACCTTGGGCTCTGATACCATAATTGTAACACCCCATTTTGGAAATGGAATATTACGCATAATCATGGCGTGTCATCAAAGCATACAAGGATAAATGTCTAAGCATTATTTGACCATAAAAGGGAAATACCGAAATCAAACATCGGTAACCCCAAAGTAGAACTCATCACACACAAACATAAATACTGTAAAGGGAAAGGACGAAACAATGTCCATAGCAAACTGTATTAAAGTAAAGGAAATGCATAAAGTAAAGAAAGACAGTAAAGCTTCCAATCCATATGCACGTACGTTTGAGATCTACGAGCGTCCCTGAGTACCTGCCGTTTTGGGAACATGAAAAGGAAAACGGCTGAGCAAGACGCTCAGTGCACGGATGTACAATGTAGCATGAAATAGGATAAGCATGTAACATATAACAGCGGAAGACTAAATTCTGAGTAAGCTGGTTAAGTATTAAGAAAACTGGTTTTATAGTTTGAAAAGCCTTATGTTTATCTTATGAAAACTGTTTTAACATAAATATACCATAGCCCATATAGGTCATGAAAAGGTCACGTGCATGAATACTTGGAGGGGTGACCTCATCATGCTGATTAGAGGGGATGCCTCTAATTAATATACTGGTTTGGGTAGGAGGGATCAACTCCTTGTGAAGGATGCAAGGCACACACCACATTCACCGTGATATACTGAATAAAACATGTAACTAGGATGCACCCATACGCCCCACATGATATAATAATATGGCCAAAACTGAAAGGGATGCCACGAGCAATCACTCCGCCGTGGGGAAGTCATAACATTGGTGCCTCCAATGTTATGGTTATGGTACCTCCATAACTAGGTGAAACTGGTCATGCTTGTATATGGCTATAGATTATGCTAATAAAACATAAGCAGTTCAAAACAATAAAACAAATACTGGGGAAAACAGTTGGCTGCATACGGGGAAATCCTAATAAGTAAAGAATGTCCATACTGAAAGGACGGGAATCCGTACCTCAAGTCCAGTGAATGAACGGAAGAAAGACTCCTACTTCTGGATCACTAACGCTACATGAATACACACGTGTATAAGTATCGATTCACTGATTACGTACTGGGTTTTATGTCTCGTCTTAGCTTACTTTGTATGTTTTAGGTCATGGTTTACTGTTTAAAGCCTTAAACTGTGTTTATCTTGTATTCTGATTAATCTGATTAAGTATTACTGGTATTTCTTGTATTATTATACTTACTGTGTAATAATAAGTAACTTTCCAAAAATAGCAGGTTTCCAAAAATAGAAAGTTTCCAAAAATAGAAAGTGTTTCCAAAAATAGAAAGTTACCAAAAATAGAAAGTTTCCAAAAATAGAAAGTTTCCAAAAATAGAAAGTTTCCAAAAATAGAAAGTTTCCTAAAATAGAATTTACTGCTAAAAATAGATTAGTTTCTAAAAATAGAAAGTTTCCAAAAATAGATCAGCTTCCTTAATTAAATAAGTTTCCATATATAGAAGGTTTCCATGATTAGATTAGCTGCCTGAATTAGATAGATTTCCATATATAGAAGGTTTCCATTAATAGATTAGTTGCCTTATTTAATTAAGTTTCTATAAATAAAAGTTTCCATATTTAGAATTAAGCTGGTTACATAAGCTAACATATAACTCTAAGTGTTTATAAGCTTATTTTCTTAAGTCATATGATATAGTGTATAGTTTAATTATTATTTCATGTATTTTAATTAAACTATAGGTTAAGCATTTTAATTAAAGTATAACATGTTTTAATTAAAATGAAATGAAATACTTAGGTTAAAATGTGTATTATTATTAATAACATAACCTAAGTCATGTCTAAATTAATTAATTATAGGCATGTTTTAAATAATTAACTAATTATAACTTATAACATAAAATACTTAGGTTAAATTAATATCATGCTAAATTAATAATTAAAATAACCTAAGTCATGATTTAATTAATATCTCATGTTATTAATTAATTTATATCCTAAGTTCATAATTCATAAAAATTTACATGAAGCATAAATCATGATTTAACCAACGAACCATGAATCGGGCATGAACTCGACACCGTACCCCGAGCCAAACTCGGGGTACGTGTGCCCCCTTGCTGCCGTGGGTCCCACAAGCACCAACCAAGACCAAAAATGGTCTTGGTGGTGGCGGCAATAAGAAAACCGAACCCCCCCTCGGGTTGGTTATGCTAGGCGGCTAAAACAAACACCCTTTTATATCATCCTTTGATTTTAATTTACCCCAAAACATGTTAGATCAATGTTTAATTATCATGTTTTAATAAGAATAATAATAACATGTTCATGAGAATAATCAAAGATTAAAAAGAATTAAAAAGAAAGGTTTAGAATGATATACCAATACGTAGCTTGAAGGGGGATGAACAAACACGGTTTCTAGCACTTGTTTTTAATGTCAAAAATCAACAACACCCTCCTATGGTGTTGTTATGGGTGGCGGCACAAGGAGGAACAAGGAGGAGAAGGAGAAAATCTTTTAGGGTTTTATGTTTACTTTCTTGAAAAGTGAAAATGAAAATAGTTTTTACCCTTTACCCCCCCCCCCTTTCATGTAAACTTGATGGGCTTAGCCCATTTTCTTGGTTGTTGTGCCGTGGGTATGGGGGCCCCACATGGGGTACCCGTACCTTTTCTCGTGTCCCGATGTTTCGTGTTCGTTCGTGGTTAAACGTGTTCGTGTTTAAAGTGTTACTGTTTATTTTATCATGTAGTTTATCGTAATCTTAACGCTCGTAATTATATTATATGTATTTACGTAATTATTTTAGTTCGTATTTTAAATGGTGATCATGATTTAATTATGTTCACGTGACATATTTATTAACTGTTTATCATGAGTTCGTACGTAATCGATACTTATCATGTCATACACGTATGCACTTGCTTGATTATTAGCACATGAATGTGATCAATACTAAATAAGGTAAGTTTTAATCTAGGACGTACGATCTTAAGGGCACTATTCATGGTAAAAGCATGCGGGTTTTACAATTACACTTAGACGAAATATACGTTTTCACGCAAATCGAGGCTAAAAATTAAACTTACTCTAAAAATTCCCAAAAAATCACAAAAAAACTCCTAAAAATATAAGCAAGGTTTACAAATGATTAAAACTTCTTGAAACTTTTTAAAATAATTAATATTTCATTTTTAAATGCTAATTAAAGCCCTAAAAGTCAAATAAATTAACAAAAAGCCCAAACTAAGATTTTTCACTTTGTAAACCTCAAAAATATTTTAGTTAAGCTAAAAACTATTTTTCCAAAATACAAACCTATTAAATCTATTTAAAAACCCTAAAAAAATTTAATTAATAAAATAATAATAAAAAATTCAAAAATAACAAAAAATTCTAAAAACTTGTAAACTAGTGTATTTTGACCTAACTAAATCATAAATGAATTTGAAATTACCTAAATACCCCTATTGAGCCCTCTAATGGGCCAAAACCCAAAACAGTCCACTTAAATGGGCTTTTTAGCCCAATAAGCAAAAAGTCAACCAAATAAGATGAAAAAGTACAGTATGACTTAAATTTTGATTTTAAACAGAAAAATCTAGAGGTCCAAAAGCTGAAAGTAAGCTTATCACAGCTTATCAGTTAATAAGCTAAACCTTAATGGGCCAATAAGCCCAATAAGCTATAAGCTAATGCCATAAGCTGAAATTCAACACACAACCTTCTCTTGGGATTATAAAGACAAGTGTAAAAATAAATTTTGAAAAAGCTTACTAAATAAGCCAGAAACAAGCAAAGTACTTTTTCACACGACAAAATAGTCGGGTTTGAGTTCTAGACCACATTAGGACTTGATTCTTTTTGAAAAAGCTTCTAAATGGCTTAACTAAGAATAATCAACAATAACATTTCCAAAAGCTAAGTGAAGTAAGCTGTAGGATCCAATAAGCTAGTAGAATAAGCACTTTAAGTTGATTTTCTAGTAAAAGCTTAACTAAAAGAGCTACAAACTTCCAATATTGATATTAAGCTAGGAAAAATGACACCTATTACAAAATTAAAGTTGTTGCACACACCAATAAGCTAAACAGATTTAATAAGCTTGTTGACCAAAGTCAACAAAAGTCAAACTTTGTTTTCTTAGACTTATGGCTTTTTAAGTTGTTTAAGGCAATGAAATAGCTTTAATAGAGGAAGCTTTTGAGTTCAAAAGATAATGAACAAGCCTCACCAGTTGATAGACTTGCTTCAATTTTGGACAGAAAACTCAATAAGCCAAGTGAGCTTATGAGCTTGTAAGATAAGCTGGAAACACTTAATACACAACAAGTAGGCACCAAAGAAGCAGTTTAAAGCAAAGAATCACACAATTTAATACAACAATGGCAAATCACAAAGTATGCATATTGCTGATGTACTTGACCAAAAAGATGAGATTCAATAAGCTATAACTTTTTCAATAAGCAGCCAAATTGCAAAACCAGATAATGCAAAGATACACACCCACAAGAACTATATGCAAACCAATTATTAGACCTTAAAACCAACAAACAAGAAATTGAGACCTTCTGATGTGTTTGACCATGTTTTAAGTATAAAAGTGGTTAACATGCATTTCTTGTTTGAGTATTCTATAAACCAATCAATGAACTAAAAACCACCAAATAGCATATAACAAACACTTAGCAACAAAAATAGACTACTGTCTAAGGCTTTAACACCCTCTGACAGTCAATCACAAACAACCCTTAATCTTTCTGTTTCCAAACAAACTTGTGATTTTAACCTTGTATCATGCAATTTTATTACTCAAATATGTTCTAACAACCCTATGTGAAAGATTCAAGCAATAAGAACACAACTTGCAAGCATGGAACACAAAATCACATAGCATGCATTTGTTTGACAAAAATGAAAGGAAAGAGTATTCAAACCTCCGAGATGCACATCCACACCTTGGAATCAAAGAGCTTTGGTGCTAGCTAAACAAGCACCAGCTTCCAACTGCTGAGAACAAGAAAAATCATAGCCCAAGGCTTGGACTAATGGTTAGCACAAGTAATAACTATGAAATGGCAAAAAGTTCAAATCTTTGCAACACTCAAGCCCCACAAGGCCTTGAATCCTCCCTTATAACCTCACCGCCCCTTAATCAGTCAAGATTATGAGGTTATGATCAGTCACAAGCTCAAATCATAAGGCTGTTGAACCACAAGCACTTAGCAAAGCCTTTGATAGATTTCTTTTGAAAATCCTTAAACCACACTTAACTATGTTCAAGCAGGATTGATTGTGACTTATGTCACTTAAAGAACACCTCAATGGATCAAATCTCGCACAAGCACATACCAACTTTGCTTTAACTCAGAAAGCAAAAGGAAGTATAAGCTATTAGGAGGAATGAAGTGCTCCAAGGTTTTATTTCAGCAAAACTTGTGGCAAACAATAAACTCAAACAATAAACAAGTAAGTGGAACTCTAATTTCAATCACAACTCAATGCCAACTTTTCATAAAATAGAAATAGGAATTACCAGGTTTGGTTTAAAGGAAAATCTGAGAACAAGAATTAAGCTACGCCTTAAGGTGCCTTATATAGGGCTACAATGGTTCTAGAAACATAAAGGAAAACTAAAAACCCTAGCTTATGAAGTTCCAATATTGCCATTGTCGAATTTGAGTTTTTATGGCATGTGATGATCTCTTGGACTCTTGTTGATGCACAGCTGTTTTGGAGCAATCTCAAACACTTGTTGACAAGTAGGAATCATGTAGATGCTCTAAACCGTTAGATGGAGAGATTCCCTTTGTCTTGTTGTTGAAGACGAATGGGGAGTGGGCAGGGGAGACAGGTGGAGCTTTCTTGGGTAATGAGGGGAACAAAATGAGGTTTGGGTTTTGATTAACATATGTTTAGTCATAAATCTGGAGGTTTTGATTGTTTGATTATCATTAAACAAGAATCCCGCAATTATGTTCATACTATTAATAGTATAAACATTGATCTAGTTTAGGATTTAAAAAGGTGTTTGGCGCCAGTTAGATTAAATTAGTATAATTCAAAAATTATGATTAGTTTAATCTAAGTGGAAAGTGAGGTGGAAGGATGGTGGGTGCTGACTAGTTGAAAGGAGTGAGTGGATGGTGAGATGATAGGGGTATAATGGCCGTTTGTGGTTAGGGTTAGATTGGTTTGTGGTTTTGGCAGAATTAGACCTTCCTCGTTTATACTTTGTCTTGCTTTGCATCGTTAGTCCTTGCCCTATTTCATAGTTAGTCATTGTGGATTTTCAATTTAAGTCCTTTTGCTAACAAATGGATAAAAAGGACAGTCCTTGATACTTGAAGGACTGTTCTTGTAAAGTCTTCAAACATTAGGGACCCCTATTATATATTTGAGATTTCTAGGGGTATAAAGTGTCATTCTTCATTTCTTGAGGGACTTGTTTTGCCAATCTTCTATTCTTAAAGGTCCTTTAGGTAAATTTACATCTTGGGCTCGGTTCATTATGAGGCTTCGTTTCTCGTGTTCATTTTTTCTTGTTTCTTGTGATATTTTGTCTTTTTTCATGATATCCATACCTAAAACACACAAAGAGCAAACACAAGTGTATTTTACGGTATTTTACGATATTTATACACAATTTAAGCCTGTTTAGGACGATGAGACCATGTATAAATGCAGTCTCATCAATCCTCCAAACTAAATCATTGTCGTACCCTCACGCATTGCTAGAATAAAGTATCTAAGCATCTCCAAAATTCATTTTTATTAACCTTTATTGAAACGTAAACTTAATAAACTACTACTAAGGTGTTAGAGACATTGTGTATGATTTTCATCACAAGATCGTGACTTTTAGGGTCTAAGAATAAAAACAAGTTAATGTTTCATAGAGTAAAATTCGACATCCTTGATTGTCACACATTCCATGCTAAGTGTAAAAACGAGATCATTGTTGGTACAAGTCACAATGTTAATACTACTCATGCATTCAAATTGTGTAATACTTTTTCTTCCCGCAATCCTATTTATTAAGAAATGAAAAGACATCTAGAATTTTTTAACTATTTATCATGGATCACAAGGATTCATTTGACTTATTTGAATATTTATTAAGCTGAAAATAAAGTTAACACGGTTTATTTAATAAGTAGCTAGAGGACACGATCTTTCGAAACGCTCCTTATAATCATAAAAAGTCCATATCTCGACATAGCTTTGATCACGACTTGGGACCTTTCCTGGACTGATATTTGGCATGTGTTTCACACTTCATCTTGAGAGACGATCTTAGTAATGGTCTTCTCCGGATAAGCATCGATGTTACATAAAGGAAACTGTACATATTTTACAAACTGAGACTAGATTTCTAAGATTAATTTCTCATTTTAATCTCCTCAATTTTGTCCAAAATATACCCGAACTCAGATTGTTGAGTAGTTTTGAGATCTTCAATGAGTGTTTCAAAAATAAGCCCAGTTCTCATAAGTCCTTCTCTCAGTTCAGCGTTCTCCTTATCAAGTCTTGTCATCGCTACTTCGAAATGATGCATTCTTCTACTCAGTTTAATATTATAGCGTCGGGTAACGTCCATTTTATATTCCAACTGTGTAAAATGCTCTTCAATTTCTGTTCTTCCCCTTATCAAATTTCTAACATTACTTTCTACTCTTCTAAAAGCTTATAAGGAAACTGCATCGAGATGACTTGAAATTGCAGATAATTGCCGGTCATGCTTTTCAACTATCTGTGCTCTAGAGACCTCTTTAGTTTCATAAGGCTCTTCGCGACTTCGATTGGGAGACGAATAAAGATCCTCAGGTAACAGAAAATGAGACGTAGGTGAAGGTGTACTATTCATCACTTCAGTTTGATGTGAGAAATATTATTGTACTTCAGGGGTATCGTAAAAAGACAAATTCGAAACACGCACATCTGTGGGAGATGGAGTGAACATTGGAATTTCTTTTTCATCATCGTCAGAGATGAGAATATATGTGGAAGTAGACATCCTTGTAGTTTTTATAACATAAAATATGCTTCTAAAGAGATAAAAATCTTACGCTGGTGCTGTTGATGGTTGATAGTCTTGAATTTCTAAAATCTCAGTTATAGTTTAGGAAAACCCTATTCTCTATAACTGCAAGCTCTGATGCCAATCTGTAACACCCCCATTTTTACCTTTACGCAGCGGAACATTGATAGGGGGTATTACTTCATAGTACCATAGTCACAATAATAGAAAATGCTAAAAAGACATTTTTATAAAACAAATGTTATCATTCATTTATTTAAATTAGAGTTTAATAAAAAACTGCACATACGCTGTACAAACACAGGTTTCCCAGACGTCTAGTTTTATTGATTGAATGATAACTTATTCAAGACACCACCCTCTATAACACGCCAGTCTTCATTCACCTGAGATATATGCTTAAAGTCAACACAAAGGTTGAGTGAATTTATATGTTTTAAACATCATTTGAATAAAAGTATGACTCTCGGGCTAAAGTTTTATACACCTAGTTTTAAATTCATTGATTCTTATAGCACTAGCTCATGACCCGCGACTAGACATTATCAGAAAAATCTAACAAATTGCCCTTAAGAAGGAAGATTACCAGACTATCCTGAGTTTTAGAAAAATAAAGCATATATGTTTAGCCTAGGAATGGACCATTAGCTGCTAGCAAGTGCGACTTGCCCAGATAGAAGATGTTAGTCTCCAATAGTACTATTCACGATATTAGCGCTCATTAAATGATTAGCACATTAAAAAGGGACTTTGGATGGCAACAAGTAAACATGGTGTCAATAATCATATAGGCAGCATAAAAAACACTTGTATTACAGTTTTGCATATATCCCCCTCACGGGTTTTCAGATTGTTTATAAGCTCTTAAAATGTGAGGCTATAAACTCACCTTAGCCTATAGAGTCTTTTGATTATCCAATCACAACCTTCTCACGGGATCAGGACAGACACACAATATGCATGTATATCAAGTGTTAGTCTTGAGTTAATTCTATTTAATTAACATTCTTTGATTGAATTAATTTTGGAGTAATAATATCAGTGTTCGAGCCATCATACTCAGAAGCCATTCTATAAATGTTTGAGGAACGAGGGCACTTTAAATCGTAAACCCAACCACCCAGTCAGAACGTAATATCGAGATGGAACATCTTTATACAAAGCTCCCTACTAACATGACACAACATATTTTATTACATTTTGAGTTTCAATGTTGGCAAAAATAGTCCTTGTTGTTATAGTTTGGTGTAATTACACTTTTTACCCTTTAAGTATATAGTTTCATAAATTACAATTTAAACCTTCATTATTTAACCTTATGATCTCAAACTTTACAACATTTATTCTTATAGATTCTAATTTCATAAAATGACACTTTTGGCCCAAAATGTTTTATAGTTTTAAAATTGACAGTTTTAGTCTCTGAACTTGTAAAAATCACATAACAAGCTCAAAAATGATCCAAAATGATCTAGGATTTGAAAACAAAGTTTATGAACACATTTATAATCATAATAACAACATTTTTTTCATAATTATAGCATTTGAAATATGTTTTTTGCTCATTATTTTACGTAAATTACAAAACTAGGGTTTTAAGACATCTTTAACTTATAACTTTCATTTAAAATGATGAAATGGCTTAGTTTCTTTTGGATTATTTTTCTAAAATTCTTTTGGAATTATAACATGTCTAAATAAACTTTATGACAAGATCAAAGCCTTGGTTAACATAGATTTACCTAGGTAGCTCCCAAATGGCTCCTTATGGCTTCTTATGAACACAACTTGCTATCAAAGCTTCAAGAGCTTTAATGGCTAGCTTCTAGACCTGGTTTTGGTCTTTTGAGATGTCCTAAGACGTATATAGATGTGTAAATGGAAAATGGGTATGAGATACAAAGTAAACATGGTGCAAGTTTCAAATGAATACATGCGCCCTTATTTATACTTGTTTTAACCCTTAGCCTCTAAGTTCTGCATTCAAACGTGTAAGAAGGATAGAGAGGTGACTAATTAAGGCTAGTGAA